>JAFJHL010000256.1:8415320-9640433 GCA_019425775.1 Rafetus swinhoei | reverse complement strand
CTTGATACAGATTGTCAACATCCTCCACCCTTCCCCCATCAGGAACTACCCTTGTGAAAAGGGGTTTGCCCCAGAGTCTCTTCTTTGCCTTAAAGGCTAGCCACATGCCCAACAAACCACTAGCCACATACCCAAAAATCGCTCACTCTTCAAAGGTGAAGATCATTATCCCCATTTTACAGATGGGAAAACTGAGGCACCAGGAAGGGAGGTGACTTGCCCAATGTCACAAACAGGAAAGCAAGGACTAGAGCCCAGGTCTCCATACAGTGCTCTATCCACCAGGCCACACTGCCTGCCACCTGAGGCGCTATGTTGGGGTAGGAAGCACTTTACCTGATGGCTAGTGCGGTCCACCGCCGTGAGGAAGAGGAGGTCGGCCACAAAGAGGCAGAGGCAGAGCTGCAGGTGGATGGAGGTGTTGACGTTGCGGATGGAGCGGCACAGGAGGAAGGTGAGGATGGCGAGGAGGAGGCACAGCAGGGAGAGGGCCAGCCCGATATGGGAGATGAGGAATAACGGAAAATCTGCCTGTTGGGGAAGCAGTGCAGATGGCACGTTAAGAGGTCATGAGTCATCCCATGCAGCACAATTAATGCAGATGAGGTGCTGCAGATAATCCCCCTGATTCCTGCCCAGGATGGACTGTCACTGCTCTTACTGGGGAGCACAGGCTGAGGTGTGTATAACTCTACAGGGGCCTTTGTTTTAACCATAGGGCTCTGGGAGCCGAGAGGATACCATCAGGACCTTCCTTAGGATTTATGAGGCCCTGGGCAGGACTGTCAAACTGGTGCCCCAAACCCCAACAACAGCCGGGGGATGATTTTTTACAGATGTGATTTTATGACCTTCAGCAACACGAATGAAACAGGTTTAAAGCAAATTTTAAACTAAGGTCCCCTCGACTAACACAGTGAAATCAGAAACTGACAGGATGAACCTGGGGCTGGCAAATGCCTGTTCAATGGCTTCATTAGCACCCGAATGGCTCTCACAGGATCAATGTTCTATTAATAGCTCTGGCAGGCTTGTTCACTTTTAAGTTAAGGGTTCCTCTCTGGAGGAGGCAGAGCCACAGAGCAGAGATAGGAAGGGGTGGGCACCCAAATTTTCAGGTGCCCTACACTGCTGTGTGTTCTGCATATGGGTAAGGACGGCCCAGGGTACCATGCCATGGGGAGCCACTTGAGCCACCCAGAATATGCATCTCCAATGCCCATCAATGCATTCTCACACCAGCCCCTCTGCGCTTTCTCTGATGCTGCCTCCATATCAGAAGGGGCTCCCCGTAAACATTCCAAGAGCTCCAGGGTGGGTTGATTTAAATCGAGATGATTTAAATCATTGCCTTAAATCACCAAAAAAAAAAATCACTGATACTTCCTCACATATTACTTCAAGCGATGGTGCAAATCTGATCACTAGAACATGTTCCTTTACAGTTCAGTACAGCATTTTATACCCTCTAATAGTGTATCTATCCCTTGTGCCATTGTTTTAGGTGACTTGATTTTTATTAATTTAGGAAATCGCACATAATACTCATTGCCTGTGTCAAGCTGCAGAAGGAGCAGCAGTCCATTAGGAATGGTAAGAATTAAATCCTACACACAACCACAATAGCACTTACATTTTAGTCAGCTAAATCTTACATGTTACATAAATGTTTCAGACTTGCAATTGAAGCAGGTTCCTGAGTTGCTGAGTGACAGCCTGTCCTTAAACTTGTTTTTTTTTTATTTTCAAATTTTAGTATCTCTCGCAGATATATCCTCAGAACATCCTCAGTGTCCTTAAATTTCTACCTCTAGCTCTCATCTTACCCACTCCCACTGTCATTGTGATGCAGATCGGATTCCAAGTTACCAAAATAGCTAAGACTGACAGTGCTTATAGTGCACTTAATTCTGGAGTAAGCCACATTGAAAACAAGTACAGGATGCGGTTCCTCTGGGAAAGCTGAGTTCTGCTGCAGTAAAATAGGGAATAGACTTATGGCATCACCACTGTCGTCTGTGGCCATGATGTTCCAAAATAAGAGGCATGTATCATAAAAGGAAAGGTATTGGTCATGCTGTCTGTCACACAGAACACTTGAGAATACACTGGAAGACTTGAGAAGTTACTAGAAAATGCCAGAATGAGAAAACTACTGGGCTTAAACGTTGTTCCCAGGCAGCTGCCACTGGGCTGTAGCCCTTTCGCCAGCTGACCCCCTCCACCCTCCACCCCCGTGTGGCTCAGCCTCATTCCCGGGTGGCCCCACCCCACTGGGATACACCCTGTCACCACGTAGGGTTGCCAGGTGTCCAGTATTCTACCGGACAGTCCGGTATTTGCGCTCTCTGTCCGGTTAAAAAATCAGAGAATACTGGACATGTGCAATGTCTGTTATTCTCTGATTTTTCTGGCTGCACACTGGACGGAAGCCTGGCGTGGGCGGAGGGAGTGGCTGCAAGGTGGGGCCAAGATCGGTGCTAGGAGCCTGTGCTTGCGCAGAAGCCTGGCGGGGGTGGGGGGAGTGGCCACTCCCCCCAACCCCGCCAGGCTTTTGTGCAATCACAGGCTCCCAGCGCCGCTGGTGGCCCCACCTCCCAGCCTGGGAGTCCCAGCTGGTAGGCAGGACCGCGATCGCCACTCTGGGCACTTCAGAAGCCTAGCCGGGGTGCAGGGAGTGGCTGGGAGTCCCAGCTGGGAGGCGGGGGGGCGCTTATTATCCCACATTCCTTTTTTTTTTTTTTCTTGCTCGACCAAAAAATACCAAGTGTCCTGTATTTTTTGGGAGACCATCTGGCAACCCTAGTCACCAGACGCCCCCCCCCCCTTGCAGGGATTAGCCCCATGGCAGCAAATGGGCTTCAGCCCAATAGGGGAGGCTACCTGAGAATGGGGCTGAGCCCCTCAGGGAGAGGGTGCCCGGCAACTGAGCTGAGCCCCCTAACGGTGAAAGGGCTTCAACTCCGCAGCCAGGGCCACCCAAGAACAGGGCTGAGCCCTGGGGCACCTGGGAACAGGGCTTCAGTGCCACAGCAGCAAAAGGGCCTCAGTCTCTTGGCGGGTGCCGCCCGAGAACGGGGCTTAGCCCTGCAGCAAGGGCTGCCTGGGAATGGACTGCAGCCACTGGTGGGGGGCACCAGAGAAAGGGGTTTCAGCCCTGGAGGGTGGTGCCAGTGGTCAGGGCTTCAGCCCTATTGATTGACCTATCATCCTTGAATTCAAACAAGTGTTGAAGAGAAACACAAGAACAATCCAGGCAAGAAGCCAGGCAGAGGGATGCTAACAGGCAACAACAATCCCGTGCCAACAGAGCTGAACTAGCCAGAGAAGCAATGAGGCAGAGGGTAGGGTTTTGAACCGGACAGTCCAGAATTTGAGCTTTCTGTTCGGGAAACAAATTGAGAAAATAGAAATGAGAAAATAGAAATGTCCAGTATTTTCTAAATAAGATGTAATGTAGATTGTGATGTAATGTCAAGTGTGTCCGGTATTTTTGTTGAAACCATCTGGCAACCCTAGCAGAGGGATGCTCAGAGACGACAACATGCCCAAGCCAAAAGGACAGCAGAGGCAAGAGGACCACTAAGGCACAGGGATGCTCACTGCCAAGCATAGAATCTGAACACAACTCTTGCAGCCGGTTGCAATTCCAGACCAGGCCAAGCTGAGTGTCTACTGTCACAACGTGGATGGTAACACTAGTGTAATGTACATGAGAAAATGATACTCAGTGGCAACTCTCGGTTTCTCTTACCACAGCTTTCTGTGCTGTATACTTGGATGATAGAGTCTAAACCTACTTAACTAATTAAACAAGCCAGAAAGATTAGCTGAGATAAATATTTTTCTCGCAACATCCAACATAGCAACCAACTTGTCAAATCACGCTTCAATCAAGGCAAGATAGGGCCCCATTTACACCCAGAAACCAGGACAATTTCTCTATGGCAAAAGGGAATCTAGGCAGATGTGTGTGCACTGAATAATGTCTTCCTTTTCCTTTCCAGTCCATTCCACTGTTCTGCTTTCTACTCTGGCTCCATCCTTTCCTGTATATCGTCTCACTGTCGTTAAACAATGTTTGAACGAACTCTGACGTGCTTGGCCCAGTTCCCACCCCATACGCACAGAACAAACCCATCCTATCCGGCCTCTGTGTGTCTTTCCACGTTACTTAAGTCTGCTAAGAAACAGAAATTGAAATCCCGGAATTATTAAGCAGCCAGAGCTGGTTGTTAGGCTGGACAGACTAGAGCCACTAAATCATTTTTATGAGACTGTAGGTAGGTGTAGCACATTTGTGAGCACATTTAATTGTAATTTATTTTTCAATGAGAAATCCTTTTTTTAAAAAAGCATTGATT
Source organism: Rafetus swinhoei (assembly GCA_019425775.1). NCBI lineage: Eukaryota > Metazoa > Chordata > Testudines > Trionychidae > Rafetus > Rafetus swinhoei. The sequence goes on along the minus strand of JAFJHL010000256.1, from coordinate 9,636,069 downwards.
TTTATCTACCCTCCTACAACAGTGGTGGCCAACCCATGGCTCACAAGCCGCATGTGCTCTTCACCCCTTCAAGAAAGTGCGGCTCATGAAGCCTCCCAGGAGCTCCTACAAACAGCCTTTGGCTCCCTGTGCTCAACAAATCTGGCTGGTGGGGAACTCTTCCTTTCTTTCTTTTTTTTTTTTCTCAACAATTCTGGTGGGCTCTTTGCATTTTTTCCTCCCTGTTTCGGCTCTCTTCATTTAATGGGTTTGGTCACCCTCTGTTCTACAAGGTTCCTCGGTTGCCCAGCAGCACAGCCGTGCAGCTGCTTAATAAGCCAGCCAAGGACTCAGGGCTCTGAACAGGCACCTGCCTGGCTGGGAAGGGCTTTTCTAGCTCAAGGACAGCAGCAGCTCCTACTGAGGACAGAGAAGTGAGTCTCTACCTTGCCCTGCTACCTCCTTGACCTCATTCAGACTGTGCTGAGAGGATGCCCGGCTCCCCCAACAAAGCCTGCAGCCTCGTGTTACAAGCCCTGTGGCGAGCACCGTCCCGTTACCGTTATCTCCCCCCATGCCATGAGGACGGCCAGGCTGGAGACGTGGTTGCAGTTGCACGTGGTGTGAGTGGCGTTGAAGCGCAGGACCCGGCACCCAGCCGGAGACCAGCTGCCACTCTGGGCTGTGGTTTCCCATGAGACGCAGACGGGCTTCTTGGAGCGGTTGCTTGGCTGCAAAAAATTTTTTTAAAAGATAGACAGATAGATAGATAGATAAGTCAAAGGCAGAAGGCATAACACAGGATAGAAAAAACACAGTGCCAAGAGTGTGGGTCAGGGTCCCCAATGCCATGAGAGGCAGACGGGCAGAGGCCGGGGACGGGGTACACGTGAACCTCCTACTCCGGGTGCCCCCATTTTGGGACCACCCATGCTGTGGAGGAGGAAGTGGCTCTGTGTGCTGCTGCTCCCCTCCCGCAGCTGGGGAACAGCAGCGCAGCGACGTGCTTCTCCTGGGGCTTTCCCCACACTCCCATAGCAGTGCGGTCAGTGCCTGGCGATGCCATGGGGCATGGAGCCACATTTGTCCCTGGGAGAGGGGTGCCAGGTAAGCGCCCCACCCCCATCCATGTCACGCTCAAACCCCATAGCAACCACCCTTGCCTGGCAAAATCTTTAATCTGGCATGCCTCATTTCCCAGGGTTTCCGGATTTAAGAAGTTCAAGTGTATTGGATTGGGACTCAGGATACCTGGGTTTTAGTCCTGGCTCTGCCACTGGCCTTGACTAAGTCATTCACCTGCTCTGTGCCTCGGTTTCCCCTTTCTATAGACAAAGGCCAGGTGTACCATACAGCCATCCACTTCCTTTACTCCTCGCAAAGGAGAAGGAGTTCTACTGCTGAAGGGGGTGTGGCCTCAGCATTCGATTTAGCAGGTTTTTACTAGGACCACTCAATTGAACACCAGAAGATCAACCGCCGCAGCATCCATCCTCGCTGTAATCTAGTCATGGCCTAAGCTTTTGGTGACAAGGACTGTCTCATGTGATGGGCCAAGCCTGCCACATGGGGGGAGCTGATTTCAGCTAGCACAATAACACTAAACCCTTATAGGAGGGCAAAGGTATAGCAGGGCCCTCTATCACCCCTCACTGACAGTGGGCCAGAGGACACCTATGGGGTGGGTTGGAAAGGCTCCCAGCCCTCTGAGTCTGCCTCAGTGCAGCTGAAGCGACCTTTCCCTGCTCCTTGTATTAACCCCTGTAGTGGTCTCCATCCGTCAAGCAAAGCGCTTTATAAAGGTCACTATAATTAGCCCCATTTCACAAGTGGGGAAACTGAGGCATGGAGCAAGGTTGGGTGTGTATGTAAAGATGAAAGTCATCCAACAGAACCAGGAGTAGACACCAAGTCACCTACCAGTACTCTATCCACTAGGACACACTGTCTCCGTGTTCCTCTTTGCTCACTTCTGCTTCCCAAGTCCAGGGACTGGACATTTACGAGTCTGCTCTTGAGCCTTGATTAATGGAGGTGGCCTGTTAATGCACTTGGGGAAGAACACAGGAATCCCTCCCCACCTGAGAGCTAATTCAGTGCTGCTTCCCCCAGAGGAGCCAGGCTGCTCCTGAAAAGCCAGGCTCAACCCCAGCGGCCGCTCATGGAGGGACTTACCTTGATGTGCTGGAAGGTGTAGTTAACTGGATCTGTGAAGTTGATCTTGGTCTGGCTGTTCAGCCAGGCACTCACCACCCTGGAAATCATCTGGATGGTGTGGCCAGAGGAGGCCTTCTGGTCTTGGAAGAAGCTGCCGTTCATGATGGTTTCCATGCCCACATAGGAGGCGAATGCCACTCCAGCCGCGCCTGCAAGTGTTCCCAAGGAGAAACCTGGTGGGTTGGCAGCTTCTTTCCCTACGTTCCACCATGGGACTCGCCAAGAACTGTGCAACCCCCCAGACCCGCTCCAGGTGTGGGGTAATGTTCTGCTTCAATGTAGCTAGGAAGAGAACCCAGGTGTGTGGATAGCCACACGTTTACTCGTCGCTGCAGCGCAGACGGCACTGGCAACAAGATGAGGAAGGGGTCTATAAATACACAACACGTAGGGAACTCCTTAATTTTGGGTCTTTGTTTTAATGTTAGATGAGATGGGTGGCGCTTCAATTCCCCCCAAACTGTGAGGCAGTTTTTGGAGAGTCCCCGAGAGCTGTCTTATCAAAACACAGAGTCACAGAATACTAGAACTGGAAGGGACTTCAAGAGGACATCAAGTCCAGTCCCCTGCACTCATCATGCACTATCTTGATCAGGGCTACTCAACTTTGGAAGCCCCGGAGGTCACAATGATACTCATAGCACATGCTGAGGGCTGCAACGGAAGTGTGGTTGCATATACATGCAGATATATATGCAAATATATGCAAATAGCTTCTTTCACACTGACGGACATGAATACAAAGATTAAGGCTTTAGCCGTGGCACCGGATCCAAATGTGGCCAGTGTAAGCCAGTCAGCACCTCTCAGGCTCTGCCCACAAGACTTAGCAGACAGCACTTCCCACAGTGCCCTGGAACTCATGGACCTCCTCCCTGGGGGCTAGAAACACCGACACCCTGGACCCATCTGTTTCAGCTAGCCCGTCCACTTGTGTCCTTCAGTGCTCACCCAGCCTAGGAGACGCCTCGCCATTGTGGCGCGTGTTCCCAGAGGAGGCCATGTTCAAAGGATCCCACCTGTGGGCCCCGTGTTGAGCCCTGTGTAAACCCAAACCGCATTGCAGGCTGCAAACGAATGGGCTGTGGGCTGAATGTGGCCCACGGGACATGTGTTGAGTAGCCCTGATCTAGATCATCCCTGACAGGTGTTTGTCTAACCTGCTCTTAAATAGCTCCAAGGATGAAGATTTCACGACCTCTCTAGGCAACTTCTGCCAGTGTTCAACCACTCTGACAGGACGTTTTTCCTAAGCTCCAACCGAAACCCCCCTTGCTACAATTTAAGCCCATTGCTCTCTTGTTCTACCATCAGAGGCTGAGGAGAATAATTTTTCTCCCTCCTCCTTGTAACACCCTTTTAGGTACTTGAACATCTGATATTAACAGAGCTGGCTGGTGAAAACCTTGAGTTTGGGGCAAAACAAATTAAACCAAATGTTTGGTTTGAAAATGCCACCGCAATGCCTCATGGGAGTTGTGGTTCAGGTGTTCCCATTTTTCCTCTATGAGCCAGGCTCCCTGGTTGGACTGCATCTCCCGTGATGCACCAAGGGAAACATCCAGCCACAGTGACTCATGGGAGATGAAGTCTAGCAGGAGAATCAGACCCATAGAGGGCAACGGGAGAATGAGGCAGCAGGCTCATGATTTCAGAATCAAAATATTTTAGCTCTTCATCCTAAAGCAGAATGACAGTCCGGGCTGAGAGCATTTTGGGCAGCAGAAATCAGCCACTTCATGAGGCTCTGTGTTTTCTTAGCACCCAGTTTTCCACTGAAGAGCTGTGGAGATGGAACAGTCCCTGCCAGCCCTTGTTCTTTATTCTTCTAGTTCCCTTTATTCTAGCAGGCTTGACTAGGACAGAAGGAATTTATATTTGTAGGGCTTAAGAACCAGGAATTGTCAATACAGCACAGAGGTCTGGTCCGTGAGCCCCGTGTCTCATACTTCCGCCATCCCCAATCAGATCAATAGTCCATCTAGTTGGGTTTCCCATCTTGGTCTATATCAGCACAGAGCAGTGGTCCATCTAAGTTGGAATCTCCTGCTTCAGGGGGTTTTCAAACCTCCTGTACTTTAACTGTGCAAAACTGCCCCTCTCCCACCCTGAACGGGGCCGCTGAGAAGTGTCCGTCACACACCAGTCCATGTCCGCTGGCGGTGATGAGGTACCTTGTGCTGTTGATCCCTGAACCATTCTGCAGCTAATCTCCATGCTCTCCCCTTTGGCTCCCAGGCTGATGACAGAGTCCTCCCTGCTGCAGCCGTCCCGGATGACTTTGGTCTGGACATCTAAGGAGAGGGGGGAACAGCACAGTCTGACAAGCACAATGGCTCCTTGAACGGGGGCCGTCGGCCAAGCAGAGCAGCAGGGGATGGCAGAGACAGAAGGAACCATCCAGCTACAAGGGGAAGAGGTTTTGTGCCCACAGGAAAGAGACAGGGAAAAAGTTTCATGGGGGCACTGGACCACATCTCCCCCAAGGGCATTAGGAACAAGGGGGGATTGGGCAGCTGTAGATGCGGGCAGGGGATGGGGCCTGGCTGGCTTGGGATTGGGAACTGCAGCCTTCTGCACATGCTGGCTGGAACCCCAAGAGCTGGGGTCTAGGGGTACGGCCTTGTGGTTCAGGCAATCTCCTGGGTTGAAGGAAATCCCAGCTGAGCTGTCAGCTCCACCACAGACATCCTGCATGACCTCAGGCAGTTACTGCAGCTCCCTGCCTCTGTTTCCCTCTCTGTCAAATGGGGATAACCAGCCTCCCTTTGTCTGTCTGCACTGTAAGCTCTTTGCAGCAGAGGCCGTCTCTCTCTCTGTGTCTGTGTAGCGCCATCCACAACCAGGCCCTGGTCTCGGCAGAGGTTTCTAGGTGCTACCATAATGGTCATAATAAGGAGGCCACAGTGAAATGTGCTAACTGCATATGGTACCTGCTGATTGGTCCCCAGGCAGGCTCCACCCCTACTTGGTCAGAGTCATGCTGCTTGTGATTTGCAGCTGCCACCTCTCCCTGCCCTGGTGCCTGTCTTGTCCCCCTCCAGGCCTGGCTTCCTACCTAGCTCCTCCGTCCGGAAGGTCAAGTTCCTGTTTTCAGTGGGGTTGGTGAGGACGTCCATCACAATCCTCTCCACGCTGTGCAGGACGATGGTGGCTGAGACGGAGAGCTGCTCCATGCTCAGGTTGGACCAGGAGGACGTCTGCTCCAGGATGGAGGCAAATCCCCCAGCAGCTTTCTACGGGAGGCCGAGCGAGAGAGAGCTCTTATTGGCTGTACTGCATTACCCAGCAATTGTCAGCCAATCTCCTATGAGCTGCTGATGGGCTCCGCCCCTCGTCCCGCCCGAGCTGAGGATCCACTGTCGGTTTGTGCTGTCTGCACAACGTGTTCCCTCTCATGGCTGGTCCATCGAGGTCTGAGCCAGCGACAGGACTCGGGATTTGATCTAAGGCCAACAGGCAGCTCTGAACGACTTTCAGTGAGCCTTGGCTCAGGCACTACCGGCTCATGCTTCTAAAGCTGGGTGTCCCTCCCTGGTCCGGCTATGCCAGGGGCCTAGGTGGCACCAAGTAGCTTTCTACAGCTGGGGTGGGCAATGATTTTTGATGGGAAGCCACTCCAAGAGTTTGGTAAGTGGTCAAGGGCCACACTTGTCTAAGGAGAGAGTGCAGGGTCTGGGAGGGAGGTTGGCTGCAGAATTGGTCTGTGACCGTATAATCAAGTAAATGGTTAATTGATAAGCCTGGGTTTATCATTAAAGTTCATGTTAACACACAACTTCCCACCCTGTTCCTGGGGAGCCGGCTGCCACCCCACGCTGCTACCTCTATATTAGCTCAAAAGCCAGTTTCTAGCACATTATGGCTCCCTGGGAGCTGGCTACCGCTGTGGGAGTGTGTAACCTTGTAACAGCTGAGCTAGGGTTATTCCTAGTGCAGAAGGGAGCCTGGAGTAGGGATTAGAGTGCAGGGAGGGTATGGGTCTGAGAGGAACTTTGGGTAAAAGGGGGTTGTGACCCGGGGCAGGAGATTGGGGTGCAGGGTCCGGGAGGAGGTGGGGGTGCAGAAGGGGATTCTGGCCTGGGAGAGGGGTGTAAGATGGGCTGTGGGGTTTTGGAGGGATTTATGACCTGCAGGAGAAAGAGAGCGGGGTGTTTAGGTGATGACCTGGGGCAGGGAGGTGGGTTTTGGGAGGGGGTAAGATACCAGATGCAAACTCTGGCCAGGAGGTGCTTACCTAGGTGGCTCCTGGCCAGCTGCCCAGTGGGGCCCTCAGGCAGGCTCTCTGCCTGCCGTAACCCCAGGCCGCTCACAGGGGCTGGCTGTTCCATGTGCTGCACATGGGGGAAGAGGGACTTTGCATGCTGCCCCACCCCAGCCCAATTGCAGGCTGGATCCAAAGGCTTAGTGGGCCAGATATTGCCCATCTCTGCTCTACAGCAAGGTGCTGGTGAACCAATACCCGGCTCAGCTCCGTGGAGGACTAGTGCCATAAGCCCTTCTGGAGCTACAGCAACAGGCTCTGGAGGATGTTCCTCCGCCCCCACCCCAAAGAGCTCATGGACTAGGCAACTGGGTAGAAGAGAAGAAGCAAAAACAGAATGTTGGGCATCATTAGGATAGGGATAGAGAATAAAACAGGAAACATCAGATTGTCTCTACACAAATCCATGGTACACCCACATTGTGAATACTGTGTACAGGTGTGGTTCCCTCATCTCAAGAAAGATATCTTGGCATTGGAAAAGGTTCAGAAAAGGGCAACAAAAATTATTAGGGGTATGGAACAATTTCCATTTCAGGAGAGATTAAAAAGACTGGCACTTTTTACCTTGGAAAATAGCTGAATAAGGGGGATATGATAGATTTCTATAAAATTATGGCTGGTGGGGAGAGATTGAATAAAGAAGATATTTACTCCTTCTCCTAACACCAGAATGGAGATTACAATATGAATTAATAGGTTGCAGGTTTGAAACAAACAAAAGGAAGTATTTCATCATACAATGCACAGTCAACCTGTGGAACTCCTTGCCAGAGGATGTTGTGAAGGTCAAGACTATACCAGTGTTTTAAAAAAAGAACTAGATACATTCATGGAGGACAAATCCATAAATGGCTATTAACCAGGATGGGCAGGGATGGTGTCCTTAGCCTTGTTTGTCAGAACTGGGAATGGACAACAGGAGGAATCACTCAGTGATTATCTGTTCCCCTTGAGACACCTACCATTGGTTTGACCCAGTACGGCTGTTCATACCTTCTTATACCTGAAAGTTGCGATAAAACACCAAGGAGTCTCTTACCTCCAGACAGGTGGTTGAGTTCTTCTCTTTGCAGGGCTCTCCCAAGGTCCTGAAGGTGGATTTCAGTAAAGTGCAGTAGGCGGCCTGTGGAGGGTGGCAGGAGGGAGCCAGAGCAGAAGGGAGAAGCACACAGCACAACACAAATTCAATATTGCAGCTGGAAGATTAGGCTTGTGGTTAAGGCCTTGGGCTAGGACCCAGCAGTTGGGGATTCAAACTGCAGCATAGTCACTAAGCTGTTTTATTTTGCAAGGCTTCCATTCCCCATCTGTACAGTGGGGCAACCAATCCTGTCTTCCTCACTCAGAGTGTAAGTCTGGGGCACATGGACTGCCTCTTAGGGTGTGTCTAGACTACAGGGTTTTGTCGACAAAAGTGGACTTTTGTCGACAAAACTATACCTGCGTCTACACTGCTGCTGAGTTCTGTCGACAACGTCGACAGAACTCAGCAGTTTTGTCAACGGCTATAAACCTCATTCTACGAGGAATAACGCCTTTTGTCGACAGAGTTCTGTCTACAGAAGGCATTATTGCATCTACACTGTCCTTTGCATCTACACTGTCATGTCAACAAAGCAGCTTGCTATGTCGACAGAACTGGATGGCGTCTAGACGCTCTCTGTCGAGAGAACCTGACCTTGGGTCTCTGCAGCAGCTGCTTGAAGCCAGAATACTATTCCAAAGAACTGTGGGTGGTAGGAAGGAACAAGGAGGATGAGGGGTTGGGGGCAGAGGTTCTGCTAGTGGCACCGTGGGGCTCAGGGGTAGGGAGGAGCTATGGCTTCCTACACTGGAATTTTCCACCCACTCAAGATTTGACACTTCTTGCCACTCTGGGCATGCCTACACTACAGAGTTTTGTTTGAAAAATGGCCGTTTTTCCAACAAAACCTGAGTTACGTCCACACTGCAATCGCGTTATTCCGAAAGTAAATCAAAAGAACAGAGGGGTTTTTCCAACATTGGTAAACCTCTTTCCACGAGAAAGAAGACTTTTTCCGAAAGAGCTCTTTGAGAAAAAGGCGTGTGTGGCGAGGGAAGAGGGAGTTCTTTCGAAAGAAGAGGAAAGAGGAAAAAGCACAAGTGCCCTGGTGGCCACTCCATCCATGGTAATCACAGATTACATGTGAGAGAGCGTCCACTCAGTGTGGACGCTATCTGTCAAAAAAGCAGATTGCTTTTTCGATGCGCTTTTGCTGTATGGACACTCTTTCAGAAGAAGTTTTTTTGGAAGATCTTTTCCAGAAAAGATTCTTCCGAAAGAAACCTGCAGAACCTCTGCCCTTCCTTCCCCCCCTCCCCCCCCTCACCCCCCGCGACCTGCAAGTTGCTGCTGGTTTGCTGGCAGGAAGGGCAGCCTTTCACCCCAGGGATGAATAACCCCTGTGCCAAAAATGCTACCTGCATGTGGCTTCGCTGTTGGGGACGGGGTGACAGGCAACACTGACCTGGGCTCAGATTCTCCAAAACAACTCAGTTTTGGCGGCCCTAACGTGAGGTCCCTTAAAGAAGTTACTTGCCTGGGAAGTGGCAAGCACCCTCCCTGGCACCCCAAAAATCACTGAGTCGCTTCAGCTGGGGTTCCCTGAGCTGCCTTTGCCATGAGCATCCCGAGAACAGCGGGGCCTGGCGACGTTGCCAGGATACCTACATCCTCTGGGGATGAGCCAGGAGATGTGTCCAGACTCTGGTTCTGGGATTTCCTCACCAGATCGTTCTCTTCCAAGAAATGGGCCCGGCACTTTGAAGTGACCTCTAGGAGGAAATGAAATGAACAAAAAAACCCTCCATCAAATGTGCAGACTGGTAAATACGGTGGCCTGGGAAATTAGCATTTCCTGGGCTTTCCCACCCAGGGATGCAAAGGGTTTAAAGCTGCTTGTACAACCAGTGACTTCCAGGCCTAGGGGTTACCAGCCAAGTAAACCCGACTGTTTGCTGATCCCCGATCCAGGTGGGAGTGAGGCAGCTATTTCCTCTTGGGAGTCACAGCCAGGCGCCTTCTCCAGGAGTCAGTTCACCATTTGTCAAGGACAGCTGGAGAGAGTATGGTGCCACCTTCCCGCCCCCCCCCCCCAAAAAAATAACCTCTAATAATGGAGTAGTCCAGTGACAATTTAGACAGTAACAAAAGTAGATAGGGTCACGAGCTTTCCAGCTCAACTGATGAAGTGAATTTTACCCACAAAAGCTCATGATGCTATCTGTTTGCATCAGTCTCTAAGGTGCCACAGGACTACTCGGTGTTTTAAAGTTACAGATTAAAACTGCTACCCCTGTGAGAACTCTTATAACCAATAGCCCAGGGTAGCACACTCACCTGAGATAGAGCAATAGAGGGTCAAATCCCTCCTCTGTGGGTCTCCCAAATTCTCAGGAAAGAGCTCTAACCACTAGGCTACATCATGGCTGGTCTCTCTCCAGCTCTGCGGTCGGGTAACACAGTCATTGTAACCAGGAGGCAGGAACCTGGGTCTCCCATGTGAGTGTCTTGCCCTGGCAGATTGCTGGGCTCCTGCAGTGCGTCACGTGACCTACATTATCCCAGCCGGGAGCCCTGTCAGCACTGCAGCTACAGCTGCGATTCCCCGCCTAGGCAGACACATGCTGACTGGCTCTGTCTGGGCTACAAAGCAGAAAGGCCACCATGCTTCGGGCTGCTGCCCTAGGGCACTGGCCCATCAGCTACCTTGCCTATGTGAATGCTCTACCCTGCTAGCTTGTGTCTGTCTGCTTAAGCTGGGACTCCCACCTCCTATGCCGATATTCTGTGAGATATACATACAGTAATACACCCATGCGCCTTCCTAGGGCTGGACCTAGGGACCTGGTCCATGCACAAAGGTTTTTGGTCTGATGGCGCCTCCCAGGAACAGACACAGACAGTGTGTGGTGACCTGATCAGTGTGGGGTGACCTGGTCAGCAAGCATTAGCCTTTCATAACAGGAGCCCCACATACATCCCCTGTATCAGACACTTACCTGTGCAGCTGAAACCGATATCAGGCTGGATGGGTGGGAGGTAGCCTGCCCTGCACCTGCAGGTGTAACTGCCCGGTGTGTTGGTGCAGATGGAGTTGGGGCCGCAGGGCGATGGGTCTCGGGCACATTCGTCAATATCTGGATGGGGAAGAATCCAGGCTTACCATGTGTGACACTAGGACACCAGTGTTCTACTGACCTGGGCCCCATACACTGACCCAAACCCATTGGGTCCAGTGGGAATACTTCCATCAGCCCCAGGAACCTTTTGCATCCTTGTTCTTGGGGTGACTTGCTCAGCAGGCATTAGCCTTTCATAACTGGACCACCCTTTTTAACTTCTGACAGTGTCATCATCTATTTTTAAAAGAACCCTACACCAAAATCAGTACCTTAGTAAGATATAAAGTCCTTTCTTATGCCTAAAATATTTGGAAACTTATGTTTTAAAGTTGTTATGGAGATTACACACAATAAATTGGGGTTCTCTTTTTCTAAAAAGAACGAGAATTGTTATGAACACATTAAAACTCTGTGAGGGATTATTTTCAATGTCTTTATTTCAGTCAGCGGAATATGTAGTAGTGAGGAACGATTCCTCTATGAAGGTTTAAGAAAACATTAAAAATATAAAATCACCTTAGAAATAGTGATTAAGAAAATGTAAAACCGTGAGATCTCCACCTTGTATAATTAATGCTGTATGCAGCAGGAAGGCTGACTTGCCCTTACCCCAAAGTTTTTGCATATAAATCTCTGATACACTTTGAGTTTAACCAAAAACCTGTGTCTGACATTTGTTATTCCCAAGCTTAGTGCTGTTACAAAGGTACAGACTGCATGACGAGTCTTCAACCTCTGGCTTACAGTGGAAAACACTCTCTTTTCTTTAGAAAAATGCAGAAGGTGAGGAGTTTTGTTTTCAGATATGATTTGCTTCATTTGGGCTCAGGGATTTGGCTGGAAGGAGGCGAGCAGGGAGTGGGAGGGAAGGGAAGAGGGAGACAGTGGGGAGTGGGTGAGGTCTGGGCAGAGCAGGGCGGATTATGAGCAGGGCCACAGACAGAAGAAGTGGGCTGGGGAGCTCATGTCCCGAGGCAACAGCTTCACCCATGCCGGGGTTCCATACCCAGCATGAGGAGGATAGTGAGGACTAGTAGTGAAAGCACAGGACTGGGGAATCAGGACTACTGAGTTCTGTCCAAGGCTCTGCCACAGACTCCCAATGTGTGTACAGGGGGGGGACCAGGTGGGAGGGGGTGGGGCTGGCCGGAAGGGGGCGGGAAGCAAAGCTGGGGGATCGGGGTTGTGGAGCTGGAGGGGAGGATGGGGGCCCGGAGGAAGGGGGGCTGAGCCCCAGTGGGACGGGAAGGAGGGTGGGGTGCTGAGTGGTGCGCCCCTCAGCCGGGCCGCCGCGAGAGAGGGGAAGGGGGACGGTGACGTAGACAGCCCCGCCCCCTGGCCGTGTATGTCATTGCCCCGCCCCTCCTCCCCGCGGTGGCCCGGCTGAGCGCGCAACACTCAGCCGAGCTGCCACAGTGGGAGGGGAAGGGGGCAGGGCGGTGACGTACACGGCCAGGGCTGTCTACATCACCACCCCCCTTCCCCTCCCGCTGTGGCACTCAGCTGAGTGCTGCACCCCTCAGCCGGGCCGCCGGGGGACCCAGCCGCTCAAGGGGCCGTTTGGGCTCCCCCGCGGTGGGAGGGGAAGGGAGGCGGTCACCGCCTCCCTGGCCGTGTACATCACTGCCCCGCCCCCCTCCCTCGCAGCAGCCCAGCTGAGCAGGCAGCACTCAGCCAAGTGCCACGGCGGGAGGGAAGGGGAAGGGGGCGGGAGAGACAGAGGGGAGAGAGAGGCAGGAGGGGGAGAAGAGCGGAGAGAGAGGGGGGGAGGCAGTAGAAGAAGAGAGAGAGAGAGAGAGAGAGAGAGAGAGAGAGACACGGAGCGAGAGAGCTCAGGAGAGAAGACCTGAAAATCCCGTCTTATGACGGGCTAATTGGCTATATTAAATAATTTTTAATATAAATATAAATTTAAGGTACATTTAAATTTTTTATATGATTCATAACTTGTTTAGTTGAAATAAAAACCAGTATAGACCATGGTTAATCAAATAGAACAGGCTTCTGTGAAAATTTCAGATATTTTGTAAGTTTGAGATTTTGCATAAAGATATAATTATCCATGCAATTGCAAAAAGTTGACATACGGATTGATATAAAATTAATATACATATTATGATTTTATTTGGTAATAAATGAATAAAAAACAAAATATTAAGAAAATAACCCCTTTCTCTCCCCCAGAGCCTGGCATTCCCATTCCCCTGTTCTAACCCAATCCCCCTCCATTCCCCCAGAGCCAGGCCCCTGCCCCCAACCTAATGCCTCCTCCCTCCCCCATAGCCAGGCACCCCAAAATACTGTCTTCCCCCTCCCCAGGGCCAGTCACTCCCAGCCCCAACCTAACACTTCTCCCATGCCCCAAAGCCAGGCTCTCCCAGCCCCACCCCCACCTAATACTTCCCTCCTCCCCCAGATTCAGCTCCCCGCAACCTACTGCCTCCTCCTTCCACCAGAGCCAGGCTCTCCCAGCCCCCTCCCCCGCAACCTAATACCTGGGTACCGGAGTCGACGTTGCCGCCTGAGACGCTGGGGTGGCGTGAGGACAGAGGCTAGCTCTGAGAGGCTGCTTCAAAGCCCAGGGCAGCGCACCCAGCCAGCCGTGAGCGTGTGCACAGAAAAGCCCGGCAGGCTGTGAGCAGTTGCTGCAGCACAGAGTGGCCCGGAGGGCTGTGACCAGGCACTTGGCCATGTGCTCCGAGTGGGGAGCGGGCCACATTTCATTCTTTCATAAACATTTTCTGGCCGGCCGCAAAATATTGAGATCGGGCCACATGCAGCCTCCAAACACCAGTTTGACATGCCTGCTCCAACTAGTCAGGCTGGGTGGGAAGGACCTCACGAAATAGCTGCAGCTGTAGAGCCTGGGGCTCAGGAAAAGTAGGAAGGGGTCGGAGGGAGGGACAGGCAGAGCTGCTCTTCCATGGAAGCCACTGGAGATCCAGCACTAGCCTCTTACACCCAGAGCTTCCCCGCACCCCATGTCAGACACTTACCTGTGCAGCTGAAGGGAGCGCCGGGCTGGCTGGGCGGGAGGTAGCCTGCCCGGCACCTGCAGGTGTAACTGCCCGGTGTGTTGGTGCAGATAGAGTTGGGGCCGCAGGGCGATGGGTCTCGGGAACATTTGTCAATATCTAGGTGACAGAATCCAGGTTGGCCATGTGTGACCCTAGGACACCAGTGTTCTACTGCCCCAGACAACTCATACTGACCCAAACCCTACTGGATCCAGTGGGAATCTTTCCATCAGCCCCAGGGGCCTTTTGCATCTGTCACTCTACCCTGTGCATAAACCGGCTCTCACCATTGCACTGCACTGCTGGGTCAGTGACGCGCTGCTCCCAGAACTGGATGCAAAGCCGGGCTTGCAGGGGCAGCAGAGGCCCCCTGGGATGTGGGTGCAGGTGGCATCCTCAAGGCACACCACTGAATTCAGATGGGCCCAGCTCTGCACAAAAGAGCCTTTTCACGGCGGGAGGATGGGGTGGGGCAGACAGGCCCGGCAGCTGGCATCAGAGGGAGCACCGTGCCAGAAATATGGCTCCCTGAAAGTTTCTGCCCAGAGGCAGCAGTGCTAGTGGCCCGGGAAGTGACAGCCCGGACACCTGGGTTCCCTTCTCAGCTCTGTGAGGAGAGAGGGAGGGTTGGGAGCTGGAGCATGGAGGAGCCCAGAGACGGGAGAGGGGGAGTCCGGACTCCAGGGTTCGATTGCTGGCAGAGGGGTGGGAAGATGGTGCGCTGCTCCTAGCAGGATGGTGCACAAGCTGCATTGCTGGGTTAATGGGCAGCAGGTGTAAGGGGCAAGGGAAGGTATTTCTTCTCAGGGTCATAGTGCCACCCTCTCCCTTCCTACCCCTGTGCCCACCCTTCCTGCCGGCTCCCACAGCTGTCCGGGGCATGGTGACTCTTCAATCTAGTAACTTAAAAAGGAAAAATCCTTCCAGCTTCCATACCGCTTAGGAGAATGTTTCTCTCTATATATATTAACTAAAGGTTTTCCTGCGGGATGACAGAGTGACGTCATCCCATCCCTCTGGGTCCCGCTGGCCTTCTCCCTCTCGCCACATCTTCCCTCTCCCCTCTCCCAGCTCCAGCTTGACCTCGCTGCTTCCCCTCCATGCCAGGAATTGCTATTTGAAACCAAGCCAAGACGGGCAGCCCTGGGCTCTACAGGCAGGGCTGGGGAGGGGAGCAGAGCAGGCGGGACCACACCAGAGAGAGTCGGGACGGCCCCTCCACTCCAAGCGGCTGCTTTCCCCATGACAGGAGGCTGCAGTACCCCGGGAGCGCCACGTGCACTCGGCACCACCTGTGCCTCAATGTGCCCCACACAGAGCGGGCAGGCACCCATGCACCCGTGTTAGACCCAGGTCTGGTGTGTACTGTTGCTTGGAGATGTGGGTGAGGGAGGGGTTGGGGGGAGAGAAAGGGCCCGGGCTAGCAGGGGGGAGGGCGAGGGAGAAGGAACCATGGCTCGCGGGGGCAGGGAGAAGGGAGAAGGAATATGGGCTGGAAGGGAGACTGGGGAGCCAAAACATCTGCGTTCTGCCCCAGCTCTGCCACAGACTCCACACGTGACCTTTGCCAAATCCTTTCCCTTCTAGAAGGCTCAGTTTTCCCACATGACCAGGGAGACAATCTAGTTGTCTCTCCCCAGAACCATGGCAAGATGGGGGTGTCTGTGGACACAGGAGCCGTGCGGTTCACCGAGCAGAGGGCTGGAAGTGAGCTGCATGGCAGCAGATCCTCTAACTAGTCAGGGTGGGCGGGAAGGACCCTCATGAAATCGCTGCAGCCGTAGCGCCTGGGGCTCAGGAAAAAGTAGGAAGAGGTGGGAGGGAGGGGCAGGGAGAGCTGCTCTTGCATGGGAGCCACTGGAGATCCAGCATTAGCCTCTCGCACCCAGAGCTTCCCTGCACCCTGTGTCAGACACTTACCTGTGCAGCTGAAGGGGGCGCCAGGCTGGTTGGGCGGGAGGTAGCCTGCCCGGCACCTGCAGGTGTAACTGCCCGGTGTGTTGGTGCAGATGGAGTTGGGGCCGCAGGGCGATGGGTCTCGGGCACATTCGTCAATATCTGGATGGGGAAGAATCCAGATTGGCCATGTGTGACGCTAGGACACAAGTGTTCTACTGCCCTTGGCCCCTCACACTGACCCAAACCCCACTGGATCCAGTGGGAATCTTTCCCTCATCTCTAGGGGCCTTTTGCATCCTTCACTCTGCCCTGTGCCTGAACCGGCTCTCACCATTGCACTGAGCTGCTGTGTTAGTGACGCACTGCTCCCCAGAACTGGATGCAAAGCTGGGTTTGCAGGGGCAGCAGTGGCCCCCTGGAATGTAGGTGCAGGTGGTGTCCTCAAAACAGTCGGCTGAATGCAGATGGGCCCAGCTCTTCACAACAGAGCCTTCTCTTGATGGGAGGATGGGGATAACGTAGCACAAGCAGCTGGTATCGGGGGGGGAGGGGACACTGTGCCAGGAATATGGCTCCCAGCAGGTTTACAATACGCTGTCCATCCCCAAGAGGCAACCCTGCTAGTGGCCTAGGAAGTGGGGTGCTAGGATACCTGGGATCTAGCGCTGAAAGCAGGGGACTGGGAAGTCAGGACTCTGGGCTTCTATCCCCAGCTCTGCCACAAATTCCCCATGTGACCTTTGCCAAGTCCTTTCCCTCCCACAAGCCTCAGTTTCCTCACATGTACAGGGAGACAATCCCGTTTTCCAGATCTGATTTCCTATTATTGTAGGGCCACACCCTGAGGGGCGGAGCCCTGCCAGCTCCCCCTGCAACCAATGGGAGTGGAGACTACTCAGCACATGGCAGGTTCTGGTCTCCATTCACACAGCACCACAGGGGTGTGCAGCGCTGCCTTACCCCAGCCTGGGGCCCTGTTGGCACTGCAGGTAAGCTACGATTCCCCGCTTGGGCAGACACACGCTCACCAGCTCTGTCTGGGCTACAAAGCGGTCAGGCTCTGCCCAGCGCACACCTGGGATCAGGGACAGGGCGGCTCTAGGGCACTGGCCCATCCGCTGCCTGCCCCCTCTGTATGCTCTGCCCTGCTAGGGGGGGTGTGTCTGATTGAGCTGGGTCTCGCACCTCCCTGCCATACTGCAGATGTCCCCATGCCACAGCCACACAGTAACACACCCACGGGCCTTCCTAGGGCTGGACCCAGGGGCCTGGTCCTGGCACAGAGGTTTTTGGTCTCATGGCGCCTCCCAGGAACACACTCGCCCGTTAGCTCAGGCAGCAGGGACAGTGGGACACAGGGTTTGGCGTCTTGGCTCATCAACACTTCAGTGGGCAGGGAAAAGCTGAGCAAATCCTGGATGTTTTCAGCACAGGGAACAAACCAGGATAAAAATAGCCAGCGGGAAATTGTCCCTGAGCAACCCAAGGTGGAGTTTTGGGGACTTTTCTCACCGAAACAAACACACCAAACGGTTCATCGGGGATCGAACTTCCCACCCAACAATTTCCCGTTTCTTGTCTGTCGTGGCTGGTTTGCATTGGGGCCGTTGGGCTTTTTCCATTAAATGCAAACTTAGTTCAATTTCCCAGCGAAACTTCATTTTGAAACAAAAAGCCAAAATGGTTCATTTAAACCACGTCACGACGGTCACCAGGCCAGGCCCTAAGTTCCCGGCTTCGACTCCCACCCACAGCGTGTTACATATAAGAACAGGGCCGCTGTGCCAACCGCTGGCCACAGAGTTCATTCTAATGACCAGTCCATACTCCGACTCTAAGGCAGAGAATGAGGCTCCACCAGAGGATTTGAGTTTCCCGGGCCAAAGGGACTGTGGGGTTTCGTGGGCAGAGGGCCGGAGCAAGAGAGCTGCGTGGAAGCTGATCCTGTAGCTCTTCCTGCTGGGTGGGAAGGAGCCTCAGATACCATCCCCATGAAATCTATGCAGCTGTCGGGACTTTGAAGAGTCAGAATCCCGGCAGAGCCGCTCCGTAACTAGCTCTTGATTGTGGGGTGACCTGGTCAGCAGGCATTAGCCTTTCATACCTGGAGTCCCACACACATCCCCCGTAGAAGACGCTTACCTGTGCAGCTGAAGCGGACGCCGGACTTGCTGGGTGGGAGGTAGCCTGCCTGGCACGTGCAGGTGTAACTGCCCAGCGTGTTCCTGCAGATGGAGTTGGGGCCGCAGGGAGATGGGTCTCGGGAACATTCATCAATATCTAGGTGACAGAATCCAGGTTGGCCATGTGTGACCCTAGGACACCAGTGTCCTACTGCCCCAGGCCCCTCACGCTGACCCAAACCCCACTGGATCCAGTGGGAATCTTCCCATCAGCCCCAGGGGCCTTTTGCATCTGTCACTCTGCCCCGTGCATGAACCGGCTCTCACCATTGCGCTGCGTTGTGCTGCGCTGCTGGGTAAGTGACGCGCTGCTCCCCAGAACTGGATGCAAAGCCGGGCTTGCAGGGGCAGCAGTGGCCCCCTGGGATGTGGGTGCAGGTGGCATCCTCAAGGTACACCACTGAATTCAGATGGGCCCAGCTCTGCACAAAAGAGCCTTTTCTCGGCGGGAGTATGGGGCGGGGCAGACAGGCCCGGCAGCTGGCATCAGAGGGAGCACCGTGCCAGAAATATGGCTCCCTGCAAGTTTCTGTCCAGAGGCAGCAGTGCTAGCGGCCCGGGTAGTGACAGCCTGGATGCCTGGGTTCCCTTCTCAGCTCTGTGAGGAGAGAGGGAGGGTTGGGAGCTGGAGCAGGGAGGAGCCAGGAGATGGGGGAAGGGGAGTCCGGACTCCTGGCTTTGATTGCTGGCAGAGGGGTGGGCAGATGTTGCGCTGCTCCTAGCAGGATGGTGCACAAGCTGGACTGCTGGGTTCATGGGCAGCAGGTGTAAGGGGCAAGGGAAGGTATTTCTTCTCAGGGTCATAGTGCCACCCACTCCTTTCTTCCTACCCCTGTGCCCACCCTTCCTGCCGGCTCCCATAGCTGTCCGGGGCCTGGTGACTCTTCCATCTAGTAACTTAAAAAGGAAAAATCCTTCCAGCTTCCATACCGCTTAGGAGAATGTTTCTCTCTATATATATTAAAGAAAGGTTTTCCTGTGGGATGACAGAGTGATGTCATCCCATCCCTCTGCCGTCTTCTCCCTCTCTCGCCCTCTTTCCTCTCCCCTCTTGAGCTTGAGCTCAATCTTGCCTCCCCTCCACACTAGGAGCTGCTATTTTAAACCAAGCCAGGACAGGCAGCCCTGGGCTCTACAGGGAGGGCTGGGGTGGTGAGCAGCGTAGGTGGGATGCAGTACCCCGGAGCGCCACATGCTCACAGCACTACCTGCACAGGGTAGGCAGGTAGGTCTGTGCAGGGGTTAGACCCAGGTCTGGCATGCGCTTTTGCTGAGGGGGGGGCGGTGAGACAAGGTGCCTGGGCTGGCAGGAGGGACAGGGTAGGAGAAGGGACCCTGGCTCGCTGGAGCAGGCGAGGGAGAAGGGGTACAGTCTGGCAGGCTTGGGGAGAAAGGGACCGAGAATAGCATGGCAGGGGGAGGAGGGAGAAGGGCCTTGGACTGGCATGGCTGCAGCTCTTCCCTCCCTGTTGGCTGAGGTTAGACCCAGGGTTGTCTACCCTCTTTGTGAGGGTGTTGGCTAGCCTAGTGAGCAGGGGGCACAGCCTCCTAGTATTGTTAAAGAGCCATTCAAGCGGCAATGAAGCCATTTAACAGGCATTTGCCAACCGCCCGCCCCTGTATATACTATCAGTTTCTGTATTTGCTGATAAACAGTTGTTCATTACTGTCATATTTACCCAGAACAGGTTAGTCTGCAGGACCTCAGATTAAAATTTGCTTTAGAAGATTTCATCAGTGTGCTGCTGAAGATCATACAAAAATCACATCTCTAAATACCCCTGGCATAGATCTTTAGATGCATAATCTGAGTATCCAGCTTTAGCCTGAAATGCTTGGATCTTCAGACATGTAGAGTTTTAAAAACAAATCCTTCAAAAGACCACCCTCATCCGAAATACACATTTTAGTTTTAATTCCTAGAGTACCCAAGGCTAGCTTCCCAAGTCTTCCTGTCTCTTCTGTCCATCCCTGGACATTTAATCTTTCTCCCTTCACCATTACACCCCCTTTAAGAGAGCCTTTAGGGATCCCTTTTTTTCCACATAGTTTCCCTTTTTTATTTCTGACAATTTCATCAACTATTTTTTAAAAGAACCCTCCACCAAAATCAGTATCTTAGTAAGATATAAAGTCCCTTCTTATACCTAAAATATTTTGAAACGTGTTTTAAAGTTATTGACATTTCAGTAACACGTCTTTTGTTATGGAGATTACACCAAATAAATTGGGGTTCTCTTTTTCTAAAAGCAACAAGCATTGTTATGAACACATTAAACGTCTGTGAGGGATTATACTCAATGTCTTTGTTTCAGTCAGTGGAATATGTAGTAATTGGGAATGATTCCTTTATGAAGGTTTAAGAGTACATTAAAAATATAAAATCACCTTAGAAATACTGATTAAGAAAATGCAAATCCATGAGAGCTCCACCATGTATAATTAATGCTGTATTCAGCAGGTCAGCAGACTTGCCCTTACTCTGAATTTTTTGCACATAAATCTCTGGTGCACTTCTGGTTTAACAAAAAAACCTGTGTCTGACATTTGTTATTCCCAAGTTTATTGCTGTTACACAGGTACAGTCTGGATGCCCAGTCTTCAACCTCTGGCTTGCAGTGGAAAACACTCTCTTTTCTTTAGAAAAAATGCAGAAGGGTGAGGAGTTTTGTTTTCAAATATGATTTGCTTCATTTGGGCTCAGGGATTTGGCTGGAAGGGAGTGAGCAGGGAGTGGGAGGGAACAGAAGAGGGAGACAGTGGGGAGTGGGTGAGGACTGGGCAGAGCAGGGGCGGATTATGAGCAGGGCCACAGACATAAGAGGTGGGCTGGGGAGCTCACGACCTGAGACAACAGCTTCACCCACTACCCATGCTGGAGTTCCATCCCCAGCATGAGGAGGGGAGTGACGCCTAGTAGTGAAAGCAGGGCACTGGGGAGTCAGAACTCCTGAGTTCTGTTCCCAGCCCTACAACAGACTCCCCATGTGACCTTTGCCAAGTCATTTCCTTTCTAGAAGGGAAGGTTACTCACCAGGTGCAGTAACTAGTTCTTCAAGATGGGTGCTCCACCTTAGGTGCACCAACGCTGCTGTGCCCATGGGCAGCAGACTTCTCATAGCAGTGCCCTCTGGTTGGCTGTGCACACGGAGCACTGCCAGTTTATCCTGCATGCTCAGCTGACCACCTCCTCAGTTCCTTCTCTGCAGACAAATCCAAAGTCGAGGGGAGGAAGGTTGGAGGTGGAGCACCCATGGAGACAACCATCTCGAAGAACCACAGTTACTGCACCTGGTGAGTAACCTTCCTTTCTTCTTCGAGGAGTGTCACCGTGGGTGCTTGGTGGAGGGTGTTTCAGCATTGTTGACTCGGTCACTATGAGTACAGTTTGGCCAAAGCGTATGTCCATGTCCACAAATGATTGTATTGCATAATGCTGTGTGAATGTGTGAACAGAACCCCACGTGGCAGCTTTACAGATGTTCTCAGTTGGGATTCCACTGAGGAAGGCTGTTGTCGTTGCCATAGCTCTCATGGAGTGAGCTCTTATGGTTGTTGGGGGCTCTCTGTTGAATATGTTGTAGGCCAGGCATATGCAGTCTGAGATCCATTTAGATAGTCTTTGTTTGGATATGGGTAACCCTTTTGATCTTTCCGTGGATGAAACATACAGTTGTGGAGTTTTTCAAAAGGGGGAAGGTAGAAAGTGATTGGCCTACGGACGTCTAAGGTATGTAATGCCCTTTCTTTGTTGTCTTAATGGGGGTTAGGAAAGAAGACAGGTAGGTATATTGGTTTGTTACAGTGGAAGGAGCTAATTACTTTCGGAAGGAATTTAGGGTGAGTACAAAGTACCACTTTGTCCTTATGGAAGACTGTATACGGCAGTTGTGTCATAAGTGCTCCTATCTCCCCCACTCTCCTTGCTGAGGTAATTGCCACAAGAAAGGCTACCTTCATTGGCACGTAGTCGTGAGCAGGTAGCTAGTGGCTCAAAGGGTTTGCCCTAAGAGCCTTAAGGACAAGGTTGAGGTCCCATGCTGGGAGTGAGTCTCCTTGTGGTGAGAACGTGTTTCGTAAACCCCATAGCAACCTCTTGGTGAATGGGTGAGCAAAGGCTGAGTAGCCGTCTATTGAGGGTTGTAGTGCTGCGAGGTGTACTGTAATTGAACTTACTGATAGTCCCACTTTGTGCAGTTCTAGCAGGTAAGTAAGTATTTCTGCCACTCCTGATCTTGCTGGAGTGCAGTTGCGCTTGAGACACCACATCTTGAATCTGTGCCATTTCTGATTCTGTTTTCCTTGTTGCAGGTCTACAGCACTTGACTAGGATTCACTGCGCTGCTTCGGGATAGTCGACCTCTGAAGGCATCAGCCAATCACCATCCATGCATGGAGGCGGAGAGAGTGTATGTTCAACTGGTGGCTCTGGTCGTTTTGCTGCGTCAACAGAGATCGGACTGGCAGGAAGGTGTATGGTGAACAAACACTCATCCGCAGCAGGTACAAGTACCAGGTCTGCCTGGGCCACTTGGGGGCTATCAGTATGACCCTTGCTTTGTCTTGTCTGATTTTCAGGATAGAGCACGGAGTCAGCAGAAACAGTGGGAATGCATACAGTAGAGGTGCTTCCCACTTTATGCTGAATGCATCTCCCAGGGATTGGTGTCCAATGTCTGCTCTCAAGCAATAGCATGGACACTTTTTGTTTTTGCTCCTGGCAAATAGGCCTATCAAGGGAAAACCCCATATGTGGAAAAGGTGTTTTATCATTTTGGGGTCGATTTCCCATTCGTGGCTGCGGGAGAAATCCCTGATGAGACTGTCTGCTATGTTGTTGTCCTTGCCAGGGAGAGAGGTGACTATGAGTGTTATGTTCCTGGGGATACACCACTCCCAGAGATTTACAGCTTCCTGGCATAACTTGTAGGATCGCACTCCCCCTGTCGATTGATGTAGTACATCGTTGTGGTGTTGTCTGTTAACACTTGGACTGTTTTGTTCTGTATTGTAGTCTGCAAGTGGGCACAGGCGTTGTGGACTGCTCTGAGTTCCAGCATGTTTATGTGGTTGTCAGTCTTGTCTCTGTGCCATTGAACCTGCACTACTTTTTTGTTCAGGTGAGCTCCCCATCCTATTAACTGTCTGTCGTAATTGTAATCGTTGCCGGTGGACGCTGGAAGGGAACCCTCCTGCAGACATTCTGATGTACTGTCCACCACGTTAGTGTGGATTTTATGTTGTTCAGCATAACTAAGCGCCTGTTTATGTGATGTACGTGAGGTCTGTACACCATTCTCAGCCAGGCCTGTATCAGTCTCGTGTGCAGCCATGCATACAGTACCACGAACGTGGCGGCTGCCATGTGCCCCAGTAGTTGTAGACATTGTTTTGCCATTATGTATGGGCTGGTTTGTGCTAACGACACTAGGACCGTGATAACTGTGAATCTGTGTTGGGGTAGCGACTCTACCACTTTCGTACAGTCCAGGTGTGCTCCTATAAAGTCTATGGTCTGGGTTGGTGTAAGGATACACTTCTCCAAATTGATCTGTAGGCCCAGAGTGTCAAATAGTGCCTGGTGGTGGCCACTGCCTGCTGTGTGTCTTGCGCTGTAGTGCCCCTTATTAGGCAATCGTCTAGGTATGAGAAAATGGTCACACCCAGTCTTCTTAGGTGCACCACTGCAATGGCCAGGACCTCTGAGAAAACTCTTGGTGCTGTCGAAAGTCTGAACGGGAGCACTTTGTATTGAAAGTGCCTGTCTCCTACAGTGAATCTCAGGAATCGTCTGTGTGATGGGTATATTGTGATGTGAAAGTATGAATCTCAGAGGTCGAGGGTGGACAGTCAATCCCCTTTTCCCAAGGCTGGAATGATTGTAGCTAGGTTTGTCATTTTGAACCATTGGTAACGAATGAATTGATTTAGTTTTCAGACATCTAATATTGGTCTCCACTCTCCTGACTTCTTGGTGGTCAGGAAGTAGAGGGAGTAGAACCCCTTCCTCTTGTGGTTTTGTGGGACCTCTTCTATAGCCCTCAGTGGTAGGAGATGTTATGCTTCCTGTGTGAGCACAAGTTCCTGAGAGGGGTCCCTGAAGAGGGACGGGGAGGGGAGTTGGTAATGTGGTATGGAAGTAAATAGGATGCAGTAACCAGTTTTGTTGATCTCCAACACCCATTTGTCTGTGGTGATGGTCTGCCACACTGGATAGAATGCAGCTAGTCTGCTGCCAAATGATGTATAAAGCAAAGTTACTCACCTTCGTGCAGTAACTGTCGTTCTTCGAGATGGTCCCGTGGGTGCTCCACAGAAGGTGCTGGGCTTGCCCCAGCGCCGCAGGACGGAGATTTTTCATAGCGGTAGTCCGGCCGGACCGCGCATGCGCGGGAAGCGTCTCGCGGCTTTCACGCCCTTTCGCGCTGCTCGGTCCGGTCCCAGCCAGTTCCTCGTACCCGCCTCAGTATCTGAAACACAAGAAGCGGACACGGACTCCGAAGCGGGGAGGAGGGTGGGTAGTGGAGCACCCACTGGGACCATCTCGAAGAACAACAGTTACTGCACGAAGGTGAGTAACTTCGCTTTCTTCTTCGAGGAGTCCCCATGGGTGCTCCACAGAAGGTGTCTGCACAGCAGTATCCCCCTCCTGTGGTACTAAGGAGATGGAATTCAGGACCTCTAACAATTAGCAGAAGAGAGGACTGCAGCTGTTACAGACTTATCTGACAGCCATCTCTGCTGAACAGCATAATGGTCTACGAATGTGCGGTAAGATGCCCATGTGGCTGACCTACAGATGTCAGCTAGTGGAACCCCTCTTAGGAAGGCAGTGGATGCTGCTATTGCCCTTGTGGAATGTGCCTTAGGACGTGCAGGGAGAGGAATTCCCCGAATCGAGTAGCAGTGAGATATACAAGCTACAATAATGTTAGATACTCTCTGAGCAGAAATGGGTTCGCCCTTAGAGCGCTCTGCTAGGGACAGTAGAAGCCTGTCTGACTTCCTAAATGGTTTGGTACGGTCGATGTAAAAGGCTAGCGCCCTGCGCACATCTAATGTATGGAGCGCTATCTCTCTAGGTGAAGAATGCGGTTTGGGGAAAAACGCTGGTAACACTATGGGCTCATTGACATGGAAGTCGGAACAGACATTAGGTGTGAAGGCTGGGTGGTGCCTGAGGATAACGCAGTCTCTTTGGAAAATCGTGTACGGAGGTACTGCCATCAACGCCGACAACTCGCTAACCCTGCGTGCGGATGTGATCGCCAGCAGGAAAACAACCTTCTGAGTGAGGACTTGCAACGGTATTGTGGCAAGCGGTTCAAATGGTGGAGCGGTAAGGGTTCATAACACCAAGTCCAGATCCCAAAGTGGTGGTGGGGTACGCAACGGAGGGTATAAATTTGCTAACCCTTTCAGAAATCTCTTTGTAAGGGGGTGTGCAAATACTGAAAAGCCGTCAGCCCGCTGGGGAAAGGCTGAGATTGCCGCAAGATGCACTCTGAGTGACGCTAGGGCAAGGCCCGTCCGCTGTAACTCTGAGATGTAATGTAGTATAGAATGTATGGGGGTGACTGTAGGGTCCATACGTTGTTCAGAGCACCAGAATCGAAATCTAGACCACTTTGATAGATATACGGTTCTTGTGCTATTACGTCTGCTGTGTATTAGGACATTTCTGACAGCTGCAGAGCATTGGGCTTCCGACTCATTTAACCAGCTAGGTACCAGGCTGTAAGGTGCAGCGTGTGAAGTTGTGGGTGAAGAAGTCGCCCGTGATCCTGCGTGACTAGAGTTGGAAAGAGTGGTAGTTGGTAGGACGGGTAATAGGACAGTTGCAGGAGTTGAGGGTACCAATGTTGTCTGGGCCATGCTGGAGCTATTAGGATCACTGTGGCTCGATCTGCTTTGATCTTCTGTAATACCCTGGGAATGAGAGGTATTGGAGGGAATGCATACATCAATGGGCCGTTCCAATTGATTAGGAATGCATCGCCCAGGGAATGGCGACCGAGTCCCGCCCTGGAGCAATATCGGAGACACTTCCTGTTGGTGTGTGTGGCGAAGAGGTCGGTCGATGTTATGCCCCATTCGTGAAAAAGGAAGTGGAGGGGTCTGCAGTGGAGTTCCCATTCGTGGTCCAGTGCAAATTTCCTGCTGAGGGAATCCGCTGTTATGTTGCTTACTCCAGGTAAGTATGATGCCACAAGAACGATGCCGTTGGTGATGCACCAATTCCAAAGTCGGACCGCCTCTGCACAGAGGGATCATGATCGAGCTCCCCCTTGACGGTTGATGTAAAACATCGTAGCTACGGTGTCTGTGAGGACCTTCACCACGGAGTTGTGAATGTGATCGTGGAAGTGTCTGCATGCATTGAAGACAGCCCTGAGCTCCAGTAGATTTATATGGAGCAATGTTTCGTGAGGCATCCAACGGCCTTGCACGGACATTCCATTCATGTGCGCTCCCCAACCGAGGAGAGAAGCGTCTGTAGTGATTTGACGGCTTGGAAGGTGAGGGCGGAAGGGCACTCCGGATAGTAGGTGCTTGTCTACCGTCCACCAAGTGAGGGAAGAGAGGACGTTGGGCGGAATGGTAACTGACCGGCGTACGTCGCGAGAGGTGTGATTGTAGACGGTGGCCAGCCAGTGTTGTAAGGCTTGAAAATGAAGTCTTGCATTCTGGACAACGAATGTGGTTGCGGCCATGTGTCCCATGAGCTTAAGGAGTATAAGCACCTGGCTGGTGTTGTTGAATGTGCATGCATTTATCAGAGATTGAATGGTCTGGAATCTTACGATGGGTAAGAATGCTCTTGCTTTCTTTGAATCTAACCTTGCCCCAATGAACTCTATGTCTTGAGTGGGAGCTAACGTTGACTTGTCGTTGTTCACAAGCAGCCCCAGCGAATGAAAGGCCTGCAAAGTGAATGCCAGCATTTTGCTCGCCTATGTGGCGGATGTGGCCTTTATGAGGCAGTCGTCGAGGTAGGGAAATATAGTTATCCCGTTGCGACATAGGTGGGCAGCTACCACTGAAAGTACCTTTGTAAATACCCTTGGTGCTGCGGACAGCCCAAAGGGAAGGACTCTGTACTGATAATGTCCGTTGCCCACCACGAATCTGAGGAATCGCCTGTGGGCAGGATGAATTGTAATATGGAAATATGCGTCCTGAAGGTCGAGAGCAACGAACCAGTCATTCTGATCTAGAGCTGGGATTATAGACGAAAGCGTAACCATCCTGAAGCGGTGTTTTCGGAGAAATTTGTTCAACTGCCTGAGATCCAGTATTGGCCTCCAACCCCCTGTCTTCTTTTGAACGAGAAAGTAGTGGGAATAAAACCCTTTCCCTCTGAACTCTTGTGGAACTGGTTCCACCGCGCCAATCTGCAGTAGATGATGAATCTCCGATCTGAGCAGCTCTTTGTGAGAGGGGTCCCTGAAAAGGGATGGGTTGGGGGGGGTTGAGGGTGCTAGGGAGAGAAAGGGTATGGTGTAGCTGGTTTCTATAATCTCTAGCACCCATTTGTCGTTGGTGATAGCTGCCCATTGATGGTAAAAAGGGCGTACACAGTGATGGAACAAATGGACGGTGTTGGCTGTGACTGGAGGATTGCTCTCGACCAGGGAGTCAAACCTGCTGCCTGGTGGACGGCTGGATTTGCGCACGGCTATTTTGATTACGGCGTCTGGGAGGTCGTTGACATTGTTGAGAGCTATCAAATGGCCTCTGATGCTGCTGCTGCTGTTGCCATGGTTGCCTTTGGTGGTAAAAGTCGTAACGCCTCTGAAATGGTGTATAGCGGCGTCTTTTAAAAGGTGGTGTGTACATACCAAGAGTCCTTAGAGTGGACCTCGTGTCCTTACTAGAGTGGAGCAGTGTATCAGTTTTCTACCCGAACAAGACGTCTTTTTCGAATGGGAGGTCCTCGACCTTTGCTTGCAGCTCTTTAGGGACCGCTGCAGCTTGTAAGGAGGAGAAGCGTCTCATGACCACTGCCGTAGCCGTGGCTCTAGCTGCCGTGTCTGCCACATCAGCTGCTATTTGTAGGGTGGTTCTGGTAGAGGCGTATCCCTCCTGGACCAATGCTCGGAGGATAGGCTTTTTTGATTATGGTAAGGAGTCAGCGAGAGCAATAAATTTTGAATAATTATCGAAATTGTGATTGGATAGGTGAGCTAGGTAGTTAGCTATGCGCAGAAGGAAGGTTGCAGAGGTATAAACCTTCCTACCAAATAAGTCCAGTTTCTTTGATTCCCTATCCGCACTCTGGTTCCTGTATTGTGGCCCTCGTGACCTCTGGCATGCGGCGTCTTCTACCAGGGAGTTGGGGAGTGGATGTGTGAATAAAAACTCTGAACCTTTAGGTGGGACGAAGTATTTCTTGTCGGACTTCCTATTAGTTGGGGGTACAGAAGCCGGTGTTTGCCATAGTTCGTTTGCGACCTCCAGGATCGCCTCGTCCAGAGGGATCGCTAACTTGGGAGGTTGTGATGTCTCTAAGTTCTTAAAGAGCTTGTGTTGTTTGCTCTGTATCTCAGTAAGTTGGATATTTTGGGAGCGGGCGACTCTCTGAAAAAGGTCCTGAAACTGCTTAATATCATCTGGGGGAGAGATGTCACCTGGTATCACAGCTTCGTCGGCCCAGCTCATCTGGGGGAGAGATGTCACCTGGTATCACAGCTTCGTCGGGGGAGGATGACAAAGGATCCTCGGGAGACTCATGAGCCTGGTGTGATTCCTGTAGTGTATGGTGCTCCCCTTCAGGTTGAGGTGGAAGAATTGATGGTGAATGAGGAATATACACTGGTGGAGGTGGCTCTGTGGGTGGAGAGTACCTATAAGAGGAGTCACGTGTCCTCGCTCTGAATGGCGATCTGGAGGATCGATATGAGGCTCGGTGATCAGGTGAATGGGTCCTGTAATATGTACGTCTGTCATACGGGTCCCTATAGTAATATGAGGACCGAGATGGAGAGCGGTCATGGTATCTGGATCTACTGTAAGATCTCCTGTAGGATCGAGTAGGAGACCCTCTCGATATTGGTGGAGAATATGAAGCATGACGTAGAGGAGAAGGAGAGGCGGAGAAGCTGTGGTAGTGGGTTCTATGGTCCTGATGTTTATAGTGCATTGGATGCGTTAGAAACGGAGATGGGAGACGCTCTGATGAAGAGAATCTCCTAGGAGGCGTCCTCGTGGGAGATTGTAATGGTGGTGGCGAGGTGGGCTCTGGGGAGAACGCAGGGGAAAGAGAGAGAGGAGACAGACTCCTAGGTCTTGGCGTCTTTGCTGTAGCCTTCCTAGGCTGCATGTCTTTCGGTGCCGGAACAGGATCTCTGTCCGGAGGGATGATTGGTACTGAAGGCTCTTTCCGCGCCGCTGGAAGCGGTGCTGTAGCTGGTGTGTGGTCCTTTGAGCGCTTCGGTGCCGCATGGTTGTCAGTGCGCAGCGGTGCCGATGAGGCGGTTGCGTCTCTAGGCATTGTTGTCGGTGCCGTTGGGGCTGGCGGTGCCGATGTGTCGCTCGCCAAAGTCTTCGGTGCGGTATCTGCCGGTGCCAGCTGATGGTGCAATTTCGGCACCGATGATATGAGTCTCGGTGCCTTGGTCGGTGCCGGTTGGGCTTTGGATAGGGCCGAAGTACTTGGCTTCGTACTGATGCTCAATCTACTCTTAGAAGTAACAGGTAGAGAGCGGGTTGGAGAGGGTTTTGATTTTCTGGGAGGCGCAGCAGTTGGAGAAGAAGCCCAGCGTTTATGTGTCTCTGGAGAAGGCCGCGGGGGGGGGGGGGGGAGAAGGCCCCTGGGGCTGAAGTGCCTTATCAAAGAGAAACATTCTCAACCTCATTTCTCTTTCACGCCTCGCTCTGCTTTGTTAACTTAGAACAAAGAGAGCACTTCTGTGGGACATGGCTCTCTCCTAAGCAGCAGATGCACAATGCGTGACCATCTGAAGCTGGCATGGCCTCTCTACATTGCTCGCATTTCTTGAATCCCGGGGATCCGGGCATTTTGACCTGCATCACTCGGTCCCAATGAGGGAAAACTGAAGTGCCTTGAAAACCTCTTGTCCTTCTCACCCCTCTCTGAATATGCTTTTCTCTCTTTCTTTCCTTCTTTTCTCTTTTTCTTCTTTTTTTTTCCTTTGTATTAAAGCAACAAGAAATGGAAACTTATAACACAGCAAAGAGAAAGAACAGCCTTACATATCTAAGTGAAACCGGAACGTTAAACTGTGAGTAAAGGAAAAAAAAATTTTTTTTTTTTAAACAGGAGGATATAAAGACTCTGAACTATAAAGGGGAAAGAGAAAACTAATACTGAAGCAAGACAAGCCTGAAAACGTCGCAAGCGGGGTAGTCAGGAGAAGAGGATTGCTCCGTCTGCAGCCTGAGGCGGTTGAGAGGAACTGGCTGGGACCGGACCGAGCAGCGCGAAAGGGCGCGAAAGCCGCGAGACACTCCCTGCGCATGCGCGGTCCGGCCGGACTACCGCTATGAAAAATCTCTGTCCTGCGGCGCCGGGGCAAGCCCAGCACCTTCTGTGGAGCACCCACAGGGACTCCTCGAAGAAGAATGTTCGTATTGCTGCCCTGGAAAATTCAGTGCTGTCCAACCCAGAACTAAACATTCAAAATGCTTGACAGGATGTTGAAGGGTGCTGTGCGGTAGCCTGGTCGGAGGCCTGCCTGTGTCCGCTCTGTCTGGGCCTTTGCCTATTGTCGTAATGTCTCGGTTGCTGATTATACGGGGCTAGTCTATAGCACTGTGTGAATGGTCTTCCCTGTTTCTTTTTGTTTGAAGGTATCTGTATACCCAGTGTCCTCAGAGTGGCTCTGGAGTCCTTAAGTGCGTGGAGGGAAGCGTTAGTGGATTTGGCGAACATCTTAGTTCCCTCAAACGGCAGATCTTCGACTGTGGATTGAACCTCCTTTGGGAAGCCTGACAGTTGAAGCCATGACGCCCGCCTCCAGTGCCGGACTAAGGGGTGAGCTAGCCAGGCAGCTGCCCAGGGTGCCAACCTATGGGGGGCACCTGATGGCAGCTGTAAGGGGCGCGCAGCATCCCTTATAGCTGCCATCGGGGCCGCGTGCCCGGCTCCCACAGTGCCAGCCCCCCCATCCCCACGGCGCCGGCCAGCAGCGCTCTTCCCCCCATGGCCGCGGGGCCCTGCACAGCCAGGCGTGGTGTGCCCCGGGCTGCGCACCAGCAGTGGTGGCCAGGCCGGGCTGGGCAGCGCATGCGCCGTGCGCCCCGGAGGTGGGCCCGTGCATGCGCCGTGCGGGGGCAGCGCCGCGCTCCCGGGCCCGGGGCACCAAATTGGCTCGGGCCACCCCTGCCCACCTCATAACAACTGCGGACACTAAAGACCTTGATGCCGTGTCTGCCGAATTCAGTGCTACTTGTAGGGCTGTTCTGGTGATTAATGTCCCTTCCTTCATGTTTGCACTGTATTGTTCCTTTTTGTTGTCAGGAATCTCTTTAATAAAGGTTGACAAGTGATCAAATGTGTGGTGTGTGTACTTAGCAAGGAGCACCATGTAATTTGCGATCCTGATCTGAAGGCTCGCAGACGAGTAGGCCTTTCTGCCCACTACACCCAGATTCTTCCATTCTTTGTCATGTGGGCCTGTGTGGTTCATCTGCTGTTTGCCCCTTTGATTAGCAGCCTCTACCACCAACGAATTTGGTGAAGGGTGTGAGAATAAGAATTCTGCTTTCTTTGGAGCTACAAAGTATTTTCAATCAGACATTTACCGGTCGGTGTAATTGATGCTGGAGTCTGCCACAGAGCTTTGGCTGGGTCCATCAGTGCTTTGTTCATAGGGATGGCCAGCTTGTTCTGTGATGAGGTGTGCAGGATGTTTGTAAGTTTGTGCTGGGTCTCGGGCATAGCTGTGAGTGGAATGTCCAGAGCAACTGCAACCCTCCTAAAGAGCTCTTGGAAGGACCTGAAATCATCCCCAGTGCTGTTTGGTGGGGGCATGATTGTATCCTCGGTTGTTGAGGATGTAAGATGCTCATTTGGTATTGAGTCTAATGTTCTTTCCGACCCTGTGACATCCATTTCCCCGTCTTCCCCTGACGAGGTAGATTGTTCAGGGGAGTTCTCGGGGGACTCTTGGGTCTGGCACTCCTTAGGTATCTGGGATTGTAGTAGTCTGTAGGCTGCCTATGGGTCCCAGTAAGGCCAATTGGCTGTCATGGGTGGCAGGAGCCATTGTGTTTGTTGCCACTGTTGACCCTGTCATGGCTTAGGGGACGACATTCTTGGGAGACTCTTGTATAAAGAGCCTTCTTCATCCTCCTCCTCGCTCAGTAGCGAGCGCATTGAAGGTGATGATGGTGAGAAGCCACGCCTGGAGGAATTTAGGGTGCCCCCGGGGGCACGTAATGACGTTCCCGGCGCCGATGTCACTGCCAACTCCACTGTGGCAGTAAACTAGGGCAGGTATGGTGAGGAGAGCATCAAGTTGCTCTGTATTCTAAATGGAGACAGTGCTGGCATAGGTATTGTGGCCAGTGTCTATGGCTCTTGTGTTTTCTCGCGCTATTATGTGGTACCGGCCCTTTAAGTGCTTGTACTGCTGAACTGGGAGCTGGCTCTGAGAATACTCTCTCTGGTGCCATTGTCAGCGCTTCTGCTG
Organism: Rafetus swinhoei; assembly: GCA_019425775.1. Classification (NCBI taxonomy): domain Eukaryota; kingdom Metazoa; phylum Chordata; order Testudines; family Trionychidae; genus Rafetus; species Rafetus swinhoei. Next base: position 9,603,704 of record JAFJHL010000256.1, on the reverse strand, counting down.
GTGGCACCATTCCTATCTTTGTCGGCACCCTCTTCGGTGATTTGAGCGGTGCTGTGGGTATGGCAGCTGTTGCTGCTGTCGTTACCACCTTCGGCATGGCCGTTAGTGGTGGGTATGTCAGTGCCGGCTTGGAGCTCTTTTGCTTGCATTCCACGGGTGTCTTGGGAGGAGAGGGGGAAGGTCACACCTTCTCCTTCAGGTCCTGGCTTTTCTGAGTGCCGGTCCCCTTCCCCATCTGCTTATCCATCACCTTGGTATTCGTAGGCACAGGGGCAGGCTTGCTGTGCTTCGTTGGTGGTGAGTCTGATGCCACCAAAAGTGGGACCTCTTTCTGGGCATTTGAGCCCTGTCCTGGTCCCTGGGGCTTGGGATGTAGTCTAGCCCTCTATCCGGGGCACCCCAGGGGATCTAGTTGTGTGGGAAGCCTTCTCAGTTGTGGATCTGGAGTCTGACTCCATTTGCATCATTTTTATCTACAGCTGTCTGGATCTTCGGGTCCTGTTCATCAATTTCAGACAGTGCTTGAACTGCTGCATGTTATGACCCTGACCTAAGCAGCGGACACAGCACGAGTGTCCGTCAGCAATGGATATAGATAGCCTGAAGGATTCAGACTTTTTGAATCCTGAGGCACCAGGCATGTCCTGGTAAATTTCTTCTTTTAGGCGGTCTCTTGTGAAGCACTGCTTATGAGTCGGCTTGGAAAACCACGGCTTCTGTAAAGTGCAGGGGAGATTCTCACTCTTCCCCTTTCTTCTTTTCAAGTCTTTTTTTTTTTAAGAAAAGGTAGAGAAGGCTAATCTAATTTACAATTCAACTTAACCTAACTACAAACATCTAACAGGAGTTTAAAGGCTGAGGTGAACGAAGGCAACTGTGACAGAAGCCGGCGGCGATCAGAGAAGAAACGAGGAGGTGGTTGGCTGTGTATGCGGGATAACCATTCTAACTGTTATCTACCAGTGCTGCGCACGCACAGCCAACCAGAGGGCACTGCAATTAGAAGTCTACCGACCATGAGCGCAGTGGCACTGGTGCTCCTAAGGTGGAGCATCCACAGGGACACACCTTGAAAAAGTAGTTTCCCCACATGAGCAGGGAGAAAATCTAGTTGTCTCTCCCCAGGTCCATGGCAAAGTGGGGGTGTCCATGGACGCAGAGGCTCTGGGGTTTAGCAAGCAGAGGGGTGCTCACCCACTCACTTCTTCCTACTCCTATTCCCACTCTTCCTGCAGGCTCCCATTGCTGTCTGGGGCCTGCAGACTCTTCCATCTAGTAACTTAAAAAGGAAAAACACTTCCAGCTCGCCATACCGCTTAGCAGAATATTTATCTCTATATATATTAAAGAAAGTTTTTCTGGGGGATGACAGAGTCCTGCCTGCGTTCTCCCCCTCTCTCGCTCTTACCTCTCCCCTCTCTCAGCTCGAACTCAACCTTGCTGGTGCCCCTCCACACTAGGAATTGCTATTTTAAACAAAGCTAAGAAGGCAGCCCTGGGCTCTGCAGGTAGGGCTGGGGCAGTAAGCAGTGCAAGCGGGACCATACCACAGTCCCACACTGCTGCTTTCCCCACATTAGCAGGCTGCAATATCCTGGAGCGCAGCATGCACACGGCACTACCTGCACCTCACTGTGCCCCACACAGGGCGGGAAAGCACCCCTACACCGGGATTAGACCCAGGCCTAGTGTGCACTCTTGCTGGGAGAGAGGGGGTGAGTGGTTGGGGGGAGAGAAAGGGCCCAGGCTGGTGGGGAAGAAGGGGAGGAGGAGCGTGAAGGAACCCTGGCTCGCAAGGCAGAAGCAGGGAGAAGGATTAAGGGCTGGCAGGGGGACTGGGGAGTCAGGACTCCTGAGTTGTGTCCCTAGCTCTGCCACAGACTCCCCATGTGACCTTTACCAAGTCCTTTCCCTTATAGAAGGCTCAGTTTCCCCACATGAGCAGGAACACAATCTAGTTGTCTCTCCCCAGATCCATGGGAAGATGAGGGTGTCCATGCACACAGGGGCTGTAGGGTTTAGTGAGCAGAGGACGAGAGGAAGTGAGCTGCGTGGCAGCGGATCCTCTAACTAGTCAGGCTGGGTGGGAAGGACCCTCATGAAATCACTGCAGCCGTGGCACCTGGAGCTCAGGCAAAAGTAGGAAGAGTTGGGGTGGGGCAGAGAGAGCTGCTCTTGCATGGGAGCCACTGGAGATCCAGCATTAGCCTCTTACACCCAGAGCTTCCCTGCACCCCATGTCAGACACTTACCTGTGCAGCTGAAGGGGGCACCAGGCTGGCTGGGAGGGAGGTAGCCTGCCCGGCAAGTGCAGGTATAACTGCCTGGTGTGTTGCTGCAGATGGAGTTGGGGCCACAGGGCGATGGGTCTTGGGAACATTCGTCAATATCTAGGTGACAGAATATAGGTTGACACCAGTGTTCTACTGCCCTTGGCCCCTCACACTGACCCAAACCCCACTGGATCCAGTGGGAATCTTTCCTTCAGCCCCAGGGGCCTTCTGCATTGGTCACTCTACCCCGTACCTGAACTGGCTCTCACCATTGCACTGCACTGCTGGGTCAGTGATGTGCTGTTCCCCAAAACAGGATGCAAAGCTGGGATTGCAGGGGCAGCGACCTCATAGGCACACCACTGAATGCAGATGGGCCCAGCTCTGCACAATAGAGCCTTGTCTTCATGGGAGGACGGGGAGAGAGAAGGTAGCACCAGCAGCTGGCATCAGAGGGGGGTACCATGCCAGGAATATGGCTCCCAGCAGGTTTGCAATATACTGCCCACCCCCAAAAGGGAGCAGTGCTAGTGGCCTGGGAAGTGGGTGCCAGGACACCTGGGATTTAGAGATGAAAGCAGGAGACTGGGAAGACAGGACTCCTGGGTTCTGACCCCAGCTCTGCCACAGACTCCCCATGTGACCTTTGCCAAGTGCCTTCCCTTCCGGAGGCCTCAGTTTCCCCAGATGTGCAGGGAGACAATCCCATTTTCCAAATCTGATTTCCTATTATTGTAGGGCTATACCCTGGGGGCGGAGCCCCACCAGCTGCCCCTGCAACCAATGGGAGTGGAGGCTGTTCAGCTGGCACTCAGCACACCTCAGGTACTGTCTCCATTCACACAGCACCACAGTGGTCTGCAGTGCTGCCTTACCCCAGCCTGGGGCCCTGTCAGCACTGCAGCTACAGCTGCAATCTCCCCCCAACCCCCCGCACAGACACACACTCACCAGCTCTGTCTGGGCTACAAAGCAGCGTGGCCACCATGCAGCTCAGCTCCTCCCCAACGCACACCTGGGATCTGAGACAGAGCAGCCCAAGGGCCCAGGACACTAGCCAATCCACTGTCTGGCCCCTGTGAATGCTCTGCCCTACGGGGTGTCTGCTTGAGCTGGGACTCATACCTCCCACCTGCCCTGCAGATGTCCCCCTGTCACATCACACAGTAACACACCCACGTGCCCTCATAGGGCTGGACATAGGAGCCTGGTCCACGCACAGAGGTTTTTGGTCTGAACAGCCTTCCAGTAACACACTCAGCCCATTAGCTCAGGCAGCAGGGACAGTGTGACAGAGGGTTTGGCGTCTTGGATCATCTTCACTGGCCAAGGAAGAGCTGAATGAATCCTGGATGTTTTCAGTGCAGAGACCAAACCAGGTTAAAATTAGCCAGGGGGAAATTATCCCTGGGCAACCCAAGGTGGATTTTTCAGGGCTTTTCTCTCTGAAACAAACACACCAAACAGTTCATCTGGGATCAAACCTTTCACCTAATGTCGTGGGTGAAAGGTCATGGCTGGTTTGCATTGGTGTCATTGGCCTTTTTCCATCAAATGCAAACTTAGCTCAATTTCCCAACAAAACCTCATTTTGAAACAAAAAGCCAAAATGGTTCATTTAAACCATGTCACAACCGTCACAACGTCAGACCCGAAGTTCCCAGGTTCAATTCCTGCACACTGGGTATTACATATAAGAACAGGGCCGCTGTGCCGACTGCTGTCCATGGAGTTCAGAGTCTAATGACACCGGTCCAGTGCATGCGCTGACTCTACAGCAGAGAATGAAGCTCCACCAGAGGATCTGAGTCTCCTTGGCCAAAGGGACTGTGGGGTTTCGTCAGCAGAGGGCTGCAGGAAGAGAGCTACGTGGCAGCTGTTCCTGCACAGTGGGAAGGAGCCTCAGGTACCATCCCCATGAAATCTATGCAGCTGTCAGGGCTTTGGAGAGTCAGAATCCCGGCAGAGCCGCTCCGTAACTAGCCCTCCATTGTGGGGTGACCTGGTCAGCAGGCATTAGCCTTTCATACCCGGAGCCCCACACACATGCCCCGTATAAGATGCTTACCTGTGCAGCTGAAGCGGACGCCGGACTTGCTGGGTGGGAGGTAGCCTGCCCGGCACGTGCAGGTGTAACTGCCCAGCGTGTTTCTGCAAATGGAGTTGGGGCCGCAGGGAGATGGGTCGTGGGAACATTCATCAATATCTAGGTGACAGAATCCAGGATGGCCATTTGAGACCCTAGGACACCAGTGTTCTACTGCCCCAGGTTCTACTCACTGACCCAAACCCCACTGGATCCAGTGGGAATCCTTCCATCAGCCCCAGGCACCTTTTGCATCGATCACTCTTCCCCATGGCTGAACCTGTTCTCACCGTTGCGCCGCGCTGCTGGGTCAGTGACGCGCTGCTCCCCAGAACTGGATGCAAAACTGGGCTTGCAGGGGCAGCAGTGGCCCCCTGGGATGTGGGTGCAGGTGGTGTCCTCAAAACACTCGGCTGAATGCAAATGGGCCCAGCTCTGTACAACAGAGCCTTCTCTTGGTGAGAGGATGGTGAGGATGGAGAAGGCAGGCCCAGCAGCTGGCATCAGAGGGGGCACCATGCCAGGAATATGGTTCCCTTCAAGTTTCCCCCCTAGAGGGAGCAGTGTTAGTGGCCCGGTAAGTGACAGCCTGGGTTCCCTTCTCAGTTCTCACTGAGACTTGGGAGCTGGAGCAGGGAGGAGATGGGAGCGGGGGAGTCTGGACTCCTGGGTTCAATTGCTGGCGGTGGGGTAGGAAAATGGTGCACTGGTCCCAGAAGGATGGTGCGCAAAAAGGACTCCTGGGTTCATGGGCAGCAGATGTAAGGGGCAAGGGAAGGTATTTCCTTTTCTGGGTCTTAGTGCTCACCCACTCACTTCTTCCTACTCCTATTCCCACTCTTCCTGCAGGCTCCCATTGCTGTCTGGGGCCTGCAGACTCTTCCATCTAGTAACTTAAAAAGGAAAAACACTTCCAGCTTGCCATACCGCTTAGCAGAATATTTATCTCTATATATATTAAAGAAAGTTTTTCTGGGGGATGACAGAGTCCTGCCTGCCTTCTCCCCCTCTCTCGCTCTTACCTCTCCCCTCTCTCAGCTCGAACTCAACCTTGCTGGTGCCCCTCCACACTAGGAATTGCTATTTTAAACAAAGCTAAGAAGGCAGCCCTGGGCTCTGCAGGTAGGGCTGGGGCATTAAGCAGCGCAAGCGGGACCGTAACACAGTCCCACACTGCTGCTTTCCCCACATTAGCAGGCTGCAATATCCTGGAGCGCAGCGTGCACACGGCTGTCACCTCACTGTGCCCCACACAGGGCGGGAAAGCACCCCTACACTGGGATTAGACCCAGGCCTAGTGTGCACTCTTGCTGGGAGAGAGGGGGTGAGTGGCTGGGGGGAGAGAAAGGGCCCAGGCTGGTGGGGAAGAAGAGGAGGAGGAGCGTGAAGGAACCCTGGCTCACAAGGCAGAAGCAGGGAGAAGGATTAAGGGCTGGCAGGAGGACTGGGGAGTCAGGACTCCTGAGTTGTGTCCCTAGCTCTGCCACAGACTCCCCATGTGACCTTTACCAAGTCCTTTCCCTTCTAGAAGGCTCAGTTTCCCCACATGAGCAGGAACACAATCTAGTTGTCTCTCCCCAGATCCATGGGAAGATGGGGGTGTCCATACACACAGGGGCTGTGGGGTTTAGTGAGCAGAGGACGAGAGGAAGTGAGCTGCGTGGCAGTGGATCCTTTAACTAGTCAGGCTCAGTGGGAAGGGCCCTCATGAAATCGCTGCAGGCATAGCACCTGGGGCTCAGGTGAAAGTAGGAAGAGGTGGGGGGGCAGGCAGAACTGCTCTTGCATGGGAACCACTGGAGAACCAGCCTCTCATACCCAGAGCTTCCTTGTACCCCACGTGAGACACTTACCTGTGCAGCTGAAGGGGGCACCAGACAGGCTAGGAGGGAAGTAGCCTTCTCGGCACGTGCAGGTGTAACTGCCCGGTGTGTTTTTGCAGATGGAGTTGGGGCCACAGGGCGATGGGTCTTGGGAACATTCGTCAATATCTGGATAAGGAAGAATCCAGGTTAGCCACGTGTGACACTAGGACACCAGTGTTCTACTGCCCCGGGCCCCTCACACTGACCCAAACCATTGGATCCAGTGGGAATATTTCCTTCATCCCCAGGGGCCTTTTGCATCGGTCACTCTGCCCTGTGCCTGAACTGACACGCTGCTCCCCAGAACTGGATGCAAAGCCAAGCTTGCAAAGGCAGCAGTGGCCCCCTTGGGTGTTTGTGCAGGTGGCATCTTCAAGGCATAACACGTAATACAGATGGGCCCAGCTCTGCACAACCTCTCTTGACGGGAGGATGGGGAGAGAGAAGGTAGCACCAGCATCTGGTTTCAGAGGGGCACCGTGCCTGGAATATGACTTCCAGCAGGTTTACAATATGCTGCCCCCTCCCAGAGGCAGCAATGCTAGTGGCCTGGGAAGTGGATACCAGGACACCTGGGATCTAGAAATGAAAGCAGGGGACTGTGAAGTCAGGACTCCTGGGTTCTGTCCCAAGCTCTGCCACAAACTCCACACGTAACCTTTGCCATGTCCTTTCCCTTCCAGAAGCCTGTTACCCAGATGTGCAGGGAGACAATCCTGTTTTCCAGATCTGATTTCCTATTATTGTAGGGCCACACCCTGAGGGGTGAAGCCCCGCCAGCTCGCCCTGCAACCAATGGGAGTGGAGTTTCTTCCGCTGTCACTCAGCACCTCTGAGGTGCTGGTCTCCATTCATAGAGCACCACAGGGGTCTGCGGCACTGCCTTACCCCAGCCTGGGGCCTTGTCGGCACTGCAGCTACAGCTGCAATTCCCGGCCTGGGCAGACACATGCTCACCAGCTCTGTCTGGGCTACATAGCAGCGCGGCCACTGTGCAACTCAGGCTGCTGCCCCAGCACACACCTGGGATCTGGGACAGGGCAGTTCTATAATACTGGCCCATCCACTACCTTGCCCCTGTGAATGCTCCACCCTGCTGGGGGGGAGTGTCTGCTTGAGCTGGGCTTCGCAGCTCTCTGCTGCCCTGCAGACGTCCCCCCTGTCACACACAGTAACACACCCACGCGCCTTCCTAGGGCTGGACCCAGGGGCCTGGTCCAGGCACAGAGGTTTTTGGTCTCATGGTGCCTCCCAGTAACAGATTCAGCCCATTAGCTCAGGCAGCAGGGACAGTGTGACAGAGGGTTTGGCGTCTTGGCTCATCAACACTTCAGTGGCCAGAGAAGAGCAGAGTAAATCCTGAATGTTTTCAGTGCAGGGGCCAAACCAGGCTAAAAATAGCCAGGAGGAAATTGTCCCTGAGTGCCCCAAGTTGGATTTTTCGGGACTTTTCTCACTGAAACAAACACCCCAAATGGTTCATCTGGAATCGACTCTTCCATCCAAAGTGAGGTTTTGGTTTCCCATTTCTTTTCAGTTGTGGCTGGTTTGCATTCGGGTGGTTGGTTTAACTAAATTTCCCAAAGAAACCTCATTTTGAAGCAAAAAGCTAAAACCATTCATTTAAACCATGTAACAACCATCACAATGCCAGGCCCGAAGGCCTCGGGTTCGACTCCCACCCACAGAGTGTTACATATAAGTATAGGGATGCTGTGCCCACCACCAGCCGTGGAGTTCAGTGTCTAATGACACCAGTCCATTGTCTGTTCTGGCTCTAATGCAGGGAATGAGGCTCCACGAGAGGATTTGAGTCTCCTTGGCCAAAGGGGAGGTGGGGTTTTGCGAGCAGAGGGCTGGAGGAAGAGAGCTGCAAGGCAGCTGTTCCTGTAGCTACTCCAGTGGGGTGGGAAGGAGCCCTCACTACTATCCCCCTCAAATCTCTGCAGCTGTCAGAGCTTTGGAGAGTCAGAATCCAGGGTGGGCCGGCAGAGCCGCTCATAACCTAGCTGTCGACTGCGGGTGACCTGGTCAGCAGGCATTAGCTTCTCACACACAGAGCCCCACAAATATCCCCCGTGTCAGATGCTCACCTGTGCAGCTGAAGGGAGCGCCAAGCTGGCTGGGCGGGAGGTAGCCTGGTCGGCATGTGCAGGTGTAACTGCCCGGCATGTTGATGCAGATAGAGTTGGGGCCGCAGGGCGATGTGTCGCGGGAACATTCGACAATATCTGGGGGAGCAGAATACAAACTGACCATGTGTGACCCTAGGACACCAGTGTTCTACTGCCTCAGGCCCCTCACACTGACCCAACCCCACTGGCTCCAGTGGAAATCTTTCCATGAGCCCCAGAGACCTTTGGCATTGGTCACTCTGCTCCATGTCTGGACCGGCTTTCACCGTTGCACTGCACTGCTGGGTCAGTGATGCGCTGCTACCCGGGGCTTGTGGGTACATGGCGCAGTGACCTCATGGGATGTTGGTGCAAGTGGTGTCCTCAGGGCACTCTACTGAATTCAGATGAGCCTAACAGTGCACAACTGGGGCTTAGCTTTGTGGGAGGATGGGTGCAGGGGAGAAAGCAGGGCCAGCAGGTGGCATCAGAGAGGGCACCGGGCCAGGAATATGGTTCCCAGAAGGTTTGCAATGTGCTGCCCATCCCCAAGAGGTAGCAGTGCTAGTGGCCTGGGAAGTGGGAACCAGGACGCCTGGGTTCCCTTCTCAGCTCTGAGAGGAGAGTGAGGGTTGGGAGCTGTCATAGGAAGGAGCCAGGGGTTGGGGGAAGAGGGAGTCTGGACACCTGGGTTCTATTGCTGGCGGTGAGATAGGAAGGTTGTGCCCTGGTCCTAGCAGGATGGCACACAGGCAGGACTGCTGGGTTCTATCCTGCACTTCAGGAGATGAGTGAGGTCTAGTACTTAAAAACAAAAGGGGGGGGATTGGGGCTTCTGGGTTCCACTCCTAGCTCTTGCACAGATTCTGTGCGACTTTGGTCATGTCTTTTCCCCACCTGATGCCTCAGTTTCCCCTGCTGTGACATGGAGACAATTTTCTCTCACCAGATCTCCTTGCTCATTATTGCAGCGCCACGTGCTCAGAGGCAGGGCACCGGCCCCTCTCCCGTAACCAATGGGAGCAGAGGCTGCTCAGCTGTCCCTCAACACCTCTCCACCATGGGTCTCCATCCACACGGCCCCATTGGTGTGCCTGGTGCACCCTCTTGCAGGGATTTCCCGTGTCAATCACTAGCTTTAGTTCATTCCTTATGCTCCCTGCCCCCCCCCTCCAGCCCTGCACCAGCCCAGCCGGGTGTATCAGAGCAGGGCAAAGCCTTGATCCCAGCTCGGCTGATGGCAAATCACTGTTGTTTCTGGGGAGTCAATTGAGCAGCAGCACCGGGGCCCTGGCCCCAGTGACTCTGCGCCCTTCACACTAGGGGAGGATCCAGCCCCGTACAAGCCACCCCGGCGTGTGTTGAGCACGGGGCAATGAGCAGCAAAGGGCTTTGGAGCCCGGCCATGGGCATCCCTGCGAGCAAAGGCTGCACTGTTTTCAGGAGGGCACCGGACACAGAGCCAGGCCGAGGTGCTGGTGTGCGCTGGGAGTGCCTCCATGACTGTCTCGGGGCAGGAGAGACCCTTCTGGAAGAACGCCTTCAGGCTTCCCATTACCTCTCACCTGAGCAGTCCAGAGGGGCGATGCCGCGCTTCCCTGAGACTCTTCTGGCAGAGCTGTAGCCAGATACACACTCACAGACAAAACTTTTGTCAGTGTTCCTGCAGGAGGCATTTGGGCCGCAGTGTGTGGGGTCCTGGGCACATTCATCGATATCTGGACAGGAGCAAACAGAACCGGAGTCATTCAGTGGCCCAGGAAGGTGCTTGTGTTACCCATACTGGGTGGGAATTACGGGTCCCCCTATGGGCCAGTGTTCAGGAGGACACTGCCTGCGGCCTGCCTACGGACCCCCTGTCTTCCCTCCTCCTCCACGTGTCTCTCCTGGACTGGTGCAAGTTGATGTGGCTGGAAAACTCACATCAACTGTTTGTGGCCTTCCAGCCCTGGGAGAGAGAGGGAAGAGCAGGTAAGTGTGGCGCTCTGGTGCCTCAGTATGTGAGAGGTGTCGGGGGGAGGGGCAGACAGGGGTCCACGAGGCCGCAGGTAGAATTTCAGGAGGCAATGGGCTGCTCCCAGCCCTCTGACATGAAGGAGGGTCACTCATGCAGCCCACTCACTATCCTTGGTTACCAGCCAAGACAGAGGCTGTTACATTTGAAGCCAGCTAATAAATCCCATGGATCATGGATTAGTCTATAAATATCATGAATGGAGCATTTACCATTCAGGTCTGAAAACATCTGTCATTTAGGAACACAGGGATGGCCAGACTGGGTCAGACCAGCGACCCCCTAGCACAAAATCCTGCTTTTATCAGCAGCTGGCACTAGATGCTTTGGAAGATCATGTCAGATGTTCTTGCTATTGTATCAAAGCCTAATCCTTCTTCAAAACATAATCAAATGGCAGCCTCTGTGAGATCCTGAGGCAGAGACTTCCACAAGTTGATGATGCTTCAGGTAAAAAAAAAAGTTTCCGTTTACTCATTTTAGGAGCTGGATTGTGACTGGCCCTGAGACAGGTGCAGAGGAAGAGGAAACCTACAGGGAAATCCTCCCCCACCTCTTTGAGAGTCACACTTTTCTTCATATTCTTCCTGGTAGATCATGATGTCTCAAAATTAGGTGCGAAGGAGGTGGGGTCACAGTATGCTCCTCCCCTCTATATTTGCTAATGGTGCTGTCTGGACAATTGGAGGAGGGAAGGATGCAGCATCGACATGGAATTCAGTCCCCAACCCCATCCCACCCTGCCCAGCCCCAAGGCTGTGTGCAGACTGCACTGCAATTTTTCCATTTTATTGGCTGTCCCCTGGTCAGAAAGGAACAGATTGACCTGCGGGTGAAGCCGAATCAGTAAATTTGCTTGGCCACATCTATCCCTTCCTCGCTCTCTTCATTCCTGCATCCCCCTTTCCAGTCAGCGATGTCCTCGATACAGACCAAGTGGAAGACCCTTCCCTGGGACACTAATGCCAGCGACAGAACAGTCGCCCCATTACACGGCTCCCTTCCCCCAGCTGGGCTCAGGAGCTCACACTCACCGTGGCACGTCACACTTTTATCAGTGAAATACCGCTCCCCAGTGCTAGACACAGACCCCCGTTTGCAGGTGCAGTGGTGGCCCCCAAGGATGACTTCACAGATTGCATAACTAGGACAGACGGTTGATTTTTCACACGCTTTGTCTGGGAATCAAGGAGAAAGGATTTAATTAAAATAAAATAATTAATTTCCCTTTGCACCTTTACCCCCTTGCACATCTTCAATGGGCTTCACACTCACTCTTTGGCCCTACCCGCCCGCCCCAAGTGAGGACCTGGCAGAAGAGGTGCCTGGGGAGGTCGGATCAAGGCAGCTGGACCCTCAGCTGGAGGCATCAGGTGAGAAAGCCAGAAAAGCTCTGCAGGCCCCTCCCCTGCAGCAGGAAAGGAAAAGCCGGCGGAGAGGGTAGGAACAGAGGATGGGTGCTGCAGGTGGTGATCCTGTGAACTGAATCCCCTGAAGAGACAGGCTGTCATGCCCATTTTCCATTCCTGGGGCATAACGCACATGGGGGCAGAGACACTTGGATCCCTAACTTCGGAGTGCTTGACTTGCAATCTTTAGCACAGGGTTCCCCAAAGTGTGGGATGCGCTCCAACGGGGGCATGGAATAATGTTGGGTATGAATGGACCTGGGACATCCCCCATGGGTACACCTTGTGTGATCTGGGCCTAGCAATGGCTTGTTGCACCTGTTCAGTTAGAAATGCAGAAGGAACCCGCATTGATTATAGAATTAAAAGACAACTCTGTTTAGCCCCCCATGGAGCAAGTGGCTTTCTGGCAAGTGGGGAAGTGAGGGGCAAATGCAGCACAAGGGGCAGAAGAAAACGGAAAATCAAAAAGAGGAAAACACAGGGAAAGGACAGGAGGAAATGGGATGCAAAGTTCTTTGCCTGTTCAAAGCCCCTTCCAGCTGTAGGACATATGGGGGGTGGGGTTCGGATCTGAAGATTTTGCCCAGGTTTCCAGGCATCAACTTACCAGCACTGGAGAAATGAGTCTCCTTGAAGCAGATGAGCCAGCAAAACCCTGAAAGAGCAGAAACAAACAAGGATAGAATCATAGAATACTACAACTGGAAGGGACCTTGAGACATCATCAAGTCCAGTTCCCTGCCCTCACGGCAGGACCAAACACCATCTAGATCATCCCTGACAGGTGTCTGCTCTTAAAAATCTCCAGAGATGGAGATTCTACAGCCTCCCTCGGTAATTTATTCCAGTGTTTAACCACCCTGACAGGATGTTCCTGTGGCACTGGGCTTTATTGCATTTACTTTTCAGAGGCTATGTGGACTAGTGGGCAGAGCGGTGGGCAAGGCCCTGGGAGATGGGGGGTTTATTCCTGGCTCTGCTGGTGGAGTGCAGCCAAATCACAGCCCCCCAGTCTGTGTCCCCTGGGGCCGGCTTCTCCAATCTGATTAGATGTTCTCCAGAGCAGACTCTGTGTCCACGCAGCTGGGTTTAGAGACCATGGTAGCTTTTGTTGAGCAAGGGGCCCTGTGTGTCACTTCTGGGCTGAGGAGCAGCTGCAGAGCCAGGAATGTCAGGGCAGCATGCCCATGTAATCAGTTAGGCTGCGTCTAGATTGGCAAGATTTTGCGCAAATACTTTTAACGGAAAAGTTTTTCCATTAAAAGTATTTGCGCAAGAAAGCGTCTATACTGGCATGTGCTTTTGCGCAAAAGCATCCGTGCCCAGTGTAGACGCTCTCTTGCGCAAAAAAGCTCCGATGGCCATTTTAGCCATTGGGCTTTCTTGCGCAAGAAATTAAGGTGGCTGTCTACACTGGCCCTCTTGCACAAGAATACTTGCGCAAGAGGGCTTCTCCCTGAGTGGGAAGCGTCAAAGTATTTGCGCAAGAACCACTGATTTTGTACATTACAAAGTCAGTGTTCTTGCGCAAATACTAGCAGCCAGTGTGGACAGGCAGCAAGATTTTGCGCAAAAGCGGTCGCTTTTGCGCAAAATCATGCTAGTCTAGACGCAGCCTTAGTGTTTAAACAGTTAACTAATTAAATGGGATTTACATCCTTACTCTGAAGGAGCGAGGCAATGCCAGATAAGTCTTCTAGTCTGTATATATATATATATTAGAGATTTGTGCACCTATCTGTCTGTGACTCTGTTTAATCATTAACTTCCTTAACCCGCAGGAGCTAGGACCACTGAATTTGATAAGCAGCATCCTCTTGTCTTAACTTAAAACAAGATCAGTGTTTGGCTGAGCCAGGACAACCTCAAGTGCCCAGAATGAGACTGTTTTCCATAACATGGAAAGGAAGGAACAGAGTGAGGAGGGGCATTATACTGAGAGTGGCCAGTGAAGGCAGCCAACGCAGGGCAGAGCAATATGCAGCTGACCACTGCGGGCAGCCGCACCACCAAGGAAGTGGCCCGAAGGGCTGGAGCTCCACCATCTTACCTTCCAGCACACCGAATTCTCTCCCACCCCACCTTTGGCTGCAGCACGAGAGGCAGAGGAAGGCCATCAAATATCACATGGAATCATGAAACACACAGCGGGAGGGATTTGCTGTGACGTCAGCCCTTCCCAGCACAGATTCTCTCCACACTGTGGGTGGAGGGGGGAACCCAAGGGTTACCTGACAGGTGTGAGAGAGACAAGGGCTTTGCCAACCCACAAGTTTAGATTTAAACTCTTTGGCTGTGTCTACACTGGCACCCTTTTTCAGAAAAGGGATGCTAATGAGACACAGCGCAGTTCAATCATGGGATTTAAATATCCCCGGTATTTATGAACATGGCTGCCGGCTTTTTCGGCTCGGGGTTTTGCCGAGAAAGCGCCAGTCTAGACGCGTGATCTTGAGGAAAATAAGCCCTTTTCCGCAAGATCGCATCTAGACTGGCGCTTCTCGGCAAAAAGCCGAAAAAGCCGCATGTTCATGCAAATACCGCGGGGATATTTAAATCCCCAGCGATTTTGCTGTGTCTCATTAGCATCCCTTTTCTGAAAAAGGGTGCCAGTGTAGACACAGCCAGTGTAGAAAGCTTGGGTTGGCCCAGTCTCACCTCTGCTAATGAGCCACCTCCCAGCTGAGACTCATCCCTGGGGAGCAAGCGATTATAAAATCTAGCCCATGGCTCAGCTGGAGAATTGCTGGGAGCAGCGGGTTTGGGGTCAGCCCCAGAGACAGGCTAGCTCCTGTAGCCAGGGAACTGGGGAAGACCTGCTAGAGGCAGGGAGGGGCTGGCAGGGGAAGGGATGGGTCTGAGAGCTCCACTCTCCTGCTACCACTCTCCTGCTACCTGTATATACACATATCCTGCCCCACCCTACACCTAGCCGGGCTGTTGACACCCCCTAGTCCCACAGGGAGGCTGGTCCAGAACCTCCTTCCTTTCCTGGTTAAAAACATTCTGCTATTTCCTAGCCTGAAAACATCCAGCTCCCTCGATTCCCAAAGGGAAACCGCCTCGTGGGCTGAGCTGCACGTGTGGAGCATCCGGCCCGCACTGCGCCTGATACGGCCCTTTGATCCCACCCAGTTTGGCCCCTTTCTTTGGAACTCAGATGGCACCGTGAGCCGCTGTAGCTGTGAGTGGCGCAGAAGGAGGCTCCACGCAACCCTTGGTCAGGAGGCGTTGCCAGCAGGAGTTATCTGAGCTTTCCACCTGCCTTCCCAGCTCCAGAGGGGTTTGTCCCAAGCCGCTGGGCTTCTGGCGCCTCACCCAGGGAGTGTTTCCAAGCCATCTGAGCCTCTGCTGGGCCTGGAGTTGGCAGGAGGTGGCTCGCAAGCATGGCTTTTGGAGATAGCTTGATGCTCACATAGCTGGAAACTTCTCCCCTGCGAGGGGGCTCATAGAATGAGCCAAACTCCCATGTCTATTTTAAGACCCCCGTGCTGTGAGTGCGGCCAACAGTCTATATTCCTAAATGTACGTCCAGAGGTCCCACTGAAATGCATATTGTATGATTCCCTTCCTAGGGATCCAGATCTGTCTCAACACCCTGTCCTGTCCCTTACGACCTCTTCCCCAATCTGCATGGCTTCTGCAAACTGTCTGGCTAATGACTCAGAGTGTGTCCAGATCACTCATCAGATCAGCACTTATGTGACAAGTTAATGATTTGGGCTGATTTCACTTCATGACCCCTCAAAGAGCCCAACACAGTTGCAATTGTGGTTGCCCTTTTCGAGAGCACAAACTGATGGTGGGATCTGGTATTTCCTTTGACCTGGTCGGGTTTAGTTACAATCCTGCCTCTCCAAATGCAGGAGGGACCAAAACCTGGGGAGAGCTTCTTTGTGTCCAGTCCCAAGCCCCTTTCACCAGCACCAGACCCAAAAGCTCTCTGTCATCTCCTCCCAGGGCTATGCAAACTGTTCAGTGGGCCCCACCTAAAACAAGGCAGCTGTAGCCCTCCCACCCGCTGGGACCCTCAGCCTGTGGGAGAAGAGGAGGAGGCTGCCACGGGTCTAGTAGTGAGGGTATCCCAGAAGGACCATCTCCTCACCCTTCTGGCCCTGGAGCTCTTTGCACTGCTGGGGGAACAGCTGCTGCAGCCCCATGACCTCCCTAAAGGCTCCTCTTTGGCTTTCTTCCTGCACATAGGGGATGGTTCTGCTACTGAGGGGAACATTCCTGGTTTCTACACAGCCCCACTGGTGAAATGGGCTAGAGAAAGGCTCTGAGGCCCCGCTCCCACTTCCTTTACCCAGAGCTGGAGGGCTCCTCTTCCACTCCTCTGTGTGGCAGAGCCCTCACAACCACAACTAGGCTGGGCCCAGGACTCCTTGGGGGCTTGACCCCCAACCTTGAGGTCATTTAGGGTAGGGGCTGGGTGTCCCCATTCTGGGGTCCTCTCTCTGCACCGGACGCTTCCCTGCCCCCTGCTCATCACTGACAGCTCACAGCAAACACACCCATCAATTTTTAAAAATATAAACAGGGAAGGTGAGAGGAAAACAGGCCACCCTGCTCTGTGGCAGGGGACGTCACACCCAGCGCCTCTGGAGTGTCAGGGCAGTTCACAGGCTGCTCCTCAAACGTCTCAGGACTCCTGCCCAGGCCCTAGCTGTGACTTCAGGCTCTGGGGGGCAGGGCCCTTCTTCGCAGCAGCAGCCCCCAATACGGGTTATGATCCGCCCCCCTCATTTGGCCTGTGGGGCAGCTTGGCTGGAGGGGTCTTCCTGGGCTAGGACCTCTGCCCAGAGCCCCCCTTCCTCTCTGAAGTTGCTCCCTGCTCTCAACTACTCCAGCCCCCCAGCTCCACTCTCTGCTGCGTTGCCTCAACCCCCAGGGCTGCTTCTCTGACCTCTCTGGCTCTGTGGCTGCAGTTCTGCTCCCAGCATGGATCTGCTCTCCATGCTGTGTCTGCAGCTCTGCCCAACACTGAGCTGCTCGCTGGGATGCTTCTCTGGATCTTTCTGGCTGGCCTGGCTCTGCTCCCCCTCCCCTACTCAGGCCCCTGCTCTCTCTTGAGCTTGGCTCCACTCTGTGACATCCAGGCAAATTCAGCTCACCCTGTGGACAAGACAGACCCCTGGTGTCCTGACCCCCTCATTAGCCTGCCAAACAGGCTGACCAGGAGTGTTGTTCTCTCCCCATTACTCCTGGGGACTGTCAGTCTCAGCGTTCTGAATTCTCATGGACCCTTCCCCCTCCTTTTGGTTCGTGGGCCAGCCAGCCCAACCCCCCACTGAGTTTCAGTAGGGGGCCAACACTGGCCATCCATTCCTCTGAGTCTCTGCTGAGTCTCCTCCTGTTTCTTGTTGCCACTTCCCACACAGCTTGACTGTTCCATGCCTAAGAGACACAAACACCCCCCATCCCCTGCCTCTATGCTGCTAGCATCTGGGCAAGTTCCTGCCTGCCTTGGCATAGGGAAGGCCCACTAAACAGTCATCACAAAAAGCAGTCCCCGCCCTCACAGGCCTCAAGTTAAGGTGGGTTTTTCTCAAGCCCCCACTGAAGGAAAATAACCCTATTCCGTGCAAACTTACCTACAAGGGGGGTGATAAACTGCACCCTCATTGCGGCTGCTGCCTTCTCCTGCCAGGCAAGGAAACTGCACTGACTTTATCCCGGTCTCATCTAACAGAGGAAGTTTGCTGAGTGACACTGTTTTTTCTGCTGCTTCTTTATTATGGTGTTTCAGCTCAGTGCTGTTCCTCTTGCAACAGGCCTGTTCCTTCTGCCCAGGGTGATCTCTAAATATCTAATACATGTTTATTATCCTATCAGTGTCCCCAAATAGCAGCTCTGCAATTAACAGGAAATAATACGGGAAGTTGCAGTCTTCGCTATTTAGGAAATGAAAGTGAGGTGTGTGGGGGGGGTACGTCTTGTATGGGCCTAGGAGACAGGACTCCTGGGTCTCATCCTAGCTTGAGAGGGGGTGGGCGATCTAATGGGTAGAGCAGAAAATGGAAATTGGAACACCTGGGTTCTCTTCCCAGGGTGGCATTATCTAGTGATTAGATAGTAGGTATCAAAATTCAATGTCAAGAAGGAAACTTCTATTTGATAGAGGACTTAATGATTTCAAAGTGAGGAATGAAACAAAACTTTCAAAATTCTTTGGAACAAAATTCAGACGGAAAATAAAAATATTTTGGGGTCAAGCAAAATGTTGCCTTTCAACGCTGGTTTTCCATCTCACTTGCTGCTTTGAGAATATGATCTTGCATGACACCACACCGTGCCACACAAAATGCAAATGTCAGAAGGAAAGTCAATTTGGAAAGGAAAATTTGAACAGTTTGGCTCCAAACACGTTAAAAACAAGACCCTGTCGGAACTCTCCTCTTTTTTAGCCCAGCACAAAAGTTCAGCAGAATCCAAATGCTTCTGTTCCGAGGGACACAGCTGAGGGCTTGGGGGAAAGCCGATGCCTGCGGAGGAGCACATGGATCAAACAGAGACATCTCTTAGGGAGAATCTATTAATAGAATTCTCTATGTTCTAGTAAGGAGAAGAGGCTGGAAAATGATAAAATATGGTAAGAAACGGTTAAATGAAAAAGCGTGCCATTCAAATATATCAGGAAACGGTAGATAGCTAAACAGTGAAAAATTTTTCAAATGCTTATACACAAACATGCTTATACAAAAAGTCTAAAAATATGATGGGTAAACTAGACTGTCTTGTATTTAAGGAGGATATTGATATTATAGGCATCACAGAAACTTCATAGAATGAGGACAATCAATGGGACACAGTCATATATCGGAAGGACAGAACAGGTCGTGCTGATGGGAGAGTGGCATTATACATGAAAAAAATGTAGAATTAAATGAAGTAAAAATCTTAAATAAACCAACATGTTCCATAGAATCTCTATGGATAATAATTCAATGCTCCAATAAAATAATATAGCAGTAGGGATATATTATCAACCACCTGACCGTGACAGTGACTATGAAATGCTAAGGGAGATTAGAGAGGCTATTAAAAAAATAATAATAGTGGGGGATTTCAACTATCCCCATATTGACTGGGTGACAAAGTTTGAGGACGACTGCCGCCAACGCCTCGCAGCTGCACGTGAAAGACGACATAGAGCTACGTTCTCTCCTGTCCTGATAACTGGCATCCCATGCCCAATCTGTAACCGCATGTGTGCTTCGACCTTTGGGCTCCGGAGCTATATGCGTTTCCACAAATGAAATGCACAACATGTCTTCCTCAGCTCCTGAGAGACAACCAACAACAACAACATGGGATAAGAGGAAAGGTCTTTTGATGGACTGATAACTGGTTAAAAGACAGGCAATAAAGGGTAGGAATAAATGGTAAGTTTTCAGAGTGGAGAGAGGTAACTAGTGGGGTCCCCCAAGGGTCCATACTGGGACCAATCCTATTTAACCTATTTATAAATGATCTGGAGAAAGGGATAAAGAGCGAGGTGGTAAAATTTACAGATGATACTAAATTGCTCACTGGAAAAAATAATCCCAACTACACATACAAAATTCTGGAGACTAATTTAGTTGTAACCACTCAAGAGAGAGATCTTGCAGTGATTGTGGAGAGTTCTCTGAAAACATCCACTCAGAGTGCAGCAGCAGTCAAAAAAGCAAACAGAATGTTGGGAATCGTTAGAAAAGGGTTAGAGAATAAAACAGAAAATATCAGATTGTCTCTATATAAATGCATAGTATGCCCACACCTTGGATACTATGTTCAAATGTGGTCGCGTCATCTCAAAAAAAGTATATTGGCATTGGAAAAGGTTCAGAAGGAGACAACAAAAATGGTTAGGGATTTGGAACAGATACCATATGAACTGAGATTAAAAACACTGGGACTTTTCATCTTGGAAAAGAGGAGATGAAGGAGGGATATGATAGAGGAACATAAAATCGTGTGATAGGAATGGAAAAGGTGAATTAGGGAAAAGTTATTTACTTGTTCTCATAACATAAGAATTAGGTTTCAACAAATGAAATGAATAGGAGTTTTTAAACAAAAAAAAAGGAAGTTATTCTTCATGTGGTTCATAGTCAAGCTGGGGAACTCCTTGCCAGAGGATGTGGTGAAGGCCAGGACTTGAACAGGGTTCAAAAAAGAACTAGATGAATTCATGGAGGTTAGGTCCAGCCATACTTATTATAAAGAATAGGTAGGAATGGTGTCCCTAGCCTCTGACTGTCAAAGGCCAGAAATGGATGACAGGAGAGGGATCACTTGATGATTACCTGTTGTGTTCTAGGGACGTATAGTTGCTCCCCCCCACTGCTGTCTTTATCAGATAGAGGCAGCGAGGGGGGAGAAGAGTGGGTACTTAAATTGGCAGCGCCGCACAGAGCCTGGGGTCAGTTGCTTCATGTGGTGCTGCAGCTTTGAATGTCACGGGGAGCCTGGCTCCTTGTGGAGCTGCTGCTTTGAAATGCCAGGTAGAGACCAGGACTCCACAGTTGACCCTGGGCTCCACACAGCATTTCAAAGTGGCAGCGCTGCGTGGAGCCCAGGATCTGCTGGACACCCCCGCTGACCCTGGGCTCCTCACGGCATTTCAAAGCAGCAGCTCCATGTGGAAACTGGGATCACTCCCCTGCTGACCCCGGGCTCCACGCTGCATGCCAGCTTTGAAATGTACAAGAGTCCCCAGCGGGGGCTCTTATGCATTTCAAAGAGGAAGAGCCCACGTGGAGCCTGGGGCCAGCACAGGACTCCGAGTCCCCTGCTAACTGCAGGGAAGCGCCCACGTGGAGTCCAGAGTCAGCGAGACTCCCTGCTGAGGTTCTTGTACATTTCAAAGGTGAAACACAAAAGTGCTTATGGACTAGTTGAATAGTCAATGGAAATTCCATTGACTACTTGACTAGCAAATTAATCACTACTTAACATCCCTATTGTGTTCATCCCTTTGGGGTATCAGGCATTGGCCACTGTCAACATACAGGATACTGAGCTAGATGGACCTTTGGCATGACCTAGTATGGCTGTTCTCATGTGCTTATAAGGGAGCTGTCCCATTTAATTCCAGCCTTGAGTCAGGGAGGGATGCTGGGATCAGGCTGGTGTGATTATTTGCGGGGGCTTGTTCGAATGGGGCACTGTGTCCTCGGCCGCCAAGCAGGCCCAGGGCTCCGATTCCGCCCTTGTAGGGATGCAGCGGCTGCCCCCGTAACAACACAAAGAGCTCCTGGGCTGACGAGGGAGGGAGGGCCACCTGGGGTGCAATCACTACAGCCACCTGATGCAGCCTCCTCCTCTTCTCCTGCAGGCTGGGGGCCCAGCTCAGTGTGGGGGCCGCAGCCACCATGTACTGTCTGCAGCACCAGGATGTGCCTCAGGCAGGACATGCTGCCCACAATGGCAGGGTCAATAATAAAGCACAGGGCCATGTGCAGGGGAACCGACTGCACGTGCCTCAAGCTGGTGCAGCCTGGGATCTCGTCTCAGTTTCAGGAGAAGAGTAGTACCTAATGGTGTGAACATGTGGTTGGGACTCAGGGAAAGGAGCTCAGAAGCCACTGGGTTCAGTCCTGGAAGGCACGTCAGGCCCCAGTTTTCCTCTGCTGGGGCAGGTGGAACCAATTCTGCGAAGGCCATGTGCAGAGCCAGGATCAGGCCAGGAGGGGACCAAGAGGTCAGCAGAGCTAGAGCAAGAAGCTTCCCCGCACCCATGTGACTGGGGAAGTTGACAAAACAGGGAGCGTCCCACTTAAGAAATGTGCTGAGTTAGTCACAGGCGCAGCATTTCCCCTGGGTCACAGGCAGAGAAGTGGAACGGAAGCAGCTTGCACAAGGGGCAGGATGGGCTCGGAGCTCAACCGCAGCCTCGTGCCAGTGGACACTTGGGCTGTATTCTTGGCATTGCTGAGTGACCTTTGGCAGGTCTGTGCCACTCTATGACTCAGTTTCCCCATCTGTAAAATGGGGGCTAAAGGGCCTGAGCAGCTTTGAAATAGGAGGTTGTGATGATGGATAGCACTAATTCCTGCTGCAGCCGTGCCAGCTCACCTCAGAGCTGACATTTGCCTGGCATGGCAATGCCAGCCTCTGAGACGGGCTGCATGGGAGCAGGAAGCTCTGAGAGGGGCAAGGGGAGCAACCTTTCTGGCCCCGTGGGGGCATTTTTAAGCATTTTGTTTCAGGCTAAGGCGAGAAAACTCAAAGCAAAATGTCACTTTGCTCATGTGATGTGTATGTATAGAGAGTCGCATGTGTGGGGGGAGAGAGACAGAGAGAATGTGTGTGTGGTGAGAGAACATTCTGGTGCGTAAAGGTGTGGAGAACGCTGATCCCTTCTGGATGGGATATGTCAGAACGGTGGGTGTGTGTGTGTGTGTGTAACACTGCCCTCGTGTGGACAGGCCCTGTGAGCCTGCTCTGGAGCACATGGTCACTGTGAAACCCCTAGTCCCAACTCCCACTTGGCAGTACACTCACCCGGCCACAGATCTCCCCTTTCTACCAGCCCTGCTGCCCCTTCTTGCTCGGGATCTTTATGATGTCGCCTTCCTTGAGTGTCAGCTCTGTCCAGTCCTGTGGTCAAAAATCGTAGCTCACCTTCGCTGACCCAAAGTACTTCAGCCCTCCTGCTGCGAGGGGAAAGGCTCACACTAAACACAGCTGGGCTGGGACTGGACACCCTCCAATTAACATCCACCCTCTGGTGGGATTCTGGAAGGTGAGTGGCCCCCGGAAGTGCTCATCATCCCCCACATGGTGGAAGGCAGTGACTGCAACATGAAGGATTGGCTCTCCCCACCTGGGTTTTCATGGGCTTGGGCCGCAAAGGGTTAACTGCCCATGCCTACCAGGGTGGAATCTACATACCAGCTAGGACCAGGGTGGAGGGAACCACAGCTGGAGGCCACAGCCGCAGGCCACAGCCGCATGCTCCCCCATATGGTGACATCTCCCATCAGCACCAAAGATGCAGCCCAGAATATCCGCCCCCCCGCCCCTTCTTTCCAGTGGAGCCTTTGCCAGATCCAGCACAGAGCAGAGGTCACACTGGGGTGCTGGGTTTTAAAAGGCTCCTACAGCCTGGCTGCAGCCCTGACCACCCCGTGCTGCCCCAGCCCTTTATGGGCACATTTGGCCTGGATGAATGATTCCAGCTGGGAAAGGAGAAGTGGCCTCATAACAGTTTTCCTGGATTTGTCAAAATTTTCCCATTTTTGTTGAAAACCCCACTCAACTATGAACATTTGACAAAAACTAGAACAGGGGCCAAACTTGGGTTGAAAAGCCACTGTCCCTCAAGAAAAGTATTTTAGGGGAAATTTCCATGCTGGACATGCTCAGTCATTCCAAGCCCCCAGGGGCTGAGATCCTGCAGTGCTGGGGGGCTCTCGAGGTCTCCCTGCCCCCATCAAAACAGACCCCCTGAGCACCCTACCAGGAGGTCTGGGGATGGTCCTCTGCTCGGGCTCCTTGAAGGGGAGCTGCAGTGTGGTGTCGAGAGTTTTGAAGCAGTCTTTCAGGGAGTTCTGCTGATAAAACTCCACCAGCTCCTAGACAGGAAGCACAGAGAGGCCCTGAGGGTGCGGAGCTCTTCTGTCCTGTAGCAAAGATGGATGGGAAACCTGCCCCAGCATGGAACGTGACGGCTCGAGGGGGCGTTGCCCAGTGTGGAGAAGGGGGCTGAGGTTCCCACAGCTCACCCCTGTGCCTTTATCTGAACCCCAGAGACAGTAACTACCAGACCTCTCTCCCCCAGCTCCACTGCCCCTCCAGCCAGAAATGGAACCCAGGAGTCCTGACTCCCAGCCACCACCTCCTCTAAACCCCCCCCCCCTTTCAGAGCTGGGAACAGAGCCCAAGTCCTGGCTCTCAGCCCGTCCTGCTCTAGCCACTACACCACACTGTCTTGCTGCGGTCTAAGTGGCCAGTCTTACACTAGGGAGGAGTGGCGGGAGATCTTCCAGTGAAGCTGAAGTTGAGTCAGTGGGTGAGAGATTGGCACAATCCTTACTTTGAGTCCTTTGAATGCCTTCTTCTCCGTGATGTGTTACAAGCTCTCTGACCTTAGGGTCTTGATGTGTTTGATTTCTACGCTGTAGGTGGTTCACCCTCCGGCAATTGGTCTAGTGATGTAGTTATGGGGTGGTGGGAATCAGAGGGAGTGTACATGCAGGAAATGACATGCAGTGTCTCCCCACATCAGCTTTAGTCAGTTCCACAATGTCCCCCATGCTGAGTTGCAGCAACTGGCCAAATGCCATGGCTGGCAGTGACAGCCCATAAAACCCCTGGCACACTTCATCTTGGGAAGCCCTAAGGAAAGAAGGACATTAGTGAGGAGCTGGTCACAGGGAAACCCCGTGGACCTCCCTGCAGCCAGCATATGCCATGTGGCAGCATTTGCGCCCAGTGCTCCTCCCACCTGCCACATGAACAAACATGTCTTCTCCACGCTGGGGTCAGTGCATCTTCCCTGTGCTCTATGGGAAGGGACAGTCCCAAGGCAGGGCCCCTTTGCTTTCTGCATGGAGGATGGTATGTTAAGGGCTTATTGTCTCCTGATTTCTTGAGCTCTCATGAGCCAGTGGGACATTCCTACAGGTGCCCCAAAGTTAGAAGTCCCAACACAGCACAGATCAGGGATCCAGTCCAGTCCAGCATCCAGCCAGTGGGAATGGTAGCTCAGTTACCAATTTCTCCTCTCTGGGCCAGGCTTTTCAACTGGACCGCATCTCCCATGATGCGCCACAGCTTTGGAGGGATGGGCCTATAGTATTCCAGTCCCCTGGAGTACAGCAGCCCTGAAGAATCTCCCTGTAAATTCTGCTATTGAGACAAAGCAAACCCTGGTCTCTTTTGCAGGCTGCAGTGCCTGGTATCACCAGTAGGGGTCACCATCACACCTGGCTTAGTCAGGAGTGGGGAGTACAAGAAAGAAAATTCCTTCCTGACCCCTCTGCTAAGGGTATAAAACAATTATTCCGGAATAGCTAGCTCAGAAAACATCTATGTGTAGACACTGCCTATTTATAATAATTAAGTAAGTATTCCAGAATAGCTACCTTGGTCCATTTCCACATCTCCACAAGCCCTCGAGTCGTTGAGATGTTTCCAAATCAATTGGGGTTTTTTTTGTTTTTTTTCCAGAATTTCCACTCTGTGGAAAATGTCAGCCTCACTTAGTTTTTGGGATGATCGTGAAGGAGTCTGTCACCGAGCCAGCCCCACCTGCATGGCATCCAGCGCCAGCCGCAAGTTCTCCTTCTCTGTTGGCTCCAGCCTCCAGGGTGTGTTTTACCAGCTCCTAAAGAGGAAATAAGCAAGGATGGATTTTACCAAGTCAAAGGAATTTCTGGTTCCTCCAGCAAGTGGTGCCAAGGTTCCTCAACTCCCCAAAGTGAAGCTTTGTGGGACAGAGCTAGGACCCCAAAATATTGGGGTCTGTACACGATTTATTAGGTATGCTAGGGTAGTACCTTGGAGCCTCAGACAGAGGTGAAGATATGCTGGGAACAGTACATTATTTTAGGTGTAGTGTCTTGGAACCCTATACAGGGACCAGGGCAAGGCAAAGGGACCACAAAGACAGCCCTGCCCCAAAGAGAAGACTGAAGCTGACCTCAGGCATTGAAGGAACAGCTGACCAGACCCAGCCAGTACTGATAAGCCAAGCGCCCTATAGGGTTTCTTTCCCCGAAGGTGGTCATAGTTCTGCCTGCTTTATAGAGGGAAACTGAGGCACGGGGCAGGGAAAGGACTTGCCCGCAGTCACACAGCAGGCCAATGGCACAGCCAGGAATGGGACCCAGGTGTCCTGACCCCCAGCCGTCTGCACAGCCCCCTGAATCAGGGCCCTTTGCCCCCATCTCCCAGCCGCGGGTCTGCACCTGCAGGAGCAGATGGTATTTCAGCACCCGTGGCAGGGGCACCAGCAGGAGGTCGCAGGGGGAAGCGCCCGTCGCATCCCTGCGCTATAGGAAGGGAGGGGCAGGGGGAGATGCCCCCCCGCGCAGGGCCCCCGAACACCAGCCCCAGCCCTACGCGATGGGACCCAGAGGGGCCCTGCCTGAGCGAGGACTGTGAAACTCACCCACCCCGGGACCCAAGCCCCCGGCCCCATGGCACCTCCTGCCGGGCCCTCGGAACCCCGAACCCACCACGCCCCTCGCGCCAAACGCCCCGCCCCACAGCGCCGCCAGCCACGCCCTCAGGCACGGCGGGAGGCGGGAGATTTGGCGCGCTCCCCCGCCCCTGATTGGCCGAGGGGTGGGGGCGCGCGCGAACCTTCCCGCTCCCCCGCCAGGGGCGCGCGGCGCCTGAGGGAACCGCCAACCGTTCCAAACGGCTGGCGGTTTCCTCCACCGCGCCGCGCGCCCCTGAAAGGCGGGGAGGAGGGGGGAGGGACTTTGTGCCCTACCCACAGGCCAATCAGCGAGCGAAGTCTCCTCCCCCCGGGAGAGGCCCCGCCCCTTTCCTTGAGGCCCCCAGAGCTGCTCCCTGTAGCGATGTGCTACCCGTGGCAGTTACTGATAGGTAGGCGTGTGAACAGCTGCTATTGCAAGACATTGCTACCAGGTAGCACAGTCCTACGGGCAGTAGCGACATGCCTCTGAAGTGCAAGAAACGGCTATTGTAAAACACTCATACCCCAGCTAGCCAATTCCTGTAGACCCAGCCATTGGCATCATGTTTCAGTCTTCTCTCAAAGCGCTTGCAAACTCCTCCCCATATATTATCATTCACAACCTTTATAAGTGCACTCTCTAAGCAATGGGTTCCCAAACTGGGGGGCATGCACCCCTGGTGGGGGTGAAGAAATTTCAGGGGGGGCTGCCCCATTCAGTTCCTTTTTTTTTTTTTTTGCTCAACAAGTTTTGTTGCTATTTGGGGGGCAGGGCATGAGGGTTTTTCAAAAATCAAAAAGGGGGGCATGATGCCAAAAAGTTTGGGAACCACTGCTCTAAGCAGAGGTGACTGGTGAGGGGGGCAGAGCCCCTTTTGGGCTTGGAATTTATGGTTCTATTATGTTGGCCAGGGAGGGTTTTATATTTGCTTCCAGATCATGGATAAAATGAGCATTCATTTACAGAGTCACAGATCTGGGCTGAATGCCCATCTGTGAATGTCCCTGCAAAGATCCCAGCACAATTCTTATGGCAGCAGCTGGTCATGGACCCTTATGGTAGGTGATGTACAAAGGGAACAAAAACAATCCCCTGCCCTAAATCTTAAGTTGCTTTTTTTTCCTGCCACCCCCTCAGTAAGAAAATAACTCGATTCCATTTAGACTTACCCAGGAGGTGGGTGATATGGTGGCCACTGCCTTCTGCTACCAGGCAAGAAAACAGCACCAATTTATCCTGTTCAGCTCTCTCACAGGAAGTTTGAGATGTGACACCATCTCACCTTACACAGGTGTCTTCTCCAGGGTCCAGGCACCTAATCAGTGGAGCCACACCTGCATGGCTCCACTAATTAGGTGGGCAGCCCTTCATTTGCTGATGTGTGGCTGCCCAGGCACACACCTTAGAAGAGGGAATTATTGGTGGACTGCCTGAATGGAGCTTGCAGGTCAGAGGTACTACACAGACACAATCTGAGAACCTCTAGATGGTGCTTGGTCCTGCCATGGGGCAGGGGATCAGACTTGACGATCTCCTGAGGTTCCTTCCTGCTCTGTGATTCATGCCTATAACAAATACTCCACTGGCCTCCAGCCTTTCTACTTGAGGTTAAGGTGGCATAGAACACATTCAAAGCATGGCCCAGCCATCAACTTCTTCAGCAAGGTCTTGGTTGAGAAACACTTGGTCTGTTCCTGGCTGAATTCCAAAGCTTTGGATATACAGGTCACCCTGCTGCCAGGTGTCAGCCGTGAAACGGGCCAGGCTCGGTTTTCTAGATTTTCTTTCTAAAGCAGTGGTGGGCAAATGTTTTGGACTCAAGGACACAACTCGGTATGGAAATAGTGTGGCGGGTCAGGAATTCTCACGAAATTGAGGGATGGAGGGTGGGAGGAGGGCTCTGGCTGTAGGTGCAGACTGTGGGGTGGGGGTGAGGAGTTTGGGGTGAGGGTGCTTCAGGCTGGCATCAAAGGTTCAGAGAGCAGGGCTGGGGCCATGCTTAGGACCTGGGGGAGAATCAGCAGCATGTCGCCACTTCAGCTTCTACATAGAGGTGAGGTCACACAGCTCTGCACGCTGCTCCTGCAGCTCCCATTGGCTGTGGCTTCCAGGTAGCAGGAGCTGCCAAGCTGACACTCCGGGTGGGGGCAGCTTGTGGAGCCCCCTGACTGTTCCTTTGCATAGGAGCCAGAGATGGGGAATGTTAAATATCAGTTAATTGGAGTTATCAGCTCCATCCTTGGGGCAACTGGTGATGGCTGTCCAGTGGCTGCCTGAGTGGGGGACAGGACTCAAACCCCCCAACCCCCACATAAATGCCCTCTCTCTTAGGCCACTCCAGAATCAATTAACCTTATTAATTCTTATCGGTTAGTTGACTATTCTATAGTCCCTGGAGCCAGTGCACTCCAGTCCCACTCCAAAGGAGCCCTCTGCCACTCTGCACTGCTGCCTCTGTATCAGAGGCAGCAGCACTGGGTGCAAGGCAGGAGCTGGTCCATGAGGGGAGCCAGTTTAAAAACCAGCTCCCCTCATGGACTGCTTGAGGCTATCCAGGAGAGGGGCTGAGCTCCTAGACCCAGTGTTGGAAATAATCCAGGACACTCTGGATGCAGGTGAAAACAAGCGGAGGATTTATTATACACCAGCTGATGGAGTGACACGCAGGGGTTACCCTGGTGAGCACTGGTTAATTGAAACAATACAATAGGTTATATAGTCAGCAGGTGGACGGAGGGGAAATGATTTGATAGGTCTAGCAGCAAGACGAAATGAGCACATAAGCCAATCAAACTACTAAAGATTACATAATATCTCCGCCCCTTGCAAAGTAACAACTCATTAATTAATATACAGGTAGTTACTGTTCAAATGCCAAAACATGTCAGCAAAACAGTAATAACATTTTAGTCTGCATAAATGATGATGATGATGATGTTTCTATAGCAGGAGGGTATGGTATGGCCTTGAGTTGGTGCAGCGCTGGGTTCTCAGGCTCATTATCTAGGAGCGAAGCAAGACAGTTGAGCAAATTTATGAATGTTATCTTAAGCAAAATGTGTTACATTACTTAACTAAAGTTCTGTTCGAGTGTCTTAGAAGGTGGTTGCTATGGTGCCCAGGGTCGTTTCACTGCCTGCAGTTCTTATCCTGGCTGTGGTGTTCCCAGGCCTAAGTTCAGGATGGAGTCATGCTGTTAAGAGGCCTACTAGCACATTTAGGGTTGCCTCAGTTTACCCTACACCCAGCACAAGCCAGAACTGGGCTGGGCTGCCTGCCTCCTAATACACTGTAAATGCAGAGCCGCAGCGGGGGTGGGTCCTGGACCCGGCACAAGCCTGGACTGAGCCAAGCTGTTGGCCAGCCTGCTAAAAAAATGTACTGGTGGGGGAGGGGCAGGGAAATGCGTATAGTCTATAGCATTAACCAATAAGCTTTTGCTTATCAGTTAATTGGTTAATCAACTATACTATTACATCCCTAGCCAGAGGAGCAACATGTTGCGGCTTCTGGCAGCTGCATGGAGCCTCAGCATGTGCAGAGTGGAGCAAGCCTTCAATCCAAGTCCCTGGCTGGAGCAGGACAAATCCCCGACCCCTCTTCCTGGTGGAGCTCAAGAGCCGGACCAGGTATGGCCTGCAGGCCATAGCTTAACCCCCTTCTCCCCCCCCCCGCATTCTAAAGACTTGCCTCCCCCCATTATAAGCTCCCTACCCAGAAACCTGGGAAACCCTCTGGTCCACCCAAGGGAGAGAACAGAGTTACTTACCTGTAACTGCAGTTCTCTGAGATGTGTTGCTCATGTCCATTCGAATGAGGTGCGCGCGTGTCGCGTGCACGTTCCCGGAGCCTTTTTTCCCCAGCGGTACCTGTCGGGCCGGCAGGTCGCCCCCTGGAGTGGCGCCGCTATAGCGGAACATAAGTACCCCTGCTGGCCCTCCCCCTCCTCAGTTCCTTCTTGTCGGAGAGTCTGACGCAGGGGAGGTAGGGGGGGAGTCGAATGGACATGAGCAACACATCTCGAAGAACAGCAGTTACAGGTAAGTAACCCTGTTTTCTTCTTCGAGTGGTTGCTCATGTCCATTCAAATGAGGTGACTTCCAAGCTCTCCCACCGGCGGCAGGGTCGGAGCCACCTCTCCGTGAAAGACACACTTACATAGGTCCATAACCAAGAACTAGAAAATTAATTGAAACACAACCGAACAGAACATAATACATGAACCCAGGAGGGGTATTTACACTGGGCATGTTGCCACATCAAACCCAACCTCTAAGTTTAAAAAAATTTTTAACAGAACTGAACCAACACAGTGGAACCCAGCACAGCATCTTCCCTGGCCTGCTGGGTTAGTGTACAATGCTCTGTGAACATGTATACAGAGGACCCATGTGGCCGCTCTACAGATTTCAAGTATCGGGACTTGTGCCCCAAAGGCCATGGACGAAGCATGTGCCCTAGTGGAGTGTGCCGACACCTGGGGCGGCTCCCTGTGCGCCAGCGCATAGCACTCTTTAATACATGAAGAGATCCACACTGAGTCTTTGGGCTGACACTGGAAGCCCCTTCTTCCGTTGAGCATAGGCAATAAACAATTGTGACGACTTTCGAAAAGGTTTCATCCTATCTATGTAGAACGCTAAGGCCCTTTTCGCGTCAAGGGAATGCAATGCCTGCTCCCTAGGGGACCGGTGTGGTTTGGGAAAGAAAACGCGGAGGTGTATGTCCTGTGACATGTGGAAGGCCGACACCATCTTAGGGAGAAACACTGGGTGGGGGTGCAACCTCACCCTTTCCGGCGAAAAAAACAAGTATGGTGGTTCCACCGCCAGGGCACGCAGCTCCGACACTCTTCGAGCTGACGTGATGAGCACTATAAATGCCACTTTGAAAGACAGGTACTTGAATGGGCAGGATGCCAGGGGCTCAAAGGGGAGGCCGATGAGTTTTGTCAGAACCAAGTTGAGGTCCTACTGGGGTACAGGGGCTCTGACATGTGGGAATAACTTGTCCATACCCTTAAGGAACCTCCTGACCAGGGGGTCTGTGAACAACAAACCGCCCCTAGACCCTTCATGGAAAGCTGTCAAAGCTGCTAAATGTACCTGCACTGAAGGCGTGGACAGACCTGCCTGGCGTAGGTCAAAAAAGTAATCGAGGACCACTGGGACAGGGGCCTGGGAGGGACAAATTCCCCTTTCCGAGGCCCAGACAGAAAACCGTTTCCACTTGGCAGCATAAGACAAACTGGTGGTTGGTTTCCTACTGCCCAGGAGAACCTCCTGCACCCCCTGCGAACACGCTCTCTCAAGGGGTTTCAGCCATGGACAAGCCATGCTGTCAAATGTAAGGACTTAACATCTGGGTGGTACAGGATGCCCCCCTTCCTGGTCTGCGTGACCAGGTCCGGGGTCTGCAGCAGGCGATACGGTCTGGTCCTCACCATTTCCTGCAATATGGGATACCAGAACTGCCTGGGCCATCCTGATTCTTGTAAGCACCTTGGAAACCAGGGGAAACGGGGGAAATGCATATAATATCCCTCATGACCATGGTGAGGTCAGGGCGTCCCCTTTCAACCCTGCACCCAAGCCCAGGAGGGAGAAGTACTGTGGACATTTCCTGTTCCCCTCAGTGGCGAACAGGTCTACCTGGGGACAACCCCACTGTAGGAAGAGCTGAGACACCACCTTGTCCTTCAGAGACCACTCGTGGACTCTGAGGGTGTGTCTAGACTACATGACTCCGTTGACGGAGCCATGTAAATTAGTTTATTCGGCATAGTCGAAGAAGCAGGGATTTAAATAATCCCCCGCTTCATTAAAATAAACATGACCGCCTCGCTGTGCCGATGATCAGCTGATCCGACATAGAGCGGCAGTCTAGATGCGGATCTGTCGGCTGGGGAAACCTTTGCCGACCGATCCTGTAAACCTCGTTTCACGAGGCATAAGGGATCAGTCGGCAAAGGCTTCCCCAGCCGACAGATCCGTGTCTAGACTGCCGCGCTGTGTCAGATCAGCTGATCGTCGGCACAGTGCGGCAGCCATGATTATTTTAATGATCGGGCTTCTTTGACTATGCCGAATAAACTAATTTACATGGCTCTGTCGACGGAGCCATGTAGTCTAGACTCACCCTGAAGGATCTGCTGAGTGAGTCTGCCAGTGTATTCACGCACCCTGGCAAGTAAGCCGCTTGTAATTGGATGCTGTGCACTATGCAGAACTCCCATAGGAGGGTCGCCTCCTTGCACAGCGGGGACAACTGGGCACCCCCTTGCTTGTTTATATCGAAAACAGCAGCTGTGTTGTCCAGTAACACTGAAACCAGCTTCCCCGAGAGCATGGTCAGAAAAAACTCGGAGGCCCTCCTGACCGCTCTCAGCTCTCTCACATTTATGTGTAGTAACCTCTCTTGGGGATCCCACAACCCCTGTGTCCTGTGAGTGAGCAAGTGTGTTCCTCAGCCGTCATCGGAGGCATCGGTGACTAATTGAACCAACAGCAGTTCCGTGCGAAAAGGAACCCCTGTGCACACCTCGCTCTCTATCGTCCACCAATGCAGTGAGGTGAGAACGTCCTGAGGTACGGTCAGAATCTGGTCCCAGCCCACTCTGGCCTGATTGAACGACCTCGCCAGCCATGCCTGTAGCGGTCTGAGTCTCAGTCTGGCATGCCTTACAACATAGGTGCAGGCCGCCACGTGTCCGAGCAGCCTCATACAGGACCGCGCTGTCATCAGCGGGGACTGTTGCAGGTTGGACACCAGGCCCCTGATCGCCTGGAATCTGGAAGCCGGGAGGTAAGCACGCCCAATCCTGGCGTCCAGGGCTGCCCCCACAAACTCCATGAGCTGAGCTGGTGTCAATTTCGACTTTTCCTCGTTTATGACGAGGCTGAGTCTGTCGAAAAGTGACCGTGCTAGCCCTATGTGGGCGGTCACCTGGTTCCTTGACCTGCCCCTGATGAGCCAGTCATCCAGGTACGGGAAGACTTGAACTCCAAGTCCCTGAGGAAGTCTGCCACTACCGCCATGCATTTTGTAAACACCCTTGGCGCAGTCGAGAGTCCAAACGGGAGGACAGCAAACTGGAAATGGAGGTGGGAGACCACAAACCTGAGGAACCTCCCATGGTCTGGCTGAATTGCCATGTGAAAATATGCATCCTTTAAATCGAGGACCGCATACCAATCTCCCTTGTCTAATACCGGAATGATGTAGGCTAGGGTCACCATCCTGAACCTCTCCTTCTTTATGTGCTTGTTTAGGTCTCTGAGGTCCAGGTAGGTCGAAGCCCCCCTTTTGGCTTGGGAATGATGAAATACCAGGAGTAAAACCCCCTGCCATCCAGATGAGAAGGGACCCTTTCCATCGCTCCTTTCTCCAAGAGCGTGAGGACCTCCTGCTCGAGGAGAGCCTTGTGAAATGGGCCCCCAGAGAGGGATAGGGAGGGGGAAAGCGTTGGAACCCAAAAAAGGGATAGAGTACCCTCTCGAAACTATGTCTAGAACTCATCTGTCCGAGATGATGGCCGACCAGGCCTGGGCAAAATGGGACAATCGGTCCCCAACGGGAGGAGAGATACTGGGGTTTCAGTCTGCGGTCCCCGAGCGCGCCTTCAAAATGGCTGCTTGGGTTGTTACAGAGGGGGTTGGTTGGTGCCCCTGCTCACATCCGGGCGAGGCCGATGCTGCCTATTGTGGGTACCTGAGCCCGATGCGCTCGTAACACACACCCCCCCCCCAGGTCCCGAGGTCTACGCCTCCAGTAGTCAGGGCGTGGGGCCTGGGACTGAGCAGCTGCCTGCGTTGCGGGGCAGGCGTGTGGATACCCAGGGACCTGAGCGTGGACCTGGTATCCTTAAGGCTATGAAGCCTCGAGTCAGTATTTTCCACAAACAGGGCTTTCCCGTTGAAAAGCAAGTCTTGTATCGTAGACTGCAAGTCCAGAGGGATCCCCGAGACCTGGAGCCAGGCACTGCACCGCATCACCACCCCTGATGCCATGGTTCTGGTGGCCGAATCCACTGCGTCCAGGGATGCCTGCAGGGTCGTGCGGGCTATAGTTCTGCCCTCCGTAGCAAGGGTGAAGAACTCCTGCCTATCCTCCTGGGGCAACCAGTCATGGAACTTCTCCAGCGCCTGCCAGGTATTATATTCGTACCGACTGAGCATTGCTTGCTGGTTGGCAATGTGCAGCTGTACACCTCCAGTGGCATATACCTTGCGCCCCATCAAGTCCATTTGCTTAAGATCTTTCGCCTTCGGAGATGGACCTGGCTGCCCCTGCCCCTCTTTTTGTGCTGCTGCCTGTGCCACCATTGAACCCGGCACAGGGTGTGAGTACAGGTGCTCATGCCCTGTCTGGGGGACGTAATATCTCCTCTCTACTCCCTTGAGCGTAGGGGAGATGGACACTGGCGTTTGCCACAACGTGTTCGTAATCTTCACCACTGTTTTATTGTGTCGCAGGGCCAGCTTGGCCGGGGCGTCTTCAGTGAGAATGTCCACCATAGGGTCGGACTCCTCAGTCACCAGCTCCACAGACACCCCAAGTTCGCTGTGAGGTGGCGGAGCAGCTCCTGGTGCGACCTGGCATCCATAGCCGGCATGGATGGGGCTGGGTCTGCCAGAGCCTCATCTGGCGACGACGGCCGATGACTCCTGCCCCATTGCCGGTTGCTCCGACACCACTGGTGCAGGGACCGGCTGCTGCAACACTGTCAGCTGCTGCAATGGGGCGGTTAGAGGCTCCTTCAGATCGGTGTGGCCCTGTGGACTACCCTCCGTGGGCGAAGGTGGGGGTCTGGACAAAGATGCAGATGGTGTGGACCACCTGCGAGAGCCACTGGCCGGGCGGGAGGGTGGGAGCGGGCCCTGCCACTGGTGGTAGGCCCAAGGTGTCCAGAAGGGCCAGGGCTGCTGCACCTGCGGCAGCCACGTCTGCTTGAACCCTGGCGGTACCGGCCAGTGCCGGGAACGAGAACGGTACCGCGATGACCGGTGGGACGAGCTCACAGAGCGCCTTGGCTCCACTTCGGATTCCAACGACAGCTCCGAAACCGACCATGGTGGTGCCAAGGCAGGCTGCTCCTGCAACACCCCTGGTATATACTGTGCCGTGGACTCAGGCTTGCCAGTGTGCGTGCGGGGCTGCAGGTGCGGCCCCTGCACTGTTGGTGCCGGGAGCACCGGTGCTGGGAGAGGCAGTGCTGGGGCTGGGGCCTGGAGTGGCGGTGCCGGGGCCCGGAGTGGCGGTGCCGGTGTCGGTGCCCGGAGCGGTGGTGCCGGGACCGGTGCCTGGATCGGCGGTGCCAGTGCTGGGGCCGGTGCCATCGTGGTTGCCGACCGCACCAGTGTCAACGATGGGTGCGGTGCCTCCGATGGTTGCGGGGCAGGAGTCGTCAGTCCCCGCACTGACTCGGGCTGGCTGTGTGCGCCTGGTGCTGGCAGCAACGGCTGGTCTCCCGACTCTACCGGTGCCAGCCAAGTGCCTGGAGGTAGGGACTTTACTGGTGCCCCGAAGCCTCCGGTACCGAAGTTGAGGACCCCTCCGAGGAAATGGGAGATGGAGGCGAAGCTGTGAGCTCTATCAATTCTTGAGCAGCCTCAAACATCTCCGGAGTGGAGGGGCAGTGGGTCGGGACCGCACGGGGCTTCTGGCCCTATGTGAGGGCACCTTCCTACGCCGGTGCCTGTCATCATGGGTCTTGAGGCCGGGTGACCTCCCTCTGGAGTCTTTAGCCTTCTTCGGTGCCGGGGACTGGGACCGGTGCCGCGGTGCTGACTTCCTCGGTGCCGTGGTGTGGGACAGGGCGGAATGGGTGTCCTGCACAGATGTCGGTGCACTACACACCGAAGCTTCCCCTTGAAGTGCCGATTCCATCAGGAGCAGCTTTAAGCGGGAATCATGGTCTCTTTTGGTGCAAGGCTTAAAACCCCGGCAGATTTTGCAGGAGTCCGTGAGATGAGACTCCCCCAGGCACTGGAGGCATTCGCGGTGGGCGTCTCCTTTAGGCATAGGTTTAGCGCAAGCCGCACAGGGTTTGAAGCCCTGTGGGCCTGGCATCACAGTCCCCCAAGGGGGGGGGGGAGTGTAAATCTTATCTACGAAGTACTTAAACAACCACTTAACAACTACTTAAGAGCAACTACTTAACAACAGGAACAGCCAACAGCAACGAAAAACTAGCTGGGATCTGCATGAGACAGCAAGCTCCAATGACCCCCACGGGCGGTAAGAAGGAACTGAGGAGGGGGAGGGCCGGCAGGGGTACTTATGCTCCGCTATAGCGGCACCACTCCAGAGGGTGACCTGCCGGCCCGACGGGTACTGCTGGGGAAAAAAGGCTCCGGGAACCGTGCACGCGGCATGCGCGCACCTCATTCAAATGGACATGAGCAACCACTCAAAGAAGAAGCAATGTTGCCCATCTCCAGGGGTTTAAGACAAAAAGGGGAAGGGGTGGCAAGAGACTGAATTTGGGAAACCAGGAATTCATAAATCCACAAATCCTGCAAAGTGACTCTCACTCCCTTCAAGCGGCCTTCACAACAGCGTCCTGCCTTAGCAGTGGTGAGTGGCTGATGGATTTTTGCCACTTTTTTAGCCACTTCCTTCTTCTCCACTCACATCCTGTGGTCACGGTTTAGGGGCTCAAAGGAATCTGGCAGACCTGTGCCACAGTGTCTCTACCACTTCTCCCAGCTCCGATAATTTAAATAGGGGGGAGCTTTTTTGGGGGGTCGCTGGCCCTCAGAAAAATCAATCATAGGCCACATACAAGTGAGAAGCAATAAAAAGCTCAAAAAACTCCTCACTATCCCAAAAACCCTCTCTCAGATGTGGCCTCCTATTGAGAAGCGGGGGAGGGGGAAAGACATTCACTTTGCTCCACCTCAGAGTGGAGGGATTCTCAGAATAGAAGGAACCCGACATTTCTTCTGAACTTAGCTGCTGTAAGGTCCCTCCCTGCTCTGCTATGGAATGACCCTCACTTCCCGCTCTGTGTGAAGGCGAGGTCAGGGGGCCAGCCAGGCAGGGCTCTCGCAGCCTGTGTTTGCAGCATTAGGCCTCAGGTGACCTGAGGTAAATGCATCACAGCTGACCTTGTGCTCTGCTGCTAGGGGATGGCTGTGATGACCAAGAACCCCAGTGGGGAGAAAAAGGCAGGCGGAGGGAGAAAAGAGTCCACCTACTATGAAAACCCCCTTCCGTTCAGCTCTGCGAGGGTTAACACAGCATGCAGCATCAACCTTTCATTGTTGCAGCTTTTTGCTGCCTTATCTCCCTGCCAGAGCTCAGCTTCCCTCCTGGGTTTCTTTCCACAGCCCCTTCTTATCACCCTGGCGCTGGATGGTGACACATCTTGTGAAAGAAAGAAATGCCTCTGTTTGAAACCACAAGTCCAGGTGCTAAGAGGCCAACGCATGAGAACCAAGAAACACCCATGAGGGATGGGGGGCTGAGGGTCTGTCTACACTGCAACCAGGAAGTGTGATGGCAGCAATCCTAGACATACTTGAGCCGGTGCTGGAATTGTACCAGATCGCACTGGCTCACTCTTCTAGCATCTTGGGGGAGCTGGAATGACACCTGGAGATACTTCCATTGCAGCTCGCCCACTGCATCCCCTCCTGGTCTGAGCCAGCTTTATCTAGCAGATCCCTGCTAGCTAGAGTCACAGCTGTGACGTCCTGTCAGCTTGAGCAGCTGCTGCTCAGAAAGACACCCTGGCTCCTGGGCAAGCAGCAGAGAGCCACCTGCTCCTCCAGGGAGCTGTTGTGGGTCTGCAGTCCCATGTCCCCAGCTGCACCATGTCTGGTTTCTATACGACCCCAGTGAATGGGCTGATGAAAGGCTCTGAGTCCCCACACCACTTCCTTTACCCAGAGGCCTCCCTGATCTCAAGGGCTCCCCTTGCAATCGACAGAGCCCTCGTAACCCCGACAAGGCTGGGCATAGGATTCATAACAGCAACTGATTTTTAAAAAGAATAAGGAAAAACAGGGAAGTGAAAGGAAAACAGGTCACCCTGCTGTGTGGCAGGAGACGTCACACCCCATGTCTCTGGAGTGTCAAGGCAGTTCAAAGGCCATTCCTCAATGTCCCAGGTCTCCTGCCCAGGCCCTGGCTGTGCCACAGGGATGCTGGAGGTGGGAGACTCATTCTGGCGGGGTGGCCACAGGCCTTCAGCGGCGGCCAGGAGCACCATT
The DNA here is from genome assembly GCA_019425775.1 of Rafetus swinhoei. Classification (NCBI taxonomy): domain Eukaryota; kingdom Metazoa; phylum Chordata; order Testudines; family Trionychidae; genus Rafetus; species Rafetus swinhoei. Next base: position 9,565,584 of record JAFJHL010000256.1, on the reverse strand, counting down.
TCAGATTTTCGACTGGGGGGCCGGGGACCCTGTGCATGCCATAATGGTGGGGGAGAGTGAGAGCATGAGTGGGCAAACTGAGGACAGAGGCTTCAGCAGAGTTACTGCGCATGCGTAGTACAAGTTAAGCACCAGATGGGATCAACCCTATTCACCCTGTCCCATACACACATCATCTCTAGCCAGGGACTACTAAGGCACCGGTAAAACTCTACATTTTTTGCTGACAACTTAGCATTTAGCTGACAGGAGCACTGTATCTAATTCCTATATAAAAGAGAGAAAATGAAATAAATATTAGATCCACTCAGTTAAAACACTAACATGTTCTGACATCCTGTGGCAAGTCACTTAAGGGACACTGGTTAGCCTTAACATTTTAATGTATAGTCTTACTTTGTTACTAACTCTGGGCAGAGACACAGCCCCCATCAGGATCCTGGGCTCTATCTCACCTCTGGAAGGGAATTGGCGAGTAGTGGGTTACAGCAAGGGGGCAGATACATTTCAGCTCTATATAAGAACAACAGAATGGCCATACTGCTTCAAACAAATGGTCCTTCTAGCCCAGTGTCCTGTCTGCCAACAGTGGCCAATGCCAAGTCTTCAGAAGGCATGAACAGAACAGGGAATCATGAAATGATCCATCCCCTGTCGTCCGTTCCCAGCTTCTGGCAAACAGAGGCTAGGGACACCATCCCTGCCCATTCTGGCTAGTAGTCGTTGATGGACCTATCCTCCTTGAACTTCTTTTGTTCTTACTGGAACCCTGTTATGGTTTGGGCCTTTCCACCACCTCCTGGCAAAGAGTTCCACAAGTTGTGAAAAAAAATATTTTGCTTCTTTTAAATCTGCTGCCTATAAATTTAATTGAGTCAGCTTCTTCTGTTATGTTAGTAAAGGAATAAATAGCATTTCATTATTTTATTTTTCCACACCATTCATGATTTTCTAGACCTCTAACATATCACCCCACCCTCTAGTCATTTCTTTTCCAAGATGAAAAGTCCCAGTCTTGTTCATGTCTCCTCATATGGAAGCTGTTCCTTATCTCTGTGTCATTTAGGTTGCTCTTTCTGTACCTTTTCCAAATCCAATAGATCTTTTTCAGAAGGGGTGACCAGATCTGCAGGCAGTATTTAAGATGTGGGCACACAGTGTCTTTATATAGACGTGATATGGTATTTTGTCTTCTGATCCATTATTTTCCTAATGATTCACAATATTGTTAGCTTTTTAGTTTTTAGACTGACGCTGCACATTGAATAGATGTTTTCAGGGAACTATCCACAATGATTCCAAGATCTCTTTCTTAAGTGGTAACAGCTATTTTAGTTTGCTTCATTTTTGTATCTATAGGCAGGTTTATATTTTTGCATGTGCATTACTTATGAACACTGAATTCCATCTGCTCTTGTGTAGCCCAGTCACCCAGTTTTGCGAGATCCCTTTGTAACTCTTTGCAGTCAACGCTGGATTAGTCGCTGTTTACCACATTTTCAAGAACATTTATAAGTTTAACAGCAGTAATCCAAATGCAAATCCCAGCAGCACAACACAGATTCCTACTCTTTCCCCCCTTATTTTTTAAGTCATTCAAACCCCAACTTACCTGAATCCAGCCTCTGAGGCTTGGGGCTCCCCGCAGCATTTGGGAGTCCACACAGGTGAGGGGTTTTTTGTTTCTTATTTGTGTGCAGCCCCTGACTGATTTTTCTATGGATCAGTGGCCCTGACCCAAAAAAGGTTCCTCACCCCTGTTTTAGGTGGAGTACCCAGCAATGTTTTCATGATGATCTAACAACCCTTCAGTTACAGGAATGCCCAGCTTCTGGTTTCTTACTTGCCCTGTCTCCCTCTTTTTACAACAAACTCCTTGCCCCAAAGGCAAAGCTGCAAGCAGCTCAAACTCTGTTGCATTTAAGAACAGCCTCTGGAGTCAGGGCAGGCAGCTTTAAGCAAAGTATGAAATCCAAGTATGAAATCCAAATTTCAAGTATGAAATCCAAGAGTTCAAACCTTGGGGTGGTCTACTGCCCCTCTAACACCCCATTAATGGGACCCTTGGCGGCAGCCCCTCAGTCAGGGTTACCATCCCCCTCAAAGTCAGGCCTGTGAGGTCTCTTAGCTGGTGGTGTCTCCCTGGGCTGGGTCCTCTGTCCAGAGCCCCTATCACTTTCCCTAGCTGCAGGCTGCTCCACACCCAGCTCTGCTCTCTGCTGCGCTGTCTCCAGTCCTGCGCTGCTTCTCTGGCCCCTCTGGCTCTGTGGCTGCAGCCCTGTTTCCAGCAGGAATCCGCTCTCAGCGCAGTGTCTGGCTGTCTCTGGCTGGCCCAGCTCTGATCCCCCGCTCAGCTTCAGCCCCTGCTCTCTCCTGAGCTTGGCTCCACTCCGTCTGCCCAGGCAAATCCAGCTCCCATGGGACCCTCTCCCCTCACCTCCTGCCCCCTCACTAGCCCGCTCGCCCTGTCAATCAGGCTGAACTGGAACATCAACCTCTGCCCATCGCTCCTGGGGACTGTCAGTCTCAGGGACCTGACCCTTCCCCCTACCTTTGGTACTGGGGGAGTTCACCAACCAACCCCCATCCCTCACTGAGCTTTAGCCAGCACCCAGGCCCCTTACACATACAGAAAGGCCAGAGGAGCTGATGGGGAGGAGGGGGCAAAGGGGACAATTGCCCCAGAGCCTGGTGTGTCTAAGGGTCCCAGAGCTCCCGGCAGCCGCTGTTGCTACTGGGGCAGTGGCTGGAGCCCTGGGCCCTTTTGAATCGCCGTGGGAACAGCCAAGCACTGCTCCACGTGGCTTTGAGGGCTGGAGGGGAAGCGTGGCACCGCACTCTGGGCAGTGCTAAGGACTGACTGCTCTCAGCCCCGCCCCTCTGGGGGTGCAGAGCAGGCCCCCACCTCACACCTTCTCCCCAGGCAGCTGTGGGGATCACTTCTGGGTCCCTAAGCCAGAGGGAAAAGACCCAGGCAGTGCTCAGCCTTCACCCTGATGCAGCATTTTTTGTCTGGCAAGGAGAAGCTGGCAGGGCAGTGGTCCGGCTGGCAGCAGGTCTCCCAGCTGGGTTCCCGGGGCTCTCCTGCAGGTTGCTTTGCTAAGTAGCAGGAAGCCAGGCAGGTGAAAGGGGCTGGCTGGGGCCACGCTCAGTTGTCCAGGGCTGCTCCAGCCTCTAGCCCTCTCTCCGCTGTGCCCTTTAGGGATGGGGGGCTCCAGCCATGGGTACCCAGAAATCTGAAGCTTTCTCCTTCCCCCGACAATCAGAGAGGCAAAGCAAAGTGCGCAGCTTGTGCCTTCCTCTAGCTCCTGGCTGCCCAGGGGAGGGCAGAAGAGGATGCAGCAGGCTGTGCTCCATCCCCTTGCTCCCCGATAGTCAGGGGAAGGGGGGAAAGAGCAGCAGTGACCCAGTATGTGTGTCTGCATCACTGTGCCCTTCACCCCTACACACCCCAGCCCCCTACCCTGACTTCTGAGCCCCACAGTCCCCAACCCTGACTCCTGCACACACACACCCCACACTCCCAATCCCCTGCTCTGCCCCCCTGCTCTGCCCCAAGCTCCTGCCCTGACTCCTGCACCTCCATATCCCCAACCACTACCCTGAGCACCCCCCGTAACACTTACTCTTAGCCCCCTACATACACAAACTATCCCACATTACATTTCTTACATGTACTGAGCCCCTTCTGGGTGGTGCAATACGACAGTACTTGAAAGAAACGTACAATACTTTCACTCCTGGGGCCCTGGGCTGCCCGTTTGACATCTCGCTCACAGCAAGTGCCATAATCCACATCCTCCCTTGGGAAGTTGTGGGTTCAGAATAGAACTGGCTAAGTTCAAGGGGGACTGGGCCATTCTTGGCTTTTAGCCAAGACAGCCGGGACTGGCTCCCTTGGTAATTTCCCTGCTTTGTTCTCTCCCTAGAATGCATCAGAGACAGGAGACTGGGTGAGATGGGCCATTGGTCTGACCCCTATGACCATTCTCATGGGCCTATGAGAATCCTGTCCCGAGGTGGGGAGGGGGCTGGTGGCAGCAAGGGAGCTGGCTGTGGAGCCAGGGCCTTGCGCCAGGCTAAGGCCTAACAGCTGGGGCAGAAAGGCTGGGATCCAGCACAGTCACACCCTGTTAATGGCAGAGGGGCAGCAGCAGGGGGTGCAAACCAGCGGGGTCAATGGCACAGGTGAGGGGTGCCCACTGGCCCCAACAAGAGCTTGGGTGAAAGAACTGAGCTCTGGCCCATTGCTTCCACGAATGAGGGCCCTGGTAGCAGAGCAGACAGGACTCTGCAGGGATGTCTAGAAAAGCAGGGTTAGTATTGGGAGTGCTGGATATATTCCTCTGGCACTCCAGCTCCCAGACTGCACTTCCCCTTGTAACCACTAGATGCCGCTCCAAATCCTGGCTTGCACTAAGCAGTCTGGCACAGGCAGTGCTGGCTACACTGAAGTCGTGGGGCAGCACTACTGGTCATGCCTGGCAGCGCCCCCTGGTGTCAGGGAGCCCTAGGCTCCACATTCAGACAGCGCATGGGGAGGATTCGGGGAACGGTTGCTTGTTCCCCATTTCCAGCTGCTAGAGGGAGAAACAAGTGAGCCAGAAAACTTTAGGGTGTAGAAATAAAACGACTTGAGGAGGCAAGTGAAATCAGGCATTCAGAGTGAAACTCATTACACAGTATTGAAATACCACAGACACGCAAACCCTGCTCAGATTCCAGGGAAACAGGGGGCTGGAAAAATAATGATAAATACAGAGAAAGGAAATCTCAGAAAAGCAGCAACAGTCCCAGGCTGGATTAAGCGATAGACGCTACTGGCCCACGTCCAGGGCTCTGACTCCTGGCTCCCATCAGATGATAAGCAGCTCAGGTCTCACAGTTCTAGTCTTTGTGGATGCAAAGAGGAAACTTGACAATGTGGCGGGAGTGCAACTGTTTTAACACTAGATCCTACAAGGCAGTGATAGAAGAACCGAGGAGTCCTGACTGCCGGGAACCTCAGCTCTAATCCCCACCCCTATCCCTTCACAGTCTGCAGATTTAACCCACAATCACACTCCCTGCCGAGACAGATGGGAGGCTGGTTTAGAAGTTCTGATCCTGGTGCTACAACCACTTTAATGAAGGCAAATTGAAGTCTGGAAAAAAGCTCTTCTTTCTCCCACGGCGCAATGGCAGCTCCTGCCTCCCGGCCCCAAAGGTCAGCCCTGCAAGGAACAAGAGACACCGGCATGGTTCCAGAGGGGTGGGAAGGAAAACACAAACTCCCAGGAGAGTTTGGATCTCAGCTGAGTGGGATCAGGCCGTCCGTGCACGTGGATTGAACCTGGACTTCAAGCTCCCAGAGTAGCAGATTTCCATGTCTATTGGCATCACTGGAGATTTCCCCCAGTAGCAAACCCTGCAGCCAGCTGCACTGATGCCGATCAACGTCTCTCCTGTCCCCACCGCTTGCTGACAGGGGCATAGCCAGGAGTGGGCTTGGGCCTACCCACTTAGTATCTAGGCCCACCTGCCCACAGCTCTGTCTCTGTCCCACTGCAGCGCAGGGGCTTGTCCCTCTCTGCCCAGGGCTCCAGCTGGGCCAGGGGAGTAGGGTCAGGGGCTCCACCACGCAGTGCTCCTGAAAAGGAGCAGAGTCAGGGCCTTGCAAGCCTCCGTGGCCAACCCAACTTACCTTCTGTGAGCGCTGGTTGGTGAGCAGGGCAAGCCCCCGAAACCCCCTCCTCTGGAGCAGCCAGCAGGACAGGGGCAAGCCGCTGCAACAACCCCCATTCCCAGCAGGGAGGCGAGGGGAAGAGAAGTGAATGGGGGGTGCAGGGCACAGATATTTACGGGGCTCCCATTTTATGGGATCCCTGGCAAAAGCATCTATAACTCCCCCTCAGCCAAGGCTAGAAGGGGGAAGGGGAGAGGCAGCCCCATGGGTGCTACCCGTCCTGTCATTGCTCACCCTACTGTCCCATTCTGGCTACCCCACTGCTTGTTGGCCTCCCAGAGCTGAATCCAGGCTAAGCCCAAATACAGACATGAGATTGGACTTCCCAGTACAGCTAAATGAGTAAAGAGCAGACATCTCAGACTTTCAGCGGCTTGTGCTCCTGGTCTGCACATAGCTTTAATACCAACTTAATTAGATTCAAGTCACACATATGCCCTGTGCCGGGGAGTCCTGACCCACAGCCCTCTTTGCTCTAACCACTAGAGCACATCCCAAGCCCAGAATAGAACCCAGGAGGCCTGACTCCCGGTCCAGTGCTGAAACCCTGCCAGGATCTAGCCTGTTTTCTGGTGCCACGTGGTGATGGCTCAGTGAAGAGCTCAGGGCCATCGGCTCTCTTACCACTTTGCTGCTGGTGGCTAAAGTAGACATGGAGATCTCGGAGTAGGACTTGGATTTGCCGGTAAACCATCGCTTGTATTCCTCCTGCACCTGGAGTCGCAGAGACAGACAGTGGCGTCACGCCGCTAGCACATGGGAGATCTCTTCTCTCAGTGCCTTAGCCCCATTTCTAACATGCCCATCACCTCAGCATCTTGGCATTACGCAAATCAACAAGAGCTGCATTTAATCCTGCTTGTTAAAAGGGACCTGAGCCCTGACCCAGTCTTTGGGGATCATTCACAGTCACCCGCAGGGAGACTTCCAGCTATTTATGCTCCCCCTCCACTGTGCCCTGGGACAAGTCAGAGCAGCCCTGGGGTTGCTCTAACACTCTGCTTACTGTGGCAGCAGAAAATACCCATCATGCTTTGCACCCAATCCTCCCCCTGCAGCTGAGGCAGAGCTTCATAGGAGCTATGCATGGAAGGGGATTCTCAGGATGCCATTTTCCCCAGCAGGGGAGCCAGGCGGATTGTTTCAGGGAAGTTCTCCGGGGAACCGAGAGGCTAAGTGGTTTGACCAAGGAGCCGACAGCACCGCAGGGAATTGTGCCCAGGTCTCCTAAGTGCTAAGCTTGTGCACCAGCCTCTAGGCTACCGTTTCTTTCTCAACAAGGGGCATCTTCATTGCTCTGCTACTGGGGATCCCTGGCCAAAGGCTGGGGATCTTGCTCAGCATGCTCAGTGAAGCATCGTTAGCCCGCCCTGCTCTCCTCTGGAAGGGGCACTGCCAAGTCCAGGAGGGGACGAAGGGCCCTGGGGGTACCTGGCGATTGAGGAGGCAGTGCACCAGGAAGATGAAGACTCCCTGCAGGCTGTTGAGGATGGTGAATAAATACGCCATGGCCGCGGTGGCTGGGCCAGTTTGGAGGAGACCGAAAATCCACGTGCAGCCCAGAATGAAGACTTGAGCGATGGCTTTAAAGGTCAGGAGCCTGGAGAGAGGCAGACAGAGAGATCCCATGATGGCAGCCCTCTGGGAGGGGCTGAGTCCAGGGGCTCCAGGCTGAAATGATGAATTCCTCCAGAAAGCCAAGCTCCGTCATTGCCCCGTATTGGTGTGAGGGTGGCTGGCCTAGAGACTTCAAAAGGTCAACACACAAGCTGCTCCAGGTGAATGAAAGAGCCAAGCCTCACTAAGAGGGGTGGGACGGATTCGGACCCTGTTTGGCTCAGGCAAAGGGGGCCTTGTAACATGACCACTTGAGCTGGCTGTGGACACATATAAGCACAGCAGGGGGTTTAAATCAACAGATCTCAGAGCGAGACAGAAGATTTCATCACCGGAAGGTCTCTCCACCTTGGCTTCACAAGAGCATCCAGAGCTGTACAGAGTGTGTTCCAGTGCCTTGTCCACTCCTCGGCTGAGGGACACAAACAATGAGGTGTCCCGCACCGCACTTGAGGGACAGCGGGTTAGACTGAGGAGCCCCAAGACCTGGCACAGCACTCAGAGAGGCTCAGAACTCCTACTTTAGGGAGTATTGACACTGTTTCAAAGAGGGAAACTGAGGCATGCCTTGCACAAAGTTATGCTGCCAGCAGCAGAGCTAGGAATAGAACCCGGGAGTTCTGACTTCCAGTTCCAACCACTTGACTCCACTCTGTACCCACAGCTGGGGACAGAATCCAGGAGTCCTGGTTCCCGCCCTGCGCCCTCCCCCTTACCATTGAACTGTCCTTCTCAGCTCTGCTTTGAAAACAACATTACCTGGTGTCTTTGAGGGTGGACACTTCAGAGTTGAGGCTGGAAAGTTTTCTCTGCAGCATCCAGAGGGTTAGGGTGAAAAGGACAGAATTGATCTGGAATCAAAGCAGAAGGGGGTCACTCACCCTGATTTGTCTCAGGCTCTGGGGAAAGAATGTGAGGAGTAGGTGGGGGGCCTTGTGCAGGAACACAAGCAGAAATTGTCACCATCAGTAAGAGTGTTGCTATTTGGTATGATTATTCGGCCAGCTCCCCAGCTAGTGCAAATCAGCACAGCACCACTGAAATCAGTGGAGCAACACTGACTTATGCCAGCAGAGGATCTGGTCGGATAACTAGATGCCCCAAAACCCTCCTGGGCATAGACTCCTTTGAGGTCCTGTGGCAAGGGCCCCTCTTCCCCAAGCCACTACTGGGGAGGCCTCCTCCTCTTAGCCCCCCCCCAGTTAGGGGTTTTGCAGCGGGTCTCAATGGTAGGGAGCCCGGGCCACGTGCCCACAGGCTCCCTCCTTAGCTGCCTTTACCTAATGCTGGTCAAAATTGTTCTCTCTGGTTTCTTCCTCTCTGCCTCTCCACCACCTTCCTTTTGTCCTCTCCTCTCCTCTCCAGCCTCCAACTGCTGAGGCTTTTAAAGGCCCTCAGACAGACAGCAGAGAAGTCAGCTGGCCCCAATTAGCCTGAGCCAGCTCCTCCCAGCTGCATCTAATTGGGCTGCAGTTCTCTGCTTCTCTCACAGGGGTTTTCCCTTTTGGGCTGCCTTTTCCCCTCTCTGCAGCAGCTCCTGGCCTGACCCTGTCACACATCCTCCCCTCTGCTCAACCCCATGGGGTTGGGTTACTTAGTCGGACAACAATGCACCCTTGACAACCCGTCTGCATTCCCATGCTGGGTTCCTGATCTGTGTTGCACATGGAAGTGGAAGGGCTGCAGGGACAGGAACCACCGGGTAACCCTCGAATTTCTGTCCTTGTTTGGTGCATCCACTGCAGAGGTGCATGATCAGTGACCAGGGTAAACTTCCGCCCAAGAAGGTAGTAGCGAAGGCTTTCCATGGCCCACTTTACGCGAGACATTCCCTTTCTACCACGGCGTAGTTTCGTTCCCTCGGCAGAAGCTTCCTGCTGAGGTACAGGATTAGGTGCTCCTCTTCTCCAACCATTTGAGATAATACCGCTCCCAGTCCTACCTCGGAGGCATCGGTCTGCAAGATAAACTCCTTCTTAAAATCAGGGCTATGAGAACTGGATCACCGCAGATGGCATTCTTGAGATCTTTAAAAGCTTCTTCCGTCTCCATGGTCCACTTTACAATGTCGGGACCACGTGCTCTAGTCAGGTTGGTCAGAGGGCAGGCCCTGGAGGCAAAGTTGAGGATGAATCTGCGGTAATATCCAACCAACCTAAGAATGCCCTGACCTGCTTTTCCGGGTTGGTCGGGGCCAATTCTGTATTGCATCCACTTTGTTGAGCTGGGGCCTCACTATCCCCCTTCCCACGATATACCGAGATATTTGGCCTCGGCCAGCCCAATCGTACACTTTGCAGGGTTAGCCGTAAGTCCCGCTCTCCTTAATGTCTCCAATACTGCCTCTACTTTTTCAATGTGTGTGTCCCAGTCAGGACTGTGGACAACAACATCATCAAATAGGCAGCTGCGTGTGGCATGGGGCCGCAACAGCTTGTCCATGAGCCTTTGAAACGTTGCAGGAGCCCCATGCAAACCAAAGGGAGGACCGTGTATTGAAAGAGACCCTCTGGAGTCGAAAAGGCTGTCTTTTCTTTGGCCCCTGGTGCTAGGGGATCTGCCAGTACCCTTGGTCAAATCAAGGGTGGATAGAAATCGGGCCTTGCCCAGTTGGTCAATGAGTTCATCCACCCTTGGCATGGGATAGGCATCGAATTTGGATACTTCGTTTAACTTTGAAAGTCATTGCAAAGCGTAGGCTTCCATCTGGCTTGGGCACCATAACAATAGGGCTAGACCACTGGCTATGGGACTCTTCAATGACTCGAGCTTCAGCATTTTTTCAACTTCAGCTTGGACCTCTTTTCGTTTTGCCTCAGGTATCCGGTATGGCTTAACGTGCACCTTCACCCTGGGGTCTGTGATGATGTCATGGTAAACCTCCGTAGTTCTACCCGGTTCTGTCGAAAACACATCCCGATTCCGCTCAATCATGTCGGCTGCTTCGGCCTGTTGGTCGAGTCAGCTCAGGAGATATTCCCACCTGCCTTGGTGGGTTTTCCCCTGGGGTGGTGGCCCCAGCACAACCAAGGCCACTTCTCTGTCTCGCCAGGGTTTCAGCAGGTTGACGTGATATACTTGCTCAGGCTTTCGCCGGCCAGGCTGGCGAACCTTATAGTTTACCTCTCCACTGCTTCTATTATTTCATATGGCCCCTGCCATTGGGCTAGGAGCTTACTCTCCGCCGTCGGCACTAGCACCATCACCCGGTCTCCCACCTGGAACTTCCGGGAGGTTGCTCGCCGGTTGTAATAGACCTGTTGGGCTTCCTGTGCCTTTTCTAGGTGCTCCCGCACTATGGGGGTGACTCTGGCAATCCTGTCCCTCATTTGGAGCACATGATCAACTACATTTCTCCCCAGGTTGGGTTGTTCCTCCCAGGCCTCTTTAGCAAGGTCTAGTATGCCCCGTGGGTTACGCCCATACAAAAGTTCAAATGGGGAGAAGCCAGTCGAAGCTTGGGGAACTTCCCTTACATGAACATGAGGTAGGGCAGTAGCATATCCCAATCTTTGCCATCCCGGCTTACTACTTTCTTAAGCATACTTTTAGGGTCTTGTTAAACCGTTCAACTAGACCGTCGGTTTGAGGATGGTATACCGAGGTCCGCAGGGCCCGTATGCGAAGCAAGGTACACAAGTCTTTCATAAGCTTGGACACAAAGGGGTCCCTTGGTCCGTTAGGATTTCTTTAGGAATCCCTACCCTAGAAAAGATTTGAATTAGTTCCTTAGCGATGGTCTTGGATAGGGTGTTGCGTGAGGGCACTGCCTCTGGGTATCGAGTAGCATAGTCCACTACAACTAGTATGCTCTGGTGGCCCCGGGCAGACTTCTCTAGTGGGCCAACTATGTCCATAGCAATCCGTTCAAAGGGATTTCAATGATTGGTAGGGTACTAATGGGGCCCTCAGGTGTGGTCGGGGCCCATGTAGTTGGCACTCCGGGCAGGAAGCACAATACCTCTGGACTTCTACATAGATCCCAGGCCAAAAGAACCTCCGAAGAATGCGGTCCAGGGTCTTATCCACCCCTAGATGTCCTCCAAATAGATGACTGTGTGCCAATTCCAGTACTGCCCTCCGGTGCTTTTGGGGTACCAAGAGTTGTTCCACCTCTTGGCCCTGTATATGAGCTACCCTATATAGAAGCTCCCCTTGATTATATAGTAGGGCCCCGTGCCCTTGTTCCTCCCTCCACTGGGACCCCATTAACTTCAACCACCTCCTTACGGATATTCTGATATATTGGATCATTGGCTTGATCCTGCCCAAAGGTCTCACTTGGGGATCTCACCTGCTCAGGCTCCAGGAACCTAGCCCCCTTTCCTCCCCTGATGAGCTGGGTCCTGCTTCAGGCTCATCCTGTCCCGGGGCTTCTGCTCTAGTAGTTGGGTAGGCCTCCCCTCTACCAGTGCCTGCTTCCGACCTTGGGTCAAGATCCTGGTCCCCAATTTTTTTGCGGCCCTCCTCTCCCGTCGGGTTTTCCGGGGTTCCCCAGGCATCGAGAACAGGTCCTGGGAAAACTCATGGAAGGCCGGGAGGAGCTATCCTCCTCCCCAGTCCCGTGGTAGCAGGTCACTAAACCCGGGAAGTCTCGTCCAATGACCACCGGGTAGGGAGCCTTGGGACCACCCCACAGTTACCTCTGTAACCCGCCCTTGTACTTCTATCTCCACAGGGATGGTGGGGTAATAATTAGTATCCCGTGTACACAAGATACCCCAGTGTACTTGGCTTGAGTCAGCTGATCTTGCCCCACTAGCTTCCTGAGACCAACGTAACTGCACTCCCGGAATCTACTAAGGCAGTGGTTTCTACCCCATTCATTTTCACGGGCTGGGTATACTGATGGGGGCCACTGCTACCCCAACGAGGTTGACTAGGACACTTTGTAGGTTCCCCAGGTCACATTGCATAGGCTCGTCTATGTTAGGGCACTGAACCGCAATATGCCCTATCTCCCGCAGGCATAACACCTATAACCTGGGCGGGACAGCCCCTTTCTTTTGGGCTGTTGGGTCTTGATCCCTGGCCTCTCCTGTCCAGACCCCAAGGTCTTTTGCCCGTCGGTCGCTCTTCCGCCTCCTTTCTTCCTGTCTGGACTCGGTCAGAAACTTCAGGGCACGGGTCCTTGGGGTGAAGGCGGACCTTCTGCTCTGCTGCGCCTCGACTCTGGGGCTGCGGGAAAGTCCCTTAGCTGTCAATCGTCTCTCAGCGAGCCACAAGCTCATCAAACGTCGTGGGGTCATTCTGGCCCACCCATTCCCGAAGGTCTGGGGTAAACCCCTCATGTACCGGTCAGAACGATCACCTCGATAATCTTTTCGGGCTGTGGATGTCGGGCCGCAGCCACTTCCGGGCCAGATGGACCAGATCAAACAACTGAGTTCTGGGGCCCTGGTCATCTCGATATCGCCAGTCGTGAAATCTCTGGGCTCTCACTGTGACCGTGACCCCAGCCCGTGCCAGGATCTCAGCTTTCAGCTGGGGTAGTCGGATGCAGCTTCCTCTGCCATGTCAAGGTATGCCTTCTGGGCTTCCCGCTCAGAAAAGGGGCCAAAATGCTGGCCCACTGAGCTTGAGGCCAGGCCTCCCGCAAAGCTGTCCTTTCGAAGGCCAAGAGATAGGCCTCAACCTCATCGTCTTTTGTCATTTTCTGTAAGTAGAAATTGGCCCGTAAGGGTCGGGCCGCATCTTGATCACGTACCTGGACTGTCAGGGCTTTCAGCTGGTTCACCACCTCCTGCAGGGTGGCCCTGTCCTGGGCTACCTGGCTCATCAACAACTGGTTGGTTTCTTGTTGGATCCGCACCGACTCCCGCTGGGCAGCTGCTTGCACCCGAGTAGCCTCTTGTTGGGCAGCCGTGGCCTGCACCAGTGCTTTTACCAGGTCCTCCATGGGTACTTTTGCTTTGCGAGGGTCAACTTGGCTAGATTTGGGTTGCTGTGAGGCCTCACAGCCACGATCCCACTCCTGGCACCACGTGTGGCAAGGGCCCCTCTTCCCCAAGCCACTACTGGGAGGCCTCCTCCTTAGCCCCAGTTAGGGTTTTGCAGCGGGTCTCAATGGTAGGGAGCCGGGCCACGTGCCCACAGGCTCCCTCCTTAGCTGCCTTTACCTAATGCTGGTCAAAATTGTTCTCTCTGGTTTCTTCCTCTCTGCCTCTCCACCACCTTCCTTTTGTCCTCTCCTCTCCTCTCCAGCCTCCAACTGCTGAGGCTTTTAAAGGCCCTCAGACAGACAGCAGAAGTCAGCTGGCCCCAATTAGCCTGAGCCAGCTCCCTCCCAGCTGCATCTAATTGGGCTGCAGTTCTCTGCTTCTCTCACAGGGGTTTTTCCCTTTTGGGCTGCCTTTTCCCCTCTCTGCAGCAGCTCCCTGGCCTGACCCTGTCACAGTCCATAACATTAAACCAGGGGATGACTGTGACTGTGACAGGGTGGACCAGGCCCTAAACTCCTCTGCTGCAAGCTTGTGGCCTTGTCATATCCCGCCCCTGAAAAGAAGCCACAGAGAAGTCCTTCAAGCAGGCGACAGTGGCTGCAGAAGAAACCAGCCAATCAGGGGCCAGAAAGGCCCATGAAAGCAGCTGGAGACCAGCACAGCAGTCAGGGTCTCTGGTGCCCTGCAGGTGTGCAGCTGGGATTGGCTGGCTGAGAGAGCAGCAGCACCATGGACAGCTCTGCGTGGGGCGCTATTGAAGTTGGATTATGATGGGCCCTGCTAGATGTGTAAAGCCCTGAGGTAAGGGGAAGGACCTTGTCTCCAGGAGGGGAAGCCTTGGCAGCACTGCTCTCTGGGAGTGGGGAAAAAGACTAAGAAGGAGGCGAGCAGAGGGCACAAACGTGGGTCCCAGTTAAATGTGTATCCTGGGAGGGGTTTGATTCATATGGGGTGTGATTCAGCCGCAGAAGGAACTCATGGAGAGAGTGCAGGCATGTGTATTCGGCCAAGGGGGAACTCAGGAGGGGTGAGTTGTGCCCCATTACAGGGACCCACAGTGCTTAGCAAGGGAAGCTGGATGGAGCTCTAAATGTCCCAATGCTGAGGTAGGCAGCAGCACCAAGCCGCAGTGAATACCTACCCCCACAATGACACACACCGGCCCCAGGAAACTCCAGATGAACCCCCTCTCCATGCTGAGCCAGCAGCTGCAAGCACAAAAGATTAAAGGTTTGACACATGGTTGGTCTTCTACTTCTGTGCCATAGAATCTATTAACTTTAGTCATGGTCATCCGCAGAGGCTGGATGCGTGTGAGAAACAGAACTCGAGTGTCCTGTGCACCCAGTTGAGTAGAGGCCAGAAGTTGATTCATTCACTCGTGAAGGAGAGTCAGCAGCACGGCTTTCGAGACGGATGCCCACTGGTCCAGAGTGCCTTTCACTGGGGAAATCTGGAACACGCTCACGTGCACACAGCACTGGCATAAGATTGGACCGATTCTCTTCTCTCCCCTTTTCCCACTCAGCCAGTGTCAAAATAAATCAGCGAGGCTCCTGCTGGCTAACCGTCTGCTCTTCAATGGGCTTATAAGGCCCCTTTACTGATCTAACAATCTTCAGTCAATTTTCTATCACACTGCTCCAGAAAATTTGAGGCAAAATAAATTCAAGATTGAGGCAACTTGCTATATGGGGAAACTGAGGCATAGAGCAGTTAAATGGTTTGCTCAGTGTCAAGCCTGGGACTCAGACATGGGTCTTCCCTAACCACTACACCATCTCCACATCAGGACTGGCCAAAGGGTTTGTGGGGCCCAAGGCAGGAGGCAGGGAGCGGGGCCCTGGACCTGGCTGGTGGATGGTGACTACTCAACAGCGCAGGGCTCTGGCCCTAGGCATTTGCCTTGCTCGCCTTGCCCTAGGGCTGGGCCTGCTGCTCATGCTCCAGCAGCTCAGGTACTCACTTCTCTTGCCTGCCGTAGCCCTTTGGCATGATGGCGGCCGAGACGGCCACCACCAGGGTGGGGAATCCATAGCCGAAGAGGCTCAGGAACCACATCTTGGGGCTGTGGGTGCTGAAATAGTTGACGACCCCGAGGTTGCGCACAGTGAGGAAGAGCACCACGGCCTCCAGGAACATCCAGGCAAAGCAGGCCAGGAAGAGGTAGTGCAGGAAGCCAGCAATGACCGCACAGCCCACCTGGGGAGAACAGCGGTGGCACATCTTTCATTTCACAGTCTCTACTGAACATCCCGGGGCTAGACCCATGAATCACAGGGTTGGAAGAGACCTCAGGAGGTCACTGAGTCCAACCCCCTGCCCAAAGCAGGACCACGCCCAAGTAAATCATCCCAGCCAGGGCTTTGTGAAGTTGGGACTTAAACACCTCTAGGGATGGAGATTCCACCCCTTCCCTAGGGAACCCATCCCAGTGCTTCACCCCCCTCCTAGAGAAACAGTTTCTCCTAATATCCAACCTACACCTCCTCCACTGTAACTTCAGACCATTGCTCCTCGTTCTGTCATCTGTCACCACTGAGAACAGCCTCTCTCCATCCTCTTTGGAATCTCCTGTCAAGTAGCTGAAGGCTGCTATCAAATCCCTCCTTGCTCTTCTCTTCTGTAGACCAACTACGCCCAAATCCCTCAGCCTCCCCTTGTAGGTCATGAGCTTCAGTCCCCTAATCATTTGTATTGCCCTCCGCTGGACTCTCTCCAAACCTTTCCCTAATGGGGAGCCCAAAATTGGAATTAATACATCAGATGTGGCATCACCAGTGCCAAATAAAGAGGAATAATCACTTCCCTACATCCACTGGCAATACTCCTACCAATGCAGCCCAATATGCCATTAGTTTTTTTGTCTCAAAGGCCCACTGTAATCTCCAGGTCCTTTTCTATTGAACTACTGCTTAATCAATCGGTCCCCAGCCTGTAACAATGCTTGGGATTCTTCTGTCCCAAGTGCAGGACTCTACACTTGTCCTTGTTGAACCTCATTAGATTTCTTTTGGCCCAATCCTCTCATTTGTCTAGGTCACTCTGGACCCTATCTCTGCCCTCCAGCATAGCTACTCCTCCCCCTAGCTTAGTGTCATCTGCAAACTTGCTGAGGATGCAATCCATCCCCTCCTCCAAGTCATTAATAAAGATGTTGAACAAAACCAGCCCCAGAACCAACCCTTGGGGCACTCCACGTGATACCGACCGCCAACATCTCCCCCACATCAGGAACTACTCTTGTGAGAAGGGGGTTGCCCCAGGGTCTCTTCTTTGCCTTAAAGGCTGCCACTAGCCACATGCCCAACAATCTCTCACTCTTAAAAAAAAAGTCAAGATCATTGCCCCCATTTTATAGATGGAAAAACCGAGGCATCAGGAAGGGAGGTGACTTGTCCAATGGCACAAATAGGAAAGCAAGCACTGGAGCCCATGTCTCCATACAGCGCTCAATCCACCAGGCCACACTGCCTGCCACCTGAGGCGTTATGTTGGGGTAGGAAGCACTTTACCTGATGCCTGGTACTATCCACTGATGTGAGGAAGAGGAGGTCGGCCAGGAAGAGGCAGAGGCAGAGCTGCAGGTGGA
This sequence comes from Rafetus swinhoei, assembly GCA_019425775.1. Lineage (NCBI taxonomy): Eukaryota > Metazoa > Chordata > Testudines > Trionychidae > Rafetus > Rafetus swinhoei. The sequence continues at coordinate 9,548,708 of JAFJHL010000256.1, read as the reverse complement.
TGGAGGTGTTGACATTGCGGATGGAGTGGCACAGGAGGAAGGTGAGGATGGCAAGGAGGAGGCACAGTAGGGAGAGGACCAGCCCAACATGGGAGATGAGGTATAGTGGGAACTCTGCCTGTTGGGGATGCAGAGCAGATGGAATGTTAGGAGATCACGAGTTGTCAAGGCTCCTTCCCCACTCTGGCATGATAAATGAAGAATTAGGGGCCCGCAACAGTACCCCAAAACCTTATCTTTCCAGGCTTTGGTTTAAAACTTCCCTCTAAAATCTTAAAAACCTAGATTTTGGGGATAAAAATCCACTGCCACCACCCAAGTAATGATAAGAAAACCAGGGAGGAGATCACTTGGGAAATCTCAGCTCTACAGTAAAACCAGGTGTAACGTAGTGGGGGTATCTGGCTAGTTCCTATGCTGGCTCTGTGGTAACCCCCACTGGCTGACCCTAACCACAGCCCAGCGGCCCATTATGCAAAGAGGGTCTCTCAACCTGTCTGACCAGCTACCTCAGGAGAGAAGCAAAGGAAGGTGGAATGCTGCCCGGGCTGGGGGCTGGAAGAGAGTGAGTTAGTTTCTGTCTGGGATCATGGAGGAACCAGCCTAAACCAGGGCTGGGATTTAGGCCCAGTCTCCCATCTCAAGGGGGCTGAGGCATCCTAGGCCTGCCCTGTAACCAGATGACATCTGTGTGCTGTGCTGTATCCTGGAGAAGCAATAAACTCCCTCCATTCTACAGGCTGGTGGAGTCTGTTCGTGCCACTACGGGGGTGCAGGAGTCAGGGGACCCCAACGCGTCGTCACACGAGGACACAAAAATTAACCAATACCAGGTTAATAAAAAGGAAGAGAAAGACCTTTTATTATCACCACAATACTCCTGTTACAAGTATAATGACTGGATGGAAACGTCACCCATTGATATACTCATGGGGAGTTACAAAGGAGAGAAAATACATTTTTAAATGCACAGACATCAGATTCCCATTCCCAAACCATAAAACCTAATGGATTTATCTAAACTTTACTCTACTTACAGATAGCGAAGAGTCAGAATCTGGAGAGAAACTACCCAGGGACAATGGAGGGAAACCAAAATTCCTTTGACCCAGTTTGAAATTCCTACCTCTATTTCTATTGGCTGAGCAAATACCTGGCTAGGTAAAGTTAACCCCTTAGTCCCCAGGCTTCTGCCCATCCTTCATGATCATGACACGAGTCATCCCATGCAGCACACTTAATGCAGATGAGGTGTGTATAATTCCCGATTCCTGCCCAGCACAGACTGTCACTGCTCTTACTGGGGAGTGCAGGCTGAGGTGTGTATAACTCTACAGGGGCCTTTGTTTTAACCATAGGGCTCTGGGAGCCGAGAGGATACCATCAGGACCTTCCTTAGGATTTTTGGGCCTTGGGCAGGACTATCAAACTGGTGCCCCAAACCCCGACAACAGCCGGGGGATGATTTTTTACAGATGTGATTTTATAACCTTCAGCAACATGAATGAAACAGATTTAAAGCAAATTTTAAACTAAGGTCCCCTCAGCTAACACAGTAAATTCAGAAACTGACAGGATGAACCCGGGGCTGGCAAATGCCTGTTAAATGGCTTCATTAGCACCCGAATGGCTCTCACAGGATCAATGTTCTACTAATAGCTCTGGCAGGCTTGTTCACTTTTAAGTTAAGGGGATCCTCTCTGGAGGAAACACAGCCACAGACCAGAGATAGGAAGAGCGGGGTGGAGGAGAGGGGGCATTAAGACCCAGTGGTGCCTCAAATTTTCAGATGCCCTATACTGCTGTGTGTTCTGTGTATGGGTAAGGCAGCCCTGGGTACCATGCCATGGGGAGCCACTTGTGAGCAGCCCAGAATGTCCATCTCCATTGCCCATCAGTGCGTTCTCACACCAGCCCCTTTGAGCTTTCTCTGATGCTGCCTCCATGTTGGGGGAAGGGGACTCCCCATACACACCCCCAGAGCTACCACCAGGATGGGTTGATTTAAATCCAGGCAATTTAAATCATTGCCTTAAATCACCAAAAACATCATGCATTTAAAGCAAGTTTCCCACTGATACTTCCTCACATATTTCTTCAAGCAATGGTGCAAATCTGATCACTAGAACATGTTCTTTCACAGCTCAGTACAGCATTTTACAGCCTCTAATTGACTTTGTTCCAAAGTCAATGATGTTCCAAACTAAGAGGCCTGTACAATCTAAACTGTTATAAAAGGGGAGGTATCGGTCACACCGTCTGTCAGAGAACACTTGAGAATACACTGGAAGACTCGAGAAGTTTCTAGAACATGCCAGAATGAGAAAACTACTGGGCTGAAATCCTGTGCCCTGAAGTTCTTTTGCCAGGCACCCCCACCCTCCCTGGCAGTGGGGCTCAGCCCTGTTCCCAGGTGGCCCTGCCCCACAGCACCACATCTGCTTAATGATCCCCGCCCAGCCAGGGATCCAGGGCTCCACACAGGTAGCTGCCTAGCTGGGGGAGGGGCTTTTCTCCCACCAACAGCTCCCTGCTGGGGACAGAGCAGTGAATCCCTCTGAGCCGCTAGGGAAGGAACGTGTCCCTACCTCGCTGCTCTGTCCCTCCCCCAGCCAGGCAGCTGCATGCGGGGAGTCCTGAGTCCCTGCCTGGGTGGGGCTCATTAAGCAGTTGCAGGGTCGTGCTGCCACGCAGCTTGGAGGGAACCTTGCCCTGCTACCGCCTTGACTTCCTTGGTTATGTCTACACTTGCAGCATATTTCTGAATAGGGCTGCAAATGTAGGCATTCGGAATTGCACAGCAAGCCCGGGATTTAAATATCCCACGCTTGATTTGCATCTTCCCAGCCGGTCGCCATTTTTGATATTTACAAGCCCGAAGTAACTGCCCGCGTCTACATGCGACAGGGCAACGGGGTTCGAAATACCTGTTATTCCTCCTGCAATGAGGTTTATGAGGCATTTTGGAAGAGGGCTTTATTTCGAACCCCCGTTGCCCTGCCGCATGAAGACGCGGGCAGTTACTTCAGGCTTGTAAATTTCAAAAATGGCGACTGGCCAGGAAGATGCAAATCAAGCGCAGGATATTTAAATCCCGGGCTTGATTTGCAATTCCGAATGCCTACATTTGCAGCCCTATTCCGAAATATGCTGCAAGTGTAGACATACCCCTTCAGACTTTGCCAAGAGGATGCCCAGCTCCCCCAGCAAAGCCCGCAGCCTCGTGTTGCAAGTCCTAGGGCAAGCGCCGTCCCCTTACCGTTATCTCCCCCCATGCCATGAGGACGGCCAGGCTGGAGACATGGTTGCAGCTGCACGTGGTGTGAGTGGCGTTGAAGCGCAGGACCTTGCACCCGGACTGAGACCAGTTGCCATTCTGGGCTGTGCTCTCCCACGAGACACAGATGGGCTTCTCGGGGTGGTTGCTTGGCTACAAAAATACAAGTCAAAGGCAGAAGGAATAACACAGGATGGAAAAAACACGGTGCCAGGAGCATGGGTCAGGGTTTCCCATGCAGTGAGAGGCAGACAGGCAGAGGCTGGGGATGGGGTACACATGCACCTCCTACTCTGGGAGTCCCCATTTCAGGAACACCCATGCTGTGAAGAAGGAAGCGGCTTTGTGTGCTGTTGCTCCCCTCCCGCAGCTGGGGAAGACCACCGCAGCGACACGCTTCTCCTGGGGCTTTCCCCCACCACTCCCATAGCAGCGGGGTCAGTGCCTGGGGGCACCACGGGGCATGGAGCCACACGTGTCCCTGGGAGAGGGATGCCAGGTAAGCACCTGACCCCCATCCCCGTCACACTCAGACCCCACAGCGCCCTCTCTGGCCCGGCAAAATCTTTAATCTGGCATGCCTCGTCTCCCAGGGTTGCAGGATTTAAGAAGTTCAAGTGTATTGGATTGGGACTCAGGATACCTGGGTTTTAGTCTTGGCTCTGCCACTGGCTTTGACTGAGTCATTCACCTGCTCTGTGCCTCAGTTTCCCCCTGTCTCTAAACAAACTCTAGGTCTACACTACAGCCGTCCACTTCCCTTACTCCTCGCGAGGAGTAGGAGTTCCGGTACCAACGGGCGTACCCTCAGTATTCGATTTAGCAGGTTTTTACTAGAACCACTCAAACAAACACCAGAAGATTAACCACAGCAGCATCAATCTTCTCCATAGTCTAGTCATGGCCTAAGCTCTTGGTGACAAGCGCTGTCTCATGTGATGGGCTAAGCCTGCCACATGGGGGTGCTGATTTCAGCAAGCACATTAGCACCAATCCCTAACAGGAGGGCAGAAAAGCCCTCTATTACCCTACCACGGACAGTGGGCCAGAGGACACCTATGGGGTGGGTTGTAAGGGCTTCCAGCCCTCTGGGTCTGCCTCAGTGCAGCTGAAGAGACCTTTCCCTGCTCCTCATATTAACCCCTGCAGTGCTCTCCATCCGTCAAGCAAAGCGCTTTACAATGGTCACTATCATTAGGCTCATTTTACAAGTGGGGAAATTGAGGCATGGAGTGGGGTGTGTGTGTGGACATGATGGTCATCCAGCAGAATCAGGAGTAGAAGCCAAGTCCCCCACTAGTTCTCTATCCACTAGGACACACTGTCCCCAGTGTTCCTCTTTGCTCACTTCTCCTGCTTCCCAAATCCAGGGACTGGACATTTATGAGTCTTCTCCTGAGGCTTGATTAATGGAGGTGGCCCGTTAACGGCTAAAGCTGAGTCAGTCTTCTAGCTCCAGAGATCCTGTGTTCACAATCCCCCAGGGAAGCATCATGCTTGGGGGAGAACACAGGAATCTCTCCCCACCTGTGAGCTAATTCAATGCTACTTCCCCCCCCACAGGCGCCAGGCTGCTCCTGAAAAGCCAGGCTCAACCCCAGTGGCCGCTTGTGGAGGGACTTACCTTGATGTGCTCGAAGGTGTAGTTGACTGGATCTGTGAAGTTGGTCTTGGTCTGGCTGGTCAGCCAGGCACTCACCACCCTGGAAATCATCTGGACAAAGTGGCCAGAGATGGCATTCTCTTTGTGGAAGAAGCTGCCATTCATGATGGTTTCCATGCCCACGTAGGAGGCAAACGCCACTCCAGCCGTGCCTGCAAGTGTCCCCAAGGAGAAACCCGGTGGGTTGGCAGCTTCTTTCCCCACGTTCCTCCGTGGAACTTGCCAAGAGCTGCGCAACCCCCCCAACCCCACTCCAGTTGTGGGGTAATGTTCTGCTTCAACGGGGTGGGAAGAGAACCCAGGTGTCTGGATAGCCACTTGTTTACTCGTCGCTGAAGCGCAGACGGCACTGGTGACAAGATGGGAGAAGGGTCTCTATATACACAACACGTAGGGTTGTGTCTTTGTTTTAATATTTGAGTGATATAAATGGTGGGTAGCTCTTAAATTCCCCCCAAATTGTGAGACAGTTTTTGGAGAGTCCCTGAGACCTGTCTTCTCAAAACAAAGTCACAGAATACTAAAACTGAAAGGGACCTTGAGAGGACAGCTAGTCCAGCCCCCTGCCCTCATGGCAGGACCAAGCATCATCTAGACCATCCCTCACAGGTTTTCATCTAACCTGCTCTTAAATATCTGCAAGGATGGAGATTCCACAATCTCCCTAGGCAACTTGTGCCAGCGTTTAACCACCTAATAGGAAGTTTTTCTAATGTCTAACCTAAACCCCCTTTGCTGCAATTTAAGCCCATTGCTTCTTGTCCTAACATCAGAGGTTAAGGAGAATAATTTTTCTCCCTTCTCCTTGTAACCCCCTTTTAGGAACTAAACATCTGATATTAATAGAGCTCTCTGGTGAAAATCTGGAGTTTGGGGCAAAACAAATTAAAGCAAATGTGTGGTTTGAAAATGCCACCGCAATACCTCGTGGGAGTTATGGTTCAGGTGCTCCCATTTCTCCTCTATGAGCCTGGCTCCCTGATTGGACTGCATCTCCCATGATGCACCATGGGAAACATCTAGCCACAGTGCCTCATGGGAGATTAAGTTGGGCAAGAGAGCCTGGCTCATAGAGAGGAATGGAAGAATGAGCTAGCAGGCTCATGATTTCAGAATCCAAATATTTTAGCTCTTCAGACAAAAGCAGAATGACTGTCCGGGCTTAAGGCATTTTGAGCAGCCAGTTTTTCCACACAGTGTTGTGCAGCCTCTTCATGAGGCTCTGTATTTTCATAGCACCCAGTTTTCCACTGAAGAGCCGTGGAGATGGAACAGTCCCTGCCAGCCCTTGTTCTTTATTCTTCTAGTTCCCTTTATTCTAGCAGGATTGACTAGGACAGAAGGAATTTATATTTGTAGGGCTTAAGAACCAGCAATTGTCAATACAGGACAGAGGCCTGGTCCATGAGCCCCGTGTCACATACTTCTGACATCCCAAATCAGATCAATAGTCCATGTAGTCGGGTTTCCCACTTCGGTCTATATTGGCACAGAGCTGTGGTCCATCTAAGCTGGAATCCCCTGCTTCCGGGGGTTTCAAACCTCCCGTACTTTAACTGTGCAAAACTGCACCTCGGTGGGAGCCCACCCCAGCTCACCCCGAACAGGGTCACTGAGAAGTGTCCACAACACACCAGTCCATGCTGGCGGTGTTGAGGTACCTTGTGCCGTTGGTCCCTGAACCGTTTTGCAGCTAATCTCCATGCTCTCCCCTTTGGCTCCCAGGCTGACGACAGTGTCCTCGCTGCTGCAGCTGTCCCCAATGACTTTGCTCTGGACATCTAAGGAGAGGGGGGAAGAGCACAGTCTGATAAGCACAATGGCTCCTTAGACTGGGGCCATAGGCCAGAGCAGCAGGGGATGGCAGAGACAGAAGGAACCATCCAGCTAAAAGAGAAAGAGATTTTGAGTCCACAGGAAAGAGACAGGGAGAAATTTTCATAGGGGTACTGGACTACACCCCCAAAGGGCATTAGGAACAAGGGGGAATTGGGGAGCTGTAGATGGGGGCAGGGGATGGTGCCTGGCTTGAGAATGGGAACTGCACACACTGGCTGGAGCCCCGAGAGCTGGGGTCAGGCAATCGCCTGGGTTGCAGGAAATCCCAGCTGAGCTGCCAGGTCCACCACAGGCGCCCTGTTTGACCTTGGGCAGTCACTGCAGCTCCCTGCCTCAGTTTTCCCCTCTGTCAAATAGGGATAACAAGCCTCCCTTTCATAGAATCATAGAACACTAGAACTGGAAGGGACCTTAAGAGGTTATCAAGTCCAGTCCCCTGCCCTCACGGCAGGACCAACCACTGCCTAGATCATCCCTGACAGGTGTCTGTCTAACCTGCACTTAAATATCTCCAATTTAGAAGATTCCACAATCTCTCTAGGCAATTTATTCCAGTGTTGAACCACCTTGACAGTCAGGAAGGTTTTCCTGATGGCCAACCTAAACCTCCCTTGCTGCAATTTAAGCCCATTGCTTCTTGTCCTGTCCTCAGAGGCCAAGGAGAACATTTTTTCTCCCTTCTCCTTGTAACACCCTTTTAGATACTTGACAACTGCTATCATGTCCCCTGTCAATCTTCTCTTTTCAAACTAAACAAGCCCAGTGCCCTCAAAGGTCATGTTTTTTGACCTTTAAGCATTTTTGTTGCTCTCCAATTTCTTCACATCTTTCTTGAAATGTGGTGTCAAGAACTGGACACAATACTCCTATTGAGGGCTAATCAGCGCAGAGTAGAGCAGAAGAATAACTTCTTGTGTCTTTCTCACAACACACCTGTTAATAGAGCCCAGAAACATGTTTGTTTGTTTTGCAACGGTGTCACTCATATTGTTGACTCATGTTTAAGTTATTGTCCACTATGATCCCTATATCTGTTTTTGCAGTACTCCTTCCTAGACAGTCACTTCCCATTCTGTACGTGTGAAACTGATTAATCCGCCTTAACTGGAGCACTCTGCATTTGTCCTTATTAAACTTTATCCCGTTTACCTCAGATCATTTCATTTTGTCTGTTTACACTGTAAGGGTGCATCTATACTGCACCATTATTTCAAGATAACAATGTGAGCATCTACACAGCCATTCCATTATTTTCAAATAATTTCAAAATAACAAACGGCTTATTCCGAAATCTGTAAACTTTACTCTACGAGGAATAACTTGTATTCCAAAATAGCTATTTTGAAATAAGGCGTATGTAGACACTGCACTGCTGATATTTCAAAATAGCCCCTCCACAGTCCATTCTAAGTTATTTCTCCCCAGGGACTCCTGGGGCTCTAAATGGAGATAGCACGTCTACCTTAGGGGAGCCTGCCTCGGACTCATTTTGAGTCTTCCCTGCAGTGGAATCTGGAATAGCTTATTTCAAAATAGCCGTACAGTGTAGACGTACCCTAAACTTTTCACAGCAGAGACCGTCTCTCCCTCTGTGTCTGTGCAGTGCCACCCACAACAGGTTCCCGGTCTCGGTGGAGGTTTCTAGGTGCTACCGTAATGGTCATAATAAGGAGGCCATAGATAACTGAATATAGCACCTGCTGATTGGTCCCCAGGCAGGCTCCACCCCTATCTGGGCTGAGTCATGCCACTTGTGATTTGCAGCTGCCACCTTTCCCTGCCCTGGTGCCACGTCTTGTCCCCCTCCAGGCCTGGCTTCCTACCCAGCTTCTCTGTCCGGATTGTCACATTCCCATTCTCGGTGGAGTTGGTGAAGACATACATCACAGTCCTCTCCACGCTTTGCAGGATGATGGTGGCCGAGATGGAGAGCTGATCCATGCTCAGGTTGGACCAGGAGGACGTCTGCTCCAGGATGGAGACAAATCCCCCAGCAGCTTTCTACGGGAGGCCGAATGAGAGAGAGCTCGTATTGGCTGTGCTGCATTACCCCAGCAACTGTCAGCCAATCTCCTGAGAGCTGCTGATGGGCCCCGCCCCTCCTCCTCCACGAGCTGAGGATCCACCATTGGTTTGTGCTCCCTGGCAACGTCCCTCCTCTCGTGGCTGGTCCATTGAGGTCTGAGCCAGCGACAGGACTCAGGGTTTCCTCTAAGGCCAACAGGCAGCTCTGAACGACCTCGGTGAGCCTTGGCTCAGGCACTACCAGCTCATGCTTCTAAAGCTGGGTGTCCCTGCTCTGGTCCGGCCCTGCTGGGGCCCTACATAGCACCAAGCAGCTTTTGCTACAGCTGGGGTGGGCAATGATTCTTGATGGGGAGGCCACTCCAGGAGTTTGGTAAATGGTCAAGGGCCACACTTGTCTATGGAGGGAGTGTGGTGTCCGGGAGGGAGGTTGGCAGCAGAATAGGGGGATATGACCATATAATCAAGTAAACGGTTAATCAATAACCATTATCCCTAATGTTCACGGTTACACACAAGTCCCTGCCCTGCTCCTGGGGAGTCAGCTGCCACCCCACGCTGCTGCCTCTGTATCAGCTTAAAAGACGGCTTTCAGCACGCTCCGGCACCATTGGTTTGACCCAGTATGGCCGTTCACACCTTCTTACACCTGAACACTGCAATAAAACACCCAGGAGTCTCTTACCTCCAGACACACAGTTGAGTTCTTCTCTTTGCAGGGCTCTCCCAAGGTCCTGAAGGTGGATTTCAGTAAAGTGCAGTAGGCAGCCTGTGCAGGGTGGCAGGAGGGAGCCGGAGCACAAGGGAGAAGCACATAGCACACCACAAATTCAATGTCACAGGTGGAAGGTTGGGCTTGTGGTTAAGGCCTTGGGCTGGGACCCAGCAGTTGGGGATTCAAACTGCAGCACAGTTACTAAGCTGTTTTATTTTGCAAGGCTTCCATTCCCCAGCTGTACAGTGGAGTGACCAATCCCGTCGTCTTCACTCAGAGTGTAAGTCTGGGGCACGTGGACAGCCTCTTACTGCGTGGCTATGCAGCACCTGACACAACGGGGACCCTGATCTTGGAAGGGGCGTAGGTATCTCTGCAGCGCCTGCTTGAAGCCAGAATACTACTGCAAAGGACTGTGGGTGGCAGGAAGGAACAAGGAGGATGGAGGCCAGAGGTTCTGCTGGTGGCACCGTGGGGCTCAGGGGCAGGGAGGAACTATGCAGTGGTGTAGGGAGGGTGTTATGTGCCCGGGGCAAAGGCAAAACTGCACTGAACTGCACAGCAGGAGCATTAGCGGCTCCTGAGCCAGGGGCGCTAGGCTCCCAGACAGGCCTTTGAAGTGCCTGCTCCCGCCACCCGGCCCAGCCTCGGTGTCTTGTCTGCAGGGAGCAAGTGGCCCGGCAGCTAAATTGGCGCCCTCCTAGCGTGGCGCCCAGGAGCAACTGCCCCTCCCCTCGCTACGCCCCTGGAGCTATGGCTTCCTATGCTGGGACTTTCCATCCGCTCAAGATCTGACAGTTCTTGCCACTCTCCTGCGACCTGCAAGTTGCTGCTGGTTTGCTGGCAGGAAGGGCAGCCTGTCACCCCAGAGACGAAAATCCCTTGTGCCAAAAATGCTACCTGCACGTGGCTTCGCTGTTGGGGATGGGGAGACAGGCAACACTGACCTGGGCTCAGATTCTCCAAAACAACTCAGTTTTGACAGCCCTAATGTGAGGTCCCTTACAGAAGTTACTTGCCCAGCAAGCGCCCCTCCCTGGCACCCCAAAATCACTGAGTCGCTTCAGCCAAGGTTAACTGCACTGCCTTTTCAATGAACATCCCGAGAACAGCGGGGCCTGGAGACATTGCCAGGATACCTACATCCTCTGGTGATGAGCCATGAGCCGTGTCCAGACTCTGGTTCTGGGATTTCCTCACCGGATCGTTCTCTTCCCAGAAATGGGCCTGGCACTTTGAAGTAACTTCTAGGAGGAAATGAAATGAACAAAAATTCCTCAATCAAATTTGCAGACTGGTAAATACGGTGGCCTGGGAAAAAGTAGCATCTCCCTGGGCTTTCCCACCGAGGGATGCAAAGGGTTTAAAAAAGTGCTTGTACAACCAGTGACATCCAGGCCTAGAATCATAGAGCACTAGAACTGAAAGGGACCTCAAGAGGTCAAGTCCAGTCCTCTGCCCTCACGGCAGGACCAAGCACCGTCTAACTTGCTCTTAAATATCTCCAGAGATGGAGATTCCACAACCTCCCTCAGCAACTTATTCTAGTGTTTAACCACCCTGACAGTTGGAAAGTTTTTCCTAATGTCAAACCTAAACCTGCCTTGCTTCAATGTAAGCCCATTGCTTCTTCTCCTATCCTCAGAGGCCAAGAAGAACAATTTTTCTCCCTCCTCCTTGTGACACCCTTTTAGATACATGAAAACCACTATCATGTCCCCTCTCAGTCTTCTCCGTTCCAAATTAACAAGCCCAGTTCTTTCAGTCTTCACTCATAGCTCATGTTCTCTAGACCTTTAATCATTCTTGTTGCTCTTCTCTGGACTGTCTCCAATTTCTCCACATCTTTCTTGAAATGTGGTGCCCAGAACTGGACACAATACTTCAGTTGAGGCCTAATCAGTGCAGAGTAGAGCGGAAGAATGACTTCTCGTGTTTTGCTCGCAACACTCCTGTTCGTGCAGCCCAGAATCATTTTTGCTTTTTTTGCAACAATGTCACACTGGTGACTCCAGTTTAACTTGTGGCCCATTATGACCCCTAGATCTCTTTCTGCAGGACTCCTTCCTAGACAGTCACTTCCCATTCTGTGCGTGTGAAACAGATTGGTCCTTCCTAAGTGGAGCACTTTGCATTTGTCCTTATTAAACTTCATCCTATTTACTTCAGACCATTTCTCCAATTTATCCAGATCATTTTGAATTTTGACCCTATGCTCCAAAGTACTTGCAACCCCTCCCAGCTTGGTATCATCTGCAAACTTAATAAGCATCCTCTCTATGCCGATATCTAAGTCTTTGATGAAGATATTGAACAGAACCAGTCCCAGTATACACCCCGACGGAACCCCACTTGTTATACACTTCCAGCAGGATTATGAACTGTTAATAACTAATCTCTGAGAATGGTTATCTAGCCAGTTATTCACCCACCTTACAGTAAACCCATCTAAGTTGTATTTGCCTAGTTTACTGATAAAAAGAACATGTGAGACGGTGTCAAATGCCTTGCTAAAGTCAAGGTTTACCACAACCACCACTTCTTCCTGATCCTCAAGACTCGTTATCCTATCAAAGAAAGCTCTCCAATTGGTTTGACAATCTTTACAATCCATGCTGGCTCTTCCCTATCATCTTATTATTTTCCAGGTGTTTGCAGATGAAATCCTTATTTACTTACTCCATTATCTTCCCTGGCACAGAAGTTAAACTGACTGGTCCGTAGTTTCTAGGGGTTACTACCCAAGTAAACCCGACTGTTTCCTGATCCCCAATGTGGGTGGGAGTGAGGTGCCTATTTCCTCTTGGGATTCACAGCCAGGCACCTTCTCCAGAAGTCAGTTAACTCTTTGTCAAGGACAGCCGGAGAGAGTATGGTGCCACCCCTCCCCCGCAAAAAAACACCCTCTAATAATGGAATAGTCCTGTGACACTTTAGACACTAACAAAAGTAGATAGGATCATGAACTTTCCTGCTCATCTGTTGACGTGGGCTTAACCCACCAAAGCTCATGATGCTATCTGTTTGTGACAGTCTCTAAACTAACACAGGACAACTCGTTTTTAAAGTTACAGTCTAAAATTGCTACCCCTGTGAGAGCTCTTGTAACCGATAGCCCAGGGGGTAGCACTCACCTGAGATAGGGACATAAAGATTCAAATCCCTCCTCTGCATGATGTAGGCCCGGGGGTCTCCCAAACTCTCAGGAGAGAGCCCTAACCACTAGGCAGCATGGCTGGTCTCTTTCCAGCTCTGTGGTTGGGTAACACATGCATAGCAGGAGGCAGGCACCTGGGTCTCTGACATGAGTGTTTTGTCCTGGCAGGTTGCTAGGCTGCTGCAGCACTGCATGTGACCTGCATTACCCCAGCCTGGGGCCCTATGGGCACTGCAGTTACAGCTGCGATACCCCGCCTGGCCAGACACTAGCTCACCGGATCTGTCTGGGCTACAAAGCAGCCTGGCTGCCGTTTGGCTCAGACTGCTGCCCCAGCGCACACCTGGGATCTGGAACAGGGCAGCTATAGGGCACTGGCCCATCCGCTGCCTGGCTCCTGTGAATGCTCCGCCCTGCTGGCGGGGGGGGTGTCTCCTTGAGCTGGGACTCGCACCTCCCTGCTGCACTGCAACGTCCCCCCTGTCACATCCACACAGTAACACACCCACACGCCTTCCTAGGGCTGGACCCAGGGGCCTGGTCCAGACACAGAGGTTTTTGGTCTCATGGCGCCTCCCAGGAACACACTCGCCCGTTAGCTCAGGTAGCAGGGACAGTGGGACACAGGGTCTGGCATCTTGGGTCATCTTCAGTGGCCAGAGAAGAGCTGTGCAAATACTGGACGTTTTCAGTGCAGGGACCAAACCAGGATAATAGCCAGGAGGAAATTGTCCTTGGACAACCCAAGGTGGATGTTTTGAGTCTTTTCTCACTGATACAAACACTCATAACAGAGCATCTGGGATCGAGCCTTCGCCCCAACATCAGGCTTCGATTTCACGTTTCCTTTTGGTTCTGGCTGGTTTCCATTCGGGTGGTTGGTCTTTATCTAAATTTCCCAGTGAAACCTCATTGTGAAGCAAAAAGCCCAACGTTTCATTTAAACAATGTCACAACCATTGCTACGCCAGGCCCGAAGGAAACAGGTTTGATTCCAGCCCACAGGGTGTAACATAGGGACACGGGGAGGCCATGCTAGCCCCTATCAAGGAGTTCAGAGTCTAGTGACACCAGTCTAGTGCCTGCTCTGACTCTACGGCAGGGAATGCAGCTCCACCAGAGGATTCGAGCCTCCATAGCCAAGAGGGCTGTGGGGTTTGAGGAGCAGAGGGCCGGAGGAAGGAAGCTGGGCAGCAGCTGTTCCTGTAGCTATTCCAGCGTGGTGGGAAGAACCCCCTGAACCATCCCCATAAAATCTGTGCAGCTGTCGGGGCTTTGGAGAGTCAGAATCCAGGCAGAGCCGCTCACAACCTCGCTCTCAACTGTGGCATGACCGGATCACCAGGCGTTAGCCGCTCACACCAGCACCCACCCGCATCCCCCGCATCAGTCACTTACCTGTGCAGTTGAAGGGGGCGCCAGGCTGGCTGGGCCGGAGGTAGCCTGCTCGGCAGGTGCAGGTGTAACTACCTGGTGTGTTGGTGCAGATGGAGTTGGGGCCACAGAGCAATGGGTCTCGGGAACATTCATCAATATCTAAGGGGGGAGAATACACGTAGGTCATGTGTGATGCTAGGACACCAGTGTTCTACTGCCCTGGGCCCCTCACACGAATCCAAACTCCACAGTATCCAGTAAAAATCTTTCCATCAGCCCCAGGGGCCTTTTGCATCAGTCACTCTGCCCCCTGCCTGAACCGGCTCTCACCATTGCACTGCGCTGCTGGGTCAGTGACGTGCTGCTCCCCAGAACTGGATGCAAAGCCAGGCTTCCTGGGGCAGCAGTGGATCCCTGTAGTGTTGGTGCAGGTGGTGTCCTCACGGCACTCTGCTGAATGCAGATGGGCCCAGCTCTGCACAACAGAGCCTTCTATTGGTGGAAGTATGGCGGTTGGGAGTAGGTCTCAGGTGCAAGCATCAGAGGGGGCACCATGCCAGGAATATGGCTCCCAGCAAGTTTGCAATGTGCTATCCATCCCCAAGAGCCAGAGTCTACTAGTGGCCTGAGAAGTGGGTGCCAGCTGGCCTGGGTTGAATTGGTGGCGGTGGGACAGGAAGGTGATGCACTGGTTTTAGCTGCATGGTGCACAGGTAGGACTCTGGGCTTCTACCCCTAGCCTGAAGAGGGGCATGAGGCCTAGCAGTGAAAGCAGGAGCCTGAGGAGTCAGGAATCTTGGGTTCTATCCCCAGCTCTGTCACAGATTCACCATGTGCCCTTTGCCAAACCCTTTCCCTTCTAGAAGCCTCAGTTTCCCCAGATGTGCAGGGAGAAAATACAGATTTGCTTTCCTATTATGTAGAGCCACACCCAGAGGGGTGGAACCCCACCAGCACCCCCTGCAATCAATGGGAGCGGAGGCCGTTCAGCATCTCTCAGGTGCTGGTCTCCAGTCACACAGCACCACAGCGCTCTGCAGCGCTGGGATACCTCAGCCTGCGATTCCCCTCCCCAGCCCTCCACCGGGTCGCTCTGGGCTACAAAGCAGTGTGGGCACCATGTAGCTCAGGCTCTACCCAGCCCACACCTGGGATCTGGGACAGTGCTGCTCTAGGGCACTGGTCCATCTGCTGCCTGCCACCTGTGAATGCTCCACCCTGCTGGCGGGGGGGGGGGGTGTCTGTTTCAGCTGGGATGAGCACCTCCCTGCTGTACTGCGATGTCCCCCCGTCACATCCACACAGTAACACACCCACGGGCCTTCCTAAGGCTGGACCCAGGGGCCTGGCCCAGACACAGAGGTTTTTGGTCTGATGGCGTGTCCCAAGAACAGACTCGGCCCGTTAGCTCAGGCAACAGGGACAGTGACAGACGGTTAGGAGTCTTGGCTCATCAACACTTCAGGGGGGCAGAGAAGAACAGGGCAAATCCTGGATGTTTTCAGTGCAGGAGAGAAATAACCAGGGGAGAATTCTTCCTGGGTAACCCAAGGTGGAATTTTGGGGACTGCTCTCACTGAAAGAAACACACCAAACAGTTCATCTGGGATCGACCCTTCTACCCAACACAAGGTTTCCATTTCCCATTTCTTTTCGGTTCTGGCTGGTTTGCATTCGGGTGGTTCGTTTTTAGATGAATTTTCCACCGAAGCCTCATTGTAAAGCAAAAAGCCCAAATGTTTCATTTAAACAATGTCACAACTGACATTGAATCACACATCCCCTGAATAAGTCACTTACCTGTGCAGCTGAAGCAGACGTCAGGTTGGCTGGGCGGGGTGTAGCCTCCCTGGCACGTGCAGTTGTAACTGCCCGGTGTATTGCTACAGATGGAGTTTGGGCCGCAGCGTGACGCGTCGTGGGAACATTCATCAATATCTAGGTGACAGAATCCAGGTTGGCCATGTGTGACCCTAAGACACCAGTGTCCTACTGCCCCAGACCTCTCACGCTGACTCAAACCCCACTGGATCTGGCTCTCACCATTGCGCTGTGCTGCTGCGTCAGTGACGCGCTGCTCCCCAGAACTGGATGCAAAGCCAGGTTTGCAGGGGCAGCAGTGGCCCCCTGGGATGTGGGTGCAGGTGGCATCCTCAAGGCAAACCACTGAATTCAGATGGGCCCAGCTCTGCACAACAGAACCTTCTCTCCGCGGGAGGATGGGGCGGGGCAGACAGGCCCGGCAGCTGGCATCAGAGGGAGCACCGTGCCAGGAATATGGCTCCCTGCAAATTCCCGCCCAGAGGCAGCAGTGCTAGCGGCCCAGAAAGTGACAACCCGGACTCCTGGGTACCCTTCTCCGCTCTGTGAGGAGAGAGGGAGGCTTGGGAGCTGGAGCAGGAGCAGGGAGATGGGGGAAGGGGAGTCCGGACTCCTGGCTTCGATTGCTGGCGGAGTGGTGGGAAGATGATGCTCTGCTTCTAGCAGGATGGTGCACAAGCTGGACTGCTGGGTTCATGGGCAGCAGGTGTAAGGGGCAAGGGAAGATATTTTTTCTCGGGGTCATAGTGCCCACCGGCTCCCTTCTTCCTCCCCTGTGCCCACCCTTCCTGCCGGCTCCCACAGCTGTCTGGGGCCTAGTGACTCTTCCATCTAGGAACTTAAAAAGGAAAATCCCTTCCAGCTTCCATGCCGCTTAGCAGAACGTTTCTCTCTCTCTATGTTAAAGAAAGGTTTTCCTGCGGGATGACAGAGTGACGTCATCCCATCCCTCTGGGTCCCGCCGGCCTTCTCCCTCTCTCCCCCTCTTCCCTCTCCCCTCTCCCAGCCCGAGCTCGACCTCGCTGCTTCCCCTCCATGCCAGGAATTGCTATTTCAAACCAAGCCAAGACAGGCAGCCCTGGGCTCTACAGGCAGGCCTGGGGAGGGGAGCAGCGCAGGCGGGACCACACCAGAGAGAGGTCGGGACGGCCCCTCCACCCCAAGCTGCTGCTTTCCCCACGACAGGAGGCTGCAGTACCCCGGAACGCCACGTGCACACGGCACTACCTGCGCATCACTGTGCCCCACATGGGGCGGGCAGGCATGGGAGCCACTGGAGATCCAGCATTAGCCTCTTACACCCAGAGCTTCCCTGCACCCCACGTCAGACACTTACCTGTGCAATTGAAGGGAGCGCCGGGCAGGCTGGACGGGAGGTAGCCTGCCCGGCACCTGCAGGTGTAACTGCCCGGTGTGTTGGTGCAGATGGAGTCGGGGCCGCAGGGCGATGGGTCTCGGGCACATTCGTCAATATCTGGATGGGGAAGAATCCAGGTTGGCCACGTGTGACGCTAGGACACCAGTGTTCTACTGCCCCGGGCTCCTCACGCTGACCCAAGCCCCACTGCAGCCAGTGAGAATCTTTCCATCAGCCCCAGAGGCCTTTTGCATCGGTCACTCTGCCCTGTGCCTGAACCGGCTCTCACCATTGCACTGCGCTGTTGGGTCAGTGACGTGCTGCTCCCCAGAACTGGATGCAAAGCCAGGCTTACAGGAGCAGCAGTGGCCCCCTGGAATGTGAGTGCAGGTGATCTCCTCAAAACACTCGGCTGAATGCAGATGGGCCCAGCTCTGCACAACAGGGCTTTCGCTTGGTGGGAAGATGGGGAGAAGGTAGCACAAGCAGCTGGTATCGGGGCAGGCATGGGGGGTGCACTGTGCCAGGAATATGGTTTCCAGCAGGTTTGCAATACGCTGTCCATCCCCAAGAGGCAGCCGTGCTAGTGGCCTAGGAAGCACTGAAAGCAGGGGACTGGGAAGTCAGGACTCCCAGCTTCTGTCCCCAGCTCTGCCACAAATTCCCCATGTGACCTTGGCCAAGTCCTTTGCCTTCCAGAAGCCTCAGTTTCCCCAGATGTGCAGGGAGACAATCCCCTTTTCCGGATCTGATTTCCTATTATTGTAGGGACACACCCTGAGGGGCGGGGCCCCGCCAGCTCCCCCTGCAACCAATGGGAGTGGAGCCTACTCAGCACATGGCAGGCTCTGCTCTCCATTCACACAGCACCGCAGGGGGCTACAGCACTGCCTTACCCCAGCCTGGGGCCCTGTCGGCACTGCAGCTAAGCTGCGATTCCCCACCTGGGCAGATACTCGCTCACCGGCTCTGTCTGGGCTACAAAGCCGTGCAGCTACCGTTCAGCTCAGGCTCTGCCCAGCGCACACCTGGGATCAGGGACAGGGTGGCTCTATCCGCTGCCTGCCCCCTCTGTATGCTCTGCCCTGCTGCGGGGGCTGAGCTGGGACTCTCACCTCCCTGCTGCACTGCAGATGTCCCCATGTCACAGCCACACAGTAACACACCCACGCGCCTTCCTAGGGCTGGATCCAGGGCCTGGGCCTGGCACAGAGGTTTTTGGTCTCATGGCGCCTCCCAGGAACACACTCGCCCATTAGCTCAGGCAGCAGGGACAGTGGGACACAAGGTCTTGGCTCATCAACACTTCAGTGGGCAGGGGAAAGCTGAGCAAATCCTAGATGTTTTCAGCGCAGGGAACAAACCAGGATAAAAATAGCCAGGAGGAAATCGTCCCTGAGCAACCCGAGGTGAATTTTTGGGGACTTTTCCCACCGAAACAAACACACCAAACGGTTCATCGGGGATCGAACCTCCCACCCAACGGCTTCCTGTTCCTTCTCGGTCGTGGCTGGTTTGCACTGGTGCCGTTGGGAATTTTTCATTAAATCCAAACTTAGCTCAATTTCCCGTCCAGTCACCATTTTTAAATGCCACTAGTCTGGACTAACTGCCCGCAGCTACACACGGCAGTTAAAAGGTAATTCGAGCAAAGTTCTTAGTTTGAATTACCTGTTACACCTCATTCCAGGAGGAGAAACAGGTAATTCGAACTAAGGACTTACTTTGAATTACCTTTTAACTGCCGCTTGTAGCTGCAGGCAGTTAGTCCAGACTAGTGGCATTTAAAAATGGTGACCAGATAGGAACATACAAATAAAGCTCAGGATATTTAAATCCCGGGCTTCATTTTCAAGTTCGAATGCCTACATTAGCCTCCCTAGTTCGAACTAGGGGGCTACTGTAGACATAACCTAAGGCAGAGAATGAGGCTCCATAAGAGGATATGAGTCTCCCGGGCCAAAGGGACTGTGGGGTTTCACGAGCAGAGGGCCGGAGCAAGAGAGCTACGTGGCAGCTGATCCTGTAGCTCTTCCTGCAGGGTGGGAAGGAGCCTCAGGTACCATCCCCATGAAATCTCTGCAGCTATCGGGGCTTTGGAGAGTCAGAATCCTGGGTGGGCCGGCAGAGCCGCTCCGTGCCTAGCTCTCCATTGTGGGGTGCCCTGGTCAGCAGGCATTAGCCTTTCATACCTGGAGCCTCACACACATCCCCCGTATAAGACGCTTACCTGTGCAGGTGAAGTGGACACCGGACTTGCTGGGTGGGAGGTAGCCTGCCCGGCACCTGCAGGTGTAACTGCCCGGCGTGTTGCTGCAGATGGAGTCGGGGCCGCAGGGAGATGGGTTGTGGGAACATTCATCAATATCTAGGTGACAGAATCCAGGTTGGCCATTTGTGACCTTAGGACACCAGTGTCCTCCTGCCCCAGACCTCCCACACTGACCCAAACCCCACTGGATCCAGTGGGAATTTTTCCATCAGCCCCAGGAGACTTTTGCATCCATCACTCTGCCCCGTGCATGAACCGGCTCTCACCATTGCGCAGCGCTGCTGGGTCAGTGACGCGCTGCTCCCCAGAACTGGATGCAAAACCAGGTTTGCTGGGGCAGCAGCGGACCCATGGGGTGTTGGTGCAGGTGGTATCCTCAGGGCGCACGACAAAATGCAGATGGGCCCGGCTCTACACAACAGAGCCTTCTCTTGGTGGAAGGATGGTGGTTGGGAGGGGGTCACAGGGAATGGCATCAGAGAGGGCACCGTGCCAGGAATATGGTTCCCAGGAGGATGCTGCTCATCGCCAAGAGCCAGCAGCTACTAGTGGACTGATAAGTGGGTTCCAGGAGACCGGAGTTAGATTGGTGGCTGTGGGACAGGAAGGTGATGCACTGGTTCTAGCTGGATGGTGCACAGGTGGAACTCTGGGCTTCTATCCCTAACCTGAAGAGGGGAGTGAGGCCTAGCAGTGAAAGCAGGAGGCTGAGGAGTCAGGAATCCTGGGTTCAGTCCCCAGTTCTGCCACAGACTCCCCATGTGACCTTTGCCAAACTCTTTCCCTCCTAGGAGCCTCAGTTTCCCCAGATGTGAAGGGAGACAATCCAGATTTGCTTTCCTATTATTATAGGGCCACACCTGGAAGGGCGGAAGCCTCACCAGCACCCTGCAACCAATGGGAGTGGAGGCCATTCAGCATCTCTCAGGCGCTGGTCTCCATTCACACAGCACCACAGGGGTCTGCAGCGTTGAAATATCCCATTCTGGAGCCCTGTTAGCACTGCAGCTACAGCAGCGATTCCCAGCCTGGGTAGACACACGCTCCCCGGCTCTGTCTGGGCTACAAAGCAGCCCAGCCGCCGTGTGGCTCTGGCTCTTCCCATCGCACATCTGGGATCAGGGACCGGGCTTGCCCGCGTGAATGCTCTACCCTGCTAGGGGGCGTGTTTGTAATTGAGGTGGGAGGGACTCGCACTTCCCAGCTGCCCTTCAGATGTCCCCCCGTCACATCCACACAGTAACACACCCACGCGCCTTCCTAGAGCTGGACCTAGGGGCATGGACCATGTTCAGAGGTTTTTGGTCTGATGGCACCTTCCAGGAACAGACTGGGCCTGGCAGCTCAGGCACCAATGACAATGACAGAGGGTTTGGGGTCTTGGCTCATCAACACTTCAGGGGGCAGAGAAGAGCAGGGCAAATCCTGTTTTTTTTTTCAGTGCAGGGGCCAAACGAGGAGACAAATAACCAGGAGAAATTCTTCCTGGGTAACCCAAGGTGGAATTTTGGGGACTGCTCTCACTGTCAGAATTCCAGGTCCGAAGGCCCCAAGTTCTACTCCCGCCCACAGGTGTTACATACAAGCAAAGGAAGGCTTTGCCGACTGCTGGCCAAGGAGATCAGAGTCTAATGACTCCAGTCAGTGCCTCCTCTTACTGTAAGACAGGGAATGAGGCTCCACCAGAGGATTTCCGTCTCCCTGGCCAAGAGGGCTGTGGGGTTTTGCGAGGAGACGGCGGCAGGAAAGGAGCTGCGTGGCAGCTGATCCTGTAGCTATTCCCGAGGGGTTGGTAGGAGCCCCCTGTCCCATCTCCATGAAATCTCTGCAGCTGCCGGGGCTTTGGAGGGTCAGAATCCCGGGTGGGCTGGCAGAGCTGCTCAGAACCTAGCTCTTGACTGTGGGTGACCATGGAGTCATAGAGCTAGAAGAGACCTCAGGAGTCATCGATTCCAGCCCCTGCCCAAGGCAGGACCAATCCCAACTAAATCAACCCAGCCAGGGCTTTGTCAAGCTGAGACCTAAAAACCTCTAGGGCTAGAGATACCACCCCCTCCCTAGGGAACCCATCCCAGTGCTTCACCACCCTCCTAGGGAAATAGTTTTTCCTAATATCCAACCTAGACCTCCTCCACTGCAAACTGAGACCATTGCTCCTTGTTCTGCCATCCATCACTACTGTGAACAGCCTCTCTCCTTGGAACCTCCCTTCAGGAAGTTGAAGGCTGCTATCAAATCCCCCCTCACTCTTCTCTTCTGCAGACTAAATAAACCCAAATCCCTCTGCCTCTGCTCATAGGTCATGTGCTCCAGCCCCCTGATCATTTTGGTCGACCTCCGCTGGACCCTCTCCAATGCGTCCACATCCTTTCTATAGTGGGGGCCCCAGAACTGGACACAATACTCCAGGTGTGGCCTCACCAGAGCCAAATAAAGGGGAATAATCACTCCTCCTAATGCAACCTAATATGCCATTAGCCTACTTGGCTACAAGGGCCCACTGTTGACTCATATCCAGCTTCTCATCCACTGTCATCCCCAGGTCCTTTTCTGCAGATCTGCTACTTAGCCAGTTGGTCCCCAGCCTATGGCAGTTCTTGGGATTCTTCTGTCCCAAGGGCGGGACTCTACCCTTGTCCTTGTTGAACCTCATCACATTTCATAGAATACTAGGATTGGAAGGGACCTCGAGAGGTCATTGCTTTTGGCCCAATCCTCTAATCTCTCTAGAGGCATTAGTCTCTCGCACCCAGACTGCTACACACATCCCCCGAATCAGACACTTACCTGTGCAGCTGAAGGGGGTGCCAGGCTTGCTGGGTGGGATGTAGCCTGCCTGGCACGTGCACTTGTAACTGCCCAGGGTGTTGTTGCAGATGGAGTTTGGGACACAAGGCGATGGCCCTTGGGAACATTCATCAATATCTAGAAGGGAGAAACCATGTGGTTGTCCATGTGTGAGCCTAGCACACCGGTGTTTTACTGCCCCAGCCCCACACACTGACCCAAACCCCATTGCATCCAGTGGGAATCTTTCCATCAGCCCCAGGGGCCTTTTGCATTCGTCACTGTGCCCCGTGCATGAACCGACTCTCACCATTGCACTGTGCTGCTGCGTCAGTGACGCGCTGCTCCCAGAACTGGAGGCAAAGCCGGGCTTACTGGGGCAGCAGTGGATCCCTGGGGTGTTGGTGCAAGTGGTGTCCTCAGGGCACTCCTGATTGCAGATGGGCCCAGCTCCGCACAACAGAGCCTTCGCTTGGAGGGAGAATGAGGGTGGGGTGGGGAGCAGGGACAGCAGCTGGCATCAGAGGGTCACTGTGCCAGGAGTATGCCTCCCAGCAGGTTTGCAATGTGCTGCCCATCCCCTAGAGGCAACAGTGCTCGTGGCCTGGGAGGTGGAAGCCAGGGCACCTGGGTTCCCTTCTCAGCTCTGTGAGGAGAGTGAGGGTTGGGAGCTGGAGCAGGGAGGAGCCGGGGGAGTCATACGGGGGAGTCCAGACACCTGGGTTCTATTGCTGGCGGTGGGGTAGGAAGGTGGTGGACTGGTCGTAGTAGAGTGGTGAACAGGCAGGATTTCTGAGTTCTATCCTGCCCTTCAGGAGGGGAGTGAGGTCTAGTAGATATAGCAGAAGCGGGGAGTCGGGGCTCCTGGGTTCCACTCCAAGCTTTCGCATAGACTCCCTGTGTGACCTCGTTGAAGCCTTTTCCCCACCTGATGCCTCAGTTTCCCCCACTATGACCTGGAGACAATTTTCTCTCCCCAGGTCTCTGTTCCCATTTTTGCAGGGCTATGTGCACAGAGGCAGGGCACCTGTCCCTCCCCCGTAACCGATGGGAGCAGAGGCTTCTCACCTGTCACTCAGCATGTCTCCGGCCAGGGTCTCTGTCCACACGGCCCCATTGGTGCGTCTAGTGCACCCTGTCCCCCGGATCTCCCATGTCTGTCAAAAGCTTTAGTTCATTCCTTACGCTCCCTCCCACCCCAGCCTTGTGCCAGCCCCAGCCCGGTGTGTCAGAGCAGGGCAAAGCCCCGGTCCTAGCCCGGCTGACAGCAAATCGCTGTTGTTTCAGGGGAGTCGATGGAGCAGCAGCACCGGAGACCTGGCTCCAGTGACTCTGCACCCTTCACCCTGGGTGAGGATCCAGCCCCGCACGAGCCAGCCCGGTGTGTGTTGAGCACGGGACAATGAGCAGCAAAGGGCTTTGGTGCCCGGCCATGGGCATCCGAGACAGCCAAGGCTGCGCGGAGATGGCCGTGGTCCCAGGGGTGCTGGCTCTCCCCAGGCCCAGGAGGGCACCAGACACAGAGCCGGGCCAAGGGGCTGGTGTGTGCCGGGAGTCCCTCCATGACTGTCTGAGGGCAGGAGGGACCCTGCTGGAAGAACGCCTTCGGCTTCCCACTGGCTCTCACCTGAGCAGTCCAGAGGGGCATCTCTGCCGGGCAGAAAGGAGTCTCCTTTGGAAGAGTTGTAGCCAGGTAAACACATGCAGGAAAAACTTCTCTCATTGTCAAGGCAGTAGGTATTTGGGCCGCAGGGCTGGGGGACTTGGGAACATTCATTGATCCCTGGACAGGAACATACAGAACCGGAGTCATTCAGTGGCCCAGGAAGGTGCTTGTGTTGCCCACAGGGGTGGGTCTTACAGGTCCCCCTATGGGCCCGTGGGCAGCAGGACACAGAGCGCTCCTGCTTTCTCCAGTGATGGGCAACCTGCTGCCTGCGGGTCAGATGCAGCCCACTGGGGCTCCATCTGCGACTTGCAGAGCCCCTGTCTTACCCCTCCCCCACACGCCTTTCACGCACTGGGGCACAGGAGCCCCACACGTCTTACTCCTTCCCCTTCCTCCCAGCACTTTCGGAGAGCCACAAATCACCTGATATGTGCTCCGTACCCCCTCCAGCACGTCTCGCCAAGGCTGAACTTCAGAGTGCTTGACTCGCAACCTTTCGCACAATCACCCCCAAACTGTGGGACACGCCCTCTCTCCATGGGGGCATGGAGCAGTGTTGGGGAGGTATGACAGGGAACTGGTCCTTCCCCTGCCTGCCCCCTGTAAATGCTCCACCCTGCTAGGGGGTTTGTGTCTGTTTGAGCTGGGACTCATACCTCCCTGCTACACTGCGATGTCCCTCCTGTCACATCCACACAGTGACACACCCACGCGCCTTCCTAGGGCTGGACCCAGGGGCCTGGCCCACACACAGAGGTTTTTGGTCTGATGGCACCTTCCAGGAACAGACTCGGCCCTTTAGCTCAAGCAGCAGGGACAGTGACAGAGGATTTGGAGTCTTGGCCCATCAACACTTCAGGGGGCAGAGAAGAGCAGGCAAATCCTGGATGTTTTCAGTGCAGGGGCCAAACCAGGAGAGAAATAACCAGGGGGGAATTCTTCCTAGGTAACCCAAGGTGGAATTTTGGGGACTGCTCTCACTGAAACAAACACACCAAACAGTTCATCTGGGATCGACCCTTCCACCCAACCTGAGGTTTTCCATTTCCCATTTCTTTTCCGTCCTAGCTGGTTTGCATTCGGGTGGTTTTTAGCTAAATTTTCCAACGAAACCTCATTGTGAAGCAAAAAGCCCAAATGTTTCATTTAAATAATGTCACAACTGACATTGAATTGCACATCCCCTGAATCAGTCACTTACCTGTGCAGTTGAAGCAGACGTCAGGCTGGCTGGGAGGAACGTATCCTGCCTGGCCTGTGCAGGTGTAACTGCCCAGCGTGTTTGTGCAGCTGGAGTTGTGGCCGCAGGGTGATGGGTCGCGGGAACATTCATCAATATCTAGGTGACAGAATCCAGGCTGGCCATGTGTGACCCTAGCACACCAGTGTCCTACTGCCCCAGACCGCTCACGCTGCCCCATGCATGAACCGGCTCTCACCATTGTGCTGCCCTGCTGCTTCACTGATGTGCCGCTCCCAGAACTGGATGCAAAGCCGGGCTTGCAGGGGCAGCAGTGGCCCCCTAGAATGTGGGTGCAGGTGGTGTCCTCAAAACACTCGGCTGAATGCAGATGGGCCCAGCTCTGCACAACAGAGCCTTCTCTTAATGGGACAATGGGGAGAACGTAGCACAAGCAGCTGGGATCGGCGGGGGGGGACCACTGTGCCAGGAATATGGCTTCCAGCAGTTTTGCAATATGCTGTCCATCCCCAAGAGGCAGCCGTGCTAGTGCTAGTGGCCTAGGAACCGGGTGCTAGGACACCTGGGATCTAGCGCTGAAAGCAGGGGACTGGGAAGTCAGGACTCCCGGCTTCTGTCCCCAGATCTGCCACAAATTCCCCATGTGACCTTTGCGAAGTCCTTTCCCTTCCAGAAGCCTCAGTTTCCCCAGATGTACAGGGAGACAATCCCGTTTTCCGGATCTGATTTCCTATTATAGAAGGGCCACACCCTGAGGGGCGGAGCCCCGCCTGCTCCTCCTGCAACCAATAGGAGTGGAGGCTACTCAGCAAATGGCAAGCTCTGCTCTCCATTCACACAGCACGTCAGGGGACTGCAGCACTGCCTTACCGCAGCCTGGGGCCCTGTCGGCACTGCAGCTAAGCTGCGATTCCCCACCTGGGAGACACACGCTCGCTGCCTGTGCCTGGGCTACAAAGCCGTGCAACTACTGTACAACTCAGGCTCTGCCCAGCGCAGACCTGGGATCAGAGGCAGGGGGGCTCTAGGGCACTGACCCATCCGCTGCCTGCCCCCTCTGTATGCTCTGCCCTGCTGGGGGGTGGTGTCTGATTGAGCTGGGACTCCGCACCTCCCTGCTGCACTGCAGATGTCCCCATGTCACAGCCACACAGTAACACACCCACGCTCCTTCCTAGGGCTGGACCCAGGGGCCTGGTCCAGACACAGAGGTTCTTCGTCTTATGGCGCCTCCCAGGAACATACTCGCCCGTTAGCTCAGGCAGCAGGGACAGTGGGACACAAGTTTTGGCGTCTTGGATCAACAACACTTCAGCGGGCAGGGAAATGCTGAGCAAATCCTGGATGTTTTCAGCACGGGGAACAAACCGGGATAAAAATAGCCAGGAGGAAATTGTCCCTGAGCAACCCAAGCTGGATTTTTGGGGACTTTTCTCACTGAAACAAACACACCAAATGGTTTATCGGGGATCGAACCTCCCACCCAACGGCTTCCCGTTCCTTCTCGGTGGTGGCTGGTTTGCATTGGGGCTGTTGGGCTTTTTCCATTAAATCCAAACTTAGCTCAATTTCCCAACGAAACTTCATTTTGAAACAAAAAGCCAAAACGGTTCATTTAAACCACGTCACGACGGTCACAAGGCCGGGCCCGAAGTTCCCGGCTTCTACTCCCACCTACAGCATGTTACATATAACCACAGGGCTTCTGTGCCGACCGCTGGCCATGGAGTTCAGTCTAATGACACCAGTCCAGTCCGTGCTCTGACGCTAAGGAAGAGAATGAAGCTCCACCAGAGGATATGTGTCTCCCGGGCCAAAGGGACTGTGGGGTTTTGCGAGCAGAGGGCCGGAGCAAGAGCACTACGCGGCAGCTGATCCTGTAGCTCTTCCTGAGGGGTGGGAAGGAGCCTCAGGTACCATCCCCATGAAATCTCTGCAGCTGCCGGGGCTTTGGAGAGTCAGAATCCCGGGTTGGCCCGCAGAGCCGCTCCGTACCTAGCTCTCCATTGTGGGGTGACCTGGTCAGCAGGCATTAGCCTTTCATACCCGGAGCCCCACAGACATCCCCGTATAAGATGCTTACCTGTGCAGCTGAACAGGGCGCCGGACTTGCTGGGTGGGAGGTAGCCTGCCTGGCACGTGCAGGTGTAACTGCCCAGCGTGTTGCTGCAGATGGAGTTGTGTCCACAGGGAGATGGGTCGTGGGAACATTCATCAATATCTAGGTGACAGAATCCAGGTTGGCCACGTGTGACCATAGGACACCAGTGTCCTCCTGCCCCGGACCTCCCACACTGACCCAAACCTCACTGGATCCAGTGGGAATCTTTCCGCCCAAGGGGGCTTTTGCATCCATCACTCTGCCCCATGCATGAACCGGCTCTCACCATTGCGCTGCGCTACTTGGTCAGAGACGCGTTGCTCCCCAGAACTGGATGCAAAGCCAGGCTTCCTGGGGCAGCAGTGGACCCATGGGGTGTCGGTGCAGGTGGCAGCCTCAGAGCACATGACGAAAAAATGCAGATGGGCCCAGCTCTGCACAACAGAGCCTTCTCTTGGTGGAAGGATGGTGGTTAGGAGGGGGTCACAGGGAATAGCATCAGAGAGTGCACCGTGCCAGGAATATGGTTCCCAGGAGGTTTGCAATCTGCTGTTCATTGCCAGCGGCTACTAGTGGACAGAGAACTGGGTGCCAGGAGACCTGAGTTAGATTGGTGGCTGTGGGACAGGAAAGTGATGCACTGGTTCTAGCTGGATGGTGCACAGGTGGAACTCTGGGCTTCCATCCCTAACCTGAAGAGGGGAGTGAGGCCAAGCAGGAGGCTGAGGAGTCAGGAATCCTGGGTTCAGTCCCCAGTTCTGCCACAGACTCCCCATGTGACCTTTGCCAATCTCTTTCCCTTCTAGAAGCCTCAGTTTCCCCAGATGTGCAGGGAGACAATCCAGATTTGCTTTCCTATTATTATAGGGCCACACTGGAAGGGCGGAGCCTCATCAGCTCCCCCTGCAACCAATGGGAGCGGAGGCCGTTCAGCATCTCTCAGGCGCTGGTCTTCATTCACACAGCACCACAAGGGGCTGCAGCGCTGCAATATCCCACTATGGGGCACTGCAGCTACAGCAGCGATTCTCGGCCTGGGCAGACACACGCTCCCCGGCTCTGCCTGGGCTACAAAGCAGCCCAGCCGCCGTGTGGCTCAGGCTCTTCCCATTGCACATCTGGGATCAGGGACCGGCCTTGCCCGGGTGAATGCTCTACCCTGCTAGGGGGTGTGTTTGTAATTGAGATGGGAGGGGCTCGCACTTCCCAGCTGCCCTGCAGATGTCCCCCCGTCACAGCCACACTGTAACACACCCATGCGCCTTCCTAGGACTGGACCTAGGGGCCTGGACCATGTCCAGAGGTTTTTGCTCTGATAGCACCTTCCAGGAACAGACTGGGCCCGGCAGCTCAGGCAGTAGGGACAGTGATAGAGGGTTTGGAGACTTGGCTCATCAACACTTCAGTGGGCAGAGAAGAGCAGGGCAAATCCTGGATGTTTTCAGTGCAGGGGCCAAACCAGGAGTGAAATAACCAGTAGGAAATTCTTCCTGGGAAACCCAAAGTGGAATTTTGGAGACTGCTCTCACTGAAACAAACACACCAAACAGTTCATCTGGGATCGACCCTTCCACCCATCCTGAGCTTTCGATTTCCCATGTTTTTTTCGGTATTAGCTAGTTTGCATTTTGGTGGTTGGTTTTTAGCTAAATTTCCCAACAAAACCTCATTGTGAAGGAAAAAGCCCAAACATTTCATTTAAATAATGTCACAACTGTCACAATTCTAGGTCCGAAGGCTCCGAGTTCTACTGCCGCCCACAGGGTGTTACATACAAGCAAAGGAAGGCTTTGCCGACCCCTGGCCAAGGAGTTCAGAGTCTAACACCAGTCAGTGCCTCCTCTTACTGTAAGGCAGGGAATGAGGCTCCAGCAGAGGATTTCTGTCTCCCCGGCCAAGAGGGCTGTGGGGTTTTGCGAGGAGACGGCGGCAGGAAAGGAGCCGCGTGGCAGCTGATCCTGTAGCTATTCCCGAGGGGTTGGTAGGAGCCCCCTGTCCCATCTCCATGAAATCTCTGCAGCTGCCAGGGCTTTGGAGGTTCAGAATCCCGGTTGGGCCGGCAGAGATGCTCAGAACCTAGCTCTCGACTGCGGGTGACCATGGAGTCACAGAGCTGGAAGAGACCTCAGGAGTCACCGAGTCCAGCCCCTGCCCAAGGCAGGACCAATCCCAACAAAATCAACGCAGCCAGGGCTTTGTCAAGCTGAGACCTAAAAATCTCTAGGGATAGAGATTCCACCCCCTCCCTAGGGAACCCATCCCAGTGCTTCACCACCCTCCTAGGAAAATAGTTTTTCCTAATATCCAAGCTAGACCTCCTCCACTGCAACTTGAGACCACTGCTCCTTGTTCTGCCATCCATCACTACTGTAAACAGTCTCTCTCCATCCTCCTTGGAACCTCCCTTCAGGAAGTTGAAGGCTGCTATCAAATCCCCCCTCACTCTTCTCTTCTACAGACTAAACAAACCCAAATCCCTCAGCCTCTGCTCATAGGTCTTGTGCTCCAGCCCCCTGATCATTTTGGTCGACCTCCGCTGGACCCTCTCCAATGCGTCCACATCCTTTCTATAGTGAGGGGCCGAGAACTGGACACAATACTCCAGGTGTGGCCTCAGCAGAGCCGAATAAAGGGGAATAATCACTTCTCTAGATCTGCTGGCAATGCTCCTCCTAATGCACCCTAATATGCCATTAGCCTTCTTGGTTACAAGGACCCACTGTTGACTCATATCCAGCTTCTCATCCACTGTAACCCCCAGGTCCTTTTCTGCAGAACTGCTACTTAGCCAGTCGGTCCCCCACCTATGGCAGTTCTTGGGATTCTTCCGTCCCAAGAGCGGGACTCTACCCTTGTCCTTGTTGACCCTCATCAGATTTCTTTTGGCCCAATCCTCTAATCTCTCTAGAGGCATTAGCCTCTCACACCCAGAGCCCTACACACATCCCCCGAATCAGACACTTACCTGTGCAGTTGAAAGGGGCGCCAGACTGGTTGGGCGGGATGTAGCCTTCCTGGCACGTGCACATGTAACTGCCCAGGGTGTTGGTGCAGATGGAGTTCGGGCCACAAGGCGATGGGTCTTGGGAACATTCATCAATATCTAGTAGGGAGAAACCATGTGGTTGTCCATGTGTGAGCCTAGCACACCAGTGTTTTACTGCCCCAGCTCCACACGCTGACCCAAACCCCATTGGATCCAGTGGGAATCTCTCCATCAGCTCGAGTGGCCTTTTACATTGGTCACTCTGCCCCGTGCCTGAACCAGCTTCCACCATTGCACTGCGCTGCTGGGTCAGTGACGCACTGCTCCCCAGAACTGGATGCAAAGCCGGGTTGCAGGGGCAGCAGTGGATCCCTGGTGTGTTGGTGCAGGTGGTGTCCTCAGGGCACACCCCTGATTGCAGATGGGCCCAGCTGCGCACCACAGAGCCTTCGCTTGGAGGGAGAATGAGGGTGGGGTGGGGAGCAGGGACAGCAGCTGGCATCAGAGGGTCACTGTGCCAGGGGTATGGCTCCCAGCAGGTTTGCAATGTGTTGCCCATCCCCCAGAGGCAGCAGTGCTAGTGGCCTGGGAGGTGGAAGCCAGGGCACCTGGGTTCCCTTCTCAGCTCTGTGAGGAGAGTGAGGGTTGGGAGCTGAAGCAGGGAGGAGCCGGGGGAGTCATACGGGGGAGTCCAGACACCTGGGTTCTATTGCTGGCGGTGGGGTAGGAAGGTGGTGGACTGGTCGTAGTAGGGTGGTGCACACGCGGGATTCTTGGGTTCTATCCTGCCCTTCAGGAGGGGAATGAGGTCTAGTAGATATAGCAGAAGGCGGGACTCCTGGGTTCCACTCCAAACATTTGCACAGACTCCCGGTGTAATCTTGTTGAAGCCTTTTCCCCACCTGGTGCCTCAGTTTCCCCCACTGTGACCTGGAGACAATTTTCTCTCCCCAGATTTCCGTGCCCATTTTTGCAGGGCTATGTGCACAGAGGCAGGGCACCTGCCCCTTCCCCATAACCGGTGGGAGCAGAGGTTTCTCAGCTGTCACTCAGCGGGTCTCCGCCCTGGGTCTCTGTGACGTAGTGGGGTGTACCTTGCTGGTTGCTATGCTGGGTCATGGGTTGTGAGTGACCTCCCCTGGCTGCTGTCTGCACCACAGCCCAGCAGGGCAGGGGATGAGTCATTATGCAAAGGGGTCTTCAAACCTGTCTGACCACCTACCCCCCTGGGGAGAGAAACAAAGGAAGGTGGAATGCCGCCCCTGGCTGGGGGCAGGGCTGGAAGAGAGTTAGTTAGTTTCTGTCTGGGAGCATGGAGGAGACAGCCTAGGGAAGGAGCTGGGGAGTGGGCTGGGATTGTAGGGCCCAGCCACCCCCCAACTCCAAGGGGGGCACTGAGACCTCTTAGCTGCAGTTCCTGTAACCAGATGACAGATGCTGTGCTGTATCCTGGAGAAGCAATAAACTCCCTCTATTCTACTGGTTGGTGGAGTCTGTTTGTGCCATTACAGGGGTGCAGGAGACGGGGGAACCCCAACGCGTCATCACAGTCTCCATCCACATGGCTCCATTGATCCGTCTAGTGCACCCTGTCCCCCGGATCTCCCGTGTCTGTCAAAAGCTTTAGTTCATTCCTTACGCTCCCTCCCACCCCACACTTGTGCTAGCCCCAGCCCGGTGTGTCAGAGCAGGGGAAAGCCCTGGTCCTAGCCCGGCTGACGGCAAATCGCTGTTTTTTCAGGGGAGTCGATGGAGCAGCAGCCCCGGGGGCCTGGCCCCGGTGACTCTGCGCCCTTCACCCTGGGTGAGGATCCAGCCCCCAGGAGCCAGCCCGGCGTGTGTTGAGCACGGGGCAATGAGCAGCAAAGGGCTTTGGTGCCTGGCCATGGGCATCCGAGACAGCCAAGGCTGCGTGGAGACGGCCATGGTCCCAGGGGTGCTGGCTCTCTCCAGGCCCAAGAAGGCGCCAGACACAGAGCCGGGCCAAGGGGCTGGTGTGTGCCGGGAGTTCCTCCATGAGTGGCTGGGGGCAGGAGGGACCCTGCCGGGAGAACGCCTTCGGCTTCCCACTGGCTCTCACCTGAGCAGTCCAGAGGGGCGACGCTGCCGGGCAGAAAGGAGTCTCCTTTGGAAGAGTTGTAGCCAGGGAAACACTTGCAGGAAAAACTTCTCTCATTGTCAAGGCAGTAGGTATTTGGGCCGCAGGGCTGGGGGACTTGGGAACATTCATTGATCCCTGGACAGGAGCAAACAGAACCGGAGTCATTCAGTGGCCCAGGAAGGTGCTTGTGTTGCCCACAGTGGGTGGGTCTTACAGGTCCCCCTATGGGCCCGTGGGCAGGAGGACACAGAGAGCTCCTGCTTTCTCCAGTGATGGGCAACCTGCTGCCTCTAGGTCAAATGCAGCCCACTGGGGCTCCACAAGCGACTTGCAGTGTCCCTGTCTTACCCCTCCCCCACACGCCTTTCACGCACTGGGGCACAGGAGCCCCACACGTCTTACTCCTTCCCCTTCCTCCCAGCACTTTCGGAGAGCCACAACTCACCTGATATGTGCTCCGTACCCCCTCCAGCGCCTCCCGCCCAAGGCTGAACTTCGGAGTGCTTGACTCGCAACCTTTCGCACAATCACCCCCAAACTGTGGGACACGCCCTCTCTCCACCCTGCTAGGGGGTATGTGTCTGTTTGAGCTGGGACTCGCACCTCCCTGCTACACTGCGATGTCCCCCCTGTCACATCCACACAGTGACACACCCACGCGCCTTCCTAGGGCTGGACCCAGGGGCCTGGCCCAGGCACAGAGGTTTTTGGTCTGATGGCGCCTCCCAGGAACAGACTCGGCCCGTTAGCTCAGGCAGCAGGGACAGTGACAGAGGGTTTGGAGTCTTGGCTCATCAACACTTCAGGGGGCAGAGAAGAGCAGAGCAAATCCTGGATGTTTTCACTGCAGGGGCCAAACCGGGAGAGAAATAACCAGGGGGGAATTCTTCCTGGGTAACCCAAGGTGGAATTTTGGGGACTGCTCTCACTGAAACAAACACACCAAACAGTTCATCTGGGATCGACCCTTCCACCCAACCTGAGGTTTTCCATTTCCCATTTCTTTTCCGTCCTGGCTGGTTTGCATTCGGGTGGTTTTTAGCTAAATTTTCCAACGAAACCTCATTGTGAAGCAAGAAGCCCAAATGTTTCATTTAAACAATGTCACAACTGACATTGAATCGCACATCCCCTGAATCAGTCACTTACCTGTGCAGTTGAAGCAGACGTCAGGCTTGCTGAGCAGGATGTAGCCTCCCTGGCATGTGCAGGTGTAACTGCCCAGCGTGTTGCTGCAGATGGATTTGGGTCTGCAGGGTGACGGGTCGCGGGAACATTCATCAATATCTAGGTGACAGAATCCAAGTTGGCCATGTATGACCCTACGACACCAGTGTCCTACTGCCCCAGACCCTTCACACTGATGCAAACCCCACCGGATCCAGTGGGTATCTTCCCATCAGCCCCAGGGGGCTTTTGCATTCATCACTCTGCCCCGTGCATGAACTGGCTCTCACCATTACGCTACACTGCTGGGTCAGTGACGCGGTGCTCCCCAGAACTGGATGCAAACCCAGGCTTGCAGGAGCAGCAGTGGCCCCCTAGGATGTGGGTGCAGGTGGCATCCTCAAGGCACACCACTGAATTCAGATGGGCCCAGCTCTGCACAACAGAGTCTTCTCTCGGTGGGAGGATGGGGCAGATAAGCCCGGCAGCTGGCATCAGAGGGAGCACCGTGCCAGGAATATGGCTCCCTGCAAGTTTCCGCCCAGAGGCAGCAGTGCTAGCGGCCCGGGAAGTGACCCCCCGGATACCTGGGTTCCCTTCTCAGCTCTGTGAGGAGAAAGGGAGGGTTGGGATCTGGAGCAGGGAGACAGGGGAGGGGGAGTCCGGACTCCTGGCTTCGATTGCTAGCGGAGGGGTGGGAAGATGGTGCCCTGCTCCTAGCAGGATGGTGCACAAGCTGGACTGCTGGGTTCATGGGCAGCAGGTGTAAGGGGCAAAGGAAGGTATTTCTTCTCAGGGTCATAGTGCCTACCCTCTCCCTTCCTACCCCTGTGCCCACCCTTCCCGCCGGCTCCCACAGCTGTCTGGGGCCTGGTGACTCTTCCATCTAGGAACTTAAAAAAGGAAAATCCCTTCCAGCTTCCATACCGCTTAGCAGAACGTTTCTCTCTCTCTATGTTAAAGAAAGGTTTTCCTGCGGGATGACAGAGTGACGTCATCCCATCCCTCTGGGTCCCGCCGGCCTTCTCCCTCTCTCCCCCTCTTCCCTCTCCCCTCTCCCAGCTCCAGCTCGACCTCGCTGCTTCCCCTCCACGCCAGGAATTGCTATTTCAAACCACGCCAAGACGGGCAGCCCTGGGCTCTACAGGCAGGCCTGGGGAGGGGAGCAGCGCAGGCGGGACCACACCAGAGACACCAGAGAGAGGTCGGGACGGCCCCTGCTCCTGCTTTCCCCCACAACAGGAGGTTGCAGTACCCAGGAGCGTCATGTGCACATGGCACTAGCTGCGCCTCACTGTGCCCCACACGGGGCGGGCAGGCACCAATGGACCCGTGTTAGACCCAGGTCTAGTGTGTACTGTTGCTTGGAGATGGGAATGAGGGAGAGGTTGGGGGGAAAGAAAGAGCCCGGGGAGGGTGAGGGAGAAGGAACCATGGCTCGTGGGAGGGAGGGGGCGGAGGGGAACCAGAAGGAATACGGGCTGGCAGGGGGACTGGGGAGCCAAGACTTCCGAGTTCTGTCCCCAGCTCTGCCACAGACTCCCCACGTGACCTTTGCCAAATCCTTTCCCTTCTAGAAGGCTCAGTTTCCCCACATGAGCAGGGAGACAATCTAGTTCTCTCCCCAGATCCATGGCAAGGTGGGGGTGTCCATGGACACAGGGGCTGTGCGGTTCAGCAAGCAGAGGGCTGGGGGAAGTGAGCTCCGTGGCAGCTGATCCTCTAACTAGTCAGGCTGGGTGGGAAGGACCCTCATGAAATCGCTGCAGCCGTAGCACCTGGGGCTCAGGACAAAGTAGGAAGAGGTGGGGGTGGGGGGAGGAGGGGCAGGCAGAGCTGCTCTTGCATGGGAGCCACTGGAGATCCAGCATTAGCCTCTTACACCCAGAGCTTCCCTGCACCCCACGTCAGACACTTACCTGTGCAATTGAAGGGAGCGCCGGGCAGGCTGGACGGGAGGTAGCCTGCCTGGCACCTGCAGGTGTAACTGCCCGGTGTGTTGGTGCAGATGGAGTCGGGGCCGCAGGGCGATGGGTCTCGGGAACATTCGTCAATATCTGGACAGGGAAGAATCCAGATAGGCCATGTGGACGCTAGGACACCAGTGTTCTACTGCCCCGGGCTTCTCACGCTGACCCAAACCCCATTACAGCCAGTGGGAATCTTTCCATCAGCCCTAGGGGCCTTTTCCATCGGTCACTCTTCCCTGTTCCTGAACTGGCTCTCACCATTGCACTGCGCTGCTGGGTCAGTGATGCGCTGCTCCCCAGAACTGGATGCAAAGCCGGGTTTGCAGGGGCAGCAGTGGCCCCCTGGAATGTGGGTGCTGGTGGTGTCCTCAAAACACTCTGCTAATGCAGATGGGCCCAGCTCTGCACAACAGAGCCTTCTCTTAATGGGACGATAAGGAGAACGTAGCACAAGCATCTGGTATTAGTGGGGGGGGACCACTTTGCCAGGAATATGGCTTTCAGCAGGTTTGCAATATGCTGTCCATCCCCAAGAGGCAGCCGTGCTAGTGGCCTAGGAAGCGGGGTGCTAGGACACCTGGGATCTAGCGCTGAAAGCAGGGGACTGGGAAGTCAGGACTCCTGGCTTCTGTCCCCAGCTCTGCCACAAATTCCCCATGTGACCTTGGCCAAGTCCTTTCCCTTCCAGAAGCCTCAGTTTCCCCAGACGTACAGGGAGACAATCCCGTTTTCCAGATCTGATTTCCTATTATTGTAGGGCCACACCCTGAAGGGCAGGTAGAGCCCCGCCAGCTCCCCCTACAATCAATGGGAGTGGAGCCTACTCAGCACATGGCAGGCTCTGCTCTCCATTCACACAGCACCGCAGGGGGCTGCAGTGCTGCCTTACCCCAGCCTGGGGCCCTGTCGGCACTGCAGCTAAGCTGCGATTCCCCACCTGGGCAGACACACGCTCGCCGGCTCTGTCTGGGCTACAAAGCCATGCAGCAACCGTACAGCTCAGGCTCTGCCCAGCGCACACCTGGGATCAGGGACAGGGCGGCTCTAGGGCACTGGCCCATCTGCTGCATGCCCCTTCTGTATGCTCTGCCCTGCTGGGGGGGGCTAAACTGGGACTCGCACCTCCCTGCTGCACTGCAGATGTCCCCATGTCACAGCCACACAGTAACACACCCACGCGCCTTCCTAGGGCTGGACCCAGGGGCCTGGTCCAGACACAGAGGTTTTTGGTCTCATGGCACCTCCCAGGAACAGACTCGCCCATTAGCTCAGGCAGCAGGGACAGTAGGACACAGGGTTTGGCGTCTTGGCCCATCAACACTTCAGTGGGCAGGGAAAAGCTGAGCAAATCCTGGATGTTTTCAGCGCAGGGAACAAACCAGGATAAAAATAGCCAGCGGGAAATTGTCCCTGAGCAACCCAAGGGGGATTTTTGGGGACTTTTCTCACCAAAACAAACAAACCATACAGTTCATCGGGGATCGAACCTCCCACCCAATGGCTTGCCGTTCCTTCTCGGTCGTGGCTGGTTTGCACTGGGGCCATTGGGCTTTTTCCATTAAATCCAAACTTAGCTCATGTGAAGCAGTGGGGGCGTGCTGTTTGCTCTATTACCAGTGTGGTATGGTGGTGCCTTGATGGTTGCTGGGCTTGGGCAGTGGGTGATCTCCGCTGGTGGCTATTTGTAGCACGGTCCAACAGGACCACGGACAAGTCACTAGGCAAGGGTCTCAC
Source organism: Rafetus swinhoei (assembly GCA_019425775.1). Lineage (NCBI taxonomy): Eukaryota > Metazoa > Chordata > Testudines > Trionychidae > Rafetus > Rafetus swinhoei. The sequence goes on along the minus strand of JAFJHL010000256.1, from coordinate 9,511,489 downwards.
AAGCTGTAGGACAGGTTGCCTCCCAGGCAGAGAGAAAAAGGGAGGAAGGCGGAGACCAACCCCTGTCTGGGGGGGAGGGCTGGAAGAGAGGCAGTTTCTGTCTGGGAAGCAGGGGAGAAGGAGCGAGGGAAGGGGCTGGGATTGTAGGTCCCAGCCACCCCCCATCTCAAGGGTGGGGCCCTGAGGCCTCCTAGCCCCAGTTCCTGTAACCAGATTGCATCTGTGCTGTCCTGTATCTTGGAGAAGCAATAAACTCCCTCGATCCTACTGGCTGGCGGAGTCTGTTCGTGCCACTATGGGGGAGCAGGAGTCAGGGAAACCCCAACGCACCGTCACAGCTCAATTTCCCAATGAAACTTCATTTTGAAACAAAAAGCCAAAATGGTCCATGTAAACCACATCATGATGGTCACAAGGCCAGGCCCGAAGTTCCCGGGTTCGACTCCCACCCACAGCGTGTAACATATAAGAACAGGGACGCTGTGCCGACCGCTGGCCACGGTGTTCAGTCTAATGACACCAGTCCAGTTCATGCTCTGACTCTAAGGCAGAGAATGAGGCTCCACCAGAGGATATGAGTCTCCCTGGCCAAAGGGACTGTGGGGTTTCGCGAGCAGAGGGCCGGAGCAAGGGAGCCACATGGCAGCTGATCCTGTAGCTCTTCCTGCGGGGTGGGAAGGTGCCTCAGGTACCATCCCGATGAAATCTCTGCAGCTGTCGGGGCTTTGGAGAGTCAGAATCCCGGGTGGGCCGGCAGAGCCCCTCCGTACCTAGCTCTCCATTGTGGGGTGACCTGGTCAGCAGGCATTAGCCTTTCATACCTGGAGCCTCACACAGATCCCCTGTATAAGACGCTTACCTGTGCAGCTGAAGAGGGCGCCGGACTTGCTGGGTGCGAGGTAGCCTGCCTGGCACGTGCAGGTGTAACTGCCCGGCGTGTTTCTGCAGGTGGAGTTGGGGCCGCAGGGAGTTGGGTGGCGGGAACATTCGACAATATCTAGGTGCATTTGGGTGGTTTGTTTTTAGTTAAATTTCCCAACAAAACCTCATTGTAAAGCAAAAAGCCCAAACGTTTCATTTAAACAATGTCACAACTGTCACAATTCCATGTCGGAAGGCTCCGAGTTCTACTCCCGCCCACAGGGTGTTACATACAAGCACAGGAAGGCTTTGTCGACCTCTGGCCAAGGAGTTCAGAGTCTAACAACACCAGTCAGTGCCTCCTCTTACTGTAAGGCAGGGAATGAGGCTCCACCAGAGGATTTCCGTCTCCCTGGCCAAGAGGGCTGTGGGGTTTTGCGAGGAGACAGCGGCAGGAAAGGAGCCACGTGGCAGCTGATCCTGTAGCTATTCCCGAGGGGTTGGTAGGAGCCCCCTGTCCCATCTCCATGAAATGGCTGCAGCTGCCGGGGCTTTGGAGGGTCAGAATCCCGGGTGGGCTGGCAGAGCTGCTCAGAACCTAGCTCTTGACTGCGGGTGACCATGGAGTCACAGAGCTGGAAGAGACCTCAGGAGTCATCTAGTCGAGCCCCTGCCTAAGGCAGGACCAATCCCAACTAAATCAACCCAGCCAGGGCTTTGTCAAGCCGAGAGTTAAAAACCACTAGGGATGGAGATTCCACCCCCTACCTAGGGAACCCATCCCAGTGCTTCAGCACTCTCCTAGGAAAATAGTTTTTCCTAATATCCAAGCTAGACCTCCCCCACTGCAACTTGAGACCATTGCTCCTTGTTCTGCCATTCGTCACTGCTGTGAACAGCCTCTCTCCATCCTCCTTGGAACCTCCCTTCAGGAAGTTGAAGGCTGCTATCAAATCCCCCCTCACTCTTCGCTTCTGCAGACTACATAAATCCTTTCTATTGTGGGGGGCCCAGAACTGGACACAATACTCCAGATGTGGCCTCACCAGAGCCGAATAAAGGGGAATAATCACATCTCTGGATCTGCTGGCAATGCTCCTCTTAATGCAACTAATATGCCATTAGCCTTCTTGGCTACAAGGGACACTGCTGACTCATATCCAGCTTCTCATCCACTGTCATCCCCAGGTCCCTTCCTGCAGAACTGCTACTTAGCCAGTCGGTCCCCAGCCTACGGGAGTTCTTGGGATTCTTCCGTCCCAAGGGCGGGACTCTACACTTGTCCTTGTTGAACCTCATCAGATTTCTTTTGGCCCAATCCTCTAATCTCTCTAGAGGCATTAGCCTCTCACACCCAGAGCCCTACACACATCCCCCGAATCAGACACTTACCTGTGCAGCTGAAGGGGGCGCCAGGCTGGCTGGCCGGGAGGTAGCCTTCCTGGCACGTGCACATGTAACTGCCAAGTGTGTTGTTGCAGATGGAGTTGGGGCTACAAGGCGATGGGTCTCGGGCACATTCGTCAATATCTAGAAGGGAGAAACCATGTGGTTGTCCATGTGTGAGCCTAGCACACCGGTGTTTTACTGCCCCAGCCCCACACACTGACCCAAACCCCATTGGATCCAGTGGGAATCTTTCCATTAGCTCGAGTGGCCTTTTACATTGGTCACTCTGCCCGTGCCTGAACCAGCTTCCACCATTGCACTGCGCTGCTGGGTAAGTGACGCGCTGCTCCCCAGAACTGGATGCAAAGCCGGGCTTGCTGGGGCAGCAGTGGATCACTGGGGTGTTGGTGCAGGTGGTGTCCTCAGGGCACACCCCTGATTGCAGATGGGCCCAGCTCCACACAACAGAGCCTTCGCTAGGCGGGAGAAAAAGGGTGGGGGGTGAGCAGGGACAGCAGCTGGCATCAGAGGGTCACTGTGCCAGGAGTATGGCTCCCAGCAGGTTTGCAATGTGCTGCCCATCCCCCAGAGGCAGCAGTGCTAGTGGCCTGGGAGGTGGAAGCCAGGGCGCCTGGGTTCCCTTCTCAGCTCTGTGAGGAGAGTGAGGGTTGGGAGCTGGAGCAGGGAGGAGCTGGGGGAGTCATACGGGGGAGTCCAGACACCTGGGTTCTATTGCTGGCGGTGGGGTAGGAAGATGGTGGACTGGTCGTAGTAGGGTGGTGCACAGGCGGGATTCTTGGGTTCTATCCTGCCCTTCAGGAGGGGAGTGAGGTCTAGTAGATATAGCAGAAGGCGGGAGTCAGGGCTCCTGAGTTCCACTCTAAGGTTTTGCACAGATTCCCTGTGTGACCTTGTTGAAGCCTTTTCCCCACCTGATGCCTCAATTTCCCCCACTGTGACCTGGAGACAATTTTCTCTCCCCAGATCTCCGTGCCCATTTTTCAGGGCTATGTGCACAGAGGCAGGGCACCTGCCCCTTCCCCGTAACCTATGGGAGCAGAGGCTTCTCAGCTGTCACTCAGCACGTCTCTGCCCTGGGTCTCCATCCACATGGCCCCATTGGTGCGTCTAGTGCACCCTGTCCCTGGATCTCCCGTGTCTGTCAAAAGCTTTAGTTCATTCCTTACGCTCCCCCTCCACTCCCCAGCCTTGTGCCAGCCCCAGCCCAGTGTGTTCGAGCAGGGCAAAGCCCCAGTCCTAGACCGGCTGACGGCAAATCTCTGTTGTTTCAGGGGAGTCGATGGGGCAGCAGCCCTGGGGCCTGGCCCCAGTGACTCTGCACCCTTCACTCTGGGTGAGGATCCAGCCCTGCAGGAGCCAGCCCAGTGTGTGTTGAGCAGGGCAATGAGCAGCAAAGGGCTTTGGTGCCTGGCCATGGGCATCTGAGACAGTCAAGGCTGCGCGGAGACGGCCGTGGTCCCAGGGGTGCTGGCTCTCCCAGGCCCAGGAAGGCACCGGACACAGAGCCAGGCCGAGGGGCTGGTGTGCCGGGAGTCCCTACATGACTGTCTGGGGCAGGAGGGACCCTGCCGGGAGAACGCCTTCGGCTTCCCACTGGCTCTCACCTGAGCAGTCCAGAGGGGCGACGCTGCCGGGCAGAAAGGAGTCTCCTTTGGAAGAGCTGTAGCCAGGTAAACACATGCAGGAAAAACTTCTCTCATTGTCAAGGCAGTAGGTATTTGGGCCGCAGGGCTGGGGGACTTGGGAACATTCATTGATCCCTGGACAGGAGCAAACAGAACTGGAGTCATTCAGTGGCCCAGGAAGGTGCTTGTGTTGCCCCAGTGGGTGGGTCTTACAGGTCCCCCTATGGGCCCGTGGGCAGGAGGACACAGAGCGCTCCTGCTTTCTCCAGTGGTGGGCAACCTGCTGCCTGCGGGTCAGATGCAGCCCACTGGGGCTCCACCTGCGACTTGCAGAGCCCCTGTCTTACCCCTCCCCCACACACCTTTAACGCACTGGGGCACAGGAGCCCCACACGTCTTACTCCTTCCCCTTCCTCCCAGCACTTTCGGAGAGCCACAACTCACCTGATATGTGCTCCGTACCCCCTCCAGCGCCTCCCGCCCAAGGCTGAACTTTGGAGTGCTTGACTCGCAACCTGTCGCACAATCATCCCCAAACTGTGGGACACGCCCTCCCTCCATGGGGGTATGGAGGAATGTTGGGGGGGTATGACAGGGCCTGGGAAACCCCTATGGGTGCGTTGTGTGACCAGGGCCTAGCAATGGATTGTCGTCCTGTTCAGTGGGAAACACAGAGGAACTGGCAATGATCATGGAATTAAAAGGAGCTCTGTTTATTCCCCTGCGGAGCACGTGGTTTTATGGCAAGTAGGGAGGGGGGAGTTAGATGCAGCGTAAGGGATCAGAAGGGAGCAGAAAATCAGAAAGAGGAAAATGCAGGGAAAGGTGAGGAGGAAATTGGATGCAAAGCTCTTTGCCCGTTCAAAGCCCCTTCCAACTGGCTGACACACAGGGGTTTGAATCTGGAGATTTTGCCCGGGTTTCCAGGCATCAACTTACCCGCGCTGGAGAAATGAGTCTCCTTGAGGCAGATGAGCCAATAAAAGCCTGGAAGAGGAGAAACAGTCAAGGATGTTCCTATGGCACTGGCTGGGCAAGGCCTTGGGGATGGGGGGTTTATTCCTGGCTCTGCTGGTGGAGCTCAGCCACGTTACAGCCCCTCCGGCCCGTGTCACCTGGGGCTGGCTTCTCCATTCTGATTAGATGCTCTCCAGAGCAGACTCTGTGTCCACCCAGCTGGGTTCAGAGATGTCGGTCGCTCTTGTTGAGCAAGGGGCCCGTGTGTCAGCTCCAGGCTGACGAGCAGCAGCAGCAGAGCCAGGAACATGAGGGCTGCAAGCCCCTGGGGGAGCATCTCCTGGCACGGGGGGCGGAGGGGATTCATGTAGTCTAGAGCATTAACCTCTACGCTTTGGCTTATCGGTTAACCGACTACACTATGACAATCCTACTCCCGGGGGCATCGTTGGTCAGCGCCAGGCTCCTGCAGCGGGGAGGCAAGAGCACATCTGGCCCAGGCTGGAGCTGTGCCGCCGCCTGGCTTGGGGATCAGGGCCACCAGGCAGCCAGGCAGAGCCCCAGCCCCAACAGAACCAGGGACCCAAGCAGGCCAGGTGGCTCCCAGCAGCTTCCAATCCCCTGGCTCCTGGCAGGGGGCAACAGTTTTCAAACTGTGGGGTGCGCCCACCATTGCACATCTCTGTGCCAAATGGGGGAGTAGAGACCTGGGGGGCACGTGACCCTGCGTGTGCCCCTCCCCCCTCCAGGCGTTGCCTCTCGATAATCAGAATCTTCTGTAGGCCAAATCCCAAGGCATTTACCTCAGGAGCCAGACCCCAGGCACTGTCAATCAGCCTGGCACTTTTGACGACAGGATCCATCAGAGAGGGTCAGACCAAAGGTCCGTCTAGCCCAGGATCCCATCTCCTGACAGTGGCTAATGCCAGGTGGGGTTGCCAGGTATCCGGTATTGTACCAGACAGTCCGGTATTTGCGTGCTCTGTCCGGTAAAAAAAAAAATCAGAAAATCCCGGACATGTGCAATGTATTTTCTGATTTTTCCGGCTGCGCACTGGACGGAAGCCTGGCGGGGGCGGGGGGAGCGGCTGGGAGTCCCAGCTGGGAGGCGGCGCCGGGATTGCCGCGGGGAGCCCTCAGTCGGTTGAGTGTGAGGAGGAGGGGAAGCCTCCTCCTCGCTCGTGCGTCACCGGGAGCCTGCGCGGGACAGTCCCACTTCCCGCCGGCCGATTTGCTCACGCCCCCCCACCCAGCCGGCCGGTTCTCCCCCACTTCTCCTCCTGATCTTCCCCCGCCAGCTCTGCTTCCCGCCCACCCTTCCTCCCAGCCACCCTCGTGGTCCCCGATCCCCCCCCAGCTGTGCTTCCCACTCCCCTTACTCCCAGCCAGCCCCGCCCCCTCCAGGCCAGTCCCTCCTCCCCGATATCCCGCGGCCAGCCCCATTCCGCCCAACCCTCCCCACGACCAGCCCTGCTTCCCGTTGGCCCCCATCTCCCCTGGCCAGCCCTGTTGTCCCTCCCCGTTAGCTGTTTCCAGGCCCCCCCTTTCCCAGCCAGCAGCGCTCCCTTCCTGGCCGGTCCTGCCCCACCCCAAATGAAGCATGTCCGGGTTTGGGGTTTTTTAAATGACTACCTGGTAACCCCTAGCAGTGATCCAGGTCCTTGGAGTCTTTTTTTTGTTCAACAACTTTGGTTCCCCGCCCCCTCTTTTTTCCCTTCAACAACATTTTTCCCCGGTGGCTTTTTTTTTTTGGGGGTGTTCAGTATTTTTGTTTCAGCCATCGGGCAACCCTAATGCCAGGTGCCGCAGAGGGAGTGAACAGAACAGGGAATCCTCAAGTGACCCCCTCCCCTGTCGCTCATTCCCAGCTTCTGACAGACAGAGGTTAGGGACGCCCTCCCTGCCCAGCCTGGCTAACAGCCATCGATGGACCTGTCCTCCATGAATGTATCTGGCTCTGTTTTGAACCCTCTTAAAGTCCCGGCCTGCACAACATCAAAAGTCTCTCTGGTGAACGTAAGGACAAGGAAGCCAAGTCACATCGAGTGTGAGGGCTTTGCAGCAAACCAGCCCAGCCCCGGCAGGTCCCTCCGAGCGCTGAACTCAGATGCAGGAGTCAGAGCCCCGAGCACTGACCATGGCACCATGGGACCTGCCTCCTGACAGTGGCCGATGCAGGAGTTTAGCTGGAGAAAGCCCCACAAAAGGACCATGGGAGTCTGGCTCATTCTATGAGCCCCCTCACAGGGGAGAAGTTCCCAATTATGTGGGCATCTAGTCATCTCCAAAAGCTGGGCTTGCCAACCACCCCTTCCTACTCCAAGCCCAGCTGAGGCCCAGGGGGTTCGGAAACACTCCCTGGTTGAGGCACCAGAAGCCCAGCGGCTCAGGGCAAACGCCTCTGGAGCTGGGAAGGCAGATGGAAAGCTCAGACAACTCCTGCTGGCAGGGCCTCCTCACACGGGGCTGCAGGGAGCCTCTCTCTGCCCCACTCACAGCTACAGCGGCTCACGGTGCCGTCTGAGTTCCAAAGAAAGGGGGCAAACTGGGTGGGATCAAAGGGCCGTGCCAGGCCCAGTGTGGGCCAGATAATCCGCATTCGCAGCCCATCCGAAAAAGCGGTTTCCCTTTGGGAACCAAGGGGGCCAGAGGTTTCAGGCTAGCAAATAGCCAAATGTTTTTAACCAGCAAAGGAAGGAGGCTCTGGACCAGCCTCCCTGTGGGATTAATGGGCACCAACAGCCCAGCTAGGTGTAGGGTGGGGCAGGATACGTGTATATGCAGGGCTACGTGGTAGCAGGGGAGCCGAGCTCTCAGACCTGCGCCTTCCCTTCCCAGCCCCTCCCTGCCTCTAGGGGGTCTTCTTGTAGTTCTCTGGCTACAGGAGCTGGCCTGTCTCTGGGGCTGCCCCCAAACCCGCTGCTCCTTGCTGTTCTCCAGCTGAGCCAATGGCTGGTTTTTATAATCATCTGCTCCCCAGCGGCCAGTCTCAGCTGGGAGGTGGCGGGTCGGTTACAGGTGAAACTGGGCCAGCCCCAGCTGCCCATGAAGTGTTTCAATCTGCACCTGCGGGTGAGCCAAACCCATGTCTCTCTCACACATGCCAGATAACCCCTGTCCCTCTTACTTCTCTCCGTGCATTATGTGGCGAGAATCTGTGCTGGGAAGGGCTGATGTCACAGCAAGTCCCTTCTGCTGCCTGTTGTATTATTGCATGTGATATATGACGGCCAGGGCAGGACTGGAAGGGGGTGATAAGCTGGGTGCAGGGAAGGACTTGAGGACAGGGGCTGGGCAGGGGGACTGGCTCCCAGCCCCGCCTCCGCCCGGCTTCTGCTCCCAACTAAAGGGAGTGCCTGCCGGGGGTGCGGCCCGAAGGACTCCAGCTGTGGCCAGTGGCTGCACCCCACCCCCCCGCAAGGTCTGCTTCCCGCCCCCCTTCCTCTGGGCCCCCTCTCCTCACGTCCAGCCCCGCGGTCCCCGACCCCCAGCTCTGCTTCCCACCCCCTTCCTCTGAGCCCCCTCTCCTCACGTCCAGCCCCGCGGTCCCCGACTCCCAGCTCTGCTTCCCGCCCCTTCCTCTGAGCCCCCCTCTCCTCACGTCCAGCCCCACGGTCCCTGAGCCCCGCCAGCTCTGCTTCCCCCTCCTCCCTCTGGCCCCTCTCCAGCCCCCAGCCTCGCGTCTCCCCACCCCCGCCAGCTCTGGTTAACTGCATAAAAGAATGGAATTTATACATTGTAAATTTATAAAAGCTGCACCCTTAAAGGTTAAATTTGCTCTCTCAGAAAACAAATCATACACTTTTGGCTTGCTTTCAGATCCAAGGTTGTATGAATAACAAACTGCCTGTTTATTTCAGAAAAATGTGGGGCCCGCTGTCCCCCATAAGTAAGCTTGTAACATTGTATATGATTCTTTTCCAGAAAAAAAAAGAAAATCTTTTTGATTGCTGGAATAGTAACTAGCAAACGCCTTGTTCTAAAAAAGAGTTTGTGGCAGTAAATTCTCTCATCACTATCCATGAATAATTTGAAGCTTCACACACTAAAAACCCTAATCAGCAGTACAAAAAGGAAACTAAAACATGCCACCTGTAACTTAATAATTGAACAATAAAGTAATCTATTCAAACCCTCTAAAACTGGTGTGCAAAATAGAAGCATACCATTGAGTAACAGCAGGCTAATTAAAATTAGCAAGGACATCTGTAAAGTATTCTAAAATATAATGTGCCACCCCCACGGGTGTAGAAATATTTTCTTTGTCTTTCAGAACATCAAAAAGCGCTGGTACCAGGTAAAAAAAACAACCATGGTTCTCTATCTGTCATGACATAATGTTGTTTTTGTGTTGTTTTAATTAATATGTTTTGTAAATGTTGTGTATAGAATATTGTTTTTAAATAAAAATATTTTAAGTAAAGCAAAAGTGTAACTTTAAACAAAACAAAATTAATAATTGGGCCCAATCAATTGGCAACTCAAAATTTAGTGAAAAATAATAGTGTAAAAAATTGTTTAAGCTAAAAGAATGTTAATAATGTCTCCACTGCTCCTGCTACTTTTATGGAGCTGAAGGAAAAAGGCAAAATTTGCACTGTGAAAAGGAGGATTGAAAGTGGGGTATATAAGAACATAAGAACATAAGAACGGCCGTACCAGGTCAGACCAAAGGTCCATCTAGCCCAGTAGCCTGTCTGCCGACAGTGGCCAGCACCAGGTGCCCCAGAGGGGGTGGACCGAAGACAATGATCAAGCGATTTGTCTCCTGCCATCCCTCTCCAGCCTCTGACAAAGAGAGGCCAGGGACACCAATTCTATCCCCTGGCTAATAGCCTTTTATGGACATAACCTCCATGAAATTATCTAGCTTCTCTTTAAACTCTGTTATAGTCCTAGCCTTCACAGCCTCCTCTGGCAAGGAGTTCTACAGGTTGACTACACGCTGTGTGAAGAAGAATTTTCTTTTATTAGTTTTAAACCTGCTACCCATTAATTTCATTTGGTGTCCTCTAGTTCTTCTATTATGGGAACTAATAAATAACTTTTCTTTATCCGCCCTCTCCACACCACTCATGATTTTATATACCTCTATCATATCCCCCCTCAGTTTCCTCTTTTCTAAACTGAAAAGTCCCAGTCGCTTTAACCCCTCTTCATATGGGACCCGTTCCAAACCCCTAATCATTTTAGTTGCCCTTTTCTGAATACTTTCCAAGGCCAAAATATCTTTTTTGAGGTGAGGAGGCCACATCTGTACACAGTATTCAAGATGTGGGCGTACCATAGTTTTATACAGGGGCAGTAAGAAATTCTGGGTCTTATTTTCTATCCCTTTCTTAATAATTCCTAGCATCCTATTTGCCTTTTTGACCGCCGCTGCACACTATGTGGAAGTTTTCAGAGAACTGTCCACAATAACTCCAAGATCTCTTTCCTGATTTGTCATAGCCAAATTAGCCCCCATCATACCGTACGTATAGTTGGGGTTATTTTTCCCGATGTTCATTACTTTACACTTATCCACATTAAATTTCAATTGCCATTTTGTTGCCCAATCACTTAGTTTGGTGAGATCTTTTTGGAGTCCCTCACAGTCTGCCTCTGTCTTGACTATCCTAAACAGTTTGGTATCATCCGCAAACTTTACCACCTCACTGCTTACCCCTTTCTCCAGATCATTTATGAATAAGTTGAAAAGGATTGGTCCCAGGACTGACCCTTGGGCCAATCCCCTTCCACTGGGTTCGCTTTGCTTAAATTGCCATACTAAAGAAATATTTCACTTTTGCAACTTGCACACTAATTATGAAAGTGGTTTAGCCAAAGATGACAAGGAATCTGTAAGTAACACAACACGGGCAAGTGGGACATCAAAATATTTAAATATGATGAGGAAACTAGTAACCCCACCATTGCAATAACGGCCACTTGCCCTGCTATTCATTGGTCCCTGTCACCTTAAAAGACTTGAGAAAAAAAAAATCATGAAATTAAATGATCTTTTGCTCACCTTTCCTAACCTTAAAGCTTGTAAATAAGATTCCCTTCTTCTCTTGACTGCACTAACTCGCGCTTGTATTTTAGTTAAAGGATTGTTTATATTTATACTGACTCCCGATATGCTTTTGGCGTTGTCTATAATTGTAGACAGTTGTGGAAGTAATGTGGCTTCCTTACCTTTGCTGGTTTCCCCATCTGCAATAGCTGTTATGTAAATGCACTTCTTTGTGCTTTCCTTTACCCTCCTCCTTGTCTATTGTCAAGTGTCAAGCACACTTGGCCCCTTCTGATGAAGTTACCTGTAAAAATGCCTTTGCTGATCAATCAGCAAAGAATGTGGCCCTTTCTGGCCCTCAGGCTCATGTTCTTGTCTGCCCTTCTGTAGCCCGGCCAACATTGGCGTCCCTCACAGAACTGGCTGGGCTACAAGGCGAGGCACCTGAGACTGAAAAAGCAGACTGGCTGAGGCGGGGCTGCTTGTTGCACCCTGACTCGCTCTGGCGCTCCCCGGACGGCTGCCTGGTTGCGCCTGAAGCCCTCCTGCCCTACCTTGCTTGTGTGACCCACTCGGTGGCCCACACAAGCAAAGGGGGGGATGATTGCAGCGGTGCAGCAGGATTGGTTCACCCCACATTTTCCTGCTGTGGCGGCGCAGAGCAAGTACTGCAGTACTATCTGTTTAGCCCATAACATTGGACAGAGGATAAAAACTAAAATTGCAGCACACCTCCCCACCGTGGGGACCCTTTGTAAATTTGCAAATGGATTTTGTACAAATGCTGAAATCTTGTGGATATGAGTACATTCTTGTAATCATTGATATGTTTTCGGATGGGTAGAAGCTTATCCTTGTAAACATGCCGATGCTACTACAGTTGCCAAGAAACTTCTCAGAGAATTAATCCCCCGGTTTGGAGTGCCTCTTTCTTTAGACAGTGACCGGGGAACTCATTTTACAGGACAAATAGTTCAAAAGGTATGTGCTGCTCTAGGAATCCAACTGCATTTACACTGTGCATACCATCCACAGTCCAGTGGAGCGGTAGGAAGAAAAAACTCTGACTTAAAGACCAAATTAGCTAAAAACTGTGAGGACTCTGACCTTAATTGGCCAGATGCATTACCTTTGGCTTTAATGTATATTAGGGGTACAGGGAATAGGAAACATGGACTATCTCCCCACGAAATTTTAACCTGTAGACTCATGAGATTATTATACACCTCGCCTAGAGCACCGCATCAATTTGATCTACATATAATAGATGATGTTATGTTAAGTTACTGTAAAGCCTTAATGAAATGTGTAGGGTCTATTCACACCCAGGTCAAGGAAGCCCTTCCCGAACCTACGTCGGAACCGTGTCATCCTTTAGGGCCTGGAGATTGGGTCTACATCAAGGTACACCAGCGGAAAAACGCCCTCCAACCTCGCTGGAAAGGGCCTTACCAAGTCTTGTTAACCACTCACACTGCTGTAAAATGTGAAGGACTCCAGAGCTGGGTACATGCATCGCACTGCAAAAAGGTACCTCCCCTGGTTGATCTACATCCGTTCTCAGCTACTGCACCTCCAGTTGCAGCAGAACCAGTTACACATTCTACAGAGACAGAGTCTCCACGATATAACTTAGGATCACGAGAGAAAAAAGGACTTAATGATCCCCACGACTGAATTGTTTGGTGCAGGATTTGTCGTTTTCACGATTCTGGGAATTATAGGAGTTTGTTATTGGATATATATCAGGGAAAGGGGTGGTAAACCTCCCATTTTTTAATGAATTCTAGCATCTGGGACCCTTGGACAGAGATTGACAACTATTGGGATCTAGAAAAGCCCCAGGGGTTGTTGTTTTTTCTCTTAGGTATAGTTAGTTTTTTGTTACTAATTTTATGTTGGAAGCCTAAGTTTTAAGTATGTTACATTTTATTCTAATTGTTCTCCTTTCTTCCTGCACCTTCGCTGAATGGCGTAATTCTCTGCTAAGCTCAGATGTTGCTTGCACTAAAAATTCTTATATTCATGCAACTGTAACTATAGCCAAAGCTTTGAATTTATCTAAGTGTTAGTTGTGTGGACGAAACTCTCCATCAACATCCCAATCTCCATACCCCATCACTGCTATAGAAGCAAACTATTCTGACTCACAAAGCTGGGGAAGCGAGGCAGCTGATAAGGATCCCTCCTGGTGCCCTTATCCCTCAGACTATCACATGAACTTAGATAATGCTTTAACTCAAGCGCAATTTTGTTGGGAAAAGTCAAAAAATAATTGTAATAACCTGTCAATATTTGTTGGGCTACAGCTAAATTGTAACCTTACCATTAACGCAACCCATTCAATTTAAAAAAAATGGAACTACTTATAACGCTTCCCAAATCACCAGTGAAACTTATTCTGCATTTCTACCTTGGGACCCTACCACAAAAAGCAAAAAAAAACCAAAAAACCCACCTCTCTAGTGTCCCCTACCATTGGTGTTTGCTTGGTCCATTGCTTAGAGGAATACAGGGATGGGGTTGGAACATAACCAGTGCAAAAGGCCGAGGCCAGCTCTGTGGGAAATATGCCAGTCACTGGGATCATAGAGGATTTACAACTGTTAGACACACTAGGCCAGGGCATTTCCTATTGTGCGGGCCCAATGGCCATAACAGCCTGCCAAAATATTGGCATGGTCGGGAGTGCAGTTGGAAGTGCTCTATTAATGCCAACGCAATATTTAGAACAAAAAGAACTGCCCCAGCAGTGGGCCCACGAACAAAAGCAGGGGCTCCAAATTCCATCTTGGATAAGAAATTTAGGGAATGTTTTAATTAATCTGTCTCCCATGGCACCATTTAAACTCGAGGCCCAAATAAACCAGTTAGCACTTGCATTAGAAACAGTAGCAAATGACACAGCCCAAGGATTTGAACTCATTAAGCAAGAGGCTAAATGAAATCGGGAAATGACATTAGAAAACTGACTAGCATTAGATTATTTGCTAGCCGAACAAGGAGGCGTATGTGCCTTAATTAAAGGAGGACATTGCTGTACATATATTCCCGACAACTCTGGTAACTTGGCCAGCATCATTAAGAGCATTAGAAAAACCGCCCAAGAGGTAAATAACCTCTGTAGTTGGTCATTATGGGAGTGGGCCACGGCCAACATAAGCTCATGGGGACAGAAACTGTTACAATGGATATTATGGGGGGTAGGAATTTTTTGTGTAGTGATTGTTGTTATTCATCTGTTTAAAGCTTTAATAACCAAATTATGTACAACCACTGCAAAGGCACTTAGCCCTACGATATCACGACAAATTCAACTTATGTACCTGGAAATGCGGCAAAAAGAAGAAGACATTGACAAAGAAATACAAAGCCTAATGCTGCTAAATGGACAATCCTAAGAGGCAAAAAGCAGATGATGAGACAGCGTGGTCTAGTCAGTGACTGATCTTTGGATAAAGAGTCATGAGAGGGACGTCTGCGGCTTGTCTACTGCACTCTTGGACTGATAAAAGTGTGAGACTATAAAGTCTCAAAGGGGGGAATGTGGGAGTAGGCCTCAATAGCTTGACCAAAGTCTGATATTGTACGCAGTGCGTCCTACGTCAGAAGCGAGCTTTTAAGCAAGTTGAGCAAGTAACCACAATGCCATTAAGCAAAAAAAAAAAACCCGCCCTGCGTGCAATGGGTTAAAAGGTCAGGCAGATGTTACCATTTAAGGGTAGAATGTCTTACTTACTCTTTTTCCCTGTAAATTTCCACTGTGCCCTTGTCAAAAAGTATAAATGTGTCAGACTGTTGAAGGTAAAGGTGGAGGGCCTAGTATCGGTAAGGGCTGACTCCCTGCTATCTGCGAACCCCAGCTGGGTTATTAAAGTGGTTTTGTCTGACTTGAACCCTAAAGCTAGCGTGTGTTTATTCCACGACACCAGGAACCAATCATATCGCAAGTCGGGGGTTGCCTGTATCGCAACCCCCATCCTCTCCAATAACCTTACAACCCCCAACAATTCCTTTATGGGCCAGGACTCCTACCATTATAACACTATGCAATCATGAAGTGTACCATTAAATCCTATGACTGTGAAATTCACTAAAAAGGACCAGAAATTTGGTAGGGCCCTAATAATGATCCTCGGTAAGTTCTTCCAATGCTTAATTGCCCTCACTGTTATAATTTGCCACTGTGGATTTGTCTAGCTTCAACTTTCAGCCATTGGATCTTGTTAGTCCTTTCTCTGCTAGACTGAAAAGCCCATGACCAAACATTTATTTCCCACTTAGTCATTCATAGACTTGGCTCAGGCTACGCTTTATCCTTCTCTTTGTTAAGCTTTGGAAATCATTAAGAAAGGGATAGAGAATAAGAGAGAGAGTATATAACTCCATGGTACGCTCACATCTTGAATACTCCGTGCAGATGTGGTCGCCTCATCTCAAAAAAGATTCTTGCATTGGAAAAAGCTCAGATGATTAGGGGTATGGAACAGCTGCCATATGAGGAGCGATTAAATAAACAGGGAGTTTTCATCTTGGAAAAGAGACAACTAAGTGGGGATATGATAGAGGTCTATAAAATCATGACGGGTGGAAAAAATGAACAAAGACATTATTTACTCCTTCCCATAACTCAAGAACTAGGAGTCACCAAATGAAAATAATAAATATCAAGTTTAAAACAAACAAATGGAAATATTTCTTCACATTACGCACAGTCAACCTGTGGAACTCCTTGCCAGAGGAAGTTGTGAAGACCAAGACTTTAACAGGGTTCAAAAAGGAACTAAATAAATAAAGGAGGACTGGTCCATCGATGGCTATTAGCCAGGACAGGCAGGAATGGTGTCTCTAGCCTCTGTCTATGAGAAGCTGGGAACGGGCAACCTGGAAGGGATCACCTGATGATTGCCTGCTCTGTCAATTACCTCGAGGGCACCTGCATTGGCCTCTGTAAGAGACAGGACACTGGATGGACCTTTGGTCTGACCCAGTCTGGCCGCTGTTGTTTTTATGTTATGATAAAAATATGGAGTTCCTGGAGTATTTCCCTGTCCTTCCCTTTCCACCCCATTACTCATTCTCATGCCCCTTTTCTGACCCCTCCAATTTTTTCAACACCCTTCCTGAATTGCGGATCCCAGAACTGGACACAGGATTCCAGCAGGGGTTGCACCAGCACCGAGTGCCGAGGTAAAATCACCTGCCTGCTCCTCCTTGGGATTCCCCTGCCCTTGCTCCCCAGGATGGCATTGGCCCCTTGGTCACAGGATCATACTGGGAGCTCATGCTCTGCTGGTTCCCCACCGCGATCCTCAAATATTTGTTTCTCAGGACACAGCCCCCACACTGTGAGTATGGCCAACAGTCTGACCCAGGCAATTCCAGCTCATCCGGAGAACAAGACCCCTGGCCACCCCTGACAAGACCCCTGACCATCTCATTAGCCTGCCCGTCCTGACAAACAGGCTGACCAGGAACGTTGTTCTCTCCCCACTGCTCCTGGGGACTGTCAGTATCAGGGTCCTGATTTCTCGTGGACCCTTACCCCTCCTAGATATCCCAACCATATATATACAATATATACAATATGATAGGGACTAATTTGGCTACAACCACTCAAGAGAGAGATCTTGGAGTCACTGTGGATAGATCTATGAAAATATCCACTCAATGTGCAGCAGCAGTGAAAAAAGCCAATCGAATGTTAGGAGTCATTAAAAAAGGATAGAGAGTAAGACAAAATCTTATTGCCTCCATATAAAACCATGGTACGGATATATTGGCATTGGAAAAGGTTCAGAAAAGGGCAACAAAAATTATATGGGTTGGGAACGGGTCCCATATGAAGAGAGATTAAAAAGACTTGGACTTTTCATCTTAGAAAAAAGGAGAGTAGGGGGAGATATGATAGAGGTCTATAAAATCGTGACTGGTATGGAAAAAATGAATAAGGAAAAGTTGTTCACTTATTTCCATGATATAAGAACTACGAGGTCACCAAATGAAATTAACAGGCAGCAGGTTTAAAGCAAACAAAAGGAAGGTTTTTTTCACTCAGCACACAGTCAGCCTGTGGAACTCCTTGCCAGAGGATGCTGTGAAGGCTAGAACTTTAACAGGGTTCAAAAAACAGCTAGATAGATTAATGGAGGTTAGGTCCATCAATGGCTATTAGTCAGGATGGGTGGGAATCGTGTCCCTAGCCTCTGTTTCTCCGGAGGTGGGTGACAGGGGAGGGATCACGTGAGGATTACCTGTTGTGATCCCTCCCTCTGGGGCATCTGGTATTCGCCACACAGTCAGCAGACAGGATACTGGGTTAGATGGACCTTTGGTCTAACCCAGTATGGCCGTTCTTATGTTCTCCTTTTGGTACCAGGGCCAGCCAGCCCAAACCCCCACCAAGTTTCAGTAAAGGGCCAATACTGGCCGTCCATTCCTCTGAGTCTCCCCCTGTTTCTTGTTGCCCCTCCCTACACAGCTCGACTGTTCCATGCCTAACAGACACAAACACCCCCAGTCAGAACAATACGCCTGGAGCATCCCCTGCCTCCATGCTGCTAGCATCTGGGCAGGTTCCCACCTGCCATGGCATAGGTGGGGCCCACTGACTACATACTAGACAGTATTTGGTCCTGCCATGAGGGCAGGGGACTGGACTCGATGACCTCTCGAGGTCCCTTCCAGTCCTAGTATTCTATGATTCTATGATTCTAAGGTGGGTTTTTTCCAAGCCCCCACTGGAGGAAAATAACCCAATTTCTTGCAAACTTACCTAGAAAGGGGGTGATAAACTGCACCCTCATTGTGGCCGCTGCCTTCTCCTGCCAGGCAATGAAACTGCACTGACTTTATCCTGTTCTCATCTAGCAGAAGCTTCAGGGGGTAGCCGAGTTAGTCTGTTACAGAAAAAAACAGCAAGCAAATGGTCTGGTAGCACTTTATAGACTAACAAAACATGTAGATGGTATCAGATGACCGGAAGAAGTGGGCTGTGCCCACGAACTCTCATGATACCATCTACATGTTTTGTTAGTCTATAAAGCGCTACCAGACCATTTGCTTGCTGTTTGCATCTAGCAGAGGAAGTTTGCTGAGTGACACTGTTTTTTCTGCCACTTCTTTATCACAGGGTTTCAGCTCAGCAATGTTCCTCTTGCAACAGGCTGGTTCCTTAGGCCCAGGATGATCTCTGGGCATCTAACACATATTCATTATCAGTGTCCCCAGATAACACCCCTGCAAATAACAAGAAACACAGGGGAAGTGAATGTTTGGGGCTGAGAGAAGTGTTGCCTTTCAACACCGGTTTTTTGCCTCATTTGTGGCTTTGCAAGTGTGATCTGGCATGACACCGCTCCCTGCCACACAAACACCAATGTAAGAAGGAAAGTCCATTTGGAGAGGAAAACTCGAACCGTTTGGCTCTGACCATGTTAAAAACGAGACCCTGCCAGAACTCTCTTCTTTTTTAGCCCAAAACAGAAGTTCAGCAGAATCCAAACGCTTCTGTTCCGAGGGAGCTGTCCAGTTCAGGTCTTCCTTGGATTTTAGCCCCAGATCAGTGGGGGAGGCTGGGATCAGGCTGGTGTGATTATTTGTGGGGCTTTGTTTGAACAGGGCACTGTGGCCTAGACTGCCAGTGACTGCCCAGCGGGCCTGGAGCTCCGATTCTGCCCTTGCGGAAGGGCTACGGCGGCTGCTTCCCCAGCAGTGCAGAGCTCCCAGGCTGGCAGGGCGCAGGGCCAGGCTGCCCAGAGTGCCCTCACTACCCACCCCTACAGCAGCCTCCTCCACTTCTCCCATGGGCTGAGGGCCCTGCTGAGAGGAGCCTGCAGCTTCAGGATGCACCTCAGGTAAGACATGCTGCCCAGGCAGGGGGGCCATGCGCGGGGGAACCGACTGGACATGCCTCACGCTGGCCCTGCCTGGGATCTCTTCCCAGTTTTAGCAGGAGAGTATTACCTAGTGGTGAGAGCAGATGGTAGGGAATCGGAAAGAAGCCCTGAAACCCTGTTTGGGGAATATACTCTAGTTATCCAAGCATGCCTCAGTTTCCCCCACTGTGAAATGGGGCATAAGAACATAAGAACGGCCAGACTGGTTCAGACCATAGGTCCATCCAGCCCAGTATCCTGTCTGCCAATAGTGGCCAATGCCAGGTGTTCCAGAGGCAGTGAACTGAACAGGTAATCATCAAGCAATCTCCCTCCTGCCATCCATCTCCACCCTCTGACAAACAGAGGCTAGAGACACCATTCCTTACCCATCCTGGCTAATAGCCATTAATGGACTTAACCTCCATGAATGTATCTAGTTCTCTTTTAAACCCTCTTATAGTCCCAGCCTTCACAACCTCCTCAGGCAAGGAGTTCCACAGGTTGACTGTGCGCTGTGTGAAGAAGAACTTCCTTTTGTCTGTTTAAACCTGCTGCCCATTAATTTAATTTGGTGGCCCTAGTTCTTATATTATGGGAACAAGTAAATAACTTTTATTTATTCAGGCAATGATACCTGAGAAAAGCGTTCTGATGTCTTTGGTTGCGAGGCACCAATGTAACAGCCACACAGTGTGGTAGAAGTGCTGTCTTGCCTGATCAAAGAGACGGCTCTGTGGATGCAGCCAGAGCTAAGGGAAACGGGGGACAGCGATGTACAGGGAAGAGCTGCCCTGTGCCTGGCACGACGACACCAGCCTCCAAGAGGTGCTGCCTGGGAGCAGGTAGCTCTGAGAGAGCAAGCGACCTTTCTGACCTGGGGGGACATTTTTAAGTATTTTGTTTCAGGCCGGGAAGGGAAAACTCAAAGCGAAACGTCAGCAGAGATGTCGGCTTAGGATGTTCCACCCAGGGCAGAGGGCTCTGGGGAGGGGGTGGGGGTGGGTGGCCAGGCACAGCCCCCTATCAACAACAAAATAAAAATAATTCTATGTGGACTCCCCCTGATGGTCATAATTACAATCTGGATTTCTATATACAATGCTTCCGCAACAATGCACAGACTGACATTATTCACAAACAACAATCATAGAATCATAGAATACTAGGACTGGAAGGGACCTCGAGAGGTCATTGAGTCCAGTCCCCTGCCCTCATGGCAGGACCAAATACTGTCTAGACCATCCCTGATAGACATTTATCTAACCTACTCTTAAATATCTCCAGAAATGGAGATTCCACAACCTCCCTGGGCAATTTATTCCAGTGTCTGACTACCCTGACAGTTAGGAACTTTTTCCTAATGTCCAACCTAAACCTCCCTTGCTGCAGTTTAAGCCCATTGCTTCTTGTTCTATCCTCAGAGGCCAAGATGAACAAGTTTTCTCCTCCTTATGTCACCCTTTTAGATATCTAAAACTGCTATCATGTTCCCCTCAATCTTCTCTTTTCTAAACTAAACAAACCCAATTCCTTCAGTCTTCCTCATAGGTCATGTTCTCTAGACCTTTAATCATTCTCGTTGCTCTTCTCTGACCCTCTCCAATTTCTCCACATCTTTCTTGAAATGCGGTGCCCAGAACTTGACACAATACTCCAACTGAGGCCTAACCAGCGCAGAGTAGAGCGGAAGAATGACTTCTCGTGTCTTGCTCACAACACACCTGTTAATGCATCCCAGAATCATGTTTGCTTTCTTTGCAGCAGCATCACACTGCTGACTCATATTCATCTTGTGGTTCACTATAACCCCTAGATCCCTTTCTGCCATACTCCTTCCCAGACAGTCGCTTCCCATTCTGTATGTATGAAACTGATTGTTCCTTCCTAAGTGGAGCACTTTGCATTTGTCTTTATTAAACTTCATCCTATTTACCTCAGACCATTTCTCCAATTTGTCCAGGTCATTTTGAATTATTACCCTATCCTCCAGATTAGTCACAACCCCTCCCAGCTTGGTATCATCTGCAAACTTAATAAGCGTACTTTCTATACCAATATCTAAATCGTTGATGAAGATATTGAACAGAGCCGGTCCCAAAACAGACCCCTGCGGAACCCCACTTGTTATGCCTTTCCAGCAGGATTGTGAACCATTAATAACTACTCTCTGAGTACGGTTATCCAGCCAGTTATGCACCCACCTTATAGTAGCCCCATCTAAGTTGTATTTACCTAATTTATTGATAAGAATATCATGCGAGACCATATCAAACGCCTTCCTAAAGTCTAGGTATACCACATCCACCACTTCTCCCTTATCCACAAGACTCGTTATCCTATTAAAGGAAGCTATCAGATTGGTTTGACATGATTTGTTCTTTACAAATCCATGCTGGCTGTTCCTATCACCTTGCCACTTCCAAGTGTTTACAGATGATTTCCTTAATTACTTGCTCCATTATCTTCCTGGCACAGAAGTTAAACTAACTGGTCTGTAGTTTCCTGGTTGTTCTTATTTCCTTTTTATAAATGGGCACTATATTTGCCCTTTTCCAGTCTTCTGGAATCTCTCCTGTCTCCCATGATTTTCCAAAGATGATAGCTAGAGGCTCAGATACCTCCTCTATCAGCTCCTTGAGTATTCTAGGATGCATTTCATCAGGCCCTGGTGACTTGCAGGCATCTAACTTTTCTAGGTGATTTTTGACTTGTTCTTTTTTTATTTTACCTTCTAAAACTACCCCCTTCCCACTAGCATTCACTATGTTAGGCATTCCTACAGACTTCTCGGTGAAGACCGAAACAAAGAAGTCATTGAGCATCTCTGCCATTTCCAAGTTTCCTGTTACTGTTTCTCCCTCCTCACTGACCAGTGGGCCTATGTGACGGACCGGGCCGGTCTGGGCACCGCTGAGGGTGTCTGCTCAGGGCGAATTGCTCAAATCCGGGGCTCCTTACAGCCCCCAGACTGGTGGCCTCTCCAAACAGGCCACAAACCAGTCCCACAGAGCGCTTCAGCTGCCTGCCTGAAGCCTCACGAGCAAAACCCCTCCGACACCCCAGCAATATCCGTGCCCCAGATGGCCCCGGGCCTCATACACAGGTGGGGGGTCCTAGCACCCAATCCCACCTACCCCGAACAAGTTCTGTCCGGTTCCAAGAAACCAGCCACAGATCCCCGGTCAATTTACCCTCCGGATCTTACCCACAAATCACGCTGGGCCAATCCTTCAGCATCTAACATCTAAAGGTTTATTATTACAATAAAGAAAAGCATGAGAGTAAGGTTGTTAAAGGATAGTACATTACATGCATCGAATCTCCCAGTTCTCGATGCAGGCTCTAGCAGAGATGTTACAGCTGCTGGTCTAAAAGTCCTTGTTGCACATCCTAGGATCAGGATGGGTCCACAGTTCTTCCGGGCTCTTCGATCCCTGCACTGCTGCCTCTGGGATGAAGTGCTGAGCTGAAGACCAAGATGGCGTCGACCACATGGCCTCTTTATACAACCTTCCTGGTCTCTTCTTGGCTGCAGCAGGTCACCTGGCCAGCGGCCAATCTCTGTGTTCCCTGCTGGCAGCTCTCAGGTGTCAGGCCTCATTCTTTAGGTGTGTCCTTGGCCCATTGAGTGCCATTGTCCCACAGGGCCTCGCTAATTAGCATGTCCATAGGCCAGGCCCTGCCCAATGCTCAACCACATGTATGGATACTGAATATTTCCCTGCAAGTACATGCTTATAATTGCACACACAGACATTATACAAACACATGAACAGCGTACACAGGATTAGCAGCCAGTGAGCTTCTATTCAACACCCCACATGGCCCCCTTTTATACCATTTTCGGGGCCAACACCCCCACCTATGGGTGCATCAGTGATCTGGCTGCTCCCCTCAAAATCCAGTAACGTGACAGCCTACCCTCTCCTTGGTCTTCCTCTTGCTTCTAATGTATTTTTAAAAAGTCTTCTTGTTTCCCTTTATTCCCGTAGCTAGTTTGAGCTCATTCTGTGCCTTTGCCTTTCTAATCTTGCCCCTGCATTCCTGTGCTGTTTGCCTATATTCATCCTTTGTAATTTGTCCTACTTTCCATTTTTTATATGACTCCTTTTTTATTTTTAGATCATGCAAGATCTCGTGGTTAAGCCAAGGCGGTCTTTTGCCGTATTTTCTATTTTTCCGACACATTGGAATAGCTTGCTTTTGGGCCCTTAACAATGTCCCTTTGAAGAACTGCCAACTCTCCTCAGTTGTTTTTCCCCTCAGTCTCAATTCCCATGGGACCTTACCTATCAGCTCTCTGAGCATACCAAAATCCGCCTTCCTGAAATGCATTGTCTCTATTTTGCTGTTCTCCCTTCTACCCTTCCTTAGAATTGCGAACTCTATGATTTCATGGTCACTTTCACCCAAGCTGCCTTCCACTTTCAAATTCTCAACCAGTTCCTCCCTATTTGTTAGGATCAAATCTAGAACAGCTTCCCCATGGTAGCTTTTTCAACCTTCTGAAATAAAAGTTGTCTCCAATGCAGTCCAAGAACTTATTGATAGTCTGTGCCCTGCAGTGTTATTTTCCCAACATATATCTGGATAGTTGAAGTCCCCATCACCACCAAATCTTGGGCTTTGGATGATTTTGTTAGTTGTTTGAAAAAGCCTCATCCACTTCTTCCACCTGGGTAGGTGGCCTGTAGTAGACTCCTAGCATGACATCACCTTTGTTTTTAATCCCTTTAGCCTAACCCAGAGACTCTCAACACTTCCGTCTCTATGTCCATCTCCACCTGACTCCAAGTGTGTTCATTTTTAATGTACAAGGCAACACCTCCTCCCTTTTTTCCCTGTCTATCCTTCCTGAGCAAGCTGTACTCTTCCATACAAACATTCCAATCATGTGTATTATCCCACCAAGTTTCTGTGATGCCAACAATGTCATAATTGTACTTATTTATTAGCACTTCCAGTTCTTCCTGCTTATTTCCCATACTTCGTGATTTGTATATAGGCATCTAAGATCCTGATTTGACCTTGCCTCCCAGTTTTGCCCTGACCCTCCTTTCTCTCTGCCATTGTAGCCCACGCCCTCCCATTTCCGACCCATCTCCCAGGTCTCCATGTTCTCCACTTACCTGTGGGCTTTGCTCACCTGTCCCGTCGAACCTAGTTTAAAGCCCTCCTCACTAGGTTAGCCATTCTGTATGCAAACAGGGTCTTCCCCCTCCTCGTAAGGTGGACACCATCCCTGCTTAGCAGTCCTTTCTGGAATAGCATCCCATGGTCGAGGAAGCCAAAGCCCTCCTGGCGACACCATCCTCGCAGCCAGGCATTCACCTCCAGGATGCACCTGTCTCTGCCTGGGCCCCTACCTTCGACAGGAAGGATCGAAGAGAATACCACCTGCGCGCCAAACTCCTTCACCCGTACCCCCAGAGCCCTGTAGTCACTCTTGATCCGCTCAGTGTCACACCTCACAGTATCATTAGTGCCCACATGGATGAGTAGCATGGGGTAGTAGTCAGAAGGACGGATAATCCTCGACAATGCCTCCGTAACATCTCGGATACGGGCCCCCGGCAGACAGCATACCTCCCGAGATGAAATGTCAGGGCGACAGATGGGCGCCTCCGTCCCCCTCAGAAGAGAGTCTCCGACCACCACTACTCTACGTTTCCTATTCGCAGTGGTGGCAGCAGACCTCCCAGCCTTGGGGGTACGGGGCTTCTCCTCCTCCGGTGTAGGGGGTGATTGCTTATCTCCTGTATAAAGAAGAGCATAACGGTTTCCTAGTACCACGGCGGGAGGGTTCGGAGCAGGGGTGGAGCAGTGCCTGCTGCCAGAAGTAACCAGCTGCCACTGTCCACCCTGAGTCGTCTCCTCCTCCACCAGCAGTGTGTCCCCAGTCCTGTGTACCGGGACAGCTACCTCAGCTGTCTCTTCATGAACACGGTCCAGGAATTCCTCATGGGTGTGGGTGCTCCTCAACCTAGCCACCTGCTCCTGTAGCTCTGCCACCTGCTGCCTGAGAGATTCCACCAGCAGGCACCTTTCGCATTGGATGATCTCCCCAGCCTGGATATCAATAAGTGGGAATTGCAATCCACAGTCCCTGCAAAACCACACCAGGATCTGGGTAGAGGCATCCATGCTCAGGTGCTCTGTCTGGCTACAGGCGCCGGTGGAGGAGACAGAAGCAGTGCTGGCACAGGTGTTGCGGGTCTTCCTGACCATCGTAGGCCTCCCTCTGTCAAACTCCCTCTCAAACTCCCCTGTCTGCAGCTCCTGTCCGCTTCGCTCCCTGGTCGCTCTGCCTCTGGCTTTAAGCCTGCTTGTTTAGGCCAGGCCTTCCCCCTCGTGAGTCACACAGGGGAAGGCTGACCAGATGCAATCAAGAGAGCAATTGAGGGAACAAAGGGTCAGGCACTTAGTCCCAACTGCTACAGCAGCTGAAACTGAAACTGCAGTCACCTGAAATCAGATTCAGAATTCAACAAACAAACAAAATTCAAACAGTCGAGCAAACTCACTCACACCAAAAGCGAGTACTCTCACCAAGTAGCCTGTTCAGCGGCGGGATCTCTTGCGGTCCCTCTCAAACTCCCCTGTCTGCAGCTCCTGTCCGCTGCAGACATACAATCTCAGCCGCACTGAACACTATGCTATCCAGAGTCTCAAAACAACCCGGACATTATAATCAAACCATCTGACAAGGGGGGCTCTGTGGTCATTATGAATAAGTCAGACTATGACCAGGAGGCAACTAGACTACTCTCCAATACCACATTTTACAGACCTCTCTCCTCTGATCCCACTTCAGAATACCAAAAGGAACTACACTGTCTCCTTAAAGAACTCCCTGCCTCTACTCGGGACCAAATCCACACAGAAATACCTTCTGAACCCCAACCAGGATTGTTCTATTTGCTTCCCAAAATCCATAAACCTGGACACCCCGGACGTCCCATCGTTTCAGGTATTGGCACGCTTAGTACTGGATTATCCAGCTATGTAGACTCTCTTCTCAAACCCTATGTAACCAACACTCCCAGCTATCTCCGAGATACTACTGACTTCCTGAGAAAACTACAATACATCGATAACCTCCCCTGATAACACCATCATTGCCACCATGGATGTAGAAGCTTTCTACACCAATATTCCACATGAAGATGGATTACAAGCTATTAGAAACACTATCCCAGAGGATACCACAGCCAATCTGTTAGCAGACCTATATAACTTTGTTCTCACCCACAATTATTTCCAATCTGGGGACCACTTATACCTCCAGATCAGCGGCACAGCCATGGGTACCCGCATGGCCCCACAGTACGCTAACATCTTTATGGCTGACTTAGAACAACGTTTCCTCAGATCCCGTCCCCTTTTACCCCTCCTTTACTTATGCTACATCGATGACATCTTTATGATCTGGACCCATGGCCAAGAAATACTGGACGCATTCCACAGAGACTTTAACAACCTACACCCCACCATCAATCTCAGCCTGGACCATTCAACACAAGAGATCCATTTCCTGGACACCACAGTAGAAATCACTAATGGAAAATTAAATACCACTCTCTACAGAAAACCCACTGACTCCTACAGTTACCTACATGCCTCCAGCTCCCATCCAGGACACCCCATACGATCCATCGTCTATAGTCAAGCCCTTAGGTACAACCACATCTGCTCTAATCCCACTGACAGAGACCAGAAACTTCAAGATCTCTACCAAGCATTTGTAAATCTCAATTACCCACTGGGGGAAATAAAAAAACAAATTGAAAGAGCCAGACGAATATCCAGAGACCATCTACTTCAAGATAGGCCCAAGAAAACCAACAATACAACAGCACTTGTCATCACCTATAGCCCCCAACTTAAACCCCTTCAATGCATTATCAATAACCTACAACCTATACTGGAACAGGATACTACACTCGAGAGGCTCTGGGGGACAGATCCATAGTGTCCTATAGACAACCGCTTAACCTCAGGATGATTCTTACCAACAACCACAGGACATACCACACTAATACCAACCCTGGAACTTTTCCCTTGCAAAAAACCCCGTTGCCAATTTTGTCCACATAGTTACTCTGGTGACACCATCACTGGACCTAACCATGTCAGTTACAAGATCAAAGACACATATTCCTGTTCATCCAGATATATAATCTATGCCATCATGTGTTAACAGTGTTCTTCTGCTATGTATATTGGACAAACTTCTCAGACACTTCACCAAAGAATTAATGCCCACAAATCGGACATCAGACATCTTCACAAGGAAAAAACAGTTTCTTTTCATTTCAGCCAACCTGGGCATAGTCTTAATGACCTTACTACATGTATTTTACTTCAAAGAGACTTTAACAGCAGACTACAAAGAGAAACTTCAGAACTGTCATTCATGCTTAAATTTGACACTTAACGAATGGGCCTTAACAAAGATGCTAATTACCTTACCCATTACAAAGATAGCTTCCCCAATTATCACCCCGGATAGCCATTCATTGACTCATAGATACTATCCCTCCCCCTCACCCTCCTTCTGTTCTAAATCTGATTTGTCAGTTTTATAATGTGTTCACTTTTTTTCATTGTATTCCTTTGGTATATATGATCATGCCCAGGGCTCGCCAAGCGGCAGCGAGCCCTGCTCGCCAGCCACACGGAACCACATGCTACACATGCACAGACCACGCTGCGCGGCCACGCCGGGCTAAAATCTACTCGCCACGGGCAAGTAGATTACATTAATTGTTGAGCCCTGGTCATGCCAATTCTCTTCCACAATTTGATCTGAGGAAGTGGGTCTGGCCCACGAAAGCTCATCACCTAATAAACCATCTTGTTAGTCTTTAAAGTGCTGCATAGTCCTTTCTTTTGTTTCAGCAAGATCAGACTAACACGGCTGTATCTCTATTACCTTTAAATCATGGGGAGTCCTCGCTTGCTGCTCACTGGTCTCTACTTTGGATGCTGCCAGAGCAGTAGGTGGTGCGAAGCCGGGCATCACGTGTCAGTGAACACGCACCAAGCTTGGCCCGGCTGGGTTGTGGTACTTTTGTTGTGCAAAGCCCAAAAGGCACAACTGGGAGGCCAATAGCATGAGGCATGGGCAACAGTGATGGAATCTTAGATACTTGAATCTAAAAGCATCAGTTCCATTAGCTGTCTCATCCACCGCCACTGTCCCAGCCACCACGAGGGGATGACAAAGTGCCACTGAAGTCACTATCTGGCCACAAATTTCTTGGCATTCTATGGTCACACTAGGTGTTCATTGTTACCAGATGCTTTAGAACACGTGAGTGTGTGTGAGGATCATGCTTGTGCGCGCGTTTGGGGGGATCGTGCAAGTGCACATGCATGTGCGTGGAGATTGTATATGCCTGTGTACATATGTGTGTACATGCAAGAGGAATGTGTGTGTACACGTGCACAGACCGTATATATTCACAAATATGTGTGGACTGTGTGTGGGTCTGTGGAGTGTAGGTGTATTTGTGAGAGATAGGGAGTCAGAAGTGCTTCCCTCTCCTTAGTAAGATGTGATCACAGCTGCTCACAAGTACGTGTGGGCGTGGGTGAGCAGGAACGCTCCCCCCTGCTGGATGGAATACATCAAAGTTGCTCCTGGGAATTTCTGTGTGTAGAAAGTCGTGTGTGTGTGTACATTTTGTGTGTGTGTAGAGAGTGAAGTGTGTGTGTGGTGGGAGTACATTCTGGTGTGTATAGGTGTGGAGAACACTGACCCCGTTCTGGATGTATGTGCAGGTTGTGTGTGTATGGATGTAACAATGTCCCCTTGTGGACAGGCTGTCAGCATGCTCTGGTGTATACGGAGGCTGTGAAACCTTCGGTCCCGACCCCCACTCGGCGGTACGCTCACCTAGCCATAGATCTCCCCTTTCCACCAGCCCTGCTGCCCCTTCTTGCTCAGTATCTTCATGATGTCGCCTTCCTTGAGCATCAGCTCTGTCCGGTCTCGTGCACAGAAATCGTAGCGCGCCTCCGCTGACCCAAAGTACGTCAGCCCTCCTGCTGCGAGGGGAAAAACCCACACTAAAGACAGCTGGGCAGGGACTGGACTGGACTGGACACCCTCCAATTAACATCCACCCTCTGGTGGGATTCTGGAAGGTGAGTGGCCCCTGGAATTCCCTATCATCTCCCACATGGTGGGAGGCAGTGACCGCAAGGTGAAGGATTGGCTCTCCCGACCTGGGTTTTCATGGGCTTGGGCCGCAAGGGGTTAACTGCCAGTGGCTAGCAGGGTGGAATCCACACACCAGCTGGGACCAGGGTGGAGGGAACCAGAGCTAGAGGCCACAGCCGCATGCTTCCCCATGCTGAGACAGCTCCCATCGGCACCAAAGATGCAGCCCAGAATATCCCCCCGGCCCCACCTTCTTTCTAGTGGAGCCTTTGCCAGATCCAGCACAGAGCTGAGGTCATACTGGGGTGTTGGGTTTTAGAAGGCTCCTACAACCTGGCTCTGCCCTTAACAGCCCTTTACAGGCATGTCTGGCCTGGATGAATGAGTCCAGCTGGGAAAGGACAAGTTTGGCCTCACAATAGTTTTCCTGGATTTGTCCAAATGTTCCCATTTTTGTTGAAAGCCTCAATTTTCGGGTATCCCCCCAACACTGAACTAAGCACATTTGACAAAAAAAAACTAGAACAGGGGTCAAACTTGGTATTGAAAAGTTACCATTGTCACGAATCATGGGTAATGTGAATGGTTAGCATGAGTGAATCTACAGTAAATGAGCTGAAGAGAGGCTATGCTGAGGTCCAGGCAAGAGCCCCTGTGGATTATGGACTTGTTACAACTTTAAGAAAAAAAGACTGTGAAATAAAAGAACTGTGTATGCATGCTGAGGCAGTGTTCTCAGCATTGCAAGATAAGAAAAAGTAACAAGGGAAGAATCTAACCAAGCACAGACCACTGTTTCTCACTCGTGGTCAGGCAAGTGGTGCAAAAACCGGATATTTCTGGATCAGTTGTGGACACACCAGTAAAAAGAAGGGGGTGTCACTAACGGACATCACCGCACCTGGACTGTGTGCAACCAGAGGATGGCATCTCACAGGACTGGCCCCTGCCGAGGGGATATATACCACACCATTTTCCCCCGTGAGTTGGAGTCCATCGATTTGGCATATTGGGATGACGTGCACGTCGGACTTCTGCCTCAACCAAATTAACCAACATTACCTGGGGTCTGGCCAGCCCCAGCGGGTGAGTGTGTGTGAGAGTGTGCGTATGAGTGTGTTGAATTGGATTAAGAATTAGACTGCTAAATTGGGTTAAGAATTAGATTTAGATTGTTAGATTCCATTTAATTATTGCTTTTAATGCCTTTTTATGCTTGCAATGCCTTTTAACTGCTTGTTTTAATTGTTTTAGTACTAAATATACATATACACAGGGCTCGCCGAACCGCGGCGAGCCCCGCTCGCCAACCGCGCTGTCCGGTGATCTGCGCATGCGCAGATCGTTCTGCGCATGTGCAGATCGCCCGAACCCGGCTCTTCCACAGGCGAGTAGATTGTATTATTTGTCGAGCCCTGCATATACATATACATATAGTGCTCTTAAGATTTGCTCCTGAATTGCTTGCAATACAGTAATTCCTCATTTAACACTATAGATGTGTTTCTGAAAATGTTCGTGCTAAGCGAAAATGTGCTATGCAGGGTCAATTTTTCCATTAAAAATAATGGAAAAGGTGGGGGTTGCATTTCAGGTGGTGGTGGCAAAGTCAGTTTTTTGCTGGTGCTCAGTAATCGACGTCAACATTAGATATCTAGCAACACAAGTCACCACGGTTTGTTAAAACACAAAGATAAACACGTGAGTAAGAGAAGAAGCACTGTGACAACATATATTCATCTGCTCACGCGTATTACCACTGTTTTCACCAATTTATCCTGCTGCACGAAGTAGTCCACCATTTGATTATTTTCGTGTTATTTCGGGGACGGTCGTGTTATTTGAAAAACGTTCCCTAAAACAAAATTGTGTTTTGCAAAAACGTTTTAAGCGGGCACATGTTAAACGAGTAATTACTGTAAACTTGTCAAGGGTACAGTCTGCTGTGGATCTCTTGTTCTGTGAGCCAGTCCTATTACATGGTCAGGAGCTCTGTTTGCTTGGCTTGAACACCCGAGCAGCAACAACGCCCTCTTGTGACACCATCCCAGTTTGTATCTGTAGCTCTTTTCCTTTACTTCAAGACCATCTGTGATTGCACAGAGCAGCATGCACACAAGGCAGGACTTCAAATTAAACAGCAATAAATTATGTAGCTGCAGAAATGGTTCAGTTCTATCATTTTACTTACCAACCATACACAGAAAAATCCAGGGGCAGGTTCTGAGGAGGGAAGGAAAGAAGTTTTATTTTCTTGCAGAGAATAAAGCAAAGAAGAAAGAGTTAAGTCCGGCCCAGGAGATCTGGCTGAAATGAGCCTCGCTGTCAGTGCTTTGTGATTCTGGAGTTTTATTTTCTTCCCAGTGTCACACCACAAATAATTCATTAAAAATATTGATATACAAAGAACAGGGTCCTATTGCATCAGGTACTATGCAGACCACAACGAAGATCAGAGTCTCATTCTCCCTGGCACTCTATAGACTCTGACTGAGATCAAGGCCCAGTGCCCTAGGACCTGCACAGACACATAGTGAAAGACAGTTCCTGCCCCAGACAGCATGTAAACAAACACTGAATTATTATACCCGATTTTAAAATGAGGAGCTGTGGGACAAGGAGATAAAGTGACTTGCTCAAGGTCGCACACAGGCAGTCTGTGGCAGAGTCAAATTATCATTCAAATCTTCTGAACCCAACTCCAACCTCTTCTGAACCCAACTCCAACCTTCTTCTGCTGCTTAGCATGCCAGACATCTTCCCTTTCTCCTCAAAGCAGATACATCCCACCCAAAGAAGTCTATGGAATTCAGAGACCCTACAAAAACATCCAGGGTTTACTAACTATTGAAGCAAATGTGAAAGGGGGTGCTACTCACACACACACACACACGGTTTGACTCTTTCGCATGTGAACCAGCCGATCTCATTCGTGGATGTGTCTCTGCCCTGCAAAGCAGAAGTCGATGCACATCAGAGCTATCATAAAGAGCTATCAGCGCACAGGCTGAGGGGGCTGCCTGTTTGCAGAGGAATGATGGAGGTTTGAGCAGAGACATTTCAATTTGGCAATCCCGCTGGGGTGTTTCTGGGGCAGAGCCATCCCAAAACATTTTGGCACTTGAGGCGGGGAGCTCAAATGATGCCCCCATGCTCCCTTGCTTGGGCCAAAACTTTAAAAGGTCTCAATTCTGCCTTCTTCCTGTTCTACTCCTCTCATGATACTGCTCTGCTACCTACAGATGCACCAGCAGCAGACACAATTTTCTACCCTCTGGTATTCCAATATAGCAGGGAGTGGAGCGTCTTGGTCATATGTTACGAGAGGTTGCCCAGTAAATGAATCGAGTCCATTTCCTTACGTATGTTTTTCTTGTTACAGGTGCTCTGCTTTGGAAGAGGACATCACAGACTTGTTGAGAGCACTTCAGTTCTATGCACGTGAACCATCTAGGTACCACGCCTTGAGATGGAGTGTGCGAAACTGCAGGTAAGGATACGTGATCCCTGGATGATGCAGAATGTTGGGATTGTTTGGAAGCGTGACTGGTTGATGTATTGCTAGCCTGCGTAGGAGGGGAAACCACGGCTGTTGGGGCCAGCAGGGTGCGATGAGGATAACTTTTGCTTTGTCATTCAGAGTCGTTATGAGGACTCTGTTCAGGAGAGGAAATGGGGGGAAAGCGTAATGTAGGGGTGCATTCCAGGTTGTAACAAGAGCATCCCCAGAGGATTCTTTCCCCATGCCTGCCCTGGAACAATAACTTGGGCATTTTTTGTTTGTTGCGGTGGCAAATAAATCTATCTCTGGGAAACCCTGCTGACTGAATATGTTGCTGAGGAGTGCATGGTCAAGTTCCCATTCATGTTCTTGTGGCAGGGCTCTGCTGAGGGCATCTGCCATTGAATTGAGGACCCCAGGAAGGTGGCAAGCGGATATGCGAATGTCTCGGGCTAGATACCAGTTCCAAAGTGCTATAGCTTCCAGGCATAGAGAGTGTAATCGGGCGCCGCCTTGCCTGTTTATATAGAACATGCATGCAGTGCTGTCTGTATATATTTTTACATGGATACCCGTGACATTGGGCAGCAGTTCTTGGCATGCCAGGAGTTCGAGGACATTAATGTGGAGCATGCGGTCTGCTGGAGACCATAGGATGTGTGCTGTGCAGCCTTATGTATGGGCATCCCAACCCGTAAGGGATGCGTCTGTAGTGATAACTACAAAGGGGTCTAGGGCTCGAAAGGGTATGCCTACGCACAGGTTGGATGATTTTGTCCACCAGTATAGTGATGCTTTCACTGGGTGTGGTAGTGTGAGCATTTTGGTCATATGACGGATGTGTGGCTTGTATTTGAGTCGGAGGCAACCCTGGAGGCATCTCATAAAAAGATGTGCATTTGGGACCACAGGGTTGCATGATGCCATGTGACCTAAGAGATGAAGGCAGTCATAAACTCTTACTATTGGCATCTCTTGAAGCGATTTTGCAAGTTGAGTGATGCGAATGAATATTTGTGCAGGCAGAGAGACTCTGGCTGTGATCGAATTGAGCTGAGCTCCGATGAATTGAATTATTTGGGTTGGCGTGAGTGTTGATTTGCTGTAATTTATTAGGAAGCCTAATGAGTGAAGGCAGGTTATCACAGTGATGGTATCTTGATAACAGTCTTGATTGGTCCTCGCTTTGATAACGCAGTCGTCTAAGTATGGATAGATCGTGATTCCTTGTTTTCTGAGGTGAGCGGCGACAACCGCTAGCATCTTCGTGAATACCCTTGATGCAGTGCAGAGTCCAAAGGGAAGTACCGTATACTGGTAGTGTTGGAGACCTAAAGTGAAACGGAGAAAACACCTATGAGAGGGGCGAATGGATACGTGAAAATATGCGTCCTGTAAGTCGAGAGAAGAAAACCAGTCACCAGACTCCAGAGCTGGGATAATGGTATTTAGTGTGACCATTTTAAATTTTTGTTTCCTTATGTATTTATTTAGTAACTGAAGATCAAGGATCGGTCTCCAGCTACCTGTTTTCTTTTCTACAAGAAAATAATGTGAGCAGAAACCGGTTCCATGGAACTACTTGGGCACTGGTTCTATGGCTCCTAATTCGAGCAGGTGGTCCACCTCTTGTTGTAGTATGATTTCGTGAGAGGGGTCCCTGAAGAGGGATGGGGTGGGTGGGTGGGGAGAAGGGCCGAGAGAGAAAGGGGATGGTGTAACCTAGGGAGATAGTTTGAGTGACCCACTTATCCGTGGTAATAGATAGCCAATTTGATAGGAATGGTAATAATCAAAAATTGGAAAGGTTTGGAACCAAATCTCAGGCTCTGGCGAATATAGTGTAGTTTTACATCTCTTGGCTGTTGCTTCAAATTTGCTTGCTGGATTGGGATGAGCGGTTGGGGTTATTAGTCTGAGGGCGACGTCTGTGTTGCCTGTTGCGCCCCCTCTGGCGGTATGGGGCAAGGTCTTGCCTCTGGTGGTAAGTGAACTGTGGGTGTCTAGGTCTCTGATATAGTTGGTACCTATATTGTCTTGGTCTCATTATAGGGGTTTGGATACTGAGTGACCGCAATATGACTCTGGAATCCTTCATTGATTGGAGCAACTCATTGGTCTTTGTAGAAAACCGCTTTTCTCCATCAAATGGAAGATCTTCTACCCATGGTTGTATTTGGCGGGGAAAGGCAGAAGAGTTGAACCATGAGACTCGTCTCATAGTGACTGCTGTTGCCGTAGTCCTCGTACCTGTGTCTGCTGCGTCAAGTACAGATTGCAAGGCTATTCGCGATAT
The DNA here is from genome assembly GCA_019425775.1 of Rafetus swinhoei. NCBI lineage: Eukaryota > Metazoa > Chordata > Testudines > Trionychidae > Rafetus > Rafetus swinhoei. The sequence goes on along the minus strand of JAFJHL010000256.1, from coordinate 9,476,792 downwards.
TATCTGGCCTTCTGAGACAAGAGCCCGAAACTGTGCCTTTTTGCTGTCAGGGATATCTTCAATAAAAGTATTGAATTTTGTATAATTATTGAAGTCGTATTTACTCAGTAAAGCAGCGTATTTCGCTACTCTCATCTGAAGAGTGGCCGAGGCATAAACCTTCTTTCTGAAGGTGTCCAAGTGTTTATTGTCCTTTTCTGACGGGTGGAATGATTTTGTTGTTTGTTTCTCTGTTGCGCAGCGTCTACTATGAGAGAGTTGGGTGGAGGGTGTGAAAAGAGAAATTGGGAACTCCTGGGGGGAACATAGCTTTCCGGCATGTTGGTGGGATGGATGCAAGTCTTTGCCATAGGCTGTTAGCAGGCTCCAAGATGGCTGGATTAATAGGGAGTGCGATTTTTTTGCTGTGCTAGGCTGGAGGATGTTAGTGAGTTCATGTTGAGAAACCTGAACTTCTTCCATAGATATATTCAAAGCATTAGCAACTCTTTTAAATAAATCTTGGAAAGAGGAGGGATCATCAGTGGTACGAGTGGTAGGTGACAACATTGCCTGCTCCATGCCTGAGGCTGAGTTTGAGTGTAATAGGGATACAGAAGCCGACACTGGAGAGCAATGGCTTTCACTGTCAGTTCCCCTCATAGAGCTATGGGGTGACAGGGTTAAGGGAGAGCAGGGCTTCGCCATATGCTTGGTCTTACATGGTCTTTTTTTATATTGTTGAGGGGGTTGATTGAACATTTGCCACTGTGGGGGGCAAAGCATAGGCGGTGGCATCCAAAAATAAGGAGCCCAGGGAGCCATTTGTGCTCTAAGAAATTCTGGTTGTTGCTGATCAGCAGACAGTATAGAGCCCTCTGTATATGGCTGAGGTGAAAAAGCAGCGACCACTCTTCCTCATCTCCTGAGAGGGGGAAGGGGGAGTCAGAGGAGTCAGAGAATGGAGAATGAGGATGGTTGTTCTCAGTTAGAACAGGGAATGTAAAGTGGGAGAAATTGCCGGGTCTTTGAGGTCCCTGTAGCTCCTGAGGGGAGTATGGGGTGTGGATCGCTCTGCTGACTGTAAACTACCTGGCTGCTGAGGTAACGGGGTTGGGGAGGCACCCAGAGGCTGATCTGTGAGGAGATTCCTGGGTGCCCTGATGGGAGCGGGAAGAGCTCCTATGGCGGGTGGGGGGCAGGCGCTGACGTGTCAGACGGCGCAGAGTGTGAGGCAGGCTCGGGAAGGCCTGTTGCCTCCCTGCGGGCAGACGTTTTTACATTTTTAGTGCCCTTTCCGCGCTTGCCCGAAGTACCTGGGCCGTCATACGTGCTCAAGCATTTCCCCAGTAAGCCAATCCGGTCTCCTACCATATTTGCTTCTCTTGCTGTACATCAGGATGGTTTCTTTCTGTGCCTTCAATAAGGCTTTTTTAAAATACGGCCAGCTCTCCTGGACTCCTTTCTCCTTTTAAACTAAATTTGGTTTAAAAAAAAAAAAAAAAAGATGCCTACAGTCTTGAACTGCGATCTCCAACTAATGGGTTCACCCGGCTTCAAATGCTGTGGGCTCTGCAAGAACTCAATGCTGGTCTCTGACGGCCTCGATAAATGAGCAAAGTGCCTGGGGCAGTCACATTCTCAGCAAGACTGCCAGCACTGCACTAAGCTGAAAACGCGCAAGGACAGAGAGCTGCGCCTCAAAATGCCCTTCACTGACAAGGGCAAACAACACACCTCTGATCGAGGCTCGGGTCAGAGTGATACACCAAAAAGGCAAACGTCCCCTAAGCCATCAAAGGCGGGGCAACCTCTGTGAGTCAGCAGCCCAGAAAGTGGCACTCTGAGGGGAAAAAGTCAGACCACTCAGGTAATAACCGCTCAGGCATGTTAGCAAGAAGAAGGTGATCAGAGAGGGTATGGGGCCCCTACGGGATGAGGGGGGTAACCTAGTGACAGATGATGTGGGGAAAGCTGAAGTACTCAAGGCTTTCTTTGACTCTGTCTTCACAGACAAGGTCAGCTCCCAGACTAATGCACTAAGTGACGCAATATGGGAAAAAGGTAGACAGCCCTTGGTGGGTAAAGAACAGGTTAGGAACTATTTAGAAAAGCTAAACGTATATAAATCCATGGCTCCGGATTTAATGCATCCGAGGGTACTGAGGGAGTTGGCAAATGTCACTGAGAAGCCATTGGCCATTATCTTTGAAAAGTCGGGGAGATCAGGAGAGATCCCGGATGATTGGAAAAAGGCAAATGTAGTGCCCATCATTAAGAAAGGGAGGAAGGACGATCCAGGGAACTATAGACCGGTCAGTCTCACCTCAGTCCCCGGAAAAATCATGGAGGGTATCCTCAAGAAATCCATTTTGAGGCACTTAGAAGAGAGGAAAGTGATGAGGAATAGTCAGCGTGGGTTCACAAAGGGCAAGTCGTGCCTGACAAATCTGATTAGCTTCTATGATGAGGTGGTAACTGGCTTTGTGGACATGGGAAAGTCAGTGGATGTGATATACCTTGACTTTAGCAAAGCTTTTGATACAGTCTCCCACAGTATTCTTGCCAGCAAATTAAGGGAATATGGATTGGATAAATGGATGGTAAGATGGATAGAAAGCTGGCTAGAAGGTCGGGCCCAGTGGGTAGTGATCAACGGCTCGACGTGAGGTTGGCGGTCGGTTTCTAGCGGAGTGCCCCAAGGATCAGTTCTGGGACCGGTTTTATTCAACATCTTTATTAATGACCTGTATGAGGGGATGGATTGCACCCTCAGCAAGTTTGTGGATGACACTAAGCTAGGGGGAGAGGTAGATGCGCTGGAGGGCACACTTAGGGTCTAGAGTGATTTAGACAAATTGGAGGATTAGGCCACAAGAAATCTGACGAGGTTCAACAAGGACAAGTTTAGAGTCCTGCATTTGGGATGGAAGAATCCCAAGCATTTTTACAGGCTGGGGACCACCTGGCTAAGTAGCAGTTCTGCAGAAAAGGACCTGGGCCTTGGCCCTTGTAGCCAAGACGACTAATGGCATATTAGGTTGAATTAAGAGGAGCTTTGCCAGCAGATCCAGAGATGTCATTATTCCCCTTTATTCGGCTCTGGTGAGGCCACATCTGGAGTATTGTGTCCAGTTCTGGGCCCCCTATTACAGGAAGGATGTAGACACACTGGAGAGGGTTCAGCGGAGGGCAACCAAAATTATTAGGGGGCTGGAGCACATGACCTAAGAGGAGAAGCTGAAGGATTTCGATTTGTTTAGTCTGCAGAAGAGAAGAGTGAGGGGGGATTTGATAGCAGCCTTCAACTTCCTGAAGGGAGGTTCCAAAGAGGATGGAGAAAGCCTGTTCACAGTAGTGACGGACGGCAGACGGCAGAACAAGGCACAATGGTCTGAAGTTGTGGTGGGAGAGGTCCAGGTTGGATATTAGGAAAAACTATTTCACTAGGACAGTGGTGAAGCAGTGGGATGGGTTACCCAGGGAAGTGGTGGAATCTCCATCCCTGGAGGTTTTTAAGTCTCGGCTTGTCAAAGCCCTGGCTGGGTTGATTTAGTTGGGATTGGTCCTGCCTTGGGCAGGGGGCTGGACTTGATGACCTTCTGAGGTCTCTTCCAGCTCTATGATTCTATGATCTAACAAGTGAAAGAACTAACTATTAACAGGAACTGTGGAGATAAACTAATTCTAAACAACTATTGAAGAAAAAACTATGAGGAGAAATCTTCTGCGAGAGTAGTGAAGAGTTCCGTCTGCAGCCGGGGACGGTTGAAAGGAACTGAAGGGAGGGGGGCCGCTCATGCGCGATAGTGCTGAGGGAGGCTCTCGCACACGGTGCGGCCCCCAATACACTGCTGAGAAAAATCCGTCGAGTATTGCTGGGACGCTCAACACCTGATGTGGAGCATCCCCAGGGACACCTCTCGACGAAGAACCAGCCCACAGGCCGGTATTTGCCCACCCCTGCAGTGGGACAAGAAGCAGCCTGTGTGTGATAGAGGGGTAGGGGTATGGGAGTGAGTGGGGGGGGGTCACACCTCTCTATGTGCACCCTAAAGCAGGGTTTCCGGAGAGGGGAGGGGGACGGCTCGGCCAGGCCTTTCAGGCTGCAGCACTGAAGCCACAATCTCCAGCACCTGCAGTGGGGCTTGAAATCTTGATCCCCAATGTCACCTTCCCCACTAAATTCCCAGAATCCCAAGGCTGAAGGCTTGATCCACGGTGCACCCCTGAATTCCCAGTACCACCCAGCCTGAAACGCCGATCCTCAGCACGTCCCTCCCCCCCAGGTGTCGCCCTGATCCCTTCCACTCCTCTCTACCTACAGCTGCAGCCACAAGCTCTGGAAACCCCTGCAAGGCTGAAAACAGGAGCCGAGGGGCTGGAGTCTCGATCCCCACCCCCAAAAAACTGAAGCCAGGAGCAGCAAGGATGAATCCCAGATTTCCAGCGCTCCCCGTGCAACACAAGCCCCCAAGCCCATGGGCAGAGCTATGGCGCACTGGGGCTGTTGCCCTCCACACTTCAGTGGAAGTGCAGGGCACAATTTGGAGGCAGGAAGCCAGAGCCAGGAAAGATGGGGCAGCTGCTCCCCCCACTGGGGCCATGGCACCGGCAGTGGGGCTCTTCCCTTCTCTCCCATTGCTGCTCTTGACACATGCAATCAGTCCGTTAGCTCCCAGCCCCCTTTCCTCACACAGCCAGTAAGAACTGCAGGGCTGGGAGAACCAGACCCATCGCTTGCAGAGCCCTAAGGGAACGTGGGGACCACCAATCCCTCCTGGCACACAGCCGCTAGCCCCACCCCGGCTGCACATCCCCCTAACTCCCTCCTCCCCGCCCTCTGAGCTACCCCTTGCCCACATGTGTAACCCACATCCCTAGTGTGTCACTGTCCAGTGCAGTGGCACTTAGACCTCGTACAGCCTGAGCTAAGAACAAGGGAGCTCTGCAGCCTAAGTTGAAAGCCTGTTGACTTTATATTTCAAGCTGTAGAGGCTCGTATACAGAGGTCCCAGGTTCAAATTTGCCCACTGGCAGTTACACATGCAGTCAGTCCCCCGCTGCTTCCTGAATGGGTAAACACAGATGTTACTGAGTTTTCTTCACTGCCACATAAAACATCTGTTTTGCAGTGCGGATTCCTACATTGGGCCGTGTGCCAAAAGTACCAATACAAATACTGGTGCTGCTAAACGTGCTGGGGAAATGCTGTGGTGAAAACTGCCCGTCAAACTATGGGAAGAGACATTTGGTTTTGGTTGCGGTGCTCACGTTGTCTGTAACTGCTGCCAACAGCCACTGACTGTCTTCCAATGGGTTTGGTTTCCTTTGCCATGAAAGTGTAAAACTACAAGGCCTTGGGGTGGGAATCAGGGTGGGGGGCTGAGGCCAGGGAGTGTGCAGGAATCAGCAGGGGGGATGTGCAGGGCTCAGGGTGGGGGGCTCAGGCAGAGGGATGGGAGGTGGGGGGTTGGTTATGGGGGCATCCTGTTGTGGCAAGGGTGGGGCTGCTTCCACTGTGGCACCTCTGTCAATGCAGTGGGGAGACAAAAACGTCGCCCAAGGAGGTAATAGCGTAGTGCCTCCATGGCCCGTTTTATGGCGAGGCACTCCCCTCTCAACTGCCACGTACTTGCATTCCTTTGGGAGCAGTTTCCTGCTAAGATACAACACTGGGTGTTCTTCTTCCCCAATTGTTTGTGATAGTTCTGCCCCCAACCCCACATCCGATGCGTCAGTTTTTAGGATAAACTCTTTAGACAAGTCTGGGGAGATCAATACCGGGTTGCTACAGAGAGCAGCCAGTAGGTCCTCAAATACGCTCTCGGCTGCCTCGGACCATTTAACCGGGTTAGGCCCCCAGGCTTTCACCAAATCTGTCAGAGGGGTGGCCCATGTTGCAAAATGGGGAAAAAAATCATCGATAATAGCCCACTACTCCTAGAAAAGCTCAAACTTGTTTCTTTCGTTTAGGTCGGGGCCACCTTTGAATGGCCTCTAATTTATTTAACAGGGGTTTTACCACCCCTTTTCCTACCACGTATCTGAGGTATTTAGCCTCCCTGAACCCCACAGCACATTTGGCTGGATTTGCCGCGAGCCTGGCCCACCTAAAGGGGCCCATTTTCACTGATACTAGGGGTTCGGTTGGGGGATCAAGCTCCTCCCTCTGGGTAACTACACAGGCATCCCTCTCCTGCCAAGGTTTCAAGAGGTTGATGTGGTAGATCTGCTCTTGCTTTCGATGCCCCGATGGACGTATTCTATAGTTTACTTCCCGACCGGCTCAATGACTTCGTAGGGGCCCTGCCACTGGGCCACCAGTTTATTTTCACTGGTGGGCATGAGTACCATGACGTGGTCCCCATGCTGGTATCACCGTATCTTGGCCTGGCGATTATAACAGGCCTGCTGGGCTTCTTGTGCCTCTTCCCTGTGCCTCCTCACTATGGAGGTGTGACAGGGCGCATGGCCTGCACTGGCCCTTTAAGGGCAAAACCCCAGCCCGGAGCCAGGGCTGGAAGCAAAGATCCAGCTGAAGCAGGTTGGGCTAATGAGGGCCCAGCTGGGAGCTATATAAAGGAGAGTAGCCCCCACTCGGGGGGGGGGGGGCGGGGGCGGGGAGTAGTCAGGGCTGCCAGCTGGGAAAGCAGGAGGTTCCCAGGAGCTCAAGGAGTGCTGGGGTGGCAAGGCAGGGTTTGGGGAAGCTCTGGCCAAGCGAGCTCCCAGGCTGTAGGGCCTGGAGTGCGGCCCGGGGCTAGGAGGGCTGTAGAGGGACAGCCGTGGTAAGCGGGGGTAGCAGGTTCACACCCCTTCGCCGGTGATGAGCGGCCCTTACAGACTGCAGTTTGCCCCGAGACAGGGGCTAGATGAAGAATGGCAGAGGGTCACTGAGGTAGGGTGGTGAGTCCACCCCCCCACACGTGGTGGAGAATGTGAGTACAGACCCCTATTACAAGGGGCACGTAAAGGGCTGTTGCGGCGGTTTGTTGAGCTAGACTCTAAGGACTGGGACCTATTACTACCAGCACTGTTACTCTCACATCAGGCCTGGCCAAAGTGTTTGCAGGGCCCAAGGAAGGAGGCTGGGAGCAGGATCCTGGGCCTGGCTGGTGGATGGTGACTAGTCAGCAGCACAGGGCCACGGCCCAAGGCATTTGTCTTGCTCGCCTTGCCCTACGGCTGGGCTTGCTGCCCATGCTCCAGCAGCTACTCACTTCTCTTGCCTGCCGTAGCCCTTTGGCATGATGGCGGCCGAGACGGACACCACCAGGGTGGGGAATCCGTAGCCGAAGAGGCTCAGGAACCACATTTTGGGGCTGTGGGTGCTGAAATAGTTGACAACCCCGAGGTTGCGCACAGTGAGGAAGAGCACCACGGCCTCCAGGAACATCCAGGCAAAGCAGGCCAGGAAGAGGTAGTGCAGGAAGCCAGCAATGACCGCACAGCCCACCTGGGGAGAACAGCGGTGGCACATCTTTCATTTCACAGTCTCTACTCAGCATCCCGGGGCTAGACCCACCTGCATCATAGAATCACAGGGTTGGAAGAGACCTCAGGAGGTCACTGAGTCCAACCCCCTGCCCAAAGCAGGGCCAAGCCCAAGTAAATCATCCCAGCCAGGGCTTTGTCAAGCCGAGACTTAAAACCTCATGGGATGAAGATTCCACCATCTCCCTAGGCAACCCATTCCAGTGCTTCACCCCCCTCCTAGGGAAATAGTTTGTCCTAATATCCAACCTAGACCTGCCCCACTGCAACTTGAGACCATTGTGCCGTGTTCTGTCATCTGTCACCACTGAGAACAGCCTCTCTCCATCCTCTTTGGAGCCTCCCTTCAAGTAGCTGAAGGCTGCCATCAAATCCCCCCTCACTCTTCTCTTCTGCAGACTAAATAAGCCCAAATCCCTCAGCCGCCCCTTGTAGGTCATGTGCTTCAGCCCCCTAATCATTTTTATTGCCCTCCGCTGGACCCTCTCCAAACCTTTCTCTAATGGAGAGCCCAAAATTGGAATTAATACATCAGATGTGGCATCACCAGTGCCAAATAAAGAGGAATAATCACTTCCCTACATCCACTGGCAATGCTCCTACCAATGCAGACCAATATGCCATTAGCTTTTTTGGCTACAAGGGCCCACTGTTGACTCATATCCAGCTTCTCATCCACTGTAATCCCCAGGTCCTTTTCTATTGAACTGCTACTTAATCAATCAGTCCCCAGCCTGTAACCATGCTTGGGATTCTTCCATCCCAAGGGCAGGACTCTACTCTTGTCCTTGTTGAACCTCATCAGATTTCTTTTGGCCCAATCCTCCAATTTGTCTAGGTCACTAGGTCATTTCGGTGACTTGCCCATTGTCATAAATAGGAGAGCAAGGACTAAAGCCCAGGTCTCCATACAGTGCTCTATCCATCAGGCCACACTGCCTGCCACCTGAGGCGCTATGCTGTGGTAGGAAGCACTTTACCTGATGCCTGGTACTGTCCACTGCCGTGAGGAAGAGGAGATTGGCCAGGCAGAGGCAGAGCTGCAGGTGGATGGAGGTGTTGACGTTGCGGATGGAGCGGCACAGGAGGAAGGTGAGGATGGCGAGGAGGAGGCACAGCAGAGAGAGGGCCAGCCCGACGTGGGAGATGAGGTATAGCGAGAAATCTGCCTGTTGGGGACGCAGGGCAGATGGCATGTAAGGAGGTCACGAGTTGCCAAGGCTCCTTCCCCATTCTGGCACAATAAATGCAGAAGTGGGGGCCCACAAAAGTACCCCAAAACGTTATCTACCAGGCTTTGGTATAAAACTTCCCTCCAAAATCTTAAAAACCTAGATTTTGGGGATAAAAATCCGCTGCCACCAGCCAAATAATGATAAGAAAACCAGGGAAGAGATCACTTGGGAAATCTCAGCCCTACTGTAAAACCAGGACACAAAAATTAACCAATACCAGGTTAATAAAAAAGAAGAGAAAGACCTTTTATTATCACCACAATACTCCTGTTACAAGCATAATGACTACATGGAAAAGTCACCAATTGATATGCTCATGGGGAGTTTCACCATGAGCTTAGATACAAAGGAGAGAAAAACCCAGTTTTAAATGCACAGATTCCTATTCCCAAACCATAAAACGATAAAATCTAATGGATTTATCTAAACTTTACCCTACTTACAGATAGTGAAGAGTCTTTTCTGGAGAGAAACTGCCCAGGGACAAAGGAGGGAAAAACCAAAAATTCCTTTGTTTGAAATTCCTACCTACATTTCTGTTGGCTGAGCAGATACCTGGCTAGGTAAAGTTAACCCCTTAGTACCCAGGCTGCTCCCCATCCCTCAAGATCATGACACGAGTCATCCCATGCAGCACACTTAATGCAGATGAGGTGCTGCAGATAATCCCCCTGATTCCTGCCCATGATGGACTGTCACTGCTCTTACTGGGGAGCACAGGCTGAGGTGTGTATAACTCTACAGAGGCCTTTGTTTTAACCATAGGGCTCTGGGATCTGATAGGATACCATCAGGACCTTCCTTAGGATTTTTGGGCCCTGGGCAGGACTATGAAACTGTTGCCCCAAACCCCGACAACAGCCGGGGGATGATGTTTTACAGATGTCATTTTATAACCTTCAGCAACACGAATGAAACAGGTTTAAAGCAAATTTTAAACTAAGGTCCCCTCGACTAACACAGTGAATTCAGCAAGTAAATGGTCTGGTAGCACTTTATAGACTAACAAAACATGTAGATGGTATCATGAGCTTTCGTGGACTCTGGTCATCTGAAGAAGTGGGCTGTGCCCACAAAAACTCATGATACCATCTACGGCTGCGTCTAGACTGGCATGATTTTGCGGAAATGCTTTTAACGGAAAAACTTTTCCATTAAAAGTATTTCCGCAAAAAGAGCATCTAGATTGGCACACGTGCCTTTGCGCAAAAAGAAAAACATTTGCGCAAGAGGGCTTTTTCCCGAGCGGGGAGCGTCAGTGTATTTGCGCAAGAACACTGACAATCTTACATTAGATCATCAGTTTTCTTGCGCAAATTCAAGCGGCCAGTGTAGACAGCTGGCAAGTTTTTGCGCAAAAGCAGGTGCTTTTGCGCAAAACCTTGCCAGTCTAGACACACCCTACATGTTTTGTTAGTCTATAAAGTGCTACCAGACCGTTTCCTTACTGTTTTTTTTCTGTAACAGACTAACTTGGCTACCCCCTGAAGCACAGTGAATTCAGAAACTGACAGGATGAATCTAGGTTAGGCAAATGCCTGTAAAATGGCTTCATTAGCACCCGAATGGCTCTCACAGGATCAATGTTCTACTAATAGCTCTGGCAGGCTTGTTCACTTTTAAGTTAAGGGGATCCTCTCTGGAGGAGGCAGAGCCACAGACCAGAGATAGGAAGAGTGAGAGGGGAGGCATTAAGATCCTGTGGTGCCTCAAATTTTCAGATGCCCTATACTGCTGTGTGTTCTGCGTATGGGTAAGGACGGCCCTGGGTACCATGCCATGGGGAGCCACCTGCGAGCAGCCCAGAATGTCCCTCTCCATTGCCCACTCAGTGCATTCTAACACCAGCCCCTTTGTGCTTTCTCTGATGCCGCCTCCAAGTCAGGAATGGCTCCCCATACACATCCCCAGAGCTCCCACCAGGGTGGGTTGATTTAAATCAAGGCGATTTAAATTATTTCCTTAAATCACCAAAAAAAAATCATTGATTTAAAGCAAGTTTCCCGCCGATACTTCCTCACATATTTCTTCAAGCAATGGTGCAAATCTGATCACTAGAACATGTTCATTCACAGCTCAGAACAGCATTTTACAACCTCTAATTCAGTGGTCACTAACCAGTAGATCGGGATCTACTGGTAGATCTTGGAGCCTCTAACAGGTGATCCTGACTGGTTTGGCCCCATGGCTATCAAGTGCTGGCACTTCAGCTGCCCCTCCCCCCACTGCTGCTCATCTCTTGCCCCTTTACCTTGGAGCTGCCCAGGGGAGCGTCCTTCTTTCTGTGCAGGGCAGGGGAGGGAGGGGCGCTGATGTCAAGGTGCCCCTTCTCCCACTCTGTATCCTTTCTCCACAAAGCAGAGAGGGGGCACAACAGGACTTGGGATGGAGTTTGCTGGCTGCTTTAGGGAGTGGGCCAGGGCCAGGGCAGGGGGGAGCCTGCCTTAGTCCCACTGCACCACCAACCAGGAGCTACCAGAAGTGCCCAGCTGGAGGCCACATCCCAAACTCCTACCCTAGTCGTGAACCCACCCCCTCCTGCTCTCCAAGCCCTTGTCCTAGCCCTAAGCGCCCCTGCCTCAAAACGCCATCTCAGAGCCTGCATCTAGAACCCCCTCTTACATCCCAACTGCCTGCCCCAAGAGCAGCTCAGAGCCCCTCTCACACTCCAGATCCCTTAATCCACGACCAGAGCCTGCACCCCAACTCTCTGTCCTAGCCTGGTGAAAGTGAGTGAGGATGGGCAGGAGAGGGAGGATGGAGTGAGCAGGAGCGGGGCCTTGGAGAAGGGGCAAGCGTATTTATATGTGAGGTAGATCTTGGATTGCATCTAAGTTCCAAAAGTGATCTCGTGCTCTAAAAGGTTGGAGACCACTGCTCTAATTGTTTGCTCCAAAGTCAACGATGTTCTAAAATAAGAGGCAGGTACAATCTAAAAGGGGAGGTATCGTCACACTGTCTGTCAGAGAACACTTGAGAATACACTGGAAGACTTGAGAAGTTTCTAGAAACTGCCAGAATGAGAAAACTATTGGGCTGAAGTCCTGCTGCCGGGCACCCCCGCCATGGGGATCAGCCCTGTTCCCGAGTGGCCCCGCCCCACCGCACCGCCCTGCAGATGCTTAACGAGCCCCGCCCAGCCAGGGACCCAGGGCTCTGTGCAGGTAGCTGCCTGGCTGGGGGAGAGGCTTTTCTCCCACCAACAGCTCCCTGCTGGGTACAGAGCAGTGAGTCCCTCCAATCCGCTAGGGAGGGGACGTGTCCCTACCTCACTGCTGTGTCCTCAGCAGGGAGCTGCTGCTGTAGCTGAGGGAGAAGTGCCCCTTCCCGAGACAGGCAGCTGCGTGTGCTGAGTAGTGAACCCCTGGCTGGGCAGGGCTCATTAACCAGCTTCAGGGCTGTGCAGCTGCGCAGCTTAGAGGGAACCTTGCCCTGCTACCGCCTTGACCTCCTTCAGACTTTGTCGAGAGGATGCCCGGCTCCCCCAGCAGAACCCGCAGCCTCATGTTGCAAGCCCTGGGGCAAGCGCCGTCCCCTTACCGTTATCTCCCCCCATGCCATGAGGACAGCCAGGCTGGAGACGTGGTTGCAGTTGCACGTGGTGTGAGTGGCGTTGAAGTGTAGGACCCTGCACCCAGCTGGAGACCAGCTCCCTCTCTGGGCTGTGGTTTCCCACGAGACACAGATGGGCTTCTCAGAGCGGTTTCTTGGCTGAAAATATACAAGTCACAGGCAGAAGGAATAACACAGGTTGGAAAAAACACGGTGCCAGGAGCATGGGTCAGGGTCCCCCATGCTATGAGAGGCAGATGGGCAGAGGCCGGGGATGGGGTACACATGAACCTCCTACTCCGGGAGTTCCCATTTCAGGGTCATTTCAGGAACACCCATGCTGTAGAGGAGGATGTGGCTCTGTGTACTGCTGCTCCCCTCCCACAGCTGGGGAAGACCACCGCAGTGATGCACTTCTCCTGGGGCTTTCCCCCACCGCTCCCATAGCAGCGGGGTCAGTGTCTGGGGGCACCATGGGACATGCAGCCACATGTGTCCCTGGGAGAGGGATGCCAGGTAAATGCCCCACCCCCATCCCTGTCACACCCAGACCCCACAGCGCCCTCTCTGGCCCAGCAAAATCTTTAATCTGGCATGCCTCGTTTCCCAGGGTTGCAGGATTTAAGAAGTTCAAGTGTATTGGATTGGGACTCAGGATACCTGGGTTTTAGTCCTGGCTCTGCCACTGGCTTTGACTGAGTCATTCACCTGCTCTGTGCCTCAGTTTCCCCTGTCTCTACACAAAGTCTAAGTCTACACTACAGCCGTCCACTTCCCTTACTCCTCGCGAGGAGTAGGAGTTCCAGTGCCAACAGGGGCTCCCTCAGTATTCGATTTAGCAGGTTTTTACTAGAACCACTCAAACAAACACCAGAAGATCAACCGCCGCAGCATCAATCTTCTCCATAGTCTAGGCGTGGCCTAAGCTCTTGGTGACAAGAGATGTCTCATGTGATGGGCCAAGCCTGCCACATGGGGGCACTAATTTCAGCAAGCACAGTAGCACCAATCCCTAATAGGAGGGCAGAAAGGCCCTCTATCACCCTACCACGGACAGTGGGCCAGAGGACACCCCAGGGGTGGGTTGTAATGTCTCCCAGCCCTCTGGGTCTGCCTCAGTGCAGCTGAAGAGACCTTTCCCTGCTCCTCATATTAACCCCTGCAGTGCTCTCCATCCATCAAGCAAAGCACTTTACAATGGTCACTATCATTAGCCTCATTTTACAAGTGGGGAAACTGAGGCATGGAGTGGGGGAGGGGGGAGGCGTGTGAAGATGATGGTCATCCAGCAGAATCAGGAATAGAAGCCAAGTCCCCTACTAGTGCTCTATCCACTGGGACACACTGTCTCCCCTGTGTTCCTCTTTGCTCACTTCTCCTGCTTCCCAAATCTAGGGACTGGACATTTATGAGTCTGCTCCTGAGACTTGGTTAATGGAGGTGGCCCGTTAATGGCTGAAGCTGAGTCAGACTTCCAGCTCCAGAGATCCTGCGTTCACATTCCCGCAGGGCAGCATCATGCTTGGGGGCGAACACAAGAATCCCTCCCCACCTGAGAGCTAATTTAATGCTGCTTCCCCCCAGAGGAGGCAGGCTGCTCCTGTAAAGCCAGGTTCAACCCCAGCGGCCGCTCGTGGAGGGACTTACCTTGATGTTCTGGAAGGTGTAGTTGACTGGATTTGTGAAGTTGGTCTTGGTCTGGCTGGTCAGCCAAGCACTCACCACCCTGGAAATCATCCAAACGGTGCGGCCAGAGGCTGCATTCTCTTCGTGGAAGAAGATGCCATTCATGATGGTTTCCATGCCCATGTAGGAGGCAAACGCCACTCCAGCCGTGACTGCAAGTGTCCCCAAGGAGAAACCCGGTGGGTTGGCAGCTTCTTTCCCCACGTTCCACTGTGGGACTTGCTAAGAACTGCGCAACCCCCCAGACCCGCTCCAGGTGTGAGGTAATGTTTTGCTTCAACAGGGCTGGGAAGAGAACCCAGGTGTCACACGTTTACTTGTCGATACAGTACAGACGGCACTGGTGACAAGACGGGAGAAGGGTCTCTATATACACAACACATAGGGTTGTGTCTTTGTTTTAATATTTGAGTGATATAAATGGTGGGTGGCTCTTAAATTCCCCCCAAATTGTGAGACAGTTTTTGGAGTTTCCCCGAGAACTGTCTTCTCAAAACAGAGTCACAGAATACTAGAACTGAAAGGCACCTTGAGAGGACATCTAGTCCAGCCCCCCTGCCCTCATGGCAGGCCCAACCATCATCTAGCCAGTGGTCTCCAACGCGGTGCCCATGGGTGTCATGGCGCCCGCCGAGTGATCAGGGCCGGCCCAAGCCATTCTTGCACCCCGGGCCCTGGGTGCGCAGCGCATGCACGGCTCCTGCCCCAGACGCGCGGTGCATGCACGGCCCTGCCTCTGGATGCATGGCGCATGAGCGGCCCCGCCCCCAGGCACATGGCGCATGCGCGGCCCTGTGCCCGGGCGCCCAGCAGCCCCAAAAGGTTGGGGACCACTGATCTAGACCATCCCTCACAGGTGTTCATCTAACCTGCTCTTAAATATCTGCAAGGATGGAGATTCCACAACCTCCCTAGGCAACTTGTGCCAGCGTTTAACCACCCTGCCAGGAAGTTTTTCCTAATGTCCAACCTAAGCCCCCTTTCCTGCAATTTAAGCCCATTGCTTCTTGTTCTATCATCAGAGGTTAAGGAGAATAATTTTTCTCCCTTCTCCTTGTAACACCAATTTTAGGAACTTGAACATCTGATATTAACAGAGCTCTCTGGTGAAAACCTTGAGTTTCGGGCAAAAAAAATGAAAGCAAATGTTTGGTTTCAAAATGCCACTACAATATCTCATAGAAGTTATGGTTCAGGTGCTCCCATTTCTCCTCTATTAGCCTGGCTCCCTGGTTGGACTGCATCTCCCATGACGCACCATGGGAAACATCTAGCCACAGTGCCTCATGGGAGATAAAGTCGGGCAGGAGAGCCTGGCTCATAGAGCAGAATTGGGAGAATGAGTCAGCAGGTTCATGATTTCAGAATCCAAATATTTTAGCTCTTCAGACAAAAGCAGAACGACTGTCCGGGCTGAGGGCATTTTGAGCAGCCAACTTTTCCACACAGTGTTGTGCAGAAATCATCTTCTTCATGAGGCTCTGTATGTTCTTAGCACCCAGTTTTCCACTGAAGAGCCGTGGAGATGGAACAGTCCCTGCCAGCCCTTGTTCTTTATTCTTCTAGTTCCCTTTATTCTAGCAGGCTTGACTAGGACAGAAGGAATTTATATTTGTAGGGCTTAAGAACCAGCGATTGTCAATACAATACAAAGGTCTGGTCCGTGAGCCCCGTGTCCCATACTTCTGACATCCCAAATCAGATCAATAGTCCATCTAGTCAGGTTTCCACCTCGGTCTATATCGGCACAGAGCTGTGGTCCATCTAAGCTGGAATCTCCTGCTTCCGGGGGTTCCAAACCTCCCGTACTTTAACTGTGCAAAACTGCCCCTCGGTGGGAGCCCACCCCAGCTCACCCCGAACAGGGCCACTGAGAAATGTCTATCTTACGCCAGTCCATGCCCGCTGGTGGTGATGAGGTACCTTGTGCCGTTGATCCCTGAACCGTTTTGCAACTAATCTCCATGCTCTCCCCTTTGACTCCCAGGTTGACGACAGAGTCCTCCCTTCTGCAGCTGTCCCCAATGACTTTGGTCTGGACATCTAAAAAGAGGGGGGAAGAGCACAGTCCGATAAACACAATGGCTCCTTGGACGGGGACCATCAGCCAGAGCAGCAGGGGACGGCAGAGACAGAAGGAACCATCCAGCTAATAGAGGAAGAGGTTTTGTGTCCACAGGAGACGGGGGAAAGTTTCGAGGTGGTACTAGACTACGCCCCCCCAAGGGCATTAGGAACAAGGGGGAATAGGGGAGCAGTAGATGGGGACAGGGGATGGGGCCTGGCTTGAGAATGGGAACTGCAGCCTTCTGCACACACTGGCTGGAGCCCTTTTGTGTGGTTGGCCTTGTGGTTCAGGCAATCGCTTGGGTTGCAGCAAATCCCAGCTGAGCTGCCAGGTCCACCACAGACACCATGTTTGACCTTGGGCAGTCACTGCAGCTCCCTGCCTCAGTTTCCCCCCTGTCAAATAGGGATAACGAGCCTCCCTTTCATAGAATCATAGAACACTAGAACTGGAAGGGCCCTCAAGAGTTTATCAAGTCCAGTCCCCTGCCCTTAAAGCAGGACCACCCACTTCCTAGATCATCCCTGACAGGTGTCTATCTAACCTGCACTTAAATATTTCAAATTAAGAAGATTCCACAATCTCTCTAGGCAATTTACTCCGGTGTTTAACCACCTTGACAGTTAGGAAGGTTTTCCTGATGGCCAACCTAAACCTCCCTTGCTGCAATTTAAGCCCATTGCTTCTTGTCCTATCCTCAGAGGCCAAGGAGAACAATTTTTGTCCCTTCTCCTTGCAACAGCCTTTTAGATACTTGACAACTGCTATCATGTCCCCTCTCAGTCTTCTCTTTTCCAAACTAAACAAACCCAACGCGCTCAAAGGTCTTGTTTTTTGACCTTTAATAATTTTTGTTGCTCTCCAATTTCTCCACACCTTTCTTGAAATATGGTGTCAAGAACTGGACACAATACTCCAATTGAGGGCTAATCAGCGCAGAATAGAGCAGAAGAATGACTTCTCGTCTCTTTCTCACAACAGTCATAGAATCATAGAACCATAGAGCTGGAAGAGACCTCAGAAGGTCATCAAGTCCAGCCCCCTGCTCTAGGCAGGACCATTCCCAATCCCACTCCTGTTAATAGAGCCAGAATCATGTTTGCTTGTTTTGTACTGGTGTCACTCATGTTGTTGACTCATATTTAACTTGTTGTCCACTATGATCCCTAAATCTGTTTCTGCAGTACTCCTTCCTAGACAGTCACTTCCCGTTCTGTACGTTTGAAACTGATTGTTCCTCCCTAGCTGGAGTACTCTGCATTAGTCCTTATTAAACTTCATCCTGTTTACCTCAGACCATTTCTCTTTGTCTGTTTACACTGTAAAGGTGCGTATACACTGCACCATTATTTCAAGATAAGAATGTGAGCTCTACACAGCCATTCCATTATTTTCAAATAATTTCAAAATAACAAATGTCTTATTCTGAAATCTGTAAACCTTATTCTATGAGGAATAACTTCTATTCCAAAATAGCTATTTTGAAATAAGGCGTGTGTAGACGCTCTACTTCATTTCGAAATAGCTCCATTTCGAAATAGCTCCTCCCCAGCCCATTCTAAGTTATTCCTCCCCATGCCTCCTGGGGCTCTAAATTGAGATAACTCGTCTACCTTAAGGGAGCCTGCCTCAGACTCATTTTGAGTCTTTCCTGCAGTGAAATCTGGAATAGCTTATTTAGAAATAGCCATGCAGTGTAGACATATCCTAAGCTTTTCGCAGCAGAGACCGTCTCTCCCTCTGTGTCTGTGCAGTGCGGCCCACAACAGGTTCCTGGTCTTGGCAGACGTTTCTAGGTGCTACCGTAACAGTCATAATAAGAAGGCCATAGAGAAATGTGCTAACTCGATATGGCACCTGCTGATTGGTCACCAGGCAGGCTCCACCCCTATCTGGGCTGAGTCATGCCACTTGTGATTTGCAGCTGCCACCTCTCCCTGCCCTGGTGCCGTGTCTTGTCCCCCTCCAGGCCTGGCTTCCTACCCAGCTGCTCTGTCCGGAAGGTCAGTTTCCCGTTCTCGGTGGGGTTGGTGAGGACATCCATCACAATCCTCTCCGTGCTGTGCAGGACGATGGTGGCCAAGACGGAGAGCTGCTCCATGCTCAGGTTGGACCAGGAGGACGTCTGCTCCAGGATGGAGGCAAATCCCCAGCAGCTTTCTACGGGAGGCCGAGTGAGAGAGAGCTCTTATTGGCTGTGCTGCGTTACCCCAGCAACTGTCAGCCAATCTCCTACGAGCTGCTGATGGGCCCCGCCCCTCGTCCTGCCCGAGCTGAGGATCCACTATTGGTTTGTGCCACCTGGCAACGTCCCCCCTCTCGTGGCTGGTCCATCGAGGTCTCAGCCAGCAACAGGATTCGGGGTTTGCTCTAAGGCCAACAGGCAGCTCTGAATGACTTTGGTGAGCCTTGGCTCAGGTGCTATCGGCTCATGCTTCTAAAGCTGGGTGTCCCTGCTCTGGTCTGGCTCTGTTGGGGGTGAACAGGTAAGTGCTAACAGGGAGTTTAGAGAGGGAGTTCTCCAGGTAAAGGAGAAGCAGATACAGGACTCTTGAGGGAAGTGGCTGTCTGCAGTAAGTGTTGTGTTTGGGGCTTTCTTGCTGTGTGCTGAGCTTGTGTTTGTGAGTGAGGGGTTTTTTTCCCCCTGCATTTGTGAGTGATGAGGTAGATGAGGCTTTCTTTGGACAAATGAGAGAAGCTTCCAGATTGCAGGCCCTGGTTCTCGTGGGGCACTTTAATCATCCTGACATCTGTTGGGAGACCAATACGGCAGTAGACAGGCAATCCAGGAAGTTTTTGGAGAATGTTGGGGATAACTTCTTGGTACAAGTGCTGAAGGATCCGACCAGGGGCCGTGTGCAGCAGGAACTAATAGGGGAAGTAGAGGTAGGTGACAACCTCGGAAGCAGTGATCATGAGATGGTAGATTTCAGGATCCTGACCAAAGGAAGAAAAGAGAGTAGTAAAATACACACCTTGGACTTTAGAAAAGCAGATTTTGACTCCCTCAGAGACCTGTTGGGCAGAATCCCCTGGGATGCTAACATGAAGGGGAAAGGAGGCCCCTGGTCAGATCCTTCCTGGATTGCCTGTCTACTGCCGTATTGGTCTCCCAACAGATGTCAGGGTGATTAAAGTGCCCCACGAGAACCAGGGCCTGCAATCTGGAAGCTTCTCTCATTTGTCCAAAGAAAGCCTCATCTACCTCATCTACGTGATTCGGTGGCCTGTAGTAGACACCAACCACAACATCACTGCTGTTGTTTGCACCTCTAAGCTTAACCCATAGACTCTCAACAGGTTTTTCTCCCTCTATATACTGGAGTTCTGAGCAATCATAGTGCTCTCTTACATATAGTGCAACTCCTCCTCCTTTTCTCCCCTGCCTGTCCAGGAGAGCTGGAAGTAATTTAAATAAGCCTTATTGAAGGCACAGAAAGAAACCATCCCGATGCGTAGCAAGAGAGGCAAACATGGTAGGAGACCGGATTGGCTTACAGGGGAAATCCTTGGTGAACTTAAGCACAAAAAGGAAGCTTACAAAAAGTGGAAACTTGGACAAATGACCAGGGAGGGATATAAATGTATAGCCCCAGAATACCGGGGGGTTATCAGGAAGGCGAAAGCGCAATTGGAATTGCGACTGGCAATGAATGTGAAGGATAACAAGCAAGGTTTCTACAGGCATGTTGACAAGAAGAAAGTGATCAGAGAGGGTGTGGGGCCCCTACGGGATGAGGGGGGTAACCTAGTGACAGATGATGTGGGGAAAGCTGAAGTACTCAAGGCTTTCTTTGCCTCTGTATTCACGGACAAGGTTGGCTCCCAGACTAATGCGCTAAGTGACGCAAGATGGGATGAAGATGGTCAGCTCTTGGTGGGTAAAGAACAGTTTAGGAACTATTTAGAAAAGCTAAACATACACAAATCCATGGGTCCGGACTTAATGCATCCAAGGGTACTGAGGGAGTTGGCAAATGTCATTGAGGACCCTTTGGCCATTATCTTTGAAAAGTCGTGGAGATCGGGAGAGATCCCGGATGATTGGAAAAAGGCAAATGTAGTGCCCATCTTCAAAAAAGGGAAGAAGGACGATCCAGGGAACTATAGGCCAGTCAGTCTTACCTCTGTTCCTGGAAAAATCATGGAAGGGATCCTTAAAGAATCCATTTTGAGGCACTTAGAAGAGAGGAAAGTGATGAGGAATAGTCAGCGTGGGTTCACAAAGGGCAAGTCGTGCCTGACAAATCTGATTAGCTTCTATGATGAGGTAACTGGCTCTGTGGACATGGGAAAGTCAGTGGATGTGATATACCTTGACTTTAGCAAGGCTTTTGATACGGTCTCCCACAATGTGGATTGGATAAATGGACAGTAAGATGGATAGAAAGATGGCTAGAAGGCCGGGCCCAGTAAGTAGTGATCAATGGCTCGGTGTCAGGATGGCAGTTGGTTTCTAGCGGAGTGCCACAAGGTTCGGTTCTAGGACCAGTTTTGTTCAACATCTTTATTAATGACCTGGATGAGGGGATGGATTGCACCCTCAGCAAGTTTACAGACATTAAGCTAGGGGGAGAGGTAGATACGCTTGTGGGCAGAGAGAGGGTCCAGAGTGACTTAGACAAATTGGAGGATTGGGCCACAAGAAATCTGATGAGATTCAACAAGGACAAGTGCAGAGTCCTGCACTTGGGACGGAAGAATCCCAAGCATTGTTACAGGCTGGGGACCAACCAGCTAAGTAGTAGTTCTGCAGAAAGGACCTGGGGTTACAGTGGATGAGAAGCTGGATATGAGTCAACAGTGTGCCCTTGTAGCCAAGAAGGCTAATGGCATATTAGGTTGCATTAAGAGGAGCATTGCCAGCAGATCCAGAGATGTCATTATTCCCCTTTATTCGGCTCTGGTGAGGCCACATCTGGAGTCTTGTGTCCAGTTCTGGGCCCCTCACTACAAAAAGGATGTGGACACATTGGAGAGGGTCCAGCGGAGGGCAACCAAAATGACTAGGGGGCTGGAGAATATGACCTACGAGGAGAGGCTGAGGAGTTGGGTCTGTTTAGTCTGCAGAAGCGAAGAGTGAGGGGATTTGATAGCAGCCTTCAACTTCCTGAAGGAGGTTCCAAAGAGGATGAGAGAGAGGCTGTTCTCAGTAGTGACAGATGGCAGAACAAGGAGCAATGGTCTCAAGTTGTGGTGGGAGAGGTCCAGGTTGGATATTAGGAAAAACTATTTCACAGGAGAGTGGTGAAGCACTGGAATGGGTTACCTAGGGAAGTAGTGGAGTCTCCATCCCTAGAGGTGTTTAAGTCTCGGCTTGACAAAGCCCTGGCTGGGTTGATTGAGTTGGGATTGGTCCTGCCTTGGGCAGGGGGCTGGACTTGATGACCTTCTGAGGTCTCTTCCAGCCCTATGATTCTATGATTCTACATAGCACCAAGCAGCTTTTGCTACAGCTGGGGTGGGCAGTGATTCTTGATGGGAGGCCACTCCAGGAGTTTGGTAAATGGTCAAGGGCCACACTTGTCTATGGAGGGAGTGTGGTGTCCGGGTGGGAGGTTGGCTGCAGAATAAGAATGTTACCATATAATCAAGTAAACGGTTAATCAATAACCATTATCCCTAATGTTCACGGGTACACACAAGTTCCTGCCCTGCTCCTGGGGAGTCAGCTGCCACCCCACGCTGCTGCCTCTGTATCAGCTTAAAAGCCGGCTTCCAGCGTGCTCCGGCACCCTTGGTTTGACCCAGTATGGCCATTCATACCTTCTTACACCTGAACTCTGCGATAAAACACCAGGAGTCTCTTACCTCCAGACACACGGTTGAGTTCTTCTCTTCGCAGGGCTCTCCCAAGGCCCTGAAGGTGGATTTCAGTAAAGTGCAGTAGGTGGCCTGTGCAGGGTGGCAGGAGGGAGCCGGAGCACAAAGGAGACGCACATAGCACACCACAAATTCAGTGTCACAGCTGAAAGGTTGGGCTTGTGGTTAAAGCCTTGGGCTGGGACCGAGCAGTTGGGGGTTCAAACTGCCGCATAGTCACTAAGTTGCTTTATTTTGCAAGGCTTCCGTTCCCCATCTGTACAGTGGGGCGACCAATCCCGTCTTCCTCACTCAGAGTGTAAGTCTGGGGCGCATGGACGGCCTCTTGCTGCGTGGCTATGCAGCACCTGACACAACAGGGACCCCGATCTTGGACGGGGGGAGGTATCTCTGCAGCGCCTGCTTGAAACCAGAATACTACTGCAAAGGATTGTGTGTGGCAGGAAGGAGCAAGGAGGATGGAGGCCAGAGGTTCTGCTGGTGGCACCGTGGGGCTCAGGGGCAGGGAGGAACTATGCAGTGGTGTAGGGAGGGTGTTATGCACCTGGGGGTTGGGGGCAAAGGCAAAACTGCACAGAACTGCGCAGCAGGAGCATTAGCGGCTCCCGAGTCAGGGGCGCTGGGCTCCCAGACAGGCCTTTGAAGTGCCTGCTCCCGCCACCCGGTCCTGCCTCAGTGATTTGTCTGCAGGGAACAAGTGGCTCTGCAGCTAAATTGGTACTCTCCTAGTGTGGCACTCGGGGGCAACTCCTCCCCTGCTACTCCACTAGAGCTATGGCTTCCTATGCTGGGATTTTACACCCACTCAAGATCTGTCAGTTCTTGCCACTCTCCTGCGACCTGCATGTTGCTGCTGGTTTCCTGGCAGGAAGGGCAGCCTGTCGCCCCAGGGATGAAAATCCCCTGTGCCAAAAATGCTACCTGCGCGTGGCTTCGCTGTTGGGGACGGGGTGACAGGCAACACTGACCTGGGCTCAGATTCTCCAAAACAACTCAGTTTTGGCAGCCCTAATGCCAGATCCATTACAGAAGTTACTGTCCTGGGAAGTGGCAAGCGCCCCTCCCTGGCACCCCAAAATCACTGAGTCGCTTCAGCCGAGGTTAACTGCACTGCCTTTGCCATGACCATCCCGAGAACAGCGGGGCCTGGCGATGTTGCCAGGATACCTACATCCTCTGGGGATAAGCTGGGAGCTGTGTCCTGACTCTGGTTCTGGAATTTCCTCACCAGATCGTTCTCTTCCAAGAAATGGGCCCGGCACTTTGAAGTAACTTCTAGGAGGAAATGAAATGAACAAAAAAACCCTCAATCAAATGTGCAGACTGGTAAATACGGTGGCCTGGAAAATTAGCATCTTGCTGGGCTTTCCCATCCAGAGATACAAAGGGTTTAAAAAGCTGCTTGTACAACCAGTGACTTCCAGGCCTAGAATCATAGAGCATAAGAACTGAAAGAGACCTCAAGAGGTCAAGTCCAGTCCCCTGCCCTCATGGCAGGACCAAGCACCATCTAACTTGCTCTTAAACATCTCCAGAGATGGAGATTCCACAATCTCTCTCGGCAACTTATTCCAGTGTTTAACTACCCTGACAGTTGGAAAGTTTTTCCTAATGTCAAACCTAAACCTGCCTTGCTGCAATTTAAGCCCACTGCTTCTTGTCCTATCCTCACAGGCCAAGGGGAACAATTTTTCTCCCTCCTCCTTGTGACACCCTTTTAGATACATGAAAACCACTATCATGTCCCCTCTTAGTCTTCTCCTTTCCAAACTAAACAAGTCCAGTTCTTTCAGTCTTCACTGACCTTCTCTAGACCTTTAATCTAGTCCTTCAATCATTGTTCTCTAGACCTTTAATCATTCTTCTTGCTCTTCTCTGGACTGTCTCCCATTTTTCCACATCTTTCTTGAAATGTGGTGCCCAGAACTGGACACAATACTCCAATTGAGGCCTAATCAGTGCAGAGTAGAACGGAAGAATGATGTCTCGTGTTTTGCTCACAATACTCCCGTTCATGCAGCCCAGAATCATTTTTGCTTTTTTTGCAAAATGGTGACTCAAGTTTAACTTGTGGCCCATTATGATCCCTAGATCCCTTTCTGCCGTACTCCTTCCTAGACAGTCGCTTCCCATTCTGTATGTGTGAAACGGATTGTTCCTTCCTAAGTGGAGCACTTTGCATTTGTCCTTATTAAACTTCATTCTATTTACCTGAGACCATTTCTCCAGTTTGTCCAGATCATTTTGAATTTTGACCCTATGCTCCAAAATACTTGCAACCCCTCCCAGCTTGGTATCATCTGCAAACTTAATAAGCATCCTCTCTATGCCAATATCTAAATCGTTGATGAAGATATTGAACAGAACCGGTCCCAAAACAGACCCCTGCAGAACCTCACTTGTTATACCTTTCCAACAGGATTGTGAACCGTTAATAACTACTCTCTGAGGATGGTTATCTAGCCAGTTATGCACCCCCCTTACAGTAAACCCATCGAAGTTGTATTTGCCTAGTTTATTGATAAGAAGATCATGTGAGACTGTGTCAAATGACTTGCTAAAGTCTAGGTTTACCACATCCACCGCTTCTCCCTTATCCACAAGACTTGTTATCCTCTCAAAGAAAGCTCTCCAATTGGTTTGACAATCTTTACAATCCATGCTGGCTGTTCCCTATCATCTTATTATCTTCCAGGTGTTTGCAGATGAATTCCTTAATTACTTGTTCCATTATCTTCCCTGGAACAGAAGTTAAACTGACTGGTCCATAGTTTCTAGGGGTTACTACCCAAGCAAACCCGACTGTTTGCTGATCCCCGATGTGGGTGGGAGTGAGGCACCTATTTTCTCTTGGGATTCACAGCCATGCAGTTTTTCCAGGAGTCAGTTCACCCTTTGTCAAGGACAGCTGGAGAGAGTATGGTGACACCTCCCCTCCCCGCCAAAAAAACCACACCCTCTAATAATGGAATAGTCCTGTGGCACTTTAGACACTAACAAAAATAGATAGGATCACAAGCTTTCCAGCTCATCTGTTGATGTGGGCTTAACCCACCAAAGCTCATGATGCTATCTGTCTGTGGCAGCCTCTAAACTGCCACAGGACAACTCGTTTTTAAATTTACAGTCTAAAATTGCTACCCCTGTGAGAGCTCTTGTAACCGATAGCCCAGGGGGTAGCACTCACCTGAGATAGGGACATAAAGACTGAAATCCCTCCTCTGCCTGATGCAGGCCCATGGGTCTCCCAAACTCTCAGGAGAGAGTCCTAACCACTAGGCTGCATAGCTGGTCTCTCTCCAGCTCTGTGGTTGGGTAAAACAGTCATTGCAAGCAGGGGACAGGCACCTGGGTCTCTCACATGAGTGTTTTGTCCAGGCAGGTCCCTGGGCTGCTGCAGCGCTGCATATGACCTGCATTACCCCAGCCTGGGGCCCTGTGGGCACTGCAGTTACAGCTGCGATACCCCACCTGGCCAGACACTCGCTCACTGGCTCTGTCTGGGCTTCAAAGCAGCGCGGCCACCGTGTGGCTCAGACTGCTGCCCCAGTGCACACCTGGGATCTGGGACAGGGTAGCTCTAGGGCACTGTCCCATCTGCTGCCTGCCCCCTGTGAATGCTCCACCCTGCTAATGGGTATGTGTCTGTTTGGGCTGGGACTCGCACCTCCCTGCTGCCCTGCAGACGTCCCCCCTGTCACATCCACACAATAACAGACCCACGCGCCTTCCTAGGGCTGGACCTAGGGGTCTGGTCTAGGCACAGAGGTTTTTGGTCTGACGGCGCCTCCCAGGAACATGCTCGGCCTCTTAGCTCAGGCAGCAGGGACAGTGGGACAGAGGGTTTGGCGTCTTGGATCATCTTCAGTGGCCAAGGAAGAGCTGAGCAAATCCTGGATGTTTTCAGTGCAGGGACCAAACCAGGATAGAATCATAGAATACTAGGACTGGAAGGGACCTCGAGAGGCCATTGAGTCCAGTGCTCTGCCCTCACGGCAGGACCCAGTACTGTCTAGACCATCCCGGATACATTTATCTAACCTACTCTTAAATATCTCCAGAGATGGAGATTCCACAACCACCCTAGGCAATTTATTCCAGTGTTTAACCACCCAGACAGTTAGGAACTTTTTCCTAATGTCCAACCTAAACCTCCCTTGCTGAAGTGACACCCTTTTAAATACCTGAAAACCGCTATCATGTCCCCTCTCGATTAATCTGCATTAACAGGTGTGTTGTGAGCAAGACACAAGAAGTCATTCTTCCGCTCTACTCTGCGCTGATTAGGCCTCAATTGAAGTATTGTGTTCAGTTTTGGGCACCGCATTTCAAGAAAGATGTGGAGAAATTGGAGAGGGTCCAGAGAAGAGCAACGAGAATGATTAAAGGTCTAGAGAACATGACCTATGAAAGAAGGCTGAAGGAATTGGGTTTGTTTAGTTTAGAAAAGAGAAGATTGAGGAGGGACATGATAGCAGTTTTCAGATATCTAAAAGGGTGTCATAAGGAGGAGGGAGAAAACTTGTTCATCTTGGCCTCTGAGGAGAGAAGAAGAAGCAATGGGCTTAAACTGCAGCAAGGGAGGTTTAGGTTGGACATTAGGAAAAAGTTCCTAACTGTCAGGGTAGTCAAACACTGGAATAAATTGCCCAGGGAGGTTGTGGAATCTCCATTTCTGGAGATATTTAAGAGTAGGTTAGATAAATATCTATCAGGGATGGTCTAGACAGTATTTGGTCCTGCCATGAGGGCAGGGGACTGGACTCGATGTCCTCTTGAGGTCCCTTCCAGTCCTTGTATTCTATGATTCTATGATCTTCTCTTTTCCAAACTAAACGAGCCCAATTCTTTCAGTCTTCCTTCATAGGTCATGTTCTCTAGACCTTTAATCATTCTTGTTGCTCTTCTCTGGACTTTCTCCAATTTCTCCACATCTTTCTTGAAATGTGGCGCCCAGAACCAGACACAATACTCCAACTGAGGCCTAATCAGTGCAGAGTAGAGCAGAAGAATGACTTCTCCTGTCTTGCTCACAACACACCTGTTAATTCATCGTAGAATCATGTTGGCTTTTTTTGCAACAGCGTCACACTGTTGACTCATATTTAGTTTGTGGTCCACTATAAGCCCTAGATCCCTTTCTGCCGTACTCCTTCCTAGACAGTCACTTCCCATTTTATATGTGTGAAACTGATTGTTCCTTCCTAAATGGACCACTTTGCATTTGTCCTTATTAAACTTCATCCTGTTTACCTCAGACCATTTCTCCAATTTGTTCAGATCATTTTGAATTATGATCCTATCCTCCAAAGCAGTTGCAACCCCTCCAAGCATGGTATCTTCTGCAAACTTAATAAGCATACTCTGTATGCCGATATCTAAATTGTTGATGAAGATATTGAACAGAACTGGTCCCAAAACAGACCCCTGCAGAACCCCACTTGTTATACCCTTCCAGCAGGATTGTGAACCGTTAATAACTACTCTCTGAGAATGGTTATCCAGCCACCTTATAGTACCCCCATCTAAGATGTATTCGCCTAATTTATTGATAAGAATATCATCCGAGACCATATCAAATGCCTTACTAAAGTCTAGGTATACTATGTCCACCGCTTCTCCCTTATCCACAAGACTCGTTGTCCTATCAAAGAAAGCTATTAGATTGGTTTGACATGATTTGTTCTTTACAAATCCATGCTGGCTGTTTCCTATCACCTTACCACCTTCCAAGTGTTTGCAGATGATTTCCTTAATTACTTGCTCCATTATCTTTCCTGGCACAGAAGTTAAACTGACTGGCCTGTAGTTTCCTGGGTTGTTCTTTTCCCCTTTTTATAGATGGGCACTATATTTCCCCTTTTCCAATCTTCTGGAATCTCTCCTGTCTTCCTTGATTTTCCAAAGAGGATAGCTAAAGGCTCAGATACCTCCTCTATCAGCTCCTTGAATATTCTAGGATGAATTTCATCAGGCCCTGGTGACTTGCAGACATCTAACTTTTCTAAGTGATTTTTAACTTGTTCTTTTTTTATTTTATCTTGTAAACCTACCCCCTTCCCACTAGCATTCACTATGTCAGGCATTCCTTCATCAGACTTCACGGTGAAGACCGAAACAAAGAAGTCATTAAGCATCTCTGCCATTTCCAAGTTTCCTGTTACTGTTTCCCCCTCCTCACTGATCAATGGGCCTACCCTGTCCTTGGTCTTCCTCTTGCTTCTAATATATTTATAGAATGTCTTCTTGTTTCCCTTTATGCCTGTAGCTAGTTTGAGCTCGTTTTGTGCCTTTGCCTTTCTAATCTTGCCCCTGCATTCCTGTGTTGTTTGCCTATATTCATCCTTTGTAATTTGTCCTAATTTCCATTTGTTATAGGACTCCTTTTTTATTTTTAGATCATGCAAGATCTCCTGGTTGATCTTTTGCCACATTTCTATCTTTCCTACGCAGTGGAATAGCTTGCTTTTGAGCCCTAACAACGTCCCTTTGAAAAACTGCCAACTCTCTTCCCCCTCAGTCTTGTTTTCCCCCTCAGTCTTGCTTCCCATGAGACCTTACCTACCAGCTCTCTGAGCTTACCAGAATCTGCCTTCCTGAAATCCATTGTCTCTAATTTGCCGTTCTCCCTTCTACCATACCTTAGAATCATTAACTCTATGATTTCATGATCACTTTCACCCAGGCTGCCTTCCAGTTTCAAATTCTCAACCAGTTCCTGCCTATTTGTTATAATCAAGTCTAGAACAGCTTCCCCCCAGTAGCTTTTTCAACCTTCTGAAATAAAAAGTTGTCTTCAATGCAGTCCAAGAACTTACAGCCATTCCCCAACTTACGACCACCTCGACTTACGACCATCCGCACTTACGACCAACCCCACAGCAGTACGTTGTGTTTGCGTGTCTGCGGTCAGGCAGCGTGTTTACGTTTCATTCCCTCACAGTGTTTTCGGTGTTTGCTTGTGGCCATCATGTCAAGTAAAAGAAAAGGGGCTAGTGATAAGGGTGGTGATAAGGGTGGTGAGAAAAGAAAGAGAAAAACTATTGATTTGGAACAGAAAATAGCGATAATGAGACAATACGAAGGGGGTCAAACAGTGTCCTTCATGTCACGTTAGTTAGGGCTATCGAAATCCACTATCAGCACCATTATAAAGGATAGCGATCGCATTTGTGAAGCAGTGAAAGGGTCTGCTCCTATGAAATCAAAAATTCTAACAAAGCAAAGAGCAGGTTTCATCCTGTAAATGGAAAAACTCTTAGTGCTTTGGATGGAAGACCAAATTGAAAAATGCACGCCATTAAGTCTCATGATGATACAAGCTAAGGCTCGTAGTCTTTTTGAAGACTTAAAGAAAAAGGAGGGTATGACTATGACCAAACTTTCACTGCCAGTCACGGTTGGTTCAACCATTTCAAGATGCGTGCAAACCTTCATAATGTGAAATTAAGTGGGGAAGCAGCCAGTGCTGATTTGAAAGCAGCAGAACCTTTCATAGAAGAATTGGATAAGCTGATAAAAGAGGGAAATTATTTTCCAGAACAGATCTTTAATGTTGATGAGACAGGTCTCTTTTGGAAGAAAATGCCTGAACGTACCTACATACATAAGGAAGCAAAAACTATGCCTGGTTATAAGGCTTTCAAAGATCGTCTAACAGTCTTATTAGGAGGCAATGTTTCTGGGTATAAATTGAAACCCCTCTTGATTTATCGCTCTGAAAACCCTAGAGCCTTCAAGAATATCAGGAAGGATACTTTACCAGTCCATTATCACGCTAATAAGAAAGCCTGGATGACGCTTGCACTTTTTGAAGATTGGTTCATGAACTGCTTCATCCCTGAAGTCAAGTCATATTTTCTGGAGAAAGGGAATTCCTTTCCAAATTTTGCTTATTTTGGATAATGCTCCAAGTCACCCTCAATACCTAAATGACTTACATTCCGTCGTGAAAGTGGTGTTTCTGCCTCCCAACACATCTATTCTCCAACCCATGGACCAGGGGGCCATAGCTGCTTTCAAAGCATCTTATCTTCGCAACACATTTGCAAAGTCAGTAGCTGCCACAGAATGTGAAAACGGCAAAACATTACGTGAATTTTGGAAGGACTACAACATTCTGCATTGCATAAGGAACATTGCTGCAGGGTGGGAAGAAGTCACTCCACAATGTATGAATGGCATATGGAAGAAAATCCTAAAAAGATTTGTGAACTGTTTCAAAGGCTTTGAAAAAGAAAAGGCACTGGAAGACATTTCTAATAACATTGTACAGCTGGCGAAAGAAGTGGATCTGGAAATGGATAATGAAGACATACACCAACTGGTTGAGGATGTTGGGGAGCAGCTGAGCAATGAAGATTTAATGCAGCTCGAGGCAGAGAGGGTAGCAGAGGAAGAGAGACAAACAGCCCAAGAAGAAGAAGAAGAAGAAGCCCCCAAAAATTTTGTGATGAAAGAAATGGCTGCATCTTTCAGCAAAATAAATGAAGGAATGCAAATGTTTGAAAAAATGGACCCTAATGTTGCAAGATTCTCAAAGGTGGATCATTTAATTCAGGACGCTTCTGGCTTGCTATAAGGAAATTTATAATGAGAAGAAAAAACAAATTGTCCAGTCCAAAATGTATATTTTAAAAAAAAAAGCCCTCAGCAGTGCTGCCTCCCATACTGAACCAATGCCTTCTACAAGCAAAGGAACTGCTGAAGTAGAAGATGAATCTGTTGATGATGTTGTTACTGTAGTTTTTTACTCTTCCGATTCCTCATCCAATTAATTCAATTCACATTACTGTATTTAAATTACTGCATTGTGTTTTGTATTTCATGTTCATGTTTGTTAAATAAAGTTTGCTGTTGCTGCAGTAGTGTTGTTTTTTTCATGTGTTTCTATTTTTCGTTGTTGATTGCTGTGTTGTTGGTGCTTGGTTACACTTCGAGTGCTTCGTATGGGGTATTTCTGACTTACGAACAAATCGAGTTATGACCAGCTATTCAGAACGTAACCTGTTCGTAAGTCGGGGAATGGCTGTATTGGCTAGTCTGTGCTCTGCTGAGTTAGTTTCCCAACATATATCTGGATAGTTGAAGCCCCCCATCACCACCAAATCCTGCGCTTTGGATGATTTTGTTAGTTGTTTAAAAAAAGCCTCATCCACCTCTTCCACCTGGGTACGTGGCCTGTAGTAGACCCCTAGCATGACATCACCCTTGTTTTTTACCCCTTTTAGCCTAACCCAGAGACTCTCAACCTCCAGGATAAAAATAGCCAGGAGGAAATTGACCTTGGACAACCCAAGGTGGATGTTTTTGGTCTTTTCTCACGGAAACAAACACCCATAACAGAGCATCTGAGATCGAGCCTTTGCCCCAACATCAGGCGCTGGTTTCACATTTCTTTTCGGTTCTGGCTGATTTACATTTGGGTGGTTGGTTTTTAGCTAAATTTCCCAGTGCAACTTCATTGTGAAGCAAAAAGCCCAACGTTTCATTTAAACAATGTCACAACCATCGCTAAGCTGGGCCAGAAGGACCAGGGTTCAACTCCCGCCCACAGGGTGCAACATACGGGCATGGGGAGGCCATGCTGGCCCCTAGCCAAGGAGTTCAGAGTCTAATGACACCAGTCCAGTGCCTACTCTGACTCTACGGCAGGGCATGCAGCTCCACCAGAGTATCTGAGTCTCCCTGGCCAAGGGAGTTGTGGGGTTTGAGGAGCAGAGGGCCAGAGGAAGGGAGCGGCGTGGCAGCTGTTCCTGTGGCTATTCCAGCGGGGTGGGAAGGAGCCCCCGGTACCATCCCCATGAAATCTCGGCAGCTGTCAGGACTTTGGAGAGTCAGAATCCCGGGTGGGCCCGCAGAGCCACTCAGAACCTAGCTTTTGATTGCGGGGTGACCGGGTCACCAGGCATTAGCCTCTCCCACCCAGCACCCACGCACATCCCCCGCATCAGACACTTACCTGTGCAGCTGAAGGGGGTGCCAGGCTGGCTGGGCAGGAGGTAGCCTGGTCGGCACGTGCAGGTGTAACTTGGTGTATTGGTGCAGATGGAGTTGGGGCCACAGGGCGATGGGTCTCGGGAACATTTGTCAATATCTAAGGGAGGGACAATCCTGGTTGGACATGTATGATGCTAGAACACCAGTGTTCTACTGCCCTGGGCCCCACACACTGACCCAAACCTCATTGGATCCAGTGGGAATGTTTCCATCAGCCCTAGGGGCCTTTTCCATCGGTCACTCTGCCCTGTGCCTGAACCGGCTCTCACCATTGCACTGCGCTGCTGGGTCAGTGATGCGCTGCTCCCCAGAACTGGAAGCCAGGCTTGCTGGGGCAGCAGTGCCCCCTTGGGGTGTTGGTGCAGGTGGCATCCTCAGGGCACTCTGCCAAATGCAGATGGGCCCAGCTATGCACAACAGAGCCTTCTCTTGGTGGAAGGATGGCAGTTGAGAGCAGGTCCCAGGTGCTGGCATCAGAGGGGGGCACCGTGCCAGGAACATGGCTCCCAGTGGGTTTGCAATCTGCTGCCCATCCCCAAGAGCCAGCAGCTACTAGTGGCCTGAGAAGTGGGTGCCAGGAGGCCTGGGTTAGACTGGTGACTGTGGAACAGGAAGGTGATGCACTGGTTCTAGCTGGATGGTGCACAGGTAGGACTCTGGGCTTCTCTCCCCAACCTGAAGAGGGGAGTGAGACCTAGCAGTGAAAGCAGGAGGCTGAGGCGTCAGGACTTCAGGGTTATATCCCCAGCTCTGCCACGGACTCCCCATGTGACCTTTGCCAAGCTGTTTCCCTTCTAGAAGCCTCAGTTTCCTCAGATGTGCAGGGAGACAATCCAGATTTGCTTTCCTATTATTGTTGGGCCACACCTGGAGGGGCGGAGCCCCATCGGCTCCCCCAGCAACCAATGGGAGCGGAGGCCATTCAGCATCTCTCAGGCATCCGTCTCCATTCACACAGCACCACAGTGGTCTGCAGCTCTGCGATACCCCAGCCTGTGCCCTGTTGGCAATGCAGCTACAGCTGCGATTCCCCACCTCTCACCGTCTCTCTCTGGGCTACAAAGCAGCGCAGCCACCATGTAGCTAAGGCTGCTTCCCCAGCGCACACCTGGCATCTGGGACAGGGTGGCTTTAGGGCACTGACCCATCCGCTGCCTGCCCCCTGTGAATGCTCCATTGTACTCAGTGGTATGTGTCTGTTTGGGCTGGGACTCGCACCTCTCTGCTGCACTGCAACATCTCCCTGTCACATCCACACAGTAACACACCCACACGCCTTCCTAGGGCTAGCCCCAGGGGCCTGGCCCACTCACAGAG
Source organism: Rafetus swinhoei (assembly GCA_019425775.1). Classification (NCBI taxonomy): domain Eukaryota; kingdom Metazoa; phylum Chordata; order Testudines; family Trionychidae; genus Rafetus; species Rafetus swinhoei. The sequence continues at coordinate 9,443,639 of JAFJHL010000256.1, read as the reverse complement.
GTTTTTGATCCGATGGCACCTCCCAGGAACAGACTCGGCCCGTTAGCTCAGGCAACAGGAACAGTGACAGCGGGTTTGAAGTCTTGGCTCATCAACACTTCAGGGGGCAGAGAAAAGCAGGGCAAATCCTGGATGTTTTCAGTGCAGGGGCCAACCCAGGAGAGAAATAACCAGGGGGGAAATGCTTCCTGGGTAACCCAAGGTGGAATTTTGGGGACTGCTGTCACTAAAACAAACACACCAACATCTGGGATGGACCCTTCCACGCACCCTGAGGTTTCAATTTCCCATTTATTTTTGGATCTGGCTGGTTTCCATTCGGGTGGTTGGTTTTTAGCTAAATTTTCCAACAAAACCTCATTGTGAAGCAAAAAAGCCCAAATGTTTCATTTAAACAATGTCACAACTGTCACAATTCCAGGCCAGAAGACCCCAGGTTCGACTCCCACCCACAGGGTGTTACATGTAAGAACAGGGATGCTGTGCCAACTACTAGCCAAAGAGTTCAGAGTCTAACGACTCCAGTCAGTGCCTGCTCTTACTGTAAGGCAGGGAATGAGGCTCCACCAGAGGATTTCCGTCTCCCTGGCCAAAGAGGCTGTGGGGTTTTGCGAGGAGACGGCGGCAGGAAACAAGCCGCGTAGCAGCTGTTCCTATAGCTACTCCTGAGGGGTTGGTAGGAGCCCCCTGTCCCATCTCCATGAAATCTCTGCAGTTGCCAGGGCTTTGAAGAGTCAGGATCCCGGATGGGCTGACTGAGCCGCTCAGAACCTAGCTCTCAACTGCGGCTGACCATGGAGTCATAGAGCTGGAAGAGACCTCAGGAGTCATCGAGTCCAGCCCCTGCCCAAGGCAGGACCGATCCCAACTAAATCAACGCAGCCAGGGCTTTGTCAAGCCGAGCCGTAAAAACCTCTAGGGATGGAGATTCCACCACCTCCCTAGGGAACCCATCCCAGTGCTTCCCCACCCTCCTAGGGAAATAGTTTTTCCCAACCTAGACCGCCCCTACTGTAACTTGAGACCATTGCTCCTTGTTCTCCCATCCATCACTGCTGTGAACAGCCTCTCTCCATCCTCTTTGGAACCTCCCTTCAGGAAGTTGAAGGCGGTTATCAAATCCCCCCTCACTCTTCTCTTCTACAGACTAAATAAGCCCAAATCCCTCAGCCTCTCCTCACAGGTCATGCGCTCCAGCCCCCGATCATTTTGGTCGACCTCTGCTGGAACATCTCCAATGCGTCCACATCCTTTCTATAGTGGGGGGCCCAGAACTGGACACAATACTCCAGATGTGGCCTCACCAGAGCTGAATAAAGGGGAATAATCACTTCTCTAGATCTGCTGGCAATGTTCCTCCTAATGCAACCTAATATGCCATTAGCCTTCTTGGCTACAAGGGCACACTGTTGACTCATATCCAGCTTCTCATCCACTATAATCCCCAGGTCCTTTTCTGCAGAACTGCTACTTAGCCAGTTGGTCCCCAGCAGTACTTGGGATTCTTCCGTCCCAAGGGCGGGACTCTACCCTTGTCCTTGTCAAACCTCATCAGATTTCTTTTGGCCCAATCCTCTAATCTCTGTAGAGGCATTAGCCTCTCACACCCAGAGCCCTACACACATCCCCTGTATAAGACGCTTACCTGTGCAGCTGAAGCGGACGCCGGACTGGCTGGGTGGGAGGTAGCCTGCCTGGCATATGCAGGTGTAACTGCCCAACGTGTTGCTGCAGGTGGAGTTGGGGCCCCAGGGAGATGGGTCATGGGAACATTCATCAATATCTAGGTGACAGAATCCAGGTTGGCCATGTGTGACCCTAAGACACCAGTGTCCTACTGCCCCAGACCCCTCACGCTGACCCAAACCCCACTGGATCCAGTGGGGATCTTCCCATCACCCCAGGGGCCTTTTCCATCCATCACTCTTCTCCGTGTATGAACCGGCTCTCACTATTGCGCTGCGCTGCTGGGTCAGTGACGTACGCTGCTCCCCAGAACTGGATGCAAAGCCGGGCTTGCAGGGGCAGCAGTGGCCCCCTGGGATGTGGGTGCAGGTGGCATCCTCAAGGCACACCACTGAATTCGGATGGGCCCAGCTCTGCACAACAGAGCCTTCTCTCGGCGGGAGGATGGGGCGGGGCAGACAGGCCCGGCAGCTGGCATCGGAGGGAGCACCGTGCCAGGAATATGGCTCCCTGCAAGTTTCCGCCCAGAAGCAGCAGTGCTAGTGGCCCGGGAAGTGACACCCCTGGACTCCTGGGTTCCCTTCTCAGCTCTGTGAGGAGAGAGGGAGGGTTGGGAGCTGGAGCAGGGAGACGGGGGAAGGGGAGTCCGGACTCCTGGCTTCGATTGCTGGCGGAGGGGTGGGAAGATGGTGCCCTGGTCCTAGCAGGATGGTGCACAAGCTGGACTGCTGGGTTCATGGGCAGCAGGTGTAAGGGGCAAGGGAAGGTATTTCTTCTCAGGGTCATAGTGCCTACCCTCTCCCTTCCTACCCCTGTGCCTACCCTTCCTGCCGGCTCCCACAGCTGTCTGGGGCCTGGTGACTCTTCCATCTAGGAACTTAAAAAGGAAAATCCCTTCCAGCTTCCATGCCGCTTAGCAGAACGTTTCTCTCTCTCTATGTTAAAGAAAGGTTTTCCTGAAGGATGACAGAGTGACGTCATCCCATCCCTCTGGGTCCCGCTGGCCTTCTCCCTCTCTCCCCCTCTCCCCTCTCCCCTCTCCCAGCTCCAGCTCGACCTCACTGCTTCCCCTCCACGCCAGGAATTGCTATTTCAAACCAAGCCAAGACAGGCAGGCCTGGGGAGGGGAGCAGCGCAGGCGGGACCACACCAGAGAGAGGTCGGGACGGCCCCTCCACCCCAAGCTGCTGCTTTCCCCACGACAGGAGGCTGCAGTATCCTGGAGCACCACGTGCACACAGCACTACCTGCGCCTCACTGTGCCCCACACAGGGCGGGCAGGCACCCATGCACTCGTGTTAGACCCAGGTCTGGTGTGTACTGTTGCTTGGAGATCGGGGTGGGGCAGGGGTTGGGGGGAGAGAAAGGGCCTGGACTGGCAGGGGGGAGGGCGAGGGAGAAGGAACCATGGCTCGCGGCGGGGGAAGGGGAGAATGGAGAAGGAATATGGGCTGGCAAGAGGACCGGGGAGCCAAGACTTCTGAGTTCTGTCCCCAGCTCTGCCACAGACTCCCCACGTGACCTTTGCCAAATCCTTTCCCTTCTAGAAGGCTCAGTTTCCCCACATGAGCAGGGAGACAATCTAGTTGTTTCTCCCCAGATCCATGGCAAGGTGGGGGTGTCCATGGACACAGGGGCTGTGCGGTTTAGTGTGCAGAGGGCTGGAGGAAGTGAGCTGCGTGGCAGCAGATCCTCTAACTGGTCAGGCTGGGTGGGAAGGACCCTTATGAAATCGCTGCAGTCGTAGCGCCTGGGTTTGAGCAGAAAGTAGGAAGAGGTGAGGGAAGGGGAGAGGCAGGCACAGCTGCTCTTGTATGGGAGTCAGTGGAGATCCAGCATTAGCCTCTTACACCCAGAGCTTCCCTGCACCCCACGTCAGACACTTACCTGTGCAGCTGAAGGGAGCGCCAGGCTGGCTGGGCGGGAGGTAGCCTGCCCGGCACCTGCAGGTGTAACTGCCCGGTGTGTTGGTGCAGGTGGAGTCGGGGCCGCAGGGCGATGGGTCTCGGGCACATTCGTCAATATCTGGATGGGGAAGAATCCAGGTTGGCCATGTGTGACGCTAGGACACCAGTGTTCTACTGCCCCGGGCTCCTCACGCTGACCCAAACCCCATTGGATCCAGTGGGAATCTTTGCAGCAGCCCTAGGGGCCTTTTGCATCCGGCTCTGTGAGGAGAGTGAAGGTTGGGAGCTGGAGCAGGGAGGAGCCGGGGGAGTGGCGAGGGGGGAGTCCAGACACCTGGGTTCTATTGCTGGCGGTGGGGTAGGAAGGTCGTGGACTGGTCGTAGTAGGGTGGTGCACAGGCGGGATTCTAGGGTTCTATCCTGCCCTTCAGGAGGGGAGTGAGGTCTAGTAGATAAAGCAGAAAGGGAGAGTTTGGGGCTCCTGCGTTCCACTCCGAGCTTTTGCAGATTCCCTGTGTGACCTTGTTGAAGCCTTTTCCCCACGTGATGCCTCAGTTTCCCCCACTGTGACCTGGAGACAATTTTCTCTCCCAGATCTCCTTGCCCTTTGCTTCTCATTGCCCCGTGCTCAGAGGCAGGGCACCCGCCCCTCCCCCGTAACCGATGGGAGCGGAGGCTGCTCAGCTGTCACTCAGCACGTCTCCACCCTGGGTCTCCATTCACATGGCCTCACTGGTGCATCTGCTACACCCTGTCGCCCGGATTTCCCGTGTCCGTCAGAAGCTTTAGCTCATTCCTTACGCCCCGCCCCTCCAGCCTGCGCCATCCCGGTGTGTCAGAGCAGGGCAAAGCCTCAGTCCCAGCCTGGCTGACGGCAAATCGCTGTTGTTTCAGGGGAGTCGATGGAGCAGCAGCACCGGGGGCCTAACCCCAGTGACTTTGCGCTCTTCACCCTGGGTGAGGATCCGGCCCTGCACGAGCCACCCCAGCGTGTGTTGAGCACGGGGCAATGAGCAGCAAAGGGCTTTGGTGCCCGGCCATGGGCATCCCTGAGAGCAAAGACTGTGCAGAGACGGCCGTGGTCCCAGGGGTGCTGGCTCTCTCCAGGCCCAGGAGGGCACCGGACACAGAGCTGGGCCAAGGTGCTGGTGTGCGCCGGGAGTCCCTCCGTGACTGTCTGGGGGCAGGAGAGACCCTGCCGGGAGAACGCCTTCGGCTTCCCACTGGCTCTCACCTGAGCAGTCCAGAGGGGCGATGCTGCCGGGCAGCCAGGAGTCTCCTTTGGAAGAGATGAAGCCAGGGAAACATGCAGGAAAAACTTCTCTCATTGTCAAGGCATAAGGCATTCGGGCCGCAGGGCGGGGGGACTTGGGAACATCTGTTGATATCTGGACAGGAGCAAACAGATCCGGAGTCACTCAGTGGCCCAGGAAGGTGCTTGTGTTGCCCCCAGTGGGTGGGTCTCACAGGTCCCCCTATGGTCCGTGGGCAGGAAACAGAGCGCTCCTGCTTTCTGCCAGTGGTGGGCAACCTGCTGCCTGAGGGCCAAATGCAGCCCACTGGGATTCGCAGAGCCCCTGTCTTACCGCTCCCCCACACACCTCTCGTGCACTGGGCACAGGAGCCCCACACGTCTTTCTCCTTTCCCTCCCTTCCAGCACTTATGGAGAGCCACAAATCACCTGATTTGTGCTCCGTACCCCCTCCGACGCCTCCCGCCCATTTCCTAACTTCAGAGTGCTTGACTTGCAACCTTTAGCACAGTCGCCCCCAAACTGTGGGACATGCCCTCCCTCCATGTGGGCATGGAGGAAGGTTGGGGGGGGGTATGACAGAGCCTGGGAAACCCCCATAGGTGCACGAGGGCCTAGCAATGGCTTGTCGTCCTGTTCAGTGGGAAATGCAGAAGGAACCGGTGCTGGTGATGGAATGAAAAGGCAACTCTGTTTAGTCCCCCACAGAGCACGCGGCTTTCAGGTGACGGGGGAGAAGGAGGCGGCAGATACAATGTAAGGGAGCAGAATAAAATGGAAAATCAGAAAGAGGAAAATGCAGGGAAAGAGGAGGAAGAAATGGGATGCAAAGCTGCAGGACACACGGGGTTCAAATCTAGAGATTTTGCCCGGGTTTCCAGGCATCAACTTACCCGCGCTGGAGAAATGAGTCTCCTTGAGGCAGATGAGCCAGCAAAAGCCTGGAAGAGGAGAAACAAGCAAGGATGTTCCTATGGCACTGGCTGGGCGAGGCCTTGGAGATGGGGAATTTATTCCTGGCTCTGCTGCTGGAGCTCAGCCAAGTCACAGCCCCCGGCCCGTGTCCCCTGGGGCCAGCTTCTCCACTCCGATTAGACGCTCTACAGAGCAGACTCTGTGTCCACCCAGCTGAGTTCAGAGACCTCGGTAGCTCTTGCTGAGCAAGGGGCCCATGTGTCAGCTCTGGGCCGAGGAACATCAGGGCATCAAGCCCCTGGGGAAGCATCTCCTGGCATCTGGGCTCTGCGAGTAGAGGCAGCTCCAGGGTGGGGATCTTAAATATCAGTTAATTGAATAGTTGAGTAACCTCATGAATTCTTATTGGTTAGTCGACTATTCTATAGTCCCTGGGGGCGGGGCTAGTAGCCAGTGCGCTCTGGCCACGCTCCCAAGAAGACCCCTGCCAGGTGGGAGCTGGTCTATGAGGGGAGCCAGTTTAAAAACCAGCTCACCTTGTGGAATGGCTGCCTCTTGCCCTGTGCTGCTGCCTCTGATAAAGAGGCAGCGGCGCAGGGTGCCAGCAGCTCCTGTCTGAGCACCAGGACCCTGCATGAGCCACAACTGAGCCAGGCTGCCTGCCCAACCAGCTCCTAAGATGCTTTAAATGCAGAGCCGCAGCAGGGGTAGGTCCCAGACCCAGCGCAAGCCAGGACTGAGCTGGACTGATGGTCAGCCTGCTAAATGATGTCCTGGCAAGTGTGTGTGGAAGGGGATTCATGTAGGAAGAACAGGCGGGGGGGAAAGGAGGAGGAGTTGCACTATATGTAAGAGAGCACTATGATTGCTCTGAACTCCAGTATATATAGAGAGAAAAACCTTTTCAGAGTCTATGGGTTAAGTTTGGAGGTGCAAACAACAGCAGTGATGTTGTGGTTGGTGTCTACTACAGGCCACCGAATCAGGTTGATGAGGTAGATGAGGCTTTCTTCGGACAACTGAGAGAAGCTTCCAGATTGCAGGCCCTGGTTCTCGTGGGGGACCTTAATCACCCTGACATCTGTTGGGAGGCCAATACGGCAGTAGACAGGCAATCCAGGAAGTTTTTGGAGAATGTTGGGGATAACTTCTTGGTACAAGTGCTGAAGGATCTGACCAGAGGCCATGCGCAGCTTGACCTTCTGCTCACAAACAGGGAGGAACTAATAGGGGAAGTAGAGGTGGGTGACAACCTCGGAAGCAGTGATCATGAGATGGTAGATTTCAGTATCCTGACCAAAGGAAGAAAAGAGAGTAGTAAAATACACACCTTGGACTTTAGAAAAGCAGATTTTGACTCCCTCAGAGACCTGATAGGCAGAATCCCCTGGGATGCTAACATGAAGGGGAAAGGAGTCCAAGAGAGCTGGCAATATTTTAAAGAAGCCTTATTGAAGGCACAGAAAGCAACCATCCCGATGCATAGCAAGAGAGGCAAACATGGTAGGAGACCGGATTGGCTTACAGGGGAAATCCTTGGTGAACTTAAGCACAAAAGGAAGCTTACAAAAAGTGGAAACTTGACAAATGACCAGGGAGGGGTATAAATGAATAGTTCGAGAATGCCGGGGGGTTATCAGGAAGGCGAAAGCGCAAATGGAATTGTGACTGGCAAAGGATGTGAAGGATAACAAGAAAGGTTTCTACAGGCATGTTAACAAGAAGAAGGTGATCAGAGAGGGTGTGGGGCCCCTACTGGATGAAGGAGGTAACCTAGTGACAGATGATGTGGGAAAGCTGAAGTACTCAACACTTTCTTTGCCTCTGTATTCACGGACAAGGTGGGCTCCCGGACTAATGCGCTAAGTGACGCAAGATGGGATGAAGATAGACAGCCCTTGGTGGGTAAAGAACAGGTTAGACACTATTTAGAAAAGCTAAACATACACAAATCCATGGGTCCGGATTTAATGCATCTGAGGGTACTGAGGGAGTTGGCAAATGTCATTGAGGCCATTATCTTTGAAAAGTCGTGGAGATCAGGAGAGATCCCGGATGATTCGAAAAAGGCAAATGTAATGCCCATCTTCAAAAAAGGGAAGAAGGACGATCCAGGGAACTATAGGCTCAGTCTTACCTCGGTTCCTGGAAAAATCATGGAAGGGATCTTTAAGGAATCCATTTTGAGGCACTTGGAAGAGAGGAAAGTGATCAGGAATAGTCAGCATGGATTCACAAAGGGCAAGTCGTGCCTGACAAATCTGATTAGCTTCTATGATGAAGTAACTGGCTCTGTGGACATGGGAAAGTCAGTGGATGTGATATACCTTGATTTTAGCAAGGCTTTTCATACGGTCTCCCACAATATTCTTGCCGACAAATTATGGGAATGTGAATTGGAAAAATGGACAGTAAGATGGATAGAAAGCTGGCTAGAAGGCCGGGCTCAGCGGGTAGTGATCAATGGCTCGGTGTCAGGATGGCAGTTGGTTTCTAGCGGAGTGCCCCAAGGTTTGGTTCTAGGACCAGTTTTGTTCAACATCTTTATTAATGACCTGGATGAGGGGATAGATTGCACCCTCAGCAAGTTTACAGATGACACTAAGCTGGGGGAGAGGTAGATACGCTTGTGGGCAGAGATAGGGTCCAGAGTGACTTAGACAAATTGGAGGATTGGGCCGCAAGAAATCTGATGAGGTTCAACAAGGACAAGTGCAGAGTCCTGCACTTGGGACGGAAGAATCCCAAGCATTGTTACAAGCTGAGGACCAACCAGCTAAGTAGTAGTTCTGCAGAAAGGACCTGGGGTTACAGTGGATGAGAAGCTGGATATGAGTCAACAGTGTGCCCTTGTAGCCAAGAAGGCTAATGGCATATTAGGTTGCATTAAGAGGAGCATTGCCAGCAGATCCAGAGATGTGATTATTCCCCTTTATTCGGCTCTGGTGAGGCCACATCTGGAGTATTGTGTCCAGTTCTGGGCCCCCCACTACAAAAAGGATGTGGACGCATTGGATAGGGTCCAGCGGAGGTCAACAAAAATGATTAAGGAGATGGAGCATATGATCTATGAGGAGAGGCTGAGGGATTTGGGTCTGTTTAGTCTGCAGAAGCGAAGAGTGAGGGGGGATTTGAAAGCAGCCTTCAACTTCCTGAATGGAGGTTCCAAAGAGGATGAAGAAAGGCTGTTCTCAGTAGTGACAGATGGCAGAACAAGGAGCAATGGTCTCAAGTTGTGGTGGGAGAGGTCCAGGTTGGATATTAGGAAAAACTATTTCACTAGGAGAGTGGTGAAGCACTGGAATGGGTTACCTAGGGAAGTAGTGGAGTCTCCATCCCTAGAGGTATTTAAGTCTCGGCTTGACAAAGCCCTGGCTGGGTTGATTTAGTTGGGATTGGTCCTGCCTAGAGCAGGGGGCTGGACTTGATGACCTTCTGAGGTCTCTTCCAGCTCTATGGTTCTATGATTCTATGTAGTCTAGAGCATTAACCCATAAGCTTTTGCTTATTTGTTAATCGACTACACTATTACATTTCTACTCCAGGGGGCATCGTTGGTCAGTGCCAGGCTCCTTCAGGGGAGAGGCAAGAGCGCATCTGGCCCAGGCTGGAGCTCTGCCCCCCACCCTACCTGGGGAGCAGCCTGGCTTGGGGAGCAGGGCCACCAGGCAGCCAGGCAAAGCCCCGGCCCCAACAGAACCAGGGACCCAAGCAGGTCGGGTGGCTCCCAACAGCCTCCAATCCGCCGGCTCCTGGCAGGGGGCAATGGTTTTCAAACTGTGGGGTGCGCCCACCACTGCACAACTCTGTGCTAAATGGGGGAGCAGAAATGGGGGGCATGTGACCCAGCGTGTGCCCCCTCCTCCCACCCCCCCAACCAGGCATTGCCTCTAGATAATTAGAATCTTCTGTGGGCCAAATCCCAAGGCATTTACCGCAGGAACCAGTCCCCAGGTGGTGTCAATCAGCATGGCACTCTTGACTATAGGGCCCATATAGCCTAGTATAAGAACGGCCAGATTGGCCCAGTATCCCATCTCCCAACAGTGGCGAGTACCTGGTGCCCCCCGAGGGACTGAACAGAGCCGGGAATCATCCAGTGACCCCTCCCCAGTTGCCCACTCCCAGCTTCTGACAGACAGAGGTTAGGGACGCCCTCCCTACCCATCCTGGCTAACAGCCATCTATGGACCTGTCCTCTATGAATGTATCTAGCTCTGTGTTGATCCCTGTTCAAGTCCCGGCCTGCACAACATCAAAAGTCTCTCTGGTGAACGTAAGGACAAGGAAGCCAAGTCACATCGAGTGTGAGGGCTTTGCAGCAAACCAGCCCAGCCCCGGCAGGTCCCACCGAGAGCTGAACTCAGATGCAGGAGTCAGAGCCCCGAGCACTGATCATGGCACCATGGGACCTGCCTCCTGACAGTGGCCGATGCAGGAGTTTAGCTGGAGAAAGCCCCATGAAAGGACCATGGGAGTTTGGCTCATTCTGTGAGCCCCCTCGCAGGGGAGAAGTTCCCAGCCATGTGGGCATCTAGTGATCTGCAAAAGCCGTGCTCGTCAACTACCCCTGCCTACTCCAGGCCCAGCTGAGTCCCAGGGGGTTCGGAAACACTCCCTGGCTGAGGCGCCAGAAGCCCAGCGGCTCAGGCCAAACCCCTCTGGAGCTGGGAAGGCAGGTGGAAAGGTCAGACGACTCCTGCTGGCAGGGCCTCTGCACACAGGGCTGCATGGAGCCTCTCTCTGCCCCACTCACAGCTACAGCGGCTCATGGTGCCGTCTGAATTCCAAAGAAAGGTGCCAAACTGGGTGGGATCAAAGGCTGGATGCTCCGCACTCGCAGCCCAGCCCACGAGGAGGTTTCCCTTTCGGAACTGAGGCGGCCGGTGGTTTCAGGCTAGGAAATAGCAGAATGTTTTTAACCAGCAAAGGAAGGAGGCTCTGGACCAGCCTCCCTGTGGGATTAATGGGCACCAACAGCCCAGCTAGGTGTAGGGTGGGGCAGGATACGTGTATATGCAGGGCTATGTGGTAGCAGGAGAGTGGAGCTCTCAGACCTGCGCCTTCCCTTGCCAGCCCCTCACTGCCTCTAGCAGGTCTTCCCTGGTTCCAGGAGCTAGCCTGTCTCTGGAGCTGCCCCCAAACCTGCTGCACTGCTCCTTGCAATTCTCCAGCTGAGCCAATGGCTGGTTTTTATAATCACCTGCTCCCCAGCGGCCAGTCTCAACTGGGAGGCAGCTCATCGGTCACACATGAGGCTGGACCAGCCCCAGCTACCTGCAAACAATTTGAATCTACAACTGCGGTTGGCAAAGCCCTTGCCTCTCTCACACCTGTCAGGTAACCCCTGTGCCTCCTCCCTCACCAGTGTGGAGAGAATCTCTGCTGGGAAGGGCTAACGTCACAGCAAGTCCCTTCTGCTGTGTGTTCTATTATTGCACCTGATACTTGATGGCTGGGGCAGGACTGGAAGGGGGTGATAAGCTGGGTGCAGGGAAGGACTTGAGGACAGGGGCTGGGCTGGTTAGTGGGGAGGGTGGGTCCCCACAGCTCCACAGACAGGCATGGGGGAGCCCGGGGGCCGGCTGGCCTCTGCCCAGGACCTGGGAGACATTACAGAGCTCTGAGCAGAGGCAGTGGTGGGGCTGGCCCTGGAGTTCCTCAGCCAGGACTCTGCTCCTGATCCACGCTCATGCTGCCACCAGAGTCTGCACTACACAGGCTCAGAGCGGGGTGGGCCTAGGGGCTCACTGGGTGGGGGCCTTCTCTCTCCCCCCAGTTCCCACCCAGCTGCCAGGGGCCTTCTCTTGCCCCCTACCCGCATGGCCACCAGAGGCCTTCCCCCCCTCTGGTGCTGTAGCCAAAGGCTGGGGGGGGGGGGAAGGGTTTGAGGCTTGGGGGCCTACTTACCTGATCTGGTGCCGGGCAAGAGGGCAGAGTCCCAGCCCTGCCGACCACTCCCTTGGGGCACATGTACACTAAGGCGTTATTTCAAAACAAAAGGTGAGCCTCAGCACCACAAGCCCGTTATTGCGAAATTATTTGAAACTAACAGGCTTCTGATTCCGGAATAATAAAACCTCATTTCAGGAGGACTAGGGCCTGTTTTGAAATTGCTATTTTGAAATAGCAGCAGTGTGGACGCTCCACTGCTGAGATTTGTATTTAGCTCCTCCCCAGGGCCATTGAAAGTAATTACTCCCCAGTGCTTCCTGGGGCTCTAACTGGAGGTGGCGCATCCACATTAGGGGAGCCTGCCTCAGACTAACTTTGAGGATTCTCTGTAGTGTAGACAGGCTATTTCAAAATAGTTATTTCAGGAGTTATTATTCCAAAATAACTTATTTAAAAATACCCTTGTAGTGTAGACATACCCTTAGTGGGGCAGCTGCCCCCAGTGGTCACTGTGCATATAGCTCTCCTCTGAGCTCGCTACTCTCCCCTCTCTGCAGGTTATAGAAATCAGTCCCTATCCCAGCACTTGTGGTTGTCCTGGCTCAACCAAACCCTGACCTTGATTTAAGTTGGGAGAAGAGGAAACTACCTACTAAATTTGGTGGTCCCAGCTCTTACTGTTTAGGAGAAGTTCTTGAACAAATGGACTCACAGAGAGACACTCAGGGCACGTCCACACAGCAGGGCTAAACTCAAAATAAGCTACGCAACTTGAGTGGCTCTAATTGTGTAGCTTATTTCGACTTAGAGCACTCTTCCCCCTACTTCTCACACTCCTCATACAATGAGGATTACAGGAGTCCAAGTAAGAAGCCCATTATTTCAAATTTACTTTGAAATAACGGGCTTGCTATGTAGACATGCACTAGGTTATTTTAGAATAACTGAGGTTATTCTGAAATAATGCTGCCACAGACAGACAGATGCACAATTCTTCAATCTAGATATATAGATAGATTTGGAGGCAACCTTGACCATGTCGTCTGACTTCCTGTATGACAGAGACTATACAGCTTGCCTGAATTAATTCTTGTTTGAACAACGGCAGAACTTGTAGAAAAACCTCCAACCTTGATTCAAAGATTTTCAGTGCTGGAGAATCTATAATGCTCAGGGCCCTACCAAATTCATGGCCATGAAGAACATGTCACGGACCATGAAATCTGGTCTCCCCCCATGAAATCTGGCCTCCTGTGTGGTTTTACTCTGTACCATACGGATTTCATCAGGGAGACTGGCATTTCTCAAACTGGGGATCCTGACCCAAAAGGGTGGGTCACAAGGTTATTTTAAGGTGCTCACAATACTGCCCCCTTACTTCTGTGCTGGCTTCAGAATGGGGAAGCTGGAGAGCTGCAGCTGTTGGTCGGGTGCCCAGCTCAGAAGACAGTGCCCCACCAGCAGCAGTGCAGAAGTGAGGGTAGCAATACGGTTCCATGCCACCCTAGCTTCTGCGCTGCTTCCTTTAGAGCTGGGTAGCTGGAGAGCAGCAGCTGCTGAGTGAGAACCCAGCTCTGCAGGCAGCCGTGCAGAAATAAGGGTGCCCATCCCCTGCCAGGCTGCCCTCCGTTCTGTGCTGCTGATGGCGCTGGCGCTGCCTTCAGAGGTGGGATCCCAGCCAACAGCCGCCCCTCTCCAGCTGCCGAGCTCTGAAGGCAGCACCACTGCTAGCAACAGCACAGAAGTACAGGAAACCCCCGAGTTGCGACCCTTCCCCCGCATTGACAACTATTTTTTAAAGTGTGGAAGGGCCCGAAAAACCCCGACTTATGTCCTTGGCCTGCATTTATAATGGCGCACAGCACCTATCGTCAGAGCCAGTCTTAGGGGTGGGCCGTGACCACATCCTGAATCCTCCCCCCAGGTTTCCCTGGTTATTCCCCGACCCTTTTTTGTTTGTTTGTTTTTTGTTTGACAAATTTTCCCCGGCGGTATTTTTGGTTTGGTATTTTTTTTTAATCCATCTGGCAACCCTACAGGCGAGCTGGGCAGTTGCCCAGGGCCACCAATTGATTAGGACTGGCCCTGCCTATCATCAATGAGCAGGGCTCGGCAAACGGCTGAATCTCCTCACCCGTGACGAGTAGATTTCAGCTGGTCACTCCGAGCGCCCCATTCACCGGCGCTTCGCGCATGCGCAGTGCCGATCTGGTGCATGTGCAGTGTGGGGCTTGCGAGTGGCTCTCACCAGGGTTTGTCAAGCCCTGTCAATGAGGGTTTGAGTAATGAAACCCCCAACTTGCGATGCTTCCCTGGGAACCAATCGCATCGCAAGTCGGGGTCGCCTGTATCGCAACCCCCACACACACACACAATAACCTTACAACCCCCAGCAACTCCTTTATGGGCCAGGACTCCTACCATTATAACACCATGCAATCATGAAATTTACCATTAAATTCTATGACTGTGAAATTCACTAAAAAGGACCAGAAATTTGGTAGGGCTCTAATAATGATCCTCAGTAAGTTCTTCCAATGGTTAATTGCCCTCACTGTTATAATTTGCCACTATGGATTTGTCTAGCTTCAACTTTCAGCCATTGGATCTTGTTAGACCTTTCTCTGCTAGACTGAAAAGCCCATGACCAAACATTTATTTCCCATGTAGTTACTCATAGACACGGCTCAGGCTACCCTTTATCCTTCTCTTTGTTAAGCTCTGGGAATCATTAAGAAAGGGATAGAGAATAAGAGAGAGAATATCTAATTGCCTCTATATGACTCCATGGTATGCTCACATCTTGAATACTTCGTGCAGATGTGGTCGCCTCATCTCAAAAAAGATTCTTGCATTGGAAAAAGCTCAGATGATTAGGGGTATGGGACAGCTGCCATATGAGGAGCGATTAATAAAACTGGGAGTTTTCAGCTTGGAAAAGAGACAACTAAGTGGGGTATGATAGAGGTCTATAAAATCATGACTGGGGTGGAAAAAGTGAATAAAGATGTTATTTACTCCTTCCCATGACTCAAGAACTAGGAGTCACCAAATGAAAATAATAAATAGCAAGTTTAAAACAAACAAAAGGAAATATTTCTTCACATAAAGCACAGTCAACCTGTGGAACTCCTTGCCAGAGGAGGTGGTGAAGACCAAGACTTTAACAGGGTTCAAAAAAGAACTAGATAAATAAAGGAGGACTGGTCCATCGATGGCTATTAGCCAGGATAGGCAGGAATGGTGTCTCTAGCCTCTGTCTACGAGAAGCTAGGAATGGGCAACCTGGAAGGGATCACCTGATGATTGCCTGCACTGTGAATTCCCTAGAGGGCACCTGGCATTGGCCTCTATAAGAGACAGGATACTTGATGGACCTTTGGTCTGACCCAGTCTGGCCACTGTTGTTTTTAAGTTACACTAAAAATATGGAACTCCTGGAGTATTTCCCTTTCCACCCCGTTACTCATTCTCGTGCCTCTTTTCTGACCCCTCCAATTTTTTAACACCCTTCCTGAATTGTGGATCCCAGAACTGGACCAGGATTCCAGCAGGGGTTGCACCAGTGTCGAGTGCCGAGGTAAAATCACCTCCCTGCTCCTCCTTGGGATTCCCCTGCCCTTGCTCCCCAGGATGGCATTGGCCCCTTGGTCATAGGGTCACACTGGGAGCTCATGCTCTGCTGGTTGCCCACCGCGACCCTCAAATGTTTGCTTCTCAGGACGCAGCCCCCACGCTGTGAGTATGGCCAACAGTCTGACCCAGGCAATTCCAGCTCACCCGGAGGACAAGACCCCTGGCACCCTGACCACCTCATTAGCCTGCCTGCCCTGCCACACAGGCTGACCACGAGCATTGTCCTCTCCCCATTGCTCCTGGGGACTGTCAGTCTCGGGGTCCTGATTTCTCATAGATCCTTCCCCCTCCTAGATATCCCAACTATATATACAATATATACAATATGATGGGGATTAATTTAGCTACAACCACTCAAGAGAGATCTTTGAGTCATTGTGGAGAGTTCTCTGAAAACATCCACCCAATGTGCAGCAGCAGTGAAAAAAGCCAATAGAATGTTAGGAGTCATTTAAAAAGGTATATAAAACACCATGGTACTCCCACATCATGAATACTGCATACAGATGTGGTTGCCACATCTCAAAAAAGATATATTGGCATTGGAAAAGGTTCCAAAAAGGGCAACAGAAATGATTTGGGGTTTGGAATGGGTCCCATATGAAGAGAGATTAAAAAGACTTGGACTTTTCAGCTTAGAAATGAGGAGAGTAAAGGGAGGTATGATAGAGGTCTATAAAATCATGACTGGTATGGAAAAAGTGAAGAAGGAAAAG
This sequence comes from Rafetus swinhoei, assembly GCA_019425775.1. NCBI lineage: Eukaryota > Metazoa > Chordata > Testudines > Trionychidae > Rafetus > Rafetus swinhoei. The sequence continues at coordinate 9,427,631 of JAFJHL010000256.1, read as the reverse complement.
ATATTTACTTATTCCCATAACATAAGAACTAGGGGTCACCAAATGAAATTAATAGGCAGCAGGTTTAAAGCAAACAAAAGGACGTTTTTCTTCACTCAGCACACAGTCAACCTGGGGAACTCCTTGCCAGAGGATGTTGTAAGGGCTAGAACTTTAACAGGATTCAAAAAAAGAACTAGATAGATTCATGGAGGTTAAGTCCATCAATGGCTATTAGCCAGGATGGGTGGGAATGGTGTCCCTAGCCTCTGTTTCTCTGGGAGTGGGTGACAGGGGAGGGATCACGTGAGGATTACCTGTTGTGATCCCTCCTTCTGGGGCATCTGGTATTGGCCACTGTCGGCAGACAGGATACTGGGCTAGATGGACCTTTCGTCTAATCCAGCGTGGCCGTTCTTATGTTCTCCTTTTGGTACAGGGGCCAGCCAGCCCAAACCCGCACTGAGTTTCAGTAAAGGGCCAACACTGGCCGTCCATTCCCCTGTTTCTTGTTGCCCCTCCCTGCACAGCTCGACTGTTCCATGCCTAACAGACACAAACAGCCCCAGTCAAAATAATATGCCCGGAGCATCCCTGCGTCCATGCCGTGACATAGGAGGGGCCCACTGAACAGTCAGCACAAAAAGGCCTTAAAGTAATTCTCTGCGCTGGGTAGGCCTCAGTTGGAGTATTGTGTCCAGTTCTGGGCACCGCATTTCAAGAAGGATGTGGAGAAATTGGAGAGGGTCCAGAGAAGAGCAACAAGAATGATTAAAGGTCTAGAGAACATGACCTATGAAGGAAGGCTGAAAGAATTGTGTTTGTTTTGTTTAGAAAAGAGAAGATTGAGGGGAGACATAATAGCAGTTTTCAGATATCTAAAAGGGTGTCATAAGGAGGAGGGAGAAAACTTGTTCATCTTGGCCTCTGAGGATAGAACAAGAAGCAATGGGCTTAAACTGCAGCAAGGGAGGTTTAGGTTGGACATTAGGAAAATGTTCCTAACTGTCAGGGTAGTCAAACACTGGAATAAATTGCCCAGGGAGGTTGTGGAATCTCCATTTCTGGAGATATTTAAGAGTAGGTTAGATAAATATCTATCAGGGATGGTCTAGACAGTATTTGGTTCTGCCATGAGGGCAGGGGACTGGACTCGATGACCTCTCGAGGTCCCTTCCAGTCCTAGTATTCTATGATTCTATGATTCTAAGGTGGGTTTTTTCCAAGCCCCCACTGGAGGAAAATAACCCAATTCCTTGCAAACTTACCTACAAGGGGGGTGATAAACTGCATCCTCATTGTAGCCGCTGCCTTCTCCTGCCAGGCAACGATGACTTTATCCTGTTCTCATCTAGCAGAGGAAGTTTGCCGAGTAACACTATTTTTTTCTGCCACTTTTTTAGCACAGGGTTTCAGCTGAGCGATGTTCCTCTTACAATAGGCTGGTTCCTTAGATGACCAGAGATCATCCTGGGCCTAACACATGTTCATTATCAGTGTCCCTGCAAATAACAAGAAACACAGGGGAAGCGAATGTTTGGGGTTGAACAAAGTGTTGCCTTTCAACACTGGTTTTTCATCTCATTTGCGGCTTTGAAAGTGTGATCTGGCATGACACCGCTCCCTGCCACACAAACGCCAATGTCAGAAGGAAAGTCCATTTGGAGAGGAAAACTCGAACTGTTTGGCTCTAACCATGGTAAAAACGAGACCCTGCCGGAACTCTCTTATTTTTTAGCCCAAGACAAAAGTTCAGCAGAATCCAAATGCTTCTGTTCCGAGGGAGCTGTCCAGCTCAGTTCTTCCTTGGCTTCTAGCCCCAGATCAGGGAGGACAGCTGGGATCAGGCTGGTGTGATTATTTGTGGGGCTTTGTTTGACCGGGGCACTGTGGCCCAATCTGCCAGTGACTGTCCAGTGGGCCCAGAGCTCCAATTCTGCCTTTGCCGAAGGGCTGCGGTGACTGCTTCCCCAATAGTGCAGAGCTCCCAGGCTGGCAGGGCATGAAGCCGGGCTGCGTGGAGTGCCCTCACTACCCACACCTACGGCAGCCTCCTCCTCTTCTCCCGAGGGCTGGGGGCCCTGCTGATAGGAGGGGCTGCAGCCCCCATGCACAGCCTGCAGCTTCAGGATGCACCTCAGGTAGGACATGCTGCCCAGGCAGGGGGGCCATGTGCAGGGGAACCGACTGCACACACCTCATGCTGGCCCTTCCTGGGATCTCTTCCCAGTTTTAGGAGGAGAGTATTACCTAGTGGTGAGAGTAGATGGTAGGGAATCAGGGAAAGAAGCCCTGAAACCCTGCTTGAAGAATATACTCTAGTTATCCGAGCATGCCTCAGTTTCCCCCACTGTGAAGTGGGGCGTAAGAACAGAAGAAGGGCCAGACTGGGTCAGACAAAAGGTCCATCCAGCCCAGTATCCTGTCTGCCAATAGTGGTCAATGCCAGGTGTCCCAGAGGGAGTGAACCAAACAGGTAAAGATCAAGCGATCTCTCTCCTGCCATCCATCTCCACCCTCTCACAAACAGAGGCCAGGGACACCATTCCTTACCCATCCTGGCTAACAGCCATTAATAGACTTAACCTCCATGAATGTATCTAGTTCTCTTTTAAACTCTCTTAGGGTATGTCTACACTAGCCCCCTAGTTCGAACTAGGGAGGCTAATGTAGGCATTCGAAGTTGCAAATGAAGCCCGGGATTTAAATATCCCCGGCTTTATTTTCATCTTCCCGTCCGGACGCCATTTTTAAATCCCCTTAGTCCGAACTAACTGCCCACGGCTACATGCTGCAGTCAAACGTTAACTCAAATTAAGTCCTTAGTTCGAGTTAACTATTATACCTCGTGGAATGATAGGAGGAATGAGGTGTAATAGTGTCACCCTGGCACTGGGAGGAAGGGGGCCTGATGCTTCCAAGAAGGGCCTGGCTGCCAGGATGCCTGGGTTCTCTTCCTGGCTTATGCACAGAAATGGCAGCCAGTCACTGCCCTGCCTGCTGTGCCTTGGCTCTCCCTTCTGATCTTGTGGGCCTTGGATGTGTCCCTGTGAGCTCATGGTGTGAGTGCCGAGCAGGGTCACGATCTCAGGGCAGGGAATTACACAGGGCGCCAGCCTTCAACAATATTCTGAGCAATATCTCCATGTAAATTGCTGGGAACCAGTCAACCGAGGAGGGGGGAAAACCCAGGAAGATGTGAAACTTATCACAGAAATATTTTCAAAGGGTGTGTTTATGTTGTCTGTGTCATAAGAACATAACATAAGAACATAAGAACGGCCGTACCCGTACCGGGTCAGACCAAAGGTCCATCTGGCCCAGTATCCTGTCTGCCGACAGTGGCCAGCACCAGGTGCCCCAGAGGGGGTGGACCGAAGACAATGATCAAGTGATTTGTCTCCTGCCATCCCTCTCCAGCCTCTGACAAGCAGAGGCCAAGGACACCATTTTAACCCCTGGCTAATAGCCTTTTATGGACCTAACCTCCATGAAATTATCTAGCTTCTCTTTAAACTCTGTTATAGTCCCAGCCTTCACAGCCTCCTCTGGCAAGCAGTTCCACAGGCTGAGTACACGCTGTGTGAAGAAGAACTTTCTTTTATTAGTTTTAAACCTGCTACCCATTAATTTCATTTGGTGTCCTCTAGTTCTTCTATTTAGGAACTAATAAATAACTTTTCTTTATCCGCCTCCACACCACTCATGATTTTATATACCTCTATCATATCCCCTCAGCCTCCTCTTTCTAAACTGAAAAGTCCCAGTCGCTTTAACCTCTCTTCATATGGGACCCGTTCCAAACCCCTAATCATTTTAGTTGCCCTTTTCTGAACCCTTTCCAAGGCCAAAATATCTTTTTGAGGTGAGGAGACCACATCTGTACACAGTATTCAAGATGTGGGCGTACTCATAGTTTTATACAGGGGCAGTAAGATATTCTGGGTCTTATTTTCTATCCTTTTCTTAATAATTCCTAGCATCCTATTTGCCTTTTTGACCGCTGCACACTGTGTGGAAGTTTTCAGAGAACTGTCCACGATAACTCCAAGATCTCTTTTCTGATTTGTCGTAGCCAAATTAGCCCCCATCATACTGTACGTATAGTTGGGGTTATTTTTCCCGATGTGCATTACTTTACACTTATCCACATTAAATTTCATTTGCCATTTTGTTGCCCAATCACTCAGTTTGGTGAGATCTTCTTGGAGTCCCTTACAGTCTGCTTCTGTCTTGACTATCCTAAACAGTTTGGTATCATCTGCAAACTTTACCACCTCACTGCTTACCCCTTTCTAGAGAGTGATGTGTAACGTGTGTGTGTGTCTGTGTGTGTCTGTGTTTTGGGAGTACTTTCTGGTGTGTAGAGGTGTGGAGAACACTGACCCCCTTCTGGATGTATGTTGGGTCTTGTGTGTCTGGGTGTAATAATGTCCCCTTGTGGGCAGGCCCTGTCAGTCTGCTCTGGTGTATACAGAAGCTGTGAAACTCCCGGTCCCAACCCCCACTGGGCGGTGCACTCACCTGGTCAGAGATCTCCCCTTTCTACAAGCCCTGCTGCCCCTTCTTGCTCAGGATCTTTATGATGTCGCCTTTCTTGAGCATCAGCTCTGTCCGGTCCCGTGCTCAGAAATTGTAGCGCGCCTTCGCCAACCCAAAGTACTTCAGCCCTCCTGCTGCGAGGGGAAAGGCCCACACTAAACACAGCTGGGCTGGGACCGGACACCCTCCAATTAACATCCACCCTCTGGTGGGATTCTGGAAGGTGAGTGGCCCCCGGAAGTGCTTGTTATTCCCCACATGGTGGGAGGCGGTGACCGCAAGGTGAAGGATTGGCTCTCCCCACCTGAGTTTTCATGGGCTTCGCCTGCAAAGTGTTAACTGCCCGTGCGTACCAGGGTGGAATCCACACACCAGCTGGGACTAGGGTGGAGGGAACCACAGCTGGAGGCCACGGCCGCATGCTCCCCCATACGGTGACACCTCCCAGCGGCACCAAAGATGCAACCCAGAATATCCCCCCCCTTCTTTCCAGTGGAGCCCTTGCTAGATCCGGTACAGAAAAGAGGTCACACTGGGGTGCTGGGCTTTAAAAGGCTCCTACAGCCTGGCTCTGCCCTTAACAGCCAGTGCTGCCCCAGCCCTTTACAGGCATGTCTGGCCTGGATGAATGAGTCTAGCTGGGAAAGGACAAGTTTGGCCTCACAACACTTTTCCTGGATTTGTCCAAATGTTCCCATTTTTGTTGAAAGCCCAAATTTTCGGGTATCCTCCCAACACTGAACAAGGAACATTTGACAAAAAAACTAGAACAGGGGTCATAACTTGGGATTGAAAAGCCACCATCCCAGCTCTTTTCCTTTACTTCAAGACTATCTGTGATTGCATAGAGCAGCATGCACACAAGGCAGGACTTCAGATTAAACAGCAATAAATTACGTAGCTACAGAAATTATTCAGTTCTACCATTTTACTTACCAACCATACACAGAAAAATCCAGGGGCAGGTTCTGAGGAGGGAAGGAAAGAAGTTTTATTTTCTTGCAGTGAATAAAGCAAAGAAGAAAGAGTTAAGTCCGGCCCAGGAGATCTGGCTGAAATGAGCCTCGCTGTCAGTGCTCTGTGATTCTGGAGTTTTATTTTCTTCTCAGTGTCACATCACAAATAATTCATTAAAATTTATTTATATTCAAAGAACAGGGCCCTATTGCATCAGGTACTGTGCAAACTCCAACCAAGATCAGAGTCTCATTCTGCCTGGCACCCTATAGACCCTGACTGAGATCAAGGCCCCTGGAACCTGCATAGACACATAGTGAAAGACAGTTCCTGCCCCAGACAGCATGTAAACAAAGACTGAATTATTATACCCGATTTCAAAATGAGGAGCTGTGGGACAAGGAGATAAAGTGACTTGCCCAAGGTCACACACAGGCAGTCTGTGGCAGAGCCACAATATCATTCAAATTTTCTGAACTCTACTCCAATCTCTTACCCACAAAGTCCATAAATTCTTCTGCTGCTTAGCATGCCAGACATCTTCCCTTTGTCCCCAAAGACGATACATCCCGCCCAAACAAGTCTATGAAATTCAGAGACCCTACAAAAACATCCAGGGTTTACTACCTCGTCAAGCAAATGTGAAAGGGGTTGCTACTCTCACACACACACATACGGTTTGACTCTTTCACATGGGAACCAGCCAATTTCATTTGTGGATGTGTTTCTGCCCTACAAAGCAGAAGTCAGTGCACACCAGAGCTATCGTAAAGAGCTATCAGCACATAGGCCGAGGGTTTGCAGAGGGACGATGGGTAGGCTGGAGGTTTGCGCGGAGAGCAGAAATATTTCAATTTGGCTATCAAGCTGGGGTGTTTCTGGGGAGCCCCCATTTTTAGGGTTGCCAGATGGTTCCAAAAATTCTGAACTCCACCCCGCCTCCCAAAAAAACATCAGGGAAAAAATTCTGTTGAGGGGGAAAAAAAGGACCCCAAGAGTTATTAAGCAATAAATAAATAAATAAATAAATAAAACAGCATTAAAACAGCATGGCCCCTTTAAGTGCGTGCAGTCAGAATAGGGATAGGCAGAAGAGCGGTGGAGCACTAAGACCCAGGGAAGGCATTGCTTCCCCCTTGATTCAGGTCTTTAAACTTTTTGCTGGTGGCCATCTCGTTTTCTTGGTCGAGCCAGAAGGGAGCTTCCCTGTGGATCCAGGTAAGCGGGAGTCTGGGGACCCGGGGGGCCCGGGGCTGGGCCCAGTTGCTGAGTGCATTGTAGGGTTGCCAGGTGTCTGGTATTTTTGCCTCCTAGCAGGGGGAAAAAAACAGAAAATACCGGGCATTTTAGGTGTACGGTATTTTCTGAACTTTTTAACCGGACAGGAAGCAAAAATACCAGACTGTCCGGGTCAATACCGGACACTTGCCAACCCTACCCATTTTCTATGGGCTGGGCTCCCCAGCCAGACTACTTCTTCCAACATGCAGCATAGCGGAGGCTTCCCGTGATGCAACCCTCTGAGGGCAGACTGTGATGCATCATGGGACATGTAGTCTGAGCAGGAAGCCTGGCCTATGGAAGGGAAATGGGAGCACGAGGCACCTGAGCTATGACTCCCACAGGGCTACATTCCCCAACCAAAATACATTTCAGGTTTTTGCCCAAAAGTTCCCATTTTCCACTGGAAAAAGCCCCCTTTCCCCAACCAGCTCTTCACTGAAGGCCTGAGCCTGCCCCCACTGATGCCAACGGGCATCTTTCCCTTGGCTCCAGCGGGTCTGGGATGAAACCCGCCCACCTCCAGCTCCCCTTGGCCTAACACTCAGCATCTGTGATCAGGGCCAACATCAAGATCAGGGCTCCCTCGTGCGGGGTCCAGCCCAGAACCCCCGGGAGCTCAGAGCCCCACTGTCCCGGGAGTGAGCGGGGAGACAAAGCACGTGTCACTCTGCTGAGGGGGGCTATTACTGCTGCCAAAGCCAGAGGTCTGAACACAGAGACACTGAAAGCAGCTTGGGCACCACAGCGGCCGGACGGGGCAGGCCCTGCGGGTCTCTTTCTCCTTTGCTGCCTGGCACTGCTTCCTCCTGGGCCTCATCATTGGAGTCGAGTTCAGGGCTCTACAACTGAGCCACTGTCAGGAGGGGCCGGATCTGTTCTGTTTGATCATTCAGCACCTGATGCTGCCCGGCCTCCTGGACACGTTGAGGCCAAACATCCATTGATTCGTGCTGCTCTCATCTTTGAGGGCTGGGTGAAAAGTCTCCCCCCCCTTCTCTTCTTCTCAGGAGATCCCAGCTATGGTCATCAGCAGGGCTGGATCGGCACTGACCAACAGGCCCCTCCCATGTGAGCTCATTAGCCAGCAGCACCAACTTGTGGGGTCTTGAAATCAGTAGAGCGGCTGGAAGCCAGCCCTTTAAACACTTGATGGCAAAGGGGGGTTCCTGGTCCTGCTTATGGGCAGGGAGCTCTCTAGGAGTGTCTGAGATGTGAGCCTAGCATCCTCTCCCATGATGCACCACAGCTCTGGAGGGACGGGGTCCATCCTGTTTGTAACGGGACAGTCCCGTATTTAAATCATCTTTCCACCATTCCCGATTTTTTTTAAAGACGGGCGAATAGTCCCATATTTTCAGTTCCAGGCCTCCCCCTCCTGGTCCATTGCCAGCAGCGCAGCCTCAGCAGCCTCCTGATTGTGGCTGGCAGGGGAATGCAGCAGGTAGCCCTCTCAGGCAGAACTCAGAGACAGAAAGACGGGCAGCCAGTCGGACAGGGGTGGGCACTAACACAGAGGTGGTTCCCCAGAGTTAGCCCCTGGCGGGCCGCTTCCGCTACATTTACCGGTGTGTGCACAGGTATGGGCAATCCCAGCTCCCATTGGCCAGGAATGGTGATCTGCGGCCAATGGGAGCTGTGATCGCCCCTACCTGCAGAGGTGCAGGTAAAAACAGCATTGTGGGGCCCACCACGGACTAACCCTGGAGGACCAGATAAGGAGGTTACTCACCTTCCTGTAACTGATGTTCTTCGAGATGAGCGTCCCTGGGGGTGCTCCACATCAGGTGTTGAGCGTCCCAGCGCTTCTCGACGGATTTTTCTCAGCAGTGTACTGGGGGGCTGCGCATCCCTCAGCGCTATCGCGCATGTGCGCCACCCCCACCCCCCCTTCAGTTCCTTTCAACCGTCCCCGGCTTCAGACGGAAGTCTTCACTGCAGAAGATTTCTCCTCATAGTTTTTTCTTCAATAGTGGTTTAAAATTAGTTTATCTCCACAGTTCCTGTTAATAGTTAGTTCTTTCACTTGTTAGATCATAGAATCATGGAGCTGGAAGAGACCTCAGGAGGTCATTGAGTCCAGCCCCCTACCCAAGGCAGAACCAATCCCAACTAAATCAACCCAGCCAGGGCTTTGTCAAGCCGAGACTTAAAAACCTCTAGGGATGGAGATTCCACCACTCCCCTAGGTAACCCATTCCAGTGTTTCACCATCCTCCTAGGGAAATAGTTTTTCCTAATATTCAACCTGGACCTCTCCCACCACAACTTGAGACCATTGTGCCTTATTCTGCCATCCATCACTACTGTGAACAGCCTTTCTCCAGCCTCTTTGGAACCTCCCTTCAGGAAGTTGAAGGCTGCTATCAAATCCCCCCTCACTCTTCTCTTCTGCAGACTAAACAAACCCAAATCCCTCAGTCTCTCCTCATAGGTCATGCGTTCCAGCCCCCTAACCATTTTGGTCGCCCTCTGCTGGACCCTCTCCAATGTGTCCACATCCTTCCTGTAATTGGGGGCCCAGAACTGAACACAATATTCCAGATGTGGCCTCACCAGAGCCGAATAAAGGGGAATAATCACATCTCTGGATCTGCTGGCAATGCTCCTCTTAATGCAACCTAATATGCCATTAGCCTTCTGGGCTACAAGGGCACACTGTTGACCCATATCCAGCTTCTCATCCACTGTCATCCCCAGGTCCTTTTCTGCTGAACTGCTACTTAGCCAGTCAGTCCCCAGCCTGTAACAATGCTTGGGATTCTTCCGTAGCATATCCAATCCATATTCCCTTAACTTGCTGGCAAGAATATTGTGGGAGACCATACCAAAAGCTTTGCTAAAGTCAAGATATATCACATCCACTGACTTTCCCATGTCCACAGAGCCAGTTACCTCATCATAGAAGCTAACCATATTGGTCAGGCATGACTTGCCCTTTGTGAATTCATGCTGACTATTCCTGATCACTTTCCCCTCTTCCAAGTGCCTCAAAATGGATTCCTTGAGGATCCCCTCCATGATTTCTCTGGGGACTGAGGTAAGACTGACTTGCCTAACATTCCCTGTATCGTCCTTCTTCCCTTTTTTAAAGATGGGCACTACATTTGCCTTTTTCCAATCATCCGGGATCTCTCCCGATCTCCACGACTTTTCAAAGATAATGGCCAAAGGCTTCTCAATGACGTTTGCCAACTCCCTCAGTACCCTCGGATGCATTAAATCCGGACCCATGGATTTATGTATATTTAGCTTTTTAAAATAGTTCCTAACCTGTTCTTTACCTACCAAGGGCTGTCCACCTTTTTCCCATATTGTGTCACTTAGTGCATTAGTCTGGGAGCTGACCTTGTCCGTGAAGACAGAGTCAAAGAAAGCCTTGAGTACTTCAGCTTTCCCCACATCATCTGTCACTAGGTTACCCCCCTCATCTAGTAGGGGCCCCACACCCTCTCTGATCACCTTCTTCTTGCTAACATGCCTGAGCGGTTATTACCTGAGTGGTCTGACTTTTTCCCCTCAGCGTGCCACTTTCTGGGCTGCTGACTCACAGAGGTTGCCCCTGCCTTTGATGGCTATGGGGACGTTTGCCTTTTTGGTGTATCACTCTGACCCGAGCCTCGATCAGAGGTGTGTTGTTTGCCCTTGTCAGTGAAGGGCATTTTGAGGCGCAGCTCTCTGTCCTTGCGCGTTTTCAGCTTAGTGCAGTGCTGGCAGTCTTGCTGAGAATGTGACTGCCCCAGGCACTTTGCGCATTTATCGAGGCTGTCAGAGACCGGCATTGAGTTCTTGCACAGCCCACAGCGTTTGAAGCCGGGTGAACCCATTAGTTGGAGATCGCAGTTCGAGAATGTAGGCATCTTTTTTTTTTTTAAACCAAATTTAGTTTAAAAGGAGAAAGGAGTCCAGGAGAGCTGGCCGTATTTTAAAAAAGCCTTATTGAAGGCACAGAAAGAAACCATCCTGATGCGCAGCAAGAGAAGCAAATATGGTAGGAGACCGGATTGGCTTACTGGGGAAATGCTTGAGCACGTTTGACGGCCCAGGTACTTCGGGCAAGCGCGGAAAGGGCACTAAAAATGTAAAAACGTCTGCCCGCAGGGAGGCAACAGGCCTTCCCGAGCCTGCCTCACACTCTGCGCCGTCTGACACATCAGCGCCTGCCCCCCACCCGCCATAGGAGCTCTTTCCGCTCCCATCAGGGCACCCAGGAATCTCCTCACAGATCAGCCTCTGGGTGCCCCCCCCACCCCGTTACCTCAGCAGCCAGGTAGTTTACAGTCAGCAGAGCGATCCACACCCCGTACTCCCCTCAGGAGCTACAGGGACCTCAAAGACCCGGCAATTTCTCCCACTTTACATTCCCTGTTCTAACTGAGAACAAACATCCTCACTCTCCATTCTCTGACTCCTCTGACTCCCCCTTCCCCCTCTCAGGGGATGAGGAAGAGTGGTCGCTGCTTTTTCACCTCAGCCATATACAGAGGGCTCTATACTGTCTGCTGATCAGCAACAATCAGAATTTCTCAGAGCACAAATGGCTCCCTGGGCTCCTTATTTTTGGATGCCACCGCCTATGCTTTGCCCCCCACAGTGGCAAATGTTCAATCAACCCCCTCAACAATATAAAAAAAGACCATGTAAGACCAAGCATATGGCGAAGCCCTGCTCTCCCTTAACCCTGTCACCCCATAGCTCTATGAGGGGAACTGACAGTGAAAGCCATTGCTCTCTAATGTCGGCTTCTGTATCCCTATTACACTCAAACGCAGCCTCAGGCATGGAGCAGGCAATGTTGCCACCTACCACTCGTACCACTGATGATCCCTCCTCTTTCCAAGATTTATTTAAAAGAGTTGCTAATGCTTTGAATATATCTATGGAGGAAGTTCAGGTTTCTCAACATGAACTCACTAACATCCTCCAGCTCAGCACAGCAAAAAAATCGCACTCCCTATTAATCCAGCCATCTTGGAGCCTGCTAACAGCCTATGGCAAAGACTTGCATCCATCCCACCAACATGCCGGAAAGCTATGTTCCCCCCAGGAGTTCCCAATTTCTCTTTTCACACCCTCCACCCAACTCTCTCATAGTAGACGCTGCGCAACAGAGAAACAAACAACAAAATCATTCCACCCCGTCAGAAAAGGACAATAAACACTTGGACACCTTCAGAAAGAAGGTTTATGCCTTGGCCACTCTTCAGATGAGAGTAGCGAAATACGCTGCTTTACTGAGTAAATACGACTTCAATAATTATACAAAATTCAATACTTTTATTGAAGATATCCTTGACAGCAAAAAGGCACAGTTTCGGGCTCTTGTCTCAGAAGGCCAGATAATATCGCGAATAGCCTTTTAATCCGTACTCGACGCAGCAGACACAGGTACGAGGACTATGGCAACAGCAGTCACTATGAGACGAGTCTCATGGTTCAACTCTTCTGCCTTTCCCCGCCAAATACAACCATGGGTAGAAGATCTTCCATTTGATGGAGAAAAGCGGTTTTCTACAAAGACCAATGAGTTGCTCCAATCAATGAAGGATTCCAGAGTCATATTGCGGTCACTCAGTATCCAAACCCCTATAATGAGACCAAGACAATATAGGTACCAACTATATCAGAGACCTAGACACCCACAGTTCACTTACCACCAGAGGCAAGACCTTGCCCCATACCGCCAGAGGGGGCGCAACAGGCAACACAGACGTCGCCCTCAGACTAATAACCCCAACCGCTCATCCCAATCCAGCAAGCAAATTTGAAGCAACAGCCAAGAGATGTAAAACTACACTATATTCGCCAGCGCCTGAGATTTGGTTCCAAACCTTTCCAATTTTTGATTATTACCATTCCTATCAAATTGGCTATCTATTACCATGGATAAGTGGGTCAGTCAAACTATCTCCCTAGGTTACACCATCCCCTTTCTCTCTCGGCCCTTCTCCCCACCCCCCCACACCCCACATCCCTCTTCAGGGACCCTCTCACGAAATCATACTACAACAAGAGGTGGACCACCTGCTCGAATTAGGAGCCATAGAACCAGTGCCCAAGTAGTTCCATGGAACCGGTTTCTGCTCACATTATTTTCTTGTAGAAAAGAAAACAGGTGGCTGGAGACCGATCCTTGATCTTCAGTTACTAAATAAATACATAAGGAAACAAAAATTCAAAATGGTCACACTAAATACCATTATCCCAGCTCTGGAGTCTGGTGACTGGTTTTCTTCTCTCAACTTACAGGACGCATATTTTTATGTATCCATTCACCCCCCTCATAGGCGTTTTCTCTGTTTCACTTTAGGTCTCCAACACTACCAGTACACGGTACTTCCCTTTGGTCTCTCCACTGCACCAAGGGTATTCACAAAGATGCTAGCGGTTGTCACCACTCACCTCAGAAAACAAGGAAACACGATCTATCCGTGTGTACTTAGACGACTGCCTTATCAAAGTGAGGACCAGTCAAGACTGTTATCAAGATACCATCACTGTGATAACCTGCCTTCACTCATTAGGCTTCCTAATAAATTACAGCAAATCAACACTCAAGCCAACCCAAACAATTCAATTAATCAGAGCTCAGCTCAATTCAATCAGACAGCCAGAACCTCTCTGCCTACATAAAGATTCATACGCATCACTCAGCTTGCAAAATCGCTTCAAGAGATGCCAATAGTAAGGGTTTATGTCTGCCTTCAACTCTTAGGTTACATGGCATCATGGAACCCTGTGGTACCAAATGCACAACTTTTTATGAGATGCCTCCAAGGTTGCCTCCTACTCAAATACAAGCCATATATCCGTCATTTGACCAAAATGCTCACACTACCACACCCAGTGAAAGCATCATTATACTGGTGGGCGAAATCATCCAACCTATGCGAAGGCATCCCCTTTCGAACTCTAGACCCCTCTGTAGTTATCACTACAGACGCATCCCTTATGGGTTGGGATGCCCATACAGAAGGCTGCACAGCACACGGCCTATGGTCTCCGGCAAACCGCATGCTCCACATCAGCGCCTGACATGCCAAAAACTGCTGCCCAATAACACGGGGATCCATGTAAAAATATATACAGACCACACCGCATGCGTGCTCTATATAAACAGGCAAGGCAGCGCCCGATCACACACTCTATGCCTGGAAGCTTTGGAATTGGTGTCTAGCCCGAGATATTTGCATATCCGCTTGCCACCTTCCTGGGGTCCTCAATTCAATGGCAGATGCCCTCAGCAGAGCCCTGCCACAAGAACACGAATGGGAACCCGACTATGCACTCCTCAGCGACATATTCAATCAGTGGGGTTTCCCAGAGATAGATTTATTTGCTACCGCAACAAACAAAACATGCCTAAGTTATTGCTCCAGGGTAGGCATGGGGAAAGAATCCTCCAGGGATGCTCTTGTTACAACCTGGAATGCACCCCTACATTACGTTTTCCCCCCGTTTCCTCTCCTCAACAGAGTCCTCATAAAGACTCTGAACGACAAAGCAAAAGTTATCCTCATCGTGCCCTGCTGGCCCCGACAGCCGTGGTTTCCCCTCCTACGCAGGCTAGCAATACATCCACCAATCACGCTTCCGAACAATCCCAACATTCTGCATCAACCAGGGATCACGTATCCTCACCCGCAGTTTCGCACACTTTACCTCAAGGTGTGGTACCTAGATGGTTCACGGGCATAGAACTGCAGTGCTCTCAACAAGTCCGTGATGTCCTGTTACAAAGCAGAGCACCTGCAACAAGAAAAACATACGTGAGCAAATGGACTCAATTCGTTCACTAGGCAACCTCTCGTAACATACGACCTCAAGACGCTCCACTCCCTGCTATATTGGAATACCTGTTACACCTCAAACAATCACATTTCTCCCTCAGCTCTATCAGGGTCCACCTAGCAGCCATTGCAACCTTCCACACACCAGTCTTCGCACACCCAGTAACCAAGCGATTTTTGAAAGGTCTGCAGGCTCTATACCCAGAGCTGGCACTCCCTCAAGAGCCTTGGAACTTACACTTGGTATTAACAACTCACACAAAACCACCATTTGAACCCATGGCGACATGTTCCCTATGCCATTTATCCTTAAAGACGGCATTCCTGGTAGCAATAACATCAGCTCGCAGAGTGAGAAGGATGGCGGCCCTGATGGCGGAACCACCATTCATGATCTTTTTTAAGGACAAGGTCACAATGCGACTGCACCCAAAATTCCTCCCCAAGGTGTGCTCCCCTTTCCACCTGAATCAGACAATATATTTACCAGTATTTTTTCCAAAGCCCCCGCTAATGCATTTGAAGCTCAGGTGCACACCCTAGATGTCAGAAGGGCTCTCTCCTTCTACATCAACAGAATAAAATCTTTCAGATCCACTTCTCAACTTTTTGTCTCCATTACAGATCATAGTAAGGGAAAACAAATTTCATCACAAAGATTGTCACATTGGATCTCAGAATGCATTGCTACGTGTTACTCGCTAAACGACCTACCTTCGCCAATTCCGATTCGGGCACACTCCACAAGAGCAGTTGCCACGTCCATCGCGTACCTGAGAAAAATTCCACTGCATGACATATGTGCAGCAGCCACGTGGTTGTCAGAAAACAGTTTTGCAAAACATTACCCCTCCAGCATACCAAACTAGCAAAAGCTGTACTACAAACGGCATACATACCTGATCCAAAGTCCCTACCTCCATAAGAAAATATTGCTGGAAGTCACCTGATGTGGAGCACCCCCAGGGACTCCTCTCGACGAGGCGAAGGAGGTTACTCACCTTCCTGTAACTCACGTTCTTTGAGATGAGCGTCCCTTGGGGTGCTCCACAATCTCCCCTCCTCCCCTCTACTTCGGAATGCCCTTATGATAACATCTATAACACATTGTTTGCCGGGTTCCAGATAGAGAAAGAACAGAAGTGAGGGGGGCAGTGCATGCGTGATAGCGTTGAGGGAGGCTCTCCCGCGCTGCGCGCCACTCATGCGCGGCCCCCAATACGCTGCTGAGAAAAATCCGTCGAGAAGCGCTGGGGCACTCTACACCTCATTTGGAGCACCCCCAAGGATGCTCATCTCGAAGAACGTCAGTTACAGGAAGATGAGTAACCTCCTTATCTGGTCCTCCAGGGTTAGTCCGTGGTGGGCCCCACACTGCCATTTTTACCTGCGCCTCTCGATGAAGAACCAGTCCACAGGCCAGTATTTTCCCACCCCTGCAGTGGGGCGAGAAGCAGCCTGTGTGATAGAGGGGTAGGGGTATGGGAGTGAGTGTGGGGGGTGTCACGCCTCCCCATGTGAACCCTAAAGCAGGGTTTCTGGAGGGGGAAGGAGATGGCTCAGCCTGACCTTTCAGGCTGCAGCACTGAAGCCACGATCCCCAGCACCTGCAGTGGGACTTGAAATCTTGATCCCCAATGTCACCTCCCCCACTAAATTCCCAGCACCCCAAGGCTGAAGGCTTGATCCATGGTGCACCCCTGAATTCGCAGTACCACCCAGCCTGAAACCCCAATCCTCGGCGCATCCCTACCCCCCAGGTGACGCCCCGATCCCTCCCACTCCTCTCCCCCTAGGGCTGCAGCCACAAGCTCTGGCAGCCCCTGCAAGGCTGAAAACAGGAGCCAAGGGGCTGGAGCCCCGTCCCCACCACCAAAAAACTGAAGCCAGGAGCAGCAGGGCTGAATCCCGGATCCCCAGCGCTCCCCGTGCAACAGAAGCCCCCAAGCCCATGGGCAGAGCTATGGGGCACTGGGGCTGTTGCCCCCCAAACTTCAGTGGAAGTGCAGGGCACAGTTTGGAGGCAGGAAGCCAGAGCCAGGCAAGTTGGGGCAGCTGCTCCTCCCGCTGGGGCCATGGCACCGGCAGTGGGGCTCTTCCCTTCTCTCCCGCTGCTGCTCTTGTGCAGGGGTTTGAAGCAGCCCCTCAGCTCCCAGCCCCCTCTCCTCAAACAGCCAGTAAGAGCTGCAGAGCTGGGAGAATCAGACCCATCGCTTGCAGAGCCCTAAGGGAATGTGGGGCCCACCAATCCCTCCTGGCACAGAGCCGCTAGCCCCCTCCCCCGGCTGCACATCCCCCTAACTCCCTCCTTCCCCAGCCTCTGAGCTACCCCTTGCCCACATGTGTAACCCACATACCTACTGTGGGTCACTGTCCCGTGCAGTGGCACGTAGACCTCGTACAGCCAGCGATAAGAACAAGGGAGCTCTGCAACCTAAGGTGAGCGCCCATTGACTTTATAGTTTAAGTTGTAGAGGCTTCTACACTAAACTCCATAGGTCCCAGGTTCAAATCTGTCCACTGGTGGTTACGCGCAGTCAGTCCCTGGCTGCTTCCTGGATGGGGTAAACACAGATGTTATTGAGTTTTCTTCTCTACCACATGAAAGATCTGTTATGCAGTGCGGATTCCTATGTTGGGCCGTGCGCAGAAAGTGCCAATACAAATACTGGTGGTGCTAAATGTGCTGGGAAAAACCTGTGGTGAAAACTGCCCGTCAAACTATGGGAAGAGACCTTTGGGTTTGGTTGCGGTGCTCACGTTGTTCATACCTGCTGCCAACAGCCGCTGACTGTCTTCCAATGGGTTTGGTTTCCTTTGCCATGAAAGTGTAAAACTACAAGGCCTTGGGGTGGGAATCAGGGTGGGGGCTGAGGCCGGGGAGTGTGCAGGAATCAGGGTGGGGGATGTGCAGGAATCGGAATGGAGGGGCTCAGGGCAGAGGGATGGGAGGTGGGGGTCTGGTTCCCAGGGCAGCCCGTTGTGGCGAGGCTGGGGCTGCTCCCACTGTGGCGCCACTGTGAATGAAGTGGGGGGAGCTCATCCCAGCGAGTTGGGGCTGCACTTTCCAGCCCCCCACACCCAGGAGTTCTTAGAAGGGGGCTGTCTGTCTCTGGCCAGCCAGCCTCCCCAGTCCTCCTGGCTGGTGGCTACTGGCAGGGTGTGGCTATCTGGCTCCCCAAATGGCCACACGCTTGCATCCCAACAGCCCATTGGGGAGCACGGTGCCCCCTGGTCTATACTATACTTGGGAGATGGGATTGCACTGTCCAGCCCCGCGGGAGGAGACCCAAGGTGGCCAGAGCTCTGGAGTCAGTGGCTGGCAGGGCTGGTGGCTGTTACCGTTTAGGACGGGGTGGGCAAATAGCAGCCCACGGGCCAGGGCCAGTCTGCCCGTGGCAGGCCCGCACCCCACCGTATTTACCTCCGTCTCCACAGGTACGGGGGATCTCTGCTCCTGTTGTCCGCAGTTTGCCATTCCCGGCCAGTGGGAGCTGCGAGCACCTGCACTTGTGGCGGTGCAGGTACATGTAGCGGCAGCGGCTCATCGGGGCTAACCCTGGAGAACCACTGCCGTTTTATGGCCCAGCCCTGGTTTAGGGGGAGTGTGTGAACAAATGGACTGGCCGATGGACAGAGAAACAGATGCATGTTTCTAAAACAGAGAGACAGATACTAATGCCGTGTGTCTTTTCATGGGGGCTCTGTCCGCTCATTTAGAACATCTGTGCTACAGAGCTCAGGTGGCTGTTGAACTCACTGAAATCAGAGCAGTTTTACCAGGTGTCCCATATTTGTCAGTGGGAAATATCATCACCCTACCCAAGTGGAGTCGCATCATCAGCGGACGGGATCGGGAGTCCAAGGGCATAGACAAGCCAAATCTAAACGTGACCAGAACCTGCTCTGCAAAGTGGTGCCCTGCACAAGGTCACACCCCGTGGACGACGCTGTATTTGGTTCGCCCTCCAGCAGTGGGTCTAGTGATGTAGTTATGGGGTGGTGGGAATCAGAGGGAGCGAGCATGCAGGAACCGCTGGTCTAGTCAGCGTGTCTCTGTCAGGGCACATGGAGCGGTGGGTAGATCCCTTCCTCCCACCAGCGCTGCTCCACCTCGGCTTTGGTCAGCTCCACGATGTCCCCCATGCTGAGTCACAGCGACGGGCCAGATGCCACAGGTGGCGTGGGCAGCCCATAATACTCCTGGCAGACCTCATCTTGGGCAGCCCTAAGGAGTGAAGGACATTGGTGAGGAACTGGTCACAGGGAAACCCCGTGGACCTCCCTGCAGCCAACGTCTGCCACGTGGCAGCATCTGCGCCCAGTGCTCCTCCCACCTGCTACGTGGACACACGTGGACTGGCATGTCTTCTCTGTGCTGGGGCAGCGAATCCTCCCTGTGCTCTATGGGATGGGGGATGGAGGGCCCCTTTGCCCCTCCAGGACAGATTCCACATGCAGGGTGGTAGCTTAAGGGGTTATTATCCTCTGAACTCTTGTCAACCCAAAACTCCCATGAGCGAGCGGGGCTTTCCTACAGGTGTCCCAAAGATGGAAGTGGGTCCCAGCAAAGATCAGGGACCCACCCAGTCCAGTGTCCAGCCAGTGCGAATGGTAGCTCAGTTACCACGTTCTCCTCTCTGGGCCAGGCTACTCAACCGGACTACATCTCCCATGATGCACCACAGCTCTGGAGGGATGGGGCTATAGTATTCTAGCCCCCCAGAGTACAGCAGCCCTAGCAGAACTTACAGGGAGATGTGTCACTGAGACATGGGACCCAGGCTCCCTCCAGGCTGCTGTGCCTGCTATCACCAGTAGAGGTCTCCATCACACCTGGCTGAGTCAGGAGTGCTGAGTAATGATTCCGAAATAGCTACCTTGGTCCATTTCCACGTCTTCCCAACCCCTCAAGTTGTTGAGATGTTTCCAAAACTTTTTTTCTTCTTCAGAATTTCCACTCTGAGGAAAATGTCAATGGTCCCCGGCCCCCTTCCCCACCCTCACAACATCAGAATTTTCCCACGGGAGGAAAATTCCTCAGCCACCCAGCCCTAAACAGGAACCTTCATACCCTCACCTCCAGTGAGCGGCCACCAAGGGGAGATTCAAATGCTGCCCAGCTGATTAGGAGAGCACCCACAGCTGCAGCAGCATGGTGCACATCTGCACATGCCTTGGTGCACATAACAACATTTATTCTGCATATGGATGGAAAAAATTAGAGAGAACACTGCTTGCCTCCCAAGCATATGTCCCCCTCATGTGCATAACCATGTACCAGGCCCTGGAGCTGTTTGTGCCATGCCACGTCTGGCAACCAAAACACTAAGGCTCCCTCACGACTATCCCAAAATCTGGTGGGGCCCAGGAGATGCTGAGCCAGCCTCACCTGCATGGCATTCAGCGCCAGCCGCAAGTTCTCCTCTGTTGGCTCTGGGGTGTGTTTTACCAGCTCCCGAAGAGGAAATAAGCCAGGATGGATTTTTCTGATTCAAAGGTATTTCTGGCTCCTCCAACAGGGAATGCCAGAGTTCCTCACCTCCCCAATGTGTAGCTTCATGGGACAGAGACAAGACCCCATAATGTTAGGTTCTGTATATGATTATTAGGTATATTACAATAGTACCTTGGAGCCTCAGTAAGGGACCAGGATATACTTGGCACAGTACATGATTTTAGGTATATTATGGTAGTGCCTTGGAGCCCTATGCAAGAATCAGGACAAACTGAAGGGACCACAAAGACGGCCCTGCCCCAAAGAGAAGACTGAATCTGACCTCAGGCTCTGATGGAAGAGCTGCCCAGGCCCAGCGGGGACTGACAAGCCAAGCACTTATAGGGCTTTTCCCTCCCAAAGGTGGTAATAGTTCTGCCTATTCTATAGAGGGAAACTGAGGCACGGAGCAGGGAAAGGACCTGCCCACAGTCACACAGCAGGCTAATGGCACAGCCAGGAATGGGACCCAGGAGTCCTGACCCCCAGCCCACCTCCAGCTTTAGCCCCCCAAGCTCCACTTCCCTCCCTGAGCTAGAAATAGAACCCAGGAGTCCTGATTCTCAGTCCACCAGCCACCTGCACAGATGACCCCCCTTCATCATGGCCCTTTGTGCCCTCCCCCCAGCTGCCAGCCACAGATCCGTACCTGCAGGAGCAGATGGTATTTCAGCACCCGTTGCATGGGCACCATCAGGAGGTCGCGCAGGGTGAAGCGCCCGTTGTTGGCTTGCTGGGAGCATTCCTGGGAGCATGGGCAGGGGAGATACCCATCGTGCAGGGCCTACAGAGGGCCCCCAAACACCAGCCCCAGCCCTATGTGATGGGACTCAGAGGGCCCCTGCCTGAGCCAGGACTATGAAACCCACCCACCCTGGGACCCCATGGAAACTCCAGCCAATTGCTCCAAACCCCCAACCCCATGGAACCTCTCGCTGTACCCTGGGAACCCTCAAATCCATGACACCCCTCGCCACACTCTCCAAATGCCCAGCCCCACAGCACCTCCTACTGAGGCCTCTGACCCCCCGGAACCTCCAGCTGTACCCTCCGCACCCCCCGGCCCCATGGCATCTCCATCCGAGAGCCCTCTGAGCCCCTGGTGTGTTAGTGGGTGTGAGTTTGAATGCATCTGTGTGATTGTGAGTTGGTAAGTCAGATTGTATGTGTTTCGGTGTGAGTTGGAGTGTCTGTGATTGTGCTGCTGAGTTGAGCTGCATTTTCTGGGTGTGTTGGGGGTGTCAGCTTGAATGCGTCTGCGTTATTGAGAGTTGCTGAGTCAGGTTGTATAGTCTGGCTGGGTGTGAGTTTGAAGTGTACGCGTGTGAGCTGGCATGTTTGTGAATCTGAGTTCTGGGTGTAAATTGGTTTAGCGGCCAGTTGGTGTTCTCTGCCAGTGTCAGCTGGGTTGTCTTTGTGCACCTCTGTGCTGGAGTGTGGGAGGGTGTCTGTGCAGCCTCAGGTGTGTTTGGGAGCTTGTGGGATGCTGAGGTGTTGTGAGTCTGATTGCAGTGACACAGCTAGCATGTTTGTGTGGAAGTGAGTGTGTGATGGGGGTTGAACACAGCCACAGCTGTCTGTGCAGCAGGTGTGACCACTCCTCTGGGACCGTGAGGTGACTGTGATCAGGAGTCAGTGTCAGCAGGAGTGTGGGTGTGCGTGCGGGTGTATGAAATGCCGCCTGTCACCAGGGCCTTGTGCACAGCTCCTCCTGGTTCTGCCCCACACAGCCTGTGGCACGTGAGTGCACCGCCGGACTGGGTTCCCTGGTACCTCCCTCCAGGGGCAGGACTTGCTCCAAACCGCCCAGCCCAGGGGAGGGCAAGAGATCTGAGGGCCGGAGGAGGCGCACGCGAAGTCTCTTCCCATCAGGGGTGTGAGGCACCAGAGGGAAACGCCAGCTGATCCAAACAGCTGGTGGTTCCCTCTAGGTGCCACGCACCTGGAAGGGTGGGAGGGGGAGACTTTGCACGCTCCCCCACCTCCAGCCCCTGATTGGTGCGGTTCCCTCTCCAAGGTCTGACCCAGCCCAACCTTTGCTTGGGGGGTCAGATCACACCCTTAAAAGGGGCTTTTCCTTTATACGGAACCTGGAAGCCGGAGCCCAGCGGGGATGGAAGCAGGAGCCATGTGCCCGACTGCAGGTGGCAGTGGGGGAAGGGAGGAGCCAGGTGGCAGGTACTGGCTGACAGGTTTCCCTGCTGGTCCCATGACTGTGCCCGCTTGGGACACTGCTGAGGCTCAGAGCAGCAGGCTGGGTCCACGCTGACTCCCATCTCCGGGGCCATGGGTGAGTCTAGGGCGGGAAGGCTGATGCCATCACTGTTAGATCCCCTGGGGATCCAACTGCTGAGCTGGCGCAAATCAGCTGGACTCCAGGGAGTCTTCCTCTCCCCCAAAGAGCCTCCCTGCCAAACAGGCAAAGGGAGGGGAAACTGAGGCACAAAGAGGGGCATGACTTGCTCACCGCTGCCCAGCAGGACAGTGTTTTTAGGCCTCAGACCGTGCCCTAACCACTAACCCCCTCTGCCTCTCACATGACAGAGTCCTGAGAATGCAGCTGTTATTTGTGAAAGATTGACCAGCAACACCTACAGCCCAGCCAGCCCGGGCCCCAGGTGTGCTGGGCGCTGCACAAAGCTAGGCAACGTCAGGGCTGCTCTGAAGGGCTTCTGAGCTAAACAGAAAAGAAAGGGGAAGAGTGACCTAGTGGTTGGAGCACTAGCTGGACTTCAGTTCCCTGCCGTCACATGCTTTGTGTCTGCGGCCTTGACAAATTTGCTTCCTCCCTCCTTTTTCTCTAGCGAATGGGAGTATGTATGTGCCTCGGTTTCCCCAATTGGGATAAATGCCCTTTCCTGCCTTGTGCAGAGTGAGGTTTATGGTAAGGAGGTGAGATGAGTATGTGGGTAAGGCAAATGAGAAAGAGCAGGTTTAACGTGGCCAATTGGACGGGCCTAATCTTTGGCGCAGTCCTGGGTCCGATTCTTGGCCCCGGTCCAGGAGCTGTGGCTGCTGTGTACTTAGCTTGGAGGAGGGTCACGAGGATTTTCACAGGGTTTGAGCGGGACCTTTGGCCCTGAAGGTCTTTGCTGCTGCGACGGGTTTTACGTGAGACATGCCCGGACGTTGTGCTGATGGGGGGCGGGATAAACTCTTAAGCTAGGGATCGGGCAGGAGAAAGCAGGGGCGTGTTTGTTGAAGGAGCAGGGAGAAAGAGCCGGCCCCTGCATGGGACTCTCCAGAAGCTGACCCCATCCAGGCTGGGACATTCTCAAGAAGTGACTCAGAACCTTGCCTGCCTTGCAGGTGCTTTGGTGGGGAATTCTGAGCTGGGCGAGAGGGCAGGAAATGAGGTGGCATTGAGATTTCTTTAACATCAGCTCCAACCCCACGACCACAAATGTGGTGATCACGCTGAGTAAAGAACCTCCCAGGCAGCGCAGGACTTGGCAGCTGGACGGTGCGGCTGGACACACGCCAGGTCGATAATAGGGCATGCATTTCTAACCTGGAGAGTGACTAGCCATTGGCTTGGGCTCCCAAGGGAAGAGACGGCTTATCCATCCCTTGACATCATCCGGGCCAGACTGGATACCTTTCTAGAAGACACACTTTAGTCCACAGGCAGGGAACCTTTTTTGGGTTGGGGGCTGCTGACCCTCAGGCTAGTCGATTTTGTGTGCTCCAGCCCCATGGTGGGATAGCGGCGGGGCTGGAGTTCCAGCTCAGGCTCCCCAATGCTGGGGGGGGGAGCCCCGAGTCTCAGGGGCCAGATCCAGGCAAGCCGGGGGCCACAGGCTCCCCACCCCTGCTTTAGTCTAACACAGATGCCGCACTGACCCCAACAGAGATCAGGGGCCTGTTGTGCCAGGCTCTGCACAGACCTGGAGAGAGATTACGGACAGGCTCCTGGACAGGCTCCCCACCCCTGCTTTAGTCTAACACAGATGCTGCACTGACCCCAACAGAGATCAGGGACCCATTGTGCCAGGCTCTGCACAGACCTGGACAGAGATTAGGGACAGGCTCCTGGACAGGCTCCCCACCCCTGCTTTAGTCTAACACAGATGCTGCACTTACCCCAACAGAGATTTGTTGTGCCAGGCTCTGCACAGACCTGGACAGAGATTACGGACAGGCTCCTGGACAGGCTCCCCACCCCTGCTTTAGTCTAACACAGATGCTGCACTTACCCCAACAGAGATCAGGGGCCTGTTGTGCCAGGCTCTGCACAGACCTGGACAGAGATTACGGACAGGCTCCTGGACAGGCTCCCCACCCCTGCTTTAGTCTAACACAGATGCTGCACTTACCCCAACAGAGATCAGGGGCCTGTTGTGCCAGGCTCTGCACAGACCTGGACAGAGATTACGGACAGGCTCCTGGACAGGCTCCCCACCCCTGCTTTAGTCTAACACAGATGCTGCACTGACCCCAACAGAGATCAGGGACCCATTGTGCCAGGCTCTGCACAGACCTGGACAGAGATTAGGGACAGGCTCCTGGACAGGCTCCCCACCCCTGCTTTAGTCTAACACAGATGCCGCACTGACCCCAACAGAGATCAGGGGCCTGTTGTGCCAGGCTCTGCACAGACCTGGACAGAGATTACAGACAGGCTCCTGGACAGGCTCCCCACCCCTGCTTTAGTCTAACACAGATGCTGCACTTACCCCAACAGAGATCAGGGGCCTGTTGTGCCAGGCTCTGCACAGACCTGGACAGAGATTAGGGACAGGCTCCTGGACAGGCTCCCCACCCCTGCTTTAGTCTAACACAGATGCCGCACTGACCCCAACAGAGATCAGGGACCCATTTGTGCCAGACACTGCACAGACCCTGATTGACATTACGGCCCCCTGGTGCTCGGTGCTGCACAGACACCCAGTGAAAAGTGATCCGTGCCCCCACCACTAACACCGCCCCCCCTTCCCCGCCTCTGAGCATTTTTGTTTGTTTGGGAGGGTAGTAAAAAATGGAAATGTTCCAAGGGTTTCCGTGATTTTTGAGAAAAATGAGCTTTTTTTTTTTAAAAAAAAATAGTGAAACACAGCAACCTCTGAGAGTCTGTGGACCCAGATGGAAAACCACATCCCACCCAGGCATGTGCGGATGGGACCAGCGTTCCCTGTAAGCTGGGCGCTTGTACAGCCACCCCGCTGCTATAGCTCATGGCCCTCAACCTTTCAGCAGTCTGATTTGTCTTGTGTCTCCCAAATCTCCCTCGCTTCAAAACAACTTGCTTATGGAACCAGACAGAAATAGGAACGCGTGCCCGGGGAAAACAACCTCAAAACGGCTGCCTTTATCCTTTTTGCCACATAATCATCCAATACATGGACTGGATAGTAAAGAGACCAGTAGAAGCAAGTCATCGCAGGGGATATTAGTTGGTACTGACGTCGCTGGGGCTTTTTCTGCCTCCTGTTGTCCAATCCGGCAAACATCTAGAGGAGTTAATGTACTCCCTGGAGGACCCCTGGGGTACGTGAACCCCTGGTTGAGAAAGAAGAGTGGGCTCAAATGTGCGCGGGGATAAATAAATAATATTGTATCGTTCCTCCCCCCCAGGAATGCAATCTGTGATGTTCTCTTGCTTTCACTGAACTGCCAGGCTCCCCCCCGCTTTCCCGCCAGCCTGGGTATAGGTGCACATCCTGTGGGTGCGGGTGCGAATGGCCAGAGATCCGTAAGGGGATGCCCACGCTGCATGGTAAATCCCCCTGCAGTCCACACACGCAGCTGCCTGCCCCTTCTGCTGGGGAATATGGAGAAGAGTGACCCCTAGTGGAGACTCCAAGCAAACAGCGATTTAAAGGGAGACTGCGGGGGAAGGGGGGGCATTAGCGGATGGAGACCGCTCTAGGCTCAGTACAGAAGCTGACAGGCCAGCGCAGGGCAGCTCACTCTAGACACCAGCTCCCTGTAAGCGCCAGCCTGCCTGTGGCTCCCACTGCTCTCGGGCTGCGTCTCTGCTTCGTCTCACCCCCCCCGGGTGGGCTCGGGCCCCGTGGGAGTCACTGAGAACTGACTTGGCTTGAGAGGGGGCAGCGTGCTGCAGAGAATGCCCCCCCCGCGCCCTTCCATGGGGACTCGCTTCTCTTATGCTGCTCAAGTCACGTCTTTGTTGGGTGCCTCAGTTTCCCCCGCTGTGAAACAGGGATGCGACGGGCCTGGCTGCCATAGGGTGGGCGTGCGAGCGCGCACAGCCCGGTCCCAGCAGGTGCTTTTAAAAGGGGCCTGTCTGTTGTGCCGGCACGCCTCCCGCTCCGGGGCGCAGCTCTCCCTGAGGCCCCTGGAGGGCCACCCTTCCCCTGCGGCTCCTCCCTGGGCGGAGGGAAGGGGAAGCTCCCAGGCCTGCTCCACCCCACCCCCCACCCCACCCCGGACTCCCTCACGCTGTGGTTTGGTGTCAGTTGCAAAAGAGGAAGCTGTCGCGCTCAGGCCTCGGGTTCTCAGACACGAGGAGGCGGCGGCAGCAGCAGCCAGCCCGGCGAGGAGGCTCTGTCGGGGCGATGGAGCTGTGGAAGCAATGCGCCCACTGGCTGATCCAGTGCCGGGTGCTGCCCCCCAACCACCGGGTGACCTGGCCCAGCGCCCAGGTGTGCGACCTGGCCCAGGCCCTGCGGGACGGTGTCCTGCTCTGCCAGCTGCTCAACAACCTCATGCCCCACGCCGTCAACCTGCGAGAGATCAACCTGCGGCCCCAGATGTCCCAGGTGGGCAAGAGGGAGAACTGGGGGGGGAGAGGAATGGGCCAGGCATCTGGCAGCTAAGGGGTTAATCTGGGAGCCGAGCGGGAGGCTTATGGGATCCAGCTGGCAGCAAAGCAGTTACCGCCCGCGGGGAGAGGGAGTTCGTAGCATAAAGCTGGGGTTAAGGCTGAAGGGGAGGCTCATTGGCAGCTGAGGGGTTAATAGCCCCTTGCTCTCTGTGCATGTGTATTGAGACCCAGTTGGCAATTAAAGGGTTAACATTCAGGCGGGCAAGTGAGATCATGGATGCCAGCTGGCAGCTAAGGGGTTGTGTGTGTGTGTGAGAGAGAGCGCGGCTCAGTTGGCAAGCAAGGGGTTAATAGCAGGGGGTGGGTGTTGGTGGGACAGCTGGAAGGGAAATGGTGAACAGCAGAAGTGCCAGGTAGTTATGGGCCCCTGCTGACAGCTAAGAGGTTAACACTGAACTGGGGAGTCTTACACGCTTCTTCACCAGCCGCTCCGGGGTTAACAGGAAGGTGGGTGGTGGGGGAGAAGGGTGCTTGCAGGTACTTTTGCCTGTGGGGTGGGGAGGAAATGGGATGTGGGGAGGGGGTGGCGGGACTTGCGAGCACTGGCAATGGACCCTTCAGCAGCTAAGGGGTTAATAGCAGAGATAGGGAGTTAGGGGGGAGTCTGGGTCTGATATGGGCCTTGGTGTACACAGCTCCCATGGGGGTTGGGCGCAGACAGGAGTGTGAAGGATGTGGGAGGGGGGGAGCTGTTGAGCAGGAGGTTCAGAGACCCCGAGTCCCAGCCACATAGCCCCTGGCAGGGAGGCCCTAGTGGGTCCCTGCTCTGTAGAGCACCTGCAGCCAGAGGAGGGGACGGAGGGAGGGATGCCTAGCCACGAGAGTTCAGCTCCGCGGGCCCTGAGCTGGGGCAAAGGCTAAGCCCTGAGTTTGGGGGGCCTGGAGACAGGGCGCTCAGGCCTGTGTTTTCACAAGACCTTTTCTCAAAGTAACTTTCAGCTGTGGAGCTGTGTTAGCCAGGGTTCCCTTGAGCATGTGCTTGTGCGGGGAGAGGAGTTTATGACAGGACCGGGGAGCCCCCGACTCCGGGGTCCTATTCCCAGCATGGGGAGCGGTGGGAGGCCCAGTGGCTTAGAGCAGGGGAGAATGAGCATCAGGAGTCCTGGGGTCTCTTCCCAGGTCTGGGAGGGGAGCGGGATCTAGTAGTTAGAGCAGAGGAGGCTGGAAGTCAAAATTCTTGGGTTCCCTTCCCCCTCTATCATGGTCCTGCTATTAGAGAGACCAGATGGGTGAGGTAATATTGGACCAGCTTCTACAACAACACAGCCTACAGCAATTGTCCTGCTGTGAAAGACGCCACGCAGCTGGACCTGCAAGCCAGGCCAGTGTTTACCAGTCTCCCAACATAGCCACGTCCTCAGGGGCGGCCTGTCCATATAGGCGAACTAGGCGGTCGCCTAGGGCGCCAAGCTAAATGCGGCGCCAAATGGTGGCGCAACATCATTGAGGGGTTTGGAGGTGGGGGCACCGATTGCATGGTTTGCCTAGGGCGCCAGTTGCTGGCAGCTAGTCTAGGGCCGCCCCTGCACATCCTCCTAGCGTGGACAAATCTGTACCAATAAGGCCTGGTCCATACTAGATTCACACTCCCTCCTAGGGCAGACACAGCTCATGGCCAAGGAGTGCGTCCGTCCAGATCGCTTAGACCAGATCCCTGAAACAGCCTCAGCACTATGAGCAGGAGCATTTCTAGGCCGCTGCAAAGCCAGCTGCAGGATGGGTTTGCTGGTACAGCTCACGTCAGCTCCCCAGCCCTCTTCTCCCCGTAAACTAGCGCATGCACCGGCATAGCCAGGGCAGTAACCCCTCCCCCCTCCCAACTAGGCTACGTCTAGACTCAAGCGTCTTTCAGAAGAAGCTTTTTTCGGAAGAAACCTTCCGAAAAAACGTCTTCCGAAAGAGAGCGTCCACACTGCAAAAGCGCATTGAAAAAGCGATCTGCTTTTTCAAGAGTGTCCACACTGAATGGATGCTCTCTGGCGTTTCAGCTGAGATTACTATGGACAGAGTGGCCACCAGGGCACCTGTGCTTTTTCCTCTGCTCTTCTTGCGAAAGAACTCCCTCTTCCCTGCCCACACACACCTTTTTCTGAAAGAGCTCTTTCGAAAAAAGGCTTCTTCCTCATAGAAAGAGGTTTACCAACGTTGGAAAAACCCCTCTGTTCTTTCAAATTTTTTTCGAAAGAATGCGATTGCAGTGTGGACGTAAGTGAAGGTTTTTCAAAAAAACTCCCCAGGCAGCCCCTGGGCAGGAGGGATATGGGGCACCATGACAATAAGCTAGGGGGGCCAGTTCCCAAGTGGCCTAGGGGCTACAGCACTTACCTGGGGAGGACAAGGTAATGGGTTCAAGTCATGGGTCAGGTCAGGACAGTGAAAAGCCAGGTAGCCCCATGGCAGGAGGGATAAGGGGCACAGGCACCCCAACAGCAAGGTGGTGGGGCAGGTTCCCATTTTTCTGAAAAAACCTCTGCAGTGTAGACATACCCCCAATGTTCCTTCTAATCCTGGGGTGTCCAACACACAAGCCACTAGCCACAGGCAGCTATTTGGCCAGTGGAGCGTGGGTCCTTCACTATAGTGGCGACACCATGGCTCTAAACTTTTTCATCCATGTGCCGAATAATTTTTAGGTGCACCCAGGCATGTGCGGATGGGACCAGCGTTCCCTGTAAGCTGGGCGCTTGTGCAGCCACCCCGCAGAGATTCAGGTGCTGCCCAGCTCATTAGCAGAGCACCCACAGCTGATCACAGCCAGCAGCATGTGTTTCTATTGGTGGTGCACATCTGCACATGCCTTGGCGCACATAACAACATTGGTTCTGCACATAAAGGGACCATTGATGTGCACCACCTGTAGAAACACATAACCTAGCTGTGGGTCCTCTGCTAATCAGCTGGGCGGCATGTGAATGTTCCCTGAGCAGCCGCACAAGCCACAGCTTACAGGGAACCCCGAGTGACGCAGCTAAACCGGTGTTACTTTTAAGTGGCCAGGCCCCAACGGGTGAGATCCAAAAGGCAAGGCCAAGAGGTGAATTAAGCCTCCATTAAGGCTGACCTAGGCTCTAGGGATAGGCTCGGTTTCCACCCCGACACATGCTCAGGCGCTGGGGGTGGGGAGGGGCACTGCTTGGTGTCGTCAGCGCAAAACGGGCCCCATTTCTGTCACTGGTACGGCAGTGACTGTCTCTGGAAAGGAGTCCTTCAGTGTCCCGGTCATTCCCGTGCAATTGGGCAGGGAGACGAGAAGCAACGTGCTCTCAGCCGCTAATTCCTAGGAGCCTCGTGGACACAGGGCAGCTAGAATCGGACTTCCCACCATGTAAATCGGCCTGTCGAGGCTCTTGCTCCAGACCTCAAGGAAATGGGGGCATTTGTGTTGAGGGAACCCTCAGTGCTGTTAACTGAGCTTTTCCTCCACCGTGCCCCATGTCGAGGCTGAGATGCGTATGGGGAGCCCTGCCTGGCAAGCAAGGCCTTGTGGGGTGCAGAGGAGTAGGGGAGTCTCCGTTTAGATGCATTGGGAGTGCTCTAGTGGTGTGCGCTGAGTGCGAGAAGCTGCCAGAAACTGGTCCCAGTAGGGGCCAGTCATGGCATGAGTGGGTGGGGTGGGGTTATGTTTGCCAACTGGGTTCTATGTGGTGTTGGGACTCAAGGTTCCTGGGTTCTGTTCCCGTTCCTGGGAGGGAATGCGGTCTAAGTGAGGCCTGGCGTCAGAACACCTGGCTCCTTTGAGGGAAGTAAGGTGTAGTGGGGGGAGCCAGTGGGTGGAGGGATCTCCTGGGCTCTGTTCCCAGCTCAGGGAGGGAAGTGTGGGTTAGCAGCACAAGGGATGGGAAGCCTGGGACTTCTGTGTTCCATTTTGGACTCCGTCTCTGCTTCCCTTTGTGAAACTGCTTCCCCCGGCTAGCCCTCCAGTTCCCCATTTGCAGAATTGGCAGCTAGGGACGCTAAAGTGCCTTGGGAAGGCACAGCCTGGTCGTGCCGTCGCCAGGTTTCAGGGCTGACCTCCGACCAGGGTCAGCAAGAACCACCCATTCCCTGGCTCTACTGGACAGGAGACCTGCCTGGGAATCGTGCTTAGGTGACCACTCCCCATGCCTCAGTTTCCTTTCCCTGGGGAGGAGCCCGCTGCTTCTTGCCCGTAACGCTCTTATTGGCACAGATGTTGGCCGGTTTGCGCCTTGCTGGTGGACCGTCTGGGCATGTCTCACCTGCTCTGCCGTCACAGGGGTCTCCGTTTCTCCTGGTCTATGCTACCAGAGGTCAGACTAGGTGATCTAATGGTCCCATCTGGCTTTAAAGTCCATGATGACGCTGACACTGGGCTCAAGGGAATGATGGTCTCTAAGGGTACGTCTACACTAGCTCGTTAGTTCGAGCTAGATAGGGTAATGAGGGCAAGCGGAGTTGCAAATGAAGCCTGGGATTTAAATATCCCGGGCTTCATTTGCATGTTCCTGGGCGCCGCCATTTTTAAATCCCCCTTAGTCCGAACTCCGTGCCCGCGGCTACACAGAGTAGGTAGTTCGAATTAAAGATCCTAATTCGAACTACCGTTACTCCTCATTCCATAGACGTACCCAAAGTGGCTAAGCATCAATATTGCTATTTTACAGGTGGAGAAACTGAGGCACGGAGCTGCCTGGGGTCCTCCAGCTGCAGGGCTGTTGAGTCCCAGGCTAGTGCTCTATCCATCACTGCCCCTAGGAGTTCTCCCCCATCCACCTCGAAACACGTCACAGTGTGCGAAAACAACATCCCCATTGATCCGGGGAACACGCTATAAACAGCTCCTGTTTAGATAGTCAAATTCCAAGGGAGGTTGCCGTGGGAGGGGACTGTTCCTAGGCTAACCACAGCCTGAACAATAGAGCCAGGATGCCCCAGGCTCTCCCAAGGAGAGGCGCCTTAACGGACCTGGCGAGTGCATTATCTTCGTTGTCACACAAGTGATTGGACTGGACAATACAGAGCTAAATGCAACACGGGCATGAGCTGCAGAGCCAGGCATCCCTCGCTGGCGCTCTCGATCCCCTCCTCCCCAGCCCCTGCTTGCCACTTTAATTCTCCCTCTCTTCCTGTCCTTGCCTGTTGTACACTGTGGCTCTGCCCCTGTTAGTGGCTGCTGCGTTCCACTCCAGAGGTGGCTGCATTTCAGCGGTGGGTCAAGGAGCCCTGTGCTCGGGGGCTGGAGCAAGCTCTTCTTCTCTGGGGATGAGGGCTCTGAGCAGAGCTGTAATGTGTACTCACTGCCGGGTAATACTGTGATGTCTGTATGCTAAGCATGGTCAGGCCTTGTCTGTCCGGATGGGAAACCCAGAGTGATGTTGCCTCTGACTCCAGGACAGACCGGGTGTACTATCACAGGGGTGCTATGCTTTTGGGGACCATTCAGACAGTCCCTGAGGGTCAGAACAAACCAGGACTGAGCTGTGATGACTCTAAAGGGGATTGTCTATGGAGGCTGCTGGACACAGACCAGCCCTGCGGTTCTCTTAGTCCTGTTACAAGCCGCTCGCCATTTCTGGATTTCAGAGGCACCCGTCGCTGGGGGATCACGGTCACTAAAGAGGCGATTTGCGCAAGGGTGCGAACCCTGGTGCGTTACCCAATTTCTAATCTCGGTTAGTCCATTCGGCCTCTCTAAATCGCCCCCCTCGCAGTCGTCATTCTCCTTGGCGTTCTGGCTGAGGCTACCTCATCTTGCAGCTGTTACGCAGTGGTCGCATCCCACCCCAGAGGTGGCTGCATTCTTGTGTTGCGTGAGTGATCCCTTGCGTGGGGTTGCTGCGTGCCATTGATCAGCTGCCCCGTCCCACCTCAGAGGCAGCTGCATTTTAAGGACCGCAAATTGGTCCTTGTCTAGCTTGTAAAGCGCTCTGCGGTCTCGCAGGATGGACGAGGTTCTGTGTATAGTAGAGGTGGACCTACCTTCAGTGCAGTCTGCAAGCGTGTTTGGCTCCAACCTCTAGGCCGCTCTGCTGGTGAGTGAACGCAGGCTTGGCTGAGTCTCTGGCCTGCAGGGGAAGACCGGGCTGTGAGGGGAACCAATCAGAGCTTCGACAGGAAACGAACCAGCCTCCCTGCACATGTGCGTGATGATACCAAGCAAGCAAAGCTGTTTGTTTCGTTGAAACCTTTCGTTCTGTTGGCCTTTTGCTCGAGTTCCTTCCTCAGTTCTGCTTACGGGAGGGCTCTCGCCCCGGGCTTCTCCCCAGAGCAGCTTTCCACGCTGCTCCCAAGTTACCATGAGGCAAACTGAGGCGGCCGCCTCAGGTGCCAGACTGGGGGCCGGGGGACGTCACTAGGACCCAGAGGGTAGAAATTTGTGTCTGCTGCTGGTGCATCTGTCGGTAGCAGAGCAGTCCCACGAGAGGAGTAGACCAGGAAGAAGGCAGAATTGAGACCTTTCAAAGTTTTGGCCCAAGCGAGGGGGCATGGAGGTGTCATTTGAGCTCCCCGCCTCAGGTGCCAAAATCTTGTGGGCCAGCCCTGCTCCCAAGTGACTTCGCTGCCACAGTCACAGGCCCCTCAGTGACTTAGGCGCCTGCAGGCTCATTTTCAGATGAGAGTTGGGGCCCCAAGAGCCTAACGTGTCTGAAAGTCAGCGGGACTTTGGCACCGAAATAGGGCAGGGTGAAAAACATCGGACCCAGCACAACGGGGCCCTGATCTCGGCCGGGGTCTGTGTAGAGCCCAGCATGACGGGGTCCTGATCTCGGCCGGGGTCTGTGCAGGGCCCAGCACGACGGAGTCCTGATTTCGGCCGGGGTCTGTGCAGGGCCCAGCACGACGGGGTCCTGATATCAACCGGGGTCTGTGCAGAGCCCAGCACGACGGGGTCCTGATCTCGGTCGGGGTCTGTGCAGGGCCCAGCACGACGGGGTCCTGATCTCGGCCGGGGTCTGTGCAGGGCCCAGCACGACGGGGCCCTGATATCAGCCGGGGTCTGTGCAGGGCCCAGCACGATGGGGTCCTGATCTCAGTCGGGGTCTGTGCAGGGCCCAGCACGACGGGGCCCTGATATCGGCCGGGGTCTGTGCAGGGCCCAGCACGACGTGGTCCTGGTCTCTGGGCAGCCCTTGGCACAGTATTGCCCGGAGTCCCAGCTGCCTCAGGCTATGTTCCAGTTATTTTCACTCCTGGAGCTGACCAAAGGCCCATCTACCCCGGCATCCCATCCCGTGGTGCAGGGGCCACAGCTCTGGGCTCGTTGTGCCGTGACATGGGTCCAGGGAATGGACTGGAGTATTTGCAAGTCATCCTGGAGGGATGCACCGGATGAGTGTCAATGGGGAACTGCCCCTCGTCCACCGGACCCCTCCCTGGCCAAGTCCCTCACAAATCCATTCTCCCTTTGGTCCTAGTCAACATCTGTGTGTATTTGGCCCGGGGCTCGGGGCTACCATTGCCGCTACCATGGCAGCAGCAGTGGCTGGAGCCTCGGGCCCTTTAACCTGCCCTGGGAGCCCCAAGCAGTGTGGTCCAGGCGGTGCTGAAGGCTGGGGGAGGCTGGCCCTGCCCCTTCTGTCTGAGGTCCCCCCCAGGAGTCTCTTCCAGGCTCTAGCTGGCCTAGGCCCAGCCTAAAGCTCCGGAACAGGGCTTGTGGTCAACATTTCTGCTGCTTAGGCCCCAAGGAAGCATCCACCGTCAGGGGAAAGCCGGTCTGGGCAGGAGACAGAGAGACTCCTTGGGGGCCAGTTCCAGGCAGGTGGAACTCCCTGCCACAAGAACCGGGGACCGTTCCCAAGCCGCCCCGGCCCCCTCCTCCCTTTCTGAGCACCAGATGCGCTTCTCCAGCCGGCTTTCTCCAGTACAAACACAGCGCTGGCATCTGAGCAGATCTTATCGAAACACAGCGCCGCATGGCACGCACAGAGCTCTCCTCCTGGGGCGAGAGAAAACGAACCGTGTAGGGCAGACGAAAGTCACTTCCCTTAATGAGCGACCGGGAGGTGCCCAGACGCCACGGTGAGGGGCGCAAGAGAAGAACCCCCCCATAGAAGAGAGTAGATTAGTACAGTGCTCCAGGTTGCTCCCCCTCCCCCTTCGCCAGCAAGCCACATGAAGGCCCGTCTCACGTTGACTCCTCCTTTTCTCGCCAACCACTAAGGATAGGGTTTCACTGCAAAGGCAGCCCAGCTAATGGGTGCCTGACTCTGTGGGAGCACCCCCTCCCCACTACCGGTCCCCTCCTCACTGCTGCTGCTGCGTTTGTCCATGTGCTGCTAGAACGGGGGATGCTGAGGACGCATAGAATCATAGAACACTAGAATGGGAAGGGACCTTGAGAGGTCATTGAGTCCAGTCCCCTGCCCTCCCGGCAGGACCAAGCACCATCTAGATCATCCCTGACAGGTGTCTGTCAACCCTGCTCTTAAGTATCTCCAGAGATGGAGATTTCACACCCTTCCTAGGCAATTTATTCCAGTGTTTATTTATTCCAGACAGTTGGGAAGATTTTCCTAATGTCCAATGGGCTGCAGCTTAAGCCCATTGCTTCTTGTCCTATCCTCAGAGGTTAAGGAGAATGATTTTTCTCCCTCCTCCTTGTAACACCCTTTTAGGTACTTGAAAACTGCTATCATGTCCCCTCTGAGTCTTCTCTTTTCCATACTAAAGAAACCCAATTCTTAAAGTCTTCCCTCATCGCTCATGTCTTCTAGACCAGTGTTTCTCAACCTTTTTTTATAAAGTACCCCTTTTTCAAAAAAAAATAAGTACCCCCAGTACCTACAGTTTTCAGACACCCAACCTTTTTTTCTACCATTGCAACACATTTGTTTAAACAACTTAATTGTAGCCAGGCGGGCGATGAAATGTTTGGGTGTAAAAAGTACAAAAATAATAAAACGCTGTAAAAGCTTAAAACAAAAATTCAGTTTTCTCCAAATTTCAGTTGTGTTGACGTACCCCCCCGGATTTCTCTCGAGTACTCCTGAGGGTACTCGTACCATGCTTGAGAAACACTGGTCTAGACCTTTCATCATTTGTGTTGCTCTTCTCTGGACCATCTCCAATTTCTCCACATCCTTCTTGAAATGTGGTGCCCAGAACTGGACACAATACTCCAGCTGAGCTCTAAGCACAGAGTAGATTGGAAGAATGACTTCTCGTGTCTTGCTCACAACGCTCCTGTTCATGCAGCCCAGAATCATGTTGGCTTTTTTTGCAGCAGTGTCGCACTGTGGACTCATGTTTAGCTTGTGGTCCACTCCAACCCCTAGATTCCGCTCATCTGGTGGCTTGTGGGAGAACTTGTCTGCCCTTCCTGGCATGTGAGGGGAATGGTGGGAAGGCGTTGGAGGACTAGAGTGGGCTGAACCTGCATCCACACTGCAAAGCGGCCCCGGACCCTCGCCTGCCCGGCCAGGGGGTCGCGTGTGGACAGGAGCGGGCTGGGGGGGCCGCGCTGCAAAGCCTAACTCTGCAGTGAAGACCGGCCCCTCAGCTGGGAACTCGCCTCGCGCTTTGAGTCCCTCCCCGGAGCCTGCTCGGAGCCCTGTGGGGGTGGAGAGACCTCAGTGCGCCGGGGTCTTTGAAAGAGCAGCTACCGGCAGAGCAGGTGGTTTCCAGCTAGTGTGCGGCCCCACGCCACAGAGAAGCCTGTCTCCACAGCAGCCGGGGGTGGCCCGGGAGCCGCAGAGAGAAGGGCTGGGACTCTGCCGCCCGGCGACAGTCAGAGCTCGCGAGGAACAGGACCATGTGCACCAGCCCCTGATGCACGGACAGCCAGGGAGGCGGCACTGAGGCGCTGGTGCAACTTACCCCACGGTTCAGTTTGGCCCTGCTGCGTTAGCATCTTACACCAGGGCAGCTCTTAGCCTGCTGGCCCCGTGGGCTTGCTCCTTGGTGATGCTAAGGGCTTTCGGCTGCTCCATTAGCAGGCAGTCCCCTGAGCATCCCCCCTCACCCATGGGGGGGCTCCCCAGGTAGTTGGTCTGGTGTAAGGGGCAAGCTGAGTTCCCACAGGGGGGCAGAGCAGTGACACAGCTAAAGTGCAAGGTTCTTTGCGTCCCAGGGCGGTCGATGAGTTAGAGCAGCCCTGAGGCTGCTCTAACTTGGTCCTGAAGCTAGGGGTGAGAATGACTAGTCAGCTAGCCGCTCCCCCTCCCCCTTGTTGCGTCTATCAGAAAGAGGCAGCAAGGGGCGGGAGAGGAAGGGGCGCTTCAAAGCGACAGCACCGCGTGGAGCTCAGGGTCAGCTGGGGACCCTGGGCTCCATGCGGCGCTGCCGCTTTGAAACGCCGCGGGGCGCACGGCGCCAGCGGGGGACAGTTGCTACACTTCAAAGGTGGAGGGGCCCTTATCAACAAATCGAATTGTCGATGCAAATTGCACCGACGATTCGATTGGCCAATTAATCTAAATTCAACATCCCTACCTGAAGCCGGGCAGATCCCAGAATATAGGGAGCAAAAAGGTGATTTAAAGCGCCCCCCTGCTTCCTGCCCAAGGCAGGGGAATGGGGTAACTGAGACTCAAGCGTGAGGGGTGGGGTCTAAGCCAGCGTAACCGGCACCCGTAACGTTATGGACACTGACGACTGTCTGGTTTCACTGGCCGCCGGGCATGTGGCCCAGGCAGCACAGCACCCGTTGGGTAGGTGTGATACGGGACATCCCCAGGCCCGGCGGTGCAGAGGCAGTCAGAGGAAAGCGCCCGCCCCCTTGCACTCATTAGTTGCTCTCTGTGGAAGCCAATTTCCCCAGCGGGGGTCGGGGGAGGAGGGAGCCGTTCTGATGGCGCCGCAGGGCTTCCTGTTTCCGGCCCAGCCCTCCCCAGTCGCAGAGAGATGCGGCTGGCGGAAGGGAACGTGGCCCCTCGGGGGATCCTGCCCTGCCCAACCAGGCACCTGCCAGCCTCTGTGCAGCCTCACCCGTGTCCATGCAGACTCTCCGTGTCTGCCCCGTCCCACGCCACGTCGCCACCCCAGCATGGCCTTGCCAGGCCTGTGCAGCGCTGCCGGCCTGGCGGGGACCTTGCCACGTCCCACGCCACATCGCCAGCTCCACCTCTTCCAAACAACCCAGCTCAGCCCCACCAGCTATATCACGAGACTGGCTTAAAACCCATGAGATCTGCAGATCAGAGAGGGGTGCTCTTTCCTGGCCTTCGAGGGTTTGAGTCCTTTAGGCCTGAGCTGCAGCTGGTGAGGTATTCGGGGGCAGGGACTGTCTCTCGGTTCTGTGACTATCCAGCGCCCAGCACACTGGACTCCTGGTCTAGAAGAGGGGTCCCAGGTGACACCTCCACAGGACACTTAGCTGGCCCCCATCCCTGTCGGATCTGAGCACCCCACAGTCTCCAATGTATTTATCCCAACGTGCCAGGAGAGGGGGCAGCGCTCCTACCCTTACCATACGGCTGGGGAAACTGAGGCACGGAGGGATCGCGTGACCTGCCCGCGGTCACCCGGGGAGGAGGCGGCAGAGCTAGGAATTGACTCTGGGTCTCCCAAATCCTTTACCCCTGGATTATTCTTTCTGTTTGGGACACACTCCGCACGGTTCTCTCCTTCTCCCCTTGAAACCCCCTTGGCTCCTCTGTCCAGTTTGGTGGAGTCAAACTATAGGCGAGTTTGACCTGGAGGTCTTGATTCTTGCTTCTGGCCTTTGAGAATGTCTTAGTGCAGGGGGCCGCCCAGCGCCTGGCGTAGGGAGAGGGTGAGACAGTGTCCTGCGCTGAGCCTGTTCTACTCCCCAGGGTCAGGATAGGAGGAAGGCTGAGGTGCACTGAGCTGTGGGTATTCTCTGCCCCCTGCAGACCTCGTAGGGGGCAACGAGGGCTATGGCTGGAGTGCACTGCTCTGTGGCTAGTCTCTTGCCCTCCAGGGCTCATAAGGGACAGAGGATGAGTTAGAGCAGCCTTGAGGTTGCTCTCACTGGTGCCAGGAGGCATCCTGGAAACACAAGGGGGTGCTTAAAGCCCCTTAATTACCCCCGCCCTGGGCTGCTCCTCAAGCAGCAGAGCTGGTTTCCTGGGCCCCGGGGTTAGCAGAGGAGTTGCGTCGGGCCCAGTTACTGAGTTCGAGTCCGTATTCTTCAGCCAGTCCTAGAACCAGGGCCCCAGCTGTTTCCCCCAGAGCTGGGCGCATTCTGCTCCGGTGTTCCAGGTCGGAAGGGGCCCCCCTTCCCCGATCTCTCTCTTTCTGTTGAAGTCGGTGTCCTTGACATTTCGCAAGGGGGCGAAAGCGAAACCAAGGACTCGGGGGCATGTTTGCGGCTGGTGCGCTCAGCTTGTGGCCTCCGCGGGCTTTGCTGGCCCAGTGCCTCGGGGCTATGCGTGAGTTAGCTGCTGATGATGACGGGGCTGTGTGAAGCTTCCAGTTACAGTAAAATGGGGGGAGAAAAGGGGGGGGAAGGAGGAAGTTTCGAGGGGAGGAGGCAGGCAGGGGGAGGAGAAGGAAGTAGGGGGAGGGGAGGGTTCAAGCTGAGGAAGAGGAAGGGAGCGATCCAGGGGTGGAGGAGAGAACACAAGTGATTTTAAAGAGCAGAAGTGTCTCTGCTCCCCCCATTCCACCCCATCCTCCCAGCCCCCGGTCACTGGAGTTTGGGGTCTGCAGACTGGGGTCCCTGTGGGAGACGGGCAGGAGCCAGGGCTCCCTTCTGGACCCCAAGTGTCCCCATCCCTTCAAACTGCAGATCCCCACCCCCTCGAATGTAAGCTCCCCCAAAACTCCAGGGTGTTTAAAATCATTCTTTACACCAGGCTAGGCCAAACACACTCCCTCCCCCGCCTCCCCCCCCCCACTACCCAGAGCTGGGAGGCGCATCCTTCCCCAAGCTATCATGGCTCTTCCCCTTTTGGCCCTCAGCCTTTGTCAGGCCCCAGAGGGCTAGGATGCGGCTCCTGGCAAAAGTTTCCTCCCCAAACTGGGTTACAGTCTTAGAAAACTTCACAAGCTGATAAGCCAAGAATCTCCCGCCCCAGATCAGGTCAATTAAAATATTTGCTTCAATCATTTTGAAATATTTCTTTTTGGTTTTGCCCCTGATTTTACTGAAAAGCCACTTTTTACAGTTGCTTGCATTTTCAAAGAGGAAACCAGAGTTTTTCCTTGAGAAATCTTTTGCGTCAGCACGGAAACTTTTGGCAACTTCAGAACTTTTTTCAGCTGAAAACTCGGTTTCGCCTGTTTCTTCTTAGCAGAAATGATGGCGAAAACCAGCCCTTTCCCGTGAAAAGTTCCGGTATTGACTAAGACATGTTTTGTCAGTGAAAAAAATGTTCTCCTGAAAAGTTCCCAACCGGCATTTGTCTCACACCAGGTTAATATAAGAGCCACCGTTTGGATGAACACAGTGTCAAAACTTTCTAGCTCCTGCTGTAATACACTCATATCCTCTGTGGACTAAGGACAGACCAGGCTCTGTAATAAGGGGAGATCTGCCATGATTTTAGAAGCTAAACATGACCAGCTCTGCTTGGTCCATAGTGGGGCTACAAAAAGTATTTCCGGCCTCTAGCCTCTTCAGGACCAGCACGCGACCACGGTTTCTCGGTGCCGGGCCTTTTCCTCATCTGAACAACACTAAAACATCAACTTCAACCTAAGCTTTCCCTTAAGCTTGAGTGTTTCTTTTTTATAACACCGCCTCTGTTCCTAACCTTAATTCTCTCTGGGATGCACTTGCTGTTTCATACTCCCAGGTTCAAATCATAGAATCCCAGGGCTGGAAGAGAGGTCATTGAGTCCAGCCCCCGGCTCAAAGCTGGACCAATCCCGACTCAATCATCCCAGCCAGGGATTTGTCAAGCCATGAAATAAAATCCTCTAGGGAGGGAGATTCCACCCCCTCCGTAGGAAACCCATCCGAGTGCTTCAGCAGCCTCCTAGGGAAATAGGTTTTCCTAATATCCAACTCTAGGGTTGCCAGGTGTCTGGTTTTGAACCGGACGGACAGTCTGGTATGTAAGCTTTCTGTCCGGGAAACAAATTGAGAAAATACCGGACATATAAATGTAAGTTGTATTGTTAAGTAAGTTGTATTGTTATCATGAGTATCAGTACGTAGTTTTGTACTGCGTGAGTGTGTCTACCAGCCAGGCAGTACTCAACTACGCAGTAGAGAGGAGGCGGGATGGAATCCCCAGGGCCAGACTTGCCTGTGCGCCCCACTGGGACTGTGCAGGGGATGGGTGGCATCCCGGGACCTGCATGCGCCCGGGCCAGCCCTGCTCCCTGCCAGATGGTTGTCCCACCCCCGGCCAGCCCCGTTCCTCCTGACCCCCTCCCGGCCAGCCCTGCTTCCCGCTGGCCGGGTCCTTCCCAATCTCCCCAGCCAGCCCCGCCCCGCCCGAATCTCCCCGGCCAGCCCGCTTCCCAACCCCTCCCGGCCAGCCCTGCTTCCGCAGGCCAGTCCCCACCCCCAATCAGCCCCGCTCCCCCGACCCCCTCCTGACCAGCCCCGCTCCTCCCAGCTGGTTCCCCCCCCCTGTTCTGAGATCATGTGTGTCCGGTATTTTTTTGAAAGCCATCTGGTAACCTTATCCAACCTAGACCTGCCCTACTGCAACTTGAGACCATTGCTCCTCCTTCTGCCATCTGTCACCACTGAGAACAGCCTCGCTACAGCCTCTTTGGAACCCCCCTTATGGGAGTTGAAGGCTGCTGTCAAATCCCCCCTCACTCTTCTCTTCTGCAGACTAAATAATATCTTTATGCCCCACTAAGGACCTCTGGAGGCATAAGGATCTTGCACAAAAAGGGGTTTTTGCACAAAAAGGAAACGTCCACACTGCTTGTTTTTGAACAAAAACGGATCGGAAGAGATTATGGAAATGAAGTACAAGAAAATGCTAATCAGCACTTCATTTGCATTGCCTCTTCCAGCAAAACCCATAGTGTAGCCGTAGCCCCAAATCCCTCAGCCTCTCCTCGTAGGTCATGTGCCCCAGCCCCCTAATAATTTTTGTTGCCCTCCGCTGGACTCTCTCCAATGCATCCACATCCTTTCTGTAATAGGGGGCCCAGATTTGAAAGCAATACTCCAGATGTGGCCTCACCAGAGCCGAATAAAGGGGAATAATCACTTCTCTAGATCTGCTGGCAATGTTCCTCCTAATGCATCCCAATATGCCATTAGCCTTATTGGCTACAAAGGCCCACTGCTGACTTATATCCAGCTTCTCATCCACTGTAATCCCCAGGTCCTTTTCTGCAGAACTGCTACTTAGCCAGTCGGTCCCCACCCTGTACCAGTGCTTGGGATTCTTCTGTCCCAAGGGCCGGACTCTGCACTTGTCCTTGTTGAACCTCATCAGATTTCTTTCGGCCCAACCCTCCAATTTGTCTAGGCCACTCTGGACCCTATCCCTGCCCTCCAGCGTAGCTACTTCTCCCCCTAACTTAGTGTCACCCGTGAACTTGCTGGGGGTGCAATCCATCCCCTCCTCCAGGTCCTAGGAACCATCTAGTCTGGCATTGGGGTGAGTCAGCAGGAATACTGCTGCATTTCTGAGCAATTGCTGTGAGGGTGGTGTGAAAGTGATGAAACAGCCCGTAGTGAGTCATTGGGGTCCTCTGGCATTGGGGTGAGTCAGCAAAAGGAGCTCTGTCTTTCTGTGTAAGCTCTTGGCATCGGGGGGAATTGGCAGAGGTAACTCGGCTTCTCTGAGTATGGTTCTGGCACCACGGTGTGTCAGCAGAAGCAGCCCTGCATCTCCATGCAGGGTCTTAGCGCTGACAGCAGGGCATTCAAAAAACCCTCTACTGTACCTGCACTGGTAATTGAAGGACCCACCTGTTCCAGCTGCCAGGGTGGGTCAGGAGAACGAACTCTATCTCCCCACACAGGATCCCAAAATGCGATGTCCCCGAGCTGTCCTGCTTTCCTTGCGTGCATTGAAACATAAGGCTTGTTTCCACCCTTAAACAATGCCAGGCACCAGCATGATTTGTTATGCAAACCTGGACCCTGGACCATTTGCCTGCAACAGCCAAATGGCTCTTTTATGCACCTGTCTTGCCTGGATCATGTCCGGAGGTTTTTGTGTCTTTGGGGTAAAGGCCATTCAGGGGGCAGCTATGACAGTCCACCAGCAGATCTGTCCTGGTCAGCTGACCCTGGCAGCTTCCAGCCTGGGCTTGGGGGAGGCTGGATGGAGACCCTATTACAATCCTGGAAGCCTGGTCTCATGGCAGCCCTTTAAAAAGCCAGCAGTGTTGTGGCTGAAATGTAAGATCTGTCCACCCATGTGTCATAGGTCCTGTACTGCAACAGCCCACATGTGACCCTCCGCCTCAGTGGAGGAATGAAAAGCAGAAGGAGGTATTTGGAGGAGGGCTGCCAATTGATGTGCATTAACGCCTGCGATTAACGCAGGGTAGGATTAACGCGTTCATTTTTTTTAACGCCTTAATCGCAGGCGTTAATGCTGCGTTGCCCCTTTGAAGTGCTGCTCCAAAGGCACCAGGGCAGCGCTTCAAAGGGGCAGCGCAAGACGGAGCCCAGGGTCTGCTGGGGACTCCAGCTGACCCCGGGCTCCCATGGAGCTGTCTCTTGGAAATGCCAG
The DNA here is from genome assembly GCA_019425775.1 of Rafetus swinhoei. Taxonomy (NCBI): domain Eukaryota; kingdom Metazoa; phylum Chordata; order Testudines; family Trionychidae; genus Rafetus; species Rafetus swinhoei. Next base: position 9,384,275 of record JAFJHL010000256.1, on the reverse strand, counting down.
GGCAGCTGCACTGAGCCTGGGGTCAATTGCGGACTCCAGCTGATCCCAGGCTCCTTTGGTGCTGCCCCTTTGAAACGCCGCTGCTGATCCCGGGCTTCTGCAGTGCTGCCCCTTTGAAACACCGCCACAGCGTTTCAAAGGGGCAGTGCACGTGATTCATCGCCATTAAATTTTTTAATCGCTTGACAGCCCTAATTTGGAGGCACAGTTGGCTGTAGCGGTCTGGAATCTTTCTAGCCAGGCCTCCAGTTCACTGGCAGAGGGTTTGGGAATGAAATTCATCACCATAGCTTTTCAGATGAGGAGGGACCATTCGATCATCTAGTTTGATCGTCTGCATAACACAGACCAGCCGCCGGTGACCCGTGGAGAGATCCTAGTCCGGCCGGAGCCAGATTTCCCAAGATCTGGGCTCCTACTTAGGCCCCAGAATAGATCATAGAATCACAGAGCTGGAAGAGACCTCAGGAGGTCATCAGGTCCATCTCCCTGCCCAAGGCAGGACCAATCCCAACTAAATCAACCCAGCCAGGGCTTTGTCAAGCCGAGACTTTAAAAACCTCTAGGGATGGAGCTACCACCCCCTTCCTAGGGAACCCATCCCAGTGTTTCACCACCCTCCTAGGGAAATCGTTTTTTCTAATATCCAACCTAGACCTCCCTGACTGTGAGACCCTTGCTCCTTGTTCTGCCATCTGTCACTACTGAGAACAGCCTCTCTCCATCCTCTTTGGAACATCCCTTCAGGAAGTTGAAGGCTGCTATCAAATCCCCCCTCACTCTTCTCTTCTGCAGACTAAACAAGCCCAAATCCCTCAGCCTCTCCTCATAGGTCATGCGCTCCAGCCCCCTAACCATTTTGGTTGCCCTCTGCTGGACCCTCACCAATGCATCCACATCCTTTCTACAGCAGGGGGCCTAGAACTGGACACAATACTCCAGATGTGGCCTCACCAGAGCCGAATAAAGGGGAATAATCACTTCTCTGGATCTGCTGGCAATGCTCCTTCTAATGCAACCTAATATGCCATTAGCCTTCTTGGCTATAAGGGCACCACCCTGTTGACTCATATCCAGCTTCTGATCCACTGTCATCCCCAGGTCCTTTTCTGCAGAACTGCTACTTAGCCATTTGGTCCCCAGCCTGTAACAATGCTTGGGATTCTTCCATCACTCGGGACTCTGCACTTGTCCTTGTTGAACCTCATCAGATTTCTTCTGGCCCAATCCTAGATAGCCAGGTTCTCAGCAGAGCTCAGCTCACACATCAGCTGCAGCTTGCAGGATAAGCTCCCAGGCCAGCTGTTGTGTTTTCTGCTCTTTACATAGAACAGGCTCGGAAGGAACCACATGGGTGTAACCAAATAACCCACTGTGTTCACACAGGGCCCAGCTTCGGCCAACCCTAGCTTGCCCTGGCTGATTTCCTGTAGCATCTAAAATACAGAGCACAGTGAGCACCATTGGAGGTACGCCCCATATTTAAAGGGGTACCCCCCACATCCAGAACGCCACAGGAAAGGGGCTGCATCTGGCAAACTTGTGAAGGGGACGGCAATGCCAGGACACCCCGACATTGCAGGGTGACTCCCAAGATGGGAAAGGGAGGCTCATGAGGCTATTACGGTAACATTTAGAGATGCTGACCAAGACCATGGCTCCTTGGCGAGGGAGTTGTACACACATGAGGCAGCACCTGCCCCAAAAGGTTTATAGTGGGAGGGGAAACTAAGGCACTGCAAGGTCAAGCGATTTGCCCATGTCGCCTAGTAAGCCAGTGGAAGAGCTGGGAATGGACCGTACATTTACTGAGTCCTAGTTCAGCATCCTATCCAGCAGTCCAGACCGCCGCTCGAGGTAGAATGGAGCCAGCTTGCTGATGGGGACAGAAAGTTGGCAAGAAGCGGGCAACTGTGGTTAAAGTGTGTGTGTGGGGGGGGTGAGTCTGAGAAGAGAGACAAGGGATGGGATTCCCGGGACAGAGTAGGTGTGACACATGTTGAAAATTCCATTTTTGCCGGCTCTAAATGACTTTTGGTTTCAGAATGTAAGATAATTAGAGATAAAAAAAAAAATTTAAATCAAAATGGTCAAAATGGATAGGCAATATTGTGAAATCCTCACAAACAACTGTTTCAGTTACCCCAAATAGAATTCAGATGTTTCTGGAATTTTTAAATGAGTCTTTTATTTTTTGTCCAAATGCCAATCCCTTGAAAGTTTTCATGGGAAAGAGTCAATTTCGATGATATTCTCATCTTGAAAAAATGTTTGAAAAATTTTGTTGAAATGCCCCAAATGCTTCATTTTGACATTTTCTAAAAGATTTTGGTTTCCTGGCTCAAAAAGACTTTTTCGTTTTGAAATTTATAAAACAGTAGAAGTTTGAAATGAAACATTTTGATCAGCCTGAAGAGAGAGAAAAATTGGGGTCTTCACTCCTTAACATTTCAAAGATTTTTGAGTTTTCTCCCCAATTTAGGACACACAAATTGTTTGGAATCTCAAAATATTTCACAAGATGGAAAAAACCTGGATCCAGCCCAGCCTTGCTTCTGCGGAGGGAGTTGGTAGCTTCCACTGCCTGCATCAAAGAGCCAAAGCTTAGCTGTTTCAGCAACACCATCTGGGTTTTCATTCAGAGCACGCGCTGGCCACCTGTCCAAGCCATTTCTTCTAGGTCAACTAGCAGACACAAATCTCAGGCCAGTTTTGAATGTCTCAGGGGTTGTATATCTAACCACCGAGACCTCGCAGTGCTTTGAAGACACCTCTCAGTCTATTTCAGTGGTGGTGAATAAAATAGGGCTGAAAGTTGGGCTGTGTCTATGGTGGTATTTTAAGCCACCACTGTAGCTACACTGTGCAGCGTAGAGGCACCCTAACGTGGTCACAAACAGCCTCTCTGAGAATCTCCCCACAAAGGGGACCAGTGTAGCACTTGTAAGAGCCCTCCAGCAATGTTCCCAGCCACATGGGAACTGCACTGCCGTTATTTTCAGCTTCCTAGCGGAGCAGAGTTAGAGCAGCCTGGAGGCTGCTCTAAATGGCTCCAGTTGCCAGTAGGACCTCAGAATGCAGGGACAGGGTGGGGGCTGATATCTCACCCCTTAGCCTTTTGGCCGCTCCCAGTCAATACCCAAGGCACATCTTCTGGAGGATATTTAGGCAATGTACTCCCACTGATTTCATTGGAAGCGAGGAGCCCAAATACCTTTGATGAGCTGGGCCCAAGATGCTGGGAATGAGGAAATGAGGATGTTTCTCCTAGACCAGGGCTACTCAACTTTGGAAACTCCGGTGGCCACAATGATACTCACAGCACATGCTGAGGGCTGCAACTTAAGTGTGGTTGCATATACATGCAAATATATATGCAAATAGCTTCTTTCACACTGACGGACAAAGAGTAAGGCAAGACTACACAACACACGGGCCCCACTGAAGTCAGTTCTGCTGATATTAATAAAATGCAATTTTTACCCAATTTCCACCCATATGACAGCACTTTTAATGAGCAATGACAGTCCAGGAATTTAACTACTAAAGCGCATATCAACAGAAGACCATTATGTTGACGACTTTTTTGTGTTGGCTCCCACCTACGGGCTGTGTGTTGAGCCCTGTGTAAACCGAAACCGCACTGCGGGCCACAAACAAACGGGCTGCAGGCCACATGTGGCCTGCGGGCCTTGTGTTGCGTAGCCCTGTCCTAGAAGATCTGCCCTAGGAATTACTCTGGGAAAGTTTTTATGGCCTATTTTATACAGGAGGTCAGATGAATTCTTCCATTGACCTAGGGCTGTCTACACTGTGGGTTAGGTCAGCTACCCATGCCATGCAGGGGGGTGGATTTTTCACGCCCCTGTCCTACATACCTGGGCTGACCTGTGGGTGTGTCTAGACTACAGGGTTTTGTCGACAAAAGTGGACGTACCCTAAGTGTTTAGTGTGGACCAGGCCTTAGTCTTAGAGTGAGTGAAAATTAGGCATTGTATTTATTACTTGAAGAACAAATCTAATCCAACATGGAGCTGGAAGCATTAAAGAAACCGTTTGATAGACGGTAACAGCTCCTCCCCCCGTCAGTCTGTCTTAAGCTGCGTATTCATTTGCAACTACAGTGCCATGACCTGGCTTTGCCCCATGTCACCCCCCAGCACCAACCTTTGCTGCAGGGGCGGGATGGATTTGGGTGAGGCTCACTTTCTCTGAGGAATCTCTCCCCGCCGGAGCCCACCACCATCTGCCCCCGGGAGAACTTGCAGGGACGGAGGAAGCCAACCTGAACTCTCCATCCTTGCCCGTTTCCTTCCTCCGAGCTCCACGCCCCCTCTTTAAGCTGGGCCTGACCGTCCGTCTGACCCTCCCAGGCCCTGGGACGGCCCCACTGTCTCCGCCCCCAGATACCCCTCTCTCCTGAACAGGCCCACCCACAGCAATTCTTCATATCCATGGGCCCCCTGGCCCCGTCCCCACCCGGACAAGCCCCAAATGTCCCCACAGCGGAGCCCTGGGCCGGCCCAGCCCTGTCCCCCACGTACTTGGACGAGCCCCAGGCAAGCCGCCCTCCGCCCCCCCTCCTTCCCGGGACCCGACCTGCCTGCGGGGAAAAGCCACCGCGGCGTCTCTTGGTTCAGAGACTCTTGATATGCCCCATGGGCTCCCGAGCGCTCTCTGAATCAAGAGACCCACGCCCCCATGCCGGGAGAAGCACCAGGGCAGTGGCCGGGCCCTACTAAATCACCTGGCCCCTGGACTGTGGCCCCTTTGCCCTCCCCGCCGCGTCAGCAGTTCTGCTCTCAAGGTCCGGCCTCCCCACGAGGGACCAAGCGGGGGCCAAGGCAGGGGACCGAGCGGGGGCCTCGAGCAGATGAGTCGGCCATAGCCAGAGGGGCGGGGGGGCGCTGGGCTCCGTCTGGTGTGGAGGGCTGGGGGGGTTCTGTGCAGTGTGGAGGGGGGCGCTGGGTTCTGTGCAGTGTGGAGGCTGGGGAGCTGGGTTACGTGTGGTGTGGAGGGTGGGGGCGCTGGGCTCCGTCTGGTGTGGAGGGCTGGGGGCGCTGGGTTCTGTGCAGTTTGGAGGGCTGGGAGGGGCGCTGGGTTACGTGTGGTGTGGAGAGCTGGGGGTGCTGGGATCTGTGTGGTGTGGAGGGTGGGGCGCTGGGCTCCATGTGGTATGGAAGGTGAGGGGCGCTGGGCTCCGTCTGGTGTGGAGGGCTGGGGGTGCTGGGCTCCGTCTGGTGTGGAAATCTGGGGAAGGTTCTGGGATCTGTGCGGTGTGGAGGTCTGGGGCTCTGGGCTCCATGTGGTATGGAAGGTGAGGGGACGCTGGGCTCCGTCTGGTGTGGAGGGCTGGGTGGGGTGCTGGGCTCTGTGCGGTGTGGAGAGCTGGGGCGCTGGGTTACGTGTGGTGTGGAGGGTGGGGCGCTGGGCTCCGTCTGGTGTGGAGAGCTGGGGTGCTGGGCTCTGTGCGGTGTGGAGAGCTGGGGGCGCTGGGTTACGTGTGGTGTGGAGGGTGGGGCGCTGGGCTCCGTCTGGTGTGGAGGGCTGGGGGTGCTGGGATCTGTGCGGTGTGGTGGGCTGGGGACTGGGCTCCGTGCGGTGTGGAGGTCTGGGGGCGCTGGGCTCCATGTGGTATGGAAGGTGAGGGGACGCTGGGCTCCGTCTGGTGTGGAGGGCTGGGGGGGGGGGTGCTGGGCTCTGTGCGGTGTGGAGGGCTGGGGGGCCGCTGGGTTACATGCGGTGTGGAGGGCTGCCTATTCCAGCCCTGCCCTTTCTGCTCTAGGCCACACCCGTTCTGGGAGCACACTGCCAGGCCCCCACCTTTCTTAGCGCCCCGTGGAGGCTGTTGCTGCCCTGGCTGTAGCAGACTCATGACCTGGGGCCTGAGCGGCGGGTTAAAACGCTGCTTTGCTGATTGTTCGCCAGTCCCCACATAGAGGGTCACCTCTGTTGAGGAAAAGGCCTCCCACTCTTAATTTATTCACATGCATGTGACCTGCAGCAGCCTCTGGGCCCCTAGTCAGGGGTCAGGGCCCCACGGGGCTGGGTGCCCCAGGCTGTAAAACGACAGTCGCTGCCCCAGATGAGCTCGCAAATTAAGCGCCACCTCCTGTTTTCTTTCCAGTTCCTCTGCCTCAAGAACATCCGCACTTTCCTCTCCACCTGCTGCGAGAAATTTGGCCTGCGCAAGAACGAGCTCTTCGAAGTCTTCGATCTCTTTGACGTGCGGGATTTCGGGAAGGTCAGCCTCGATTGCTTGGATGGTTGAGGAGTGACTGTTTGGTGCCCCTCATTGGCTTTCATTCATTTGTCCCCACCACCCTATTGCAGGGCAGAGAAGTGCTAATCTCCCTGGGTTCGGATAGGAAAACAGAGGTACAGGATGGCTAAGTGACTTGCTCCTGGTCCCCTAGAGAGTCTGTGGCAGAGCAGGGAATAGATGTCAGTTTTGTTCTCGACTTTGAGGTGGTGTGTGGGGAAATTGAGGCTCAAAGAGGGAAAGTTTCTGGATGAAAAGCCGCACAGCGCATCAGCCTTGGAACCAAGAACAGAAGCCAGGAATCCCCCTGTCTAGTGTCCGTCTCTAACCACTAAACCACGCTCACTCTCAGAGCTGGTGATGAACCCACAAGACCCGGTTCCCAGTGCCCCCTGCCTAACCACTAGCCACCTCTACTCTCTCAGATCTGGCAACAGAGCCCAGGAGTCCTAACGCCCAGCCTTCCTGCTCTAACCACTAGACCCCCCTGCCCTCCCCTCCCAGACCAGGTGATAGAACTCAAGACCCCTGTTTTCCCTGCTCTGGCCATTAGCCCTCATCCTCCTCCCCCTCCCTGCTAAAGCTGTGGGCAGACCCCAGGATTCCTGACTCTCAGCTGCTCTACCCCTTGCTGTAACTGATAAACCCCACTGCTGTATAGATAGTGCACAGTATAACCTTTACCCATATCCAAAAAAACAGGCAATTTCTGTGTTTAGCAGGCGATAGTCAGACTGTCCCAATCGCACCCCTCCTCCATCCACCCACACCAAAGAAGTAGAACTTTTTTTTTGATTTTTCAGTTTCTTTTTACACCTGAGGTTTCTCAAATAGTTTCAGAAAGCATCATACTCCTCCCAAACCCACCTCCCCTTCCCCCAAGCCCCAGCCTCAATGAGTCACAGCTAGCACTTCGCACAGCTTGAAAAACCCTGAACCCATTTGGTGAAAAATATCAACAGGTCGACATGGCTAGGAACAGACCCCTGTGCCCCGGTGTTCTGCAAGAAAATATTTGTCACCCCAAAAGTTCCCGTTTTTTCTGTGTGAAAGGCTGGTGGAAGCTTTAGTGACCAATTGTGTGAGGGGGATGAACATTGTCATGAAAAATATTAATGAAGATTTTCTTGAAAACCATAGTCATTTTTGTGTGTGAAAACATTAGCGATGCATTGGATGGAGATACTGGTGGAAAATTGGGTGGTGAGATTACTGAAAATATTCAGGATCCTATTAGTGATTCTTTTGGCGCTGGGGAGAGAGATTTGGGGGGAAATGTATGATGAGAGCAATGACTTTTGGAGGGAAATATTAATGAAAATCTTCAAGAAAATCTTTGCACGTTGGAGGGACAGCATGTGCAAAAATTTGAAAATAGTAATGAATTGTGGAACTCCTTGCCTGAGGAAGTTGTGAAGCCTGGGGACTATAACAGGGTTTAAAAGAGAACTAGATAAATTCAAGGAGATTAAGTCCATAAATGGCTATTAGCCAGGATGGGTAAGGAATGGTGTCCCTAGCCTCTGTTTGTCAGAGGGTGGAGATGGATGGCACGAGAGAGATCGCTTGATCATTACCTATTCGATTCACTCCCTCTGGGACACCTGGCATTGGCCACTGTCAGCAGACAGAGTACTGGCTGGATGGACCTTTGGTCTGACCAAGTATGTTCTTATTTGGGGGTGAAAATTGTAGTGGCGTTTTAACTGAAATTGACATTTTTTCAAAATAATTGCCCATGTTTTTATTGAATTTTTCCCCTTTACTAAAAAAAGAGCACATGTTAAAATGGTAAACAAAAGATCTGAAAAAGTGCCCCAAATGTAGTAGTATTTATTATTAAATCTTATGATTTGTAAGCCAGGCTGGTGATTAATTTGGAAATCTGACTCCCAGTTTTGGAATGCTTGACCATGCAGGATTTATCATTGCAAGCAAGGTTATTACATAACTGTGACATTCACAACCTCTAAGGAGAGCAGCTTGCCATCAAGAGCAGCACTATCTAGTGGATAGAGCACTGAACTACCCCTTGCAAGATGTGGGTTCTGTTCTTTGCTCTGCTATTGTGAGACCTTGAAGGCCCTGAGAGATCATGCCTCAGTTTCCCCCACTATAAAATGGGGTTTGATGGCACTCTGTTGCAAAGTGCTTTGAGATTGAGTGCGAAAATGCCCCAAATAAGAACTACAATATTATTTCAAGTGGAGGGACCTCGTGTCAACAATTAGAAATGCAGTATCTACCGTCTGGATCATACATTCACTCCTTTTCGGGATTGTCCACCTTTCTCCAGGTAGAGCTGACTCTTTTGCCCTTCCAACCGCACAGGAAGCCCAGGTCTGTTTGTGGACTCAGTTTCCCAGCCTAAGTCTGACTGTCCATATTGCACATTGTGTGCCAGTTATCATAGAATCATGGAAGGTTAGGGCTGGAAGAGACCTCCAGAGACCATCTAGTCTAACCTCCTGCCCAAAGCAAGACCAACCCCAACTCAATCATCCCAGACAGGGCTTTGTCAAGCCGAGACTTTAAAACCTCTAGGGATGGAGACTCCACCCCCTTCCTAAGTAACCCATTCCAGTGCTTTACCCCCCTCCTAGGGAAATAGTTTTTCCTAATATCCAACCTGGACCTCTCCCACTGCGACTTGAGACCATTGCTCCTTGTTCTGTCACCTGTCCCCACCGAGAACAGCCTCTCTCCAGTCTCTTTGGACCCCCTCTTCCGGGAGTTGAAGGCTGCTCTCAAATCCCCCCTCGTTCTTCTCTTCTGCAGACTAACTAAGCCCAAATCCCTCAGCCTCTCCTCGTAAGCCACGTGCCCCAGCCCCCTGACCATTTGCTGTTGCTGGGCCCGGCTCCCACAGCCGCACCGACGTGTCCGCACTGCACTGTGCAGGCTTTCTGACTAGGGTCTGTGGCTTGAGCAGCAGCCGCACTGTAAAATGACAGAGCTTGGGCCCACGTCACGGCAGGACTTGGGCTCCAACGCAGCCCTCTAGGGAGGGGCGAGGGGCGGACTGCTTGCTGACCCTGATGGGCGTGCAGATGAAAGGGGAGCTTGGACTGAAACCGGAGTCAGAGCCCAGGGTTGGGAAACGTTTATACTGGGATTAAAAACCCGCGACCGCAAGTCTTCTTGTGGCCCAGGTGATTTGGGCTTGCAGGGCTGGGGCAGTGTAGATGCTCAGGCAGGCTCCTGGGCTCTGAGACCCATCCCCAACCTGAGCCCAAAATCCATACTGCAGTTTGCTAGCTCTGCAGTCCCAGCTGACCTGGGCCAGCCATGGCCATTCCATGGGTCTTTGACTGCAGTGCAGACATGCCAGACTGGGCAGTGGAGACAACACGCCCCTAGAGGCAGAAGAGAACTGTCTATTAACAGGCTCTTTAATCTACTGACTAAAGGGTCAGCAAGAAACAATGGTTGGAAGGTAAAGCCGGGCCCATTCCAATTGGAAATAAGGCGCCAGTTTTAAACAGTGAGGGAGAAGGCCTTCCCTAGGGATACCTGAAATACGCGGCTGCATAGGGCACCCGAAAATTTGGGGCACCAATTTTTCAGGTGCCCCTCCACAGCTGTGTGTGTTTGCATGCCCCAGGAGGGCACCCACCAGCTCTGCTCTGGCCCCAGGGAAGCCCTTGAGTCCGGGTAAGCTGGGGGGGAGGGGGCAGGAAGCAGCATGGGGAAGAACAGTTGGGAAGTCCCAAACCTCAGATCCTCAGCAGAAGTAGGGTTGCCAGATGGTTTCAACAAAAATACCGGACACACTTGATAAAAATTTGTCAACCAAAAAAAAAAATACATGATATGGGAAGTTTATTGACAACAATCTACATTACATTGTATATTTTACATTAGATTGTGCAGCTTTTATCAATTTTTTATTTTTCAAAAACTCCATCTTCATTGCTCATTATGGATCTCAAGAGCCTAAATGAAATAAAAAAATTCTTGATTTAAGGTGGCCAGCCTTTTTTGATAAAGCTGCCAAATATTCCTTACCTTAAAAGAGCGCTGCGAGATATGAGAAAGAGGAAAGCTAGGCAAAGGACAACACTGTCGCGCATCGTACATTTATAAAAGGAAAATATTCAGCACGACTGCGTAGTTGCGCACTGCCTGGCAGGTAGACATGCTCCTGCAGCCAGGCAGTACGCAACTACGTACTGATACCCGTATCCAAGCGGCGAAACGGCATAGTAGTGCATAGCAGGCCTAGAGAGCGAGCGAGAATACTCACACACAAGTCACGTCATAACATGATCATAATAAAACTTCCTTAATTAGAAAATACCGGACATTTTTATGTCCGGTATTTTCTCAATTTGTTTCCCGGACAGAAAGCTCAAATACCGGACTGTCTGGTTCAAAACCGGACACCTGGCAACCCTAATCAGAAGCTGCATGTGGGGAGGGTGGGAAACCCCGGGCCCCCAGCAGGAGCTGCGCCAGGAGGAGGGGGCTCAGTTGCATTGGGCCCCATCATTTGTAAGGAAGGCCCTGGTGAGGGAGGCTAATTGTTGGCAGAAACTCCCCCCGGGAAGTGATGGATTCTCCTTCTCTTGAGGCTTTGAAATTCAGCCTTTCTGGAACATGCTTTAGTTCGGGGTGGGGAACCTCAGGCCCGGGGGGGGCCACATCTGGCCCCTGGGATGCCTGGGTCCAGCCCCTGAGGCTCATGCCTCCCCCCCAGCATTGGGGAGATGTCTGCTCCAGCCTCCTCCCCCTCCTCCCCCCCCGCTACGCCTCACAAAATCTACTAGGCTGGCCCCCCTAGGCTCTGGTGTGTGAGGAGAAAGTGGGGAGAGTCTTCCTCCTTCTCAGCCAGGGGCCACGTCAGTGAGGGGTTTGTTCTGGTTTTTTTGTTTCTCACTTGTGTGTGGCCCCCGACTGATTTTTCCGCAGGTGGGCGGCCCCCGACCCAGAAAAGGTCGTTTCCCATCCCCCCCCGTTTTAGGCCAACACAAGTGGTTGGGCTCCAGACGGGGTGCCGGGGTGCAATCCTCCGGGCTGGGCTCTCCGGGAGCTCTGGTGCGATGCTCGAGCGGGGGATCTGGGGAGGCCCGTTCTTGCTGCACGCGAGCCGCGCCTGCCCGCGCCTGCTGTTTCGCTGCAGCTCTCGCGCTGCAGCCCGTGTGTGGTTTTGCTTTTGTATCTCGCATCCTGTCGAGGTTGGGCCACGCTCTGAGTTTCTGTTCTGCTGGGGCTGGCGCCAGCAGCTTTCTCTGGCTCTCACAGAGCTGAATGATTTGGGGGTTGGGGTCACATCCAGGCCATATTCTGCGATGCTGCTGTGCATCCTGTGTGACGACGAAGGCTTCACAGGGACAGAGGGCCAGGCTCAAGCTAGAGCCCTTGTGCCTCAGATCTGAGAGTCAGCGGCTGGATGGTGCAGTGGTTAGAGCACTGTCTGCTTCACTGGGTTTGAGGCCCTTCTTTGCTTCCAGTGTGACCTTGGGCAGATCTCTGGGTGGATGTGCACCCTTAGCTATCACATGGGCTCCTAGCACTGTCTTGTCTTGCAGGGGGTTGAGAAAATAAATACAGACAAGAGAGTCAGGCACTTAGGGTATGTCTACACTAGCCCCCTAGTTTGAACTAGGGAGGCTAATGTAGGCATTCGAAATTGCAAATGAAACCCGGGATTTAAATATCCCGTGCTTGATTTGCATCTTCCCAACGTCGCCATTTTTAAATTTACAAGTCGGACTAACTGCCGCGTCTACGCAGCAGGGACCGGTAGGTCGAAATAAAGCCCTAGTTCGAACTACCTGTTAAACCTCATTCCAGGAGGAATAACAGGTGGTTCGAACTGGGGCTTTATTTCGAACTACCAGTCCCTGCCGCGATGTGCAGACGGCAGACTTACATTTCAAAAATGGCGATCGTTGAAGATGCAAATCAAGCGCGGGATATTTAAATCCCGGGCTTGATTTGCAATTTTGAATGCCTACATTAGCCTCCCTAGTTCAAACTAGGGGGCTAGTATAGACATACCCTCAGATAGTAGGATGACTGGGGCCCTGGTAGGAGGCAGTGTGGTCTAGTGGTTACTGGCAGACCTGAATTCTAGTGCTAGCTCCTCCAGTGACCATGGGCAAATCGTGTCATTCCCCGGAGATTCTGTATCCCACAGTGTAAAATGGGGATTAAAAACCCTGGCTTCCTTTGCAAAGGGCTTTGAGCGCTACAGATGATGATACCATTATTGCCATAGGCAGTTCTCTGTTACCTGTGCCGGGGCAGAAACGTCTATTCGCTGTTGGCAGTACAGGGCCTATGACACACACAATACCACTGAACTAGTTCTGATTGGTTCCAGGAGGGGGCGCACATGCAATCCCCTGCTCAGAGTGTACTCTATGTCCCCAGTTCTGAGCCCGAGCCACAGCGTGGGTGTGTTGGTTAGAGCTGCAACGGGGCGACTTCTGGAGATCAAGCTGGAGAGACGTCTGCCGAAAATGGTGGAGATCCCCTGGGGCCGAGTTCCCTGGGCTGACCTAGGTGACAGGAGCTACTCCGCAGCTTCCTCACCTGTGTGCCATGGCCCAGCATTTGGTAGTTTTGACTAATAGCTGCTCCTGGGTTCTGTCCCCTGCTTTGAGAGGGAAGCCTAGTGGTTAGAACAGGGCAGGCTAAGAGTCAGGACTCCTGGGTTCTAATGCCCATTCTGGGAGGGGAGAAGCACCTAGTGGTTAGAGCAGGAAGCCCTGGGAATCAGGGTTATAGTTCCATTTTTGCCACCAACTCCCTGCACTGCTTTGAGCACCTCGCTTCCCTGCGCCCATCTGCCGTGCCTCGGTTTCCCCCTCTGTACTTTGGGATGGAGGTTGCCCAGGTGAGGAATTGCCAGTTGCAGTCCCATGCTTGATGTTTGAACGCTTCTGAAATTTGCTTTATCCAGGGATCTGTGCTCTGCCATTGGCCGGTTGGGGCACTGCCACAACCCTGTGCCTCAGTTTCCCCATCTGTATCGTAGGAACAGTAATACTGATTCCTTTGAACAATGCTTTGAGATCTATGGATGAAAAATGCTCTAGAGGAATTAGCTGCTTCTGTAGCCATGGCTCGGTTTGCTCCCTGTTGAGGCCCCAGCTACACTGGAGCTGGTTGCGTATCTATAAGAATATATGCAGAGCGAAGATTAGAACCTGTTGGGAATAAGTCTGCTGGGTCTGCAGGCGGCATCCCAAACACTGACAATCAGCTCCAATCTTGGCCCACCCCAGGCTGGCATCCTCAGAAGAGAGGGTGAAGCCTGACTTGGTCTCGCTGTGCCATGCACAAGAACAGTCCCTTAGGGTATCCGCTGAGGAGACCGGGGTTAGATTCCTCCCTCTGCCACAGCCTCTAAGTGTAACCTTGGGCAAATCTCTTCACCTCAATTCCCATCTGTACAATGGGCACAACTGCCCTGCTCTGCCCCCCAGAGAGTGTTGTGAGAGTGAAGGCAGCAATAACTGTGAGACATGCAGTCGGGTCCAGAAAAGCACCTAAGGAAGATAGCAAGGAGTTAACTGGGGAAATGACATAGGAACCTGAAAAAAGGTCTTTGAGGCAAGGACTGTCTCTTTGTACAGCACCTGGCACGTTTAGCACCCTCTCCGTGACTGGGGCTTCTAGCACACCTAGGGCAAGTCTACACTAGGGAGTCATCTCGAAATAACTCCCCTTGTTTCGAAATAACCAGGCGAGCGTCCACACTGCAAGCCTGCTATTTCAAAATAATAACCCCTGCAAGTGATGAGGAGTAACACCTATGTCGGAATAGTGAGTTCGGGAGTTGTCTCTCTCTCTATATATATAAAAAAAATGTCCTGTTATCATGTCGCACTGCGTCCCACCTGTCTCCTCCCTTCCTTCCTCCTCCCCCCTCCTCTTTCCCAGTGCTCGAGAGCTGGGACTGCTGCACCGTGGCCTCGCCCCACCCACCCTGCCAGCGGCTGGAGAGAGACGGAGCTGGGCTGGCCTCTGCCCAGCAGCCTTGGGGGAGAAGGGGCAGGCCTGGGGTGTCATGCCTTGGTCATGCCTCCAGTGGCCGGGGGGAAGAATGGGGCTGCCTGCCTCCAGGGAGATGGGGCTTGGTGAGCGTAGCAAGCAGCGGGCACAGCCTCCTAGTTATTTTGAAATAACTTATTTTGAAATAATCTCGTAGTGTAGACAGCCCCATAAAACAACGAATTAAAACATACAGCACCAAGCACAATGGGATCCTGGGCCAAGAATGGGGCTCCTAAGTGTGATGTAATACTCCTAAATAGGTAATGTTATAAGCACCTGACACAATGGAGTCCTAGTCTAGACATGGGGTTTCTGGCACTGTTGTAATACACCTAATAAATAAGTGCTACATAGTTCTGTCTTTTGTTTTACCTAATAAATAAGGGTCAGACTCATATTCTGCCGCAGAATTCTGCTGCATATTCTGACTCATATTCTGCTGCAGGTGGGATAATTTCCCCTCAGGAAAATATTCTTTTAATCCTCAATAGTGAGGGGTTGTTTTGTGCCCTGACGAGTTTCTCTCCCTTCCAAAACATTTAGCATTTGCTGTTCTAACTCTGGATCTCCTCATTGTCCATGTCAATAGCCAAATCCCCTTTGAATCTTGGCAAATTCTGAGCCATGGCAGAATCCTGTGGCAATGAGTTCCACAGGTGAATCATCTGCCTTGTGGAAAAAGCATTTCCTTTGCCACCGTTCTGTTTTATTCAAAGGGTCCCTTTGAGCTGGTAGCCCAGCAGAGCAACTAAAAGCTTCTCCCCTTCCCGTTTTCTGTAGTTATCAGATTTGATCACAACAGTCCATTCCGGTTTTATACTCAGTTAAGCCATTATTCTGTATCTGTATATTTGTCTCCTGTTCACTTCTGTCTCTTCATGGGAGAGTTCTTTCCAGCTCTTGATTATTCCCACCACCCATCTCCATGCACTAGGCTTCATGGTCACGTACTAGTCAATCAGCCACTCAGCGATTTGCGTGACAGTGGAACCCTCCTTGGAGCTGTCTCCCCTGAACCCTGCTGAACCGGGAAAAGGGAAAGGTTCCTCCACCACACCAGAGAGTGTGTCAAATAGTCTTGGCCAAGGAGGAAGTGGGGAGTTTTATGCTTCCTCTCCAGACAGATCTCTGAGATGACATAACCTCTTTCTCCTTCCCTCGCCACCTACTTTAAGAGGCTTTAAGATGTCCAGGGACCATTGAGGGACCCAATAAGATGCCCTCTCTCTGGCCCCCTTTTGGCTTTGACTGGTGTAAGCTGCCACCTTCCTAACGGCTGGTAATGAGACCCCCCATGAGGCTCCGCCCCTTCCCTCAAGGCCCCGCCCCCTGCTCCATCTCTTCCCTTAAGCCATTGCCTGGTTCTTCTTCCAAGCCCTACCCCTTTCTCACAAGGCCCCACCACTGGTCCACCCCCTCCCCCATCCCAATCGAAAAACAGGATCTCAGGGTTTGTCAAATGGCGCTTGGGCACACAACCCGAAACCGGCACTGTCATGAGGCAGCCATCTTGGAGAGCCCTCTGGAGTCAGAGAGCGATGTAGGACCCACCACACCCCCCCAGATACTCACTTCCCTTGCTCCCCAGCCAGCCCCGACGCTCCAGCACTGTCTCAGGGCAGAAGGCGGGGGGTCAGTGCCACAACATTTGCTTGGCACCAGGCAACATCTGCGGGGCTGCCATGGCACGCTGCAGCACAGCAACATCATCCCCCTGGGGCTGGAACAGGTGTTTTAGCTGCCCGGGCTAAATCGTGGGGTTATCGCGGTGTCGTGGGCATTAGTGCTATTGATCAGGACTGGGGGCTGCGCCTTGGAGCGCCAGTCCTGGATTGGGACCTGCCAAGCTAGGTGCTGTACAAAACCAGAGCAAAGCTGCATGGCAGGGCCTGGAGAACTGACCCAGGGTGCGAGGACACAGATGGCAGCACTGCCTTTCTCCTCCCGCCCTTTGTCTATTTCATAAACTCTTCAGGGCCTTGAGTGTCTCTTACCAGGACTGTGCAGCACCCACACAACAGGGCCCAGCTCTCGGGGAGGGGGGGATGTCTACACAGTGCCCAATGGGGGGTTCTGATTCCAAGAGGGGACGTCTGTGTATTGCCTGCACAATGGGTCTGTGCAGAACAATGCAGGAAGGGGTGGTGATCTCGATTGGGGATCTGTAGTTGCTACTGAAACACAAATAAATAACCATGAGAAATAATGGTTCTTGGGAAGTGAGCGGGTATCCCCACGCTGGCCTGTCAGTAGCTCCCGTTTTGGTTTTGTGGTGCTTTCACTCTGAAAGCAGGAGTTTAGCATAGATTGATACTGCCTCTTCCAATCCAAAGCTCTCAAATTCCTTAAAACGGCGCGTACAAAATCAGCCCGGGAACCTGGAAGTTTGGTTCACTGGCAGCACCCAAAACACAGATCATTGTGCCGTTTGTAGCGATGGACAAAAGAGGATGTGTCCTGTGACTTTAAATGTGAAGGGGTCTCTTTGTCTGTCTGCTAAGGCAGCTGCTCCCCGGCCACTGTGCTGTGTTGTTCTCCAGATGTGGGGTGTTACGGTGGGCATGGTGTGTGAAAGACCCCATGTCTTGAAGTATGTGTTAGTCTCTCTTTATGGAAACTTTACCTTGGTTCTTCATTGCTTTGCGGGATGAAAGATCGCTGAACAGAGGCATCACCTGGTTTTTTTCTTTCGCAAAGCCGCACATTTGGCCCAAAAGATTTTGCAGTTGGGAAAACCTTCCCCATTCCCCAGTCTGCTGCATATTTTAACCAGGGCACAGGAGCTGCTGGGGTTTAGCACCAAAGAACCATATGTGCAACTGTGCTCAGCGTTCAGCTGCTCCCCTGGGAGCAGGAGACTCCATTTCTCGCAGTGGATGGAGGATCACTCTCTGCTGCCCTCCGTTTAACATTCTCACGGGGCAATGCTACATTCCCAGAGCCTCGGGGAGTCCAATCCGGGTTCTGGGGTCCGATCCACCTCACTGCAGTTGTCACCCCAGCAATTGTCCTTCTTGTCCCCTGGGGTAACACTCCCCTTTCTCCCCTTCCAGGTGATTGAGACCTTGTCGATTCTGTCGTGGACGCAGATAGCTCAAAGCAAAGGGATCGTGTAAGTATGGGGGGGAACGCTCCCTGGTTGAGTGCTACAGCAAGGCATTTGAATGTTCTGGCGGGTGGGTAATAAACCTGGTAGTTCATTAATATCACCTGACCTCTCCCTGCTGAAAAGCATCCCAGTTTATGGTCTCTATCAGGCAGCCGACATGGGGCTAGGATCCACATCCCAGGGATACAGACAGAGGCCTTGTCTACACTGGCATGTTTGGTTGCCAAATCCTGCCTTTTGGCAAAAAAAATAGTGAGTGTTTACACTACAATGCAACTGTTGTTGGGGAAAATACCCAGTTTTGGCGACAATAAACTTCCCCCCCAAGAGAGACTTTTTTCTTTTCCCTTCCCTTTATTGTCGACAAAGAGCCAGGGTGGACTCTGCTGTTTGTTTTGTTGAGAGAACTGGCTTCCACCAGTATCCCACAAGGCCTGCCCTGATGGCTCTGCTCAGTGTTTTGTGATCTCTGCTGCCCTGCAGGCAGGCATGCGCCTGTCTTCTTTCAGAGCTCCAGGAAGTATCTGACAGCTGAGTGAGCTGTCAGAACAAATAAAGAGCAAATCATTGGAAGGCTCCTGTTCTGCCCTGTTAGGAACACAGTGGCAGACAGGCTGCTGCTGCAGGGTGAGGGCTGGCGAGGCCGCTGTGCTGCTTTGACGTTCCTCAGCACGGAGAGCTCACAGAGCTATAAGGGAATCCCAAGAAGCGCAGGGATCAGCTCTGCCTTCCCACCACACTGCACTGTGGGATGCTCACCCACAATGCTTTGCTCTGTCTGTTGACAGGGGACGTAAGAATGTGGCCGGGAAATGTCGACAGTGGGAGGCAGAAAACCAGTTTGACCGGTTTTCACTTTTGCCAACTTTTGCATGTCGACAGCACTTTTGTTGCCAAACCTTCCCAGTGTAGACACAGCCAGAGTCCTGCGCTGGGTGACTTTATGCTGTTGCCCAGATGATTCATTCAGCTGGAAAATCCTGATTCATCAAAACCTGCTGTGAAAGAGGGACAGATCAGCCAAATTTCGTGACGCGGAGGAAAGTTTTGAAATGGTCAAAATGTGTCATTTGGACATTTTCAAAGGGGAAAAAAATCCCAATTTTTCCAGTTGGAGCTAATTAGACAGGTAAAAAGTTGTTGTTTTTTTTAAAAAAGAGGTAAAATAGGCCCCAATCTGAACAAAATACTAGAAGTTATTGAAATGAAACATTTTGATGCAGTGGAAATGAAAATAAATGTCTTTTTTTCAGGGTGGGATTAGATTCAAGAGTGCAGCCTTATGTCCCCATTTGAGATGGCAAAAATGTTCAAATTCTCCAGAATATTTGTGAGACAGCAACATGGTTCCCCACCAACCCCTCAGTCAGGGCCCAGTCCTGCCTCCAAACCATCCCCAATAGACATTATTGGCAGTGGCAGTCATGTGGTTCATGAATGGCCATCTTGGTTGACCATGATGTCTGTCCACGTTTGCCCATGGATGGCCTCCTGAGTGACCCCAGCTGGCACGACAGGGGCAGGGATGCAGGTAGCCAGGCGCCGCTGAGACATGGGAGCTGCAGGGGTACAACTGAGGGGAGGAAAGGCCAGAGGCATTAGCGGAGGAGGCTTTGCCGGCATTCCAACCGGGCGCTCTGTCTTCTTTCAGGCCCTTCCCCACCGAGGACAGCGTCGCGGACAATGACGTTTACGGCGACCTTTCGGATCAGATCGAGTAAGTGTCCCACCATGTCTCCACCCAGAGCCGTAGGGGAGTGCCCGGAGAGAGCGCCGGGCGGGTGCTCAGGAGAGTTCTTTGCTCGCTTTCCCACTGGGCAGCTCTGCACAAGTCGCTTCTCCCTGTATTCGCTTTTCTGTCTCTGTAAAGTGGAGAGCTCGCTCTTCCTTTGTTGCCCCGTTTATACTGAAGGGCAGGGACTTGCCCTCTGCTTAATTGGTAAGGAAAGAGGAGCTGAGGTTCAAGCCATTTTTGTACATTCAGCACGGATGCAGAAAGCCCAGAGATGTCGAGCTCCGAGCTGCCAGACCCAGAGGTGCCAGGCTCCGTGCTGCCAGACCTAGAGGTGCCGGAGCTCTGAGCTGCCAGGCCCTGCGGTGCCAGGGCTGTGAACTGGCAGGCCCACCAATGCTGGGGATCAGCCCTGGCCAGCCCTGCTACAAATTAAACACTGGCCCAGTACAAGGGGGGGCCCATCTTGGCCAGGGTCTGGGCAATGCCTGAAACAGGGGGGCCTGACCTCAGTTGGTGTCTGTGAGCTGTCTGGCAGAATGAGGGTCCCATCTTTTTGGGGTCTGTGCTGTACCAGGACAACGGGGGTCTGGATCTCATCTGGGCTGTGTGCAGCGCCCAGCATGACGGGGCCCTGATCTCGGTCAGGGTCTGTGCAGTGCCCAGCATGACAGGGCCCTGATCTCGGTCAGGGTCTGTGCAGTGCCCAGCATGACGGGGCCCTGATCTCGGTCGGGGTCTGTGCAGCGCCCAGCATGACGGCGCCCTGATCTCGGTCGGGGTCTTTGCAGTGCCCAGATCTCGGTCGGGGTCTGTGCAGCGCCCAGCATGACAGGGCCCTGATCTCGGTCGGGGTCTTTGCAGCGCCCAGCATGACGGGGCCCTGATCTCGGTCAGGGTCTGTGCAGCGCCCAGTATGACGGCGCCCTGATCTCGGTCGGGGTCTGTGCAGCGCCCAGCATGACAGCGCCCTGATCTCGGTCGGGGTCTTTGCAGCGCCCAGCATGACGGGGCCCTGATCTCGGTCGGGCTCTGTGCAGTGCCCAGCATGACTGGCGCCCTGATCTCGGTCGGGGTCTGTGCAGCGCCCAGCATGACGGCGCCCTGATCTCGGTCTGGGTCTGTGCAGCGCCCAGCATGACGGGGCCCTGATCTCGGTCGGGGTCTGTGCAGCGCCCAGCATGACGGGGCCCTGATCTCGGTCGGGGTCTGTGCAGCGCCCAGCATGACGGGGCCCTGATCTCGGTCGGGGTCTTTGCAGCGCCCAGCATGACGGGGCCCTGATCTCGGTCGGGGTCTGTGCAGCGCCCAGCATGACGGCGCCCTGATCTCGGTCGGGGTCTGTGCAGCACCCAGCATGACGGGGCCCTGATCTCGGTTGGGGTCTGTGCAGCGCCCAGCATGACGGGCCCTGATCTCGGTCGGGGTCTTTGCAGCGCCCAGCATGACGGCGCCCTGATCTCGGTCGGGCTCTGTGCAGATATTAATCAGAGGGCGCTGAGGAACCAGCGCCCCTCTTGTGAGCCCATCCCTTCTGAGAATCAGGCTGCTGATTTAGGTGCCTAAGTATTGGATTCTGACCCTTGCATTTGAACATCTGGTATGTTCTGCAAGGTAAGGCTCGGCCCCGGCCCCAGGCACTGAGCTTCCTTCTCGCTCTCGCCCCCCAGTGACACGGTGGAGGAAGATGATGACCTGTATGACTGTGTGGAGAACGAGGAGGCGGAAGGCGATGAAATCTACGAAGACCTGATGAGGTCGGAGCCGGTCGCCACTCCGGTAAGTGACAGGAAGGGCGGGTCGCTGAGTCCCTGCTGCAGGAGCCGGATGCACCCTGCTGATGGCTTGAGGGATCTGAGCCTGTGGAGATATCCTGGGACTCCGGGAAGGGAGTGGGAGCTCGTGGTCGAAACTGGAGGCTGGGAGTGAGGGCTCCTGGATTCTGTTCCCAGCTCTGGAAGGGGAGTGGGATCTGCTCACAAAAAAAGAACACGCTTGTCCTGCCCCTGCTCTGAGGCCCCGCCCATTCACCCAGGCTCCGCCCCCACTCCCTCTCCCTTTTCCCACCCTTCTGGGAGTAGAGCAGAAACAGGGGAGTCATGACTCCTGGGCTGTGCTCCCAGCTTGGGTAGAGAGCTGGAGTCTAAGTGGTTGAAGTAGAGGGGGCTTTGAACTAGGGATGTTAGATATCGGGTAGTTGAATAGTCGAGTAACCGCATGAATTCTTATCAGTTACTCGACTACTCTATAGTCCCCGGGGGCAGGGCCGGCAGCCAGTGCGCTCCGGCCCCATTCCCGGGGAGTCCCCTGCCACCCCGCGCTGCTGCCTCTGTATCAGAGGCAGCAGCGCAGGGTGCCAGGTGGGAGCCGGCCAGTGAGGGGAGCCAGTTTAAAAACCAGCCCCCTGCTCAGACCAGCTCCCTGCCACCCTGCACTGCTGCCTCTGATGCAGCAGGGGGGTGGCAGCAGCCCCTGTCCACGGCGGGGTCCAAGCGCCCCACAGACAGAGGCTGCTACGGGAGGCGGGGAGGCTGCTATGAAGCGGCCTCTGTCTGCAGCGGCCCAGGCTGGCTGTGGACAGAGGATGGTCCAGCAGCAGCCCCTGTCTGCAGGGGTCCAAGCTCCCTTTGGACAGAGGCTGTCCTTTGCGGGGAGCTCAGACCCCCCGTGGACAGGAGCTGCTGCTGGACCAGCCTCTGTCCGTGACGGGCCCAGGCTCACTGCGGACAGAAGCTGCCCCACCCCACTCCCACCCCACCCGCGCTGCTGCCTCTGACAAAGGCAGCAGCATGGGGGGGCAGGTGACACAGTGGAGCCAGTGCTGGGGAGAACCAGCTTTTAAGCCGGCTCCGCCCAGCACCAGCTCCTGCTTCCTCCCCTTGCTGCCTCTGATACAGAGGCAGCAAGTGGGGTGGGGGGAGGGAAATGCACGTAGTCAACTGGATTAACCGATATGCGTAGGCTTATCGGTTAATCGTATAGTTGACTACACCTCGACATTCCTACTTTGAACCTGGACCCCTGGGTTCTACTCCTAGTTTGGGGGAGTCATGGGATCTCCGGGGGAGTATCTGGCCCCTTAGGGATACAGAATGTCAAGTCCCTGCCCTGTGCCTTCCTGCAGCAGAAGATGACAGAGCTGGATAAGCGGAACTGCTGCCTCCAGGAAATCCGGCAGACGGAGGAGAAGTACACGGACACACTAGAATCCATCTATCTGGTATGGCTGGCGAGCGGCCCCTGGCCCTGCCATCTCTGTGGGGGCGCACAGACCTTCCCCGCTGTGATCTAGAGAACAAGGGCTCACCTCCACTTGGCTTCCCGCCACCCCCTTCATGGGAGGGCTGCACGGTGGGGGACAGGAGCTGGGAGGATGCACCTTGGAAGGCCAGGCTGGCATACAAGGGGGTCTGAGCCAATGGGAGCATGGGGCCAGTGGTCGCCGTGGGGCTGCTTAGGGGGGAAGGGGGAGTACAGAGAGCTGCATAGCCCGTAGTGGCTGCACCGTAGGCAGCTGATGGAGGGAGGAGGGGCATTTGCCCTGGAGCCTGGGCCAGTTGCCCTGGAGCCCAGCGACTCAAAAGCAGCAGCAGCAGCAGTCAGATCCCCGAGCCCTTTAAATCGCCAAGCATCGCGCCCTGGGCAGCTCTGAGGGTTGGGTGGGTGGCCGCGCGGGGCGCTCTGGGTGGCACTAACCCCCCCCCCAACCCGTTCTGGGAGCGCAGAGCCAGCCCCCACACACACCATGCCGAAAGGCCTGGCAAGTCTGTCGCCCCCCTGCCCGGGGGGGTGAGTAATCTAGAGTCTGCTACCTCCCACCAAAACTACGGAGACGAAGGGCCTTCCCCTAGAGCTGGTAGGAAATTTGCAGGCAACATGAGTGGCGGGTGATGGCCCAGCTGGGGAAGGGAAGACAAAGCCCCGCCTCTTCCGCCTGAAACCACACCCCTTTCCCTGAGACTGTTTCCCTTCAACAATCACACCCCCCCCCGAGCCAAGCCCTGTCCAATCCCAGCTGCGGGTTGGCTCACGACGTGGCCCCAGCCTTCTCCCGCATAGTGGCCTTCCTCAGCCAGGGGGGAGCAGCACGGCATGGGCCCCACTTTCCCCGGGCTCTGGGGAGCCGTGCGGTGTGGCCCCAGCCCCTCCCAGGCAGCTGGGCAGTGTAGGCAGTTTGGCGAAGGCAACGCCTTCCCTTGCCTGCATTACCCACCGCCCACGCCAGGCACTCTGCAGGACCTTTCACTGCGAGCACAATTGTCAGTGACAAAATTTGATTTTTTTATCCGAAACCTGACATTCCTTGACAAAGAAGAAAGAAAAGAAAAGGCACCATGGGAGCAGGGAATATAGACGGGACGGGGGGCCTTGGATAGTCTTGGACAGAGGTGGGGCGCGCCCCCAGCCAGTCCCTTTAGTCTGCCTGGCTAAGTGCTGCTTAGCACGGCCGCCTGCAGGAGAGCCCTGGGAGTCTGGCTGGAAGTCTCCTCCTGCAGCAGAGCGCCCCAGTGCCAGGCAGGATGCGCCCCCTTCCTTTCACCTCTGATCTTCGTCATTAAAAGTTAATGCCTAGTTTCCCGTCTGAATTCGTTTCAATTCAGCTTCCAGCCTCCCACAAAACCAATCACCTTTGCCCCGCCCATGCCCCAGCCCTTCCTCTGAGGCTCCGCCCCCACTCACTCCAATCCCCTCCCTCATCGCTCACTCTCTCCATCCCTGCTCACTTTCTCATTTTCACGAGGCTGGCTCCAGGGGCTGGGATGCGTGAGGGCTCCGGCTGGGGGTGCGGGCTCTGGAGTGGGCCTGGGGAGGAGGAGTTTGGGGTGCAGGAGGGTGCTCTGAGCTGGCATTGAGGGGTTTGCAGGGCAGGAGGGCAGATCAGAGCTGGGGGTTGGGACCTGGGGGGGCCAGAAGTGCAGCCTCTGGGCAGTGGTACCTCAAACAGGTCCTGGAAGCAACCAGCTCAGCACGTTGCCCTGTCCGTAAGCTCCGCCCTTGCCTCTCCCATTGGCCATGTCTCCTGGCCAATAGGAGTGGTGAGGGCAGCGGGTGGGGTGGGGGCACACGCCAAGCCCCCTGGCTGCTCCTACACATGACAGCCGGAGCGGGGACATGCTGGCTGTTTCCTGGGAACCGCACGGTGCCTGCCAGCCCCATCCCACAGCACCGCCAGCCCCACAATCAGCAGCCCAACCTGCAGTGCTGCCCGGGCCCCTTTTCGACCAGGTGTTCCACCAAAAACTGGACACCTGGCCGCCCTCTTCCAGCCACTGGATCGTGTTAGACCTTTTACTGCTGAACTGACGAGCCCATGAGCAAACATTTGGCCCCCGTGTAGGTCCTTATAGACTGTAATCAACGCCCCCGTAGCCTTCTGCTCGTTACGCTAAATAGCTCGAGCTCAGTTTAATCTTCGCTTGAGCGCAGCTTTAAATCGTGGCTCCCTTTAACCTTCCGCCTTTCACTTCTGGACCACTAGCGTTTCAGCTTCACTAGCTTACGCCTTCCTCCTCCCCGAATCCCAGACGTGCACACATGATCTGCCCTCCCCAGGCTGGTGGCCACTTCCTCTCCCGTTGTCCCATCTGCGGTCTCTGCAGCTGTCGCTCCCGGGGGGGCTGGTGCATGAAAATCCCGCCAAGAGCTGTCTGTAGCATCCGGCCCCTGCGGCGTGTGACACGGACAAGTCTGCCCACCGTGACCACCCCCCTCCCCGCTGTGTGTGTGTGTTTGCAGCACTTTATGAAGCCCTTGCACAGATTTCTGAAGCCCCAAGACATGGAGAACATCTTCATCAACATCGAGGTAAGGGGCTTTCTCCTCCCTTTTTCCTGCAGACACCCCTCTTCTCTCAAACTCAGGGGGCCACTGGCCATGTGAAACCTTCCCCCGCCCACAGGACAACTCTCTTTTGCCCTTGCTCCATCCCCGCCCCCCTCTTTCCCCAACCAGGTGGGGTGGGGGCTGACCAGCAGCCAGCAGGGTGACTAGTGGGGTTGGGTGGACAGCACCAGCAGCAGGGGTCCAGCTGCTCCCCACACTCACCAGCAACGGTGGGGGAAGAGGGGAATGCAGTGGGGTCCTGCCTCTCCCCCGAACGACACAGCCAGGAGAGCAGCGAGGGGGGCATGTGACCTTTCATACCGCCTCCCATGCATCGCCCCTGCTGGAAACCCAGGCTAAACACCACCCAGCGACCCACCGTCCCTGTGCTGTGTGACTCCGCCCCATTCTAGTGACTGCTCCACAAAGTGGATAACAACCTGCTACTCGTTAGCAGCTGATGGAGCTGCCCTGGGTTCAAACCTCACTGGTGCTCCGGGTAGGGGAAGTTATGTCACCTTATCTCATGCCGTAGTTCCCTCTTATCTTTTCCATCCATGTGCGGAATAATTTGTATGTGCACGGAGGCATCTGTGAATATGCACCACCAGTGGAAACGGCCATACT
Source organism: Rafetus swinhoei (assembly GCA_019425775.1). NCBI lineage: Eukaryota > Metazoa > Chordata > Testudines > Trionychidae > Rafetus > Rafetus swinhoei. The sequence continues at coordinate 9,358,715 of JAFJHL010000256.1, read as the reverse complement.
GGGTCAGACCAAAAGCCCATCAAGTCCAGTGTCCTGTCTGTGGGCACTCTGCTAATCAGCTGGGCAGCATTTGAAATTCTCCTGAGGGGGTCACACAGGTGCCCAGCTTATGGGGAACACTGGTCATGGGTAGCTGCCTAGAAGTGAAAGGCTCTAGTGGGGAAGTGCAGGCTGCTGGTTAGAACAAGCTGGCTTAGCAGAGAGAGCTCCTGGGTTCTACTCCTGCCTCTGGGAGTCTTGTCTAGGGGTTAGATCAAGAGGGGTTCGTAGCCAGAACTCCTGGGTTCTGGCTCTGGATAGGACTGAGGTCTGGTTGTTGGAACAAGGGCATCTCATGAACACCACCTGGGGGATCTGGCCCATTGACTCTGGCAGGGCCACACCCATTTGTACCCCCTGGGCATCTGGCCCCATTGATATTTCTGTTCTCTGTGCGTACAGCACCAAGCACATTGGGCTCCTGGCCCATAAGAGGGGACTGGGAAAATGTTCACATCAGCTGTTAGCTCAGGAAGCACATGTTCTGGTGGGCTCCATCGCCTAATCCTGGTGTCCAGGTCGAAGCCTGCACCCATGGGTCTCCAGCATGGTGCACGTCCTGAGCTGGCGACTGAGCTAGTTGTGGCTGGTTGGGTGGCTCTGAGCTGATTGTCCCCCCCAACACACTCCTAGGATCTCCTGAAGGTGCATCGGTTCTTCTTGGAGGACTTGAAGAGCGCCCTGTCCTTCAACAATGCCCAGAACCTCTACCAGCTCTTCATCAAGTACAAGGAAAGGTGAGGCTTGGCCGGACAGGTGGGGCTGGGCAGCACAGCCACAGGAAAGAGTGGGAGAGCTTCTCCTGGCTGGATCATGCTCTGTCGCCCCATGTGCTTCCCGGGACCCAGCTCCGCTTGCTGGGAGGAGGCTCGGTTCCCTTTTCTTCTTCCTGCCCCGGGAGCACAGGGAGAATCCGGGGAGATGCCCCCTCCTCTCTGCCCCCCTCTATATTCCCTGCTCCCATGGTGCCTCCAGCTGAGCATCTTGTGGGGAGCAGAGGTGGGTTGGGGCATTGGGGCACAGCTGGTCCCTGTGTCCTCCCCCTCTTCCCCAGGGGTACCTTGAATGGGGGGATATGAGGCTCCCAGCACCTCTTTCCCAGACGTCGTGGCTCTTCATGCTGAGCCCTGACTAGCCTCATCTCATCTGTGTTCCCTGTCTCGGGGGCTGGTCTCCTCCATAGAGTCCCTTTCTCCCTTCCTCCCTCTCTTCCTTCCTTCCTCCCCGTATCCCTCCCTCCCTTCCCTGAGTGGAGTGGGGAGAAGACGAGCCTCCCTCCCAGGCTCACGGCCACCCCCTTTCCCCGGCAGGTTCCTGCTCTACGGCAAATACTGCAGTCAGGTGGAAGCAGCCAGCCGGTGGCTGGACCAACTGGCTGGCACCAGCATGGACGTGAGGATGAAGCTGGAGGTCAGGGCCATGTTTTGGTATCGTCATAGCCCCCTCTCCCCAGCCATGCGCTCAGGAAAGTCCCACCCTCCAGGGTGCCCATGGGCACCCCCAAACTCTCTCCTATGCCCCATGGGCAAGGGGTCCCCAAAGCCCCATGGAGCTGGGCCATCAGAGGCATGGCAGGAGGTGCCATGGGTTGGCGTGGGGGGAGGGGTGCAGAGAACTCGGCTGGGGGTGCCAAAGGGTCGGGGGGTTGGGAGGGCTTGGCTGGAGGATCCCAGGGTGGGTGGGTTTCATAGTCCTGGCTCAGGCAGGGGCCCTTTGAGTCCCATCACATAGGGCTGGGGCTGGTGCGTGTGGGGCCCTCTGGCCAGGCCCTGCACGATGGGCATCTTCCCCTGCCAATGCCCCTCCCTTCCTGTCGCGCAGGAATGCTCCCAGCGAGCCAACAACGGGCGCTTCACCCTGCGCGACCTCCTGATGGTGCCCATGCAACGGGTGCTGAAATACCATCTGCTCCTGCAGGTACGGGCCCGCGGCTGGCAGCTGGGGGGGCACAAAGGGCCCTGATCAAGGGGGCTGTGCAGACGGCTGGGGACTCGGGGTCAGGAGTCCTGGGTCCCATTCCTGACTGTGCCATTGGCCTGCTGTGTGACCATGGGCAAGTCCTTTCCCCGCTCCCTGCCTCAGTTTCCCTCTATACAATAGGCAGAACTATGACCACCTTTGGGAGGGAAAAGCCCTATAGGTGTTGGCTTGGTATCAGTACCCGCTGGGCCTGGGCAGCTCTTCCATCGATGCCTGAGGTCAGATTCAGTCTTCTCTTTGGGGCAGGGCCGTCTTTGTGGTTCCTTCCGTTTGTCCTGGTCCCTGTCTGAGGTTCAGCAGAACTACCATAATACACCTAAAATAACATACTTTGCCCAGCGTGTCCTGGTCCTGAGGCACCAAGGTGCTACCATAAAGTACCTAATAAATCACATACAGTGCCTAACACTATGGGGTCCCAGCTCTGTCCCATGAAGCTTTGCTTTGGGGAGGTGACAAACTCTGGCGCCCCTGGCAGAAGGAGCCAGAAATACCTTTGACTTGGTAAAATCCATCCTGGCTTATTTCCTCTTTAGGAGCTGGTGAAACACACCACGGAGCCAACAGAGAAGGAGAACTTGCGGCTGGCACTGGATGCCATGCGGGTGAGGCCGGCTCAGCATCTCCTGGGCCCTACCAGATTTTGGGATGGTCGTGAGTGGGTCTTAGTGATTTGGTTGCCAGACTTGGGCTGGCACAAAAAGCTTCAGAGCCTGGCAAGTGATTGTGCGCGTGAGAGGGGGCATATGCTTGGGAGGCAAGCAGTGTTCCTTCTAATTTTTTCCATCCGTGTGCAGAATAAATTTTGTTGTGTGCACCAAAGCACATGCAAATATGTACCACCAGTCGAAAGACATGCTGCCAGCAGCAGTGGACACTCTGTTAGTCATCTGGGCAGCATTTGAATCTCCCCTGGGTGGTGGCCCAAGCGCTCAGCTTACAGGAGGCAAATATTTCCATTGATAATAACAGAAACTGAGATAGGCAAAGTAAGAAAAATGCTGCTGGAGACCTTATTAGAGTGACTATCTAGTGCTAGTGCCGTGGCCTTTTGAGCTAGGCCTAGCGAAAGCAGGGATGAGTTGTTGATTGAAGGGTGTTTACTTGGGGTATGTGACATGCGACATTCGAAAGTCGTGTTTTAACAAGTTATAAAGCTTTTTGATTTTGAAACCCACTGTCAGCACGTCATTGTCTGAACACCTCAGAATTAGCCCTAAGCGTGAACACTGAAATCAATACAAATAGAAAAGAGAAGGCTTAAAACCCATCATTTTGCACCACTGTGAAAATGTAAAAGGATCAAAATCTAAAACAATGCGTTTAGATTGGACTGGAACACTGAAATTCTCAGTCAACTTGAAAACAAACTCTGCTAAGCCTAAATGTAAATAAAATAGGAGATAGATGTGTTGCTGCTGGTGCCAGGGCCCGTAGTGGAGGAGGGGGTGCCAGGGGCAGAGATAGGGACTTGTGGGGTGGGGAGGCTGGGGCTGAGGGGAACAGTGGGGGCTGGTGCGACTGCGGTGGGGGGCTTTGTAGACTGGGGGTCTTGTGGGGTGGGGAGGCTGGGGTTGGTGAAGGGGAAACCCAGCCATGGATCATGGGGCTGACCAAGGACTTGTGTCCCCCACCCTCCATCCCTCAGGACCTGGCGCAGTGTGTGAACGAGATCAAGAGAGACAATGAGACCTTGAAACAGATCACCAACTTCCAGCTCTCCATAGAGAAACTGGTGAGCTCCCCGCCCCAGCTACTGCTCCTACCCAGGCCTGGCTGCCTTCCCTCCTTCCGCTCTTCTCTTCCTTTCTCCTTTCTTCCTTCACTGTTCATTAGGCCCCGCCTTCCTTTTCCCATTTTTCCTCTTTCATTTGTTTATTCCTCCACCTTTCTTTCCTTCTTTCTTTCTCCATCACGTTTCACATTCATTCCTTTAACCATTCGCTCCTTTATTTGTTCATTCTTCCTCTTTCAGTCTGCGTTTGTTTGCTCCTGTATATCATCATTCCTTCCTTCCATCATCGTTTTTCTTTGTTCTTTCATTCAGTCACCGGTGGGTTGGTTCTTTCATTCCCTGGCTCGTTCGTTCTTCCTCTTTCATTTTATTTGTTTTTCATTCATTGCTTTTTTTAATTCTTGTCCTTTTATTCTTTTTCATTCTTTCATTCATTTCATTTGCACTTTCTCTTAAGCCAGCTGATTGCATCCAGCGCATTCCAGGAAATTGTTTTTTTCCCAGCTGGCTGTATCAGGTTTCTCCTCTCTCCTGGAATACGCATTTACTCAACAAACTGGAGCGTGTGGACACACACACAACTGCTCCCTGTTGTCTGGCCTTTGTCAGCGCTGTTCCTGCCCAGACCAGTTCCCGTGCCCCGCTCCTCCTGGTTGCGGTGGTATTTCTAGAGCAGAAGATCCCACCATTATCGCTACTGCCCCTTGTGCAAGGGAAGGACCCTTGCATGGCCTTGTATGCGACCGACCCCCATGGAGAGAACCCAGGGCCAAACACGAAGGTGGCTCTAGGGCTCGCACCATCATCCAGTAACAGGCGTGGACTCTCCACCCGCCGGTTTCATGCATCTCAGACTGAATTCCTGTAAGAGGGTTTGGTTTTCTGTCCCCCTTCTCCTAGTCGCAGTCGCTGGCCCAGTACGGGAGGCCGAAGATCGACGGGGAACTAAAGGTCATCAGCTCTGAGAAACGCTCCAAGATGGACAGGTGAGGGCAGAGCTGAGCTGGGTGTCTGAGCAGCCTCCTGCTGCGCCCGGTGCAGGGCTGGTCTTGAGGCTCCTCTAAGCCAGATGTGTGTTCCCCCATCCCCACCCTCATCTGCCCCAGGTTCTGCCTCCTTCCCTCTCCATGTCAGGCGCTGTTCCTTGCAGGTACGCCTTCCTCCTGGACCAAGCCCTGCTCATCTGCAAGAGGAAAGGGGACTCCTACGAGATGCGGGATTTCATCGACCTCCACACGTACCAGATCCGGGATGACTCCTTGGGAGAGAAGGACAATAAGAAGGTAACGCTGCAGGGCGGGCAGCCAGCTGGAGCCTCTCCCACTGCTGACCCCTGGCACGTGCGCTCTGCCCCTCTCACCCCCTCACGAACTGATCCGCACGTGCACAGAGCCGCTGCCCCCCGGCCCCGCCTCCCTGGTAGTGGGCAGCAGACACACACACACGGGCTGCCCCATCTGCTGACCCAAGTATTGGCCCCGCTCTAGCTCCTCCACCCCCACCCCCCCGGCTCAACCCTTTTCTGCCCTTGGCTTGGGGCTAATGGGATCTGCCAGCTCTCATTGCCAGAGGGATGAGGTTCAACAAGGACAAGTGTAGAGTCCTGCCCTTGGGACGGAAGAATCCCAAGAACTGCCGTAGGCTGAGGACCGACTGGCTAAGTAGCAGTTCTGCAGAAAAGGACCTGGGGTTACAGTGGATGAGAAGCTGGATATGAGTCAACAGTGTGCCCTTGTAGCCAAGAAGGCTAATGGCATATTAGGGTGCATTAGGAGGAACATTGCCAGCAGATCTAGAGATGTGATTATTCCCCTTTATTCGGCTCTGGTGAGGCCACATCTGGAGTATTGTGTCCAGTTCTGGCCCCCCACTATAGAAAGGATGTGGACGCATTGGAGAGGGTGGAGGGCAACCAAAATGATTAGGGGGCTGGAGCACATGACCTACCGGGAGAGGCTGAGGGATTTGGGTTTGTTTAATCTGCAGAAGAGAAGAGTGAGGGGGCATTTGATAGCAGCCTTCAAGTTCCTGAAGGGGGGTTCCAAAGAGGCTGGAGAGAGGCTGTTCACAGTAGTGATGGATGGCAGAACAAGGAAAAATGGTCTCAAGTTACAGTCGGGGAGGTCTAGGTTAGATATTAGGAAAAACTATTTCCCCAAGAGGGTGGGGAAGCACTGGGATGGGTTCCCTAGGGAGGTGGTGGAATCTCCATCCCTAGAGGTGTTTAAGTCTTGGCTTGACAAAGCCCTGGCTGGGTTGATTTAGTTGGGATTGGTCCTGCCTTGGGCAGGGGGCTGGACTTGATGACCTCCTGAGGTCTCTTCCAGCTCTATGGTTCTATGAGGGAGTCGGCAAATGAGTCCCTCAGCTCTAACCCTGGGCACGTCCCTCCCACCAGCCAGGAAGAGAGCCCAGGAGGCTGCCACTCGCACCCTGCTCTGACTCCTAGTCAGCGCTGCCCCCTGAGAGCCAGGAGTAGTCCCTGGTAGTCTGACCCCTGCGTTCCTTGCTGCCATTACTAGACTTTGCTCCCCTCTCAAGGCTGGAAATAGAACTCAGGCATCATGGCTCCCCACTGCTTGCTCTAACTACTAGTCCACACTGCCCTCTCTGCTGCTGGTGGGAGGGATGGTGGTGTCCCATCTCTCTTGGGGTCTCCTTCTCTGATCTGCAGTGAGTGGGAGGCAGGAGGAAGGACGCCACCCACGAGCACCGGTTAAACATCAGTACACTTGTTTTTCCAGTGGGCGCACATGTTCCATCTCATCTGTACGTATGGGGCCCAGGGCTACGAGCTCTTCTTCAAGACCCGAGAGCTGAAGAAGAAGTGGATGGAGCAGTTTGAAATGTCCATGTACGTGCCCCTCTCCCACCCTCACTCCCGCCCCTCCCCACTGAATCTCCCCAGAGTAGGTGTCGAAAATCTGTCCCAGCCTTTCTCTGAAACTTCTCTGACACCTCCTGCCCCTCCCCTCCTCCTCCAACCCTGAGTGGTGGTTGCTTCCCAGATGATTAGTGGCAAAATGGCAGTGGCCAGACCCATTGCGCTGGGCGGTGCACAGACACAGCGAGAGACAGACCCTGCTCCAGTTGGGATCAGGGCCCCATTGGGCCGGGCGCTGCACAGACACAGCGAGAGACAAGCCCTACCTCAGTTGGGATCAGGGCCCCATTGGGCCAGACGCTGCACAGACACAGCGAGAGACAGACCTTGCCCCAGCTGAGATCGGCCAGGCGCTGCACAGACACAGACAGAGACAGACCTTGCCCCAGCTGGGATCAGGGCCCCGTTGGGCCAGGCGCTGCACAGACACAGACAGAGACAGACCTTGCCCCAGCTGGGATCAGGGCCCGTTGGGCTGGGCACTGCACAGACACATAGGAGGCGGCTATGCTCTGTAATTTCAGCCCAAGCAGAGATACCTGCTCTAGGCCTGATGGCGCGGCGCACAAGGAAGGGAAGCGTAGCCATGGTGGCGCGAGTGGCAGGATGGACTAGCCACCCTGAGTACAACCTTGTCTGAACCCGTAGGCCCGTCCTCAGGGCAGCTAGCTACCTCCCGCTCCTCACACCCCCTCGGCTACACTGCTCCTCTTAGTGTGCCATCAGATCTAGGGGGCACAGTGCTCCGGGGTACTACGGTAATACACAGTGCCAGCCCTTGCACAAGAGGGAGCTCGCCAGTGACTGAGACTTCTAGGCACTACCGTAATACTTCTAATAAATAACAATAATAATAATCAGCGTAACTCGGTCTGTCTGTTTCCCCCGGCCCCTGTAGCTCCAATATCTACCCTGAGAACGCCACGTCCAATGGGCACGAGTTCCACATGTATTCCTTCGAGGAGACGGCGTCCTGCAAATCCTGCCAAATGCTGCTCAGGTAGGATCCTCGTGCTGCCCGACCATCTCCTGAGCCTGGCTCATCCCAGGCTTGGGGTTAATGCGTGGGCCAGGGCTGAGCTGGGAGAGGGACACGGGGAGGCGAGGGTTAACGGGACAGGGTGGAGAGGTGGGGGAACAACTTTACCCCAGAGCTGGCCGGCTGATGGGGGGACAAAGGGGGCAACTGGGCCGGGGCACAGGGACTCAAAATCTCTGCCAGAGCCTTGGGCGATGCACTCCGGGTGGGGCTGAAGGGCTGGTGGAGGGACACTAGCCCCTAGCCCCGCCCCTCTGCCCGAGGCCCCGCCGCTTCTGGGAGCACAGAGCCGACCCCCCCACCTTGCCCAGGGTCCAGCAATTCTGTCGGCTCCCCCTGCCCCAGAGACCCTAACACGCACGTTCTCTCTCTTGGTCCCACGAACAGGGGCACGTTCTACCAGGGCTACCGCTGCAGCCGATGCCGAGCCTCGGCTCACAAGGAGTGTCTGGGCCGGGTGCCCCCCTGCGGGAAGTCGGGCTCAGGTACGTGCCTGCTGCTAGCCCAGGCCAGCAGCACGTGCAAGTCCGTTCCGCTCCCCGAGCCTGCCTGTGGCCAGCGCCCCAGAAACAACCCTTCCCCACTGGCCCCTTCCCAAGAGGCCTCATCAGGGAGTTGGGGCGAAGGATTGTGGGAGGCGTCTAGGGCGATTCTCAAACTTCGTTGCACTGCAGCCCCCTTCCGAGGACAAAAACTGCTTCACGAGCCCAGGAGGGGGCGCCGCAGCCTGAGCCCACGGCCCCGGGTCGAGGAGTCCAAAGCCCACTCTGGGCCAGGGGCCAAAGCTGAAGCTCAAGGCGTTTAGCCCCAGCAGGGGGCTTGCAACCTGAGCCCTGCCGCCCAGGGCTGACCCCTGAGGGCTTTGGCTTTAGCTCCGGGACCCAACAAGTCTACGTCAGCCCTGGCGACACCATGCACAGGGGGGTCGTGACAGACACAGCTGGGATCAGGGCCCCGTTGGGCCGGGCGCTGCACAGACACAGCCAGAGACAGACCCTGCCCCAGCTGGGATCAGGGCCCCGTTGGGCCAGGTGCTGCACAGACACAGCGAGAGACAGACCCTGCCCCAGCTGGGATCAGGGCCCCATTGGGCCGGGCGCTGCACAGACACAGCGAGAGACAGACCCTGCCCCAGCTGGGATCAGGGCCCCATTGGGCCGGGCGCTGCACAGACACAGCGAGAGACAGACCCTGCCCCAGCTGGGATCAGGGCCCCATTGGGCCGGGCGCTGCACAGACACAGCGAGAGACAGACCCTGCCCCAGCTGGGATCAGGGCCCCGTTGGGCCAGGTGCTGCACAGACACAGCGAGAGACAGACCCTGCCCCAGCTGGGATCAGGGCCCCGTTGGGCCAGGTGCTGCACAGACACAGCGAGAGACAGACCCTGCCCCAGCTGGGATCAGGGCCCCGTTGGGCCGGGCGCTGCACAGACACAGCGAGAGACAGACCCTGCCCCAGCTGGGATCAGGGCCCCATTGGGCCGGGCGCTGCACAGACACAGCCAGAGACAGACCCTGCCCCAGCTGGGATCAGGGCCCCATTGGGCCAGGTGCTGCAGACATGTCCTCAGGGCGGCTAGCTCCTCCCACTCCTCACACCACCTCAGCTATGCTGCTCTTATTGCTCCATCATCTACTAGGGGACAGTTTAAGAACAGCTCATCTAGGGATGCATTCTGGGATGCCTCTGGGTCAAGTGCTGCAAGGAATTTGTGGGATGCATCTGGGTCAAGTGTTGCCAGGGATTGTGGGATGAGGCTGGGGGGCGTTGCACAAAGGATTCTGGGAGGCCTCTGTGGAGGGTGTAGGTGCAGTGGCTGAATACAAGAGCAGAGCAAGTGGAGGGGTGGCTTGCAGCTCTCATTAACCCCTTCACTGCTGCTGCTGCTCTGTATTCCTATCTGCACTGCAGCCACACTGATGTGCCAGCGGGGTGACCATGGGGCAGCATGCGGGACAGGCGGTCGGTGACCAGTATGTGCAGCCTCCCTGGCACACACCGGTCACCCACACACAGAAACGCAATTCTGCTTTGCTTTAGCCTGAGCGCTCTCAGGATGGAGATCTCACAGCTGGAGTAAGCATCCCCCCCCCTTTCTGTTTATTCCAGATTTTGGCTCCACGATGAAAAAGGTAACAAGCCAACCAACCCTGAACTGCCTAGCACCTCCTTGGTCAAAAACGTTCTCGTGTGGGGGGTGGAATCATTAGTTTTATTGTGGTAGGAGCTGGAGGCCCAACTTTTATTGTGCTGGGCTCTGTATGGATAAAAGGCAGTTAGTAAGAGACTGGGCCTGTCTTTTTTTCTTTGTACAGCATCTAGCACAAGGGGTCCCGAGCCAGGGATGGGAGTGGAGTCCTAAGCATACCGTAATACACCTAATTAACATGAATAATAATAAAGTAGGAAAGTGGGGAAACTGAGGTCTGGAGAGGGGGGTTGGGGTTTGGCCAAGATCACCCAAGTCAGGGTTGAGATTAGGAAGCAGGTCTGTTGGCTCCCACCCAATGCTCTATCCACTAGGAAATACTGCCTCTGGAAGCCCCCCAAACTTTTAATCGAGCTTCGCGGCGTCACCTTGCTCTTGTTTCACACCAGTGACGCTGGTGTGAGCTCATTGGTCCCGGTGTAAATGAGTGCGGCTGATTGGATGGGAGAGAGCACATGGAAGATGTAATCCTGCCCAGAATACAAAGAGACAAAGTCCTTTACCAAAGGCTCTTAAGTAAAATTAGTTGTCATGGGATAAGAGGGAAGGTCCTCTCGTGGACTGATAACTGGTTAAAAGACAGGCAACAAAGGATAGGAATAAATGGTCAGTTTTCAGAGTGGAGAGAGGTAACGAGTGGGGTCCCCCATGGGTCTGTCCTGGGACCAGTCCTATTCAACTCATTCATTAATGATCTGGAGAAAGGGGTAAACAGTGAGGTGGCAAAATGTGCAGATGATACCAAACTGCTTAAGATAGTTAAGACCAAAGCAGACTGTGAAGAGCTTCGGAAGGATCTCACCAAACTAAGTGATTGAGCAACAAAATGGCAAGTGAATTTTAATGTTGATAAATGCAAAATAATGCACATTGGAAAAAAATAATCCCAACTATACATACAATATGATGGGGACTAATTTAGGTATAACCACTCAAGAGAGATCTTGGCGTCACTGTGGAGAGTTCTCTGAAAACATCCACTCAATGTGGCGGCAGTCAAAAAAGCAGAGAATATTAGGAATCTTTAAAGAAGGGATAGAGAACAAGACAGAGAATATTTTATTTTATTTTATTGCTTCTATATAAAACCATGGTACGCCCACATCTTGAATACTGTGTACAAATGTGGTCACCTCATCTCAAAAAAGATACATTGGCATTGGACAAGATTCAGAAAAGGGCAACAAAAATGATTAGGGGTTTGGAACAGGTCCCAAATGAAGAGAGATTAAAAAGACTGGGACTTTTCAGCTTAGAAAAAAGGAGACTAAGGGGGGATATGATAGAGGTCTATAAAATCCTGACTGGTGTGGAAAAAGTGAATAAGACAAAATTATTTACTTATTCCCATGACATAGGAACTAGGGGTCTCCAAATGACATTAATAGGTAGGAGGTTTACAACAATCAAAAGGAAGTTTTTCTTCATGCAGCACACAGTCTATCTGTGGAACTCCCTGCCAGGGGATGTTGTGAAGGCCAGGACTTTAACAGGGTTCAAAAAAGAACTAGATATATTCATGGAGATTAGGTCCATCAATACTTATTAGCCACATTGGGTAGGAATAGTGTCCCTAGCTTCTATCAGGGGCTGGAAATGGGTGACAGGAGAGGGGATCATCTGATGATTCCATGTTCTTTTCACTCCCTTTGAGGCATCTGGCCTGGCCACTGTTGGAAGACAGGATACAGGGCTAGATGGACCAATGTCTGACCCAGTATGGCCCTTTTTATATTCTTATGTCCTTATGTGCCATATTGGAAAATAGGGCAACTGAACCACAACCCCCATGAGGTGCCAGGACAGTGTATTGACATTTTCCCATTTTCAGGCATTTTGGGGATTTTTTTTTAATTGAAAAAATTAACATTTTTCTTGCAGAAAGTTGACATCTTTAATGAAAAGTTTTGTTGTCTGGAAAATTGCAGTTTTGGGGGATCAGCCCTAGTCAGAGTCTAAATGGCGGTGCCAAGGGATCCCAGATCCCTGCCCTGTGGCCCATAAGTAATAAGGATGCAGAAGAGCTTTAGAAACATGCAAAGAGAGCAGAGTTACACACTGAGGGTCTAAAGAGGGGGTGCAAAGGAGCGTGGTCCCAGCTTAGGTTATGTCTTGCCTTGCTGAACCCTCCCCTAGTACCATGCAGACTTAAGTCCCTCCTCAAGTCCGACCCTCTGACTCCAGTTCCTCTCTTAACCCTGCACCTCCTGCTGATCTGTAGCAGGGTGTGTGCCTTCTGAACAGCAGACCAGTCCCATACAGCCTCCTTAATCTGAGCCAGGCTCCTTGTCTTCCCATTGCAGAATAAATCCAACCGACACACTCAGGAGAGAAAGAAGAACAATCTTGGTAAGTGATGTGGCAGGCACCCATCCCCATGCTTCTGGGCAGCAAGGCGGTCAGGAAGGAATTTCCTTTCTTGTACTCAGCACACCTAAGTAAGCCAGGTGTGATGGAGACCCCCTCCTGGTGATACCAGGTACTGCAGCCTGCAAGGAGCCAAGGGTCTGCTCTGGGACCTATGTCTCAATGAACTCCCTGTAAGTTCTGCTAGGGCTGCTGTACTCTGGGGGGCTGGAATACTATAGGCCCATCCCTCCAGAGCTGTGGTGCATCATGGGAGATGTAGTCTAGTTGAGTAGCCTGGCCCAGAGAGGAGAACATGTGGTAATTGAGCTACCATTCCCACTGGCTGCACACTGGACTGGGTGGATCCCTGATCTGTATTGGGATTCTGAGTTCCATCCTCGGGGCACCTGTAGGAAAGCCCCGCTGGCTCATGGGAGCTCTGGGTTGACGAGTTCCGAGGACAATAACCCCTTAAGATACCACCCTGCATGTGGAATCTGTCCTGGAGGGGCAAAGGGGCCCTGCCCGGGGACTGTCCCTCCATCCCCCATCCCATAGAGCATGGGCAGGATCCGCTGCTGCCCCACAGGTAACAAGTGACAGTCCACGTGTGTCCACGTAGCAGGTGGGAGGAGCACTGGGCGCAGATGTTTCCACGTGGCAGATGTTGGCTGCAGGGAGGTCCACGGGGTTTCCCTGTGACCAGTTCCTCACCAATGTCCTTCTCTCCTTAGGGCTGCCCAAGATGGAGGTCTGCCAGGAGTATTATGGGCTGCCCCCGCCACCCGTGGCATTTGGCCCGTCGCTGCGACTCAGCATGGGGGACATCGTGGAGCTGACCAAAGCCGATGTGGAGCAGCACTGGTGGGAGGTAGGGATCTCCGCAGCCATCCACCCAATGCTCCATGTGCCCTTATGGAGACACACTGACTGCATGTGAGCTCCTGCATGTTTGCTCCCTCTGATTCCAACTTGTGGAGGGCACCATTTTGCAGAGCAGCGTCGGGTCACGTTTAGATTCGGTTTGAAGTCCCGATCCCGTCCGCTCATGGTGCGACTCCACTTGCGGTCCCAACTCATAGTTTGCAAACTGCCGGACTAGAGGAGCTGCACATAAATTTGGTCAGCGGGGACTTGAAGCCAAAGCAGCACATCTCGTTGCGAGGGCTGGCCCATCCACAGGGTCCCAGTCTCACTGCTGTTCTATTCACGGCAGGCAAACCGAGGAACTAGCCAAACACTGAATACTCTTGCTGGAAGGCTGCAGTGTAACGCGACGTGATGGCTGCAAATCCAGCCTGATAATACAAAGCAGAGAGAGACAAAGCAGGCTGCTCCCGGAGGCCCAGCTCACCCCTCCTTACTCTGGGCTGGCTGCAACCTGAGGAAGGAATTTCCCTTCTAGCACTCAGCCCTCCTGACCAGCCCAGGTGTGAGGGAAATCCCTGCTGGCCATAGCTGGCACTGCAGCCTGGAGAGAGCCCAGGGTCTGGGCAGGCTCCAATCCCTGGATCTCCCTGTTCGGTCGCCTGTACTCCGGAGACTGGAATAGTATAACCCCGTCCCTCCAGAGCTGTGGTGCATCATGGGAGAGGATGCTAGGCTCACGTCTCAGACATTCCTAGAGAGCTCCCTGCCCATAAGCAGGACCAGGAACCCCCCTTTGCCATGGAGCGTTTAAAGGGCTGGCTTCCAGCCGCTCTACTGATTTCAAGACCCCACAAGTTGGTGCTGCCGGCTAATGAGCTCATGTGGGAGGGGCCTGTTGGTCAGTGCTGATCCAGCCCTGCTGATGACCATAGCTGGGATCTCCTGAGAAGAAATGAAGGGGGCCGGGGACTTTAAACCCAGCCCTCAAAGACGAGAGCAGCACGAATCAATGTGTGTTTGGCCTCAACGTGCCTGGGAGGCCGGGCAGCATCAGATGCTGAATGATCAGACAGAACAGATCCGGCCCCTCCTGACAGTGGCTCAGTTGTAGAGCCCTGAACTCCACTCTAATGAGGCTCAGGCGGAGGCTGTGCCAGGTAGCAAAGGAGAAAGAGACCCGCAGGGCCTGCCCCGTCCAGCCACCGTGGTGCCCAAGCAGCTTTCAGTGTCTCTGTGTTCAGACCTCTGGCTTTGTCAGCAATAGCCCCCTCAGCAGAGTGACACGTGCTTTGTCTCCCTGCTCGCTCCCGGGACAGTGGGGCTCTGAGCTCCGTGGGGTTCTGTGCCGGACCCCGCACGAGGGAGCCCTGATCTTGTGCTGGCCCTGATCACAGACACTGAGTGTTAGGCCAAGGGGAGCTGGACGTGGGCAGGGTTTGATCCCAGATCCGCTGGAGCCAGGGGAAGGATGCCCATTGACTGCAGTGGGGGCTGGCTCAGGCCTTCAGTCAAGAGCTGGTTGGGAAAAGGGGGCTTTTTCCGTGGAAAATGTGAACTTTTGGGAAAAACTTAAAATATATTTTGTAGGGCTGTCAATCGACATGCAAGCGTTAATGCTGCTCTGCCCCTTTGAAATGCCACTGCAGTGCTTCAAAGGGGCAATGCAGTGCGAGCCCGGAATCAGCTGGGGACTCCCCTGCTGACCCTGGGCTCCACTGCCCCTTTGAAATGCGCAGAGGCGATGTTTCAAAGGGCCAGCCACCTCACAGCTGAGCTGGGGATCAGCTGTGTGGTGGCTGCCCCTTAGAAATGCCACCGCCGCATGTTTCAAAGAGGCAGTGGAGCCTGGGGTCAGGTGGGGATTCCCCAGCTGATCCCAGGCTCTGCATGGCATTTCCCCCAGAACCTGGGATCAGCTGCAGAGTCCCCAGCTGACCCCGGGCTCCAGGGCTGCCCCTTTGAAATGCACACAGAGGTGGCGTTTTAAAGGGGCAGTTCTGGAGCCCAGGATCAGCTGGGGACTCCCCCAGCTGATCTTGGGAACCATGCGGCAGCGGAATCCGGGGTCAGCTGGGGACTCTCCAGCTGATCCCGGGCTCTGCGCAGCATTTCTCCAGAACCTGGGGTCATCTGACCAGCTGACCCCAGGATCAGCTGCCGCGCAGAGCCCAGGATCAGCCGGGTAGCCCCTAGCTGACCCTGGGCTCCATGGAAGCTGCCCATTTGAAACGCCAGAGGCAGCATTTTAAATGGGGCAGCCATGGACCCTGGGGTCAGCTGGGGACTCCCCAGCTGACCCCAAGTTCTGGAGGAATGCTGCGCAGAGCCCGGGATCAGCTGGGGAGTCCCCAGCTGACCCTGGGCTCCACAGCTGCCTCTTTGAAATGCCACCTTGGGGTTTCAAAGCAGCAGCGCTGCACAGCTGCGCAGTTCTGCCACTTTCAAGTACCCCTTCCCCCCACCCTTTGCTGCCTGTATCTGATAGAGGCAGCAAAGCGGGGGGAGGGGAGGGGGGGAAATCAACTAGTTCCACTAGTCGACTGGTCTTTAACTTCCCTACTGGGGATCAGCTGGGCACTCCAGCTGATCCCGGGCTCCCTAATGTGCTACCCCTTTGAGGCTCCAGGGTGGTGTTTCCAAGGGACAGCGCTGCATGGAGCCCAGGGTCAGCTGGAGTGCCCAGCTGATCCCAGGCTTCTAATGCGCTGCCCATTGGAAGCGCTGCCCCTGCACTTCAAAGGGGCAGCGCTGCATGGAGCTCGGGGTCAGCTGGGGATTCTAGCTGGTCCCAGGCTCCATGCAGCGCTGCCCCGTTGAAACGCTGCAGTGGCGTTTCAAAGGGGAGGCGCATGCGATTAATCATGAAATTAATTGCGATTAAATGTTTTAATTGCTTGACAGCTCTAATATTTTGGTTGGGGAATGTAGCCTCCGTGCCCTGTGGGAGTCATAGTTCAGGTGCCTCGTGCTCCCATTTCCCTTCCATAGGCCAGGATTCCTGGTCAGACTACATCTCCCATGATGCATCACCATCTGCCCTCAGAGGGTTGCATCATGGGAGGCCTCAGCTATGCTGCATGCTGGGAGAAGTAGTCTGGCTGGGGAACACAGCCCATAGAAAATGGGGGCATGAGAAAACCAAACTACAACTCCCTAGAAACACCCCAGCTTGATAGCCAAATTGAAATATCTCTCCTCTCAGCACAAACCTCCAGCCTACCCATCGTCCCTCTGCACACCCTCGGCCTGTGCGCTGATAGCTCTTTACGATAGCTCTGATGTGCATCGACTTCTGCTTTGCAGGGCAGAAACACATCCACGAACGAGATTGGCTGGTTCCCATGCGAAAGAGTCAAACCGTATGTGTGTGTGAGTAGCAACCCCTTTCACATTTGCTTGATTAGGTAGTAAACACTGGATGTTTTTGTAGGGTCTCTGAATTCCGTAGGCTTGTTTGAGTGGGATATATATCTGCTTTGGGGACAAAGGAAGATGTCTGGCATGCTAAGCAGCAGAAGGAAGGGTGGGCTTTGTGGGTGAGATGCTAGAATTAGTCTCAGAAGATTTGAATGATCTTTTGGCTCTGCCACAGACTGCTCGTGTGTGACCTTGGGCAAGTCACTCTATCTCCTTGTAGCACAGCTTCTCATTTAGAGTATAATAATTATGTCTTTTTTTGCATGCTGTCTGTGGCAGGGACTGTCTTTCAGTATGTGTCTGTGCAGGTCCCAGGGCACTGGGGCTCTGATCTCAGTCAGGGTCTGTACAGTGCCTGGTACCATGAGACTCTGATCTTGTTTGGGGTCTGAGCAGACCTGATGCAACGGGGCCCCATTCTTTGTAGATAAATAATTTTTTTAATGAATTATTTGTGATGTGACGCTAGCAGCAAAATGAAACTCCAGAATCACAAAGCACTGACAGCGAGGCTCATTTCAGCCAGATCTCCTGGGCCGGACTTAACTCTTCCTTTGTTGTTTTATTGACTGCAAAAAAATAAAACTTCTTTCTTTCCCTCCCCAGACTCCTCCCCCGGATTTTTCTGTGTATCGTTGGTAAGTAAAATTATAGAGATGAAACATTTCTGCAGCTATGTAATTTATTGCTGTTTAATCTGAAATCCTGCCTTGTGTGCATGATGTTCTATGTATGAAGTCACAGACTGTCTTGTCATGCATCCAAATAGCTTGAGTTCCAGCTTTGCCTCCATTGTTTACCAGAAGACTACATCCCTTGCTGGTAGGGCATACAGCCTACAGCAACATCTAGCAGCTGACTTCAAGTAGTAACTTCTGTGTGGATGTCTCTGCTTGCAGGTATGCGGGACCTATGGAGAGAGCGGAGGCAGAGCAAATCCTCATGAATCGTTCAGATGGCACTTTCCTGGTGCGGCAGAGGGTCAAGGATGCAGCCGAATTTGCCATCAGTATCAAGTAACCCTAACCTTAGTAAAAGCTTCTAAAGAGCAATATCTTTGCATGCATGAATATCCTGCCAGTCAAGGAGAACTCTTTTGGACCCCTTCCATGTAATGCAAAACAAGGGGAGCTTAACAAAATTAAATGCCCACCTCGTGTAAAAGTAAACATTTTATATGCCACAAGTAGTTCACCTGTGGGACTCCCTGCCTCATGATATTATGAAGGTAAATTGCTTAGTACGTTAGATAGGGTTAGATATTTAAGAATAGCATCACCAATGGCACCAGTTAGGGGAGCAGGGAAAAGTGTCTCATGCTGTACGGTGCGCAATCATCTTCCACCTGGAAAGACTTGCCTTTTGAGACAGGCTACAGAGCCAGAGTGTTCCATTAGGCAGAATCCTATAGTCCTAGGGCCAGAGCCCCAGCTGGCATGAATCAGTGTCACTCCAGATTTCCATGTTGACGCTTCCTGAAAGAGAGAGTACAGTGTGTGTCTCTCTTCTGTAACAAGCTGCATCTCCCCTCCCTACACAAAGCCCTGCCTGCCACCGACAGCTAGAAACGTAAAGGTGCAATACACTGGAAAATCACAGGTGTTGAGAGCATTAGGAAACCAGTGTCTGTGCCCCCAGGTTTAATGTAGAAATCAAACACATCAAGATCCTGACGTCAGAGAGCCTGTACCGCATCACGGAGAAGAAGGCGTTCAAAGGACTCATAGTAAGGATTGCGCCAATCTCCCACCCACTGATTCAACTTCAGCTTCACTGGAAGATCTCCCACCACTCCCCTCTAGCGTAACACTGGTCACTTAGACCGCAGCAAGGCAGTGTGGTATAGTGGCTAGAGCAGGAGGGGCTGGGAGCCAGGACTTGGGCTCTGTTTCCCAGCTCTGGGAGGGGGGTGGGCTTAGAAGAGGAGGTGGCTGGGAGTCAGGACTCCTGGGTTCCATTTCTGGCTGGAGGGGCGGTGGAGCTGGGGGAGAGGGGTCTGGTAGTTACTGTCTCTGGGGTTCAAATAAAGGCACAGGGGTGAGCTGTAGGAACCTCAGCCCCCTTCTCCACACTGAGCAACGCCCCCTCGAGCCGTCACGTTCCACAGCGGGGCGGGTTTCCCATCCATCTCCGCTCCAGGACAGAAGAGCTCCGCACCCTCAGGACCTCTCTGTGCTTCCTGCTTAGGAGCTGGTGGAGTTTTACCAGCAGAACTCCCTGAAAGACTGCTTCAAAACTCTCGACACCACACTGCAGCTCCCCTTCAAAGAGCCCGAGCAGAGGACCATCGCCAGACCTCCCGGTAGGGTGCTCAGGGGCCCGTTTTGATGGGGGCCGGGAGACCTCGAGAGCCCCCAGGCACTGCAGGGTCTCAGCCCCTGGGGGCTTGGAATGACTGAGCATGTGCAACATGGACATTCCCACTCAAATATTTTTCTTGAGGGACGGTGGCTTTTCAACCCAAGTTTGGCCCCTGTTCTAGTTTTTGTCGAATGTTCATAGTTCAGTGTTGGGGGGAAGCCCCAAAATTGGGGATTTCAACAAAAATGGGAAAATTTGGACAAATGCAGGAAAACTGTTGTGAGGCCACTTCTCCATTCCCAGCTGGAATCGTTCATCCGGGCCAGATGTGCCCATAAAGGGCTGGGGCAGCACCGGGTGGTCAGGGCTGCAGCCAGGCTGAAGGAGCCTTTTAAATCCCAGCACCCCGGTGTGACCTCTGCTCCATGCCGGATCTGGCAAAGGCTCCACTGGAAAGAAGGTGGGGGCGGGGGGATATTCTGGGCTTCATCTTTGGTGCCGATGGGAGATACCGCAGCATGGGGGAGCATGCAGCCGTAGACTCCAGCTGCCGTTCCCTCCACCCTGGTCCCAGCTGGTGTGTGGATTCCACCCTGGTAGGCACAGGCAGTTAACCCTTTGCGGCCCAAGCCCATGGAATGCCAGGTGGGGAGAGCCAATCCTTCACCTTGTGGTCACCGCCTCCCACCATGTGGGGGGTGACGAGCACTTCCGGGGGCCACTCAGCTTCCAGGATCCCAGCAGGGGGTGGACGTTAATTGGAGGGTGTCCGGTCCCAGCTCAGCTGTGTTTAGTGTGGGCCTTTCCCCTCACAGCAGGAGGGCTGAAGTACTTTGGGTCGGCGAAGGCGCGCTACGATTTCTGCGCACGAGACCGGACAGAGCTGACGCTCAAGGAAGGCGACATCATAAAGATCCTGAGCAAGAAGGGGCAGCAGGGCTGGTGGAAAGGAGAGATCTATGGTCGGGTGAGTGCACCGCCGAGTGGGGTTCGGGACCAGGGTTTCTCAGCCCCCATGTGCTCCAGAGCAGGCTCACAGGACCTGTCCACAAGGGAACATTATTACACCCATGCACATACATCCAGAAGGGGTCAGCGTTCTCCACACCTCTACGCACGCACAACATACACAACCTACTCTCTATACACACAGGTTCACATGAGCAACTCCAATGAATTCTATCCAGCAGAATTCTATCCTGCTCGCCCACACACACTTGTGAGCAGCTATGATCATATCCTACCAGCAGGGGGCAGCACTCTCACACCCCTCCACACTCCACAGATGCACACACAAAGATGTGTGTACACACAGTCCCTGCACACGTACACACATATTCCTCTCGCATGTACACATGGGCACACAGGTATGTACAATCTCCACACACACGCATGTGCACAAGCACAATCCTCGCACACGCTCACATGTTCTAATGAACACCTCGTGGAACTGTAGATCACCAAGAAAGTTGTGACCAAGTGGTGACTTGAGTGGCACTTTGTCGTGGCACGGTGGTGGATGAGCCAGTTTATGGAACTAACTTTTTTAGATCCGGAAATCCAAGGTTCAATCCCTGTTGCCCACACCTCATGCTATTGGCCCCTGTGCTGCATGGCATGACCAGCTGATCTCCCCTACAGTATTGGGGATAGCGCACAGAACTTCCTGCTGCCAAAACAAGTTGTGTCACGGGAGACTCCTCTTTAGCTCTTAACAGTACAGGGCTAATGACACACAGGAAAGGAGCACCAATCTCGTCCAGAAGAGGGCAGCAATGCATATATGAGACGTGGGCCATCTTCTAGGACCAGTTTTGTGATAACAGTTCCACATCTTACTTGATTTTCCCCTCCTAGGTTGGCTGGTTCCCAGCAAATTACGTGGAGGAAGATTATTCGGAATATTGCTGAGGGCTGGCACCCTGCGTAATTCCCCATCCTGAGATTGTGACCCTGCACGGCACTCACACCAAGAGCTCACACCGACACGTCTGAGGCCCACAAGGGGGCTCTGTAGCAAGAAGAGCGGTTGTGTTGGCACCTAGTGACAAGTGCAGCAGAGGGGTTTGCCCCTTTGGACTATTAATTTATGAACTCTCAGATCCCTCTTCTCTTTCCCTGCTCTCCCCCATGTAAAGGAAGTTTTGTGTTATATAAATTGTATGGGTGGATGGGTTGGGGATGGATTAACCCACACCCAAACGACCTTTTCTCTCCAGTCCATGGCATGATCCGACTGCCCCATCCGGCACAGGACTTGGGGCCCCAGAGGGCTGCTGGGTTGCAACCATGTGACTGGGTAGAGCCTCCCTTGCACTAACCACTAGGCATGACTCCCCTTCCTGAGCTGGGAAGAGAACCCAGGAGTCCTGACCCGCATTCTCCCACCATGTTTAACTCACCCTCTTTTTGCGGGGACCCCCCCTTTGAAAATATTTCAAGGCATGACCCCCCCAAAAAAGTGACTATCCCTCATGCCACCCTTTCTTCTGCGCTGCTGCTGGAGGTAGCGCGGCTTTCAGAGCTGGGCGCCTGGCTAGCAGCTGTTGCTCTCTGGCCATGTCAGACCCTCACACCGCAGACAGCCAGAGCCCCAACGTGTGTGGGGGGGGTGGCAGCCGTCGAACTCCCCCAATAACCTTGTGACCCCCAGTTTGAGAACCCCTGCAACAGCGAGACCCCACTCCCCTCCCAGAGGAGGGAAGAGAACCCAGGAGTCCTGACTCCTACTCCCCCCCCAGAGCTGGGCGCAGAACTCGATGACGATGAAAAGGAGGCAGCAGAACATCTGTGGCTGTACGTTCCCCTCACGTTTGCCTGCTGCCCTCTTTGCTCCTCCACTTCATGGCCCTGTACTGCCTATGCCACAGGCCTCGCAGGGCTGCCTCCCTTCTCTGCAGAGCATTTCCCTCAGGGACGAACTGCCAGGGGACAGCCTAGGGACCTGCAGACGCTGTTTGTCCTGTCAGCTCCCAGCCAGGCCAGGCCCGATGCTCCGGTAGCAGCCAAAGGCGCTACCCCTAGATGGCGCCGTCACCTCCAAATGGGGGGGTGGGGGGAATAACGGGGATCTCCCTTGTAGCTCTCAAAGTGCTTCACAGAGGGAAAACAGTATTGGGTGGCCACCTTTCTAATGGGCCCTGCAGACCCCACCCCTGTTCTGCCTCTTCCCCCAAGTCCTCCCCTGCTATCCCCCCACCAATAAAAAACCAAATATCAGGGCTTGTCAAATGGCACCCGGTCACACAAGCCTAACCCTGGATTGTCCAGGTGAAAACCAGACAGCTGACAACCCTCAGTCAATAGCATTAGCTCTGTTCTACATGTAGAGCCCAACAGACCCTAGTCATCAGCAGGAGGGATTGAACCTGCAAACTTAGGAAAGCCATGTGCCTCTGCCATATTAGCTAAAAGCTGAGTGGCTCTTAGCTAAGGCTGTAGCGCAGACATCACTCGCCCTTCTCAGTGCCTCTGGGTTACATTCACAAGGGGAAACTGAGGCACAGCATGGCACAGCAACTTGCCCCACATCACCCAGCAGCAGAGCCAGGCATAGAGACCAAGTTGTGGACGTTTCAGGCTTGCAGGGCCCACTAGCCCGACAAACGCACAACGCAGGGAAATGCGGCCTATGCCCAGTAGCAGAGGGAAAAGGGAGCTGGGAGCAGAACCAGAGCGCAGTGCAGCATTGTGCTGATTTGACGGTGAATTAAACCCTTGCTCAGCATTTCCCCCAGGTCTGGTGTTTGTGCAAAATTCTGAGATGCCCAAAGGAACCGGAAGCGCTGGGCATGATGTTTCCTGCCGTGGTTCCAAGCAGCCTCTGTGGTCTCTGGGGTGAACGCTGGACTTCTAGTGAAGGAAACCCGGGTTCTGCTTCTCTGCTGCTCGATGACCCTGGACAAGTCCCAACAGCCCCCAGGCCTCAGTTTTTCCCATCTGTAAAACGGGGTGAGCAATAGGGTTGCCAGATACTTTCACAAACAATCCCGAATATGGCAGGAAAAAAAAATTGGCTGAGCAAAAAAACTGGGGCGCTGCGACTTTAAATATCCCCGCTCTCCTCACTCCCCCGCCCTCGCCAGACGTGGCAGAGGAAGAATGTCCCCACCAGCCTTCCATCCGAGAGAAACAGAAAATAAAGGACTTTTTACATATCCGGTATTTTCTGGGTTTTTTACCGGACAGAGGCCAGAAATAATGGACTGTCCGGGCGAAAACCGGACACCTGGCAACCCTAGTGAGCAATGCTTGTTGGCGTGTGAATGTGTTGCAAGTGCTAAATAGCACGGAGCTGTACAAACACCTACTGAGACACGGCCTGAACCCAACAGGCTCCCAGACTGGACCAGAATGCAAGGGGGGAAATAAGATACAACGAGGGGTGGGGACTGAGCCAAGGTCAGTGCTGAACAGAAGAGAATCCGGGTCTGCAGCATCTAACCTTGTAGCCATTGGACCTCCCAGCCTGTGAATCAAAGCAGTTGGCTATTTGAGAGGTGGGGCTGCCACTGGACCCTGCAGGGGCTGGCCAGGTACCCGCCCCCCTCTCTTCCCAGTTGTGCCTTTTGGGCTTTGCACAACAAAAGTACCACAACGCAGCCGGGCCCAGCTTAGTGCGTGTTCACCGACGTGTGACGCCCGGCTTCGCACCACCTGCTGCTCTGGCAGCATCCAAAGTAGAGCCCAGTGAGCAGCAAGCAAGGACTCACCGTGATTTAAAGGGATATTGGGCTGTGCCTGGACACTGCCGGCCACCCACCCCACCCCCACCCCACCCCAGAGCCCTCTGCCCTGGGTGGAACATCCTAAGCCGATGTCTCTGCTGACGCTTCGTTTTGAGTTTCCCCTCCTTGGCCTGAAACAAAATGCTTAAAAACGCCCCGGGCCAGAAAGGTCACTCCCCTTCTCGCCTCTCTCAGAGCTTCCTGCTCCCAGGCCGCCCCTCTCGGAGGCTGGCATCGCCGTGCCAGGCACAGGGCAGCTCTGAGGTGGGCTGGCCCCGGGGCAGCAGGAATTAGTGCTCTCAAGCATGGAGCCCTCCTAGGGTGCATGTGGCACTTTCTATTTCAAAGCAAGTCAGGGCCCACTAGTCCCCATTTTACAGATGGGGAAACTAAGTCACAGAGCTGCCGAAGGTCACGCAGCAGTGCCAGGAATACAGCCCACGTGTCTGCAGGCTGGAGGCTGTGGCTGAACCCTGAGCCCATCTTGCCCCTTGTGCAAGCTGCTTCCGTTCCACGTCTCTGCCCATGACCCAAGGGAAATGCTGCTCCTGTGACTAACTCAGCACATTTCTTTAAGTGGGACGCTCCCCTGTGTTGTCAGCTTCCCCAGTCACATGGGTGGGGGGAAGCTTCTTGCTCTAGCTCTGCTGACCTCTTGGTCCCCTCCTGGCCTGATCCTGGCTCCGCACATGGCCTTCGCAGAATTGGTTCCCCCTGCCACAGCAGAGGAAAACCGGGGCCAGACCTGCCTTCCAGGACTGAACCCAATTGCAATGGCCATTTTCTTGGCTGTGCCTCCAGGGACTGCCCCCCATCCTGTCACCTGCCCCCTCACTGCTTCCTGCCTCCTCAGCCCCCCGGTCCAGCTCTCCGGGGCCGGTAGTGCTCACATCTCGCAGGTGTTGCCCTCCAGACTAGCCAAGCCGTACGCAGCTGGGCACAGAATGCAGAGATCTATGGAGTCTGCCCTTAGCAATGTGTGCTCAGAGAGAAGCCCGACAACGGTGGAAAACATCAGACTTCTGAGCTACAGACTTCTGAGCTACAACGCCATTCAGCCGCCCCTCCCCAGGGCAGGAATCCACACCCTGCATTCCAGGCTTTGCCACACCAGGCCCTCCCCTGTACATTGCTGTCCCCCCTTTCCCTTAGCTCTGGCTGCATCCACAGAGCCTTCTCTTTACTCAGGCAAGACAACACCCCTACCACGCTGTGTGGCTGTTACATTGGTGCCTCGTGCCCAAAGACATCAGAACACTTTTCTCAGGTATTACTGCCCCATTTCACAGCGGGGGAAACTGAGGCACGGAGTAGTGGCGACTTGCCTCACACAGCAAGCTAGTGGCTGAGATGGGACTAACAAGTAAACCACTTGAGTCTCAGTCTCGTTGTGAGATCTCTCAGTCATGCGCTCAGCGTTAGGGACACACCCCAAGAGACCCACTCGGATAACTAGAGTATATTCCCAGAGCAGGGCTTCTGGGCTCCTTTCTCTGAGTCCCAACCATGTGCTCTCACCACTAGGTACTACTCCCCTCCTAAAACTGGGAAGCGATGCCAGGCAGGGCCAGTGGGAGGCGTGTGCAGTCAGTTCCCCCCGCACATGGCCCCGGACTTTATTATTGGTCCCTCCTGCCCAGGTGGTGTGTTCTACCTGAGGCATCTCCCGACGCTGCAGGCTGTGCATGGTGGATGCAGCCCCCTCATCCAGTGGAGGCACCAGCCTGCAGGAGAAGAGGAGGAGGCTACTGCTGGTGCCAGTATCTGAGGGTACCCTAGGCGGCCTGCCCCCTGCCCTCCTGGGGAAGCAGCCACCGCAGCCCCATGCCAGCGGAACCAGAGCCCCGGGCCAGGGGGCCCGGGCCACAGTGCCCTATTCACACACGGTACACAAATAATCACACCAGCCTGTTCCCAGCCTCCCTCCCTGCCTTGGACTAGAATCCAAGGAAGAACTGAACGGGGACAGCTCCCTCGGATCGGAAGCATTTGGATTCTGCTGAACTTTCGTCTTGGGCCAGAGAAGAAGGAAGTTCCGACAAGGTCTCGTTTTTAACATGTTCGGAGCCAGACGGTGCGAGTTTTCGTTTCCAAATGGACTCGCCTTCTGACATTTGCGTTGATGTGACAGGGTGCGGTGTCATGCCAGGTCACATTTTCAAAGCCACAAGTGAGATGAAAAACCAGTGCTGAAAGGCAACATTTCGCTCAACCCCAAAACCGTTTTTTTTTCCCCCCTCTGACATTTTTTTTTCCACAGAGAATTTTGAAAGTTTAATTCCTCAGTGGAATGAAAACAAATGTTGAAGTCATGAAGTCCTCCATCAAATAGAAGTTTCTTTCTTGAGACTGAATGTTGATGCCTATTATCTAACCACTGGGTAATGCTGCCCTGGGAAGAGAACCCAGGTGTTCCAATTCTCATTTCCTGCTCTACCCATTAGATCACCCTGTCCTCCCCCCAGCTAGGAAGAAACCCAGGCATCCTGTTTCCTAGGCCCATGCAAAGGCCAACCCCATACCCACCTTCCCCATCCCACTTTCAGTTCCTAAATAGACAAGACTGCAACTTCCCCTGTGTTTCTTATTAATACTAGGGCTGCTATTTGGGGACACTGTTAATAAACATGTGTTAGATGCCCAGAGATCACCCTGGGCAGAAGGAACAGGTCTGTTGCAAGAGGACCAGCGCTGAGCTGAAACACGGTGCTAAAGAAGTGGCAGAAAAAACTGTCACTCAGCAAACTTCCTCTGCTATATCAGAACAGGATAAAATCAGTGCAGTTTCCTTGCTTGGCAGGAGAAGGCAGCAGCCACAATGAGGGTGCAGTTTATCAGCCCCCTTGTAGGTAAGTGTGCAAGGAATTGAGTTATTTTCTGCCAATGGGGGCTTGAGAAAAACGCACCTTAACTTGAGGCCCGTGAGGGCAGGGACTGTCTTTTTGTGCTGACCATTCAGTGGGACCCACCTATGCTAAGGTAGGCGAGAGCCGGCCTGGATGGGGTTGCCAGATGGTTTAACCAAAAATACTGAACCGCGCCCCCCCCCAAAAAAAACACTGGGGATTCTTTTGAGGAAAAAAAAGGGGGGGAGGCCAAACTTGTTGAGAAAAAAACCCACACCCCTGAGAGGACCCTGACAATTATTAAGCTAAAAAATAAATTAGAAAACCAGCATGACCCCTTTAAGGCCCTTTGAGGCTTTTTTTTTGGCCAGTGGCCATCTTGATTTTGTGCTCCCAGCCAGAAGACAGCTCCCCTGAGGAACCAGGTAAGCCAGAAGCCCTGGTCGGGGGGAGACCCGGGGGCTGGGGCTGGTTGCTGAGTGTGGTAGGGTCGCCTGGTGTCTGGTATTGTCGCCTCCTGGCAGGGGAAAACGATCAGAAAATACCGGACATTTTAGGTGTCTAGTAGTTTCTGAATTTTTTTTACCAGACAGAATGCAAAAATATTGGACTGTCCGGGTCAGTACCGGACACCTGGCAACCCTATGCCTGGACGCTAGCAGCACGGAGGCAGGGGATGCACTGGGTGTATTATTCCGACTGGGGGTGTCTGGTAGGCATGGAAAAGTCGAGCTGTGCTGGCGGGACAACAAGAAACAGGGAAACTCAAAGGAACGGACGTCCAGCGTTGGCCCCCTGCTGAAACTCTGAGGGCGGGTTGGGCTGGCTGGCCCCCGTACCAAAAGGAGGGGAAGGGTCCATGAGAAATCAGGACCTTGTGACTGACAGTCCTCAGGAGCAATGGGGAGAGGACAGCGCTCCCCGTCAGCCTGTTTGGCAGGCCGGGTAGGCTAATGAGTGGGTCTTGTGCTCTGGGTGAGCTGGATTTGCCTGGGTCAGGCAGAGTGGGGCTGAGCTCAGGAGGGAGCTGAGTGGGGCCAGCCAGAGAGAGCCAAACAGCTCTGAGAGCAGATTCCTGCTGGAAGCAGGGCTGCAGCCACGGAGCCAGAGGGGCCAGAGAAGCAGCCGGGGGGCTGGAGGCAGCGCAGCAGAGCGTGGAACTGGGGCTGGAGCAGCCTGGAACTGGGGCTGGTGAGGGGGGCTCTGGGCAACAGGCCCAGCCCAAGGAGATGCCCCCAGCTAAGTGGCCTCACAGGCAGCTGGGGGGCTGCCGCTGGGGAAAAGGGCCCTGCCCCCCTAGAGCCTGAAGGCCAGAGCGAGCGTCCCACCTACAGCATCCCGGCGGCACAGCCAGGGCCTGGGCAGGAGGCCTGGGACGTGTGAGGAGCAGCCTGTGAACTGCCATGAGACTCCAGAGGCGCTGGGTGTGACGTCCCCTGCCACAGAGCAGGGTGGCCTGTTTTCCTCTCACCTTCCCTGTTTATATTTTTTAAAATCGATGGGTGTGTTTGCTGTGAGCTGCCAGTGATGAGCAGGGGGCAGGGAAGCGTCCAGTGCAGGGAGAGGACCCCGGAGTGGGGACACCCAGCCCCTGCCCTAAATGACCTCAAGGTTGGGGGTCGAGCCCCCCAGGAGTCCTGGGCCCAGCCTAGTTGTGGTTGCGAGGGCTCTGCCACACAGGGGAATGGAAGAGGAGCCCTCCAGCTCTGGGTAAAGGAAGTGGGAGCGGGGCCTCAGAGCCTTTCTCTAGCCCATTTCACCGGTGGGGTCATGCAGAAACCAGGAATGTTCCCCTCAGTAGCAGAACCATCCCCTGCGTGCAGGAAGAAAGCCCAAGAGGAGCCTGTAAGCAGAGTTTGAGTGGCCCTGGGGGGGGACGGCAGAGAGCTCTCGAGTCTGGTGAAAGGGGCTTGGCACTGGACACAAAGAAGCTCTCCCCGGGTTTTGGTTCCTCCTGCAGTTGGAGAGGCAGGATTGTAACTAAACCCGACCAGATCAAAGGAAACACCAGATCCCATCATCAGGTTCTGCTCCCAGGTGGCACATGCCCAGGGCTCAGCGCTTTGAGTAGCTACTCGGGCCGACAAGGGGCAACCGCAATTGTAACTGTGTTGGGCTCTTTGAGGGGTCGTGGGGCTTGTCAGTGTCATGAATCCAGCCCAGATCGGTGACTTGTCACGTAAGTGCTGATTTGACGAGTGATCTGGACACACCCTGAGTCGTTAGCCAAACAGTTTGCAGAGGCCACGCAGATTGGGGACGAGGTCATAAGGGACAGGACAGGGCATGAGACAGAGAGATCTGGTTTAAATCTACACCTGCGGGTTGGCAAAGCCCTTGCCCCTCTCACACCTGTCAGGTAACCCCTGTGTCCCCCCTTCACTCGCGGTGTGGAGAGAATCTGTGCTGGGAAGGGCTGACGTCACAGCAAGTCCCTTCTGCTGCCTGTTGTATTATTGCACCTGATACTTGATGGCCGGGGCAGGACTGGAAGGGGATGATAAGCTGGGTGCAGGAAAGGACTTGAGGACAGGGGCTAGGCTGGCTAGTGGGGAGGGTGGGTCCCCTCAGCTCCACAGACAGGCATGGGGGAGCCCAGGGGCCGGCTGGCCTCTGCCCAGGACCTGGGAGACATTTACAGAGCTCTGAGCAGAGGCAGCAGTGGGGCTGGCCCTGGAGTTCCTCAGCCAGGACTCTGCTCCTGATCGACACCCACGCTGCCACCAACATCTGCACCACACAGGGTCAGAGTGGGGTTGGCCTAGGGGCTCACTGGGTGGGGGCAAAGTGTGGGGGCCTTCTCCCTCCTCCTTTCTCAGTCCTGCCCCAACTGCCAGGAGCTTTTTCCTCTCACCTCTCCCCCCACCCCCTCCCCAGCGCTGTGGGGATAGGATAGAGACCTATAACATCATAACTAGTGTGGAAAAACTGAATAAAGACGTTATTTACTCCTTCCCGTAACATAAGAACTAGGGGTCACCAAATGAAATTAATAGGGAGCAAGTTTAAAACAAAGAAAAGGAAGGTTTTCTTCACACAATGCATAGTCAACCTGTGGAACTCCTTGCCAGAGGATGTTGCCAAGACCAGGACTTTAACAGGGTTCAAAAAAGAGCTAGATAAATTCATGGAGGTTAGGTCCATCAATGCCTATTAGCCAGGATGGGCAGGGATTGTGTCCCTAGCCTCTGTTTGTCAGTTTGGGAATGGGCGACAGGGGAGGGATCACTTGATAATTCCCTGTTCTGTTCACACCCTCTGGGGCACCTGGCATTGGCTGCTGTTGGGAGACAGGATCCTGGGCTAGATGGGCCCTGTAATCAAGAGTGCCACGCTGATTGACACCGCCTGGGGACTGGTTCCTGAGGTAAATGCCTTGGGATTTGGCCCACAGAAGACTCGTTATTCTGATTATCGAGAGGCAACGCCTGGAGGGGGGAGGGGCACACGCAGGGTCACGTGCCCCCCAGGTTTCTGCTCCCCCATTTGGCACAGAGATGTGCAGTGGTGGGCGCACCCCACAGTTTAAAAACTGTTGCCCCCTGCCAGGAGCCGGGGGATTGGAGGCTGCTGGGAGCCACCCGGCCTGCTTGGGTCCCTGGCTCTGTTGGGGCTGGGGCTCTGCCTGGCTGCCTGGTGGCCCTGCTCCCCAAGCCAGGCGGCTCCCCAGGAGGGTGGGCTGCACAGCTCCAGCCTGGGCCCGATGCGCTCTTGCCTCTCCCTGGAAGGAGCCTAGCGCTGACCAACGCCGCCGCTGGGAGCCGCCCCTCCCCGTGGAGCCCAGATGCCAGGAGATGCTCCCCCAAGGGCATGCTGCCCTGACGTTCCTGGCTCTGCTGCTGCTTGTCGGCCCAGAGCTGACACACTGGCCCCTTGCTCAGCAAGAGCTACCGAGGTCTCTGAACCCAGCTGGGTGGACACAGAGTCTGCTTGGAATTGAGAAGCCGGCCCCAGGGGACATGAGCTGGGGATCTGTGATTTGGCTGAGTTCAACCAGCAGAGCCAGGAATAAATCCCCATCGCCCCTGCCCGGCACTCTGCCCACTAGACCACACAGCCTCCAACAACGTAACTTCAATAAAGCCCAGTGCCATAGGGCCATTCTATCTCCCTGTCAGGGCCGTTAAACACTGGAATAAATTGCCTAGGGATGTTGTGGAATCTCCATCACTGGAGATATTTAAGA
The DNA here is from genome assembly GCA_019425775.1 of Rafetus swinhoei. Lineage (NCBI taxonomy): Eukaryota > Metazoa > Chordata > Testudines > Trionychidae > Rafetus > Rafetus swinhoei. Next base: position 9,328,131 of record JAFJHL010000256.1, on the reverse strand, counting down.
GCAGGTTGGACAAACATCTATCAGATTCTAGACGGTGCTTGGTCCTGCCATGAGGGCAGGGGACTGGACTTGATGATCTCTCATGGTCCCTTCCAGTGCTGGGATTCTACGATTCTATCCTTGCTTGTTCCTCCTCTTTCAGGGTTTTGCTGGCTCATCTGCCTCAAGGAGACTCATTGCTCCAGCATAGGTAAGTTGATGCCTGGAAACCTGGGCAAAATATCCAGATCCAAACCCCCGTGTGTCCTGCAGCTGGAAGGGGCTTTGAACAGGCAAAGAGCTTTGCATCCCATTTCCTCCTCCCCTTTCCCTGCGTTTTCCTCTTTCTGATTTTCCATTTTATTCTGCTCCCTTGTGTTGTGTCTGCCTCCCCCGTCCTCTACTTGCCAGAAAGCTGTGTGCCCAGCAGGGCGCTAAACAGAGCTGCCTTTTAATTCCATGACCAGCGCCGGTTCCTTCTGCGTTTCCCACTGACCAGGTGCAACGAGCCATTGCTAGGCCCTGGTCACACAAGGTGCACCTGTGGGGGTGTCCCAGGGCCTGTCATTACCCCCCCCCAAATTCCTCCATGCCCCCATGAAGGGAGGGCATGCCCCACTCTTTGGGGGTCACTGTGCCAAAGGTTGCAAGTCAAGCACTCCGAAGTTAGGAAATGTCAGATCCAAGCGTCTCTGCCCCCGTGTGCGTTATGCCCCAGGCTTCCCTTATGTGATCACAGCCTGTTTTTCCCACTGGTCTCCTGCCTCTTTCAGTGCCCAGGTTAAATCTGTGCTGGGCATAATAAGGACTGTGTAGTGACGGAGATTGTGACCTGTATGTGCTGCAGGAGTCCGAAGGCCTGTAGAGAACGAGGCAGGGACTTTCCGGAAGAGAAAGGATGGGCCTCCAGTTAAGGCAGCTGAGGGCTGCTCTGGAGAACTGGATTCTCTCCCTGCCTCTGCCACAGTTTTCTGGTCTGATGTTGGGCAAGTCACTTATCCCGGTTTTGAAGGGGCTCATATTCTGGGCCTGATTTGCAGAGGTGCTGAGCTCTCCCAGCTGCGAGCGAGGTCAGCGGGAGGGTGCTTGGCTGCAGAAAGCGAAGGACTCTGACAAAGCAGGTCCTGGGGGTCTCCAATGGAGATGGGGTGCCCAAACTACTGCTTTGGACCCCGTGCCTCAGTTCCATCTGGAAAATGGCATGAAAGCCCCTCTCCACCCAGTGTCATTGGAGCCAGGTCACAGGATCAGCACCCGCAGCACCTGCCCCCTGTTCCGACCCTCCCCACCACCGGCTTTTCCTTTCCTGCCCCCGGGAAGGGGCCTGCAGAGCTTTTCTGGCTTTTCACCTGATTCCAGATGCCTTGATCCAACCTCCCCAGCCACCTCTTCTGCCAGGTCCTCTCTTGGGGCAGGCAGGTAGGGCTAGAGAATGAGTGTGAAGCCCATTGAAGATGTGCACAAGGGTGAAGGTGCAAAGGGGAATTAATTGTTTGATGTTAATTAAATCCTTCCTCCTTGATTTCCCAGACGATGCATGTGAACAGCCAACCGTCTGTCCTAGTTATGCAATCTGTGAAGTCATCCCTGGGGGCCACCGCTGCACCTGCAAACGGGGGTCTGTGTCTAGCACTGGGGAGCGATATTTCACTGATAAAAGTGTGACGTGCCACGGTGAGTGTGAGCTCCTGAGCCCAGCAGGGGGAGGGGAGCCGTGTAATGGGGCGACTGTTCTGTCGCTGGCATTAGTGTCCCGGGGAAGGGTCTTCCACTTGGTCTGTATCGAGGACGTCGCTGACTGGAAAGGGGGATGCAGGGATGAGGAGAGCGAGGAAGGGAGAGATGTGGCCAAGCAGATTTAGTGACTTGGCTTCCCCCACCAGTCAATCTGTTCCTCTCTGACCAGGGGACACCCAATAAAGTGGAAAAGCTGCAGTGCAATCTGCACACAGCCCTGGGGCTGGGCAGGGTGGCCTGGGGATGGGGGGCTGAATTCCTCCCTAAGCAGCTCAGATTCTGTTCTTCAGGGCACCCTGTGTCCTTCCCTCATTCAAGTGGCCAGGCAGCGCCGTTAGCAAGTGCAGAGGGGAGGAGCATACTGTGGCCCCGCCTCCTTCACAGCCATTTTGGGGACACGATGATCCACCAGGAAGAATATGAAGAAAAGTATGACCCTTGAAGGGGGAGGGAGGAGGATTTGCTTGTGGGTTCCCTCTTCCTCTGCACCTATGTCAGGGCCAGTCACAATCCAACCCCTAAAATGGGGAAAAGGAAATTATTTGTTTTACCTGAAGCAGGATTAACCTGTGGAACTCCCTGCCACAGGATGTCACAGAGGTTGCAAATAGTTCAGGTTTCAAAGAAGGATAAGACTTTGATACAAACGGCAAGAACATCTGACATGATCTTCTTAAGTGTCTAGTGCCAGCCACTGATGAAACCAGGATTTTGGGCTGGAGGGTTGCTGGTCTGACCCAGCCTGGCCATCCCTGTGTTCCTAAATGACAGATGTTTTCAGACCTGAATGGTAAATGTTCCATTCATGATTTTGATGCACTAACCTGTGATCCATGGTGTTTATTAGCAATGTAACAGCCACTGTCTTGGCTGATGCCCGAACAGGGGATCTCTACAGTGGAAAGCAGCGATGGGCAACCAAGGTTACCGACTGGGCCCATGAATGGCCCTTCTTTATGTCAGAGGGCTGCAGCAGCCCACTGCCCCCTAAGAATCCCCTGGTGGGTGCCCCATCTGCCCCTCCCCCATGCGCCTTTTCCACATCGGAGCCCCGCACTTCCTACTCCTCTTCCCTCCTCCCAGAACTGCAAGGCTGCAAACAGCTGATGCACTGTATTCCAGGTCTGGGAGGGAGGAATTGGAGGGGGTACGGAGCACAACTCAGATGATTCGTGGCCCTCCAAAAGTTCTAGGAGGGAGGGGGGAGGAGTAAAAACTGTGGGGCTCCAGTGCCCCACACGTCAGAGGGGCATGCAGGAGAGGGGAAGACAAGGGGTCCGTGGGTCGCAGGTTGCCCACCACTGGCGGAAAGCATGAGCACTCTGTGTCCTCCTGCACACTGGCCCATAGGGGGACCCATAAGACCCACCCAGAGGTGGTAACACAAGCACCTTCCTGGGCCTCTGAATGACTCTGGTTCTGTTTGCTCCTGTCCAGATATCGATGAATGTGCCCAGGACCCCTCACACTGCGGCCCAAATGCCTCCTGCCGGAACACTGACAAAAGTTTTGTCTGTACATGTGTAAATGGCTACAGCTCTTCCAGACGAGTCTCAGGGAAGCGCGGCATCGCCCCTCTGGACTGCTCAGGTGAGAGCCAATGGGAAGCCGAAGCCGTTCTCCCGGCAGGGTCTCTCCTGCCCCCAGACAGTCACGGAGGGACTCCCAGTGCACACCAGCCCCTCGGCCCGGCTCTGCGTCCGGTGCCCTCATGGGCCTGGAAAGGGCCAGCACCCCTGGGACCACGGCCACCTCCGCGCAGCCTTTGCTCTCAGGGATGCCCATGGCTGGGCACCAAAGCCCTGTGCTGCTCATTGCCCCGTGCTGAACACATGCCGGGCTGGCTCGTGAGGGGCCCGATCCTCACCCAGGGTGAAGGGCGCAGAGTCACTGGGGCCAGGCCCTCGGTGCTGCTGCTCCATCAACTCCCTGGAAACAACAGCGATTTGCCGTCAGCCGGGCTGGGACTGAGGCTTTGCCCTGCTCTGACACACCAGGATGGTGCAGGCTGGGGAGGCGGGGCGTAAGGAATGAGCTAAAGCTTGTGATGGACATGGGAAATCCGGGCGACAGGGCGCACCAGGCGCACCAATGGGGCCATGTGGATGGAGACCCATGACGGAGACGTGCTGAGGGACAGCTGAGCAGCCTCCGCTCCCATCAGTTACGGGGTAGAGGCGGGTGCCCTGCCTCTGAGCACGTGGCCCTGCAATAATGGGCAAGGAGATCTGGGGAGAGAAAATTGTCTCCAGGCCACAGCGGGGGAAACTGAGGCATCAGGTGGCGAAAAGACTTGACCAAAGTCGCACAGAATCTGTGCAAGAGCTAGGAGTGGAACCCAGGAGCCCCAACTCCCCCTTTTGCTTTATCTGCTAGACCTCACTCCCCTCTTGGAGTCTTGCCTGGGCACCATCCTGCCAGGACCAATCCACCACCTTCCTACCCCACCGCCAGCAATAGAACCCAGGTGTCCGGACTCCCCTTGCTCCCTCCTCAGGCACCTCCCTGCTCCAGTTCCCAACTCTCCCTCTCCTCACAGAGCTGAGAAGGGAACCCAGGCGACCTGGCTCCATCTTCCCAGGCCACTAGCACTGTTGACTCTTTGGGATGGGCAACATATTGCAAACCTGCTGGGAGCCATATTCCTTGCACAGTGCTTCCTCTGATGCCAGCTGCTGGCCCTGCTCCCCACCCCCCCCCGTCCTCCCACCAAGAGGAGGCTCTGTTGTGCAGAGGTGGGCCCATCTGCATTCAGCGGTGTGCCTTGAGGACACCACCAGCACCAGGACCCGAGGGGGCCACTGCTGCCCCTGCAAACCTGACTTTGCATCCTGTTCTGAGGAGCAGCATGTCACTGATGCAGCAGTGCAGTGCAATGGTGAGAGCCAGTTCAGGAACAGGGCAGAGTCACTGATGCAAAAGGCCCCTGGTGCTGATGGAAAGATTCCCACAGTGGGGTTTGGGTTAGTGTGGGGGGCTGGGGCAGTGAACACTGGTGTCCTAGCGTCACACATGGCCGATCTGGATTCTTCCCCCTTAGATATTGACGAATGTTCCCGAGACCCATCGCCCTGTGACCCCAATTCCACCTGCACCAACACGCTGGGCAGTTACACCTGCACGTACCGGGCAGGCTCCCTCCCGCGCAGCCAGCCTGACACCCCCTTCAACTACACAGGTAAGTGTCTGATGTGCGGGATGCGGGTTGTGGGGGGGGGGGAGTTGCTAACACTGGTTCTGCAGTGGCCCCCAGGTGAGATCAGCTCTGCCTTCCCCATTCCTACTTCCTCCGGAGTCCCAGGCACTACTGCTACAGCGATTTCATAGCGATGGTACCAGAGGTTCCCAGCCTGACTAGTTAGAGGATCCGCTGCACACAGCGCACTTCCTCCCGCCCTCTGCTCGCAAAATCCCACCTGTCCAGTGGATCTGGGGAGAGACAGTGGGATTGTCATGGGATTCCCATGCAGGGAAACTAATCCTTGCAGAAAGGAAAAGGCTTGGTAAAGGTCACATGGGGACCCCAACTGATTTTGTGCAGTCTCCAAAGCACTAGACACATTCCTGAAACATCACCAGTTTTAAAACAGATTTCCAAATATTTTTGGCATAAGAAAGGACTTTATCTCTCACTGAGGCACTGATCTGGGTGGAGGACTTCTTTAAACCTAGTTAATGGAATAGTCAGAGGGAAAGAAAAGGAAACTATATGGAAGAAAAGGGATCCCTATAGGCTCTCTTAAAGTGGGGGGGGGGGAGGATAATGGTGAAGGGAGAAAGATTACATGTCCAGGGATGGACAGAAGAAACAGGAAGACATGGGAAACTAGCCTTTGGTACTCTAGGAATTAAAACGAAAACGTGTATTTCAGATAAGGGTGGTCGTTTGAAGGATTTGTTTTGAAAAACTTTACATGTGTGAAGATCCAAGCATTTCAGCCTAACGCTGAATACTAGGATTGAGAATCTAAAGGTCTATCCAGGGGGTTTTTACAGATGTGATTTTTATCCTCTTCAGCAACACCCTGATGAAATCTTCTAAAGCAGGTTTTAAGCTGAGGCCCTGCAGACTAACCAGTTCTCAGCCCAAAGGTTTATCAGCAAATTCAGAAACTGTCTGTGTATGAATGCAGGGGGGTTGGGCAGGGCTGGGCAGGTTGGCAAATCCTGTGAAATGGCTTCATTGCCACTTGAATGGCTCTTTAACAATATGAACGTTCTGCTAAGGGAAGGAGGCGTGGGAGAGGGTACGAATCAGGCGATTCGTGGTGCTCCTAAAAGTGCTGGGAGGGAGGGGAAGGAGTAGGACGTGTGGGGCTCCGGTGCCCCAGTGCGTGAGAGGCACGTGCGTTGAGGAGGAAGGAAGACATGGGGATCCTTAGGTCGCAGGTTGCCCACCACTGGAGAAAGCAGGAACGCTCTGTGTCCTCCTGCACATGGGCCCATAGGGGGACCTGTAAGACCCACCCACTGGGGGCAACACAAGCACCTTCCTGGGCCACTGAGTGACTCCGGTTCTTTGTGCTCCTCTCCAGGTATCAATGAATGTTCCCAAGTCCCCCCCCGCCCTGCGGCCCGAATGCCATCTGCATTGACACTCAGAGAAGTTTTTCCTGCAAGTGTGAACCTGGCTACAGCTCTTCCAAAGGAGACTCCTGGCTGCCCGGCAGCGTCGCCCCTCTGGATTGCTCAGGTGAGAGCCAGTGGGAAGCCGAAGGTGTTCTCCCAGCAGGGTCTCTCCTGCCCCGAGCCGGTCATGGAGGGACTCCCGGCGCACACCAGCCCCTCGGCCCAGCTGTGTCTGGTGCCCTCCTGGGCCTGGAGAGAGCCAGCACCCCTGGGACCACGGCCGTCTCCGCGCAGCCTTTGCTCTCAGGGATGCCCATGGCCGGGCACCAAAGCCCTTTCCTGCTCATTGCCGCATGCTCAACACACTGGGGTGGCTCGTGACGGGCCGGATCCTCACCCAGGGTGAAGGGCGCAGAGTCACTGGGGCCAGACCCTCAGTGCTGCTGCTCCATCGACTCCCTTGAAACAACAGTGATTTGCCGTCAGCCGGGCTGGGACCGGGCTTTGCCCTGCTCTGAAACGTCGGGCTGGGGCTGGGGCAGGGCTGAGGGGTGGGGGTGTAAGGAATGAGCTAAAGCTTGTGACGGACACGGGAAATCTGGGCAACAGGCTGCCCCAGGTGCACCAATGGGGATGTGTGGATGAGACCCAGGGTGGAGACGTGCTGAGTGTTTGCTGAGCAACCTCTGCACCCACGGTTACGGAGGAGGGGCGGGTGCCCAGTCTCTGAGCATGTGGCCCTGCAACAATGGGCAAGTAGAATTAACTTGAGACTCGGTTCCCCATCTGCAAAATGGGCAGAACAGCCTCTGTCCACCCAATGTCATCGAAGCCCGTTCACAGGATCAGCATGTGCAGCACCCGCACCTGTTCTGACCCTCCCCACCGCCGGCTTTTCCTTTCCTGCCCCAGGGGAAGGGCCTGCAGAACTTTTCTCATGCCCATGGGCCACTGCTGCACCTGCCAACAAGAGTTAAAGTCTGTGCCCCAAACCCCTGCCATTGCTTGGTGAACAGTGGCGGAGGGTGGGGGCCGGAAGGGGGAAGGAGTGAGCAAGGACAGGGCAGTTAGGAGAAGAGGCATAAAGGAGGAGGGGCCAGGGTATTTGGGTTTGAGGTAGATCTCGGATTGCACTGAAATTCAGAAAGAGATTTTGTGCTTAAAAAGGTTGGAGACCCCTGGATTAGACTGAGATGTAAAAATAGCTAGAACATCTGACGGGACCTTCCGAAGCATCTACTGCCAGTCCCTGAGGAAAGCAGGTTTTGGGGCATGAGGGTCACTGGTCTGACCCAGTCTGGCCATCCCTGTGTTCCTAAATGACAGATGTTTTCAGACCTGAATGGTAAATGTTCCATTCATGATTTTGATGCACTAACCCATGATCCATGCGGTTTATTAGCTGGCTCCAAATGTCACAGCCACTGTCTTTGCTGATGCACAAAAAGGAGGATCTCTGCAGTGGAAAGCAGCGATGGGCAAGGATAGTGAGTGGGCTGCATGAGTGATCCTCTTGCCCCTCAGAGGGCCGGAGCAGTTTATGGCCCCCTTGGGTTCCTCCTGCAGCCTTGCAGAGACCCCATCTGCCCCTCTCCCCACGCACCTCTGACATACCGAGGCACTGGAGCTCCGCACTTCCTGCTGCTCCCCCTCCCTCCCAGAGCTGGAATGCTGCCAACAGCTGATGCGCAGTGTTCCAGCCCAGGCAGGGTGGCGTGGGAGGGGGTACGGAGCACAAATCAGGCGATTTGTGGTGCTCCTAAAAGTGCTGGGAGGGAGGGGAAGGAGTAGGACGTGTGGGGCTCCGGTGCCCCAGTGCGTGAGAGGCGCGTGCGTTGAGGAGGAAGGAAGACATGGGGATCCTCAGATCGCAGGTTGCCCACCACTGGAGAAAGCAGGAGCGCTCTGTGTCCTCCTGCCCACGGGCCCATAGGGGGACCTGTAAGACCCACCCACTGGGGGCAACACAAGCACCTTCCTGGGCCACTGAGTGACTCCGGTTCTTTGTGCTCCTCTCCAGGTATCAATGAATGTTCCCAAGTCCCCCCGCCCTGCGGCCCAAATGCCATCTGCATTGACACTCAGAGAAGTTTTTCCTGCAAGTGTGAACCTGGCTACAGCTCTTCCAAAGGAGACTCCTGCCCGGCAGCGTCGCCTCTCTGGATTGCTCAGGTGAGAGCCAGTGGGAAGCCGAAGGTGTTCTCCCAGCAGGGTCTCTCCTGCCCCGAGCCGGTCATGGAGGGACTCCCGGCGCACACCAGCCCCTCGGCCCAGCTGTGTCTGGTGCCCTCCTGGGCCTGGAGAGAGCCAGCACCCCTGGGACCACGGCCGTCTCCGCGCAGCCTTTGCTCTCAGGGATGCCCATGGCCGGGCACCAAAGCCCTTTACTGCTCATTGCCCCGTGCTCAACACACACCTGGGTGTCTCATGTGGGGCTGGATCCTCGCCCAGGATGAGGGGCGCAGAGTCAGTGGGGCCAGGCCCCCAGGGCTGCTGCTCCATCAACTCCCTGGAAACAACAGCGATTTGCCATCAGCCGGACTGTGACCGAGGCTTTGCCCTGGTCTGACACACCGGGCTGGGGTTGGTGCAGGGCTGGGGAGGGGACATAAGGAATGAGCTAAAGCTTGTGATGGACATGGGAAATCTGGGCGACAGGGCGCACCAGGTGCACCAGTGGGGCCGTGTGGATGGAGACCCAGGGTGGAGACGTGCTGAGGGACAGCTGAGCAGCCTCTGCTCCCATCGGTTACGAGGTAGGGGCGGGTGCCCTGCCTCTGAGCACGTGGCCCTGCAATAATGGGCAAGGAGATCTGGGGAGAGAAAACTGTCTCCAGGCCACAGCGGGGGAAACTGAGGCATCAGGTGGCGAAAAGACTTGACCAAAGTCACACAGAGTCTGTGCAAGAGCTAGGAGTGGAACCCAGGAGCCCCAACTCCCCCTTTTGCTTTATCTGCTAGACCTCACTCCCCTCTTGGAGTCTTGCCTGGGCACCATCCTGCCAGGACCAATCCACCACCTTCCTACCCCACCGCCAGCAATAGAACCCAGGTGTCCGGACTCCCCTTGCTCCCTCCCCAGGCACCTCCCTGCTCCAGTTCCCAACTCTCCCTCTCCTCACAGAGCTGAGAAGGGAACCCAGGCGACCTGGCTCCATCTTCCCAGGCCACTAGCACTGTTGACTCTTTGGGATGGGCAACACATTGCAAACCTGCTGGGAGCCATATTCCTTGCACAGTGCTTCCTCTGATGCCAGCTGCTGGCCCTGCTCCCACCCCGCCCCGTCCTCCCACCAAGAGGAGGCTCTGTTGTGCAGAGGTGGGCCCATCTGCATTCAGCGGTGTGCCTTGAGGACACCACCAGCACCAGGACCCGAGGGGGCCACTGCTGCCCCTGCAAACCTGACTTTGCATCCTGTTCTGAGGAGCAGCATGTCACTGATGCAGCAGTGCAGTGCAATGGTGAGAGCCAGTTCAGGAACAGGGCAGAGTCACTGATGCAAAAGGCCCCTGGTGCTGATGGAAAGATTCCCACAGTGGGGTTTGGGTTAGTGTGGGGGGCTGGGGCAGTGAACACTGGTGTCCTAGCGTCACACATGGCCGATCTGGATTCTTCCCCCTTAGATATTGACGAATGTTCCCGAGACCCATCGCCCTGTGACCCCAATTCCACCTGCACCAACACGCTGGGCAGTTACACCTGCACGTACCGGGCAGGCTCCCTCCCGCGCAGCCAGCCTGACACCCCCTTCAACTACACAGGTAAGTGTCTGATGTGCGGGATGCGGGTTGTGGGGAGTTGCTAACACTGGTTCTGCAGTGGCCCCCAGGTGAGATCAGCTCTGCCTTCCCCATTCCTACTTCCTCCGGAGTCCCAGGCACTACTGCTACAGCGATTTCATAGCGATGGTACCAGAGGTTCCCAGCCTGACTAGTTAGAGGATCCGCTGCCACACAGCGCACTTCCTCCCGCCCTCTGCTCGCAAAATCCCACCTGTCCAGTGGATCTGGGGAGAGACAGTGGGATTGTCATGGGATTCCCATGCAGGGAAACTAATCCTTGCAGAAAGGAAAAGGCTTGGTAAAGGTCACATGGGGACCCCAACTGATTTTGTGCAGTCTCCAAAGCACTAGACACATTCCTGAAACATCACCAGTTTTAAAACAGATTTCCAAATATTTTTGGCATAAGAAAGGACTTTATCTCTCACTGAGGCACTGATCTGGGTGGAGGATTTCTTTAAACCTAGTTAATGGAATAGTCAGAGGGAAAGAAAAGGAAACTATATGGAAGAAAAGGGATCCCTATAGGCTCTCTTAAAGTGGGGGGGGAGGATAATGGTGAAGGGAGAAAGATTACATGTCCAGGGATGGACAGAAGAAACAGGAGGACATGGGAAGCTAGCCTTTGGTACTCTAGGAATTAAAACGAAAACGTGTATTTCAGATAAGGGTGGTCGTTTGAAGGATTTGTTTTGAAAAACTTTACATGTGTGAAGATCCAAGCATTTCAGCCTAACGCTGAATACTAGGATTGAGAATCTAAAGGTCTATCCAGGGGTTTTTACAGATGTGATTTTTATCCTCTTCAGCAACACCCTGATGAAATCTTCTAAAGCAGGTTTTAAGCTGAGGCCCTGCAGACTAACCAGTTCTCAGCCCAAAGGTTTATCAGCAAATTCAGAAACTGTCTGTGTATGAATGCAGGGGGGTTGGGCAGGGCTGGGCAGGTTGGCAAATCCTGTGAAATGGCTTCATTGCCACTTGAATGGCTCTTTAACAATATGAACGTTCTGCTAAGGGAGGGAGGCGTGGGAGAGGGTACGGAGCACGAATCAGGTGATTCGTGGTGCTCCTAAAAGTGCTGGGAGGGAGGGGAAGGAGTAGGACGTGTGGGGCTCCGGTGCCCCAGTGCATGAGAGGCGCGTGCGTTGAGGAAGAAGGAAGACATGGGGATCCTCAGGTCGCAGGTTGCCCACCACTGGAGAAAGCAGGAACGCTCTGTGTCCTCCTGCCCACGGGCCCATAGGGGGACCTGTAAGACCCACCCACTGGGGGCAACACAAGCACCTTCCTGGGCCACTGAATGACTCCGGTTCTGTGTGCTCCTCTCCAGGTATCAATGAATGTTCCCAAGTCCCCCCGCCCTGCGGCCCGAATGCCATCTGCATTGACACTCAGAGAAGTTTTTCCTGCATGTGTGAACCTGGCTACAGCTCTTCCATGGGAGACTCCTGGCTGCCCAGCAGCGTCGCCCCTCTGGACTGCTCAGGTGAGAGGCAGTGGGAAGCCCGAAGGCGTTCTCCCGGCAGGGTCTCTCCTGCCCCCAGCCGGTGATGGAGGGACTCCCGGCGCACACCAGCCCCTCGGCCCAGCTGTGTCTGGTGCCCTCCTGGGCCTGGTGAGAGCCAGCACCCCGGGACCACGGCCATCTCCGCACAGTCTTTACTCTCAGGGATGCCCATGGCCGGGCACCAAAGCCCTTTGCTGCTCATTGCCCCATGGTCAACACACACCAGGGTGGCTCGTGCGGGGCCGGATCCTCCCCCAGAGTGAAGGGCGCAGAGTCACTGGGGCCAGGCCCCTGGGGCTGCTGCTCCATTGATGCCCCGGAAACAACAGCGATTTGGCGTCAGCCGGGCTGGGACCGAGGCTTTGCCCTGCTCTGACACACCGGGCTGGGGCTGGCACAGGGCTGGGGGGTGGCGGGGTGGGGGCCATAAGGAATGTTCTAAAGCTTGTGATGGACACGGGAAGTCTGGGCGACAGGGTGCACCAGGCGCACCAATAGGGCCGTGTCGATGGAGACCCAGGGTGGAGACGTGCTGAGGGACAGCTGAGCAGCGTCCGCTCCCATCGGTGCCCTGCCTCTGAGCACGTGGCCCTGCAGTAATGGGCAAGGAGATGTGGGGAGAGAAATTTGACTCCGTGTCACTATCTCCATCTTGCCCAGGGGCCTGGCAAGTCCTTTGCCCCCTTTATTCCCACATCTGGCACAATGGGCCTCTGATCCCGGTTTGGGCCTGTAAGTGTCACTGTGATTAATAATCGATTCCCTGTTCTTCTGTTTAGATATTGATGAATGTTCTCAGGTCCCTTCGGTCTGTGGCCTTCACAGCTCCTGCGTCAACACCCCGGGGAGTTACAGCTGCTGGTGCCAACTAGGCTATTCTTCCCCCGGGGGCAACTCGTGGAAACCTGGCGACAAGCACAGCTTGAACTGCAAAGGTACCAGTCGCGACAAGCTGCCCTCCCTGGCAAAGCCATGGAATAGATATCGGGCCCTGATGGTCTCAAAGGCTGGGATGCGGGTGGTACTCCCTGTGCTCCATGCTTGAGAAGCTGCCCACAAACCGATGTGTGCGTAGCTAGGCCCTGGCATGTTTGTGATCATTATATAGTATAAGCAGGGCTCGACAATTAATATAATCTACTCGCCCGTGGCGCATGTGCAGCATGGCGAAGCGCGCAGCTGGCGAGCCCTGAGTATAAGTGTCTGTGCCAGCACAGCCTTTGCTTCCTCTTTGAGAGATGTCCCCGTGGTTGCGCCACATTAGGTCAGCGCGCCGCCGCCGAGCCATTGATCGGAGATTTTAGAGCAGTGTCCCTGCGGCCCCGCATGCGCATGTCTGCCATCACGTGCTCTTACGTGGCAGGCATCATGCATGCACGGACCCTCCCTCCTCACGCCCCCATCCAAATTCCTTCTCTACTGCCTCCCGCTGGAGATTGCGCTCAGCAGTGCTCCCTACCTCATTTCCATTTTTACATTTGACCCCTTTTTAAAACCAAGCTTTTTCTCACTAGTTGGTCAGTTGTTGGTAGTTTAGTCTAAAGTTTTTTTTAAAAAAAACTGGAATAGAATAGAATAGAATAGAATAGAATCGTTTTTTTTCTTTCTCCCCCAGTTCATTCCCTTCCTGTAGTTAGATAGTTGTTCAGCGCCATGCCTGGCTCACTGGGTATTAATCGCTGTTCCTCCTGCAAACAGTCTCTCCCCATCTCGGATGGACATGCACAATGTGTCCGCTGCCTCGGAGAGGCTCATGTTTCTCAAAAATGGCTACATTGTGCAAAACTGAAATCGTGGTCGTGACAGGACAGAGACCTGCCTCTCAAGTGAATTCTACTTGAAAACTCACTCAGGTCAACAGCCCGAGGAAGTGAAACAAAGCAGAGCAAAAAGCCATCAAAAAGCGAGCCTCATCCCTGCCTCAGGAGATGCCGGTGTCTTCCTCACGGCCAGTGCCAAGAACGGCAGCGGTGCTGTGCCTAAGCACCTATGACGCTCCAGGCATCTCTGGAGCCGCTAGCACAGCTGGCAAAGGGGGACACTCAAACCTCCGCTCTGATGCACCAGGCTTTAAGTGCCCGCCTCATCAGCTGCGATAACATCTGGCACTGAAACTGCCTTGCCGACGCAGCGCTAGAGCGTAGCACCTCCTGTAAGTCCTGCCACCGATGCCTCTGCCTCAGAGGTGCCTAGCGTATCTCTAGTCTGTTCAGCACTGAGGCATAATCCAACTCCTCAGATAGCACCAGCGCTTCCTACTTCGGCACCGTCAATGCCACCTCACCAATATGAGCAACATAGAGACTTACTAGTCTCCTCCGCGTTCAATTCACCATTTCTCAATCTGATTCTCCTGCTACGTTAACATCAGAGATGACATTATCTCCAGGAAGATTTTCATCTGAATCTGAAGATGACCCTGATGTGGGGTTTTCTCCAGAAAACTCTCCCCACACAGATCTGCACCTCAGCCCGGCTCTGAGTCCACTGCCCTTCTGGGCCTGGAGAGAGCCAGCACCCCTGGGACCACGGCTGTCTCCACGCAGCCTTTGCTCTCAGGGATGCCCATGGCCGGGCACCAAAGCCCTTTGCTGCTCATTGCCCCGTGCTCAACACACACCGGGGTGGCTCGTGCGGGGCTGGATCCTCCCCCAGAGTGAAGGGCGCAGAGTCACTGGGGCCAATGCCGCCGGTGCTGCTGCTCCATCGTCTCCCTTGAAACAACAGCGATTTGCCCTCAGCCGGGGTGGGACGGGGCTTTGCCCTGCTCTGACACACCGGGCTGGGGCTGGGGCTGGCACAGGGCTGGGGAGGGGGTGTAAGGAATGAACTAAAGCTTGTGACGGACACGGGAAATCCGGGCGACAGGCACACCAGGCGCACCAATGGGGCCGTGTGGGGGCAACACAAGCACCTTCCTGGGCCACTGAGTGACTCCGGTTTTGTGTGCCCCTGTCCAGGGGATCAATGAATGTTCCGAAGTCCCCCAGCCCTGCGGCCCGAATGCCCTCTGCCTTGACACTCAGAGAAGTTTTTCCTGCATGTGTGAACCTGGCTACAGCTCTTCCAAAGGAGACTCCTTGCTGCCCGGCAGCGTCGCCCCTCTGGACTGCTCAGGTGAGAGCCAGTGGGAAGCCCGAAGGCGTTCTCCCGGCAGGGTCTCTCCTGCCCCCCAGACAGTCACGGAGGGACTCCCGGCGCACACCAGCCCCTTGGCCTGGCTCTGTGTCCGGTGCCCTCCTGGGCCTGGTGAGAGCCAGCACCCTTGGGACCATGGCCGTCTCCGCGTAGCCTTGGCTGTCTCGGATGCCCTTGGCCGGGCACCAAAGCCCTTTGCTGCTCATTGACCCGTGCTCAACACACGCCGGGGTGGCTCGTGCGGGGCCGGATCCTCCCCCAGGGTGAAGGGCGCAGAGTCACTGGGGCCAGGCCCCCGGTGCTGCTGCTCCATCGACTCCCCTGAAACAACAATGATTTGCCGTCAGCCGGGCTGGGACCGGGGCTTTGCCCTGCTCTGACACACTGGGCTGGGGCTGGCACAGGGCTGGGGAGGGGGCGTAAGGAATGAACTAAAGGTTGCGACGGACACAGGAAATCCCAGCGACAGGGTGCACCAGGCGCACCAATGGGGCTGTGGGGATGGAGACCCACGGTGGAGACATGGTGAGGGACAGCTGAGCAGCCTCCACTTCATTGGTTACCGGGGAGGGGCGGGCGCCCTGCCTCTGAGCACACGGCCCTGCAATAATGGGCAAGGAGATCTGGGGAGAGAAAATTGTCTCCATATCACAGTTGGGGAAACTGAGGCATCAGGTGGGAAAATGACTGGACCAAAGTTGCAGAGAATCTGTGCAAGAGCTTAGAGTGGAACCCAGGAGCCCCGACTCCCTCCTTCTGCTTAATCTGCTAGACCTCACTCCTCTCCTGGAGCTCAGGGTAGAACCCAGGAGTCCGGCCTGTGCACCATCCTGCTAGGACCAATCCAGCACCTTCCTACCCCACCGCCAGCAATAGAACCCAGGTGTCTGGACTCCCCTTCTCCCCTCCCCCAGCTCCTCCCTGCTCCAGCCCCCAACCCTCACTTTTTTCACAGAGCTGAGAAGGGAACCCAGGCGTGCTGGCTCCCACTTCCCAGGCCACTAGCACTGTTGCCTCTGGGGGATGGGCAGCACATTGCAAACATGCTGGGAGCCATATTCCTTGCACAGTGCTTCCTCTGATCCCAGCTGCTGGCCCTGCTCCTCCCCTCCCACACATCCTCCTACCAAGAGAAGGCTCTGTTTTGCAGACTAGGGCCCATCTGCATTCAGTTATGTGACTTTGGACACCACCTGCACCCACATCCCAGAGGGTCACTGCTGCCTCAGCAAGCCCGGCTTTGCATCCGGTTCTGGGGTGCAGCGCGTCACTGACCCAGCAGCGCAGCGCAATGGTGAGAGCTGGTTCAGGCACAGGACAGAGTGACTGATGCAAAAGGCCCCTGGGGCTGCTGGGAAGATTCCCACTGGATCCAGTGGGGTTTGAGTTGGTGTGTGGGGCTGAAGCAGTAGGACACTGGTGTGCTAGGGTCGCACATGGCCAACCTGGATTCTGTCACCTAGATATGGATGAATGTTCCCACAACCCATCTCCCTGCGGCCCCGACTCCATCTGCAGCAACACACCGGGCAGTTACACCTGCACGTGCCAACCAGGCTACCTCCCGCCCAGCCAGTCTGACATCCGCTTCAGCTGCACAGGTAATTGCCTGACACGGGGGGTTGCATGTGGGGCTCTGGGTATGAGAGGCTAATGCCTGCTGACCAGGTCACCCTGCAGTCGAGAGCTAGGCACGGAGCGGCTCTGCCGGCCCACCTGGGATTCTGACTCTCCAAAGCCCCGACAGCTGCCGAGATTTCATGGGGATGGTACCTGAGGCTCCTTCCCACCCAGCTAGAAGAGCTACAGGATCAGCTGCCAGGCAGTTCTCTTTCTCTGGCTCTCTGCTCCTGAAACCCCACAGTCCCTTTGGCCCGGGAGACTCATATCCTCTGGTGGAGCCTCATTCTCTGCCTTAGCGTCGGAGCATGGACTGGACTGGTGTCATTAGACTGAACTCCATGGGCAGCGGTCGGCACAGCGGCCCTGTTCTTATATGTAACACGCTGTGGGCGGGAGTTGACCCTGGAGACTTTGGGCCTGGCCTTGTGACATTGTTTAGATGAAACATTTGGGCTTTTTTGCTTAAAAATGAGGCTTCATTGGGAAATTTAGCTAAAACCAACCACCCGAATGCAACCCAGCCACAAATGAAAAGAAACATGAAACCGAAGCCTGATGTTGGGGTGAAGGCTCGATCCCAGATGAACCATTTGGGGTGTTTGTTTCAGTGGGAAAAGACCCAAAACATCCACCTTGGGTTGCTCAGGGACAATTTCCTCCTGGCTATTTTTATCCTGGTTTGGTCCCTGCACTGAAAACATCCAGGATTCGCTCAGCTCTTCTCTGGCCACTGAAGATGATCCAAGACTCCAAACCCTGTGTCCCACTGTCCCTGCTGCCTGAGATAATGGGCCGAGTCTGTTCCTGGGAGGCGCCATGAGACCAAAAACCTCTGTGCCTTGGTCAGGTTCCTGGGTCCAGCCCCAGGGTGTGGGTGTGGGTGTGTTACGGTGTGGATGTGACAGGGGGACATCGCAGGGCAGCAGGGAGGTGCGAGTCCAGTTCAGTCAGACACACACCCCCTAGAATGGTGGAGCATTCACAGGGGGCAGGCAGCGGATGGGCCAGTGCCCTAGAGCTGCCCTGTCCCAGATCCCAGGAGTGCGCTGGGCAGAGCCTGAGCCGCACAGTGGCCGTGCTGCTTTGTAGCCCAGACAGAACCGGCGAGCGTGTGTCCGCCCAGCTGGGGAATCGCAGCTGTAGCTGCAGTGCCGACAGGGCCCCAGGCTGGGGTATCGCAGGTCACATGCAGCGCTGCAGCCGGACAACCTCCCAGGACAAAACACTCACGGGAGAGACCCAGGTGCCTGTCCCCTGCTTGCAATGACTGTGTTACCCAATCACAGAGCTGGAGAGAGACCAGCCATGCAGCCTAGTGGTTAGGGCTCTCTCCTGAGAGTTTGGGGACCCCACAGATCTACATGAGGCAGAAGAGGGATTTGACTCTATGTCCCTCTCTCAGATATCGGTTATAAGAGCTCTTGGACAGGTTGGTGTTAGCCTGTAACTTTAAAAACAATATTGTTGTTAGTCTCTGAGGGTATGTCTACACTAGCCCCCTAGTTCAAACTAGGGAGGCTAATGTAGGCATTCGAAGTTCCTCGTGGAATGAGGTGTACCGGTAGTTCGAATTAGAAATACTAATTGAACTACCTACTCCATGCCACGTGTAGCCACGGGCACAGAGTTTGGACTAAGGGGGATTTAAAAATGGCGGCACCCGTGAAGATGCAAATGAAGCCCGGGATATTTAAATCCCGGGCTTCATTTGCAACTTCGAATGCCTACATTAGCCTCCCTAGTTCGAACTAGGGGGCTAGTGTAGACATACCCTGAGGTGCCACAGGACCACTTGTCAGTTATTAGAGGGACTAGAGGGGTGCAGCACTATCCCCTCTCCTGCTGTCCTTGACAAAGGGTGAACTGACTCCTAGGTAAGGCGCCTGGCTGTGACTGCAAAGAGGAAATAGCCGCCGCACTTCCATCCGGATTGAGGATCAGCAAACAGTCGGGTTTACTTGGGTGGTAACCCCTAGGCTTGAAAGTCACTGGTTGTACAAGCAGCTTTTTAACCCCTTTGCATCCCTGGGGATGCTAATTTCACAGGCCACCGTATTTACTAATCTGCACATTTGATGGAGAGTTTTTTTGTTCATTTCATTTCCTCCTAGAGGTCACTTCAAAGTGTCGGGCCCATTTCTTGGAAGAGAACGATCTGGTGAGGAAATCCCAGAACCAGAGTCTGGACACAGCTCACGGCTCATCCCCAGAGGATGTAGGTATCCTGGCAACGTCGCCAGGCCCCGCTGTTCTCAGGATGCTCACGGCAAAGGCAGCGCAGGGAACCCCAGCTGAAGTGACTCAGTGATTTTGGGGGTGCCAGGGAGGGGCGCTTGCCACTTCCCAGGCAAGTAACTTCTTAAAGGGACCTGGCATTAGGGCCGCCAAAACTGAGTTGTTTTGGAGCCCAGGTCAGTGTTGCCTGTCACCCCGTCCCCAACAGCGAAGCCACGCACACGTAGTATATTTGGCACAGGGGATTTTCATCCCTGGGGCGACAGGCTGCCCTTCCTGCCAGCAAACCAGCAGCAACGTGCAGGTCGCAGGAGAGTGGCAAGAACTGTCAAATCTTGAGCGGGTGGAAAATCCCAGTTTAGGAAGCCATAGCTCCTCCCCTGAGCCCCACAGTACCACCAACAGAACCTCTGCCCCCATCCTCCCAGGGCCGACTTATCCAGTAGGCACAGTGCCTAGGGCCCACAATACTTTTAGGGGCTCACAAAAATGTTTTAATTTCTTTTAAAATCAGAAGAAAAAAAATGAACTTTTAGGGTCGAAGAAAATGTTTTAATTTTTTTCTCACATCAGAAAAAAATGAAACTTTTAGGGCCTACGAAAACCTATTAAATTTTGCCTAAAACAGAAAAAAAATAAAATGTTGAAGTATTTAAAGTTATATCAAAAATAATTTTTAATATTTTTTTTTATGGAGGGAGGGGCCCACGAAGGCAAAAGTGCCTAGGGCCCACGAAAGTCATAATGTGGCCCTGGATCCTCCTTGTTCCTTTCTGCCATCCACAATCCTTTGCAGTAGTATTCTGACTTCAAGGAGGTGCTGCAGAGATACCGCCCCCAAGATCAGGGTCCCCGTTGTGTCAGGTGCTGCATAGCCACGCAGCAACAGGCCGTCCATGTGCCCCAGACTTACTCTCTGGCTACGTCTACACTGGCAGCTTCTTGCGCAAGAACTCTTCCAGAAGAGAGCATCTACACTGGCATGTGCTTTTGCGCAAGAGCATCCATGCCAGTGTAGACGCTCTCTTGCGCAAGAAAACTCTGATGGCCATTTTAACCATAGGGCTTTCTTGCGCAAGAAATTCATGTTGCCTGTCTACACTGGCCTCTTGCGCAAGAACAGTTGCGCAAAAGGGCTTATTCCTGAGCGGGAGCATCATAGTTCTTGCGCAAGAAGCCCTGATTTCATACATTAGAACATCAGTTTACTTGCGCAAGAACACGCGGCCAGTGTAGACAGGCAGCAAGTTTTTGCGCAAGATCGCGCCAGTGTAGACACAACCATCTGAGTGAGGAAAACGGGATTGGTCGCCCCACTGTACAGCTGGGGAATGGAAGCCTTGCAAAATAAGGCAGCTTAGTGACTATGCTACAGTTTGAACCCCTAGCTGCTGGGTCCCAGCCCAAGGCCTTAACCACAAGCCCAACCTTCCAGCTGTGATGTTGACTTTGTGTTGTGCTGTGTGCTTCTCCCTTCTGCTCCGGCTCCCTCCTGCCACCCTGCACAGGCCGCCTACTGCACTTTACTGAAATCTACCTTCAGGGCCTTGGGAGAGCCCTGCAAAGAGAAGAACTCAGCCGTGTGTCTGGAGGTAAGAGAGGGGGAGGTGTCTCTGGGTGTTTTATAGCAACTTTCAGGTGTAAGAAGGTATGAACAGCCATACTGGGTCAAACCAATGGTATCCCGTCTTCTGATTGGCCAATGGCAGGTGTCCCAGGCGGAACAGATAATCACCGAGTGAATCCGCCCCTGTTACCCATTCCCAGCTGTTGACATACACAGGGTAGGGACACCATCCTTGCCCATCCTGGCTAATAGCCTTTGATGGACCTATCCACCATGAATATATCTAGCTCTTTTTTTGAACCCTGTTGTAGTCTTGACCTTCACAACATACATCTGGCAAGGAGTTCCACAGGTTGACTGTGTGTTGTATGATGAAATACTTCCTTTTCTTTGTTTTAAACCTGCTACCTATTAATTTCATATGATGATCCTTAGTTCCTGTGTTATGAAAAGGAGTAAATAACTTTTCCAAGGAGTAAATAACTTATTCACTTTCTCCACACTAGCCATAATTTTATAGACCTCTATCCTATCCCCCCTTAGTCATTTCTTAAGTCCCAGTCTTATTAAGCTCTCCTCATATGGCAGCCATTCCATGCTCCTAATCAGTTTTGTGGCCCTTTTCTGAACCTTTTCCAATGGGAAGATATCCAAGAAGGAGTAAATAACGTCTTTATTCACCTTTTCCCCACCAGTCAGGACTTTATAGCCCACTATCCTATCCCTCTATGTTGTCTTTTTTTTTCAAGCTGAAAAGTCCAATTTGTATTAATCTCTCCTAATATGGCAGCTGTTCCATACCCCTAATCCTCTGAATTTTTTCCAATGCCAAGAATCTTTTTTTGAGATGAGGCGACCACATCTGCACGCAGCATTCAAGATGTGGGCGTCCCATTGAGTTATATAGAGGCGATCTGACATGTTCTGTTTTATTCTCTATCCCCCTCCTAATGATGCCCAACATCCTGTTTAATTTTTTGACTGCGGCTGCAGACTGATCAGATGTTTTCTAAGAACTCTCCACAATGACGCCAAAATCTCTTTTCTTTTCAGTCGTCACAGCTAATTCAGACCCGATCCTTGGATGAGATTACAGCTAGAGTTAGACCCTGCTGAGTCACCCTGGCCACCGAATCCCACCTCATCACTGCTTTCAACCCTAGGACTTGGCAGGCTAATAGCGTAACCTGTGAGAATCTCAACAGTTACATGCACCCGCAGTGGCAGCCGGCTTCCCAGGAGCAGGGCAGGAACCTGCGTGTAAACATGAACGTCAAGGATAAGCCCAAGCTTAGCGGATCACCGTTTGCACAGTCACACATTCACATCCCTATTCTGCATCCAACTCACACCCCGCACCTCCCCATAGACAAGTGTGGCCCTTGACCACTTACCAAAATCTTGGAGTGGCCTCCCCATCAAAAATCATTGCCCACCCCAGTGTAGTGAGATCTAATTGGTGCCATGAAAGCATGGCCAGAGCAGGGACACCCGGTTTTAGAAGCATGAGCCGATAGCACCTGAGCCAAGGCTCACCGAAGTCGTTCAGAGCTGCCTGTTGGCCTTAGAGCGAACCCCAAGTCCTGTTGCTGGCTCAGACCTCGATGGACCAGCCACGAGAGGGGACACATTGTGCAGGGGACACAGGCCAACGGTGGATCCTCAGCTCGTGGAGGACGAGGGGCGGGGCCCATCAGCAGCTCGTAGGAGATTGGCTGACAGTTGCTGGGGTAACGCAGCACAGCCAATAAGAGCTCTCTCTTGCTTGGCCTCCCGTAGAAAGCTGCTGGGGGATTTGCCTCCATCCTGGAGCAGACGTCCTCCTGGTCCAACCTGAGCACGGAGCAGCTCTCCGTCTTGGCCACCATCGTCCTGCACAGCGTGGAGAGGATTGTGATGGACGTCCTCACCAACCCCACCGAGAACGGGAACCTGACCTTCCGGACGGAGCAGCTGGGTAGGGGGAGCCAGGCCTGGAGGGGGACAAGACGTGGCACGAGGGCAGGGAGAGGTGGCAGCTGGAAATCACAAGCAGCATGAGTCTGACCAAGTAGGGGTGGAGCCTGCCAGGGGACCAATCAGCAGGTGCCATATCCAGTTAGCACATTTCTCCTTATGACCATTACGGTAGCACCTACAAACCTCTGCTGAGACCGGGGCCCAGTTGTAGGCGGCGCTGCCCAGACACAGAGGGAGAGACGGTCTCTGCTGCGAATAGCTTACAGTGCAGACAGACAAAAAGGGAGGCTTATTATCCTCATTTGACAGAGGGGGAAACTGAGGCAGGGAGCTGCAGTAACTGCCCTAGGTCACGCAGGGTGTCTGTCATGGAGCTGGCAGCTCAGCTGGGATTTCCTGCATCCCCGGAGATTGCCTGAACCACAAGGCTGTAACCCTCGACCCCAGCTCTCGGGGCTCCAGCCAGCATGTGCAGAAGGCTGCAGTTCCCATTCTCAAGCCAGGCCCCATCCCCTGCCCCCATCTATAGCTCCCCAATCCCCGTTTGTTCCTAATGCCCTTGGGGGGGGGGGCGTGGTCCGGTGCCCCCATGAAACTTTGTCCCTGTCTCTTTCCTGTGGGCACAAAACCGCTTCCCCTCTTAGCTGGATGGTTCCTTCTGTCTCTGCCGTCCCCTGCTGCTCTGCTATTCCAAGGGCCCCTGTCCAAGGAGCCATTGTGCTTGTCAGACTGTGCTCTTCCCCCCTCTCCTTAGATGTCCAGACCAAAGTCATTGGAGACGGCTGCAGCAGGGAGGACTCTGTCATCAGCCTGGGAGCCAAAGGGGAGAGCATGGAGATTAGCTGCAAAACGGTTCAGGGATCAACGGCGAAAGGTACCTCGTCACCACCAATGGGCATGGACTGGTGTGTGATGGACACGTCTCAGCTGCCCAATATGGTGTGGGAGTGGGGTAGGATCCCACCGAGGGGCAGTTTTACACAGTTAAAGTACGGGAGGTTTGAAACTCCCCGAAGCAGGAGATTCCAGCTTAGATGGACCACAGCTCTGTGCCGATATAGACAGAGATGGGAAACCGAACTAGATGGACTATTGATCTGATTTGAGATGGCAGAAGTATGAGACACGGGGCTCACAGACCAGACCTCTGTGCTATATTGACAATTCCTGGTTCTTAAGCCCTACAAATATAAATTCCTTCTGTCCTAGTCAAGCCTGCTGGAATAAAGGGAACTAGAAGATTAAAGAACAAGGGCTGGCAGGGACTGTTCCATCTCCACGGCTCTTCAGTGGAAAACTGGGTGTTAAGAAAGCCCAGTGCTTCAGGAAGTGGCTGATTTCTGCACAACACTTAGACTGCGTGTGGAAAAACTGGCTGCTCAAAATGCCCTCAGCCCGGACAGTCGTTCTGCTTTTGTCTGAAGAGCTAAAATATTTGGCCTGCTGCCTCATTCTCCCATTCTCCTCTATGGGCCTGACTCTCCCACCAGACTTCATCTCCCATGAGGCACTGTGGCTAGATGTTTCCCATGGTGCATCATGGGAGGGGCAAGCCAGGCTCATAGAGGAGAAATGGGAGCACCTGAACCATAACTCCCATGAGGCATTGCGGTGGCATTTTCAAACCAAACATTTGGTTTCATCTGTTTTGACCCAAACTCAAGATTTTCACCAGCTAGCTCTGTTAATATCAGCTGTTCAAGTACCTAAAAGGGTGTTACAAGGAGGATGGAGAAAAGTGTTCTCCTTAACCTCTGATGAGAGGAAAGAGGTAATGGGCTTAAATTGCAGCAAAGGAGGATTAGGTTGGACATTAAGAACAACTTTCTAGCTGTCAAGGTGGTTAAACACAGGGGGCTGCGTCTAGACTGGCAAGATTTTGCGCAAAAGCGGCCGCTCTTGCGCAAAATCTTGCCGCCTGTCTACACTGGCTGTGAGTATTTGCGCAAGAACACTGACTTTGTAATGTACAAAATCAGTGCTTCTTGCGCAAATACTATGATGCTCCCGCTCAGGCATAAGCCCTCTTGCGCAAGAATTCTTGCGCAAGAGGGGCCAGTGTAGACAGGAACGTTAATTTCTTGCGCAAGAAAGCCCGATGGCTAAAATGGCCATCGGAGCTTTCTTCATGAAGAGTCTACACTGGCACGGATGCTTTTGCGCAAAAGGTGTCTCTTGCGCAAAAAGCATCTGTGCCAAGTGTAGACGTCTCTTGCGCAAATACTTTTAACGGAAAAACTTTTCCGTTAAAAGTATTTGCGCAAAATCATGCCAGTCTAGACGTAGCCTGGAATAAATTGCCTAGGGAGGTTGTGGAATCTCCATCACTGGAGATGTTTAAGAGCAGGATAAATAAACACCTGTCAGGGATGGTTCAGAGCCGCGGGGTCCATCCAGTTCTGAACCAGTAGCCACTATAGTGGGTAGTGCTATGGCAAACTAGTCACACTCAAATAGCCATTTGTTAGACCCCATGGATCTAGATGGTGCTTGGTCCTGCCATGAGTGCAGGGGACTGGACTTGATCTTTCTCGAGGTCCCTTCCAGGTATAGTCTTCTAGGATTCTGTTTTGAGAAGACAGCCCTCAGGGACTCTCCAGAAACTATCACAGTCTGGGGGGATTTCTAAGAGCCGTCCACCCCTTATAACACAGTAACATTATAACAAAGACACAAAATGAAGGCGCTCCCAAGGTGCTGTGTAATTATAGACCCCTCCCCCTCATCTTGTCGCCAGTGCCCACTGGCTTGCTGTGCCATCATGTCACTGTTCTGAGCCTCATTGTAACCATTGGGGGATGTAAAGCAGAACATTGCCCTGCGCCTGGAGCAGGTCTGGGGGGTTGCCCAGCTCTTGGCGAGTCCCACGGTGGAACGTGGGGAAAGAAGCTGCCAACCCACCGGGTTTCTCCTTGGGGACACTTGCAGGTGCGGCTGGAGTGGCGTTTGCCTCCTACGTGGGCATGGAAACCATCATGAACGGCAGCTTCTTCCAAGGCCAGAAGGCCGCTTCTAGCCATGCCGTCCGGATGACTTCCAGGGTGGTGAGTGCCTGGCTGACCAGCCAGACCAAGACCGACTTCACAGATCCAGTTAACTACACCTTCCAGCACATCATGGTAAGTCCCTCCACGAGCGGCCGCTGGGGTTGAGCCTGGCTTTTCAGGAGCAGCCTGGCTCCTCTGGGGGGCGGGGGAAGTGGCACTGAATTAGCTCTCAGGTGGGGAGGGATTCCTGTGTTCTCCCCCCAGCGTGATGCTGCCCTGGGGCAATGTGAACACAGGATCTCTAGAGCTGAAAATCCGACTCTCAGCTTCAGTCATTAACAGGCCAGCACCTCCATTAACCAAGGCTCAGGAGCAGAGTCGTAAATGTCTGATCCCTGGACTTGGGAAGCAGGAGAAGTGAGCAAAGAGGAACACAGGGGAGACAGTGTGTCCTAGTGGATAGAGCACTGGTGGGGGACTTGGCTTCTACTCCTGGTTCTGCTGGATGACCATCATCTCCACACAAACACCCAGCCTCGCTCCATGCCTCAGTTTCCCCACTTGTAAAATGAGGCTAATGATAGTGACCTTTGTAAAGCGCTTTGCTTGACGGATGGAGAGCACTGCAGGGGTCAATGAGGAGCAGGGAAAGGTCGCTTCAGCTGCACTGAGGCAGAGCCAGAGGGCTGGGAGCCCTTCCAACTCATCTCATAGGTGTCCTCTGGCCCACTGTCCGGGGGGGTGATAGAGGGCTCTGCTAAACCTCTGCCCTCCTATTAGGGATTGGTGCTAATGCGCTTGCTGAAATCAGCGTCCTCCCACCCCATGTGGCAGGCTTGGCCCATCGCATGAGACAGCCCTTGTCACCAAGAGCTTAGGCCATGACTAGACTACTGAGATGCTGCAGCGTTGGATCTTCTGGCATTCGATTGAGCGGGTCTAGTAAAGACCCACTAAATTGAACGCTGAGGGCACACCCCTTCCCCGCTTGGCACTGGAACTTCTACTCCAAGGAGTAGGGGAAGTCGGGAGAGTTTCTCCTGCTGTGAGGATGATGCCAAACTTCGTCTTAAGGCATGTCAACTCCAGCTATGTTTTTTACATACCTTAAGCTGACCTTTGGCTGTAGTGTAGACCTGGCCTTAGACTCTCTAGACAAAGGGGAAACTGAGGCACAGAGCTGTTGAGTGACTCAGTCAAGGCCAGTGGCAGAGCTAGAACTAAAACTCAGCTCTCCTGAGTCCCAATCTAATACACTTGAACCTCTTTAATCCGGCAACCGTGGGAAACAGGGCATTCCGGCTTAAAGATTTTGCCAGACCAGGGCGTTCACCGTGGGATCTGAGTGTGATAGGGATGGGGGTGGGGCACTTACCTGACAGCCCTCTCCCAGGGACACATGTGGTTCCGTGCGCCACAGTGCCCCCAGGCACTGACCCCGCTGCTATGGGAGCGGTGGGGGAAAGCCCCCAGGAGAAGCGTGTCGCTGTGGTGGTCTTCCCCAGCTGCGGGAGGGGAACAGCAGCACACAGAGCAGCTTCCTGCTCCACAGCATGGGTGTTCCCGAAATGGGGGCACCCGGAGGAGGAGGCTCATGTGTACCCCATCCCCGGCCTCTGCCCATCTGTCTCTCACGGCATTGGAGACCCTGACCCATGCTCCCGGCACCGTGATTTTTCCATCCTGCATTATTCCTTCCACTTTTGACCTATATCTATCTATATATTTTGCAGCCACACAACCCCTCCGAGAAGCCCATCTGCGTCTCGTGGGAAACCACAGCCCAGAGTAGCAGCTGGTCTCCGGCAGGGTGCAGGGTCCTGCACTCCAACGCCACTCACACCACATGCAACTGCAACCACGTCTCCAGCCTGGCCGTCCTCATGGCATGGGGGGAGTAAGGGTAACAGGGTAACTCTGCAGCGAGGATGCCTGGCTCCCCCCAGTACTTACAACACAAGGCTGCGGGCTGTGCTGGGCGGAGCCGGGCATCTTCTCGGCGGAGTTCGAAGGAGGCCAACGAGGTGCCCGAGTGGATACAAATCAACGATTTAAAATAAAAATTAAAAATCAGATTTTATAATTTTTTTAAAAATCAGCAAGAAAATACTAACTTTTGTGTTTAAAAAATAACAGTTCCATGAAATCTGGTCACAAACATGCTACACCTACTTACAGTCTCATAAAATCGATTGAGTGGCGCAAGTCTGTCCAGCCTAACAACCAGCTCTGGCGTCTCAAAAATTCTGGGATTTCAGTTTCTGTTTCTCAGCAGGCTAAAGTAACATGGAAAGACACACCCAGAGACGGGAAAGTATCGGGTTTGTTCTGTGCGTATGGCAGGGCTGGCCCTACCACGAGGCGAACTGAGGCGGCCGCCTCAGGTGCCAGACTTGGGGGGGGGCGCCACTAGGACCCAGAATGTAGAAAATTGTGTCTGCTCCTGGGGCACATGTAGGTAGCAGAGCAGTACCATGAGAGGAGTAGAACAGGAAGAAGGCAGAATTGAGACCTTTCAAAGTTTTGGCCCAAGCGAGGAGGCATGGGGGCGTCATTTGAGTTCCCCGCCTCAGATGCCAAAATGTTGTGGGCCAGCCCTGGCGTATGGGGTGGGGAACCTGGGCCAAGCATGGCAGAGTTGGTTCAAACATTGTCTAACGACAGCGAGATGATATATAGGAAAGGACGGAGCCAGAGTAGAAAGGAGCTGTGGAATGGGCTGGAAAGGAAAAGGGAAGAGATTATTCAGCACACAGATTCCTAGATTCCTTACACTTTTGCCACAGAAAAATTGTCCTGGCGTCTGGGTGTAAACGGGGGCCCTATCTGGGAATATTTTGAAGAAATTTGTTCCCTGGGTGAAAAAGAAAAACATGTCAAGTGTCAGCAGAGCAAGAAGAAAATGCAGGGCCTAGCTGCTAGAATGAAACATCAGAAGGAAAACGGCTTATTGGGAGAAAATGATGTGGACGAAGACGTGCGAATGTCTGAAGAACCATGTGGATCAACTTTGCACAGCCTCATGCTTCCAGCCTCTTTCTCGGCCTTTTAGCAGCAGTGTGATTTGTCAAGTTAATTCCCAAGCTGGTTGCTATGTTGGAGACTGCTAGGAAAATCGTTGAGCTTAGCTAATCCTTATGGCTTGTTTAATTAGTTAACTAGGTTAAGTATAGCGCATGGCAGTGTTTCCCAAATGGTGTCCCACAGCACCCCAGGGTTCCGCGAAGTGAAAATATGGGGTTCTGCGAGAAAATTCCATTACAATAACATTTTATGATAAAAAAAAAATTAATATTGAAGCATTTATTAATTTTATTGAAAACAATTTTCATTTGTGATTGCCACGATAAGTGTCCCTGTGTAATGCCAGCTTAGCCAGAGAGTGGGGACAGTCAGTCAGTGGTGCGATCGCCTGTTATATACCACCGTAAATCCCCGTACTCACTGTCAGGGAGCGTGGTTCACGTGGGTGACTGAATACGAATATACTAGCGCCACATCGAACAAAGTAGAAGCTTCAACTGTCTAACCAGTTGCTTGTATGGGAGTGCTCAGACCTGTTATATACCACCAGTACTTTATACACCAGTTTCCAGTATTAAACCAAATATAAAAAGAATTTGCCAAGAAAAGAAGAAAAACCACTCTTCGCATTGAAAACTGCCAATATAATGCATATTCATTTTTTAGCTTTATTTTTGGCACGCATTAAATGTGAGTTTTGTTTTTAAATATGTGCAATTAAACTAAATGTTGATCTCATGACCTTGCTGAGCATTTGTTTATTATTATCCTTACTTATTTGTGGTCTACTTTTTCAGCTCCATATATAAGACTGTTATTAGGGGTTCCGCAAAATTCTTTCGAGTTTAAAAGGGTTCCGTGGCCAAATAAAATTGGGAAACACTGGCGTACAGAAAGCTGCAGTAAGAGAAATCTGGAGTTGCCGGTTGCCACTGAGTGTCATTTTCTCATTTTATATTACATTATATATGCCTCTTATTTTGGATCATCATAGTCATAAACCATAATGGTGATGCCATAAGTCTAGTCCCTATTTTACTGCAGCAGAACTCAGCTTTCTCAAAGGATCCCCATCCTTGTTTTCAGTGGGGCTTACTCCTGAATTAAGTGCACTCTAAGTACAGTCCATCTTAGCTATTTTGGTAACTTGGAATCCCATCGGAATCAAAATGACAGTGGGGGTGGGTAAGATAAGAATTAGGGTAGATGTTTCGGGACACTGCACATGGAGGCTATGTCTACGCTGCCTCTTTTCTGCGAAAGAGGCAATGCAAAGTTTCTGTGCTTCCGATGCTTTTTGCGCATGAGGTTTTTGCGCAAAAACTAGCCGTGTAGACGGATCCGTTTTGTGCAAAAAAAACCCTTTTGCGGAAGATCCTTATGCCTCAAAATATAAGGATCTTCCGCAAAAGGTTTTTTTGCGCAAAAACCTCATGCGCAAAAAGCATCGGAAGAGATTGTGCAAATGAAGCATGAGAAAATGCTAATGAGCACTTCATTTGCATTGCCTCTTCCGCCAAAAAAAACCCTAGGGTAGATATAGCGGAGCGTTCTGAGGATAGATCTGAGAATTAATAAAATTTAAAAATTAATAAAAACAAGTTTAAGGGCAGCCCGACAGCTGGCAACTCAGGCGCCTGCTTCAATTGCAAGTCTGAAACATTTAAGTAACATGTTAGATTTAGCTGACTAAAATGTAAATGCTATTGTGGTTGTGTGTAGGATTTAATCCTTGTCATTCCTAACCAGCTGCTCCTGCATCTGCAGCTTGACACAGGCAATGAGTATCCTGTGCTGTTTCCTAAATTAATAAAAATCAAGTCACCTAAAACAATTGCACAAAGGAGTCCCTCTTAGAGCTTGTAAAATGCTGTACTGAGCTGTGAATGAACATGTTCTAGTGATCAGATTTGCACCATTGCTTGAAGACAGATGTGAGGGAGTATCAGCGGGAAACTTGCTTTAAATCAATGATTTTTTTTTTTTTTTGGTGATTTAAGGCAATGATTTAAATCTCCTTGATTTAAAGCAACCCACCCGGGGGGTAGCTCTGGGGATGAGCATGGGGAGCCCCTCCGGACATGGAGGCAGCATCAGAGAAAGCGCAAAGGGGCTGGTGTGAGAACGCACTGATGGCCAATGGAGATGGACATTCTGGGCTGCTCGCAGGTGGCTCCCCATGGCATGGTACCCAGGGCTGCCTTACCCCATACGCAGAACACACAGCAGCGTAGGGTGCCATTGGGTCGGGTGCTCGGCAAGCTGGGCTGGAGGTGTCGTGGGGCCAGGGGGGTTGGCAGGATTGGCTGGAGATGCCCTGGGGTCGGGGAGGGGGTGGTGGTGGTATGGATCAGCTGGAGGTGCCATGGACTGGGGCAGGAATCGGCTGGAGGTGCCATGGGCTCCGGGGCGGGGAGGGAGGGATCGGCTGGGGGTCGGGGGCAGGGATCTGCTGGAGGTGCCATGGGGTCGGGGTGGGAGGGATCGGTTGCGGGTGCTGTGGGGTTGAGGGGTGGAGGTGGGAGTGATCAGCTGGGGGTGCTGTGGGGTCGGGGGGGAAGGATCGGCTGAGGGTGCTGTGGGCTTATACACAACCTGACCCAGCAGCACAGAAACTTGCAGTGACAGACACTACAACTCTCACCACCTGATTTACCAACTCACAGGCACATTCAAACCTGACACACACCCAGAACACACTCGCAGGCTCACTAGCACAGTCAACCCACACCCAACTCACACCCGCGGGCTCACTAGCACAGTGACACCAACACACTCCGGCTCACACTCAGCTCACACTCACAGGCTCACTAGCACAGTCACCCCGGCTCACACCCAACTCACACCCGCAAGCTCACTAGCACAGTCACTCGGACACACTCCTGTCCACACCCAACTCACACCCGTGGGCTCACTAGCACAGTGATACTGAGACACTCCTGCCCACACCCAGCTCATACCCGCGGGCTCACTAGCACAGTCACACGGACACACTCCTGCCCACACCCAACTCACACCCGCGGGCTCACTAGCACAGTGACGCCGACACACTCTGGCTCACACCCAGAACACACTCGCAGGCTCACTAGCACAGTCACCCTGGCTCACACCCAACTCACACCCGCGGGCTCACTAGCACAGTCACACCCAGAACACACTCGCAGGCTCACTAGCACAGTCACCCCGGCTAACACCCACGGGCTCACTAGCACAGTCACACCGACACACCCCGGCTCACACCCGCGGGCTCACTAGCACAGTCACACGGACACACTCCTGCCCACACCCAACTCACACCCGCGGGCTCACTAGCACAGTGACGCCGACACACTCCGGCTCACACCCAGAACACACTCGCAGGCTCACTAGCACAGTCACACCTGGCTCACACCCAACTCACACCCGCGGGCTCACTAGCACAGTCACACCCTGCCCACACCCAACTCACACCCGCGGCTCACTAGCACAGTCACACACCGGCTCACACCCAGAACACGCAGGCTCACTAGCACAGTCACACCGACACACCCCGGCTCACACCCGCGGGCTCACTAGCACAGTCACACGGACACACTCCTGCCCACACCCAACTCACACCCGCGGGCTCACTAGCACAGTGACACCAACACACTCCGGCTCACACCCAGCTCACACTCACAGGCTCACTAGCACAGTCACCCCGGCTCACACTCCAACTCACACCCGCAAGCTCACTAGCACAGTCACACAGACACACTCCTGTCCACACCCAACTCACACCCGTGGCTCACAGCACAGTGATACTGAGACACTCCTGCCCACACCCAGCTCATACCCGCAGGCTCACTAGCACAGTCACACGGACACACTCCTGCCCACACCCAACTCACACCCGCGGGCTCACTAGCACAGTGACGCCGACACACCCGGCTCACACCCAGAACACACTCGCAGGCTCACTAGCACAGTCACACCAACACACCCGGCTCACACCGCGGGCTCACTAGCACAGTCACACGGACACACTCCTGCCCACACCCAACTCACACCCGCGGCTCACTAGCACAGTGACGCGACACACCCGGCTCACACCCAGAACACACTCGCAGGCTCACTAGCACAGTCACACCGACACACCCCGGCTCACACCCGCGGGCTCACTAGCACAGTGACGCCGACACACTCCGGCTCACACCCAGAACACACTCGCAGGCTCACTAGCACAGTCACACCGACACACTCCGGCTCACACCCACGGGCTCACTAGCACAGTCACACGGACACACTCCTGCCCACACCCAACTCACACCCGCGGGCTCACTAGCACAGTGACGCCGACACACTCCGGCTCACACCCAGAACACACTCGCAGGCTCACTAGCACAGTCACACCGACACACCCCGGCTCACACCCGCGGGCTCACTAGCACAGTCACACGGACACACTCCTGCCCACACCCAACTCACACCCGCGGGCTCACTAGCACAGTGACGCCAACACACTCCGGCTCACACCCAGAACACACTCGCAGGCTCACTAGCACAGTCACACCGACACACCCCGGCTCACACCCGCGGGCTCACTAGCACAGTGATACTGACACACTCCTGCCCACACCCGCGGGCTCACGGGCATTCACCCTCCCCCGCTCCCCGCCCTCCGGCTGCCCTGGGCGCCGCCTGGTCCCGGCTCTGCTGCTCCCGGGGGTGGGTCCCGGGGGCGGAGCCGCGGGCGCTGGTATGCGCGGAATGGGGCCGGGGCGGGCGGGAGCCGGAGCCGCACACGGGACCCCCAGGCCGCTCAGGTACGAGACGCGCCCTGCGCCTGCCCTGGCCCGGGGAAGGAGGCAGGACCCCTCGCTGGGGCTCAGCTGGAGGCGGGGCTGCCCTGGAGGTGGGCTCGGGGGCCGCCCGGAGGAGGAGACCCAGACTCGGGCGGGGGTCCTGGAGGGACCGCGCCCTTAGGAGCCCCTGGGGGTGAGATCCTATAGGAGGTGACCAGCGTGGGGGGGAGATCTGCAGGGATGCGACCCTGAGAGCTGGCCAGTAGCTGGGGGCGGGGGGTTATGTGCTC
This sequence comes from Rafetus swinhoei, assembly GCA_019425775.1. Classification (NCBI taxonomy): domain Eukaryota; kingdom Metazoa; phylum Chordata; order Testudines; family Trionychidae; genus Rafetus; species Rafetus swinhoei. The sequence continues at coordinate 9,294,967 of JAFJHL010000256.1, read as the reverse complement.
TGGGGACCCTGGCGCTGAGCTGGGGGCTGTTCCCACTGGCTCCTGCCCGGATGGGGGGGCCGGGGGCTTTGTGTTGGGGAGCATGGGCGCAAAGACCTCCCCCTTCCCCGGGGAACTTACGGGGACTCTTGTCTCTGCTCCTCACCACCATTTTCCAGACTTTCCCTGGAGAGTGGCGCTCTCCCTAAATCCCCTCCCCACCCCACTCTGTTTGCTGGAGGGTGCCCACACCCACCCACCCGCCCGCCCTTGGAAGAGGGGCGCCGGCTAATTGACCATCTGTGTGCGGGAAATACCGTCGGGGTATCCTGGATCTACCTGTGGCAGTCAGAGGTGGCCTTGGATCTGCGTGGGGGTATCAGAACTTGGCCAGCCTGTCGGTCAGCTGGGAGGTGGTGCCCACCCAGGCCTGGCTGGGGTGATTCACACAGGCTGCAACTAGGGATGTAGTATGTAGTCGGCTAACCGATTACCCGATTAGCAAAAGCTTATAGGTTAATGCTATAGACAACACGCATCCCCCTTCCCCACCAGTATATTTTTTAGCAGGTTGGCCAGAAGCCGGGCTCAGTCCTGGCTTGAGCCGGGTCCGGGACCTACCCCCGCTGTGGCTCTGCATTTAAAGTGTACTAGGAGGTAGGCGGGCAGGCAGCCCGGCTCAGTTCCAGCTCACATCAGGTCCAGGAGCTCAGACCCACCCCCACTGGACAGGGGTTGCTGCCTTTGTATCAGAGGCAGCAGTGCGGGGTTGGCAGGCAGCCGGTCTGCGAGGGCAGCTGGTTTTTAAACTGGCTCCCCTTGTGGACCAGCTCCCTCCTGGCACCCCACATTGCTGCCTCTGTATCAGAGGCAGCAGCATGGGGTGGCAGGGGGCTCCGAGAGAGAGAGGCCAGAGCGCACTGGCTGCCAGCCCCACCCCCGGGGACTATACAATAGTCAACTAACCAGTAAGAATTCATGAGATTACTTGACTATTCAATTAACCAATATTTAACCTCCCTGGCTGCAACCAGTGCCCTCTGTGAGCTGGGCTCTTGGGCGGTTGCTCAGGAGACATTCCAGTGCCACCCAGCTGTGTAGCATCACGCCCACCACTAGGTTTGTGTTTCTGCTGGTGGTGTACATTCACACATCCCTCGGCGCACATCACAACATTTATTCCACACATGGCTGGAAAGGATTAGCGGGCGCGTGGGCTGTGATGGAGGCAGCGGCTGCGGTTGCTCCGACAGCACACACGTGTTGTATCCCCTGTTTTGGGTGACCGGCTTCCTTCCTGCGGCCGGACTGGCTCGGTTGTCCAGGGTTGCTCCAGCGAGCGGGGCCTGCGGTGAGGCCTGGGAGGAAGCACGTCAGGGCGGCGGATTTCCTCTCCATTGTGCAGCCGGGCCAGCCCTTTGTGTTTGGATTCCCCAGGATGGAGCTGCAGGGCCGGCAGGGGTTCCCACACCCTGGGCTGGGTGTGCAGGTCCCGGGCCGTGGGGCTGGGCTGGAAGATTAGGCTGGTGAGAGCCAGGAAAGCGACGGCGTCACAAGGCCCCTGCGTTGCGGCTTACCACGGGGTTCAGGGCGGGGACTGTGATGCAGGATCAGCCCATGCGCCCGTCGTGCCTGGAATTCCACCAGCCCCCTGCCCTCACCCCGGGTCAGAGCAATGGGCCCATCCAAGCCAGCATCCTGCCACCCTGCCCAGTGACCCAGCTGGCTCTGCATCTCCTCTCTCCTGATGGGTCAGAGCCAGCCTCCGCCCCCTCGGCCTCTGGCGTGAGCCTGGATTTACGCTGCCCGAGCCGGGGCCAGCCCCTGGACTGCCTGGTGCCCTCACCTGGCTCTGCTGCTTCCTTGGGCGGCCCCTGGTAGCAATCAGGGCCCAGCGTGTGCCTCTCCCTGTGACTTTTTCTCTCATTCTTCACTCACGAAGACGCCAGGGCTCCTTTCCTCTCTGGGATGCTTGGGAGCCTCCCTCCTCCCCCCGCTTTCATCTCTCTCCTCTCTCCAATCAGTTTCCCCGGAGGGGCTCTTGATATGAAACTCGGCTGCTTTTAGGAGGAAGCCTCTCCGCTCCGGTACTGCAGTGAGCTCTGGAGGGTGCTGGAGTCCTGGGGAAAGGGACCTGCCCCCAAAGGCCTCTTAAACCCAGAGGTGAACGTACATAGAGGCTTGGATGGCCCAGCAGACTGCCCCGGAGTTGCCTGCAAGTGGTAGATTCTCCTATCTATGATGTGACCAATTCAAACCGGCCTGGCACAGAGAGAGCTTGACTGGGGTAGTTTATCAGGAGGTGGATTGCAACCTACAAGCACCTACCCCAGGAGGCGATTTCCAGTCCGTTTCGTTGACGACGGCAGGAAAAGGGGCAGCGGCTGGAAGCTGAGGCCAGACCAACTCATGCCGCGAGTAAGACTCACTTTCTTAATAGGGAAGGGAATTAGCCAGGAGGGGAGGACCCGTCAGATCTGGGAAGTTGTGCTGGCTGGCGCGGGTGCAGGGGGACTCAGCCCTTCCTGTCTGTGACCTTGGCAGGAATGTCGTCTTGGCATCTCTGCTGCAAGGATCAAAGGAGGCAGAGGGCGGGCGGGCGGGCTGGCGGAGCCATGGAGACAATCACAGCTCTTATATGGTGTGTTGCATGAGCAGATCAGAAAGCGCTGCCTGGTCTTTAATGTGTCTAGCCTCAGCACTCCCCATCTGAGGCAGGGCAGTGCTGGCTTCCCCATTGCATAGCTGGGGAAACTGAGGCTCGGAGCAGCTACATGACTAACCCAAGGTCACCCTAGGAGGTCTGTGGCAGAGCAGGGACTGTGCTTTTCTTCTCTGAGTCCTGGTCTGGTCTGTGTTGGTACAATCCCCGTTCCATATGGGCTTGCATCCCTCCTGTGGGAGCCCAGGGCCACGATTCAGGAGAGCAGAGCATCCTGGGGTGTGCAGGAGCTGAGTCACTGGCCTTTTAGGTCCCCAGGGACAGCCCGAGGTCCAAATTAGGAAGTGGGGAAGGGTCCTAAATTGCAGCCCATTGTGCCCATGTTGGTGCCCACACGGACAGAGGCTCCTGCTAGTCCCACGGGTGAGCCGTGTGGCCGGTCGTGTGGCTGGCCACGTTCAGGGCCTGACCGTAGCTCTGTGGATGTCCGCGGCTAAGTGCCCGCTGCATGGCATCAGGGCTGGCTGGTGCCAGAGCGGGCGGCTGGTCCATCCGGCAGCATCCCGCAACTGGAGACGGGACAGCCCTGGGGTCCTCCCCAGAACCCCCGTTCTGGGTGTCTGGCTGGTGGGCCTTGCTCACATGCTCAGGGGCAAACTGGTGGCTAGATCTGGGGTCAGGCAGGAATCCTCCCCCCCAGCCCAGATGGGCAGGGAGGGTGGAGGGGACAGCATGGTTCGTGGGTCGCTGCTGGGGTCATCTGGGCATGTCCTGCCTGGACAGTTCCCTGCCACCGGCACTGGCGGCATCTCGGTCTCTCCTGCGCTGGGCTGGTGGCTCCCAATGGAGTGTCCTGAGGACTTTGTGCCATCCTGGATGGGGAGACCAAGGCCGAAGCCCAAGGACTTCATCTCTGGGTGGGGAACTGTGACCTGACCCTGCCATGCAGGCCGGCCCGGGCCCCAGCAAGTCTTGTGCCAGCCCTGGCGACCCCATTGAAACAGGGCCACAACCCACTTTGAGTTCCTGACCAAGGCTCCCTCTCATGTTTTCCACCCATGTGCAGAATCAATTTTGTTCTGTGCACTGAGGCAGGTGCAGATGTGCACCACCAGTAGAAACACCAGCTGCCGGCTGTGGGCGCTCTGCTAATCAGCTGGGCGGCATTTGAATCTCTCCTGGGAGGCTGCCCAAGCCCTCGGCTTACAGGGAACACTGGTCCTGACTCACAGTTTGAGAACTTATACTCTACAAAGGCAAGGGGCTGTGCTATCAATCACTGGGGTAGAGGTGACAGGCTGGTAGAATGTCCGGGAGCTGGAATGTCTGGGTTCTGTTCCCAGGTGTGCCACTGAGCTGCTACACAGCGTCTAGTCAACCTGTGGAACTCCTTGCCAGAGGAGGCTGTGAAGGCTAGGACTATAACAGAGTTTAAAGAGAAGCTAGATAAATTCATGGAGGTTAGGTCCATAAAAGGCTATTAGCCAGGGGATAGAAATGGTGTCCCTGGCCTCTGTTTGTCAGAGGCTGGAGAAGGATGGCAGGAGACAAATCGCTTGATTATTGTCTTCAGTCCACCCTCTCTGGGGCATCTGGCGCTGGCCACTGTTGGCAGACAGGCTACTGGGCTAGATGGACCTTTGGTCTGACCCAGTAAGGCCGTTCTTATGTTCTTATGGTCTTATGCTATTAGTCCCTGCCTCTCTGCGCCTCAGTTTCCCCACCCAGAGCGCATCATCCTGCCCTTCCTTTGTAAAGCACGCTGTGGTCTATGCGTAAGGGCTTGGAACTGTTCTCTGATCGCCGCCACATCACGTTTGTGAGCGGAATGATGTGACTTGCGGTGCTCCGGCTTTGTCGTGACAGGCTCTTGCGGATGGGCTCAGGCTAAGTTAAGACACCGTCCAGAGGGGTGGATCTTGCTTTTCCACAGTAACATACACGCACAACAAGCAAAGACGAGCCAAATGCAGGCTCCGTGCTCAGAACCTGGGCGGGTGGATGCGGGGAGAGAGAAATTGTGCTGCATCGGACGCATTGGAAACCTGAGGCAGGATGGCTGGGAGGAAAAAGGGGAACAGGGTGGGCTTGTGGGGTCAGTGCTGCCCTGGGAATCGGGGATTCTCATAAATCCTTTGAGTGAGTCACTTCATTCCTCTGACCCTCAGTGCTCCGACTGTAAAATGAGGATCAAGAGCTTTCTTTGTCTGTCTGTTTAGATTGTCAGATCTCCAGGGGAAGAACCGACTCTTCCCACGTGTTTATGCAATTCCTGGAACAGTAGGATCCTGGTCTTTGTTAGGGGCATGAGGTGGGACTGCTGAGTAAGAACTCTGAAAATTCTCTCGCGCAGTATTTCTTACTAAAGGACCTTCCAGCGCATCTCAATCTTCCCTTCCAACGCAGGGGAGCGTCACTGATCGTAAAGACGACAACCGTGCCTATAGCAGGGGCCAAAACCTCTGTTCTCTCCTCTGCTGTTCGGACTGGGAAGCAACGTGGGAAAGAAACTTCTGAAAATGTTCCGATTAAACAAACAAACAAACAAAAAAGTTACTCGTTTTAAAAAAACATGAAAGGGAGATTTCTGGGGGAGTGAAAGAGACAGCTGCACAGCACGGCCTCCTGGGTTAGAAACAAATGCCCACAAGTCGTAGCAATAATGAGGAGTCTGTTGGCACCTAAAAGCCTAACAGATTTATTTGGGCACAAGCTTTTGTGGGCAAAAGTGGTCTTTGCCCGCAAAAGCTTGTGCCCAAATAAATGTTAGTCTTTAAGGTGCCACCAGACTCCTCGCTGTTTTTGCAGCTACAGACTGACGCGGCGACCGCTCTGAGACTTGTTACAAGTCCTAGAGACTCCTTGTTGACTTTAAGGTGGTGTCCTGGGTTGCTGAGTTGTTTGCATTGTATTTAATCGGGGCTTTAGAATTCCGCTCGCCACAGCTGAGTGGAAGCGCTGCGAGGCACGGTTTTTGGTTTTTGCTTTTTTTCCGAACTGAAGCATGAATTACAAACCTAGCCACCAGGTTCTAGCCCGTGTGGTTGCCAAGATCATGGTCTAAGTGTGGTCTGCTGCTGAGCCCTCTGCGGGAGCGGCCCAGATCTGCCAGGGCTGCTCATTGTGCCAAGCGGAGTGATATTGACTACACCCTGGTGAGTTGCAGATCCCTGAAAAGGACCAGAATCAAGCCAGCTTCCCTGCTACTATGCAGGGAGAGAAGGCGCTGGTTGTCTTGCGGTGTTGAGGGGGACCCAGAAACATTGAGGGATGAGTGGCGTATTCCCCAGTTCCTAGGCTAATGCCCTGTCCACTGGGCGATCCTTCCCATCTGGTGTTGGGAGTCCTATGGAGGAGGGCTTCGGGGCAGTCACCTCAGTAAGAACCCTCCTTACTCCCGAGCAGGTGGGCAGAGTGGGTGGGTTTCCTCGCCAGATCCTTCCCCCTGCATTGCCCTATGTCCTCTCCCCATTTCCTGGTTCTCTGGTTGTTTCAGGCCTCGCCTCGCTAGGAAAGCTGCCCCGCCCTCGGGCTAGTTCATGGGGCTCCACAGACTCGCAGCAGCCCTGATCGTTTGGGGCTCCTAGGATAATGTTCAACGGCCACAGCAAGATCCTGGGGCTGGCTGGGCCTGTCCTTGTTAATTGTGCTCGGTGAACAGGCTCTGTGGGCACCTGGCCCCCCCTGGGAGGAGGCATGGGATTGGCATCCCAACCTGCAGCTGCAGCGTGTCGTGCAAAGGGGACAGCGTGTCCGTCCAGCGTGGGTGTGGTACCGGCGGGGGTGGGTCTCAGCTCTAAGGCAGGAGGGCTCAGCTTTTCTGTTTCTGAGCCGCCCTGCTTCCCTTCCGCCAACATGCTCTAGCTAGGGCCCTACCAAATTCACCACCTTGAAAAACACGTCACGGATCATGAAATCTGTCTCCACCCCTGTCGTGTGTGCGCTTTTACCCTATAGCCTGTACCCTACTGAGTGCACAGGGGGAGACTGACCCAAAAGAGACTTGCAGGGATCACAGCCTGTGTTCCCACTAATTTTTCCATCCATGTGTGGAATAACTGTTAGGTGCCCCGAGGCATGTGTGAATGTGCACCACCAGGAGAGCCAAAAAAACCTAGCAGTGGGTGCTCTACTCAGCTGAGCAGCATTTGAATCTCTCCTGAACCGCACACAGGGGACACTGTTCGCAAGGTGGGGGAGGTTGCGGCATTGCCCTGTCTGCGCTGCCTTCGGAGCAGGATGGCCAGGTGCCCAGCTCTGAAGGCAGCGCCGCCCCCCTGTGCAGCACAGAAGTTAGGGGAGCAGGACCCCCCCACACACACAATAACCTTGGGACCTTCCCCGCCCCACAACCCTTTGTGGGCCAAGCCCCCTACAATGACATCACCATGACACTTCACTTGTAAATCGCTGAAATCACGACATTTATGATTTAAAAAATCCAGTGACCGTGAAACTGACCAAAGAGAACTATGAATTTGGAAGGGCCCTAGCTAGAAAAATCCCAGGGCCCGCCTGTGTCACAACAACTGTTTTTCTGCATAGCTGGTAGATTCAAAGCCAGGCGGGCATTGGGACGAAGCAACCAGGCAATACAGGGCCCCAGGGAGTCTAATGTGGACCCCTGGAAGCTGCTCACAGCTCCCCCATTGGGCCCTGGACAGAACCACTGCTCCGAGTTGCGATCCCGGCACAGGAGCGTGTTAGGAAGGGTGTGAGCGGAGGGTCCCCATGTGCCGCCCGGGGATACTGAGAGACACGTGGGCCCCAGGGGTTGGATGAGCAGAGAGCTGGTGTGGGCCTGGGGGCAGAGGGAGCTGAAAGTCTCAGTCTGTGGCCCACTGAGCTTGCGATCCCCTGCTGCCTCTTGCAGAAGCAGCACTGGAGCATTGTGGGCTGCTCCAGTCCCTGCCTCTCCCAGCAGGGGGCGCTGTGGGGAGCGGGGCAGGAGGCCTGGCTGTGCCAGTCCCTGTCTCTCCCAGCAGGGGGCGCTGTAGGGAGAAGGGTAGGAGGCCTGGCTTGTGGGGGGGCTGGCTGTGCCAGTCCCTGTCTCTCCCAGCAGGGGGTGCTGTAGGGAGAAGGGTAGGAGGCCTGGCTTGGGGGCCAGTCCTGTCTCTCCCAGCAGGGGGCGCTGTGGGGAGTGGGGCAGGAGGCCTGGCTGTGCCAGTCCCTGTCTCTCCCAGCAGGGGGCGCTGTGGGGAGCAGGGCAGGAGCCTGGCTGTGGGAGGCTGGTTGTGCCAGTCCCTGTCTCTCCCAGCAGGGGGCGCTGTGGGGAGCGGGGCAGGAGGCCTGGCTGTGGGGGGCTGGTTGTGCCAGTCCCTGTCTCTCCCAGCAGGGGGCGCTGTGGGGAGCAGGGCAGGAGCCTGGCTGTGGGGGGCTGGTTGTGCCAGTCCCTGTCTCTGGGAGGTGCCATAAGGAGCATGTGGGGCCCCAGGGTGCAGCCCCTGGCTGGCGGGACCAGAGCTGTGAGGAGTCCCTGACTTACTGGGGGTCTCCTGAGGCAGAAGCAGTCAGTGTAGTGACAAGAGGCTGGGGCAGTCCCGGGCGGGTGGAGGGCAACGGGTGCTCTGTGCAGGGCAGCAGCTTGTGGGGATAGGGGGGCGGGGATTCACAGCAGGAGCCCAGGGGCAAGTCTAGCAGGGGGTCGGGAGCCCTGGGAAAGGACCAAAGGACATGAGGATCCAAGGGCTGAGGGCGGACACTTTGTGTTCAGTAAAGTGAATCGAGCAGGCTGTGGAGGGCTGTGGGGTCTAGTGGTTGGTGGTGGGTTGCAGAGGGAGACTGGGTGAGAACCCAGGAGTCCTGGCTCTGGAAGGGGAGTGCCAGGTGGGCTGGGGGGGGAGGGGGGGAAAGGGGCTGGTCCCTTGCATTCTGCTTCCAGTTGTGTGGTCACCGAGTGCCACCAGGGTGCAGGCGGAGGGGAAACTGAGGCATGCACACAAACAGGGTGCAGTGACCTTGGGAGGCGCCCGCTGGCTGCAGGGCAATCCTGCAGCTCCTGCAGGGACATCTCCCTCTCCTACCTAAGCCGGAGTGCAGACTGGCCCCCTGCGCCGAGGGCTCTGGCCCCCGCCAGCCGGTTGTAACTGCACCACGGGCCCGGCTCGCTGGGCTGGAACTCTTCCGGCCTGCAGGGGTCACGGGCTGCTGGCGGGCTCCCAGTGCCGCTGACTCAGCGCCCAGGCATCCCAAGGTGTGCTCCGCGCCTGATAACCTGCCTAGGCAAGGAGCTGCGTGAACCGGAAGGGGCCCGCCCCGAGCAGAGAGTCCGGAGGATCCGCCGTGGGGACAGGAGGAACCCATCCCGAGGGCCAGTCTCCTCTGGCTCGGGTGAGCAGGCCGGCTCCCAGCCGGGGAAAGGGATCGGAGAGGATTCTGTGCCACGGCTGCTTTGGGCAGGTCGCTCTTTCCACTCCCCCTTCCTTATCGCCTTCCCCTTCCTCAGCCTCTTGGCACGGCCCCCCCCCCGGCGTAACCCACAAAACAGGCACGACTAGTGTCTGCTGCAGCAGAGTCTAGAGCAGTGGCTCTCACCCGGGGGCCCCTGGGGGGCTGCGAGCAGGGTTCAGGGGAGCTGCCAGGCGTGGCTGGCGTTAGATATGCTAGGGCCCAGAAAGCCAAAGCCCCAGAGCCACGAGCCACTTGGGGCTGAAGCTAAAGCCTGACCATCTTAGCTTCCTGGGGCCCACTGTGCCTCAGTTTCCCCACCAGCGTGCGGCAGCCTAGGGCCCTGGGCAATTCCCCCCGCTTGTCTCCTCCAACACTGGCCCTGGCTTGTGTCTGCAGAAACCTGGTTGTTGTGGCACAGCTGGGCCAGGCCAGGGAGTTTATACATCAGGTGGGGGGGAGGGTGCCTGGGAGAGAAAAGAATTGAGAACCCCTGGTCTAAAGGCCCTGGCCAGCATTGCCTCCCCCTGCACCCTGCCATTGTGCTGGGTGCTGCGCCGGCCTCTACTGAGACCCTGCTCAGGCAGCGGGAGAGCGTCTGCCCTGAAGAACTCACGACCTAGGAGGCAAAGCGAGAGGAGGGATTGTTACCCTGCCTTTCCCCATTGGGTCTATTGCTCACTGTGAGCAGCGCCCGCCCAACGGGGCCCTGATCCCAGCTGGGGCAGGGTCTGTCTCTGGCTGTGTCTGTGCAGCGCCCGGCCCAACGGGGCCCTGATCCCGGCTGGGGCAGGGTCTGTCTCTGGCTGTGTCTGTGCAGCGCCCGGCCCAACGGGACCCTGATCCCGGCTGGGGCAGGGTCTGTCTCTGGCTGTGTCTGTGCAGCGCCCGGCCCAACCGGGCCCTGATCCCGGCTGGGGCAGGGTCTGTCTCTGGCTGTGTCTGTGCAGCGCCCGGCCCAACGGAGCCCTGATCCCAGCTGGCTCTTGTTGTCCCTGCAGCGCCTGGCAGAGCAATGTCCGAGCGTGGTGGACGGCTCTGGGTGTGATTGTGATGCACAATGGGGGTGTGAGAGGTGCTGGTGCTTGTCGCGGCCCAGGAGGCCTGAGCCTTGGGGTTCCCATTGGCACCGGGACACGCTCACCCAGCCTGTGGATTGGTTACTGGAGCAGAGGCGGCCTGTTGTGCTAGAGCACTGAGCACCGAAGGGGTTAATGGATGGCCGGGCAGGAGTGGGGGGCAAAGTCCTGCAAGCAGTGGCAAGGGAGGGGTTGCTGGGGGCCGGGGAGGATCCCTGTGTGCTCTGGTAGGAAACTGCCGGGTCCTGAGGCTGGGAGAGGTCAGGCCTCATGGGGCTGCGGGGAATGAGCCACTCTGGGGGAACTAGCCTATGGGAGGAAGATGCTATTGCTGACCTTTGACCTTTCGCCGCCCAGGTGGCCTGAGCTGAGTGACCATGGATTCGGCCAAGGAGAAGCTCAGGAAGGAGCTGGAGCTCAGCACGGATGAGCTGCGGAGCCATGCGTGGTACCACGGCTGCCTGCCACGGGAGGTACCTGTAATGCCGGTCTATTAGGTGTTTTATGGTTGTGCCCAGAGGCCCCAGCTGAGGTCAGTCCCATTGCAGTGAATGCTGCATAGATCCATAGGGGCCCTGCCAGTGGGGCCCAGTCCAGCTGGCCCCGGGAGTGTCCCTGTTGGATGGTGGGAAACCCAAGGTGCAGGGAGGGAAGTGACTTGACCAAGGTTGCACAGGGAGCCAGTGACAGAGCTGGGGAAGGAACCCAGGAGTCCTGACTCCCAGCCCCGCTGCTCTAACCACTAGACCCTGCTCCCTTCCAGACCTGGGGAAGGAACCCAGAGTCCTGACTCCCAGCCCCTCACTGCTCTAACCACTAGAGCCTGCTCCCCTTCCAGAGTTGGAGATGGAACCCAGGAGTCCTGACTCCCAGCCCCTCACCGCTCTAACCCACTAGATGGAACCCAGGAGTCCTGACTCCGCTCCCCTCCCAGAGCTGGGAACCCAGGAGTCCTGACTCCCAGCCCCCTGCTGCTCTAACCACTAGATCCTACTCTCCTCCCAGAGCTGGGGATGGAACCCAGGAGACCTGACTCCCAGCTCCCCACCCTCCCACTCTAACCACTAGACTCCGCTCCCTTCCCAGACCTGAGAATCCAGGAATCTTGACTCCCAGCCCCAACTGCTCTAACCACTAGACCCCACTGCCCACCATCCCCACCAGTGAACAGCCCCTGTCTCCCCAGGAGGCGGAGTCCCTGCTGGCGGAGGACGGGGATTTCCTGATCCGGGACTCAGGCTCCAGCCGGGGGGACTACGTGCTGTCCTGCCGGTGGCGGGGCGAGACCCTGCACTTCAAGATCATCCGGGTGGTGCTGCGCCCCCGCCTGGGCTACTCCCGCACCCTCTTCCAGTTTGAGCAGGACCAGTTTGACAACGTGCCGGCCCTGGTGCGCTTCTACGTGGGCAACCGCAAGCCCATCTCGGAGACCTCGGGTGCCGTGGTCTCCCGGCCCGTCAACAGGGCCGTGCCGCTGCGCTGGCTGCAGGAGCGCTACGGGGCCAGCCATCAGCCCCAGCTGGATGGGCAGGAACCAGCCAAGGGGGATGCAGCTCCTGCCCGCAGACTCAGCCTCCGCGGACTCACCGTTGGGGAAGTGTCGCCCGAGGGGAACCTGCTCCGGTGAGCGGTGGGAGGGGCTGGCGGTCTGGACTGCTGGGTTCTCTGCCCAGTTCGGGGAAGGAAGTGGGGTCTAGTGGTTAGAGCAGGGGGGGAGCTGGGTGTCCCGGCTCTGGGAGGGGAGTTATGGATCTTATGGGTTTCACCAGGGTGGACTCAGTCAGGACTCCTGAGTTCCATTCCTGCTGTACCATCAAGTCACAATGTGACAGGGCAGGGGAATACCCATTCCCCTTTCCCTGCCTCAGTTTCCCCATCAGTGCAGTGGGTCTTTTGATGCCCCCGCCCACTGGGATGGGTTGTGATGCTCAATTCCTTACTAAGCACTTTCCAAACCCTGGAGGGGAGGGGTACAGGGACTGCCCTGATTATTAACCCTGTGTCTGCCAAACTGCCCCCTTCCCCACAAAGGGCCACGCTCCATGGGGCAGCCCGGTGGAGGGCAGGATCCAGATCTGCCAGCCGGGCACATTGCTCCGGCATCCCCCTCGCTCTGGGCAGGGGCTCTTTGCGGCTGGGGGCTCTGCGGTAGCCTGGGGCCCATGACTCATGGTGTCACGGTGTCTCCCTGCAGGACGAAAGACAGGAGCGGGAGCCACCCCACCGGGCTGGATCAGCTGGGCCGGCGCCCCTCGCTCTACACGGCGCAGTCCGACGGTAACCTGCCCACAGGTATGTGGGAGGGCCAAGGAATCAACCCCTGCCCCCAACTGGGGGGCCAGGCCAGGGGCTGAGTTGGCTGCCACTCTCTGTGCAGTCCCTCCAGATTTACAGCGGGGTAACCGGGGATTTGTGCAGCCCCATCAGGCAGTGGTACCGTAATACACCTAATTGAGAATGCACCACACTTAGCATGCTCCTGGTCCATGACAGAGGAGCTGCCTAGGTGCTACCGTAATATATCTAATAGATAATGTGCAGCTCCCAGCATAACAGGGTTGTGCACCCTGATGGGGGCGCCTGGCGTTACCGTAATACACCAAATAATAGACTCCTTACAAACCGGTTTGCCACTCCGTTGCCTCCAGTGGCGATAGGGCTGGGGATCTGGCCCCAGAGCTCCGGTCGGCCCCCTGCTGCTTTCTCGCCAGTGTGAGTGCCCCGTCCCTAGGGGCGTGACCTCGGATTTACCCCACTCCTGGCTGAGATCAGACCCAGGCTCTGCGTGGCCCACGGGGCCCCCTCTGACAGGCTCCCATCTCCCTCTGCAGGCAGCCCGGAAGCTCCCACTGGCACCCAAGAGCGGGGCGAGCTCCCGCCCCTTTCGCCCGTCTTCCGCACTGGCAGCGACCCCGTGCTGCGGCCCACGGCCCCCCGGTGCCTGGAGCCGGAGGGGGGCACGGCCCTGAGCGGCTCAGAGGCAGCTGCACTCCAAGGCTCCCCCCAAGCCCCTGCGGGCTCCCTCTTTGCTGCTGGGCGACGCCTCCCTGGAGCAGCTCAGCACCTACTGCGAGCTGGTGCCCAAAGCCCCGGCCGGCCGGTGGAGCCACGTGGCGCGGCTGCACACCGAGGAGAAGTGGCGGGGCCGGGCCCGGGCCACGGACACGGCCTTCGGCTTCCTCGAGGACGAGGCGGTGCCGCTCCCCCAGCCGCACCGCCGCGAGGAGGAGGAGCGGGGGGGCTTTGTGCGCCCCCTACTGGAGACAGCCTCCTCCTTCCAGCCCCACAGCTTCCACTCCCTCCTCCTGCCCCCCGACAACAAGCCCCTGGAGCCCAGTGCCCTCAAACGGCTCAAGGAGATCTTCGGCCAGCAGGACTGCCGGACCATGGCCCTGCACGTCCTCTACATGGACTGCCTGGTAAGGGGAGGGGGGCGGGGCAGGATTCTGTCCCTAGCTCTGGGAGGAGATGGGGTGCAGTGGTTAGAGCGGGGAGGGGAGGGGAGGCGGGACTCTGGGTACCTGGACTTCTGGGTTCTAGCCCCAGTTCTGGGATGGAAATGGAGGTCCGGGGGGGGAAGGGAGGCTGGCATGCCAGGACTCCTAGCTCCAATGGAAGCAGCCCCAGAGAATGGGAAGTAGGATCCGGGGAGTTATGGGGGGAGGGGGAGACTGGGGCTGGCTCTCCTTTGGGGGTCGCCACCTTGGCCCCCCCCTCCTCGGCAGCACAGCGCCCCCTACTGCTGTACTGAAGCACTGGGCTCAGAATGGTGGGGAGGGGAGCGCCCCCTAGTGATCCCAAATCCCTGTAGCGCAGTGATCCCAGCGATGGGGAGGAGGGGTTGTTTATGGACCAGCTTGAGCCCACTGCTCGCTCCCCAGTGACCGCGGAATGGGCGGATTGGCATGCCCTGGGTAAGAAAAGCCCCTTGACGGACCCAGCCATCTGGCTCCCCTCCACTGCTCGCCGGCAGGCAGGTCCCTTTGTCCCGGCAGGTCTCAGGCCTTCACCCTGCGCGTGTGTGTTTGCTTGCACCAGGTTGGCAGGATCACCGGGGTGTCCCGGGAGCAGCAGCAAGCCATGGGGGTGAGCTCGGGTCTGGAGCTGATCACGCTGCCTCACGGGCACCAGCTGCGCCAGGACCTGTTGGAAAGGTACCAGCCCGGGGCTGGGGGGGGGTGAGCTGCAGCAGCATTGAAATGCGGCTGCTTCTGGGGGAGGGCACGAAGGTCACGGAAACAGCCGCACAGCAGGATTTGGACCAGTAGGAGGCATCTAATTGAAGCCCCAAAGGGAAGTTAGAATAGGACCTGGCCAGGGCCTGGTCTGGTAAAGCCCTTTACAGCCCACGAGATAAGTCTGGACTTCACGTAAGGGCCGCCCTGCATGGGGTGTGAAGCTGCCCCCTAGGCTGCCGGGCGCTGGCTCCGTGCGCCCAGCTGAGGGGGGCCGTACTGGCTCGGGACTGCACTGTGAAACCAGGCTGGACCGACGCACCCGAACACACTCACCAGACAGCAGCCGGGATCCCGCTGCCTGGGCCGTGCTAGCGCCGTCCCCCATCGGCTCCTCTGGGAGACCGGTCCCCATCGGCTCCTCTGGGAGAGGCAGGAGCGGCGTGAGCAGGAGCCGAGTCACCGTGTGCACCGGGCCGTGGGTGGGCATGTCCGTGGCGCTTGAGGGGGGTCACACCCCCCCCCCCCGAGCGCTGTAGTTCCACTGAGACAGGTGTGGCGTGTAGACCTGACCGTACGGCTTGGGACTAAATGGTTGTGGAGACAAACTGGGAGTCTCATCTGAACGGTGGCAGAGCATCTCCCAGGCCAGTGGTTTTCAAGGGATGGCTCGTGGCATGTCGGGGGCACGTTGCTGCAGGGGGATCAGGGGAGCAGTCGGGGGGCTAAGGCAGCTCCCTGCCTGTCCTGGCACCACAGACTGCGCTGCGCCCCAGAACAGCCGGCAGCAGGCCCGGCTCCTCGGTGGTGGTGGAGAGAGCGCACAGGGCTCTGGGCACTAGCTCCGCACTCCCATTACCTGGGACCCTGCCGTGGGCTGTTTCTGGGCCACAGCCTGGTCTGTGGTGCCAGGAGAGGCAGGAAGCTGCCTTAGCCGCGCCCCGCTGCACCACTGACCCGGGAGCCACTCGAGGTCAGCCCTTCCTGCCCCAGCCCTGACCCCCCGCAAAGCCAGAGCCCCCTCCTACACCTCATCCTCAGCCCTCACTCCAGTCACTTGGGTCGGGTCGTGGTATCAACCATTTTCTTCAACTGGGTCATGAGAAAAACAGTTGGCCTAGCACTGCAGTGTGGTACCCAGGTCACCCCCTACTGAGCCCACAGATCCTTAGAGCCATCCTGGGGCACCAGGGCCCACAGGTGGGTTGATCTAAATTTCCAGGTATAGAGGGTGTCTCATTTCTGGTCTCCCCTCCAACACACAACCAAGCCCTAACCTGCTTAGCATCTTTACACAAGCCCTACCTGCCTTGAATGGCTCCACTTATTACCTGGCACAGCAGTGGTTAGGTAGCAGGAGTGGTAAACTCAGCCCCTGTGATCTCTCTGCCCCCTCCAGACACCACCTCATTGCTCTGGGCATCGCTGTGGACATCCTGGGCTGCACGGGGGCCGTGGCGGAGCGAGCCGCCACCCTGCACAAGATCATCCAGCTGGCCGTGGAGCTGAAGGGCTCAGCCGGGGACCTGTTTGCGCTGTCGGCCGTGATGAAGGGCCTGCAGCTGCCCCAGGTGAGGTGGGCCGGGGGTTGAATAGCTCCTGCTCCCAATGGAGGCCGGCCCTGGCCCGGGCCTGGAAGGCAGCACTAATGAGGCCTACACACAGGGATGGTTTGGGTGGGTCTCATCAAGGGATGGGCTGTGAGCCCCGTGGCTTGGGCTGCTGGATAGCCCAGACGGTGGGAAGCAGAACTGCCCTCGTCCGAGGGGAGAGGTTAGGTAGCGGCAGCGTGATCTAGTGGTTGAGATCTGCATTCTGTGACCTTCCCCACTCTGGGCCTCAGTTTCCCCTGCCCGCAGTGTGTGTGTGCGCGCAACCAGGGAGCTGTGCAGGGCGGAGACAGGCTATCGTTCTGTGGCGTGCCCAGCACAAAGAAACCCCCCCACCCATCTTGGTCAGGTGGCCTGGGCAGGGTTGTGGGCCTTGAGTTGCTCCGTCATGCTGGGAGCCAATAGGCCTTGCTCTGCCCCTAAGCACGGTGGCCCTGGGGAATGGGACTCCCCTCCAACGGAGTAGTTCTAGGACCCTCGCCCCATGATAATGCAGCCCCCCCTGGTCCCGCCCTAGACGCTGAGCTCCCGGGGGGGTGTCACCGGCTCTGGAGAGCGGGACAGTGTTGCCAGGGTCGGCTCGGCGACGGTCGCTGCACAGCATGGCCCCCCCCTCAGTCCTAGCCCTGTCCCGCTGCAGATCACGCGGCTGGATGAGACGTGGCGGAAGCTGCGGCAGAGCCACACCGAGAGCGCCATCGCCTTCGAGAAGGACCTCAAGCCCTTCATGAAACGCCTCAACCGGGGGGAAGGTGAGTCGGGGGCCTGCTGGCTGCCCCGGGGATCCCCACGGAGCGGGGAAGGAGCAAGCCCGGGAGGAGGGGACGTGGCAGGAGCACTACGGGGGGGTGAATCTCACCCCAGGGAGAGACACAGGGGGCGGCTGACACCCGGAGAAGTGGGAATGAAGGTGGGGAGCAGGGGTGGATGAACGCCCTTCCCCGGGCTTGCATGACACTAGCCTGGGCCCTCCCCCCACCTCTGTTGCCAAATGGTACAGGTCCCCTAAATGTGCCCCTCCCCCCAGGCAAATCCCCTGCTCGGCCCCAGACTCCCTATCAACAAATCATCTAGCCCCCCCAGCCTCAGTTTCCCCATCTCTATCAGGCCCATGCAAGCGCTGCAGGTGGCGTGTGTGCGTTAATGACTGTGACGACAGAGGCGCCCGGTGTGTCCAAGCCTCCTCTTCTCCCAGCAGCCTCTGCACCCAGCCACTGTGCTGTCCATAGTGCCCCCCCCAGGGCAGTTTGCCCCTCGACACCAGGGCTGCATTTCACCCTCCCTGGCCAGTCTCCTTGTTGTTGCTACCCCCAGCCCCACCCTGCCACCGCAAAGCCTCCTGCGGGTAGAAAGGCGAGTGTGAGAGCCTCCCTCGCTGGCCCCTCCCCACGGCCTCAAAGCCTACGGGGCCCCGTTGCCGCTGACTCATGCCAGCCGCCGTCACCGAGGGGCGGCTTTGGACAGAAGCCTTGTGGGGCTGGGGCGTTGTGGGGCCAGCTCCCGGCGGTGCAGGAGAGCGGAGGGCAGCAGCGCCCGGGGGCAAGGCCCAGGCAGGATACGCGTTCGGGTACCGACGCCAGCTCAAGGCATCTGTCTGCCCCTTGTCCCCGGGCTGCAGAGCTCTCCTCCCCAGGAGAGGTGGCCGTGCCACACCTCCTGCCGCTCATCAGCCTGATGGAAGGGGAGCAGCTGTGGGACGACCATGAGGAGAGCTGCGACCTCCTCCTACGCACGCTGGAGTCCGCCCGCTGCATCGCCACCAGCGCCGGGGCCTACAAAGCCACCGCCGAGGCTAAGCTCCAAGGTAGGGCTGCAGAGCCCCCGGTATCCCACCCCGGCTTGGACCTGTCCCAGAGCCTCATGGGAGGTGTAGTTCAGTTGCCTCAACATCCCCATTGTCTCTGGGGTAAGCGCCCCAGCTGGACTACGTCTCCCATGATGCACCATAAACTGGGACGCCCATGAAGCCATTGCTCCCTGCACCCTGACGGGAGATGCTGTGGTGCATCATGGGGGATGTAGTTCAAACAGGGAGCCTTGATCATGGGGAGGGTGGCAGACATGAGGCCACTGCATTGCGATTCCCATGAGGCCCGACCAAGACCGCTCCAATTCATATTTTCTAATCCAGCTTCCCGCGCCAATCAGCTTGGATGGGGGGGAGCGAATCCTGGCCTTCAGTAAAGTCCAGTCTTAGCACCCCCTGCCCGCCTGTGCCTCTCAGCCCCTTCCTTGTGTCGCCCTAGGCTTCCAAGCCACGCCGGAGCTCCTCGAGGCTTTCCAAACAGAGTTCGCGCTCCGCTTATTCTGGGGCAGCAAAGCAGCGGCCGGGGCCGGGGCCGGGGCCCGGGCGGAGCGCTACAAGAAATTCGACACCATCCTGACGGTGCTGTCCCAGAAACTCGAACCAGCCAGCAAACCAGAGCCCTGAGTTTCTTCCCCCACCGCCGGGGCCTGCACCACGCGCAGCGGTTTGCGGTGAGCCGCGTCGGCACCCACGGGAGGAACGACCGCCGCCCAGGGGGCACAGACCTCGCCCCGCGCCGGGCTGGGGCAGAGGAACCTTTGGGCCGCGTGGGGCCCCCCCAGCAGCAAAGGCCTGTGAACGTAGCGAAGTTGGTCGCTCGCGCCAGTGCAATAGTCTACCAGCCCCGGGCTCTCGGAGGTGGCTGCGCCGCGTACGCACGCTTGCAGGAGGGAGTGTGCCGCTTTCCAAATTCAAAATGCCACGGCCGCTCGAGTGCCCCCCCTCCCCTCTGCCGAGGTGGGGAGATGATTAAACAGAGCGAGGGTGGGAGGGAGTCCCCCTCCCAGCAGAGGAGGGATGGCTGGAGCAATAAAGTCCAGGGCTCTCCTAGCTGGCTTGGGTCACTGTGCAACAGGCAGCGGGTTACCTGCAGGGAGGTGGGGGAGGCGGAAGGGAGAGGGGAGATGCTGGCCACATTGCAGCCTGTGGCAAGCTAGGCAGGTGCGGTAGGAACAGGGCTAGAACTCACGAGCTGGGGCTTGAGCTCCGTTGCCTTGCCCAGGAGAGGACAGGGTGGTAGACACCCCTGGATTCTTCCCCACTATTCAGGGGGGCCCTGGCCCGAAGGGGGATCCATGCGCTGCTGCCCTTAGGAGAGCTCCCTTGGGCCGGGGGCTGTTTCTTTACATGGGCAAACCTGTGTTGTGATCTGCCCACTCATAAGCCTGGGGGTGGGCAAGGGGGGAGAACTGCCTAATGGTTACTGCAGGACAGGCCTGAGGGCTGCAGCCAGCAGGTGGAGCAGATGGTTGAAGGGCTGGAGAGGCCAGGCAAGGGTTACCCTGGGCCACTTGGCTTCTGCTGCCAGCTGCTCTTTAATTAAAGCAGCCTTCCCCCTCCACCCCAGGCCCCAGCCCACGGGGCCACAGGCGGCTGAGGGCCGGGGAAGTGAAACCAGACAACGCTGTCCTGTACCTCCCCCCTTCCTCCGGGCCCCCATTCGGTCTCCACGGGAGCAGCTGGCCAGGAGCCCGAGGGCAGGAATTTAACCGGGTTACAGTGAGCCCTGGGTGGGGGGAAGCAAGGCCTTCTGGCTAAGCACTTTTTGGTTTTGTGTGTGTGTGTGTAAGGGGGGAGGGTGTTATGCCACTAGCACTAGGGTGTGAAATCAACTCCCCCTTCCCCAGTCTGAATAAACCGGTGCAAACGCTGGCTGACCTAAGCTGGGCAGTTTTCTCCTGTCCCCACGGCCTCTAGTAACTGCTGCTCCCTGCATAGGGGCCCCCTCTCTTCCCCACACCCACCCACGGCTAAGGGGGGAAGGGGTGGTGACAGTTTGGGACCAGCCCCCTGCTCGGGTAGAAGCAGCAATGGAAATGTGGCTGACTGGGGCCAGGTCCATGCAAAACCAACAGAGGCTCCTGCCCCAGCTGATAACAAGCCCACAGGCCTGGCTCCCAACCCCCATCCTAGGAGTTCTCGCAGCCAATGCCCTCTACTCCAAACCCACTCGCCCCACCATGAGGCTCCCTGGGGTCTAGCTGCAGGCCTGCCAGCGTCCCTCTGTGCCTTAGTTTCCCCAAATGAATAACCAGGCTCTTGTCTTTTTACTGCCTGATCTCCCCCCGAGCGTTTCACAGCACGATAGAGGCACAAACACTGTAGCCCAGACCCCCCTGCCAGACCTGGGGCAGGCTTCAGTTAGTGCTTAAAAACTGGCCCGGCCCAGCTCTCCAGCGCATTAGCTATTTTGCTGTCAACGCGCCTCCCTTTCGGCAGGGAACACGCAGCCAAAGGCGCTTTGCTTGAGTGGGGTCAGGGACTGTCACCCACCCCTGTACATCCAGGCTCGGGCTGCCCCCAGGGAGTTAGCTAACCCCGCGCCCAAGCCTGGGATGGCCACCTCCCGGAGGAGAGGAGAAGCGCACCCAGCAACCGAGGGCTTGTGTCCAGCGGGGGTAGGTCGCTAGCCCCGTGTTGGCAAGGGGGTGGGTTAATGGGCCCCCGGGGTGATGTTGTGCTGATAGAGGGCTGGGACAGATCTGGCCTTCGTGAAGACAGGGACTGGGTCTCCGGGCCCTGCGAGCACTGTAGGGCCTTGTGGGGCAGCTGGGTGGCTCCCAGGCCGCACAGCAACACACACAGCTGGGCGGCCTAGGGGTTTCTGTGATAAGGACAAGACTGGCAACGGACCTCACCAGGTCCTGGACAATGGGGCTCAGCTCCAGGATCCCTGAAAGAGGTGGGGCCTCAGGTAGATGGGGCAGGGCTATGGGCAGCTAGCTCGAAGCACAGCCTAGACCGGGGTGGCCAACCTGCGGCTCGCAAGACGCATGCGGCTCTTCTCCCCCAAAAGTGCAGCTCACGAAGCCACTCCTGAGTCCCCCCCTAAATGGCACCCCCCCCCATACTCAAGGGGGCAGCGATTCAAAATGGCACCTGTCAACAGGAGCCTGATGTGGCTAAACAGCCTAAGCTTGTTTCTTAAAGGGGCAGTTTCTTTTTTTTTTTTTTGCTCAACAATTCTGGTGCAGCTCTTCACATTTTTTCCGCTGCCATTTTGGCTCTCTTTGTTAAATGGGTTGGCCACCCCGACCTAGACCATGCCCTGCCTCCCCGAGCCAGTCCTCAGTGCCGCCCAGATTGCACTGTGTGGTGCTCTGATGGCAATTTAAAGGGCCCAGGTTGCCATCGCTGCTCCAGTAACAGTATACCAGGCTGTGGGGCAACAGCCCACTCTGTCCCCTTCCCCCCACAACAGCAGCCCTGAATCCAGACGAACCGCTCCCCTCCCCTCCCCCCGCCGAAACAAACAGGCCTCAGCGCCGGAGTCTGTATTGTTTTTATAAACTTCTTAAAAACTTCATGGGAGGCAAAGGGGGGAGAAGAGAGGAGGAGAAGGGGAGAACCCAACTATTTACATAAAGTGTAAAAGGCACCAGGCTGCAGTGGGAATACATTCTTCGGCTCAAGTGCCGGGGGCCCGGCCCAGCGACCTCCAGCACCACGGCTCAGAAGCAGAGGGGAGACAAGAGCTGCCCCCCGCCCTCCACAGGGTGAAGAGAAGCCAAGACAATTTACACTTATGTTACAGGTTAACTGCGGCATAGGCTAAAAGGAGCAGTAATTGGTCACTGTATAAAAGGCTAATATATTAGAGTCCTCTAAAAAAAAAAAAAAAAAAAGAATTCTTACACGGAAGGGATGGGCAGCCGCTCAGAGCCCTAGGCACACGAGAGCCACAGCCCTGGGGGGCAAATACATGTATGCAGCAGGCACTTTTTGCTTTTTTTTTTTTTTTTCTCTTTTCCTTGGCTGGGCGAGTCTGGGGAATAAAGTGCAAGTCGTGGCCACAGCGGCAGGTGGGGAGGAGAGGGGCTGGAGATCGGCCGATGATGGAGCTGGTGGGACAGGAGAATTCAGCCCCACAGGCCTGGGCAGAGAACTCACCGAGGGGCAGGGGCGGGGGTGCCCACGCCCTTAACCTCCAGGCTAGCGCCAGCCCACAGAGGCCTGGGTTCAAATCCCAGGAGAGAAACAACCAAAATTCAGCATGATGCTTAATATGCAACAAGAAGGGGCCCAGCTGCCAGGGGGATGAGTGTGGAAGAATCGAGGGAGAGGATGCACTTTCTAGTCCATAAGCCCCCCCTTTACCCTGCCCCCACTGAACCTCACCCCTAAGCTAGCAGGGGGCTGTGCAGCTCCCTTCCCCTGCAGAGTGTCCCACCCAGGTAGGGCAAACAACAGGCTCTAATGAGCCCTGGCCTGGAAGGGGTTGGGGGCAGCATGGGAACGCCCTGGAGTGTGAACCATGCCCCTTGTGGACAAAGGGATTATTGCCACCACCCCAGGGGAAAATGGGGTGGCGGTGTGTGTGTGTGTGTGTGTGTGGTGTGGGGGGTTATAGCTCAGGGGGAGGAGGGCTGCAGCTGTGGGTTGGAAGAAGGCAAGTTACGCACAGGGCATAGGACTGGAGGTGGGGGCAGGGTGCACAAATGCAGATACCAACCCCCTCTATTCAGCAGCCAGAAACCCAGCACCACCCTGGCCGCACCTGCTGCAAGCAACCCGCCCCCCGCTGCTCCTCCCCCCACCAAGATGGTTAGACTGAAACAAGACACCTCCAGGCCTGGGCAGAGAGGGAGGTGGGGGGTTCTCCTTCCCCTCACAGGCACTCGGCTGTGCAAGCGGGCACCACTGCTTGCCCACGGGGGCCACAGGCCACCTGTACCCACCAATCCCACCCCAGGTTCCAGCAGCATTGTTCCACCCCCCAGTCTACCCCCTGCAGCCGCTCTCCAGCCGGGCGGGGAGTCCCGCGCTCAGTTCAGCGAAACCCGCAAGTAGGACGTTGGCACGTAGCCCTCGCCGCCTTTGCTCCTCCGCACCCGGGTCCAGCCGTCTCCTTTGTCCTCCTCCATGAGGCTCAGCTCCTCCCCCTCCGTCATGGAGATGGTACCTTCGCTGGAGCCTAGGGGGAGGAGGGAGGAGAGGGAAATCAAGGCAAGGGCCACAGAAGAATCAATCTCCTTTCAGAACTCAGCTCGGTCCTCCTACCATGCCTGGGATGAGATGGGAGGGCCCATATGGCCAATCTCCCAGGACCCCTCTGGACCCCTCCCCAAAATAGCTGGCTGCAGAGATGGAAGGATCAGTTGGGGTCTAAGCCATTCTTCTTTGTCCCCCATTCGCCAGGAAACATCCCAGCAGGCTGCTGGTCAAGGGGCATCTCTGCCAACACCGCAGGGGGCCGGGTGTGGACCGAACTGGGGTTTGGAGATGTACCCTGCTGTGGTGGTGAAGTCTCCAACCCCTGAGCGGGATTTGAACTCAAGACCTTCAGTATTAAAATGGGTCCCTATTGCTTGACCGATGCTCGCAGCCAGCACCGGAAGGCAGCTGCCCACCACTGACATGGCGGGGGGGGGGGAAAAAACAGGCTACAACTGGTTGAAAATGTTCCAGCAGAACAGAGCCAGTCTTAGGGATGGGCTAGGACCACATTTTGGCCTGACCTCCCGAACCCCACCCCACGTTTCCTAGTTATTCTCCCCCTTTTTTTCCTGGACAAATTTATGTCCAGTATTTTTTTGAAGCCATCTGGCAACCCTATGGGCGAGCTGGGTGGTCACCCAGGGCCGCCAATTGGTTCAGAGCAGCCCTGCAGCAGAAAACTGGATTTTGACTAAAAGGAGATTTTTCAGGTGCTTCCCCCCGGACACGTCAACTGGCTGCTGAAAACCTCCCCCCCCAGCAGGCTGTTTTGGACTCGGACGTACAGCCACAAAGCCTCATGGGAGGTGTGGTCCAGGTGTCTCGTACTCCCCCGCACCTCTCCGTGGCCTAAGGCTCCCATAATGCACTGCTTCCTCTGCCAAAGGCAAACGAGTGGGTTGAAACTCCCCATGATGCACCACGGCCTGAGATTCCTTCCCTGCCCGAGACACACCCCAGTGAATCATGGGAGATGTAGTCCAACCAGGGAACCTGGCTCAGAATGGAGCTAGACAGGAGGTGTCTACCTTCAAACTGGTACATGGCCACACAGGTGCCGATGGGCGAGGCCAGCTCCTCCTCAAAGTCGTCATCAAACTCCGTGTAGATTGGCTGGTTCAGGGCATCCTGGCTGTCGTCCGAGTGCGTGGCATCCGGGCTGGGGGAGGAACAAGGCGACCAGCTGAGCCTCTGCTTCTGGGGTAGCTCCAGCCACAGGGAGCAGCTGTCCCGAAGGTTAGGGGTTAGCGTGGGGGTTGGGAGCCAGGGCTCCTGGGCTCTATTCAGGCACCTCTACGAAAAGCTCTCCCCTAGCGAGACAAAGGGACGCCAAGCCCCCTGTGCAGCGTGAGTGGCTATCACACCTGGCCGCCTGCTCCCCCCGGCTCCTGGGGAGGGACGTTGCGCCGCCTCACCTGTCCTTCTCGTGGGAGCCGTTGTTGTTCAGGGTGGTGGCAGGATCCGGCGGACGGCTGTATCTCAGGCTGTTGTCCGACCGGTTACTCAGCATTCTACCCTCGGCTTCGGTCAGCCACGACTGGGAGGCAAGAGGGGGAGGTTTAAGCCATTCCTGCCTCCCCATCATGGAGACAGCGCATGCAAAGGGGAGAGCATCTTTGTTCGCACGGGGACTCCTCTGCTCCGGGGCCTAGATCCCTAGCAGGGACACCCCTTAGCTTGGCAGCTGCTGGAGTCTTGACCCACCCCCAACCCATCTACGGACCCAGCCCTTTGCCGGACACCCAGGTTCAGAGCAGTATCCCACCACGCCAATTCTCCCTTCTCCTCCAGGCTTGATGCAGACTTCAGGCTCCCCATATTTTGTCTTGCCCTGCCCACCCCCAGTGTAAAAAGAGCACAGAACCCACAAGTCCTGGCTCCCAGTCCTGCCCCCATGCTCTAACCACTAGATCCCACTCCCCCATGGTGATGCTAGGCATAAGCAGACTAAGCAACTGCTTAGGGCCCCCACTGGCTCAAGGGGGTGCTCTAATAATACCCCCCCCCCCCCAAAATATCATTCACCCAACTTAACAAGCATAGCAGTACATGGTGTGTTCTGTACGGAAATACCATTAATTTTTTTAGTGCATGGGTTACGGGGCAATGGGGGAACCCCGAAAGACTCCCCCCTGCCCTCAGCTCTGTCTCTACCACTCCTGCCAGAGCTGCAAATAGAACCCAGGAGTCCTGCCTCCTCGCCAATTAGCTACAATTGTATCTTCCCCTCCAGTATCAGAGACAAGGGCTATCAGCTGTAGGAACAGGCAACACCCAAGAGGATCTGAGTCACCAGAGGAAGGGGGTGGGGGGGGCAGGAGAAAGAGGTATCAGGACCTTTTATCAGGCTACACATGTTCAGCCAACTCATTCATAACATCAACCTGCTGGCTGAGACCTGCCTTAGTCAGCCAGGAACCTGCGCAGAGCCATTTAGCAGAATTGTCGAGTGCAATGTTTCCCCAAATGTGTTCCATGGAAACCCTGGGGTGCCGCGAAGTGAAAATAAGGGTTCCGCGAGAAAATTCCATACAATAACATTTTATGATTTTTAAAAAAAAACCACAATAATTTATACTACGTGATTTTTGTTTTTAAATATGTGCAATTAAACTAACTGTTGATCTCGTGGCCTTGTTTATTATTATTCTTACTTATTTGTGGTCTGCTTTTTCAGCTCCGTCTATTAGACTGTTCTTAGGGGTTCCGCAAAATTCTTTCGAGTTTAAAAGTGTTCCGTGGCCAAATAAAATTGGGAAACACTGGTCTAGTGTAACGTCCCTCGCTTGGGAGGGGGAAGAGAGAGAAAGTGATCCCAGACCCGGGCTATTTCTGTGAGTGAAACTACTAGACACTGGGTTACACACGATTCACCCCAGAATAATTCAGGCATGACTCAGCTGCTCATAAATCAAACCAACAGCCTTTGACTCATGAGGACACCTAACCTGAGAACCAATGAGGTCATGACACTATTTCCTATAGGGTCACTGGTTTAACACTCTCATCAGGCACATTGTTTATTAGGTATATTACGGCAGTGTATTACCCAGTCTCGGCCTAGGTCTCCATCACGCTAGGTGCTGTACATACATTATGGTAATACCCAGGAACTCCAACCAAGGCCCGGAATCCCACTGTGGTGGTTGCTGTACAAACATACAAGACACTGGTCTTTGGGGTCCCACTGCGATTAAAACTCTTTGGGACAATGTGCCTTACAGAAGCAGGATGGTGCTGCAAGTGGGGCACCAGTCTAAGATTTAAGGCTCAAGTGCAACACCCTGCTCTGCCACAGACTTCCTGCATGGGCCTGGGAAAGTCACTTAGCCTCTCTGTACCTCAGTCTCCCCAGCCACACAATGGGACTACAGCCTCGCCCTGGGAGGAGACATACATTAGATGGTGCAAGGCTCAGACAGTGATGGCAGCCAGAGAAGGACCTAAAATATTTAGGATCTATCCCATAAGGCAAGAGACATCAAGTGGACATTTGAGCACAAGTCCATTAACATCAGCTCCATGTGGGTTTTTTTTTTTTTTTTGGTATCTTCCCATTGCGCTTGCCAAGATCGCTTATTTTGCTGGGAGAGCCCAGTACACGCTGCCCGCTCGAAAACACTGCTGTGCCATGACACGCTGTGTCTACACTCAGCGAGGCCGAGCAGCGTGGCCTAGTGCAGAGATCCCTAAACTGTGGGGCTCGCCCCAGAGACACATTCGGGGGTGGGTGGGAACAGCAGGGCATCGGAGGGGTGGAGGGGGAGAAACACCCAGCTCTGCTCTGGCCCTGCCCCCAGATGTGTCCCCAGCCTTAGCCCCTTTCCTCCGTCTCAGTCCCCCCCCTTCACCCTAGGCGCAACAGTCCTGGGTGCGGAGGAGAAGACGACGGGCAGGGGGCACCACCCGGAAAAGTTTGGGCACCACGTGACTAGTACGCTTCGCCAGGGACTCGGGAGACCTGGGTTTTTATTAATCTGAGTAAGTCACTTCCCACCCCTTCCCCGCTCTGTGCCTCAGTTTCCCCCACTGTCAAATGGGGATTATGGCACTGATGCGGTTGGTAAAACACGGCGCTCCAAGGGGTGGAACAGGAGTGCAAGGCGTTGTTACGTGGCGCAGCCATTAGGGGGAGATAAAGCCCTCTCAGAGACTGAACCAGTTCAAACTGCGGTAACAGGAAGGACTGGCCGGACCCAAGGGACATTGTGCGTGGGTCTGGAAGGAGGTCGGTGTCACAGAGGGCTCAGCCGGATGCGTGGAGGGGCCTGGGGCAGAGGCAGGCCCAGGGGGCACAGGCAGAGGCAGGCCCCCCGCCTCCTTACCTCATACTTCTGGATTTCCAGCCGCAGCTTCTCGATGTTGTTGAGGGTCTCCGAGATCTTTGGCTCCAGGCTCGTGGGGTCGCCCATCTGTGGCGTCTTCTGGTACACGTCCTTCATCTTGTTTAAGGCATCTCTGGAGGGGGGAGGGGAGGGGGTAGTTAGGAGAAGGAATTTACAAGGGCAGCCCAAAAACTTCTGCCTTCTGGCAAGAGGGGGAGAGAGATTTAAACGCAATTGTAGGATGGAAACTGCCCCCCCCCCCCCACTTTGTATGCTGTGGCATAGTGAGAACGAGGGGAAGCAATGTTTCCTAGCGTACAGAGCACTGGACTAGAGATCAGGAGACCTGTGTTACATAAGAACGGCCATACCGAGTCAGTCCAGTGGTCCCTCTAGCCCAACGTCCTGTCTGCCGACAGTGGCCAACACCAGGTGCCCCACAGGGGAATGAACAGAACAGGGAATCATCACATGATCCCTTCTCTGTTATCCACTCCCAGCTTCTGGCAATCAGAGGCAAAGGAAGCCCAGAGTATGAGCTTATCTTGTTCTTTTTTTAAAACCCTGTTTTGCAGTCTTGGTCTTCACAGCATCCTCTGGCAAGGAGTTCCACAGGTTGGCTGCACATTGTGAGAAGAAATACCGAGAAGAA
The DNA here is from genome assembly GCA_019425775.1 of Rafetus swinhoei. Lineage (NCBI taxonomy): Eukaryota > Metazoa > Chordata > Testudines > Trionychidae > Rafetus > Rafetus swinhoei. The sequence continues at coordinate 9,267,134 of JAFJHL010000256.1, read as the reverse complement.
ACACTTATTTGTTCTAAATCTGCTGCCTCTACATTTCATCGGGTAGCTGCTGGTTCTTGTGCTTATGTGACGGGGTAAGTAAAATGTCTCTAGTCTCTTTTACTACAATCACAACTTCATAGACCTCTCTCATATCCCCCGTTAAGTCATCTCTCCCCCCGCATTACAGGCTCCACCCGGACCTGGAGGAAATCACTTCTCCTCCTGTTTTCTCTTCTACCCTGCTCTACTTTAGGTGGTAGACCAACTGGGGCAGGGCCTGCCTCTCAGCTGGCATCCAGTGCCTGGCCCAACGGGGCCTCCGTCTCAAATGGGCTCCCTGAATAATGAGTATCTGAAGGGGCAATTCCAGTCCAAGCACACACCATGCTTGGAAGTCGCAGCTGCAAGAGGCCAGAGTTTAAAAGCCTGGCGAGGGGCAAGGTGGTGCATTATGGGAGTCCCTGTTCCATGAGCATCATGGGGGATGTAGTCCGGAGGAGAACATGGCCAGGAGGCACCCAGAAGGCACTGCCTATAGAGTGCCCAGAGCACCTACCTCTGGTCGATTTCCTTCTGCAGCTCCCGGCTCCTCTCCTCGATCTTCTGCTGCAGCTTTTTCCTCCTCTGCTCTGGTGGCAAGTGGCTGAAATCTTCCGTGATCACAGGCTGGCAGCAGGATGGTGGAGGGAGGAGAGGCAGAAAGAAAGGGGCACATCAGTTTCCTTTGTGCCATTACATGTCCCCTTTCCCCCCCTCTCCCACTGTGGGTTGGCAGGGCCAAGCAGCAGCGCCTGATGAGCCGCTGGGCACAGTGCTGGGCTGCCGGAAAGCCATTCCCCGACATGCAAGATGTTGGCCAGCCCCCGGGGAACGTGCGTGTCCCTCAGAGAGCCCGATCTCGCCAAACGTCCTCAGCTGTCGGGAGCCGAGCGCCTGACGGGATCCCCGCCCGGTGCAACACGCCGCACGAGGCCTTTCTGCCGGGATCTGGAGATCCCGGGTCATGCAGCAAGGAGGTAACGCGCTGTCAGGGCCACCTCCACCACTGCTCTGCAGCTTTACACGAACACGGGCCGGAGCTTGGTCTCCACCGGCAGCACCCGGAGGGGAGGTGTCAAAAGAATCCTTGTTCTCATGGACTGCTGCTCCCTCCGCAGCACTGACAGCAGGAGCAGCGATGGGGGAAAACCAGCACTGAGCAGCAACCCAGGAGACAGGGCCGGTCCTAACCAATTGGCGGCCCTGGGTGACTGCCAGTTTGCCCGTAGGGTTGCCAGATGGCTTTAAAAAAAAACCCACACACAAACCACACACCGGACAAAAATGTGTCAATCAAAGGAAAAAAAAAAAAAAAAAAAAAAAAAAGATTCAGGGAGTAACCAGGGAAACCTGAGGGAGGATTCGGGAAGAAATGCGGCCGTGGGCCACCCCTAAGACCGGTGGCCCCTTGAAAATGGCAGCCCCAGGCAACCGCCACTCGGATGGCGGCGTGCGACGCTACGCAGACCCACGTAAGCGGAGCACAGATCATCCCATTGACGCCGGGGCCGGGGCAGCGCCAGGAGTCAAGACGCAACTGAGCGGCCGCGGGTCCGGCCTGGCAATTCAGGACCAAGCGACTCCACTGGCCAGCAACCGGTTTCCACCCCTGCGCAAAGGCAGCCACCAGACGAGCGCCCTTCCCGCATTCCCCCGTGATTCTTCAAGTGGAACAAGCTGGGATCCTGGCCCAATAACCAGGTGCCCTCAGGCTGGCAGAGCCGGGGCCTGCTGCAGGCCAGGCCGAGGGAGTGCTCCGAAACTGGCTGCTGCACTGGGCTTTTGGTCTCTCGCTTGGGGGGAGGGGGGGTTCTTTATTTAGAACAGGAAGTGGTTTGATGCCGACTTGGGCTCAGCCCCCCCTCTCGCAGACACAGCAAACCAAGAAGCCTGGCCTACAAGAGACGGCTCGGGGCTTTGCACAGAGCAGGAGCGCAGGCCGCCAATGCTCCTGTGTGGAGGATGCAAAAGGGGAGTTCCGGGTTGGGACGGGGCGCTGGGAGCAAGCAGGAGGTGGTTGAGGCAGGAGAAGGGCTGGGCTAGGGAGCCGAGAGGGAAGGGGCATGTGTGGGCAGAGGATGCTTTTCACACGGGCTGAAGCACAGATCTCTGCACCACACGAGGGAGGCTGGAGCTATGTGCAAGACAGAGAACTTGGGGGTTTGAAGAGGCGACTGGCACCCGAAGAAATAACTGGGTACGTGCTGAGGCTGGGAGAAAATCCCCATGGCAATGGAGGTTTTAGGGAACTCTGGGGTTTGAGGAAAAGCCGCCGCTTCAGGCAGAAAGATGTGACGTTTTTGATCAATGAAACAAAGACCCGAAACCCGACGCTTGCAGATTTGGCTCTGCGGCCACGGCGCCGCCTGGAAGCTGTATATCGACTCCCTCATGACCGATATACATGAGCCTCTGTGCATCCCACTCCTACAGCAGGCTACAGCTCCCATAATGCACCTCGGTCTGCCCTCTTTGTAAGGGAAGGTGGTGCATCATGGAAGGTGTAGTTCAGATGCCTCATGAGCCCATTGTCCTCTATGGATCAGGCTCCCTGGTTGGACTACCTCTCCCACAATGCAACATGGGAGATGTAGCCCACAGAGGACATATAGTTCAATTACTTTACGTCCAGTGTTCCTTCTAATGTTTTCCATCCACATGCAGAATAAATTTCTGCACCACAGCATGTGCGAATGCGCACCACCAGTAGAAGAAACACATGCTACCAGCTGAGGTGCTCTGCTAATCAGCGAGGCGGCATTTGAATGTCACCTGGGCAACCGCCCAAGTCCTCCGCTTACAGGGAACGCTGTTCATGTCCTCATTCTCCATTGTGGGCTAGGCTCCTGATTGGACTACATGGTGCATTATGGGAGATGTAGTCCAAGAAGCCTGGTTCATAGAGAACAATGGGCTCATGAGGCACTTGAACTACAAGTCCCAGGAGGCACTGTGGTAGCACTTGTGAATAGTTCCATTTTCAAGGGGGGGTTTACCAAAAGCCAAGTAGATGAGAAAAAAAAAAAAAGAAAAAAAAAAGGCATTTAAAAAGAGGTGTATTTTTATTTTAAGTCTCCTTCCTACACAGCCCCACTGTATTTCTCTGCGAGCAGGTGCCCTTCAAAATCGCAGCAACCTCCCCAACGCACTACAACCCCCCCCAAAAGAACAAGACACACACTTACCCCCCGTTTGAGGCTGCGGAAAGAGGTGATGCGGGGTTTGACTGTCTTATTGATCTCATTCAGACAGTAAGACAGAGGGTCCCGGGTGAATTTGGGGGACGGAGGTCCGTTGGCAGACGAGGAGGAAGGAAGAGGGGTAGAGATTGCTGGGGAGAGGGGAGGAGGGGGGAGCTAGGGACGGACAAAGGGACAACAAAACACACGGACATGCACAACAGAGAGAACGCTGTAAGAAAAAAAAAAAAAAAAAAAAAAAAAAAAAAAATCCCAAACACAGCACAGGGACTAAAAGGGAGAGGGGGTCAGGACAAGTCACACCATCACAGTCCACCAGCAGGGGGTAGCAAGGATTGGGGAGGGGCGGGGAGGGCGGGGAGAGAAGAGACCCACCACCCATTTTGTCGGTCTCCCAAGCACAGGGAAACCTGGCTGCCAAGGGAAGGGAAAGAGGCCAAGGTTTTTCACGTGATCCCAAAAGTACCTGAGTCCCATGAGCAGGAATGGGCATTTGGGCATCCAATTCCCCTAAGATCCTTGGAAATATGCTTGTTTTTAAACCCGTAGGGTTCCACCATGCACCATGGGTGTGACTAGGGCCACAGGGCGGGCCCCCACTCCGGAACACGGGCCCTTCCTCGCACCCGTGCGACTGGGAAGCTTGACACAGAAATGAGACCCGGGCTTTCGGCTCCTGAGCTTTGGTGGGGAAAGGGTTAATGTGCCCTGCTGCGTTGTTCAGGGCCTGGTGAGGCCCCACCTGCCCTCACAAGGGGGGGGGAGGCCCACAATGCTTCATGGGAGCTGGGGAGAGGGGAGGATACTGCTGGAAGCAAGTAACATGAAGGTCGCCTGACGGCTAGACCAGAGGTTCCCTTGCTCCTAACAGGCCCATGGATAACCCCTGACACCCCTCACTCTCTCATCCTGCCCCCAGACCATCCTGCCCCCTTCGCCCCTCCCATCCCCCAGGCTAGGGCAGGAGGGAAACTGGAAATTTGATTCATTTTTTAATCGTTTTTCAGTGCTTCCCGTGGGAAATTTCAGTTTTTCATCGACAACCAAAACACTTCCGTTCGGAAGTGCCACTGTGGTGCATCTCGAGAATCGCCATTTCGCTGCTTCACACCCCACACTTCTTCTAGGGGCCCCAGTTCCCCAGCCAGACTACATTTCCCATGATGCACGGCACCCCTTCGCCACAATCTCAGTGCTTCATGGGAGTTGTAGTCTGGCCAGGAAGCCTGGCCCATAGAAAAGAGGAGTATGAGGAGGCCTGAACTACAACTCCCATAAGGCACCACAGGAGGCATGCCAAATGGAAATGCTTCAGCTTTACGCCGAAATAATGTGATTTCAGACACTTCCTCCACTTCCCTGCTCTCTGAACTACCCCCTACAAGCCCATTGCATTGGCCTCCTGCTCCCTCATCTCCTTACCCCTGCCCCCAGGCCGGCCCTGGCTCCACCATTAGGTGCATTATAGGCGCTCCGGCCCTCAGGACCCCTTGGCGCGCGGCACTGTACAGCCACAGGGCAGAGCAACGGATCCTGCCCCACAGAGCTGAACAGCCCAGGGCTCTGCTTCCAGGCTTAGAAGTCAAGCACGTGCCTGAAGCGCTTAGCTGGATCAGGGCCCAAATGCCTGGCAATGCCTCATCCCCGTTAGCAAACCGCTGGGGCAGGAGGGGAGAGAGATAGCCACTCCCCAGCCACATCCCTTACAATTAGCTTTAACTTCCTCCACAGGGATCCTTCCATCAGATCATTCCCCCATCTCCTTGCGTGCCCCTGTGCCCAGGACATACCCAACAGCTCGCCAGGGTGGGGGAGAACAGATCATCCACCTCAGCTAGGCAGGGGACGGGGTGGGGACAGGATACAAGGGTGAGGGTCAGCAGGAAACATTCCTAGGGAACACAGGGCTAAATCGAGGGGCGGGGGGGAAATGATGCCCTAAAGCAATGTTTCCCAAATTGTGTTCCGCGGAACCCCGGGGTTCTGTGAATTGAAAATAAGGGTTCCGCGAGAAAATTTCATTACAAAGTTTTACGATTAAAAAATAATTAATATTTAAGCATTTATGAATTTTATTGAAAACAATTTTCATTTGTGTTGATCTCATGACCTTGCTGAGCATTTGTTTATTATTATCCTTACTTACTTGTGGTCTACTTTTTCGGCTCCATATAGAAGACTGTTCTTAAGGGTTCCGCAAAAATTCTTTCGCGTTTAAAAGGGTTCCGTGGCCAAATACAATTGGGAAACACTGCCCTAAAGCGTCTGGCATGGAAACATGTTCCCTGGGCCTCAAAACTAGGGGTGCAACCCCATCACTTTCCTACCCCTTCCTGCAGGACACCAGTCCCCTGCTTGGCAGGCCATGCGGTGCGCCGAGGAGAGGAGACGGGCTAGTTTTATACTCCTGCTGGCAAAGGGGAAATAGGGTCCCCAAGCCAGAGACCCCAGTTCCAGCCCTCACTTTGGTCGCAGCTCTCCTGCTAGTCTCCCTGCTCCTCGAGTTTCTCCCACACCCCTCACTCATGGGCGAAGGCAGGACCCTGGGCATCGCTGCCTGCGCGTAGGCGGGGAGCAGGCGTTGCAGCACATGCACAGAGGGAAGCGGCAAGCGGTGCGGGATTTCCAACAGGCACAAGACAATTAGAGCAAGAAATGCCCACTGGGCGGGTGAGGGCTGGAAAAGCGGAGCCATCCACTAGGGCCTGGGAAACGGGCCCCCCAGCTGGCCTGTCATGCTGGGACGTGGACCCGGTGGGCCTGGGCCGAGTGCTAGAGCCCACCTCACTTGCCACAGTCCCCTTCCATTCCAGCTGCTCCCACTGGGCCTGGGGGTCAGTGGGGGGGGACAGCTGCAGCTGTCTGGGACACAGGAAGTGTGACTGAAAGTGGCAAACTGCAAGGGATCTGCCCAACTATGCGCCGTGAGGGAGGTCGAGGGGCCTGTGTCTCTTTAAATGTTATTGGCCAAGTACGAGGATTCTGTTGACAGGTTGCACCTTTGTATTGGGAGTCTGATCTGCCGGGGCGTGCTGTGTATCTCTGGGCTCCCCCCAGACAGACTGGCATCAGCCCTGCCCAGCTCATCAAGGGACATCAGCTGTCCAAGGACTACCCCTGAGGAGTTAGCAAGCCATGCAGGGCCATGCCTAGGGACAGCTCTCCCACTCCTCTGCCATGTGCTGGGATGCTTGGGTTTGGGACACAAGTACAAGCCACCTGGCAAGACACGATAAAAGGCTGTTGCCATCTTATCCATTGGCATGGGCGGCGGGTAATGTAGGCAAGGGAAGGCATTGCCTTCCCAAAGTTACCTACACACCCCAGCCACCAGGAGCCCCAGTCCTGCTGGTGGCCAGGAAGGATCTGGCTGGGGTGGGCAGGACTTAGCTCCACGGGTGGGCCTTGGGTGGAAGGGGTGGGACTAGAGCTTGCCTGTCCCAGCTGGGCCTTCACCCACCACCCATGTCCACTGGGTCTTCATTCCTGCTTCTTCCCTCTGGAGTAACTTTTCTACCAGCTGACAAAAAGGACTGACCGATCCATTCAAGCTGCAGGAGCGTGCCAGAGGGACTTTCCAACCAGCAAGCTCACCCATATTGCTAGGAACCAGATACATGGACTCTGCAGCGCTCAATCATTTAATTTTTCGTTGGGTCATAAATTGTTAGTTCTAGATGCTAAAAGACTGGCTGGGGGTGGGTAAGATCCAACCGAAAGCTGTGCTGCTAACGTGGCAGATCCTTGGGGAATTGGAACATTTCTGCAGACGTGAGCAGTTTTAAAGTAACTTCTCGATGCTCTGGGCCTAGGTGCAGATCGGGAGCCAGAGAACGGGAGTGCAGCAAGGGGGCCGTGTGGTTTCTTTTTCAGCTTCTTGGTCCCCACTGAGGAGGGTCTGAAGCAGAGAGAGTGTTTGGGGAGTTTAACTTCTGCGTTACCCACCGGCCGCTAGGAGACGCTGCTCTCCCTTTTGCAGCCTGTTCTGACCGCGGCCTGGCGCTGCGGGGGTGCACAAGACACCCACCCAGCACCCACACCCCGAACCCCACACCAGCCCCCCCGACAGCCCACCCCCAATTTAACACGTGCCACGGGCAGAGAAAAGGAGGGACCCCCGCAGGAAATGGACTGAGCTAAATCCAAATCATCCACCCCCCACCCCACACGGCAGAGGAAGGGGGAAAAAAATCCAGGCCCCTGTGTCACGGGGTAACCTCTGTTCTGCACAGCACATACGGGACATGGGGGTTAGGACACAGGTAACACAGGGGGTGGGGGGGGGTGGGGTGGGGAGAGGGAGAACGACGGGGAGGAACCCTGCAACAGCTGTGTGGCATGGATCTGCTTTTGCTGCTTACTAAGCCGCGTGTGTTTGGGAGGCCACACGGGACAGAGCTGGCTCAGAGCGGAGCCGTTAACAGCCCTGCCCCACTCCACCGGGGCGCGCGCTAACAACCCTCTTCCGGGACCCCAGAGATGCGACACCCCCCCCTCCATCCCTACCCCAAGAGCACTAAGCTGGCAGGGAAGCCAGGTCAAGATTCCTTGTCGGAACAGCCAGTTCCCAAGCCGCTCTCCGGGGGCCGGGAGGGGTGCGGCCGAGGTGACTCACGGAGGGCGCGAGGCGCTGGCAGGGCCGGCGCAGGAGAACGCCGCAAGGGAGAGGGCGGGAGGGAGGATCATGCTGGCTGATGTGCAGCGCGCGCTCCGGAAGGGGTTAATTATTAGCACCCCCTGCCTCCCTCGCCCCCGCCCGCGAGCCGCCGCAGGGCTGGCGGCTGTGGCTCATGCGCGTCGGTGCTCGAGTGCCACAGTGGCTTCATGCTCTTTTCCGGCGTCATGCACAGGCAGCGGGAGAGCTGCAGCCGGGGAGGATCCCGGACCGGGGTCAAAAGGCGGCGCAGCAACAGCCGCACTGCAGAGAGAAGTGGGGGGAGGCTGCTGCGACCTGTGCCTTGTAGCAGCGCTCGGACGAAGGGGACACCAGTCAGGGACCCCCCGCCCTTCCCCCCAACTGCACTGGGGGCTGCCCAACTCCAGTTGACAAGGGAGGTGGCCAGGACCAGCGCTTGCTACCCATGGCCCTGCCAGCAGGCTGGCGAGGGGCCGGAAGTCTGGACGGACTCACGCCAAGTGGTACTATAGGAGTGGAGTCTAGTGGTTAGGGCAGGGGCCTGGGAATCAGGACTCGTGGGTACTATTCCCAGCTCTGCAAGGGGTTGGGGCCTAGTGGTCAGAGCAGGGGGGTGGGAGTCAGGACTCCCCGGGGCTGTGAACAGAACCAAGAGTCCCGACTAAGGGCTCCCCTTCTCTAGCCATGCCCACCCCCACTCTCCTGCCAGGCCCATGAGCCCTCACCTCCACCCCCTACCCCCAAGATGGGACTGGAACCCAGGAGACCCAGGTTCCCAGTTCTGTGAGCGAGGGCCCATCGCGAGCTCCAAGCACCAGCCAGGCTGAGCTGCCAGCTCCTACCTTGTTCTTCTTGCTGAAGGGCCAGCGCTTCCCTTTGTTCTTGCCCAGCTGACGGGGGTCCAGCCGGCCGTCCAGGGTGCCCCGGGGCGTCCCCAGGCTGCTGTCCGACGAGGTGCGGTTGATGGGCTGGCTGAAGTCTTCAAAGTCCACGTCCCCCGGCCTCTCAAAGCCAGACTTGTGCAACTCGACCAGCACCTGGGAGTCCTGCCGGCAGCGGGGGAGCGGGTGGGCATGGCCGCTGGGAGAACCGGAGCCGTTCCCTCCCTTCCCCGCGCCCGTTCCCCCTCGCTGCGGCAGTGCCACCTCCCCAGAAACACTCGCATGCACAACCCATGTGTCGCCAGCAGGGCCAGGCTCCAGGGACCTTACAATGGCCACCCCCAATGGGGGCCACTAAACCACAGAAAAAATCAGTCAGGGGCCAGGGGCTGCAGAGAGGGGGCGGAGTGCCAGCGCGGGCCCCCCAATGCTGGGGGGAAGCCCTAAGCCTTGGGGGCCAGATCTAGGCAACTCAGGGGCCCTAGGCCTTAGGTTCCTCACCCCTGGTACAGTGCTTAGAGCAGGGTGAGCTGAAGTCAGGACCCCCGGGTCTTAGGCCCACTCACTGGTGCTGTGAAAAACCCACATGTGCCGCTGGGTTTGGGAGCTGGAGCCAGATTTGCTTCCAAGCAAAACCTTCCCATGCTGGTCTGGGCCCCCTAGTGGAGGGGAGAGGTTAGCAGCTGGATCTCTCCCCCGCTAGCTCCTCCTACTTTGGGGGCGGGGTAACCTCCTGGCTCCCTATTGGTGGTGGGAGGCTGTGCCGGCTGAGTATTTCCCCAGTTAGCTCCTTCCACTGCTGGGGAGGGGCGCTAGAGCAACCGCCAAGGCGCTTTTCCGCCCCGGGACACCGTTTAAAGAGACAGCAGCACCCACGTTCTTCTCGTTCACCGAGTCGGCCGCTGCCTTCATGCCGTCCAGGCACTTGCCGATAATAGGCATGACCTGCCGCTCGGTCTCGGAGAAGACGCCGTAGCCTTCCTTGAGCCGCACCGTCCGCCTTTCGTCCATCTCCTGCAGCTTCTGGAGGGCAGAGAGCAGACCTCACTTACGAAGGGGCGCGGCAGCTCAGGGACACAGATCACCCTTGACGATATTGTGGGAAGAGGGTCCGAGACAGGAAGAATGTTCAAAGGCCTGGAATGACTCTATGATTAGTATTATTAATGCCCAGCTCTTCTACGGTGCTTTACTAAGCAGGGCAGTACTATTATCCCCATTTTACATTTGGGGAAACTGAGGCATAGAGCAGGGACGTGACTTGCCCAAAGTCACCCAGCAGGCCTGTTGAAGCAGCTGATATAGGACCCAGGTGTCCTTCACGCTGGTCTGGCAAAGTCCGTTTGATTGTCAAAAGGCTGGGGTTGTTTACCTTGTGGATGAGACACCATTGAAAGGCACAGTCATGGGTGGGATTGAGACGGGGAGATAGGATGGTCCCATTCATGCGACACAAAAGCAAAGGGACATTTACTAAAACGGAAAGGTGGCAAATTCTAACAGAGGAGGAGGAAATGCTTTTCCTCGGGTGTGTACTTTGCCATCCTGTAGCAGTGAGTTCCGCAGGCCACGGAACCAGCACTCTCCCAGAATTCCTGCTATGTAGTGAAAGCAATAGAACTCCCCCCTAGTGCAGATGTCATGACCTTCCCATCTAGCTAGTCCCTTACTTCAGCTGGACTCTCCTTGGGGCAGCGACAATTCCTTCTTCTGCGTTTAGACAGCACCGAGCACAGCAAGGTCCATGGTAGGGATGTAAAGGACTAGTCGATAGGGTAGTCGACTAGTCGCTCCTGCCCCCTCCACTGCCTCTATCAGATAGAGGCGGGAAGGCGGGGGGGGGACCCCGGACTCCATGCAGCGTTTCCGCTTTGAAATGCACAAGAGCCCCTGCTGGGGCTCTTGTACATTTCGAAGGCAGAACACAGAAGTACTTATCGACTAGTCGAGTAGTCAATGGAAATTCCATCAACTACTTGACGAATAAATTAATCGCTACTTAACATTCCTAAGTCTACGGCCCAAGCTCCAACATGCCAATGGCAAACAAAATTTGGCCTAGTGATTGGAGCGCTGCATGGGGCCTTGGAGACCTGAGTTCTAATCTTTGCTCTGCCTCGGCTTTGCTGGGGAACCTGGTGGGAGGAGAAATCACTTCCCCTCCCTGTGACTCAGTTTCCCCATCTGTAAGGGGAAAGAGCTTGAGATTTGTGGATGAAAAGCACTGGCACTGTTCTATTCATGTTACTACACCCCTGGTATGGTCTGTGCTGCTGTAACTAGTACGGCTTCTACTGGTAGAACTACTCCCATTAAAAAAGAAAAATCTATTATATATTTGAGAGAGTTTGTCTGAGTACATTTGTTCAAGAACTCCATAGGACCATCTCTTATAACTTCCTCTTATAACTTAAAGCAAGGTCAGGGTTTGGTGAGGCCCGGACAACGGGACGTGCCTGGAGTTGGATTGTTTCTCATAAAACCATGCAGAAAAGAGACAGAATCACTAGGTAGGTGAAAGGGGCAGGCTGAGGATCCCCCAACCCCAAGTCTCTCACCCCCAGGCGCCCTTTAGAGGGGGCTGACGGCCCCCCTCCCCATTTGTACGGGAATATTTCTGGCCGTTCCCCTTCGTCAGGGAGCGAGGGCAAGTGCCCAGTTTGCTGCATCCCTCACTCTGGCTGGGGAACACCGGGGGCAAATGAACCTGGACCTGCCGCAGCCGGGGGACGTGCACCCCTCCCCACGTTGTGCCTGCTGGAGCTGCAGCAGCCATGAAGAGGCGCGTCTCACCCGGCCCCAAGCTGCAGCGGTGAGAGGGGGCTGGGGCTGTTCTCTCTCTCCCCAGGGCAGCCTGCAAACTGAACCTCCCAGCCCCACCCCAGGGCAACGATTACGATGACGTAGGGACATTTTCATTTTATTTTCCAAAACGGAGTTAAGGCCCCCAAGCAACACGAGGAAACTCTCCTAGTCTAGTCCTATGTCTGCAGAAGACTCAGGAATGAGACACAGCAGGGGGCGGGGTGGGGAGGGGTGGGGGCTGGCGGGGAAGCAGTGAGGATACTGTCTCCTAAGCCCTTGGGCCAGGCAATTCTCCAGTGATATAGAGAGGGTAAGAAGAGGGAGGGAGGGAAAGGAGGCGGGGCTAAGAGTCAATGGGAGGGGCTTAGATGGATGGGCGGAGCTTACGTTGAAGATCTGAGGCATCTCCAGGAAGTAGAACTGGCTCTGGTCACGGTTGAATTTCTGCAGGAAGGAGGCGTACGCGTTCTTGCTCTCCTCCGCCATGTGGCTGCGCAGATTGGCCTGCTGCTTCGCCTGCAGGGGTAAGAGACATCATCACCCCACGTGTCCCAGACCCCGCCCCCTTCCTATAGGGAGCCCAGGGATCAGCCCGGGGAATCCCCTCTATCCAAAGCCCTGCCCTGGGAGCCAGCTCCCCATACACAACAGCAAGCGCCCGGGAGGGTCTCGCTCCTGCCTGCTCTTCTCTCTTGCGCCATGCAGCTAACTCCTCCCACTCATTATTGCACCCCGAGATGAGACGGGGGGGGCCCCAGTATCGTGCCAGTGCTGCAGGCAGAGAGAGAGAGAGAGAGAGAGTCCCTGCCCTAGAGAGCTCAGTCTGAACAGCCTCGGGAAGGACTTTTATCCCCATTGCAGAGACAGGGAAACTGAGGTACAGAGCTAATGACGGGCCCACTGGCGCCCGGAGGGGGGTTCCTATGGGCAGAGTCAGGAACCGAAATCTCCCAAGCGCCGTCCTCTTCCTCTAATGCAGCCTCTTCAAACCCCGTCTGCTCCGGATGGGCAGAGACCTGGTCTGTAAGGCAGCTCGCAAAACAGACTCCACCTCGCTCCGTGGGCCCCCTGGCTGCCAGTTCTGCTGGGCACTGCCCTGCACCCTCTGAGGGGGCTGCCCTCCCTTCTGCTGGGCCTCCCTCCCAAACTCCCCGCTGGGCGTTCCAGCCAAGGCGACGGCCGCGTCCCGACCTTCTCCACGTCAGCTTTGGTGGCATTGAGGTCCTGGTCGAGCTTCTCGGCCGTCAGCACGGCTTTCTCCGCCTCCCGGCAGTCCCGCTCGAACTTGCGCTTGCTCTGGGGCGGGGCAAGGAGAGAGGAGCCGGTTACCTTGCCAGAGCGCACAGCCCCTCCCCCATCGACGGCATTTCGGGGAACCCCCGGGGAGGAGGGGCAGGGTTTCTCCCCCGTTCTAGGGGAGAAAGCTAAGGCTAGAAGTTAAGGGACCTGCAGAACGGGCGTGTGGCAGAGGTAGGAAAGGAACCCAGGTACCCTGCCTCCCAGCTCCACACCGACACATGCCCCGCTTCCATCCCAGAGCTAGAAACAGAACGCAGGAGTCCTGACTTCCAGCCTCCCCACTAGAGCCTCAGCCCAGTTTTGCTGCACATGTTCGGGTCTTGTGCGGAATAAAGCCCCTTTCATTCTCCTGAAGGCATTTCCTTCCACCAGCTGTTCGGGAAATCCTCTGTGGAGCATAAGCTGACCCGTGCAGCTGGGCCTCGGCAAACGCCGGCCAAAATGGAAAGACTCCCCGCGGCTCCAGAGCACTTGGATCAGGCCCAGCGTGAGCACGAACACGACGCAAACAGCTGGCACCCTTCCCCAGGACTCACATTTTCGAGTTGCTTGAAGGAGTTTTCGAGCTGCTGCTGGGCTCGCCGGCCCTCCTGGAAGTGCTGCAAAGAGGAGAAACATCAGCGGAACCTCACGATTGCCAGCCGCCTCGCCGTTCTGCCTGTGTACCGCTCCTAGCGTGGCGAGGGTCGGCCGTAAGATACCCAACCAGCAGGTGAGGCCTGGCGTTGATGGGGCAAATTCATTTTGCGTGGATTGCACTTACAGGAAAGTTCAAGAAATTAAAGATCTATCATAGAATTTTGTATTAACGTGCTTGCAAACGGGAAGTAAAAGAACAGTTTTCAATGTCAATCGTTATTCATTTTACGGAATAATTACCCCCCACAGTACATTTGAATCAGAAATGCGTAAAGCTTCCTTTGCTCCTTCCGTAACTAATTTGAATTGTTTTGATATTTGTAAGGCTGCGTCTACATTGTGGAGCTATTTCAGGATTCCTTTGATATCCCAAAATAGCTATTCCACATCTTAAGAGCAAGCCCGTTACATCGAAATATAACGGGCCCGCTATTCCAATGTCCCCGTAAACCTCACTGCACGAGGGTGAAGGGACGTTTTGGAATAGCGCTTTATTTCAAAATTACCCCGAAATAAGCTACGCAATTTGCATAGCTTATTTCAAGGAAAGGGTGCAGTGTAGACGCACCCTAACAGTCAAAACCATCTTTGCACTAAAAGGACAGTTGAATGGGCGACTTGGTTTTAATGTTGTTGGCAAACATTTTTCATGAACTCTAATCATAATAGTCATGACTTTTTTTCCCTGATGAAAAACAAAAATTAATTATTTAAACCTTTCACCCAGCATATTCTGGGGTGAAAAGTAGTACATTCAGCTAATTTAAAGTGGCAGGATTGTTTATGCAAAGTTTGGTCTCCGTAGGTAATCGCAAGGTATAAAACTTTATTTTGCACAAACAAATCCACAAACTCTTAAAAATATGTAATAGATGAATAACGTACATCCCCTAGCACCACAGAGCCCCGGCCGCTACCGTAAGCCCCCATGAACAAATTAACCAAATAGTCGAACGTTCTTCATCACAGCCTGGATTTCCACAAGTGGTTAGAGATTTGGGAAGCGCGAGATGCCTTAAATTGACCCTCGTTTTCAGATAGCACGGAGCACCCTGCCCTCATGAAAAATGCAAGGTCCCTTTAAGAAGTCACAAGCACCTAGCAATGGGGGGCCCTTCTGAAAGTTCAGGCGGGGAGGAAGAGCGTTCTGCTGTTGGCTATTTAGTAGGTGCATTACGGTAACGCGGTCCAGGCATGCTCTTGACCTCTGATAAGTTGTACTACAGCAGCGCCCAAACACCGAGTCTCTTTTCCTCTCCAGAGCGCTTGCAGATTCAGCTAGCAACCCGGGTCCTAAAAACGCCCCCCAAACACAGCATGCGCCTACGACGCTCCCACGGCCAGCCACACGCAAACCCTCCAACACGCTGGTCTCCACTGGTCGGGTGCCTCCCTCGGGGAGGGGATCTGGCTCCAGAGGCTTCAGCCGAGGGGGTGGCAAAGCCGCCCTAAGAGATAGCAGCCGCCTAGGGATTCTTGAGGAGGAAGAAGTGGCCCCGGCTCCCGGAGGGCGCGAGGGTCTGTCCTTCCAGTGACCTGGCCTAGCGCAAAGGATGCAGCATCTGCAGGGCTGACCCTGGGTCCTGCCATATGCCCTCCGCTACCATGCGAGCTAAAGGCCCCGGTGCACTGCAGCAGTAGTAGGCTGTCTCTGCCATGGCTGGGCCCTGCAAAGAGGCACACTGGGCTGGTGCAGAATCCAAATTCTCAAGGCTCAGTGGGGGACCACCCCATAGCAAAGGATGCTCAGGGCTAAGCTGGACCCACAGCCCACCCCCCAGACCTCACTAAGCCCTGGACGACGGGAGGGAGGGGGGAGGCGTTACGTTAACGATTTCCTCTCCTGCTTGAGCTCCTGGGCCTGCTTGGAGAGCTCCACACAGATCTGCGTCATCAGGTTCTCCGCCACCACCTCCCTCTGGCCGGCAAAGTCATTGAGCTCCTTCACCACCTGCAGGAAGGCCTGGTACTGGCAGAACCTGGAGCAGGGGCAGAGTTAAGGGTGAACAACAAGGTCACGCTAAGGTCACTGGTGCACCTCCAAACTCTGTCTCCCAGTCAGCTGTTTTAAAAGCTGCCCTGAACAGAGTGGATCAGAACAGGCTTCCGGCGAGTCCAGGAGCCCAGCTCCGACAGACACACAGGGCTGCTCTGCCGCTCAGCACAGCCACCTGTGGGGAGACTCCCCAGCCTGCAGGAGGTCACCGATTCAAGGTCAGAGATTTCAGGCGATGGAGGATTCCCCCCGGGCGTTGGTCCGAGAGTCAATCTATGGCTGGGTCTATTTAGCGTCAGCTTCTGGCTGCCAGACCTGGGTCTGGCCTTCCCCTCTTTGCAGTACAGATAGTCCCCAACTTACAAACGAGTTACGTACCAAACACTTGGTCGTAACTCGATCTGTTCGTGAGTCGGACTCCGTTCATTTAAACGTGACCACTCTGTTCGTAAGCACGGATCGCGCATTTGTAACTCGGGGACCGGCTGTAATGCGCTTAATGGGAGGTTGGTCATTAAGTACGAACGGTCATAAGTCGACGCGTTCGTAACTCAGGGACCACCTGTACTTCCAGGAGGCCTCCCCCTCCACGTGGCCATTAAAATAATCATTGTGCTTCATTCTGGACTCGCTAGAGCAGGGGTCTCCAACCTTTTTAAGCACAAGATCACTTTTGGAATTTAAGTGCAATCCAGGATCTACCTCAAACCCCAACACCTTGGCCCCACCTCCTCCCCGACCCTGCTCACGCCATCCTCCCTCCTTCCCCCCTCATTCAGGCAGCGGGCTGGGGGATGCAGGCTCTGATCTTGGGCTACAGGATTTGGAGTGTGAGCTGAGGTGCAGGAGGGGGTTCAAGGTGCAGGGTCTGGGAGGGAGTGTCAGTGCAGGGGGGGACTCGGGGCTAGGACAGGAGTTTGGGACGCAGGAGGGGCTCAGGATCGGGGCCCAGAATGCAGGCTCCAGTTGGGCACCGCTTACCACAGGTGGCTCCTGGGTGGTGGTGCAGTGGGGCTAAGGCAGGCTCACCCCTACCCTGGCCCTTGCATCACTCCCAAAAGCAGCCAGCAAACTCTCTTCACCCCCAGCCCCCCTCTGCTCTGTGCAGATGGAGCACGGGGGAGAAGGGCACCCAGGTATCAGCACCCCCTCCTCTTCTTCCCATGCCTTGCACAGCGAGCAGGAGACTCCCAGAGGGCAGCTCCAAGGCAGAGGGCAGGAGCAGCACGGCAGTGCTGAGAGAGGCAACCAAGTGCCAGCACTTCGCCTCCCGGCCAAACCGGTCAGGATCACCCATCAAAGGCTCCGAGATCTACCAGTTGATCCCGATCGACTGGCTGGTGACCACTGTGCTAGGAGCTGCTTTAGAGGATGGTGCAAGAATCTCTCAACTCGTGCATGAGAAGCTAGCCTGCTCCCAGGGGGAGAGGTCTCCTGGCTCCCAGCATTTAGAAGCTGAGGCTTATGCTTTGAAGCATGAGGGGTTCCTCTCTCTTCCTAAACATTTGGGTGGTTTTTTAAAGCTTATTATTCTCCCTCTGGATTTTCTCGGTATTTAATTAAGTGCCCACTTCTCCTTTTCAGCCTACTAAATGCTCCACCCCATAGAAACCTGGTGGCAGGGAGTCCCACAGGCTACATAACAACGTTTCTCTGTTGCCTGTTTTAAAATACACTGCCTTGAGGGCTCATTGAACAAAAATCCCCTTGTTCTTGCATCACGAGGCAAGGAGGAGAGAAATCCCCTTGAGTCAGACCAGAGCCTTATCCGAGCCTTGGGATGGGTTTAGAGCAGGGGGAGTCAATAGGCCAACTGTGTGCCAAATCCCAATCGCCAGGCGTATTTGAATAGGCCGCAAAAATCTTTTCACTTTCACAGGCTTATCGTTACGACACGAAAAAGGTTTCTCTGGAGCCTGGATCCTGACAACCCGCGGGGTTGGGTGGCATAGAAACTAGATCCAAAGCCTCCAAGACTAGAGGATTTCCAAACCCAGAACCCGGCTAACTTCCCCCCAAATAGTGTCACCCTTCTCTCGCCGCTCCCCCGGGGAGTTCTCCAACTGGCCAGCAGGGGGCGCTGGCCACCTAGCAGCTCTATTAACACCCACCGCCTCCTCCCCCAGCACCACAATGCAGAGGTGAGGGGGGCTGGAAACCAAGCACCCCACTGCACTCACCCCCCCCCACCTCCACTGGAGAGGCGGCTGCTCCGGCGGGCTGAGACGGAGGGTGAGGGAGCCGGGACCTGCCACGGCCATGTGGTGGTGGGGAGGATGTGGCCTGCTCCAGTGGCAGGGGCTGCCACGTGGCAGGGGGGCCAGGGCCTGTTCCGGCCCCAGCCGCCAGAACAGGACCTGCTGCATGATGGGGCAGGGAGGAGAGACTGCTCCGGCAGCCAGGAACAGGACCTGCCACATGGCCGGAGGGTGGGGGGAAGGGGTCTGCTCGGACGGCTGGGAACATGTCTGTGTCTATCTGAATAAATTGGGTGCAACAGTCCAAACCAGGGCACATGACCTCAATAATTAGCGCACAAGCCAAAACTCACTCCTCTCATGGTTGGAAAATCTTAGCGGGAACCCCGGTCGCAGGGTTCTCCCGGCCATTTACATGGGATATCCAACGTCTCTGCGCCTGTTCAGAAGGAACAGGCCAGTCGTGGTGCTGACAGCAGAGCAGAGGGTTAAATCAGGCAGTGTGTCGGGCTGACCCGGCCTGGATCACAGTCACCTGCTCCAGTAAGCCGACTGGCAAGAGAAACCTTCGGGCAAATGTCCCGAAAACAGCTGATACTCCCCCCCCACCCCCCAAATTGGGGGGCAAACTCTACCACAACGGGCTTCCTTGCAATTCGGATCGGAACCAAAAGGATGGAGGGTCAGTACCAGGAGATCAAATCCAACGGGCCCGACACTCCCGACATTTCAAGTGTTGGGCTGAGAGGTTCCAGCCCATCTCCGCACCGCACACAAGTCATGGCCCTGGTGCTGGAATACAGCGACTCGCCCGACTGCATCAGTCCAGGAGCCCAAGAGCACCAGCACTAGCTGCAGCAGAAGGTGTAAGAATCCTGCCGTGTCAGACGTGGATGCCCCCCGCACTACGCCCCATCCTAGCCTCTAACAGAAAGCAGTTTAAATCCCAATGCCTGTGGTTTAGCAGCTCTTCCAGAATAGTCATTAGCAATAATTAGGATCACTGGATATCCCTGCTCGTCACACAAGTGTCAAATCCCTTTTTGGAACATACTAAGTTCCTGGTTTCAACTACTTCCTGTGGCAAGGAGTTCCAAAGGGTAACATTCTCTGGCCTTTTATGTACGCCAGCTAGAGGACAATGCTCCCTTCTGGCCTTTAGAGCCAATCAAGACTCTCAAACGGTTGCAATTCATAGAGCTGAAGGCCAGACGGGGCTAGTTTGTCATCTCCTCTGACCTCGTGGGGGGCACAGAGCAGAGAATTTCACGCAAATTCCCCCTGCGCTGAGCCTGGTAGCTTGTGTTTGACTTGCAGAAAGGCATCCAGCCTGGATTTG
Source organism: Rafetus swinhoei (assembly GCA_019425775.1). Lineage (NCBI taxonomy): Eukaryota > Metazoa > Chordata > Testudines > Trionychidae > Rafetus > Rafetus swinhoei. Next base: position 9,248,120 of record JAFJHL010000256.1, on the reverse strand, counting down.
AAGGTCAAAGGATGCAGAATTCATCACTCTCTGCAGAGTTTGGTCCAGTGGTTTCTCACCAGACCTTATTTCTCAGACTCAGATACGGAGGGCTGGCAGCGACCCAAAAAGTCCATCCCCTGCCACACAGAGGCAGGACCATTGACAACCAGACAGGCGTTTGCCCAACATGTCCTTCCAAACACCCAGTTTCTCATCCTGCCTCTCTCCACTCGCTCCAGAAGAGAACGAGACAGACAGAACCACTTACTTGGATTCTGGATCTTCTCTCGTGTTCCGTTTCGGCAGATACTTTTTTACCAGATTCCTGCAAATGAGAAAGAACACACAGGTGAGTGGAGGTTTCCTGGGGAACAAAGACAGGTAGGGAAGACTGCAAGGGGTTACCAGCCGTGGAGAGGCTGTCAGGCAGGAAGGCCCCTTTCCCTTTGTTCCCCTGCATAGAAACCATGGCAAGAAGTCAGGAAACCCCCAATTCCTAGCACCAGAAATTTACCAGCCCTACCCCAAGGATGGAAAAGCTGTGGCCTTTGGGGGAAAGTGTGCCCCCTGCCCCAAAGTGTTCGGGCCAATGGCGCGAGGGGCAGCTGAGGCAGGGAAAGAGAAAGTGACTTGCCCAGGGTCCCCGGCAAAGCTGGGAACAGAATCAGCCCTGCCAAGCCCTGGTCCAGGGTCTCAGCCACTGGATTCTGCTGGAAGCCCTTGGGAATCCATGTCTGTCTGGTACCTTAGTGCCCCATAACCTTTCATAGACTTCGCCACACAGCCCATCAGGTAGGGATATTCTTCCCCTTTCACAGACGGGAAAACTGAGGCAGTGAGATGAAGCAAGCCTGGATCACAGTGAGCCCATGGCAAAAGTTGGGAAGAACCCAGCAGTATAGTCTAGTAGCAAGAGCAGGCCACCGGGAGCCAAGACTCCTGGGTTCCATTCTCTGCTCTGGGAGGAGCAGTGCCTAGTGGCTTCAGCAGCTGGGGCGGGGCGTCGGGACATCTGGGTTCTACTCCCAGCTCACAAGAGAAGATTCTGGATTTCCAATTTCCCCCACTGCTGTAGCCACTTGTGACGGGGTGTCTGCCCCACGCCGGCCTGGGAGAGGGCTGGCGAACCAGCAGCTGAAGCCAATGAGGGCCCAGCTGGGGCTGTATGAATAGGGACTCCGAGGGGGCAGGGGGGAGGAACGACACTCTTGCTCTGGCTGCGGAGCAGGAAGAACCTGGCTGCTGGCAGGCTGGAGAGGGTACTCAAGACAGCAGAGCTGGGGAAGCTCTGGCCAGGCAAACTCCCAGGCTGAGGCCTCATTCCCAAGGCCTGGGGGGTAGCAGGGGGGGCAGGTCTGTGCCAATGAGGAGCGGCCATGTCAGACAGCAGTTGGCCCGAGGCAGGGGCTAGATGACGACCGGCAGTGGGCCACTGAGGCAAGGTGGGGGGTGGGGCTCCCTGGGAGGGCAGGACCCCAGAGTGCGGGGGCCGTGCCACGAGGAAAAGGGCACCTGGGCAGGGAAGCCAGGCGGCTGAGGGCGAGACGCCGGCCAACAGAAGGCAGTCGAGGCTGAAGAGCCAATTGCCGAGGAGACCAGCAGGAGGCGCCACAGAGGCGCGTCCCGACCCTACTGCACCACTCGGCCAGGAGGAACCCCGCAAGTCCGGACGCCCCATCTCCCACCACGCCAGCCAGCAGAGAAGAAAACCCAGATCTCCCCGGGGACAGTGGATGGAGGGGGCATCATGGGAACGAAAAAACCCCTTTTCATCTGCGAAGGCACAGTGCTTGGGGGGGGGGATTTCACTGCACGGCGCAGCACGGGCTGTGCCCCAGTTGAACAGCTGGGCAAAAACAGAAGAGAAACCAAAGGCTCTTCCGGGAGGCCCTTGGAGAGCCCCCGCGGGGGCAGAGGGACAGACAGACGTGCAGCCTGGATCCAGGGAAACTCCTGCATTGAAAACCGCTGGGCTCAGACTTCTCGGCCACGCGCCGGCTCTTCCTGTGAGCCACCGTGGGCCAGCGACATCTGCAGAGCCAGCCCAGATGGGGCGCTTCCTTCCTCCCTCTAAATATAGGGCAGGGCCTTCCAATCGGCCTGCGGCAAAGATCTGCTTAGCACCAGGGCCTGGCTGGCCTGGCACTTGCCCGCAGCATGCCTCCCCTTAAAGGGACAGGACCAGGCGGCTCCTTTCACCACCCTATTGGCGTCCCCTCCGGAGTGGGGGCCCAGGGCTGCGGCAGAGGAATCCCCAGCCTGCCCCAAAGGAAAAGGGAGCTTCCAAGGAATCCACACAGAGGGGGAGCCAGGATTCACAGCCCCTGAGAGCCAGGGCGGGGCCGCCGGGATCCAGATGCTGCCAGCGAGCCGTGGCCCCACCCCCAGCTTCACTGGAGCGCATGCTGCACAGACCACAGGACCCAGCGTGCCAGGTCTGCACCAAGATTCACAGGCAGCCTCGACAATGACCAGGATCCACGCCCAGCGCCACCCTGGGCGCCAGCAAGGGCCCACGGAGACTCACGCCAAGCCCCACGTGTGGGTCAGCTCTGAGAAGAGGCATTTTGTGCCCCACCAGCCCCACCCCTGTGATCTGAGGGCCCAGAGGCCCAGTGCCTCTGTGGGCCCTTTGGAAGGGCTTCCCTGAAGGGCACAGAGAGCATGGCACAGCTTAAGGGTAAAGCACAGAGCTGGGAGCCAGAACCAGCTCTGCTGTCACCTTGGTCTGAGTCCTGGGCTCCGTGCCTCAGTTTCCCTTCAGCCCTTCATCTGTTTAGACCGTGAGCTCCTCAGGGCGGGGACTCTGAGGCACCCCATCCAATGGCTGGACAGTGGCTCCTCCCAAGGGGGGGGTCTCCCGAGACCTCCCTTTAATCCCATTGCTTTCCATGGAGACAGGTTCCATGTTGGGGGAGGGGAAGGGGAGCAATACAGCACATCACCCACAAGTCTCAAAGCACTTGACAAAAGCAGGACTGCCCTCCTTTTGCAGATGGGGAAACCGAGGCACAAGAGGCCGATGCGACTTGACCATTGATCACACGCAGCCATGGCTGCCAAGAAAAATCGCAGCCCAAGCCCCAGCACATTCCCTGACAGACCGCCCAGCCTGCTACTGTGGCACCACCGTCATGTATTCCAGCTACAAGGGCCCGCCTTGTGCCCAGAATCTGAGAGGCTAGGCAAGACAGAGGTTCACAAGGAAACTGAGGCAGAGAGCAGGGCTTAAGGTCACTGAACTGGGGAGGAGCAGAGCTCAGAATAGAACCCTGCCCGGTGCTCTTCCCCCTAGGAAACACTGCCTCTGCTGGCTGGTCGGTTCAGGACAGACTTAAAAAGGGACACTCCTCTCTGCCCCCAGATGGAGAATTTCCTAGCCCTGGCAGGAACCTCCCTGCCTCTTGTGCATGATGGAGTCGTCTTAGGAACCAGACGAACAGGCAGCCAGGGAGAGGGCCAGGCAGCCCTGGTTTCGCTTGCAAGTTCAGACAGCTCCTCCCGAGAGCTGGGAGTTCCCTAACCAGGAAAGAAAGACGGAGCCTGCGAGACGAGAGAAAGAAAAAAACCTGACATCCGGGAAGCACCTTGGAAACAAACCCTACCGCTCTGCTGTTTGCACCGTTCCCCGCCAGACAGCACACAGCAGGGCTGGCCACGATCCCAGGATCCCGCCAGACGCTGCCTCTCCCGGGTTCGTCTGCCACTCGTTAGTCATGAGCTGGAGGCGGGCTGCTCCCACGCAAACTCTTGTCCCCTCGCCCGGAGAGCAGCCCGTGGGGTTGATCCTGGCACTGGAAACCCAACACCCTTCCCATGGGGTTTTTCTTTTAAAAGACACTTCCTGGCTCCGGTCCAGGCTGTTATCCGCGGCCTCAAGGGCTTGGCCTTTCCACTTTAACGCCATCTCCAAGAAGAGATGCTTTTGCAGGCACCTGCCGCCAGGTGCTGAAACTTTCCGGAAACGTGCTGAAAGTCGCAAGCCTCAAATGACCCGAGCGGGGGAATTAGGCCTTGTGCACAGGCCCGACGTGGGGGGGCGGGGCGGCAAAGGGGGCAGCTGCCCCAGCGATTTAAAAGGGCTCTGGTCTCTTTAAATCACCATCAGAGACCAGGCAGGGCTGAAGGATCAAGAGGAGGCTGTCCTCCAGCCCCGCCCCTTCTGCCTGAGGCTCCGCCCCTTCCAGGAGCACAGACGCAGGCTCTCCCCCTCCCACCATGCCCAGGGGTCTGGGAAGTCTCTGAGCCCCGCTTGTGTGTGTGGGGGGGGGGGAACGGGCAGCACCACCCAGCTCTGCAAGTGTGTATCAAAAAGCCTGTTTACCTATCGCACCCCCCTTCCCACCACACTTTATCAGGGCCATGTGGCCCCGTTTAGAGAGGTGCAGTGGCTGGATGGGTCTTGGCTCTCTTGTTGGTAAGCGTCCAAGGACGGGGCCAGGCTGGAGAAAGACCCTTCCACCCCTCAAGGGCAGGAGGCGAGATCCTGCCCCATCCACTTGCCGAATCACTGCTGCGCCTAGATCTTCCACAGGGCCTTTTTTAAAACCCGTGGGACGATTACCCCTTTAAAGGGCCAGCGACAGCCCAAGTCCTGTTCCATGGGCCGGGTGGAGCCCCCCAACCAGCCACCTCCAGCTAGAGCAGGGGACCCGAATGTGCAAGTGACACACCAGAGGGAAAGTGACCCGTCTACAGCTCCCTGCTGAAAGAGGCACGAAAATAGGGAACCGACCAGAGAGCAGCCCTTGAGGTTTGCATAATGAGTCATCACCGTGCACCACAACCAGGGAGGGAGTGGGGGGGGGGGGGCCGGATTTTATCTTTAACGCTTTATGAATGTATTGTCGCTGCAATAACAAGGAGGTGGGGTGGGGTGGGGTGCGGGGAGCGCGTCCGTGTCCATCACTCTCTGCTAGATGGAAGAAGAATGACTCACTGTGTGTCATAGGCCCCGTACGGCTAACCACGATTCTTCCAGGGGAACAAAGGAGCGGTGCGCGTGTGGATACCTGGGGGTCTACCCTGGGGGCTGCAATCTGTCTTACTAAAGGATTTACCTAAAGGCCCTGCCCCTTTACCACACAACGTGGTGCCCTCGCAGGGCAGGACAATGCTGTTCTCCTCTTCTCCAGGCCCACAGTCACCAAGGGCCAGATTTCTCAAGGTATTTAGGTACCTAATTCCTGTTGATTTCAGTAGGAACTAGGCATCCTAAGTATCTTGAAAAATCTGTCCCTAAGTGACTTGCCCACATCTCACAGGGGTCCAGGCAGAGCTGGGAACAGAACCCACGTCCCTTACTCCTGAACAGCCAGTCCACTGAACCACACACCGCCGGCCCACACTAGCCCTAGGCACCGTACTGTCTTGTCCCCCTTGGGGGAAGGGCCCAGCAGCCATGCAGCACAGGGGCGGCCGTCTGCAGTGCTCGTGCGAGCATCAAGCAGCCACTGATGCAGAGAGGCTCACCCCTGTATGCCTAGAGATCCCCCCTGCCCGCTGTGCAGCTGCAAGTTGCTCTCTTCCCCCCCCAGATGCAGCTGCATTTAGCCAGCGTCCCACCCTCGCCACATGCTAGAGGGAAACATGGAAACAGGCAGTCAAGTCAAGAAAGCGCCTTGCGTTTCTGGGCTGGCTCAGCTCCTCGGGTGGGGAGGGTCCCCCAAGCAGGGGGAGCTAGGAGGACGGGGCAGGGGTCTTGGGGCTGGATTCTGCTCCCCCCTCCTGGGCAGCGCTGCAGAGGAGAGCTCGGTGCTTTCCAGCTAGGCTCCCCCTTCGTTGCAGATGTGATTTCTCCCTCAGCTTTCGGTTCCCTCCCTTGGAGAGCGCTAGGATCCCTGCCTGGTATCGCCAGCCCCTGTCCTCCGGGATCCGAACACCCGCGTCCTCGTCAACTCTAACAGGAGGGGGCGTCCAGCCCCCACCCCGCGCCAGCTTGGCAGCATCCCCCTTTCATCCTCTGGGCTCCCTGCCCGGGTGGGCCCAGCTCAGCCACTCCCCTCATGGGGCCCGTGCGCACACGAACCCTCCCCTGCTCACTCGGACCCGCCGGCTCAAAATAGGGCAGAGGCTAAAGCCAGCGCGAGCACGTCACAGGGCGGGGGGGGGAAGGGGTCGCAGCCGAGGAGGTCAGAGCCGGCCCATCCATAGGACGGTTCGGGGCAGCCGCCCCAGGCTCCACAGCAGCCGCCTCAACTCTCCTATGGACGGGACCCAAGGGATTACCAGGGGCCTGGTGCGGGGCAGCAGTAGCAGCAAGGAACTCCCCCCCCCAGCCAAGGCGCGGGGGGGAGAGGGGAGGGGAGAAGGGAGAGACGGAGTGACTGGCAGCCTGCTCCGCCCATTGCGCTCCGCTTCTCCACAGCAGCAGGAAGGGGAGCACCCCAGCCCCATAACCCCTGCCCCTGATAATCCCCTAGCTTGCACTGGGTGGGGAAAGGGGGCAGAACAGGGGCAGAGTTTGGGGGGAAGGGATGGAGCGGGGGCAGGGCAGGGCTTGCGATAGTGGGGCAGGTTGCCCCGGGCCCCGCACCTAGGGCTCTGAAGGAGCTGCCCCAAGCCTCACCCCAGCCCCCCCCACCCGGAATGGCCTTGCCACAGGCCAGTGCCCCGAGAGGCTGCTACTCCTCCAATGCCTCCCCCCCCCCGGCCCCAAGCCCTCCACAAAAGGGCTGCCAAGCTGTCCCAGGGCATGCTGGGAAGGGAGTCAGAGGGGCCCATGATTCTTAAGCCGAGATGCACCCCTGGCAGCCCAGAAGCAGGGGCAGCAGCGAATACTGAAGGGGGCAGGTCCCTGATACCGAGGGATTGGAATGGCTCGGGAAACTGGAGGCACACACGCCACCCAGGTCTTACTACAGCTCAATGAAAACCTGGGAAACAGCGACTTCGAAAAGGCCATGGCAGCTGGACACGAGCTCCCAGCGTGACTGTGTGGCCAAAAGGGTTAAAGCCACCGGGGGGTGGAGGGGGCTGTGAACAGGGGAATTGCAAGCAGGGAAACAGGCGATTTTCTCTCTGTATCTGGCCCTGACGCGGCCACGGCTGGAATCCGGCCTCCAGTTCGGGTGGGAGGCTGAGGAACTGGAATGGGGTCAGAGAAGAGCCACGAGAAGGATCACCGAGGTAGAAAACCGCCCCGAGAGCGAGACCCCCAAGGAGTCAAGCTTCTCTGTGCAACAAGGAGAAGGAAGGTGCCGGGGTGTCATGAACACCGCCTGAGAGTGCCTACCAGGGGGACAAAGGGTTAATAAGGGGCAATTCGCTCTGGCAGAGCAAGGTCTGACACAATCCAGCGCCTGGGAAATGAAGCGAGACAAAAAGCAGCGAGTAACTGAGCACGGACAACAGCCTGCCAAGAGACGTGGGATTCTCCATAACCAAATTTTTAAGTTAAGGTTGGATGCTTTTCTAAAAGCTCTGCTCTGAGAATTGTATCAGGGCAGGTCTCTGGCCTGTGCTGTCCAGGTCAGACTAGACGGTCGCCATCAATGCTCCCGGTATTTTTTTCATCCATGTGCAGAATAAATTTTGTTCTCTGCACCAAGGCATGTGCAGATGTGCACCACCTGTAAAAACAGGCTGCCGGCTGGGGGCACTGTACTAATCAATGGGGCGGCACCTGAATCCCTTGGTATGGCCGCCCAAGTGCAGTGATAGGGAACACGAAGGTCCCATCTGGCCTGGGAACCGATGAATCTCAAGAGGGAGAAGACGCAGCTTAGCCTGCCGCTGCCCATGCTGGGCCCCGAGAGAAACAGGTGCCCATCACCACGGTGTCAGGGAGGCAGCGAGCATACATGCGCGCCTGCTTTGTGGTTAGGCAGAAATGCGTTTCCAGGGCAGGCCAGAGTGGAGTCACAAGCCACTCCCTGCAGGCCCGGGCCAGGGCCCAGCGCAGAGTCATTGGGAGCAGCCAGCCAACAACCCAGCCAAAGTCAAAAACACTTGGCCGGCAACTCCCAAAGCTCCCTCCTCAGCCCTTGGCTCATCTGTATTCCAGGCTGGAACTCGGGGGGGCTGGCTGCCGGGCTGGGACCTGTCTTTGCAGGGGGTGGAAACTCTGAGTGGCCCTGTCAAGCCTTTGCTCCCCGCACGGCCATGCCAAGCACAGCTCTTGGAGCACAAGGCAGAGAGCAAGGCAGAGGTGACGCACGGAGGGCCCCCTCCCGGCCCCCAGCTTCCCTCCTCAGCGGGCACCACGCAGGCCAACGTGGGCTGAGTAGCTACTAGCCAAGCCAGGTGCCCGCACGCCACTCGGTCTCTCACACGGGCAGGGGGTGGGTGGAGCGGGCTGTCGGGCTCTCCTGCCAGCCAGCGTCCTGCAGCGACAACAGGACACGCGCAGGGCTGGCCCCCCGGCTTCCCAAGACCCGCCTGCCCCCCGTGCCAGGCCTGCCTCCTTCTTCTGCTCAGAGCGGACGCCGCAGGGAGCGTATGTCTCATTTTGCCCACTTGTGCCAAAGCCACGTGGGCAGCCAGGACGGGACCGAAATCAGGGACTGTCCAGGCCACAAATGGGAGATACGGTAACTCTCGGCAACGGCCTTCTGCCGCCTGCGCCTTGTTTGCCGTGTCCTCGCTGGGGAGAGGGAGGCAGACAGGATACATCTAAGCCCCCGTGGCCAGCGACTCTGGCGCCAGGGCTAGGAGATCGCAGCAGACACGTTCCGGCTCAGGCTGGACTCCGGTACCCCCATTTCACAGCCTGAGAAACTACACTGAATAACTTTAGCCCGCGGTTTGAGTCAGCAGACATGGGCCAATTGCAGGGGGGTTAGTACAGGGCAGACACCCCCAGAGAGAGGGAACCATTCGCTCCAAAAAGGTACCGAGGGGGAAACTGAAGAGAAAGAACCCAGGAGGCCTGAAAACGGGCTCTTTGCTCTAACCACTAGACCCAACTCTTTTCCCGCAGCTGGGAACAGAAGCTAGGAGCCCTCTGGGACCCAGCTCCTGGCTTTAACCACTAGACCGCAGGCCCCTCCAAAGGCAGGGAACAGGACCCAGGGATCCTGCCCTGCCCTGACTCCAGGAAGGAGCCCATCTGACCACTAGGCCCTGGTGCCATAAGCGGCACTTCTGGCCTCCGCCCCCTGCCCTCCTACCTGAGCTGCTTGGCGTAGGCCTGCTCGATCTCCGTCCGCTCCTTCACGAACTTCACATACTTCTCCAGCAGGTCCAGCCCCCACTGGGTGTGGCGCTCTATGGTGTCAAACTGGTCCTGGGAGGGGGGGGCCGGGGAGGCGTCAGCAACACAGCTGGAAACGACATGTCCTGCCTGCGCCCAGCCGCCCACTCTGCTGTAGCTCCCCCCTGCAACCCGCCATGCTGTCCCCCCCACCCCGCACCCTCACAACCCCACCTTCTGCCCTGATCCGGGGCTCAATCTCCTGTCCTTGCACAAATGTCCCCCCAATATCAGAGCCCCTCCCCGCCTCCCGGTGCAGCCACTCACCCCCATGCTCTCTCTCCAACCTGCCAGCAAGCCCCCTATAGGGCAGGGCACCAGGAAAGCACAACGGTCTCCCCATACATCCCCCCACCCCTGCCCCATCCACAACCCCAACCCCCAAATCTCCCAAACCCCAATGCTGCGACAGCCCCGTGCCTTCCCCTTCAGATCCGCCATCCTCCAGACCCCCAAGCTCCCTGCAGGCTCCCCAGCCCCACTCCCCGCATTCCCTAGTGCCCGCCCCACACTCAGCGCTCCAGGGCAGCTGCCCGACATGCCGGTGTTCTCCTAGCACCCCCATGGGCCTGCCCCACTGGCCGGCAGCCAAGCCCCCCGCAAGGGGCCTCATTCAGAGCTCGCCCGGGCAAGGGGGTGTTCTAAACCCAGCCACACAATGCGGCCTTGTCCGGGAGAGCAGACCGGCCAGGGCCCAGGCAGGTTTCACATGGCGATCGGATTCCCCTGCCCCACGGCTCCTCCGGGCAAGGGGGAATCCCAGGCACTGGATCTGTGCCCTTCCCACCCTGCTCCCCGCCGCCAGCGCCGCCCAATCAAAGAGCGTCCTCAGCCCCGCCGGGCCTCCAGACCGGGCCCCGATGCCAGGACCCTGTCACCCCCCCACCCCCACCTCGGGCCGTTCTCCGTGCCCTCAGCCCTCCCCCACCACAGCTCAGCTCAGCCCCTCAGACATGGTCCATAATGGGATCGGAGCCAGCCCCAGTGCACACAGGGACCCTACACCCCTCCCCCGCACTCCAACGCGGGGCAAAAAGCTGCCCGGTCACGCGCCGCCCCGGTTTCCCAATCCCGCACGGGCAAGGACCCGGTGTCGGCCGGAGAGAAAGCTTCCAGAGCTTCATGAGCAGCAAGGTGTGACGGTCAACACATCCGCAACGCAGCCCCCAGTCCTAGGGAACGGGCAAACCCTCGTGCTCCAGAGCCAGCCTCCGACAGGGGTCAGGAGGACAACGGCCCCATGTGGGAACCTGCCCCCAGTGGCTTCCCGCGGAGCTTCTTGCGCTGTCTGACCCAGCGGACGCAGGCCCCTGCCTGAGACGGGATGCCAGGTTAGGCAGGGCCCTGCTGTGAGCCCACGTGGCAAGTCATACACGGACATCCCCCGGCCTCGTCATTTTGCTCGGCATCTTACGGCCGCGCCCAGCGCAGCGGTGAGCACCCTACGGCCCATGGGCCCTTAGTGGCCCACTCGGGTTCGACACATGGCTCGGGAGACATCTTGCTGCCGCTGTCCAGGCAGGGGTGCCAGATCCTGCTGGTTTCCGCCCGCGTCGCTTTTCTCCTACCAGTATTTCTGAGGGGACACACGCATGCACTCTCTGCCAAGCCAAGCGCTGCTACGGTGCCATCGCCCCGCCCCATGAAGTCTAGGTACGCCCGCGGAGTGAGCAAAACCCCCTTATCCCCGGAGCCTGTCCCGGTTACGCCAATCCTGCGGCCCACCGAGACGGCGAAGGGCCCCTCCTGCGGCCCCCTCACTCACCTCGAGGCCCAACCCAAGCCCCAGGGAGCCAGGCCCCAGACACGCAGCAGCCCCTGCCCTACGATCGAGACCCAGCAGCGGATTGAGAGTTAATGGGACCCTCTGCTCCGCCGCCGCCTTGACCCAGCCAAGGCAAAGCCCATTCACTCTTCCCTCCCCGCCCATTTTTCCTTCTCCCGCCTTCGCGAGGAGAAGCAAGGAGAGGTAAATGAAAATGAAGGGAGGGGCTCCGATTGGTTTTGTAGCCCAACACTCCCCCCCTCCCCCCCGCACAGACCACTAGGAAATTGCTGAAGGCCTCGAGTGGACCACGCCATGATCTTTCCGAATATTGTTTGCACCGTTAGCTATTGTACAGTGCGTCGGATAAGAGCGCTGCGTAAAAAACACAAGTCTCCACGGCCACGGGGACAGCGTCAGGGGCCCCAGTGGCTCTGCGCTGGCTGGCCCGGAGAAGTGGGCAGAGAGCCGCATGTGCTCTAAGGAAAGGTGCAGGGGCATGGGGGACAGGACAGTTCCATCTGCCACTTGAGTCCCCTGCCTCTCCACACACCCGCCGCTGCCTCTCCCCCTCGCACCAGCAGCACGAACACGGGCGGGAAGGCGTCAGGGGAGGGGAGGGGGCGCGAGGGGGTAGCCACGCAGCCAGTGGCCGGGGAGGAGCGCCGCTTTCCCGCTTCCAAGCGCCGCTTTTCTCCGGCCAGGCCGTGCGGCTGCCCCACGCTCCCCTGAAGCCTGCCCACCCACATTCGTGCTGCTCGCCACCCCCCCATGGCTCTCCTGAGACTGCAGCCTGCAGGGGAGCCTCCCTGCTCTCTTGCCCCCCACCTCCCAGCCCTCTCCACAGAGGCACTGCCCCGTATGTTTCATTGTAAATCCCCCTCGGTCGAGACCCCTATCCCACTTCAGAGCCTTTGCGAGGGGCAGTGCCCTGAAGAGTCGGGGAGCGAAACCAGGCAGGGCCGCGGGGCCGGGCGTTGTTCTATCCGGAGTATTGGAAAGGACACAAAACCTCCTGCATGGCGCCATCGCCGTTCGGGGCTGGCATGAGACCCTCACGGGAGCCTGGCCTGGGAGACCCATGGGCGTCAGCTAACGTTACGCTCCCCAGCGTCAGATATCCTCAGGCCCAGACACAACGCTTCCGAGCCGACGAGCTGGCAGACACAGACACCGAACAGGTGAGACCCCACCACAGTCTGGGGCATGATTTTCAGAGACCGTTAGCGATCGAGGATCCACCTTCACGCTGCATGGGCTCGGGCGCTGCTCCCGAGCCCCCGAGCCTCAGAATTTCCACCCACCCCTCTTTAAGGAGCCTCAACTCACGCACCCAAATGAGATGGGGCGGCTTCTCCAGCCCCTCACAGCCTGTTAGCAAGAGAAAGCGGAGCTGGATTGAAAAGCTACGCGCTAGCTCAACCAGATACGGGCTGGAGGCAGGAGTCTCTGGGTTACCGAGGAAGTCAGGTTCCTCTCCTGCTTCTCAGCTTGGCAGCCCTTTATTCAATGGCAAACGTTTTCACAGCACAGATCACGGCCGGGTCCTTGGCATAAAACCAGCCCCAGAGGCACCGTCCAGACCACACTGGGCTTTTGAGCTGCCAACGCCACATCACGAGGCTGGGTGCCTCATCCCACAGAGAAGACACCCCCCACCACCACAGAAAAGAGCACAGGGCCCCCACACCCTGCCTGGGGAGCAGCATTCATGTCTTGTGGGGGCTGCGACACCAGGGACTCTCCCCTCTGCTGCTGCCATTACACAAATACAGAGACTCAGGCACTCTTAGCTCAATCCCAGCTCCAGTCTCACACTCCATGTGGCCTCGAGAACCCCCCTAGTGAATGGTTATTATTTGCATTACCATAGCGTCTTGGAGCGCCAGTCACAGACCTCGGCCCCTGCACAAACAGAATACAAAGACGGCCCCTGCCCCAGAGAGCTTACAGTCCAAGGAGAAGTCCAAAAAAACCCCTCCAAAAAACCAAACAGACTAAACCACACAGCTGAAGACGGACGGACGCACTTATACGTCCCTAGCACAAGGAAACCAAGTCGGCCCAATTGGCTGTGGTAGTGCCACCTCGCTCTGCCCAGTTCGCTTGGTGCAATTCTAACGAGTATCACAGAGATTTGGTTCAAAGTCTCAGAAGTGAGATTGCAGGCGAAAACAAAGGCAGGAGAGAGAGATTTAAAACCTGGCCCAGACAACAGCTTTTGGAGCAGCAGGGGGCGGGGCGGGGCGGGGAGGTAGTGGGGAGGAAGAGTCATGACATTGACTAGAAATAAAGCGAAACGGACTCCTCCTAGGGCCGGATCTCCTTGGAGAACATTTTGCTCGGGTGCAATAAGATCAATAGGTGCGAAGGGTGCACGACATGCAGAGAGGTATTTCGAGAAAGAGCAGCGCCGCTTTTCAAAGCCACATCCTACATTTGGCCGCCGTCTCCGGCAGACTAGCCTCCGACCCACCTTGCCTGAAGCAGGAAGGTCAATACAGGAGGGACGCTGGAAATACTTGGCAAGGCGCTTCGCGGAGCTCCTTCCCCCAAAGGCTCGCCAAGCCCCCTGGAAGCTTCGCAGCAAGCTGCCCAGCCGTGGGCTGAGCAGGGGGAGAAGGAGGAAGTGAACTTGCCGGAGGGGAAGTTCCTGTTGGTTGCCAGCAATACAAGAGATCAGGCGCGATGATCACAGTAGCCCCTTTTGGCCTTGGGGTTTATGAAGCTGCAGTCAGCGGGGGCCCACAGGGCGGAAGTGGGAGAAAGAGCACCCAGGAGTCCTGCACTTGCACCCCAAAAGCCTCCTCCCCCCCCCAACCAATGAGGATGAGAGACAAGCTGAGATTTGGGGCCATTCTTCCGAGCTCGGTTGTCAGAGAACGGCTGGTCCAGGGCTGAGGGCAGCCGGCTAGAGCAGGGGTGGGCAAATACTTTTCCCAGAGGGGCCACGTCATGCATTTTGGGAGGTGGCCACGGGCCAGCTCTCGACCCTCCCAGCAGGGGCAGGGCAAAAAGGATGGGGCGTGTGTGCGTGTGTGTCTGAAGGCAGGGAAAGCTGTCCTGCTCTGTGCCTCCCTGCCCTTGGGCTGTGCAGAGACAGGCAGGGTGTGCGTGAGCATGCATAAAACCTTAAACAGCACACTGCCTCGGAAGACAGGCACCCCTCTGTGTGTCCCCCTCTCCCCCACCCCTACTCTGCAGAGATGGGGTACAGAGGCAGGGGGCACCCTGACTTCAGCGCTCCCCCCTCTCCTCCCCCCCACACACAGGTAGCAGGAGAATCCTGGTGGGGGGAGGGGCAGCCGAACACCGGCTGCCAGTTGTAAGTCTGCGCACTCTGCTCATCCGCCGGGCGGGCTGGAGACAAATGCTTGGTGGGCCAGATCCGGCCCCTGGGCCTGATGTTGCCCAGCCCGGTCTAGCTCTTTGGAGAGCCAAGTGGAAAATGCTGCTCTTCCCCAGGGAGACTCCCTTAGCTTCTCAGCATCACTTTTTAGGGTCCGGAGGCAACCGCGAGGGCAGCGCCCCGGGAGGATAAATGGCCATTCTGAGGTGCTGGGATGCTGAGCGATGACGGGAGCTAAGACGTGCCATACATAGCTCAGAGTCAGGACGCGTCGGGACTGCACAACAAGGCAGCGTCCAAACGCGAGCTTGGAGTCACATTAAAGGAGCCCAATGTTTAACCGCTCCTTTACAGAGCGGGTAGACGGGGCGGCCAGCTGGTCGGGAGGGAGTAAGAGAGCTAACCCACCTTCCCGCGTAGCTTTTCCATCCACGTGCAGAATAATTTTATGTGCAGACGCATGTGCGAAAATACACCACCCGCCGAAACAAAACACCCAGCTGTGGGCACTCTGCGAGCGACACTGGAATCTCTCCTGAGCAGCTGTACCAATGCCCAGCTTATTGGGAATGCTGGCGCTAGCCCCATGCAGTTGACACAATGTTGAATCCAGCCTGTGCCCATCCACGCAGTAGCTAGTTAACGTGACTCTTCAAGGTGACGTTCTAACTCGGCCTTGGGAGCCAAGGAGGACACATTGCCACTATCCAAAGCACAGGAAAACTCGGCTCTCGCCATGCAAAAAAACATAAGCCACCCATAAAAAGTAGATCACTGGTATCGAACCACCTCAAATGCCCCTCCCCCACAAATGCAACAACATGGGAAGGCAGGACTGCCGGGGGCAGGATGGGGTGTGGATTTAGGGGCCTCACCTCACACAGCTCGGAGCAGCTTGGGAGTCGGGGCTCAGTTGTGCAGAGAACGGACTCCCCGCCTCTAGGGCCGGTCACCCGTGGAGCTCCCAGGCTTTGTGGAACATTCAGCAGCATGCCTGGGTGGCATTTTTAAAGGATCTTAGAAGTGGGGAAACTGAGGCACGGATGGGCCAGTCACGTGATTGTGCAGGGAGTTGCTAGCAGACAAGAATAGAACCCAGAAGTCCTCAATTGCGTTAACTCCACCGCATGCTCTAGCCACTGCACTCCACTCCCCTTCCCAAGCTAGAATCCAGCCACCTGCAACCCTGTTTTAACCAGTAAGCCAAATTCCATCCCACAGGAATGCTCAGACTTCCCCACCTTGCCCGCTCTAACCCCTAGGCCACACTCCCCTCCCAGAGCCAGGAACTGGCTCCCAGCCTGCCCTGCACTAACCCTTGGATCTGACTCCGTCTCTGGTGGCAACAGTTATGCAGCACCCAGAGAGGCATGCTGTGTTACCGACAGCTAAAAGGAAGTGGTCGCAATCTGTGTTTGGGGGGGAAGTTGAGGTAGATTTACCCAAGACAAGTAATTACGTTAAGCTTCTTTTGAAGTAAGCACTTGTTTTCTTTTTTGGAACATTTGGTTCAGGATTATCAGAACCCAGGAGTCCTGACTCCCAGCCCTTCTTTTGCTCTAACCACTATACCACACTCCCCTGCCAGAGGCTGGTATAAAACCCAGGAGTCCTGGCTCCTACCCCTCCTTTGCTCTACCCACTAGACCCCACTCCCTGCCCAGAGCCAGGTATAGAACCCATCATCCCATCCCCACCCTCCCGGCAGGAGCAGACAGCCCGACACGTGGGCCCTCGAAAGTTCTCGGCACCGCTCACATGCTTCCCCAGCGTGACTCAACGGCTCCCTGCATTCCTGCCGCGCTCCACAGTGGATTGTAATTAGATGCCAAAGAGCTTCATGCCAGGTTAGAGCTGCTGGGGGGGAGGAGGCGGGGGCACCCGACTGCGCAGGGAAAGGCTGCTCTGTATCACCCGGCACGAAACCCACAGAGCCCTGGGTCTCAGTTACACTGACCTTCCCGGATCTCAGTGAAGGAGGCAAATCCTCCCATGCAAAAGGCATCTCTAGCAGGGCAGAGCCGGCACCTGGGCACGTCAGTCAGCACCCTGCGTCCTGGGCACGGGGCCTGGTCTCTGCTCCCACCCTGCCCGCACTCCCAGCCACAAGGGGGCGATCAGACGCCCCCACTCCACAGGGACAGTCCCAGTACTCTGGACACTTTCGTATACAGGTGCCAAGTAGGGATGTAAAATCCCATTTCATTGGTTAACCTGCTAACTGGTTAAAGGGAGGGCAGGTGGGGCAGGCTGGGGTGGAGTGGAGCCCTCACCGGCCATGGTCCCATCATAGAGCAGCCCCTAGTGCCGCGTTTCTTAAACTGTTCTGTGGTACACCGGTGTGCCGCGAGGCAGTCGGAGGTGTGCCGCGGAGAACAACAGAATTCAAAATGGCCACCCTTAAAGGGGCAGGCGACTTTTTTGGCTCAATAACTTTCTCCTGAACTTTTTTTTTTTGCTCAACAAAAAATCCTTGGCATTCCTCATACAAAAAAATTGGTGTTCCTCAGTCTTAAAATGTTTAAGAAACACTGCCCTAGTGCCTATTAGCAGCCTCTCCCTGCTCCCCTCCGTCCTGCTTTTTCATGCTTTCTCTGGTCACACTACATTACACACACACACACACGGGGAGGGGGTACCAGCTAGGATTCAACTCCCCAGTGTTACTTGGGGTCATGGAGGAGTCCAAAACCCCTCCGGTTCGAGGCCACACTCATCTGATCTCCTGGTACAACACCAGCCACGCGACGGCCCCGGGTTTCCCTCCTCTCCAAGGAAGCCCATCTTCCAGCAAAACATCCCAGCTGGATTTAGAAGTCGCCAGAGAGGGTGCATCCAGGACAGCTGCTGGGAAGTTGGTCCCAAAGCAAAATTCCAGCCTCTGGTGAAAGCTCACAACTGATTTCCAGCCCAAATTTGTCTCGCCGCAGCATCCAGCCCTGGGCTCGCATTAGACCTTTCCCCGCGCGACAGAGAAGTCAACTTTCTGTCCCTCATGTAGGAGCTTCTAGATTAGCCACGGGACGACTTGATCAATCAACCTACACCGAGCTCCCCCAAACTCCTCGCTGTAAGCCATCTTTGCTCATGCTCACAGCTCTTCTCGGAGCTCTCTCCAATTTCTCCACATCCTGCTTGAAGCGTGGGCCCCATGGCCTGGGCATGGGATTCCAGCGGCGGTCGCACCAGGGCCAAGTTCAGCGGTGGTAGAACCTCTCCTCCTCCCGATTCCCCTCTTTACACCTCATGAGCACACGTGCCCTTCCGGCCACAGCACGACCAGCAGGCCAAGCTCCGCTCATTTTGCATCATAACCACCAAATCTTTTTCAGTCATTGCTGCTCAAGAGAGTCCCCCACCCAGTAACTATGGCTACATCCTTTATTCCTCTCCCATCAGGTTAGTCTGTCAGATCCATTTTCCACTAAGGCCAAGTCTTTCCTCCGCCGATGATCGACCCTGCCGCGATCAATCTTCTGGAGTTTGATTTAGCGAGTCTAGTAAAGACTCGCTAAATGGAACTCAGAGGGTACCTCCGCTGTTGTCTTGCTCTAGCTGGCTTGCCTTCCTCCTGGCATTTGCTCCCGTTGGCCTCCCGCTGTGGGGATGCTACCAAGCTTGGCTTAAGGTAAGCTGACTCCAGCTATGGATTCTACATCGCTGGAGTTGCGCACCTGAAGCCGAGCTGCAGGGTCTAGTGTAGACCTGGCCTAACTCCTGTTGATTAGCATTAGTTACCCTCCTTTCATTCTTAACGGAGTTTCCCCACCAGCTGTAGCATTATTTTGCCTGGGATCCACAGGCTGCCAGACCTATATTTGAATCTAGGCCATCCTTTTTAAAAGGGTAAACTATTCGGAAAATGAACACTGGCTTCCAGCATAGATCGTCCAAAGTGTTTGAAGAGTTATTCAAAAAACAAACACTAATGCTCCAGGGAGAGCCTTGCCCAGCTCTTTTATAACTCTTGGATGCACAACTACTCAAGGAAGGTGAACTTTGCACTGCCTCAGGGTTCTGGTCTACTCCAGGGGCACCGAGCACAACTGTACCTGGGCCTCTTCTATGCTGCCTGCCAGCCATCACCTCAAAGCACTTTACAGAAGGTGGCACACCCCTTCCGCCCTCCCACTTACCAGGTGGGGAAGCCCAGGGACTCAAGCCCGATGTGTCACTCAGCGCCAGGAACAGAGCCCAAGTGACCTGCCTCCCAGCCTGGTGCTGGATCTGAAGACCAGACCTAGAGATTTCACCCAGGTGCCATGTAACTCACAGCCTGATCCCAGCATGGCTGGGAGGGAGGAGAAGAAAGTCACAGTGCCAGGTACCCGGGAGGGAGGAGAAGAAAGTCACAGTGCCAGGTACCCCACCCCCACCCTGATAAGCCCTTCAGTAATAGAGACTCCAGGCGGGTGAGGTCATAGAAGTCGGTCCAATAAAAGCTATGGGGGAAAGAGACAAGCTCTCGAGTTAACCTGCTGTTCGGTGCCAGCTGACTCGGGGTGGAGGCTGTAGGACTCTGTGAGTAGGAAGGGTCCCGGAGTTCCGGCTTGAATCATGGTGGAGATGTTTGGGCTCAACCGCCTCGTCGCCGGAGCCCAAGTCAGGTGGCACGGGCCGGCACAGGGGTTTTAACTGCAGCGCAGACGTACCCCGGGCCTGGCACAGATGCTGCAGCGCAACCAACGTGCCCGACTCTGCTCGCACTTCGGCCGTCACACGCCGCGATTGCTGCCAAGAGTCGCCGCTCCGGATCTATGCTGTGCAGCAGAGATCAGGACGCAGCTTGTGGCCTCGTGTCTGGATTGGAGCCTCCTTCCAGCACAGACCTCATGTGACCTCCAGCAGCCGTGCCAGATGCCTGGCCCTATGGCACGCCCCGAGCCCTAGAATCTAAGCTGCAAACTATTTAGCCTAGGCTCTCCCATTCCAGCCAGCTCTGCCCCAGCTCTGGGAAGAGTTAACTCCTTGAGTGCCGGAGCCGTGGCCCCCGTGACGGACTCCGGCATGCCAAGGGCGCTGATCCCCACATTCCTGGAGGCGGCTGCGACCAGTCCAGATTCCTGCTCCCCTCCGTTATCGGAGGAGAACCAGGTGGCAGCGGATGGAGTGGGAGAAAGAGGGTTCCCACTGGCTCAGCTTTCAGGAAATCTGGCGCATCAGAACAGAGCAGCCGGGCGCGGAGGCGACTGACACCAGAAGGAGTCTTGTCACGATCCCAAAACAGCCCATCCACACTGAAGTCTTTCAGTGGGCCCCTCAAACGCCCGAGACTGCTGGTCAGCTTTGGGGGTCTTTTCCCATTTACAGCCTGGCTTCCAAGCCTTTGCAGCCACCTTTTGAAGGTTTCCCCAGCTGGCCTGAGAGTTAGAAATTCAGCAGAGATGGCCACACCCATGCGACTCCAGAAGCCTCAGGATTGAAGGAAAACAAAGTTGCCCTGAAGTCGTGAGAAAGGCGGGAACATGTGGCAAAAGAGAGGGCAGGCTCTCAATGTAGAACCCCCACCCAACGGACACCCACGTACAGAAGACTAGCCTCCATCCCACGCTGGGGCGGGGGGCAGAGTAAAGGACATTCTCTGCAGTGTGTTTCCCAAACCCAGTGACATTGATTTCCAGCAAGAGGCCAGGATCCAGTCGATCTCACGGTTCTCTTGCCCTGGACACCCAGCCCAGATTCACTTCCAGGATGCACGCTAAGGCCAGGCAGCTACCGATTGAGATCGGTTCCCCATTGCGCTAGGTACTGCACGGACAAGTGTGAGAGATGGATGATTTGCCCCAGATCGTACCAGATGGCAGAGTGAGGTCTCCTACTCCTGGGCCACCCTAAGCATCGTGGAAGGAAAATACCCCTTCCCACACAGACTCCTTTGAACTAAAAGGAGAAACTCCATTAGCAGGCAGCAGCAGTAGGCTGTTCTCTGTGAGTAGGCTGCCACGAGCAAGTGTTTTAATACCCCTTAGCTCTTCTCTACAGCACTGTTCATCTGTAGATCTCAAAGCACTTGGGGCTAGTGTCATTATCCCCATGTTATGGTAGGGAAACTGAGGCACAACTTCAGGAATGACTTGCCCAAGGGCACCCAGCAGCAAGTGGCAGAACCAGGAGTAGAACCCCACAGCTCCTGAGCCACAGCCCAGTGCCCTAGCCACTAGGACACATTGTCTCCAGATTCCAGCAGCCCACTGCTCCTTGCTTAGCCAAGCTGGTTAGTGCTTTTAACCTCCGATCCCCCGCTCCCAACAGGATGTACCCTCCTGCCCCATAGCTGCGATGCTAGGTCTGTGGCAGGGCAGTGCCACATTGCAGAGACACATCACAGCCCCACTGGCGGGGGAGAGGAGCCAGGAGCATGACTAAGGGCAGTGCAGAGTAAAGTCCCTGTAGGACAGGAGCGACGGGGCCTTTTCTCCTGGAAGCTCCTTCAATCAACGGCCCAGACGCCCTCCCAAAGGATGGAGCTAGGAGGAGCTCAGAGGGTCGCATCTCCGCTGCACTGCTAGCTACCAGCCTGTCCGCACTGGGCCAGGAGCCTTTTCCAAGCACCAGCGGTCCTGGCCCGGTGTCAGGATCAGGTGGGGGATGTCCCACCCCAGAGATGCTCGCCACTGCAGACGACAGAGAAACCCAGTGGATGCATCTTATGGGGCCCCTGGTGCCTATTCGGACCTGGCTGCTCGGCAGGAAACTTAACAGGTGAAGCCAGGCAGAGGCCTTCTCGTGCGGCTCCAATGAGCACAGTAGTCAGATGCCCAAGCCGCGTGCTACAAACCCACCAGGAGATGCCGGTTTTGAAAGAGGCTCTAGAGGAGATTATGTCGCTGGAGACAGGTAGGTGTAGTTCGGCTGTAGTAAACCGAAACACACACTGCAGCCACACCTCCCAGACCACGGACCCTCGGCGGCCGTCGGGGGGGAAAATTCTGATCCGCCCCCCCAACTTCAGTGCCTTTCAGTGAGACAAGGCGAGGGCTGGGGAGGGGGACGTATCTCAGGGAAGCTTGTGGCAGAAGGAGCTTCCAGAGTGGAAAGGAAGAGGCCTGGAGCCGGATGAAGAAGGGCAGCTGGTCGAGAGGATCGGAAGTAGCCAAGGCCCCTTGCCTTGCAGCGGAAACACAGCGGCTTTCTCTGCTTGCTCTTGAGTTAGGACCCAGAGAACCCCTGGAGATCCGCTGATGGCTGGGACTCCCTGGGCTAAAGGGGCGCTATGGGGCAGGGAGCGGGGCTCAGCAGGGGGTGCTCTCCCCTCCGTCAGTGCTGATCTCAGTGCAGCACTAGGGGGCGCTGTGTGGCAAGGACTAGGGTGGGGGGGGCTCGCTAGGGGAGCTCCCTCCTCACAATCTGTACTGACCTCAGGACTCAGCAGGGGGCGCTGTGCGGCAGGGGGCAGGGTGGAGGCTCAGCAGGGGGCGCTGTGGGGTAAGGTGGGGCAGGGGGCTCTCTCCCCTCCATCAGCGCCGAGCCCAGCACCATGCAGAAGTTGGCTTGCACCTGGCTCGCACCTGGATCCATTGTGGGTGCCGATCCATGGCAGCTTTTACAGAGCAGGGGCTTTCGCCCCAAACATCCCAGGGTGGGCCGAGGGTCGTGGCCACAGCTGGCTATTGAGCACGAGATCTGGCTTGCCCTGCAGCCGTCCTCAGCCCTGGGAGGGGCAGCGCATCCCCAAGACTCCAGATCTGGACTCACCTGCAGCATCGCTGCGTCCCAAGTCCTGCGCTCAGATCTCATTCCTCCAGGCCAGTCGCCAGTTCCCGCCCCGAAGGGCGCTGGGGTTAAACAGCCACTGTGCCCCACTCCAGAGCCAGCTACAGCTCCATGCCAGGTTGATCGTCCCTGTACAAATGGCTGCCATGCTCCACCCTAGAGGCAGCTGCATCCCAATGCGGGGAGCAAGGAGAAGATGGTCCTGTGGTTTGGACCTTCATCCGCAACTCAGGAACCCTGCCACCGACTACTTGTGCAACCTCGGGCACGTCCCTTATCTCCATTTTATGGTTGGGGCATGGAACAGCCCATGCGCCCCCTCAGACCTGGCTGCATCTGGGTGCCAGGCAGTGGGTCTGGGTACGCACAGTGCCCATGCACACCCCAGAGTGGTCTTAACTATCCCACAGGCAGAGCCGTCCCTCCCACAGGATGCTTTGGGGAGGCTACCCCAGACCCACACTTCGGGGGGGGGGCCCCACTGCGGCTGCCTCAACTGTCCTATGGACAGGTCCCAGGGCAGCCCAGGGGATTATTTGGGGGTCTGGTGTGGGGAGGTAGCCCGTGTCAGACCCCTCCTGCCCCTCTGTGGCGGTGGGCTGGGAGAAGCAGCGCAGTGGGTGGAGAGGGCAGCAGGGTGGAGCAGAGCAGGCTGCAGGCTCACGCTGGCTTCCACCACCGTGGGGAGTGTGGAAGGGGGGCAATTCCTGCTGCCCCCCATGCCAAGCCCCCGGCTTGTGTTCCTTGGGGGAGGGGGCTGCCCTGGGTTCCACACCCCCTGGGGACGTCCCTGCTGAGTCACAGATTAGAAGGGGCTGTCTGGATTATCTAATCTGGCTTCCTGTCTCACCCCGGCCACAAAACTTCCCTGAAAAGATTCCAAGGGCAGATCTTTTAGATAAACAACCCATAAAAATCACCAGCGATGGAGAATCCCTTGCAACCCTGGTAAATTGTCCCAGTGGTTACTTGCTCTCGCCATTCAAAACAGACGCCTTTTTTCCAGTCTGAATGTGTCTGGCTTCAGCTTCCAGCCATCGGACTGGGTCACGTCTTCCACAAACGTTTTGCTGGACCAACAACCTGCAAGCCTGCAGAGCCAGCGCAACGCCTACCCTGTGATCAAATATCCAACGCTACTGGCGCCAAGATGCAGCTGGCTCTGGGGAGCAGCACAGCTGCAGAGTAACACCACCACCCCGCCTGTAAGAGGCAGGGCCCCTAGAGGGGAGCTCCCCCCTTTGCTAACTGGGCTCCCCACATACACCGAGCCATTCACCAGCGGTTGGGGGGAACAGGCGGAAGGGGGTATCACAACAGACTCCCTGGGGATCTTCTGGCTCTCAGCTTCCCACAGCAGGGTGGAGCACGTCTCCTAATGACCATACCCAGGATCACGACTGCTGGCTCAGAGTTAATCCCTCCCTAGCCCCCAGCTAGCGCTGCTGGAGTTTGTTCCCATCGCTTGGGGCAGAAGTGGAGAGGAGAGGCAGCAAACAGGAGAATGTCTCCACGTACATTCTGCGGGGGACTCCCCTCCCCCCCGCATCCTTGCAGCTCTGCACACTGGACCGCACTCCCCTCCCAGAGCCAGGAAGAGAAGCTGATCACGCACACCCTGTTCCTGACCTCACTCCTGCCCCTCACTGGAAACAGAAGCCAAGGACGTCGTCTTGAGGTTACAACAGCGAAGTGGAGACTCGGCTCTTGTGGGGTCTAGTGGTCAGAGCAGGGGGCTGGGAGCCAGGACTCCTGGATTTTACTCCCAGCTCTGGGAGGGGGCAGGCCGAGTGGGCAGCAGTGCTAGGATAAAAGACTCTTCGTTCTCTTCCCAGGCCTGGGAGAGGAGTGGAGTCTAGTGGATAGAGCAGGGGCTACTTTGCCAGAACTCCTGGATTCTGTTCCTACTGACTCCTTGCCCCTGCAAGGTCCCACAAAGTGTCCCCCCGCACTAAAGTGGGGGTAACCAGCGGTGTAGGAACTAGGGGTGCGCCAGCACGCTCCGGTTGGAGTAGCAATAATCAAAACCACGCTGCGTCCACTTTAAGCACCCACGCTATACAAATTATTCCAGCCCTCGGGGGGACAACACCTACGCCGGGGGCCACAGGGTTAGCTAGCCAGTGTGCTTTGAGATCTTCCAAAGAGAGGCAGCTAAGCAGGCGAATGCAGTGGCAGAGAAACTCATTAGCACGGCCCCATACACACACAATAACCCAAGCCCCAGAGCAAGCCAGCCCCCCCCAGTCATTTGACTATTCAAACCAGGCCACCCACAGCAGCCCGATGACCTAGCCAGAGGTGGCCGCCGCCATTCCTAGGTGCTGCCTTCGGTGGGAAGCGGGGCTCAGCGGGGGGAGCTAGCCCTGCAGGGCTGGGGTTCAGAAGGGAGCTGGAGAATGCGGTTAAAAGGGCAATGGTTGTGTGAGAGACAGACAGAGAGAATGTTACAGGATGAACAGCTGCTCTTTTAAGGCCAAGGCCTGAGCCCTGCCCCCAGACAATCCCTGTTTGAACTAGAGCCGAGCCTTCCCAATCAAGCCAATCTTGATTTTCCAAGGGCCAGCGAAGACGCCCAGCGTAAGGGCCGTGAAAGAGCCAGGCCTTGGCTCCGCGGCCAAGCGGGTCTCGCTGCACCCGCCAGCCACTGGACCTTTGGCCGTGCTGACCCAGATCTCTGCAGCCAGTGGGTCTTAAAACGTTCCGCCCCGGCTCTGTTCTTCGCAAGCGGAACGAGACTCGAGCCCTCCGACCTGGCCCGGTTCCTGAGTCAGCTGCAGCCCTCCCCCAAAACGCACCCACACGTGTGCACCCCGGCACGGTCCTAAGCCAGGTAAACAGACAAACAGCTTCTCCGCAGCTGGGACCGATCTGCCTGGGGAAACTGACCGGGATAGCTCCCTATGTGCCCGCTCCTCCAAAGCGGGAACCCAACCCTACTCCCCTCCCCAACTAAAGGGCTGACTCCTTGTCCACCCTGCTCTAGCTACTAGACGGCACGGCCATTCGGCCAAGGTGGGGTGCTACAGCGAGGGCATGGTTGAGAGGGGTCTCTCCCCCTCAGAGCGGACAATTCCCTGGCCCCCTTGACCAGCTGTAATGGATGCAAGTTGTTACGATGCCAGCGGGTAGCATGGAAAGGAGGCCAGGAAGGGGCGTGGTGTCCCAGCCGGGGGTGGCAGGCAACAGTGGGAGCAGGGCAGAGAATGCAGGAAGTCTGCCAACTGGGAACACCAGCGATCACGGTGCTAAAGAGGATCAGGCCGGGTCCCCGCGCCGACGGACACCTGGAAGGATGCTCGTGGTGCCCGCTGTTCCCCGGTGGAGTTTACGCAGCCCCAGTAGACGGATAATTCCGGCCACATTCCATCTCCCCACATTCGGGACTGGCAGCCACAAAATCAGCTGGCGAGGGGTCTGCAGAGAGCCAAGACGCTGCTGCAGTCTGCTCCGCTCAAATCCAAGGAGGCAGGAATAGAAGGCACAAGCCAGTTTTAAAAAAACCAAAAGCTTTTTCGCCAGTGAGGATGACGAGCCACCAAACAGCCCGTCCTGGCTGGAGTCGCTTCTCCACCACCACAACAGCTCCTACAGAAATTACAGCCTTGATCCAGACATTACTAGGCGACGATCCCTACCCAGTGCAGGTGCCAGGCCGTAAGGGGCCCTGCCGGCTTTCACAAACATCTCAGACATCAGCAATGCCTGGGCTTCACAGCCAAGCCCCTTACACCCCGCAATCCAGAGCGGAGAAGTTTCTACATCAGCTGACTGCAGGTTATTAGGTGCATTACGGTATCACATAAGGCCACCCGCTGAGGTCTTGTTGGGGAGGAGAAAGATGCCCACGTTTAATCAAATTAAGTTCTGAAGCCGATCTCCTTGGGCAGGTGTGAACTCCAGCGTGCACGCTGCACTTTGGATTTACACAAGTAGATTTTGAACACAAAGTAGCTGGGAATAGGATTCAGCTAAGCCGATGTAAGAGCATCCAACGTGGAAATTTGCCCCAGTTTTAACTAAACCGGTTTAGAGTCTCACTTTCCTTAAACAGGAGCAACTCTCTCATGTAGACAAACCCAGAGATGTGGGTCCAGCACCCTGAGATGTTCCACTGCCCCCAATCACCAGTGAACCCAACTGCAAACCCAGCACCCCCCATCACACCGGATGCCACGTGGACCCACCGGGCAAGGCAGCCCCGGTCCAAAGAGTGTACCATCTGCCTGGACAAGGACAGGGAAGGTCTGTTATCCCCATGTTAGAGTCAGGAACTGCACCAGGACCCCCCAAACCCCAGGGATTAACTGCCAGGCCACCCCCACTCTGAGGAGGTTCCACAAGGAGCTCTGCAAAAAAAAAAAAGTCACTAGAGTCCAGAAGTGATTTTCATAGGGCTTTGATCTGCTTTAGGTAGAAGGGGCCCTGGACTCGCTTCAAGTTGATTTACTGCTGGCCTGTCCGACCTGGAGTCGGCCTGGTAACAGATCAGGTCGGGCCCCTCCCCTCCGCCCACCGGTGAGTCTGCCCTGGGGGAGGGGGCAGGGGAATTTTATCTCCCAGGATCATTCTGGGCTTGTTGGGATCTGCTGGGGGCACCCTACAGGCGAGATGAGCTGGAGCGAGGAGGAAGAGCGAGCGGTCTGCGTGACTCACGCCTGACCCCCCCCCCAAACAGCCTCCCTATAAATCACAGCCAGGTCCCCAGCACCAGCCCTGTCCTGTCTCCAGTTTCCAAGCCAGCCAGCCCCCCGCCACTCCCAGGGTTTATGCAACCCGGGCCGTGTCAGCCAGCTCTGGGAAGGGCCACGGAGCGGCTGCTTCCCAGCAGAAATCAATAGCCAGCCCCAGGGCCCGGTGCCAGGGAGGGGCGTGTGCCCGCACCTTAAAAGCGCACCTGCAGGACAGCATGGGGGGTTAGCAAGAGGAGAGCCTGGAATGGGGGGGGGCGGGGAGCGGCTCCAGTCTGGATAAACAGAGCAGGAATTGTAAAGAGGCCACAAGGACTGAGTCACCCCGGTTCAGAGCCAGAGAGCCGCATTGTCTGAGCTAATCAGCTCTACAGCCCCTGGCTGGTTTCTGGCCTGTCTGCCCCAGGCACGAACCACCCAGCAGCTGCGAGCGCCCTTTGGGCAGACAGCGGCCGCAGGGCCGGGGGAGAGCCTGCAGCCAGCCAGGGAATGGGGTCTCAGCCCAGCAGAGTAGATGCTGCCTGTCCCCCTCGCGCTCTCAGCCAGGTCTCCTGGCTTCCTTCCATTCCCAGCTCTGGGAGGCTCCTGGGGGCTGGGACTCGGCCCGTCCGGGTTCGGCTCCCAGCTCCAGGAGGCCAGTGGGGGTCAGCGAGCCGGAAGCCCTAAAGCAAGTCCTCACTCCGAGACAGCGGTTACGGGTCTCGGGTCCGGCTCCTCGGCTGCAACAGGGCTCAGGGTGCGTCTACTGGGGATGTTAAATATCAGTGAATTGATTTGTCGATTAACTCCATGAATTCGTATCGGTTACTCGACTAGTCTATAGTCCCCGCAGGCGGGGCCGGCAGCCAGTGCGCTCCGGCCCTGCTCCCGAGGAGCACCCTGCCACCCAGCGCTGCTGCCTCTGTAGCGGAGGCAGCATCACGGGGGGCCAGGCAGAAACTATTCCACAAGGGGATCCAGTTTAAAATCCAGCTCCCCTCACGGACCAGCTGCCTGTCACCCCGCACCGCTGCCTCTGATACCGTGGCAGCAGGTCCTGCCGGGGGAGGAGAGGGGGAGGGGGTGCTCCTGGACCCGGCGCGAGCCAGACTGCCCGCCTGCACGGCCCCTAACACACTTGAAATGCAGAGCCGCAGCAGGGGGTGGGTTCCGGACCTGGCACAAGCCGGGACTAGACCAGGCTGCTGGCCAGCCTGCTAAAAAAAATGTATGGGGGGGGGTGGGGGAAGAGGAGAAATGCTGTCATCTATCGCATTAACCGAAATGCTTTTGCTCATCGGTTAATCACCTATACTACTACGTCCCTAACGCCTACATTCGGCAGCTTTTAGCCACGAGGCAGGGGCTACACAGCCCTGCTGCTAGGCAGCTGCCTGAACACTGTTCGGCCTGCACTTTTGTGGACAAAATACTCCTCCTCCCGCCCCCCCCCCCGGCCACCCCCATCCCCAGGAGGGGGGTTTGCTTTGTTGGCAGCAGAGCGCTCCTGCCCACAGCGCAGCCTTCACGCTTCCCGGGGGGGGGTGAAGCCCCGTGAACGACAAAAGTTGCCCATCAAGTGTAGACGCAGCCTAAGTTTAAGAGCCCACGATTTGTGCACGGCCCCGTAGATCACCAGGGTGCACACCAATGCTCCTGCTATTTTTTTTCCATCCGTGTCCAGAATAAGTTGTGTTCTGTGCACAGAGACGTGTGTGGATGTGCAGCACCAGTAGAAACACCTGCTGCCGGCTGTGGGCGCTCTGCCAATCAGCTGGGCGGCACTGGACTCTCTCCTGGGGGGCCACACAAGCGCTCAGCTGACCGGGAACGCTGGGCAGTGCCCGCCCTGCCAGGACGCAGCGTACCGGTGTAAACGCATTCAAAGCTGGGAGGGGGAACGGCCAGGGATGCCAGAACCGGGGGACACGGAAGAGAAGCGACTTGTGTCAGGTCACACAGCAGCCATGAATAGAACCCAGGAGTCCTGGCTCCCAGCCCCCTCCCCTGCCACAATCTTCCACTAGCCCAGTGGTTTGCAAATTATAGGAGCGGGAATCACTCAAGGGATGCCCCTCCTGCCCCAGCCCTGACCCCCCCCCCCCAACCCAGACCCCCCGCCTGCACCCCAAAGCTCCATCCTCAGCCCTTCCCCAGAGCCCGGACTCCAGTCACGTTATGTTGTGTCGCCGGCATCAAGTTTTTTCAACTGGGTCATGAGGGGAAAAAAAGTTTGAAAACTGCTGCCCTAGATCACACTACCTTCCCAGACTCAGGGACAGGATCCAGGCGCCCTGACACCTAGTACCCCCACCTAGGGGGTGAATGACTGGTCGACTAGCCGATAAGCAAATGCTTATCGGCTAGTCGACTAGTCGCTTTCCCCCCTCCTCCTTGCTGTCTCTATCAGAAAAAGCCGGACTCCCCCGCTGAGCCCGGGCTCCGTGTGGCGCTACCGCTTCGAAACACCTCGTGGAGCCGGACGCTGGGAGCTGATGTCGGGCTCCCTGCGGCGTTTCAAAGTGGCCGGGGTCGGCGAGGGAGTCCCCAGCTGACCCCGGGCTCCCTGTGGCGCTTTTGCCTTTGAAGTGCAGCAACAGCTCTAGGCGCCCAATCAACTAATCGAAGAGTCACTGCAAAAATGCATCGACTGTTCGATTAGTCAGTTACTCGAAATTTAACATCCCAACCCCCACTCCACCCACTAGACCCTCACTTCCCTCCCAGGGGTGGGGGCAGAACACAGGCATCCTGACCCCTGAACTCAGGGCTGCGCTCCACCCGGTTCACAAGTCTCAGTTCCACACCAGGTGCTGGGCTTGATTGAAAAGGACCCCCCCACCCTCCGACAGGGCGGGGGGCAGCTGGTCTCAACTTCCCACTGTCTCGCTTCCCCGGCAGAACAGGAATAAACAGAGGCAGGAAGTGGAAAGAGTCCAGATGTGGGCCCCCCAGAAATTCCTGCTGCTTCCCGGTGCTTTTCTCCCCCTCCCTCCCCCACCCCTCCCGGGCGGGTAAGGTGGGGCTCGAAGGGTTCAGAGGCAGGCAGGGGTTGGGGAGAGCACCCCAGCAGGAAGGGGAGAGAGATGCAGCATTGGCCGCCTCCAGCCCCCTCCCCAAGGATGCTTGGAGAGGAAATGTGGCTCCCAGGCCCCGCTGCTTAGAACCAGGATTTATAAGCTTGTGGGGATGGACAAGGGGAGAGTGAAGGGAGACAGCTGGCACTAAAGGCAGGCTCCGGCTGCAGATCCAGGCCAGCTCAGAGAAGCGACCAGGCCAGGCCCTTGTGGCTTAAACAGGGGAGAAACTGGGGAGGGAGGGGGGGCACCAAGTCCTGCATGCCCCAGTCCCACCAGGCTTTCTGCAAGTCCTGTCCCAGCTCCATGCCTCAGTTTCCCACCCCTTCCCCATCTGTAGGAGGCGAGGAAGATCTTCCCATCTAGAGAGTTCATGGCACTTGCTCGTCAATGTGCATCCGGGGAAGCGCTGGTCTGAAGGGGATGGGGGATAGGCGCACATGCTGAGTCAGTCAACGGTCTCGCCCTGAGCAGGAGCCCGGCAGGGCGGCCTGGTGGTGAAGGCAGCAGGCTGGGTCTCCGGGGATCCGCATTCAGTTCTTGGCTCTGAGCCCGTCACTGCCTCCGTCTGTGCCTGTTTCCCCCCGCACAAGGGAGGGGATCCTTCCGGCGCTCTGGGGCAGGGGCGGTCTCTGGTTCAATACATGTACAGCACCCAGCACACTGGGGTGAAATGATCTAGGTTTGATGATCAGCATGGTTGCGGACAGTCAAAAAAAAAAAAAACACGATTAGTCTCAGCTGGGGTCTCCAGTGCTGTGAGTAAGACACCAGGCTGGGCCTGGGAGATGTAGGTGGGGCCTCAGGCACCCCACTCGCTCTCTGCCTCAGTTTCCCCATCGGCAACTATCAGCACCCTCCCTTTCCCGAGTGGAGAGAGATGTAATAGCAAGGGGGAGGGGCATATCGGGATCTAGCCAGAGGCCCTGAACAGTGTTTCCTTCCCCTACAACCCTGCACTTACAGCAATAGCTACTCTTTGCAAACCCTGCCCGATTCCTCTCCGCTGCCCAACCCGTTCGGGTCCTAAAAATCGCCCATGACGGAGGCGGCATCTCCTGGGCTCCGCAGAGCAACACACCTATGTCCTTCATCTACTCCTAACGACCAGGCCCTTGCTCAGCACAGCCGGGTAGCAGAGGGTGGAAGGAGGTGGCCAGAAAATGCTCCAATCGCTCTTCCAAGGAGGGAAATCCACCCCCCCGGCTCTTTCAACCAAGTGCCTGTCGTGGTCCCATCCCGCCGGTTTCTTAGCATCTCCTCCCACCTGCCATGATTGGGAGCCAGGACCCGGGGTGCAGACGGACTCACTAGCAGAAGCGCAGCTGTATCAAGAGAATTTATTCCCACGGTCGGGGCTCCGTTCCGCCCGCCCCAGCCTCCGTGCGCTGCAGAGATCAGACATCCTGGGAGTTTGTAAGGACAGCTTTGTGGTTTGGGCTTGGGCCCAGGAGGCAGTACGCCTGGTCTTGCTTCCTGGGTTTTGGGGGCAGGGGAAGCGCACGGGGAGTCTAGTGGGTTAGAACACGTGTGCGTGTGGAAGAGTCAGACAGAACTCCTCAGTTCTATTCCTGGTTCCGGGAGGGGAGCAGGGTCTAGTGGTCAGAGCGGAGGGCCAGGGCTCCTGGATTCTGTCCCAGGTCTGGGAAGGGAGTGGCTCCTGGCAGGGAGGTAAGTCAACTGCACCACAACGATGGGACTAGAACCCAGCAGTCTGGACTCCCAGCCCTGCTGGCTCCAACCACTAGGCATGGTTCCATATTTCATAGGTCAGTCTGCTGAGCTGGGAACGTTAGACAAGCCACCTCCCTTGTTTGTGCCTCAGTTTCTCCAGCTGAGGCCTCCAAGCAACACAGATAATCTCCTCCTGCCCCCCCCAGCTCTACTGTGCGGCTCACTCGCGACCAACTGGGGATCCCATCAGGCCGAATAAGTGACTGCTTACACGCCTCTTGACACCCCCAACCCCGCCTTGCATCCCCAGAAGCTGCCTCAAACAGAGCACCAGTGGTTTCTGCACCATGTGGACCACAGACTTTTACAAGCATTTTGACCTTTCCAGACAAAGCCTGTTCCAGCAACAACGGGGGCAATTCGGGCTGCAGTGCCGGGCGCTGGTTATCAACAAGCAACACAATGACTGGCCAGATGACGTGGAAACCCAGCGCTTAACAGAGCACACACAGGGCTGGGATTTTAGCAGCTTGCGCCAGTGCAAAAACCCCTTAGCACTGGGGGGACCCGAGGCCCGAAGGGGAGCTCGGAGCCGCTCAAAAGCATCTCTTTCACCTTCAGAAGATGGTCCAGGAAGAAACATCACCTCCCCGCCTGATCTCCAGTGCTGAGACAGACACGGCAACAGCCGCCAGGGACCACGGGGAATGCTCTGCCCCCGGCCACCTTTACATCAGTTTTGGGGTTCCGGCATTAAGGGAGATGCCCGAGGTCAAAAGCAACCATCGTGAGGACGTTCACACAGGATGCCGATACACTGAAGTGGGTTTAGATTGGAAAAACAGAACTGCAAGGGACCTTGAGGGGTTATCTAGTCCAGCCCCCTGCCCCCATAGGCAGGACCAAGCACGGTCTAGCGCAGGGGTGGGGAACCTCTCTCAGGGCGGGGGCTGCTGACTCTCAGGCTAGTAGATTGTGTGCTCCACCCCCATGGTGGGATTAGGGGTGGGGGGGGGGGGAGTGCCAGCACAGGCTCCCCAATGTTGGGGGAAACCCTGAGCCTCAGGGGCCAGATCCATGCAAGCTGAGGGCCTCGGGTTCCCCATGCCTGATCTAGAGCATCCCTGTCAGGTGTCTGTCCAACCTGCTCTTACATATCTCCAATGATGGAGATTCCACAACCCCCCTAGGCAATTTAGTCCAGTGCTTAACCACCCTGACAGGCAGGAAGTTTTTCCTAACGTCCAACCGAAACCTCCCCTTGCTGCAATTTAAGCCCATTGCTTCTTGTCCTATCCTCAGAGGTTAAGGAGAACAATCCTCCTTGTAACAGTTTAGCTTAGAGAAACAGCTAAGGCTACACCGACTTACATGTGGGTCAAATATTTACTAAGGGGCTCTCCAATCCGGCAGAGAAAGATCTAACGAGATCCAGCGGCTGCACTCGAAAGCTGGAGCAATTCTGACGGGAATGAAGGTGGCCATTTTTTTAGCAGGGCGGCTCATTGACCACTGGAACAACGTAGCCAGGGCCTTGGAGTCACTGCCAATTTGTAAATCAGGTTGGATGTGTTTCCTAACAGATCCGCTCTAGGAAAGATTCTGGTGAAGCTAACTAGCCTGCGTTTTCCAGGCGGTCCGACTAGATAATTTAACGGCCAGAAGGGGCCGTTACAACCTACGAATTGAGGATCCACAGTCCATTTTGCAGTTAGGACAAGCCACAGCATCATTTATTTTAGATGCAAAAATGTGCATTGGGGTAAAATGCGTCTACACTCGGGGGTGGCAGAAATCTCCACATAAGCAAGGCCTTCCATGAGATCTGGTCTGTTTCGAAGGAAAGGGGGGCAAAAAGGGGGCAAGGGCCCTGTGGTTAGGGGCACAACCTGGCACTTGGGATGCTCAGGTTCAGTCCTGCTCCATCGTGGACTCGCCGTGACACGTTGGCCAGGACACGTGACCTGGGGCTGGCCCAGCCGATGTGTTTCAGCTGCAGTCCGAGATGCACGTGCAACATCACCGAAGGGTAGGCCACGTGACCAGGCCAGAGATAGTTGGTCAATTATTTTAGCGCACAGATGCATTAGAAGAGGAATGAAAAAAGTCAGGTGCTCCAGTTGCTTCCAACAGAGCCTTATTCCCAATGACCCATTATTTAAGTGAACTATTGCAACCCAGAAAAGGGTAAATCACAGACAAGTCCTTTAAAAAACCCGTATGACTCCCCATCTATTTATTAGTTCCCTAAATAGAAGAACTAGAGGACACCAAATGAAATTAATGGGTAGCAGGTTTAAAACTAATAAAAGAAAGTTTTTCTTCACACAGCGTGTAGTCAGCATGTGGAACTCCTTGCCAGAGGAGGCTGTGAAGGCTAGGAATATAACAGAGTTTAAAGAGAAGCTAGATAATTTCATGGAGGTTAGGTCCATAAAAGGCTATTAGCCAGGGGATAAAATGGTGTCCTTGGCCTCTGTTTGACAGAGGCTGGAGAGGGATGGCAGGAGACAAAGCGCTTGATCATTGTCTTGGTCCACCCTCTGGGGCACCTGGTGCTGGCCACTGTCGGCAGACAGGATACTGGGCTAGATGGACCTTTGGTCTGACCCGGTACGGCCGTTCTTATGTTCTTATCGCGCAGGCATTCTTGCGGCAATACCGGACATTGGCAAATCATCGGCAGTTGATCGTCTGGCTTGCCAGGCCTCCTGAGCTCGCTTTCAAGGTGGTATCCCCACCCCCAGGGGCCATACTTGGGATGTTAAATAGTGGTTAGCACACTAATCGAGTTGGAAATCCACGGGATCACGTGACGTAGTCACCTCATCTCAAAAAAGGTGTCTTGGCATTGGAAAAGGTTCAGAAAAGGGCAACAAAGATTAGGGGTATGGAACAACTTCCACCTCAGCAGAGATTAAAAAGACAGGGACTTTTCAGCTTGGAAAAGAGCTGACCAAGGAGGGATAGGATAGAGGTCTATAAAATCATGGCTGGTGTGGAAAAAGTGAATAAGGAAAAGTTATTTACTTATTCCCACAATATAAGAACTTGGGGTTACCAAATGAAATGAATAGGCAGCAGGTTTAAAACAAACCTGTGGAACTCCTTGCCAGAGGATGTTGTGAAGACTAGGACTTTAACAGGGTTCAAAAAAAAGAGCTAGATAGATTCATGGATCATCTATTAGCCAAGATGGGTAGTGATGGTGTCCCTACCCTTTGTTTCTCTGGAAATGGGTGACAGGGAGGGATCACATGATGATTACCAGCTGTGTGCCCTCCCTTTGGGGCATCTGGCATTGGCCACTGTCGGCACACAGGATATTGGGCTAGATGGACCTTTGGTTTTACCCAGTCTGGCCGTTCTTATATCCTTATGTAGTCGATAAGGGGGTTCGCTGTGGCTCTGCTTTTTAAATATGGTAAGAGCCGCCTGGCTTGCACCATTTCCCCCATTTTAAGCCTGCTCCTCCCCCCTTGCTGCCTCTGATACCGAGGCAGCAAGGGGGGAGCGACTAGTTGAGTAGTGACTCGACTACCCGATAAGCCTAGGTTATCAGGCAGCCAACTAGTCGCTTACATCCCTAGTCTATACCGAGGCTCCCTGAGAAGTTTGCACTGGAGCAGCTGAGCACGTGCAGTCACAGCCACACCACATATCGTACCCCCACTGGATTAAAGCTCGCTCCATCTAGACACCCTGCAATCAGACCTGACAGAAGCACTGCCCTACCCGAGCAAGGGGACAACTCGCCCCCATAGAAAGCTTGCACCTAAACCCAACAGAGTTATCTCCAGAACAAGCTTCTTAAAACTCTCCTCTTACATGCATCTGGCTTCTGTGAAATCTTGTGGCCATGAGTTCCGCAGGCTACTTGGGTGGGAAAGAGTTGGTTCCTTTCCTGGGAAAATAAGGGACCGCTTAAAACCCTGGGAGCCTAGAGAAATCTGGAGTGGAGAAAGAGACAAGACAGAGTGGGGGGTTTCTATATAAACGTTAGCACCCTTCTGATTGTGACAAGCTGGATCATTTAAAGAAGTTAAATGGCTTACGATATGCTAATTTTAGTGTTGATTTTACAACTGCCGGGGGGGAGGAGGAATTATGACTTAATTGTGTCCCTATACAAAGCATCATCAGATCGACACCTCACCGCAGTGGATTTCGGGGCTATGGCTCTGTGTGTCAATGTCAGGGGGCCGCT
This sequence comes from Rafetus swinhoei, assembly GCA_019425775.1. Taxonomy (NCBI): domain Eukaryota; kingdom Metazoa; phylum Chordata; order Testudines; family Trionychidae; genus Rafetus; species Rafetus swinhoei. The sequence continues at coordinate 9,212,490 of JAFJHL010000256.1, read as the reverse complement.
ACCTCCCCCAATCTGGCTAACGCAGTCTCCCAAGGAAGTGCTAACCAGGGATGAGCAGCCAAAACCCGTCCTGCAGGGGATTTTAAAACAAGCAGGGAAATCCCCCAGCTCATCTGCAGAGAAAGGAACAAGGAGTCAGGGTTTAAATCATCCGGAGGTGGGATTTTGGCTGGGTATTTTCATGACCGTTTTCTCCCCGCCATGCAGCCAAGAACAGCGTCAGAGGGGAGGGGGTGTCATTTGAGAATAATGCAGCACTGCTAAGCCTGGTGCTATTTTTATGCTGCTTCAGACAGGACGCCCCCTCTCCCCCTCCCATCCCAAAGCCCTTTTAATGGCCGTTACCCAGGGGCGGGAGGCCAAGCAGCACCTTAAGGCTGCCACTTAAAAAGAGTCAGCACGCCAAGGTTAAAACAGTTAAAGCCCAATAATGAGATTAGGGGTGCTGAACACACATCCTATTACTGCACCAGAAGTGCTTTTTAAAGGGACTTGGCTGCCACATTTTTTCCGCAGCTCCAAGCCGGGCGATTACACGGGCGGCCTCGTTTTTACCGTCTCCCCGGGAGCAGCAGCCGCTAAAGCTTTGAGGAGTTCCCGCCCCAAAGGCCCTTTTCCGCCTAGGGAGACCGACATGCACGTGGCGTCTGCACACACAGGCAAAGCAGATTTTTGACTGAAGTGAAGTGCTGCAAAGCTCAGTTTAGGACAGCTAACGTGGTCTACCAGCAGCGGGGCCTAGTGGTTATGGCACTGGATTAGGAGTCAGGAGACAGATTCTGTTCTCAACTCGGCTACTGACATGCTGCTTGCCAATTCACTTCCCTTCTTGGTGCCTCAGTTTCCTCTCCTGCACTGCCGACAAGGCCTCCACGGCTCTGCTCCAAGAGGGGGAAATTTCCCCCAGGTGGGAACAGCCCTTACAAGGAGGGGACTGGTTCATTAGAGCAGAAGCCACTGCGGGGTTCCACAAGACGCCCCATTCATCTGGCTGGAGGGCAGCTCAGGTCCGGAAAACCACCGCTCCTTTGGGTCCTTATAGATCAGCTCCCCACCGCGCCAGTTTTGGCAGCTCGCACTGGGGACAGTTCACTTCCCGCTGTTGTGTTACAGCCCTCGACACGGCTCTACGGAGTCACAAACCTCTGCCCCTGCCTAGCACCGGGTGGCCAAGGAGCACAGGTCTTGGGGCACCGTGGCAGGGTGGAGGGAAGGATGGAGAAATGTCCCAGGCTTGGAGGATGTGCACCTTGGACTGCAGGTGGAGAGGGTCCATCTGTCCTTGGGGAAGGACAGATGGAGCTGGGAAGAGAAGTTCAGTTCCAAGGCAACATGGGTCAGGTAGATAAGATGAGAGAGTCAGGACTCCTGGGTTCTATTCCCAGGAAGGATGTGAAAGGGGGAGGCTTACCTGTTCCAGTAACCAGTGGGGTCTGGAGCAGCCTCCAGCTTGCTGTGGACAGGGGCTGCTCCGGCAGGGGCTGGGAGCTGGCAGCAAGCCCCAGCACAGGCGCTGGGGGCAGGAGCCCGCAGGCTGGGAGCAGTCCCCTGCCCGGATCTTGCTTAGTCAGTGAACCAGTTAAACCTTAGGTTTACTGATTGACCAGGATTTTACATTCCTAATACCCAGGCTTGCCTCTGCCCTTGGCATCCTCTGACCAGGCCTCAGTCTCCCTTCCCCCTTTTGACTTAGCATGGAAGCTGTTTGGAGCTCTCTTAGGCAGTATCTATACTAGGAAATTGGCACACCTCACCAGCAGAGCCCTGCTCCTGTGGATGCAGAAATATCAGCCTTGTATCCACCCCGCGTGAAACAAGCTATGCCAGTTTTCCCAAAATAGCTGCGCCCACACTTGGGGCTTCTGCCAGCCTAGCTGTTGGCCACAGATCACAGCCCGGGTGGACACAGCTCTGCCGGCAGAAGCCTGCGTAGCCTTGCTAGGGGTTCTCATCTCCAAATGCTACTATGATACAAATCAATGAGGAAAAAAAAAAAACCCAGGCTCTCAGGTATATGCAATAAACCCAGTGGCCTGTTTTCAGCTCGACTCTGGTTAGTTTCACCAGTTTTCCCCTGCAGGTGTCTTACACAGCAAAAGGAAGAGAGATTCTTTACACACACGCCCCTCCTCCCCAACTGATTGCACAACCGCAGTAAACAGGAGGGAGGAGCGAGCAAGCACCTGGACGAAGTGATGGTCGGGTTAACATTTGCAATGGCCTCCGTGAGGAACAGAAGATCGGAATCACCAGGCTGGATAAAAGCAACAATCCGTCGAACCCCAAACCCAGTGTCTGCAGCAGCATCCGATGCGTTAGAGGGAGGCACAAGAAACCCCACAGGTATGGGGGAGCCTAGTGACAGGCCAGGGAGAGTCTGGCCCCAGGATTAGGGGAGTGTCTTCAACGCAGAGCGATCGGCACCAGGAGCGGAGCAGCCAGGGCAGGCCAGGCCAGGTACGAACAGCCCGACAGCAGTGAGTCACCATTACTGCTTTTACCTGGGGGCGCCCCATTGTCTCTGCAGCATGCTCCAGGATTCCCCCCCCCCCAGCAAATGGAGGGAGAATCCATCTGTCCTCCAGAGCACAGAGGGGAATTGTGGGGCGGCACCATCAGACCCGCAGCACTGGTGTGATTTTTAGCTTGCGTCACACTGCACTGCTGCAATCTAGCCCAAGTGAAAGAGGCCCCATCAGGCAGGCCAGCAAGCCTGGGGTGACAGCACCCTCGCACTCGGGTGAGAGGACTCTGTGTGTGGATGAGAAGGGGAGAGGGAGTAACGCCCAAGACAGACTCCACGTTACCCTGTTCTCTGAAGAATTCAGCCATCCTAAGGCAGAAGGATTCATGGCCCTGCCTACATTTTGGGGGGTTGCTTTTTGTTTTATTATAAGCCAGGATGCTTTCATCCATGCCTTTTAAAAATCCTGCTGAGGTTGTAGCTAACTATCTTATGGCAAGGAGTTCCTCAGGTCAGCCGTGTGGCACCCTTCCAATGGGGGGTGGCACCCTTCCAATGATTGGCTTGCCATCTGATCCCTTTCAAGACCTCCCTCAAAAAGGGAAACACCTAAGCAGTGGAGATCCAACATTGCTAACTACATTTTAAAGGTTTCACGGCAATTTAGCAGAAATTAAATGGTTTTGTGACCATTGTTCCCTGACAGCTTGTGTAACTGCTCAGGAGAGAATCAAAGGCTGCCCAGCAGCACGTCTGCAGCAAGGTTTTTGTTTCTACTGATGGTGCACATGCACTTGCCTTGGAGCACATGAAAAAAAATATTCCACGCCTGAATGGGAAAAAAAATCCACACATGGATGGAACAGATTAGAGGGAACTTCTGTGACCGTGTGTGTGTGCGCAAGGAAAAAAGAGCTCTTCCCATGCATTGTCTGCAACCAGTGCATATAAGTGCCCAGCAGGCACTGCTCACCCGGAAGTGAAACAGACCAGTAACAGCAGTGAAACTGACTAACCCAGCTTCAATCTGCAGGCTGAGTGAATGCAAACCACAGCTGTAAGAAACTGGATTTTAAGTCAGAGATTCGGGTTTAGTCAATCATGACGTCTCGAAGCTCATGTTGCTGTACAGGTGCTGGAAAGATTAAATGACTTGCCCAAGATCATGCAGCAAGACTACAACACAGCTGGAGGACAGAACTCTTGAGTCGGACTGGTAGCATAAAACCACACTCGCCCATGGGCCCAATTCTCGGTCTTTCCCCTCCTCCGACCACTACCGATTTCTGCCTCAGTTCAGAATTATCCGTTTCACTTTGAGAACCTTCATCCAAGCACCACTGAGTAATATTAAAAGCCAGCCAAAAGGTTCCTTTACCATTCCCTGTAAATGACTTTCAAGATTTCTGATCAGAGATAAGACAGCCCCGACTTCAGGACGGGACTGATCTTGTGTACAGAAGATTTAAGAACTGAAAGCAAGAGGCCAAAAAAGGGGGGGGGGGGTGGAGACACATTGCGACATGTCGAACTTCAAACGTTTCTGAGCAGACTTAAAAACTCAGAGCCAGGGGATCAGAGACGTTTGAACGGGCAGGCACAACTTGGGTCCACCAAGATTTGGAGAAGCCGATGCAAAAGCAGCACCGCACAACACTAAAAATAAAATCTTAAAAAGTTGCTTGAAACCTGATCCTGCCTTGCTGGAACCTGGAAGCTGAGACCAGCAGGAGTTGCTCTAATTGCTCATTCAGACTGCAGCCACCTGAAGTGACCCCAGCTTCTTCCTCCCCCAGCATCATTTGGGGAAACCCCTCATGGCAGGGCCAGAGCCTGGTTTACACTGGGTCTCCTATTCCCCCCGGGAAGCCCAAAGCAGCCCTGAAAGAAGTAGGTGGGAGAATCACGACCATGGTTCCCTTTTGCTTTCAAATTCAGGCGTTGGCCTAGGGATGTAAGCAACTAGTCGACTATCCGATAAGCAGAAGCTTATTCGATAGTCAGCTAGTGATGCAACTAGTCACTGCCGCGCCCCCCGGCTGCCTCTCTCTGATAGAGCCAGCAAGTGGGGGGGAGCAGGAGCCGGTGCTGGGAGGAACTGACTTAAGAGCCAATTCCCCCCAGCACCGTCTCCACGGGGGGCAGTGGAGGTAGAGGCACAGCGGGAAACGGCGTGCGCAGGGACTGAAGCAGTCTCCGCGTGCTGGTTCTGCGGCGATTCTACTTTTGAAATGTACATTTCAAAGGCTCAGGTGCGGCGGAGAGCGCGGGGCTTTCGAACTGTAGCAAGAGGCTCTACAGTTCAAAGGCAGAGGCGCTCTTATCTACCAATCGAATAGTCGATAGAAATCCCATCGACTAGTCGATTAGTTAATTTAAATTTAACATCCCTACTTTGGCCACCTCAGGAAGTAGCCCTGATGCCAGCTGTGCCGGTGTAGCCAGAGCAAAACTGCTATTAGCCCGGTGGGGGAAGGAGGAGAGGGCACGACCCGCACCGTAACACCCAGCACTGGTACAAGCCTCTGGCAAGCGGCCTGGCTGGCCGGGTTTGCGGCCCAGCATGGGAGAGCGTAGGTGCCATGACCTGGCTCCGGACTGGCATGCCACTCCGCCGGGCAGCCCCAGCTTCCAGCACAAACCTACTTGGAGAGCCGTCCGGGGAGGTGGGGGGTAGCCTGGGGCATTCCCACTGCAGGCTCCACCCCGCCCCGCCACCACATCGTCCTGCCGCCCCACTGCGCCTCGCTTCTCCACAGCGGCGAGAAGCCAAGCGCCCTGGGGTTAGGGCCCTCTGCTTCCTGCTGCCTCAGAAAAACCAAGTGCAGCGGGCCAGGGGAGGGTGGCGGGGTGGGGCAAAGGAGGCTGCTGGGCTGCTCTGGCGAGGGGGCAGTGAGTCCTGCTGCCACCCTGTGCCAGGCCCATCCATAGGACCGCCACAGGGTCCCCCCCAAAGCACAGACCGGGGGGAGAAGGGGGCTGCCCCAAACTATCCTGTGTCAACACGCTATTGGGTAGGACTCAGCTGCAAGGGGAGTTACCCCAGAATGAGGTCGGCTGTGGATTTTCTGAGTTCCTGCTCTTCCGAAAGAATTGCGTCCACATGGGACGGTTACCCAAATTAGCTAAGCCGGTCGGTCAATTTCCTCAGGCAGACTAGCCCTTAGTAGTACATGACAGTAGCACCTGGCTTCGATCAAGGCCCCGCTGTGAGCACACCTAGCGGGAAAGTGCCTGCTCTAAAGAGCTGCTCAAAAGGGCACAAAGGAAGAGCCCTTATCTTACAGTTGGGAAACTGAGGCATGGAGCCATGACGTGACTTGCCCAAGGTCACGCAGTAGGCAGCAGAGCCAATAACTGAAGCCTGGTTTCTCTCATCCCAGTGACTTACCCACTAGGCTACCCTTCTTCTTAGTCCATCCTCCTTCCCCGCCCACCTCCCCCAGGCTTTGCAAGCCCCACCAATGAGAGGGCCGTGGCAGCCAGAGCTCTGGCCCCTTTAAATCGCCGCCAGAGCACCACATGGCACGCCCTGGGCGGCTCTGAGGCCTGGCAGGTGCACTCCAGGCAGTGCTAACAGCCAACTACACCAAGCCCCGCCCCTTCTACCCAAGCCCCGCCCCTTCTAGGAACATGCAGTCACACACACACACCTACCCTGCCCAGGGGCCCGGCCATTGTCAGCACTCCCACAAGGCTGGCACTAGCCTCGCTCATGAAACTGGCGACTAGGTTGTATTTTGACACACATCTCTGCTGGGAAGGCCCCTGCCTGGTGTCAAATGCAACCAACCTGCCACACAACCGCCCAGGCTTGGGCAGGGAAGAGGAAGCCAGCAACACTCGCCCGGGTGAAGCTGCACAACCAACAAAGGAGGTGAACACGCCCCAGCCCAGGGCCTGCCAGAGCCGCCCCCCCCCCGAACAGACACGGCAGCAGGACTAGCTCCAAAGATACAGCCCAGCCCCCGGGCTGGGCTCTGTAGGAATGGGGTCCACCCCGAGGCCCATTGAATCCGCGGCCTCTCTCCTGAGACAGGCAACACGAGATGGTGCCAAACAAGACCGCGATGGGAGAAGGGGTGTGTTTCCTGCTCCCTGGGAACAGGTCTGATTTGCCCTGTCACACATCAGAAGCCCCAGCCAGGCACTCAGATTTTTTTTTTTGGCCCGTGCCTCAGTTTCCCCCCCATCCCTAACATGAGGACAATGCTACAGCCCTTCCTTTGTAAACCATCTGCTGACCTCGGCGCGCCAGGGGCTGTAGACCAGCGAGGGGAAAGCCACCCCTTCATCGCCACACACTCAGTCCTTCGCAAAGAGGCTCGCTCATACACGGGAAACCACAGAGCCATCCCCGTACCCCTGCTCTGAGGCACCCAGGACATTCGCCGGTTACCAGCCACACCAGCAGCATCCCCGTGCACAGCTGGGCCTCCGAACATGGTCCCCTCCACAGGGCAGGGCAGCCCGAACCCTTCACCCTCTCCCCAGAGCCATGGGTTTCCTGCCCCCCCTCTGATCCACACCCGCGGCATGCTCTGCAGCGCGCACAACATGAGTCAGTCGCCATGGTAACTGGGGCTGCAGGCTCCTCCTGGCAGAAGCCAGATTCAATGGGGAAGAAGGGAGCAGGGAGGAGGAAGGGTCTTCTGCAGGCAGCCGGGCGACCGGGAGACTCGAAAATTTGGGGTTTTTTTACCCGCTGCGCCAAGCCTGAAAGTGGGAGACAAGCCCCCACCCCACCCCCCCGCTACCACCGGCCAAGGCCTAGGGCAGGGCCCTGGCAAAAGACTGCTGGGAAAGGGGCTTGTTAAAAGGCCCCTCATCTCAGGCCAGCTCTGCAGAAGTGAAGAGTAAATAGGCAGCCAGCCCTTCCCCATCTGCTGGAAACGGGGGGCTCTCACGCCCCCTCAAAGGCAGAGCTGCCCGATTAGAAGGCACGGCAGGTTTATCATGCCACCCTCTCCGTCCCGCCTCGGGTTCTTCTAGACGCGGGGAGACGCCTCTTTGCTACAAGTCCCGATTCCTGCTGCGGCATCTCAGCAGCCCACCTCCCCCTGCCCAGCAGAGGAAGGGGGAGGAGGGGTGTTCCCAACTGCTGCTGCGAAACTTACCAGTCTTGTTAATGACTTCTTGCTAATTTCGTTACAGCTGCTCCGGGCAGAAGCCCCCTCCCTCCACCCCAGCACCAGGTCTCCTGGGGTTATAGCGTATTTAAGCAAACTCCAGGAACTCTGCAAAAGTTGATGGCTCAGAGTCATTCCACCTCCCACCCCTGCAAATCCTCTTCAGGAAGGATTTCCCACTTACCCCCCCCAGCTGTGGAATTTCCCCAACACCACCCAAACACATTCACAACAGCAATAAATACGAAAAGCAAAAGGCGGGGAGGGGGGAGAAGAGAGCGAAGAGTCCACACCTGTTCCATTCAAAGCAGGTGAATTGCATTTCTTAGAGCAGGGATAGACAACCTAAGTGGGGGTGGTGGATGCAGGGCTCAGGCCCCGCCCAGTATTGGAGAGCCCACGCTGGCAGTCCATGGGGCTGCAGTGCACAAAGTCTACTAACCCAGGCTCTGGTGTGCAAGGGGAACGAGGGGAGGGTGTTTCTGCTTTTTTGGCCTCTCACTCGTGTGCGCGGCCCCCGAATGATTTTTCTGTGGGTCAGCGGCCCCCTGATCCAAGTAGGTTCCGCCCTCCCAGCTCGGAGATTCCTCTGAAGCGTTTGGTGCTGGCCATCATGAGACAAGACACTCGACTTAGAGGTTCCCTACCCAGATTCTGGGACGGCGACACCTTTGTCAACCCCTGGGCGGGTGCGAACTTGGACGACGGAAGATTCCACGGGGCTGAGCTGGCCCGAGAACGCCCAGAGGCGCCGCTTCCCAAGGAGAGAAACACAACCCGCGCGAGAGCCCAGCGGCGCGCTGCCAACTCGCCGAGCTTTCTCAAGCCTGTCACGATCTCTGGGGCTTTTCTGAGAGCTCCGATTTCTGGAATCCAGAAACTCCAGGAAACTCATTTCGCCCCCCCCCCCATTCAAGCAAAAACGGGCTCTTGGCCCCGGGCACCAACGAAAGCTTGGAAATTGGAAGCAAGTGCACCCTAGGGGCTCCGAAACCGGCAGACAACTAAAGTGGCCCCAACAGTTATTTTTAAAAGCAGGCTTTGGGGCTGGCGCTCCGAGTTGGCCACGCTGCAGAGGCATTGTTTGCAAGTGGTATCCCAGGCAGGAGAGCGTCCCACGCTGCTTCCTATGGGACGAGGGAGCACGTTTGCGCGGAGGAGGCGAGGGGCAGCAAGTTGCGGCCGGGCTGTAAACATGGCACATGCTTGATCCGGCGCAGCTGCTCATGGGCTCCCTTTTCCTCCTCCCCCACCAGAAACACACCGCTCCAAACAGTAGGTCCAGTGCCAACGCTCGGCACAACTCAGTCTTGGGTGCTTTGCGGATAGAAAGCATTTGTAACTAGGTTCTATCAGAGAGAGATCAAAGCCGTTTTAGGGACTGAGCCTCCCAATCCCTCTCTCCTCCCCACAGCATTAGCTCCCTGTTATAAGCAGGGAAACCGAGGCACAAAAAGTTTGGACTTGCCTTCCCCGAAGCAGATGGCAAGCCAAGCGGCAAGGTCAGGGAAAGAACCCAGAGTCCTGGCTACCAAGCCTATTACCAGGCTGGTCACTAGAGGCCCACACCCTCCCAAACACTGGGAAGCCAAGTCCCCTGCAAAAGCCACAACTCCTCCGGCCAGCTCAGGGAAGAATCCAGGAGACATTGCTACCTCCTCCTGTGTGATCACCCCCAGGCATGTCACCTCCCAGAGAACCCAGGAGTCCTGTTCTAACCACCCCTGCACTGCGCAGGCCTGCATTAGAAAGAAGAGTCAGACAGGAGTAAGCCAAGTTCCCTATGACAGATACAGGCAACACACACCTGGGAATGGCCATATTCCTTGCCCCCCCCACACACACACACACACACACACACACACCCTCTGCTTTTGCCCGGCAGGGGTGGGCCCTGAGCACTCCCCCTCCCCAGCCTAAGAGTAACACAGGAGATTACTCAAGTGACCCTGTTTGAGACACTGCCTGGAGGAGGAAAAATGGAAATTCACCAGCCCCACCCCAGAAGCACTGGAACCGGTTTTAGAGTGGGGGCACTGAAAGGCAGGAGGGCAGGCACACACACACACACACAAACACGCCCAGCACCTCCGCCACTCCCCAGGAAAGCCAGGGATCCCAAAACTGCAGAGAAGCATCTAGAGTTTAACCACAAACAAGAGACAGGGAGGAAACTACCCGGGACAGAGACACTGAAACCCAAAGGCCCATTCGGAGAGGGCAAAGGCACACGCAGGCAAGGGGAAGGGAGAACACTGCCCTGGGTACGCCGCCCCCCCCCCAGGAACCCCGCTACAAACCCAACCCAAAGAAGGGGTCAGCCACACGACCCCCCCCCATGCAAAAATGGAGACCGACCCCACACCACCGAGACAAGATCCCCCCCCCCAAAAGTGCTTGCAGCCATGTGGCAGAGTGAATACTGTAGAGGTGCAGGGCTTTAAAGTCAGGGGTGTGCCCATTTGGGTGGTGTGGGGAGCACAGACAAGGGTTCAGAGAAGGGGGGGGGTAGAGCTCATCCCATGGTTCCCCCCCCCCTTAGAGCCTCTGCTGGAAAGAGTCACATGACATCACCCCCCCCACACACACACACCCCATTACAAGGCTGGGGAATTCCCTGCCCAGGAAACCTGGAGGAGGAGGAGGAGGAGGAGGGGGAAACACCCACCCCCACCCTGACTGCAGGATGGACGTAAGGGCCCCCTCCCCATGGCCTGGACTGGGAGCAAGCCCGAAGCAGGCTGGGCCAGGGAAAGGAGAAGCTGCCCCAGTGGCGGGATGGGGGCGCATAGAGCGGTAAGAAATGGGGCAGGGGGAAGGGGAGCGGCTTTGGGGGATGATCACGAGGAAAAGGAAATGAGGCTGGGGAGAGGCTGGGGGAGGGCCGGCGGGAGAGGAAAATAATGGGAAGCCCAGAAAGAGAAGATTGGGGGAGCCCACCCCGAGGGGCAGCACACACGTGGGGGGGGGGGGAGGAAGGAGATGGGGAGCCCAGCCCGACGGAAGCGGGGCGGAGGGAAACTGAGGCAGCCCGGGGCGGGGAAGGAGCCCAGCCCTCTGGAAGCGGGGCGGGAGGGGCCCGGGGCTCGCCCCCACTCACCCACAGCTCGGTGCCCCAGTCCATGCTGGCGGCGCCCGCGGCCCCCGCTGCGGTCAGAGCGCGGCCGGGCCCGGATCCGCCTGCGCCGCCGCCCGCTCCGGGCTCACAACATCCCAGCGCGGCGCTGCCTCCTGCCGCGGCCGGGCAGCCCCCGGCCCCGCCCCCTGCTCCTTAAAGCGACAGGGCCCGCCCCGCCCGGCCGGGGGCGCCCCACACTGCCCCCTAGGGGGACGGGAACCCCGCTCCCTGCCCCTTTAGAGAGACGGGAACCCATTAACTGCCCCTATAGGGACACGGGAACCCTGCTCCCTGCCCCTATAGAGAGACGGGAACCCATTCACTGCCCCTATAGGGAGACGGGAACCCTGCTCCCTGCCCCTATAGAGAGACGGGAACCCATTCACTGCCCCTATAGGGACACGGGAACCCTGCTCCCTGCCCCTATAGAGAGACGGGAACCCATTCACTGCCCCTATAGAGAGACGGGAACCCTGCTCCCTGCCCCTATAGGGAGACTGGAACCCCACTCCCTGCCCATATAGAGAGATGGGAACCCCGCTCCCTGCCCCTATAGGGACACGGGAACCCATTCTCTGCCCCTATAGGGACACGGGAACCCATTCACTGCCCCTATAGGGAGATGGGAACCCTGCTCCCTGCCCCATAGGGAGACGGGAACCCATTAACTGCCCCTATAGAGAGATGGGAACCCTGCTCCCTGCCCCTATAGGGAGACTGGAACCCCACTCCCTGCCCATATAGAGAGACGGGCACCCCACTCACTGCCCCTATAGGGACATGAGAACCCATTCACTGCCCTTATAGAGAGATGGGAACCCTGCTCCCTGCCCCTATAGGGAGACTGGAACCCCACTCCCTGCCCATATAGAGAGATGGGCACCCCACTCACTGCCCCTATAGAGACACAGGAACCCATTCACTGCCCCTATATAAAGATGGGAACCCATTGACTACACCTATAGAGAGAAGGGACCCCCCCACTCACTGCACCTATAGAAAGGCAGGAACCCATTCACTGCACCGATAGACAGGAATCCCACTCACTGCCCCCTAGAGGACACCCCCCATGGCCCTGATAGAGAGACCAGAGACAGGAACCCCACTCACTGCTCCTGTTGGTACATGGGACACTTACTGCCCCTATAGAGAGATGAGAACCCCGCTCACTGCCCTCTGCCCTCTAGAGAAGGGAATTTCCTCTCCTGATCCCTATAGAGAGACATCCCACACACTGCCCTCATAGGGAAAGGCACCCCCCTCCTCTGATGTTTAATGAGAGATGGGAACTGCCCCCTCCACACTGCCACTATAGGGAAGGGAATTTCCTCCCCTGGTCCTTATAAAGACAGAGGAACTCCCCCCCACACACACACACACATGCACTGCCCCTTATAGAGAAGGGTGTTCCCCCACTGTCCCCTGTCCAGAGACGGGGTCCCCACACATTGCCCACAACAGGGAAGGGCATTCTCCCACTGTCGCTTATAGAGTTGAGCCCCCCCACTGCCCCCTATAGAAAAGGTCATTTCCTGCACCTTCCTCTGACGCCACCCACCCACCCTGCTGGTCAGGCCTGCCTCGTCCTTTCCTTGTACTGCCCCACCAGCCTGTTATCACCCCGTCCTCCCCGCGGGGCCGACCCAACGGGGGACAGGCACGGGGGGGGGGGGGGGGCTGATGGAAGGCTTCGTCTACACCATGGAGTTGGGCAGCAGGGCCGCGTCACCGTGGCGATGCTGCTAGAGCGCCCGGAGGGCGGACGTGGCTTTGGCCTGCCGGTAGGACAGGGACTGTCTTTAGCCTGTGTCTGTACAGACCCGTGCGCTGCCGAGTCCCGGTCCATGACAATGCGGCACAGACAGACCGTGGCGGGTTTCATCTACTACGGCCCGGGCCCTACCAAATTCACGGTCCATTGTGGTCAGTTTCCCAGTCACTGGCTTTTAAAAGGGGTAAATTGCAATGGTCTCAAGTTACAGTGGGGGGAGGTCTAGGTTGGAGATTAGGACAAACTATTTCACTAGGAGGGTGGTGAAGGCTGGGATGGGTTCCCTAGGGAGATGGTGGAATCTCCATCCCTAGAGGGTATCAAGTCCCAGCTTGACAAAGCCCTGGCTGGGATGATTGAGTTGGGGTTGGTCCTGCTTTGGTCAGGGGGGCTGGACTCGCTGACCTCCTGAGGTCTCTTCCAACCCTTGGATTCTATGATTCTAAATTGCCCAATTTCAGCTATTTCAATCAGAAATGTCAGGGGGTTGCAATTGTAGGGGGCCTGACCCACAAAGGAGTTGTGTGGGGGTTGCAAGATTAGCGGGCGGGGGAGGGTTGCAGCATTGCTACCCTCACTTCTGCACTGTTTCCACCATGCTCCAGCCCCCCAGCTTTGAAGGCAGCACAGAAGTAAGGGGGAAATACTAAATAACCTTGTGACCTTCCCTCCCTCCTCTGTAACTCCCTTCTGGGTTAGGACCCCCAATTTGAGAAAGGCAGGTCTCCCCGGTGAAATCTGTATGGTAGCCGTTAATAGCACATAAAAGGCCAGATTTCTAGGGAGGACACCAGATTTCACAGTCCATGACACAAGGGTGTGAATTTGGCAGGGCAACTCCTTGGGGCAATTAGATCTAGACCCCATCCCTACTGCCCTCCACCCCCAAAGGGTAAAATGACCTAGGGGTGGCAAATGAGACACATATTTGCATTGGGATCCAGCAGCAGTTTAATGACCAGGGTGATCTGGGCTGTGTCAAGTAACCTGCAGTGTGGGTCCATCACTCCCTCTCGTGGCCGGTTTGTGCAACAGGCCGATGAGTCTGCCATGGCGTTCACTCCATTGCGGCAGGCTCACCCGCTCAGCCGGAGAAGTGCTGGGTTCAAATTCTGCCGCTGGCCTGAGACCTGCAGCTAGACGCCTCCCTGCAAAGATCAGGGAATTAATGGTCTCTGCACAGCTCGAGGGAGATCTTGTGCACGGGACAAGCGAACCGCGGGGGAGGTTGGCGGGCGAGTCCTCCAGAGGAAGAAGGGAGACTGTGATCCTGGGGTGAGTTTGTTTGGTTGTTTGGACTGCTTTGGGACTGTGTGCTGAGTTACCCAGCTGGCTAGATGAGCCCGAGAACTTCCTATTGCGGATCTCGCCTGCTGCTATCCCTTGCTCCATAACCCCTCTAGGATCTAGGGACTAACTCTGGGAGATCAGGGAGATGGCAGACAGCAGAACAAGGAGCAATGGTCTCAAGAGGCAGTGGGGCAAGTCTAGGTTGGATATTAGGAAAAACTATGTCACTAGGGATACTGGAGATACCCTGAAATAGCTGTTCCGCGTCTTTTGAGCGCACCCGTTATTTCAAAACATAACAGGCCCACTATTCCGATGTCCCTGTAAACCTCATTCCAGGAGGAGCAAGGGACGTTTTGGAACAGCGCTTTATTTCGAAATAAGTGCTGTGTAGTCCATGCCAAATTTCAAAATGAGCTATTTCGAAATTGACTCGAAATAAGCTACACAATTTGCATAGCTCAAATTGCAAAGCTTTTCTCGGGCTAAGGGTGCAGTGTAGATGCACTGTGCCAAATTTCGAAATAAACCGCTATTCTGAAAAGTCCCTTAATCCTTCATGGAACGAGGTTTACAGGGACATCGGAATAGCGAGCCTGTTATATTTCGAAATAACGGGCTTCTTTCCAAGACGTGGAATAGCTATTTTGGGATACTTGAAGTATCCCGAAATAGCGTCACAGTGTAGACGTGCCCTAAGCTACCTACTAGAAGGGTGCTAGCAAAGCCTCCTTAAAAAGAAATGGGGGTGGGAAGAGGAGGCGGAGAGAAAAACCAAACCCACCTAAGAAACACTGTAAACTTAAGCCAATAATGTAAGGTGAGGGCCTGAAACCAAAGTCCATGTAGCCTAGGCCTGGTCTGAGGCCTGAGGCCTAGCTATCAATGGACAACACTTGGCTAATAGAAAGCAAAGCTAAGCTGTGAGCAAGAGGCCGGCCCCTGCTCACCGAACGTGGCGCAAACAGGGCAGAGAGAGCAAAACACTAACTGGTGCTAGGCCCCGATGTAGAACAGTCATTGGTGCTAGGTACCAACCGTACAACAGTCGTTGGTACTGGTCACAGGTTGAAAGCACATGGTACCGCCAGCTCGTTAAAAAAGACCCTGGTACCCACACTCCCCACAGATACCGACCCAGGTTCAGGAAAGGGTCTAAAACAACAGCATGATGGATAGAGATGATCTAATCAAATCACAAGGTGCAGGGGGATGGGTGGTATCTGAGTCGCGACAGACGGCGGTAACCTGACACGCCAGGAGTGAGGTGTAACTTGTTTGTACCTGTGTATAAGGTGGTGGCTTGGAGAGGCTGTCTCTGTCCGGCCTAGGGGGAAGTGGGACCTCCCATTGATTAAGTCATTCCATAGTTACGGGGTACATGTGCATAGTGGTTTGGTAGAACCTACTGACAGCGATGTCTGTACTTTGCTTAGCAATAAACCTGGCCGGGCACCTTCGATCCTTGTCTGATTTGTGGTCTTTGGGGGCCTTCTCGGGGTCTGCCGAGGTGACTAATTGCACAAGTTGACACGGCCCACATCATTGAGCACACACGCACACAACCTTCTGGTCATCGTCTTCAACGGAGCCAGAGACCAGTCCGGACACCACGCCAGTAAATCCCGACCTTACTACATCGGTGACCCGACAACACCCCGCAGGGATAAAATGAATGCAGCCAGGAGCCCAGCCCCAGAACAGTGTACTGCGCTGATGTATGTGTACGCACGGGACAAGCCGCTCGCAGCCAGCAGCAACATGGTGCGGGCGCTTGGTTAGGGTTGCCAGGTGTCTGGTATTCAACTGGACAGTCCGTTTTTTGCGCTCTCTGTGCAGTAAAAAAATTCAGAAAATACCAGACATGTGCAGTGTCCGGTATTTTCTGCTTTTCCGGCTGGGCACCCGACAGAAGTCTGGTGGGGGCAGAGGCAGTGGCTGGGGAGGCGGGGTCGCGATCAGCACTGGGAGGTTCATGTAGTCAAAATATGATGTAGACTGTTGATTGTTTATAATAAAGTTCCCATTCAGTGTTAAACATAGTTGTGGTATTTTTGTTTTTGGTTTTTTTTTTTGCTTGACAAATTTTTAGTACGTGTGTTCGGTTTTTTTGGGGAAACCATCTGGCATCCCTGTGCTTGGTGTCCAAGTGGATGAACTGAAGGAGCTAAGGGAAACAGAGAGACACCCAGAGGAGACTTTCAGAGACACCACAGAACGGTCCCATCCAGGGTTCCCTCTAAGATTTCCCAACCATGAGCGGAGTGAGTTTTGGCTTGTGCCCCAATACTGAGGTCATGTGCGTTGGTTTGGATGTGTGCCACCGTGGCACCCAATTTATTAACACACGTTCCCAGCTGCCGGAGCAGAACCCCCCCGCCATGCAGCATCTCCCGTTCCCGGCTGCCGGAGCAGACACATACACCTCCCCCCGCCATGCCCCCGGCGCCAGAACAAGCCCTGGAATCCCCTGTACTCCCTGCACCTGGAGCAGGCCTCCCCGCCATGCAGCCACGGCAGGTCCCGGCCCCCACCCCAGCGGCTCCCTCACCATGCCGTCTCAGCCAGTGACACAGAATGAAAGTCTTGGGGAGGGAGAACATCGAGCGGGAGCAGAGGGAAACAATCTCATAGTAGGGACCCGCTTTCCAGATGATGCCGTGGTATCCCTTTATACTGAGGCCCCCCCAAAGGAGGGAACCCCACTGACTAGGAAGAGCCAGATCAGCGTAATGGGGGATTTGATGGGCAGCTGGGTTTGTGATGGCCAGGACTGCATGGTAAATTTCCTGCTGCCCACATGAGACAAGAGTGCTGGCAAGAAGCCAGAGGTCATGGTCCATGTAAATACCAATGACAAGGGAAAGGAAGGCCAGAGATCCTGGAGGCCAGTTAAGCTGCCAGTTAACAGATTAAAGTCAAGGAATTCCATGCTGCTGTTCTCAGCAATGCTTCCAGGGTTTACGGAGTGGCATTGTGACATTTTCTGTCTTATTCTCTCTCTCTTATGTTCTTATGGTCCTTCTTAATGGTTCCTAACATTGGTCACTTTTTTGGACTCTGGCCTCGTCTATACTTATGCGGAAGTTCGAATTCAGATATGCAACTCCAGCTATGTTAATGGCGTAGCTGGAGTCAACATACATTCGAAATAACGGAGGGCTTCTGTAACCCTCATGCCACGAGGACTAACGCCTCTTCCGAAATAGCTGTTTTGGAATAGCAGTCGTGTGGACGCTCCACTGCAGCTATTTTGAAATAGCTCTTCCCCAGGGCCATTCAAAATAATTACTCCCCACTACCTGCTGGGGCTCTAAATCGAGGTAGCACGTCCACATTAGGGGAGCCTGCCTCGGACTCATTTTGAGGCTCCCCTGTAGTGTAGACGGGCTATTTCGAAATAAGCTATTTCGGGGAAAAGAATTCCGAAATAGCTTATTTTGAAATAAGCATGCTGTGCAGATGTGCCCTGACTGAGGATCCCTACAAGCAAGTGGAGGGAAGTCGGTTCAGACTCAGCATATGGTGCAGATTGGATGATCAGAGGCATAAACTGACTTTGGTGAACTAAATCTAAGCTTTTGGGCTCTCCCAGTTTCTTCTTCTTGTGCTTTTTTTGTGGGCTGAACTGTTCAGATTTTACCTTTGGTTTTCTCTTTACTTACGTTGGTTGTAACTGTGAAGACAATGTCTGTGGGTTATACAATGCCGATGGTATGTTGTAAAAATTAGATGATTATTTGTTTCCTCATCATAAGATTTTATGAAGTTGTTTCATTAAGTTCATTTCTTTAGTTTCTTTTGGGACTTAGATGTGGGGAGGCTGACACTGGGCCAACCTTGCTGAGATTCCTTAGAGCAGGGCTACTCAACTTTGGAAGCCCCAGGGGCCACAGTGATACTCACAGCATGTGCTGAGGGCTGCAACTTAAGCGTGGTTGCATATACATGCAAATATATGCAAATAGCTTCCTTCACCCTGACGGGCATGAATACAAAGATTAAGCCTTAAGCTGCGTGCTGGACCCAAACGTGGCCAGTGTGAGGCAGTCAGCACCTCTCGGGCTCTGCCCATGAAGCTAAGCAGCTGGCACTTCCCACAATGCCCCGGTGCTCCTGGCACCTTCTCCCTTGGGGCTAGAAATGCCAACACCCTGTACCCGTCTGTTCCAGCCAGCCCGTCCACTTGCGTCTTTCAGTGCTCACCCTGGCTGGGAGACACCTTGCCATTGTGGAGCGTGTTCCCGGTGGAGGTCATGTTCAAAGGATCCCACCCGTGGGCCGTGTGTTGAGTAGCCCTGCCTTAGAGACTCAGCTCTGGGTCTCCAAGTACTTTTCTGGGGGTGGGGGGGTTAGACACTGGAGAAGGGAAGTGATGTCTAGCCCACTCAAGATTACACTCCCATAACAGACTTTTCCCACCCCAGCCTCCCCTCTGGGCTTCCGGCCAAACAAAACCTCAGCCTTCTCCAGCTTCCATCGGCCATCCGTCCAAAGCACTGGCTTCTTTCGTCTCCCAGCGGATGGATCCCAAAATGCCTCTTTGCTTCTGCTCATGGTTCTCCAAACTCACTGGTTTGCCTCAAATTCTGTTGTCTTCCCTAGGGTTGCCAGATGGTTTCAAAAAAAATACCGGACAAAACTTTGTCAAGCAAAAAACACCAAAACCCCGGGGAAATTTGTCAAGGAAAAAAAAAAGCAACCAGGGAGAAAAATGCAGTTGCAGCCCCTTTAATTCTGTCGGGCGCCGAGCCGGGCCCAGGAAAACGTCCTTAATTAGAAAATACCGAACATTTATATGTCCGGTATTTTCTCAATTTGTTTACCGGACACAAAGTCCAAATACCGGATTGTCCGGTTCAATACCAGACACCTGGCAACCCTAGTCTTCCCATCCCACCTGCTGCTTTGATGTTTTGATTCGACACTGCCAGGAGGGATGTGGACTCTCCATCACTGGAGATATTTAAGAGCTGGTTGGATAGACACCTGTTGGGCTCAACATGCAGCCCGCGGGTGGGATCCTTTGAACATGGCCTCCACTGGGAACACGCTCCACAACGGCGAGTCAATATAATGGTCTTCTGCTGAGATGCGTTTTAGTAGTTACATTCCTGGACTGTCATTGCTCATTAAAAATGCTGTCATATGAGTGGAAATTGGCTAAATATTGCATTTTATGAATATCAGCAAAACTGACTTCAGTGGGGCCTATGTGTTGTGTAGTCTTGCCTTAATCTTTGTATTCATGCCCGTCAGTGTGAAAGAAGCTATTTGGATATATTTGCATATATATTTGCATGTATAAGCAACCACACTTAAGTTGAGGCCCTCGGCATGTGCTGTGAGTATCATTGTGGCCCCCAGGGCTTCCAAAGTTGAGTAGCCCTGATCTTGATGGTGCTTGGCCCTGCCATGAGGGCAGGGACTGGACTCGATGACCTCTCCCTTCCAATTCTAGTGTTCTGTGATTCTAATTTACACTGGAGACAGGCAGGGAGCTGCCTTTCCACCTGTGGGAGAAAAACCTGTTGGTTCCTTTGTCTGAGCACAGACTTGAAACTCCATTATCAGTAATGTGCCCCAGCGTACTCGTACCGACATTTCGCTGTCATGTTCCTCACCAGCGTGTCACCAGCTTTCATAAAATACTTCCCCTGAGACACTGCTCTAGTACGGTAAGAGTGTGTACAGTCTGTTGGCTCAGTTGCTTACCCTTTGACCTTCAGACCCCTTATCATCAGAAAGGCCCTTCAGCAAAGTCTCTGAAGCAAACTAAGCAGTCATGGGACAAGCAGGAAGGTCTTCTCCTTCATGGGTGCTGATTCCATGGGTGCTTCGGGGCTGGAACACCTATGGGGAAAAATTAGCAGGTGATCACCACCCACCGGCAGCCAAGTTGCCCCTCTGTCCCCCCGCTCCTCCCAGCACCTGCCATCCGCCCGTGGCCCCACTGATCTACTCCTCTGCCCCCCACCCAGTGCCTTCCACCCACAGCAGAACAGCTGTTTCGCGGCATTCTGAGGCTGCAGGAGGGAGGGGGATGAGCAGGGACACTATGCGCTCCTGGGGAGGGGCCGGAAAGAGGCGGGGCGGGGCTTGGAGGAAGGGGTGGAGTGGGGGCAGGCCCACCAGCAGTGTGGGGCAAAGGGCGGAACTGCCGTGGGCCCTTTAAATCGCAGCTGTACAGTGCGCTCCAGGCGGCTCTGAGGGCTGGGAGGGGCATGCTGCCCCGCCCCTCTCTCCGAGGCCCCGCCCCTTCTGGAAGCACAGAGCCACTCCCCAATCTTGCCCAGGGAGTCCAGAAGGCTATTGGCTCCCCTGAGTGGGGTCAGGATCTGGGGCAGAGCGAGGGATCGAGCACCCTCTGGCTAGAGCCATCGATCAGTAACTGGTTAAAAGATGGGAAACAAAGGATATAAACTAAGGGTCCATTTTCACAGAGGGAAAGAGGGAAATTGTGGGCCAGGGAGCTGTATGGAGACCCATGAATAATCTGGAAAAGGGGATGAAGAGCTCTCACTGGCTGGGCAAGAAAATGGAAGAGGTGGGATGGGGTGGAGGGGTTGCCCCGGGGCCCCGCACTCCCCCTTGGGGCAGCTCTGCTTGCTTGCATAAAAGACAAGTCCAGCTGGTTTGCTGCTTTTTGTCTCCTTTCAAATGCTGTTTAGAAGATTATCCTCTTCCAGCTTTTTCTTTTCTTGCTGTTCAAGGCTTCTGCAAGTCGTGGTCTCCCCGACGTTAGTTAAATACCCATAACTTTTTGATGAATTATGTAAATGTTTTCATTGACTGACTCACAACTCTGTCACGGAGGAATATAAATTCCTAGAGTCTCGTATAGAAAAATTACTGTAAAGTGGTTCAAAGCTCACAGTAATGTAATTATGCAGTTTTGAGTTAATAGGTTTCACAAAGCGAGTTTAATAAATCCTTCTGGGAGTCGGGGAGGGAATTCAGAAGGGAAAAAACTGGTTCTGTTGGCTCCATTAAATCACAGATTATAAGATGTGCTGTAGTAGGGCACCTCTCCTGGTACAAAGATTGAGAAAGGAAGTAGTACACACCGTAGAGCTTGGAGCTAGGATGCTGGGAGCTTGCATCCTAACTCTTGTGAAATTCATGAGCTTGGCCCATGGAAAAATTCCAGGAGTTGAGATTACAGGATCGGATGAAAGGGAGACTTTTAAAACCAGGGAGAGCTCTTTAGAAACTCCTGGAAACATTTTTGATGTTGTCAGCCCTCATGGGAAAAGTCCCATCGAATTTAAAAGTAAATGAAGCCCTGTGGGGTTTGATAAATATCACCCTAAAAACGTGAGGGGTTTAATAAAAAAGGTGACCCTTGTAGGATTTAAAAAAAACAGCCTATGGAATTTGTTAGCAGGGATAACAAGTAGCATTACACACTGTTCCACAGAGAGGGGGTTCTGGTCTGAACTCTGAGGTCCTGGAAAGGGTTATTAGGGATTTTCCTACGGGGCGAGGAGCCCCTGCATTCCTTGGGGTGCACGTGATGCTTACATCGTTAAGGAATCACCCCAGAGAATCGGCAACATCCTTCCTCGACTGCACCAACAGCCCTGCTGTCAGCCCGTAGCGCACACGCTGCCCCACACGACTGACCCTCCAGTTCCAGGCTCTGTCCCACTGAAGGTGGGACAATATTCGGTCATTATAAGGGGTGCCCCCCCAGTAGTTCTCAGTCTGGAGCCTCCTATTTCAGGGGCCCAGGTTTGAGCAGGTTTCAGGGGTCCACCAAAACAAACCAGAGACCAATTAGACTTTTTTTTTAAGTTAGCCAATTTTTAATTAATTTAATGTATGCCATATGTGGAATTTGTGCCATTCTAATTTCTTAATCAAATTATTATGTGTGTAGTGGGGCACTATTTGAACCCACTTCAAAAAGCCCTTCCCCCAGCCTTGCGGGAGGGACGACTGGACCCAGGGCCCAACTAATTCCGGGGGACAAACAATGAAAAACAGGGACAAAGGGTGGGGGTCAAAGGTTTAAAATGAGGGAGCCGGATGGGGACACTGAGCAGAGAACCCCGGACAGCGCCCACTGCCCTTTGAAGTTGTCCAGGGAGCCAGTGGACGCCACCCAGAGGAACTCTGCCCGGATGCGTGAGACCAGGGAGGAACGGAAGTAGGCCCCACAGTCGCAGAGCACCCCCTCGTCCAGCATCCTCCTCCTGGTGCTAGATATGGCGGCTTTCGACAGAGCCAGGAGGCGGTTGGAGAGGAGGTGCCTAGGCCCTGGGCAGGCTTTCTGACTGCAGAAAACCAAACACCCTTGCCCCTCCCCCCCCACTGCCTGGCCCTTCCCCTGACAGCCCACCCCTTCTCTGAGGCCCCATCCCCACCCCCTCTCCCGCCATCACTTGCTCTCCCCGCTCTTGCTCATTTACTCATTTTCACCAGGGTTGGGGTGTGGGAACTGGTGAGGGTTCCTGCTGGGGGTGCAGCCTCAGGGCTGGGGATGAAGATGAGGGGTTTTGGGTGCAGGAGGGGATGTTGTGCTGGGGGGGGGGTGAGGCCAGGGCCATCCTAAGGGGGGGCATGGGGCTTGGGACAACTGCCCTACCACAGGCCCTATCCTTCCCTGCCTCCACTCCAGCAAGCTTGCTGCTTGCCTCTCTGTTGCTGCTTTCTATACTTTACCATTCCCAACATCCCGGCTAAGCCATGGATGCACATAAATGTATCTAATTCTTTTTTGATCCCTGTTAAAACTGTGGCCTTCACAACATCCTCCAGCAAGGAGTTCCACAGGTTGGCTGTGTTCTGTGTGAAAACGTACCTTTATAACCTACTTTATGTTCTCTTATTTAATTCAAACTAACTCTCGTTTCTTTCAAGCCTTTTTAAAAACTCTCTGTATGCTGTGCTCAGTGACCCAACCTCTCTCTCTATATTTCCAATCACTTTTTAGTTTCTCTTAATTTTTTCCTCTCTAGAACTCTTTTTAAAACTTTGTGCTCAGTGCCACAGGCTCCCAACTCTATTTTTAAAAACTTTTTTGCTCCGGCTCTTTCAAACTAACCCTTTTTTTTTTTTCTTTAAAAACCTCTCTCTGCCCTGTGTTCAGTGACCGACTTTCTTGCTTTCTTTCAAACAGTCTTATTTTTTTCTACAAACTTTTTGCTTCTCTCAAAACCCAGCCAAACGTGTCAAAACACAGATACACCACTTTCCTCTGTACAAAGATAAAATAACCATCAAAAATTCCAGAGGGTCCAACCGGGCCAAACGTACATGACAGGAAATGGGAACGGAGGATGGGACATAAACCCTAAACAGAGCGTGGAAACCTGTCCAAAAGTATATGGTGAGGAATACGACCACGTGGTCAACACATTTCAACATATTTGTTACCAGATTTGCCCAATACTCTAGGGTATGCTCATTTATTAGGGTGACTCTTATGGGACTGGGGGAAGGTTAACAATTCTATCCGTGTGCTGCTTGTGCTTACTTGTGCTCTCATATGGAGCTGAATTCTCCCTGCTGCCAATTCCCCCTCCCACTGGAGCTCTCCTGCAGGAACTAGTTTCCTTAGGATGGGGTTCTTCCCACCTTAGCAACACACACAGACACTCATACCCACTAACAGAGCACGCCTGAGAGGACTGGGTAATCAGCACTCACAAGCTGATTCAGCAGGCTGGGTTTAACAGCAATGCCACACTGCACCCTCGTGAGCCTTTGGACTCAGTGGGCTGGATTAAACAGCACTTTCAGCTGCCATCCTCATAAGCTCCCAGGTTCAGCACCCCCATCCCCACTTTCACACCACAATCATTCACTGGTAAACCACACGATGAGCAAACCCCACAGGATTTTGGGCACGACAGGGATCTTTAGCTTGGGTACAAGAAGCGTTGTTGTGAGGCTGCGTCTAGACTGGCAAGTTTTTCCGCAAAAGCAGTTGCTTTTATGGAAAAACTTGCCAGCTGTCTACACTGGTCGCTTGAATTTGCGCAAGAACACTGACGATCTAATGTATGATTGTCAGTGTTCTTGCGCAAATACTATGCTGCTCCTGTTCGGGAAAAAGCCTCTGCGCAAATGTATTTGCGCAAGAGGGCCAGTGCAGACAGCTCAGGACTGTTTTGCACAAAAAGCCCCGATGGCGAAAAATGGCGATCGGGCTTTCAAGAAATCGCATCTAGATTGGCACGGACGCTTTCCGCAAAAAGTGCTTTTGCACAAAAGCCGCCCGCGCTAATCTAGACGCTTTTCTCCGCAAATGCTTTTAACGGAAAAACTTTTCCGTTAAAAGCATTTGCGGAAAATCATGCCAGTCTAGACGTAGCCAGAGAGAATGGGGAAGCCAAAACAACACCCCTTGAGGAAGAGTGAGCGAAAGAGAAAGAAAGAGAGAGAAGCAACCAGCTTAACAATTAAAGTTATTTATTTCTGGGTAGTGATGGGAAGCCAAACACACATAACAGTTACAATATTAAATCTAACAGTTATAATATTAAATCTAAATTGAAACTGATTACAAATTTTAGGGCTAGCTAACCATATAACAGTTTACATAGGCTCTCCTGACTCTGCCCTATGCTTGGGGGGGCAGGGTGGAGAGGAAGAGAGAGAGAGAGAGAGCTCACCACTCCATGGAGCTTGCACTGATTGGGGTTCCCAAATGGTGATGGGAGCTGGGGGTCCAGAGGGCAGGAGACAAGCAGAGCAAACCTCAGCACGATCAGACAGGAGATGAAGATGAAACTGATGCAGTTTAAATCCAGGTATCAGAACAGTTTTTCTTAGGTAAGGGTAGGAGTTTTTATAGGGATAGGACAATAGTTCAAAGAGAACACTGGATTTGTTTATGGGTAAACAGAGGCGAGACAATAGAGACTGATCACCCCTGGTTATGGGTGATGTTCCCTGAAGGAGCTCACAATGCAACTAGGCAGTTTCAGTCATTTGGATGTCAATAGGATCCATTACTAGAATTGGTCTGATAATGACTAATTTGGGGGTGAGCAGGCCTGGGTTCATTAGCATCTGGAGCAGAGATTTCCCATCAGGCAGTGCTTCTCTGCTTTCAGTATCCCATACTCAGTGCGGTTTCTGCTTTGGAAGAGCTGGTCTCCATTCTGTGTGCTAATGGAGATGACTCTCTGTTCTATCTTCCATGCAGACGAGGCTAGGTGTTTCCTTAATTGTATCACCCTTGTCTGAAGCAGTTTAGGTGTATCTTCCCCGGCCTTTTCACTGCTTTGTCTTTGATTCTAGCAGAGGCCTGAGAAAGGGGGATGGTTTCCCATGTCATTCCCTTGTTCCCCAAGAGCACAGGGCTGGTAGGTAACATAATCACAATGGAAGTGTCTTTTTATCTATGTTCCCTGCAGAGTTTCATTTTGAAATCTTAATGAATTGGTAAGACAAAGTGTTTGTGTTTCTTGATAAGGTCAGAAATGAAACGCTTTAGGGATGTGAGCGAGTAGTCGAGTACTCAACTATCTGACAAGCCTAAGCTTATTGGGTAGTCAAGTCGAGTACTCGACTACTCACTTTCCCCCCCTTGCTGCCTCTTTATCAGAGGCAGCAAGGGGGAGGGGAACTGGAGCTGGTGCTGGAGGGAGCCGGCTTAAAAGCTGGGGTTCCCTCCAGTATCATCTCTGTGGTGCCGCCTGTCCCACAACTCACTGCTGACTCTATCAGAGGCAGCAGTGGGGGTTGGGGAGAGGATGGAGAGGCTGCTGTGAAGCAGCCTCTGCCTGTGGCAGTCCGAGATTCACTGTGGGCAGAGGCTATGCCGTCAGCAGCCCCTGTTCGTGGTGGCCCTGGCTGGCCACTAGGGTTGCCAGATGGTTTCAGAAAAAATACCGAACAATAAGAAAAAACACACCAGGAAAAAGTTTGTTAAGCAAAAAAAAAAAAAAAACCAACATACCTTGGCCCCTTTAAAAACGGCCTGGTGTGGCTTTTTGTCCCTAACGGGCTGCCAGCGGCCGCCTGCCATCTTGCCTCCCTGCGCCGGGCTGCACAGCTCCTGGTAAGCACTAGGGTTGCCAAGCTGCCTCCGTATTGAGCCGGACAGCTCGGGATTTTTGCCTCCTGGCCAGGAAAAAATCCGAAAGTACCGGACATTTTAGGTGTCCGGTATTTTCTGAATTTTTTTACTGGACAGGAGGCGAAAATAACAGACTATCTGGTTCAATACCGGACACCTGGCAACCCTACTGGCCATAGGCAGAGGCTGCTCCAGAAGCAGCCCCTGTTCACAGCAGCCCGGGCTGGCTGTGAGCGGAGGCTGCTGTCGGAGCAGCCTCTGCCCGCAGCCAGCTCGGACTGCCGTGAAGAGGGCCTGCTGGACCCGGTGTGAGCTGGGACCAAGTAGTCCTGGCTTGTGCCGGTCCAGGACCGCTGCGGCTCTGCCTTTTAAATGTAGTAAGAGCCAGGTGGCGGTTCTGGAGCCGGCACGAGCCGGGACTGCTCAGTCCCTGATGGCCCCATCTCCGGGAGCTACCCCCACTGCGGCTCTGCATTTTACAAATTGTGTCGGCTACACGATTAGCCAAATACCCTCTCCTTAACATCCTTCAAACCCTTCTAACTGAGCCAAACAAAATGTTCAGACTGACCCGATGGCTGAATGTTTTCCAGATAATCCTGAGAATTGTTTAGATTTTGACTTTGCAACTTGATGCGAGACATGAAAAAAAAAAAAAATCTCACAGGAGTATTTCCCACCCAGGGGAGGGGACAGACTCACTGAGCCCCTGGGCAAGCAACAGGGGGGGGGGGGCGGGGGCAGCTTCAGGAAGGAGGCAGAGCCTCAGGCAAAAGGGGCTGGCCCTCAGCACTGCCCCAACTATGCTGCACGCCTCCCCCCAAACCTCAACGACACCTGGAGCGCTGCAATTTAAAGAGTCTGGGACTCTGGCTGCTGGGAACCCCAGGCCCTCTTCAATCGTCCGGCCCTGGGGCAGCTGCCCCCTTTGCCTCCCCTTGTCTGCTGGCCTGTTCCCACAGGGCTCTAGCCTATATTGGCATTGGAAAAGGTTCAGAAAAGGGCAACAAAAATGATTTGGGGTTTGGAATGGGTGAAGAGCTGTGTTTCTTAAACTTTTTAAGACCGAGGAATACCAAACAATATATTTTTTTAATGAGGAACACAACGGATTTTTTTGTTGAGAATTAGAAAAAAAAAAAAGTTGGGGGGGGGGAAGGGTCGGGGGGAAGTTATTGAGAAAAAAGGGTTGGGGGAAAGATACTGAGAAAAAAAAAGCCGTGTGCCCCTTTAAGGGTGGCCATTTTAAAATTCTGTTATTCTCCGTGGCTCACCTCCGATTGTCTCGCGCAGCACGCTGGTGTGCCACAGAACATAGTTTAAGAAACACTGGTGAAGAGAGATTAAGAAGACTTGGACTTTTCAGCTTAGAAAAGAGGAGACAAAGGGGAGATCTGATAGAGGTCTATAAAATCATGACTGGTGTGGAAAAAATTAATAAGGAAAAGTTATTTACTTATTCCCACAATATAAGAACTAGAGGTCACCAAATGAAATTAATAGGCAGCAGGTTTAAAACAAACAAAAGGAAGTTTTTCTTCACTCAGCGCATAGTCAACCTGTGGAACTCCTTGCCAGAGGATGCAGTGACGTCTAGGACTTTAACAGGGTTCAAAAAAGAGATAAATAGATTCATGGAGGTTAGGTCCATCAATGGCTATTAGCCAGGATGGGTAGGAATGGTGTCCCTAGCCTCTGTTTGTCTGGAAATGAGTGACAGGAGAGGAATCACATGATGATTCCCTGTTGTGTTCCCTCCCTCTGGGGCATCTGGCATTGGTTACTGTCGGCAGACAGGACACTGGGCTAGATAGGCCTTTGGTCTGTCCAGTGTGGCCGTTCTTATGTTCATTGGCTTTCAGCTCCTTTATTGCCATAACAAGCTAGAGGAGTGTGGCCAAATTGAGAAAGCCAATCTACTTATCTTCATTCTCTCCCCCCATGTTTGCAGCCTGTCTCCACCCTACTTATCTCTAATAAAATATCATAGCCGCACCAAGTCCATCCTCCTTCCAGAAATGATGGCAGTCCTAAATGCTCATTTAAATATTTTTCTCCACAAGCATCCTTGAGCATTGTCCAGCGTGACCTTATTTTTCTCCTTCCAATCCTT
This sequence comes from Rafetus swinhoei, assembly GCA_019425775.1. Taxonomy (NCBI): domain Eukaryota; kingdom Metazoa; phylum Chordata; order Testudines; family Trionychidae; genus Rafetus; species Rafetus swinhoei. The sequence goes on along the minus strand of JAFJHL010000256.1, from coordinate 9,184,571 downwards.
CCTTAAAACTCTTCTCTGCTGGGATGCCTGTAAAACACTTCCCAGGGCAAGATGACTGAGATGAGATTATCACTGGTTTTCCTGGCACTCTGCTCACCAGACAGCTGTTTATTTTATCACCTGCTCTCTGTTGTCTTGGTCTGTAAGGTCTTTTGGGCAGGGCCTGTCTCTGCTATGTGTTTGTGCAGCACCAGCAAAATGGGGCCCAGACTTTGGTTGCAGCCTCCAAGTGCTATTGCAAGCCAACTAATAATAACGAATGAATTAAACTGGGTTAGGCTGAAGCATAACTTGGAGGGGTGACCTTAAGAAAAACCGGCCGGGCTGCAAGCAGAGGAGTTGGGCTGTAGTAGGAGGTGTTGTCCCCTATGACTCAGCTGGAAGCCAAGGCTGCAGTGTGGCGTGAGGAGGATGCAGGGTAGATGCAGTTTAAGAGATGAGACATAAAAGGGTAGCGCTGAGCAGTTGTGGTCAGGAAAAATCCCAGCTATTTCGGCATGCTGTGATGAATTATTCATGTTGATATTTCACCAGGCTCCAGCACTGTGTATTCAGGATCTTAAAAAAGACTGACACAAACAACCCCCCTGGGAAGGCCCCCTTGGAAAAATCTGATGGGGCTAAAAGCCAGGAGTCCCACTCCCAGCTCGCCACTACTCTAACCACTAGACCACACCACCTCCCTGACCCAAGGCAGAACCCAGGTGTCCCCTCACCCCCAGAGCTGGGGACAGGACCCAGGCAGCCTAGCTCCCCCTTTTCATTGCCTTAGGGACTGGCCAGTCTCTGCCTCTTGTTGTTGCAGAGCTGCCATGCCCCACCCCAGAAGGGGCTGCAAGCCCTAGCTCCTAGAGCATCCTGGGAATTGTAGTTCCAGCTAGTGACCATCAGGAAGGGGAAGGCGCTATCGCTGGGCATCATGGGAAATATAGTTTTAGCCTCTGGGGCTGCTGGAAAATGTAGTTTCCGGCGCTAGACGTAATCGGAAATGAAGGCGCAGCCCGAGGCCACCTGGGAAAGGCAGCCATTGGTGCGATTCCCTGTCAGCCTCACGGCTGGTGGGCGGGGCTAAGCGACGTCGCACTGCTATTGGTTGACCTTCCCGGCAGGGGGCGGGCGCGAGCGACGAGGTGGGCGACGATTAGCGGGGCGGCGGGGGCGCGGCGCGCCGATTGGCGGAGCCGCAGGTGGGCGGGGGCGGGGTCTGAGCGGCCGGAACGGGACGAGGCGGGCGCAGCCGCTGCCCAGCGATGTGCGGCCGGAGTCGGGGCCGGCCCGGGGCCGGGGCCTCGCGGGGGCTGGGCCGGGTCCTGCCGCTGCTGCTGCTGCTGGGGGGCGCCGCGGGCCGCATCCACCGCCTGGTGCTGACGGTGAGCGGGGCCTGGCGACACCGGGCCGGACCCCCCCCCGGGATCGGACTGGCCCCGGGATCGGACCCCCGGATACCCCGGGACCTCCCGGTTCCCGGGATCGGACCCCGATCCCCGGATCGGACCGGACCCCCGGATCGGACCCCGATCCCCGGATCGGACCGGACCCCGGATCGGACCCCGGATCCCCGGATCGGACCGGACCCCATTACACCCCGGTTCGACCCCCGATCCCCGGATCGGACCGACCCCATTACACCCCCTGGGTTCGACCCCGGATCCCCGGGATCGGACCGGCCCCCTCCAGGATCGGACCGACCGCCCCGGCCCCTCCCCACCCCCTTACACACACCGCCGGGATCGAAACGGACCGGACCGGCTCTCCTTCCCCTCCTTCCGGGATCGGACCGGCCCCCGATCTTCCCCTCCCGGACCGGATCGGCTCCTCCCCCTCCCGGGATCGGACTGGCCCCCTTCTTCTGGGGTCGGCCCGACCCCTCCGCTTTCTGAGACCTGACCGTCCCCTCGGGATTGGATCGGACCCTCCCCCCTGCTTGACATTAGAGCGAACCGGATCGGATCCTACCCGGGATCAGACGGGCTCCGGCCCTTCCCCTCCCTGGACTGGCGCTGACCCTCTCGCCTCTGGGAACCCAGGATGGGCCCCCCCCCGGAGCCTGAGGACGAGACCAGCCCCATTCTCCCCTGGGATGGACAGACCTGCCCTGGCTCTGGGGACTCCCCAAGCTGTACCTGGCATGGGACTGAGCCCCCCTCTGACTGTGAGCGGCCTCCTCTTCCCCTTTCCAGCTGCCCCCCCGGCCTTCCCTGACAGAGCTCCCTAGATACCCCTTGCTAATACCCCCTCCCCTGCGCTGAGTCCTTCTTTCTTCCCTGACTTCCATCTCCTTCCTCAGCCCAGGGCCCACCAGTTCTTCCCAGCATCTTGTGATTTCCTTCCTCCCAGCCTCTCTCTCTCCTCCCCGTCTAAGGCAGCAGCCCCTGGGCTTCCAGATGGAAAAGCCCTGAGAATCCAGCAGTGGTGGGGGAGGTGGGTCCCTTGAGTGCACAAGATCCTTGGTGTTGGGGGGGGGGGATCACCAGCTGAGGCATGGGGGGGAGCTACAAGTGGATCTGAGTCTGCAAGGTGTTGCATGCAGTATAACAACAGGCTGATTGTCCGGGCCTTGTGCTGCAGTTACACGTCTGGGCAGCCCAAAATTTCTGGGATGTGGAATAGGGATGTAAACGACTAGTTGACTAATGATGCGACTAATCATCCCTCCTCCCCCCGCTGCCTCTATTAGAGAGACAGAAAAGGGGAGGGGAGCCAGGGCTGGAGGGAGCCGGCTTAAAAGCTGGTTTCCCCCAGCACCGTCTACATGTGGGGAGAGCAGAGGCGCAGCAGGGAACTGGCAGCGCTTCCGCCTTTGAAATGTAGCAAGAGCTGGCAGGACTCCTGCTACATTTCAAAGGTGGAGGCAGCCTTATCGACTTATCGAATAGTCGATGCAAATTCCATCCACTGTTGGAGGAGTTGATTACTCTAAATGCAACATCCCTAGTGTGGCGGCTTGGCTAAGGGACAGGGGGGTTGGACCCTCGTGCCCGAGCAGCTGAGAAGGGAGCTGGCCAGGTCTCCCAAGCTTTCTGTTTTATGTCAATATGCGGCCAATATTTGGTTAGTAACTGAAACTCAAATACCAGATGCATTCAGCAGGATGCGAGATAACACAAATGAACTCGTTGATTGCGGGGGGGGGGAAAGGGTTGATTTTCTTTTCCAGTCTTCTGCAAGGTGAAGATACTCTCCTGTTCTCCCCGCCTCCCTTCTGGTCACCCAACACCTTATGCCCCTCCCGTCCCTCAAACCTTTCTCCCTCTCATCTTTCACATCCCAGTCTGGTCTCCCAGGGGGAGGGGAGGGGAGGGGAAAGGAAAGAGAAGACCTATTACTTGAATTACAAACAGGTCAGAACTTGGGTCCAACGCTTGGGTGCGCTCAGAAGGGGTGAGGGTCCCTGGAATTTGATTTGTCCCCCTAAGAGAGACCAGTGCTGGCTCTGAGCTTGGATCCAAGTGTGAGTTTCCCCCGGGGCTGGAAGCATCGTACAGTGTCCCAGCTGGCTCCCTTCTGCAGGGGCAAAACGCAGCCCGGATGCAGGGCTCAGGGCTGCTCCGGGGACGGGTCACTGTTATTGCCACACCCCAGGCGACCTCATCCGGCGAAACAGTGCTTAACTGGCTCGGGCCCGTGTGGTCTGGGCTCCAAACCCTGTGCCAGCCTCTGCCTCTTCTCCCCCCTCCCTCCCCGTCATGTCACTCGAGTCACTTCCTCTTCTGCGGAGGAAGCGATTCTTTGCCCTCCCCAGCCGTGAGGGGAGATGATTCTGCCCAGCTGGGGCTGGGCCTTGCCTGTTGCAGGCTGCATCTTGAAGCGTGGGGCGGGGCTTCTGCATGGGGCTGCCCCTTGTTTCTCATCTCGGGCCAGGGCGTGGGGCCCTGCCTTGCGGTCAGCTGCTTCGGCTAGCCGAGCTCGTGGGCTGGGTCGCGTCATGGCTCCCTGGCTCGTCTGTTTCAGGGCGAGAAGCGGGCTGACATCCACTTGAACACCTTCGGCTTTTACGCCAATGGCTCCCTGGAGGTGAACGTGAGCCGGCTGCACCTCAGCCCCGCCAGCGCCAAGCAGGAGAAGCTTTGGGTAAGGGCCACCTCGGGGACGCGGCTCCGCTAAGAGGCCTGCGGTCACATGGCTATCTGCGCTGAGCCGGGGGGAGCGAACACCTCCCCCACCCTCCTGTGCTTCCCAGGAGGACAGCGGGTATGAAAGGCACCGGGCCAGGGTGCTTCCCATCTGTGCCATGCTCCCGCGGTGAGTCTCGCGTTCTCACCAGCAGCAGCAGAGATGGCTGGGTTGGACTAAACTGCAGGTCTGAGATGCCTACTGGTCTAGGTTCGAATCTGGCAGAGGAAGAATGGCCTGGTCCCTAGCGGAGGATTTGGAGAACGGGTCTGTCCTCTGCCACTGACTTCCTGTGTGACCTTGGGCAAGTTCCCTAAATGGGGAATAGCGGCCCAGAGAGATGCTCTTTTTTAAAAAAAAAGACATAAACACATGTGAAATATTGTGAGACACTCGACCACAGCATCTGAGGCCATGTGTGGGGAGGTCATTTACGTACTAAGATGAGCTCCCTGGCTCTAGCCTGTACCCTCAGCGGGGTGAGGGCTTGTGTGTGACCGGGGGCAGGGGAAAAGGCAACCACTTGAATAAGAACCTGAAATGCAGCGAAGACCTACCTAGAAGCAGAGATCTCCCCCAGTAAGGGACCGTCCATAACATCTGGGACATATTGGGGGGTGGGCAGCTCTGTAAAAGGCTCCGGGCCCTGCCCTTTGCTGGGACCCAGAAGGGGGGCTCGGTTGTCACAGATGAACCGTTTCTCTTTGCAGGTCGGCTTCAGCTTGTCCAGGACCAGGCTTCGCGAGACTCTCTCCTACCCTGTGAGTTGCCGTTGTCTCTGCCTGGGCGAGCGAGGGTCGCGGGGGGGTGGGTCGGGGAATATCCTGTTCTGCATGATCGGGGTGAGGGAGAGTCAGCCAGATGCTGGGAATGTTTGCGTTGCTCTTGAGTGACCCCTTCTGGCTGCTCCCTGGCTTCTCCGCCTAGCGCCCAGGCCGGGTTCTCTAGGCAGCGTTTCTCGGTGACTGGTCTGTGGACCGGTACCAGTCCCTGAGATGGCAGCAAACTGGTCTCAAAAAGGTAGAGAAACCCTGCTCCAGGGCCAGGCTGTTGCAAAGGAATCCGGAAGAGGGGGGTGTCTGGAATCTGCCATCAGTTACCTTTGGAAAGCCTGGCTCTAGGGGAAGTGCTCCCTGAGCAAGGCAGCAGGGCCTAGTGAGTAGAACTCTGGACTGGAAGTTGGTAGGACCTCAGCCGTGCCCTTGACTTGTTGTCATCCCCTCCCTCCCTTCCTCGCTGTGTCTTGGCTGTTTAGTTTGTAAGCTCTCGGAGGCAGGGACTGTCTCTTATTACGTACAGCACCTTCCGCAGCAGGGCCCCGATTTGGGGCCTGCTCTAATTCAATGGTGGTAACAAAGAGGGTTCATTTGCGGGTTTTCCTCTCTGCAGGGGAAGGAAACTCATAACTGCACCTTGGAACAAACCGGAGCCGAGTCCCGGGTCCTCTTCCTCATCGATGCCAAACATAACCAGCAAGTGACCTTCTGTCTGCACTTATGTATCTTTCCCTGGGTGCCTCCTCTGGCCCCTGCCTAAATCCACTGGAGCCATTCGTGCCGGGGTGGGCAATCACTTTTGACGGAGGGGCCACTCCAGGATTTTGGAGGGTGGTCGAGGGCCACACTCTTCCAGGATATATGGAGGAATTCTGGGGTCTGGGATGGAGGCTGGGTGCAGAAGGGAGCTTGGGGTAAGGGATTGGGGTGCAGGAGGGAGACTGGGGTCTGGGGGAGAGTTTGGGTGAAGGAGGCGGTTGTGACCTAGGGCAGGGGACCGGGATGCTGGAGTTTGGGTTGTAAACTAGGGTAAGGGGTTGGGATCTGGGGCAGGCGATTGGGGTGTCGGATCTGGGAGGGGGTAGGGAGGCAGGAGGGGGCAGAGGGTTTGGATAAGGGGGAGGCAGAAGGTTAGGGAAGGGAGGGTCTAGGGTGCCAGAGGCAGGCTCTGGCTGGGAGGCACTTACCAGCAGAAACCTGAGGCAGAGTATCTGCTGCAGGCTGCTCCTGCAGCTCTGCTCTGGGCATGAGAGGGAAGGGGAGGGGTTTGAGGAGGGAGGAAGAAGGCTTCCCACAGTGCCAGCAAAAATTCTCAGCTCCTATTGGCGGAACGGAGAGGTTGGCCAATGAGCGCTAAGAGATTTGGGGGGGCGGGTTGGAACAGCATGAGAAGTCTCTTTCCTCCCTCCCCAGCGGAACAGCTGTTCTCACCTAAGGGTTCCGGGCAGGTGGCTGCGGGCCGGATCCGGTGGCTTGGCAGGCCAGATTCGGCCCGCTGGCAGCCTCTTGCCCATCCCTGCATGAGTGGCACGTTAGCCTAGTACCTAGATCCGTCTGGGATCTGAGAAGCCCTTAGGACATACACCAACAGCTCATGTTGCTTCCAGCCCTGCCTGCCACCACCCCGGTATTGGCCGGCACGTGAGAGATGACGGGGAGTAGACGGGGAATCAATAAGGGGATGTGACCGTAAATTAACGAGCGAATGGCATACAGATTGCTCAGGTGCTCCTGTTAGAACATAAGAACATAAGAACGGCCGTACCGGGTCAGACCAAAGGTCCATCTAGCCCAGTATCCTGTCTGCCGACAGTGGCCAGCACCAGGTGCCCCAGAGGGTGGACCAAGACAATGATCAAGCGATTTGTCTCCTGCCATCCCTCTCAGCCCCTGTCAAACAGAGGCCAAGGACACCATTTTATCCCCTGGCTAATAGCCTTTTATGGACCTAACCTCCATGAAATTATCTAGCTTCTCTTTAAACTCTGTTATAGTCCTAGCCTTCACAGCCTCCTCTGGCAAGGAGTTCCACATGCTGACTACACGCTGTGTGAAGAAGAACTTTCTTTTATTAGTTTTAAACCTGCTACCCATTAATTTCATTTGGTGTCCTCTAGTTCTTCTATTCTATGTTGCAACAGGAACCTGCGCCATGAAATGGAATAGGCAGCAGGTAAATCAATTGACACTTTTATTCTGAGCAATGCACCCACAGCCATCTCCCAGGTTCTGTGCACCGAGGCATGTGTGGACATGCACCACCCGTAGAAACATGCTGCTGACTGTGGGTGCTCTGCTAATCAGATGGGTGACACCTAAATCTGCCCAAGCGCTCAGCTTAAAGGGAACACTGGTTATAACCACTAGAGCCCACATCCCTAGGAACAGACCAAGAGTCCTGCCTCCCAAAGAGGCCTCCTGTTTCAGGCGGGCATGCTGGGGGAGCAGCCCTGGCATAGCCGATCCCACCCCCTCTCTCCACGTCTGGGGCGTGAACCCGTCCCCGTTGCCTCGCGCTCCCGGTCCCAACGCTCGGTTCCGTCCTTTCAGGGTCCGGGTGCAGAAGCTGGGCGAGCTGAAGAAGCTGCAGATTTATCCCGGTTGGATCTCCGAGGCACAGAATGGGGGCTCGGATCCGAAACCCGCCGACAGTGGCAAGGCCCAGGCTGCTGCCGGTGCAGGTGAGTGAGTTGGGAGCGCCTAACACGCTCCGGCCCTGCTGTCTCCTGCTTGACTGGAGCAGGCTTCTCTGTGCCGCGCAGGAGGGATCGTTTTCTCCCTGCTGAGAGTGCTGCTGTTCATTGCCCTGGGTGCTCAATCCATAATTCTGTGTGGGCGTCCGGGGCTGCCTTTGTGCCCAGGATCTCAAAGCACTAGAGGGAAGGTAGCCAGATTGCAGCTGTAAGAGGACCCCACTGCTTGAAATGCAGCTAGCTCTGGGGTGGAACGTGGCAGCTATTCAATAGCTGCCCTGCATTAGCGTCCATGTTTAGGACAGGAAGTTGTTTCTACTATGGTAGCTAATTCCAGGGAGGCAGGTCAGAGCTGGCCCAGCAGATGGTGGAGTGACTGTCAAGTATCCCATAATACTGTGCTGTGTAATTTTAGTCCTGTCCCAGCCACAGCTGCGATGAAGGCCCTGTTGTGCTGGGTGCTGCATAGACACATAGTAAGAGAGAGTCCCTGGCTTGGAGAGTCCAGTCTAAACAGCTGAGGGAAGGTTTTTGCCCCATTATGTCGATGGGGAAACTGAGGCACGGAGCTGGCATGACTTGCCCACAGTTGCACAGAATGAACCCAGATCTCCTGGGTCACAGGCCAGTGCCTTAACCACAGCACCTTAACCTCCTGCCCGGCGCTGGCGTGGAAGGAGGGGTCTATCTATTTGTTCGACGGAGGTCTCCCTTCCGCAGCTAACCCACCGCGACTCTGCTGAGCTCTTGAGATCGAGCGGCAGCTCAGCGTGAGGGACAGCGTGGGGCAAACCAGCTTACCTAAGGAGTCAGCTGGGGGTAGGCCGGTTTTGGGGGAGCAGCTAATGCAAGGGCCTGAAGGAGGTGCGGGGCAGGGACGGGTCCCAGCCTGAGCCCCACTGGCAGAAGCTGGTTTTGGGTGTTTCGTCTGTGATGAAGGGGCGTGTTCATTCTCCCAGGCACAACACCCCAGCAGGCAACGCCTGGTAAAGGGCCTGAGGCGGACGGCACCCAAAAGAAGACAGAGGGCGAAGTCAAGCAGGTAAATGCCTGTCCGGGACTGAGCTAGGGCGGTTCCCAGGCAGCCGCGCCAGCTCACCTGGCTTCGAGCGACCCAGCCGGGCCCTGCCACCTCCCGATTGCAGTGCCAGCCTCTGCAGAGCCCAGGGGGCTGGCTGCCGGCGGTGGGGCACATGACCAGTGGCTGGCTGGGAAGCAGGGCGTGCCAGTGCCCCAGTCGTTGCTCGTGCCAGCATGATGAGTAACCCACAGGCCTGCAGCAGGGCTGGGCCGATGGCATGGCTGGAAGCCAGGCGCCGGGCAGTCCCCTGGCACAGGCAAGGCCCCCTTGTCCCTCCTTGCCCACGGGCAGCAGGGACAGCTCTGTGCCCTGATGGACCTTTCTTGTGCAGCAGGATTCCAGCCACCAAGTGAAAGATCAGACCCTGGCTCTCGGGAGCGTGAATGGCTCCTACAACTTCAGCGTAAGTGTCGCCCGCTGGATGGAGGAAGGGCCTTCCTGGAACAAGCCAAGGGGCCATCTGGCTAGTGTTCGTCCCCTGTGTCCGTCCTCCCCCCTCTCCTCCCACGCCAGCTCTGACCGGTGGGCCCCTCCGGCCTGGCACCTTCCCCCACACCAGCTCTGACCTTCTGGCCTGGCCCCTTCCCCACGCCAGCTCTGACCTCCGGCCTGGCACCTCCTTCCAAGTCAGGTCAGGCTGGCCCAACTAGTCTGATCTCTCTGCTCCTCTCCCGTCCCCGCCACATCCGATCTGATAAGTGGCCTGGTCCAGTAGCTCCTGCCTCCTGCTGTGTGGGACAGGGCCATTGGTCCGGCTAGTCGGGTATCCCCGGGAGTCTTACCGGGCCTGCAGTGGCAACTCCCTTGAGGTGCTCCCTTCCCCCAGAGCAGGGGAGATCCTCAGCCAATCTCCTGCAAGGAGGCGGGCTGGGGAGCTCCAATCAGAACCCCCAGGGGTAACTCGGGGCCTCTCCCCCTCTGCCCTTGCAGTTCCACGTCTTCATCAACTCGGAGGCGGAAGGTCTGTACAACCTCAACTTTCACAACTGCCACAACAGAGCCCCGGGAAACCAGCTGCCTTACGACATCACTGTGAGTGTGCCTGCGGGGAGGTAGCTCTGTGCTGCCGTTCTCCTCCCGTTTTCCGGCCCCCGGCATCTGGAGACACATCGCCACAAGCTCTGTTCCCCGCAGCTCCCATTGGCTGGGAGTCGCAGCCAATGGGAGCACGGAGCCACCTCCTCCATGGGAGCTGCCCCAGCTAAGTGCTTGCACCCCCAACCCATGCCCCAGCCCAGAGCCCCTCCACCACCCTAGCTCCCTCCTAGACCCTGCACCCCAACCCTGAGCCCCCTCCTGCACCCTAACTCCTGCCCAGACCCTGCACCCCCACCCCAACCTCCTGCTCTGAGCTTGCCTCCACACTCCAACCCCCTTGGCCCCAGCCGGAAGCCCCATCCTGCTCCCTAAACACCTCCTCTCCAGGCCCACCCCAGAGCCTGCAGCCCCCAGCCACAGTCCTCATCCCCGAACAATGAGCTCTTCCCCATTCTGAACCCCTCAGCCGCTCCCCCCCAGATCATTCATATGCAGAATGAATTTTGTGATGTGTGCCAGTATGGAGGTGATGTATTGCACACCACCTCTGTGTCGCACGTCGCCTCCGTGTCCTCTCCACGGTGGTGCACATAACATTGGGCATACGCATTTAGAAGGAAGGCTGATCTGGTTACTATGGCCAGCTCTGCAGCTGGCCTGTTGAGTGAGTCACTTTCCTCCTCCATTCCTCAGTTTTCCCATCTGGGAAATGGGCACACTGATGCAGCATTTCCTCTGAGGTGCTTTGAGATCTGTGGATGGAAAGTGCGCCACGTTTGTAGTGCCCAGGACACTCCTGTGCTAGGCACTGTACACAAAGACAGCCCCTTCCCCAAATCCCTGGCCATTGAAGTAGGTGCCAACACCGAGTCCAAGCACTTGTCATGCCATAGGTGGATGAGTGGGTAACCAGCAGGCCTTACCAGGCTGTGGCTGGGATTTGAACCCAGCTCTTTGGCGTCCCAGTCCAGACCTTTATCCAGCAGGCACAGCTATCGCGCAGCAAACTGACGTCCTGGCGTACGCCCTTGATCCGTATTTGTCGCTCCCGGTCCCATTTAGCTTCGCCCTGCCCCCAGGCCAGCAGATCAGACCCGCGAGTGTCTCTAGCTTGGCATCCCCCCTGTGTGTCGGATCAGATCAATGGTCCATCTATAGCCCGGTGCCTCCGGACCACAGCCGGGGCCCCTGGAGCTCCCTGGATTGGATCTCTTGGCGTCCCTGGGCGGTGGGATGGTGTGTTCAGTACGGTAGAGATGCTGGCACCTCCCCCAGCCATCGCTCCTGCCCTGCGCTGATGCCGTCTTGGCCCTTCCAGGTGATGATCCGAGAGAAGAACCCGGACGGGTACCTGTCCGCCGCCGAGATCCCCCTCATCAAACTCTACCTGGTCATGTCCGCCTGCTTCTTGGCCGCGGCCACCGTGTGGGTCTACTTCCTCTGCCAGCACAAGTGAGTCCCGCCCCTCTGGTGGGCTGTGACCACCCCACTTTCCTGTCTGTGGTGCCCTGCCCCCATTCCACCCCCACAGCTGCTGGGGTGTCGGCCTGATGGGGTCTCTCTACCTGCAGGTTCAGCGTGTTCAAAATCCACTGGCTCATGGCTGCCTTAGCATACACCAAGGCCCTCTCGCTCCTCTTCCACAGCGTAAGTAGATGGCTGGGCTGATGCAGGAGGCCTGGCGGTGGATGACTCGGTAGAATAGGCGCCCCGTGCCTCAGTTTCCCCATCTATGAAATGAAAATGATGCTACTTCCTGTGAAGGGCTTTGAGGGCTGTAGGTGAAAAGTGCTTCTTGAGCGAGGTGTTTGGATTATGTCGCGCTTGGGTGTCCCAGCCGCGGGCCAAGATCTCGTTGCGCTAGGCACTGGACACACACAGAAAGCTGGTAGAACCTGGTATTGCTGGACAGTTGCAAGCGTCACTGGTAACGTGTCGGGCTCATGCTGACCCTTCTGAGCCTCAGCGGATCTGTCTCTACGGTGTGAACTATGCCCAGGGCTTGCTGGTTCAGAGTATTGGGTGGTGCCGGGGAAGACGCTAGCAGGGTGTTGGCTGCAACCCAGCAGTTTGAAAAGCACCGCCCAAAACGGAACATGGTGAGCGGCCAAAATGCTGCCCCGCCTGGTCCTGGCGTTCTCTGCATGCGGGTAGGGACAGCGTCCCACTGCCTCCCCACAAACCAGGGGCACCTCTGCCAGGACCCTGGCCTTTCTCGGGGAAGGGCTGATCTAGCCCCAGGAAGACAAGGGTGGCTCTTCAGCGTGCGGGGCTGAGACCCCTCGGATTCGTCTGGCGCACAGGTGGCGAGTGGCTCTGAGCCCGCAGCTCCCTCGCCGGCAGATGGCCTGTGGGCGCTCTCCCAGCCTGACTGTCCTCTCCCTCTCTCAGATCAACTACTATTTCATTAACACCGAGGGGCACCCGATCGAGAGCCTGGCCGTCATGTATTTCGTGACCCACCTGTAAGTGCAGAGTGTCCGGTTATGGGGCTTGTGCGGGGAGACCCTCTAGACAGAGCCTGGCATCACAGCTGGCCCTGGGCAGCCTCCGCTCACAGGGGGACGAGGGGGGAGCTTGCCACCACGAGGGGAGGCTGCAGGGGTGGTCTCGCTGCTGCAAGACTGGCGGGAGGCAGCCTGACATGCATTGCATGGCACTGATAATGGCAGGAGATAGTGTAAGAGGGCTGGCTGTGGGCAGAGCCCTCCGCTACTCCAGTCCCAGCCTCGCCCAGCAGGGGGCGATACGTAGAGTAGGGCTACAGCATTGCTGTGTGAGGGGCTCCAGGTTACTGCAGCCCCTGCCTCGCCCAGCAGGGGGCGCTGTGGGGAGCAGGAGGGGGGGCGCTGCCTAGGTGAGGGGCTCCAGGTTACTGCAGCTCCTACCTTGCCCAGCAGGGGGCGCTGTGGGGAACAGGATGGAGGTACTGGCTGGGTGAGGGGCTCCAGGTTACTGCAGCCCCTGCCTCACCCAGCAGGGGGCGCTGTGGGGAACAGGAGGGGGGCCGCTGCCTAGGTGAAGGGCTCCAGGTTACTGCAGCCCCTGTCTCGCCCAGCAGGGGGTGCTGTGGGGAACAGGAGGGGGGGCGCTGCCTGGGTGAGGGGCTCCAGGTTACTGCAGCTCCTACCTTGCCCAGCAGGGGGTGCTGTGGGGAGTTGGGGCAGTAGCGCCATGAAGCGGGCACCCTGGTTTCTTCAGCCCCAGCCCCTTGTGGCTCAGCTCGCCCCCCAGAACAGGGCCTGACGTGCCCCTGGCTGCCTTGCAGGCTGAAGGGCGCCCTGCTCTTCATCACCATCGCGCTGATCGGGACGGGCTGGGCCTTCATCAAGTACATCCTGTCAGACAAAGAGAAGAAGCTCTTTGTGGTCGTCATCCCCCTGCAGGTGAGCTGGGGGGAGCGGGCCGGGGAGCTGCCTTCAGGCCCCGCGCTGGGCTGGGCGGGGACGTAGGGATCCAGCAGGTGGGAGGGTCCCGTAGGCCCCATCCTGGGGTGCCCCCATCACCTCCCAGGGACACGGCAGCCGGATCCAGTTCCATCCGCTCTCCTTTCGGCCTCCCGGCGCTGAAAGGGAGCGATTCAGGGGAGCGGGTCCCTGCAGGAAGCAGCGTCTGCTGGGCTAGAACTCGGGGAATCTGCTCCCTGCTCCCCCCCTTGCCTGCTTGGTGACTTTGGCCAAGTTGCCCCCTGGCGCCGCCACGGCCCACATGCGAGGTGGGGAACCGTGCTGCCCTTCCTCGTGCGGTCACGTGGAGATCTCCAGGTGGGAAGGGCTAAAGAGAAGCCGGGGGCAGCTACGGAGCGGCTGCCGGGACTGGAAAAGTTTGGTGAAGTTAATGTCAAGGGAGCGGTTGGTGCCCATCGGGCAGAGTAACTCCCTGCTCTGCCCTGGCCTCTGGGCGACATCCTGCGCCAACCGGCATTCGTCTTGGCAAGAGAGGGATACCAGGCACCTCGGGGGTGGTGAGTGTTTGGGCAGCAGCGGCTAGTGCCCCGTAGGACGCCTGCCCGGGCCCGCGAAGTCCCTTCACCGCCCGCCTGTCCCATGGCGCAGGTGCTGGCAAACGTCGCCTACATCATCATCGAGTCCTCGGAGGAGGGCAGCAGCGACTACGCCTCCTGGATGCAGATCCTCTTCCTGGTGGACCTGCTCTGCTGCGGGGCCATTCTCTTCCCCGTGGTGTGGTAAGAGCCAAGGGGCGGGACGGGGCGGGCGTGGTCAGGCTGCCCCAGAGCCCCTCACAGCGGCGGTACCGCCTTGGATTGGGAACCTGCCAGGTCTTGCAAGCTCAGCTGGGCCGGTGCTTGGATGGGAGGTGGAGGAAAATGGCAAGCAGCCGGGGGTGGGGGGGGCGGGGGGCGGGCAGCAGGGGGCACTCTCCCACATCGGCAGCAGGGCGGGGCAGCAGGGGGCGCTCTCCTGAGTCTCCTTGGTCCCCTCCCCACCACGGGACGTGTCCCCATCCTGGCTGTGTCTGTAACCCGCAGGGGATGGGGCCACTTAAGGATCCAAGTGGGGGGGGAATATTCCCCCACGGGGGGGCGTGGCTGTGGCCTGGCTACGCCCTGTCAGATGCGATCTGTGGATTTTGGCCCTCCCGGGCACGGCCCTGGCGTGTCGTCTGCTCCTGGCCAGTAGGCAGGAACCACTGAGCGTCTGTCTGTCTGTCCATCCGCAGGTCCATCCGCCACCTCCAGGAGGCCTCCACTACAGACGGCAAAGGTGAGTCTGTCTCATCCGTTTCCCCCCCCCCCCCCCCGCCCCCTTGCTCAGAGGTGGGGGGAGCTCTGTGCCCCTCCCCTGCCCTCGATCTGGAACCTGCCCCCTGTGCCACGTGATGAACGCCTTGTGTTTTCTTTCCAGCCGCCACAAACCTGGCCAAGCTGAAGCTCTTCCGACATTACTACGTCATGGTACGTGCCCCTGGCGCTGGCTCCTCTCGGGGCTGCCGGCAGTGCCAGCGCTGGCTGCGTGACAGGGCCGTGGCCTCATTCGCTCTCTTCCCCCCTCAGGTCGTGTGTTACATTTACTTCTCCCGCGTCCTCGCCATCCTGCTCAAATTCACCGTCCCCTTTCAGTGGCAGTGGCTCTATGAGGTGAGTGGGACGGGGAGTTGGGAGGCAGGACTCGGGTTCTAATCCTAGCAGTCCAAGGTCCAAGTTGTCCCCTAATTGACAAGACGGGGACCCCTCCCTGCCCCTCTCCCTGCTGGGCTCTGGGTGTGAGATGCTTTGAGATCCGTCAGGGAGGGGCTCTCTGGTTGGAAAGATGTGCAGGAGAGGTTGGGTTTTCTTGCCTCTGGGCTGGAAGCGGAGACGGGCAGGAAGCTGCCTGCTGGCCCCCTCCCCCCCCGGACCTGCCCCTAAGCTCAGCTTGCCCTGTGGTCCGACCACCAGTGCTGAGAGTTGGTGCTATGTAAGCACCTGCTGGTGTCAGCAGTGGTACTCTTCTCCTGGGCTGCCGCCACAGGCTGGTGCTAGGGGGCACTGTGCTGTGCTTGGTCAGATTTGATATTGGGAGCTGATGGAAGCCATTTCAACAGCCCACGTCCATTTCCTGCCCCAATTCCAGGGCGGGCAATGCACATCCAGGCTCATTTTTTCCTTTTCTATAACTCGCTGTGTGATTTCCCCGCCTCTCTTCCTATCCTGAACTGTTGCTGTGTGCTGTTATGTCCCACCCCAGAGCCAGCTGCATTGCAGCAGCAGCTGCCCTGATCTTGGACTCTGGTCACTAGGCCTAAGGACCCTTCTTTCCTTCCTTGCAGCTCCTGGTTGAAGTCTCCACCTTGGTTTTCTTCATCCTCACGGGATATAAGTTCCGCCCGGCTTCGAACAACCCTTATCTCCAGCTGCCCCAAGAGGACGAGGAGGAGGAGGAGGAACTGCAGATGAATCAAGTGTAAGCAGCCGGATGTCTGGGAGGGAGCCGGGTTTCTTCCAGTGCTGTGGGGGCTGGTGTGGACCACGATCAGGGAAACTTTCCTCTAAGATCCCGGGACTAAGGAGGGGGTAGGATAGAGGTCTATAAAATCATGACTGATGTGGAAAAAGTGAATAAGGAAAAGTTATTTACTTATTCCCACACTATAAGAACTAGGGGTCACCAAATGGGCAGCAGGTTGAAAACAAAAGGAAGTTTTTCTCCACACAGGGCACCGTCAACCTGTGGAACTCCTTGCCAGAGGAAGTGGTGAAGACTAGGACTTTAACAGGGTTCAAAAAAGAGCTAGATAGCTATTGATGGACCTAACCTCCATGAATCTATTAGCCAGGATGGGTAGGAACGGTGTCCCTAGCCTCTGTTTGTCCGGAAATGGGTGACGGGAGGGATCACGTAAGGATTCCCTGTTGTGTTCCCTCTCTCTGGAGCACCTGGCATTGGTCACTGTCGGCAGGCAGCACACTGGGCTAGATGGACCGTTGGTCTGACCCAGTCTGATTGTTCTTATGACTACCACGGCTACAGCCGCCTGGCATATGTGGAGCAGCTCTTTGGGCCCGAGTTATTCTCAGCTGGTTCCCCGCTGTACCTGAGTCTGAGGAGCAGGCTGGGCAGAACTGGATGTTTGTGGGTTTTATTGTTTTGATGGACAATATCCCTGTTTGTTTATTTTCAAGTATTTTTCCCCCCCAATTTTTACACTCTCTCATTGTCACCAGTTGTGGGGGAAATAGAAGGGGTCGGACAATAATTGGCTAACAGCTGTTGAAATTGACGTTCAGATTTTCAGCGCCAGTTGGCAACATCCCAAGGCAAAACGTGCACAGTAAAGAGAACGCGGAGGTCTCGCGCGGCATTTACTTTGCCCCCGAACATTGTTGGGGCAGTGTACAGGGGCCCCAGGGGCCAGTGTGCCCTCCTGAGGCCGTGGGGGCGAGGGGCGCTGAGAGCAGAGGTCGGGGTCCACCCCATGTTCACCGGCGGGGGAAGCGGCGCTCCGTGGCCTGCACTCGGGGCAGGGGGTGGGACTGACCCCCACACTCAATATCAGGAAATGGAAGGACATGACCAGAGGGAGCAGAGCAAGCTAGGTACCCGTAGCTTCGCTCTCACCCCCACCCCACACGCTGCTGGTGAGTGTGGGGGTAGGGGGTTACCTCTCTGGTCGGCTCCAGACCTCCTGTGTCCCCCCCCTCCCGTCCCGGTGGGTGCCCTGAGCCATGTCACTCGGGAGCAGGGAGTTTGGGGGGGAAAGGGTGGAGCAGGTGCAGGGAGAGGCGGGGCCTGGGGTGGAGGGGGAGGAGTCATGTGGGGTGGGGTCGATCATGTGGCCCAGGGCGGGGAGTCCCCCATGTCCTCCCCCGATGTCAGTTATCCATGGAAACATTTTGTGGATGTTGGCTGAAATCCAGTGTTCCCGCTGGCCTGTGGGCGGAGTCACCTCGCTCCCGCCCCTCAGCGCCCCCTGCCGGGTGGCGGGGGAAGTATCGGGGCGCTGTTGCCTTCCCTAGGCAGGGCCCTTGGTAGCTACCTCCCCCTGTCGCCTCGGCTCCCTCCTGCCTGAGTCTGGGGTCGCGAATCTCTCTCGCTTTCACCCCGCAGGGTCACGGAAGCCGGCATCCACGAGGGCCTCTCCAAGCTGAAGAAGAGCAGGGTTGCCCGGGAGGTGGTGTGAGGCCTGCCCACCGCCCCGACTGGCGCTAGTGCCCGGACCAGGTCTGCCCGGAGCTTCCCAAGGACAGAGACTGCTGGGGTTTGATGTCGAATTCCTGCCTCTGCTCCCCTGCCTTGTGGCAGTGCCACGCCAGCAGCTGTTCCCAGGCCCCGGCTTGCTCTCCGGCCAGCAGCAAGACCACCCGCTCGAGCTGGGGGCTGCTGTCCCTCGGGCGGGGCCGGGGAGGGCTGGTTTCCATGCCTGCTTCCTGGTCCGTGCCTCCCTGCTGCTGGCTTAGAGGCACCCTCCAGCGGGAGCCCCCAGCCTCACCCGCTCTCCACCCCCTTCCTTCCCCCCAGCGACTAGCTGGGCCCGAGCAGGCTGCCTAGCACAGTGGACGTGGCGGTGAGAACCATGGGGCTGAGGTCCAAGGGCTCTGCCGCCCGTGGGCTGAGGGGCTCGAGGACTCCAGGGCAGAGGCCAGAGGAGGGCGCAGTCCCGGCTCAGAGCTCCCCGGCCCCATGGAGCCGAGCAAAATGACAGGCTCTAGGCAACAGCTGCGCTGGGAAGTTGGGCTCATGTTGGCCCGTTGCTAGGCCGGTGCCCATTAGACCCTGG
The DNA here is from genome assembly GCA_019425775.1 of Rafetus swinhoei. Classification (NCBI taxonomy): domain Eukaryota; kingdom Metazoa; phylum Chordata; order Testudines; family Trionychidae; genus Rafetus; species Rafetus swinhoei. The sequence goes on along the minus strand of JAFJHL010000256.1, from coordinate 9,166,653 downwards.
CCCATGACTCCCTGGAGCCGGAGTGGGGCCGCTTTCCAGGGGTGAGCTGCTTCAGGCTGGACCCTGCTGGGGGTGGTCGACCCGTCTGCCCTGCCTGTGAGCTGGGCCCAGCGCCTGCTCCGCCCCCAACTCTAGCCCCTGCGTGGAAACGGGCGGTCAGCCATTCGCAGGGCGCCCGGCGCTCGTGGCTGCAGCCCTGCTGCTGCGGCAGGGGAGAACCTGGCTTTGTTTAACTCCCAGCCTGACCCAGGGAGCTGGGGCGCCTGGCCTGCGGCGGCCGTGTCTCCACCCCCTGCCACCAGCTGCTCTGACCCCAGCCCGGCGCGGGTGGGCGGCCAGCCTGGCTGCCTGCGGGAAGGGGCTGGCACAGACAGGCCACATAGGATTTGGGGACCAGACCCGTATGAGGCTCGTGGACTTCAGGGCGCGAGGGGGAAGCCCAGTCTTAAAATACAGGTGCTGTCACCGCGTTAATGCCCCCTGTGTGGTGGCAGCGGGGGGCTTCCCCCCAAGGAGATCCTGCTGCCTGGGTGGGGGGAACCCGCTCTGTGGCTGCCTCCGTTATCCAACTGAACAACCCTGCTCAGGGCTGTGATGCCCTTGGAGAGGTGCGCCCCCCTCCTCCCCCTTTGATTTAAATTCCTTGTACCAAGAATGGGATTCTCACACTCCTAGGCCAGGCTGCTCCCTGCGAGCTCCGCACCCGGGTGGGAAGGAGTCTCGGCTGATGATTGGTACCGTTGGGCGTGGGCGGGGCGGGCGTGGTGCTGTGCCCTGCGTTCCACGCTGCTGTATAAATCGCCTTTTTCCCTACCTCGGCTCGGCTGTTTTCATTCAGCGGGGTAGAGGCGCTGAATGGCCCAGCCTGGAGCTTGGCCCGGGTCGGGGAGCTGCGCCGTGACTAGCTGCTAAAGCAGCGCCTGCAGCGACCCACGTAGGAGCCAGTGGGGAGCTGGGCTCTGAGGGCAGCTGCATGCGTGGGCCTGACGGCTCAGCTAAGGCCTCTCCTGCATAGGCGGGAAGCAGCCCAGCTCTGGAGAGGAGCCCTGAGCATGGCGTGTGTGGAATAAATTTTGCATTGTGCGCTGAGGCGTGTGCAGATGTGCTCCACCAATAGACACGCTGCTGGCGCCAGGTGTTCTGCAAATTGACTGGCTGGCCCCTAAATCGCTCCTGAGTGGCCGCCCTCGCGGGCAGCTTCCAGGAACGCTGCTGCTCGAGGAGCGCCGGGGGCTAGGCTGAGGGGAGGCTGGGCCGAAGGCAGAGAGCTGGCCCTGCTGTCATTACAGCAGGGAGCAGAAGCTGGCACGCGGCAGGGGGGATGGCAGTGGCTGATGGGGCTGCCTATAGCTCTGTGGTCCGTAACAGCCAGCAGCCAATGCGCTTGGGGCCTTGAGCTATGGTGGCGTTAGTATTCAGCGTCTGAGCCAGGAAGCTTCAATCAGCCCCAGCCTGCCCTGTCCAGCTCGGCTCCTCCAGGAGCCAGGGCGGTGGAGCTGGCTCTCAGAGGCAGAGGTTGGGGCCCAGCCTGCTGGCGGGACGGGGCATGGCCCTGATCCTGCCTCTGCCCCAGCCTTCCTGCATGGCCATAGGCAACTCACTTAGCCATTCCTGTCTCTGAAAGGGGCAGGGATCGCCCTGCCCTGCTGCCCACAGGGGCTGCGAGGGGACACACACTCCCCTTGTGTGCAGTAATGGGGGGAGATAATTTAGGCTCCTGGAGGTAGCTGGAGCCCAGCAGCTGTCCTGACATCGTTCCCCCCCACCCCCAAGGGCCTGCGTCCGGCCCTTTGCTTTCCCCCAGCCCTGGAAAGTTCCCAGGCCTTAAGAACTGACCCCAGCCAGCATGTTCCAGCACCTCTGTTTATTTTTGGGGACTCCTGTGCCCCTCCAGGGAGCCTCGGGGCTGTCCTAGCCCTACACAGCTGCTGGGGGAGGGTCACTGCACACACAGGCCCATGGTCCCAGCAGTTGCTGGGGGGGGTAGGGCAGCAGGGAACTGGCCTTAAGAGGGTGCAGGGCCGTGAGGAGAAGGCGGCAGCCTGGCATTCAATACATAAATGCTCCATCCTGTCTGAGTTGCTGGTGCAGCCCCGTGGGGCCTGCCTAAGAGGTACTAGCTACCCCCCCTGCAGCTGTCACTAAGCCCCCTTGACTTCAGGGCCATGAGCCGCACCAAACCTCAGCAGAGAGTTGGAAGTTTGGCTGCATCACCGACCTTCCCAGCCTGCTGCCAAACACACTGCCCCTCTCTCGAGCAAATACGGCCGTCAGTCGGCGCATTCCTGGACTGCCCCCCCCCCATCTTCCTACCCTGGGAGCGTGGCTGGAACCCGGCCTGCTGCCCGCAGGCTCCCTATGCCCTGGCCACACCACGGCCGGGCTGCCTGCCTGTGGAGGCTTCGATCAGCCAGGTCCATTCCCACCAGCGGGCGTGTGAGGGGCACCGGGCTCCAGGCAGGGTCCTAGCCCCAGTGCTGGGAGGGGGCAGGACTCCTGGGGCCCAGCCCAGCCCAGCCTCAGTCCTCAGCCTTGCGAAAGCTGGTTTAAAAAAAAATCCCATTAAAACCCCAAATGAACTTAAATGAGCTAAAAAGAGGGGGCAGGGAGCTGCTGTCTAGATCGATGCTCCTAAACACACGGCCCTCCCCTCCCCCCCGGGCTGGGGCCCAGGTTCTGCTGCTTTCACAAGGGCCGTCCACACTAAAACTAGGGTCTCACTACGGGGAGGGATCACTAGCTGAGCGGCCTGTGCTGGTCGGGGGGAGGGAGGGGGTTGGCGCCTGCGTCTCAAGGAGACTTGTTATAGGCCATGTCCCGCCTCTTCCTCCACTGCAGCATTTTGAGGAGGCTAAGGCTGGCTTTGAAGAGCCGGTCGTGCTGGAAGATCATGTGGTGGAAGGCGTTCAGAGGCAGGTTCCCCGCTGGGGTCTGCGTGCTTCAGGGTGGTCATGGGCGTGTAGAGGCTGTTGGTCTGGTAGCGGAAAGGCGGCTTCTCGGCCAGGATCACCTTGGCCGTGTGCTGGGGGGGGGGGTGGAGGAAGGGACGGGCTATTAGACACTCGGCCATGCGCCCTCCGCTTAACCCGTAAGGGTCTGGGTATGGATCAGCCACGGATCCACGGGCCAGACCCCCCCCACTGGTGTTTGTAGAGCACCCTGCTGGGGTGCCTAGACACTGCTGTAATACACCTAATAAATGTACAGCGCCCAGCACCATTGGTGGGGCGTCTAGATGCTACCATAATACACCTAATACATGTACAGCATCCAGCACCATGGCTGGTGCTCCTAGACACTGCTGTAATACACCTAGTGCCAGTACTCTGGGCAAACTTGTTGAGCAAAAAAAAAAAAAACAACCCTTGCGGGGGGCCGAAATGCAGTCGCAGCCCCTTTAACAGCCACAGCGCCGCACTGGGAGCCGGAAAAAAAAAAAAAAAAAAACGCCATGTGTCCCAAGCAGGCTTCCGTCAGGAGCCAAGCCGCCCCAGGAAAACAGGTGCCAGTAGGCGCGGGGGAAATCCCATTCCTTTTCCTGTCAGCTGGGAAAATAGGTGACGGTACGCCATTCCGGGCTGTACCGTCACAAAAAAAGAAAAAAGCACTGACTATACCTCATAAATAACGTGCAGCGCCCAGCACCATGGGGCCCTAGTTCATCAGTGCAGCTCCGAGACACTCCGTCATGGTTCTGCTGGACTCCGTGGGCCTGATCCCCAACTGATAGCAATCAGCATCACTCAGGGTATGTCTACACTGCGGGGGTTTTCCGGGATACTAGAGGTATCCCGGAAAAACTCCGCTGCATCCAAGGAACGCGTTTGCTCTTCCGCTTTTTTTCGCGGCCGAGCCGACACGCTCTTTCCGGGAGCCCTGTCTACCTCGTTCTACGAGGAATAAGGGCTCTGCTGGAAGAGGAGGCTTTTCCACCATTCGGTCCCGTCTAAATGGGGCCAAATGGCAGAAAAGCCTCTTCAGGAAAAGCAACCGGAAAAAGCTACGCAATTTGCATAGCTTTTTCCGACAAAAGCCTGTAGTGTAGACCTAGCCTCTGATTAACACAGTGCCTACGAGCCCAAGCCATGGCTCAGGCTCCACTGCACTGGCCACTATAAGTTATTTATTAGGTATATTACGATACTGCCTACAAGCCGTACCCCACTATACTAGGTGTATTACGGTACTGCCTACAAGCCGTACCCCACTATACTAGGTGTATTACGGTACTGCCTAGTAGCCCCAACCATGGGTCAGGTCCCACTGCGCTAGGCGCTGCAGACACACAGAACAGAAGGCTGGGGGCTGCCCCATGGCCTTACTCTCTGGGGCAGCCTGAATCTCCTGCGGGGCTGAGCTGATGCCCCCAGGTGGGGGTCTGGCCCAGCGAGCTGTACCCCGAACCTTTTCCAGATTCAGCAGAGGGCTTGCAGGGGAGCCAGGACTCCCAGTTTCTGTTCCCAGCTTGGGGAGGTGAGTGGGGCCTGGGAGCCAGGACTCCAGGGTTCAATCCCAGCTCGGCAAGTCGCTTCCCCACGCCTCAGTTCCCCTCCTCTGTGAAATGGGCGTAGCAGTGCCCTGTTCCACCACGTGCTTTCCACCTTGATCTCCCAGCGCTGCGCGGTAGCATGTTTGCTTTCCCGCTGGCTGCCCTGCCCTTCCACAGCCCCACACCGCCCTGCCCCCTGCGGCAGGTCACTGACAGAGGCTGAGCAGCGTGTGAAGAGTGAGCCCAGAGACGACGCTGGCAGCCCCCCGCTGGTGCCAGGGCTGCCAGCTGGATTTGGGGGTGCTCAGCGCCCCAGCAAGCAGGCCCCTAGGCTCGAACTGCCCACCCTCTGTCCGCTGCGTCAGGGTCCCTGAGCCTTGCTTGGAAGGGCCCCCAAGCCCCAGGGGGTGGGAGCCAAGTGCCATGGGGCTAGGAAGGGGGCGGGGGGGGTCGGTCTGAGCACAGGAGGGTGGGGAGACAGTTCTCTACCTCAGCCACCTCCTCCGGCGACTGCCCCAGCGCCGTGAAGACTTCCTTGGAGTAGGTCATGTAGAAGCCCTGGAATATGTCCAGCGTCTCCTTGTCCACGGCCGTCAGGTCCATGGCGGCGGCGGCTTCCTCGTAGAGTTTCCTTTCGAACTCGGTCGTCACCGGCCCGGGCTCCATCAGGCTGATGCTGGGGAGGAGCAGGAGACGGTGAGTGACACGTGGCAGCGCCTGCACCCAGCCAGCGCCCCTTTGGGCAAACGCGGAGGGCAGCTGCCGTGCAGGGTGCAGCCTGGGCCAGACGGGCTGGTGCCCCTTCCCCTCAGACCGCTGGGCCCCTTGTCCAGCTCCTCTTCCATGTCAGCTCCCCCACCCGTCCCCCAAAGCTCCAGCCACCCTGCCCCCAGCTCCATCCACCACTCCCCTCCCACCCCTAAAGCGCCATCCATTCCTCCGTGTTCTACCCCACTCCATCCACCCTCCCCGTTCCTCCCCACCCTCCCCTTTCACCCTACAAAGCTCCATCCACCCCTCCCTTTCTACCCCCACTGCTCCATCCACCTCCTCTAACCAACGCCCCCTTCATCCACCTCCCCCATCACCATCAACCCCTTCCCCTTTCCCCACCCCCCGACTTACTTCACGCCAAACTTCAGCGCCTGCAGGGCCAGGCTCTCGCAGAAGCCCTCCACGGCGAACTTGGAGGCGGAGTAGACGTCGTTGAAGAGGAGGCCTGGGGAGCGGCGGGGAGAGGGATTCAGCCCCCCACACAAGCCGTGGGCGGGGAGGGAGCTGGGCCGGCCAAGGGGAGGCTTGGCAGGGCTGGACGGGCCGGCCCAGCACAGAACAAGGGTCGGCTGCTGGGGCACGGAGACGTCTGCCCCGTGCTGACCAGAACTGTCCCGCTGGCTCCTGGGTCCCCCATGGGTCTGAGAGCTCGACTGTAAGGTCTTTGGGGCAGAGACCAGCTTCTTGCCCTGTGTTTGTGCAGCACCTGGCGCAGAGGGGACGGGGCCACAGCTGGGCCTCCTAGGTCAGCATCCCCTGGGGGTGCTCCAGGAGGCTTCCACACAGCAGGGGTTCCTCACCCCCAAAGGCAGCCTGGACCCGCCCTCCTCCCCCCCACACCAAGGTGCAGCTGGTCCCCAGGGGCCACGGCCCCCCTTCCCCACCTTGCAGCCCCAGCACGCTGCTCATCACCACGATGTGGCCCCGGCGCCGGCGCTTCATGTCGGGGAAGACCTCGCGCACCAGCCGCACCAGCCCGAAGAAGTTGGTGTCGAAGAGGCTCTTCATGGTGGCCACGCTCTGGCTCTCCACCGGCCCGATCATGCCCAGCCCTGCGTTGTTCACTGCAACAGATGGGGGCCCGTGAGCCCCCGGACCCTCCCGGGGGGGGGGGGTCACAGCTGCTGTAGCCCCCGTTCCTCCCGTCTCCAGTGGCGCAGCCTGGGAGTGGGGAGCCCCACTGTGCTGGGGGGCCCTGTGATCCCCGCTTCCCTCCAGCAGGGGGCAGTGCATGTTACCAAAGGCAGAGGCACCACTGGTCCGTGTGGCTCTCCCACCCGCCTCCAGCTGGCCCCTGCCGTGGGGCAACCCACAGGCCTCATGTGCTGGACAGGCCCCTGCTCCTGTCCAAGGGGGGAAGATACAAGAATAGATGGGCCCAGGGGCCCGATCCCATATGGCTTCCCCCTTAGCCAGAGCCCGGCACTACCGGGAAAGCGGCGAGATCCCGGCTTTGTGGAGCAGCCCCCTCAGTGCTCAGCCGAGCCCCCATTGGGTCGCCACCAGCAAGGCTGGCACCCCCCCCCCGGGTGTGAGATCCTGGCCTGACTCACCCTGCCCCACATGGCTGCTCTAGTGGCCAAGACCCACAACCTGACGGATTTTTAGCAGGGGCAGAGCGTGGAGCCTAAACCGGCAGGCCTACGTGGGCGGAGCCTAAACCGGCAGGCCTACGTGGGCGGAGCCTAAACCAGCAGGCCTAAGAGGGTGGGGTCCAAGGTACTCAGGACAAGACATTCCTTAGACCCCCTCCTCTGGAGGAACCCCCAGCTGCCTCAGGCCCCCACTCCCACAGTGGGGTGAGGGGTAGACAAGCGACACTGTCTGCGGGGAAGCGCGCAGCCCCCACCGGCTTTCCAAGACAGGCAGCCCCAGCAGGGCTCCTACCCAGCACGTCCACTCTCCGCTGGGGGATGCCCTCCACGCAGCGCCGGATGGACTCCTCGCTCGTCACGTCCATCTGGCGGATCTCCAAGGTCTCGTCCAGCACCGGCCCCGCCTGCTTCTCCAGCTCCTGGCGCTTGTCCAGGTTCCTCATGGTGGCGATGACTAGGCAGAGCGATCGGGGCATGAAGCTGGAGTTAGAGGGCTGCCCTCCGTGCTGAACCCAATGCACTAGGGGGCGCTGTGTGGCAGATCTGGGGTGGGGCTCAGGAGGGGGTGCTCTCCCCTGGCAGCCTCAGAGTCCCAGGGTGACACCAGTGCAGAATGGTGCCTTTTCCCCAGGCAAGGGGCCTGCCCCATCAGCGATCCCACGCCCCAGAGCTGCCCCTTCCCACCCCAGTCCGGGTGGGTAGCAACACTCTGCCTCCCGAGACCCTCAGAGCTGTTACCCACAAGCCTAACCCTCCTCCAGAGGTGGCTGAGCAATCTCTGCATCAGCAGCTGCCGTGCCCCACCCCAGAGGTGGCTGCATTTCAGGGGCGGGTAAGCAGTCCCCGTAGAAACAGTTACTACGTCCCGTCCCACCCCAGAGGTGGCTGCTTTTCAGCACAGGCTGAACGATCGCCATCTTGTCAGCAGCCACACCCCACTCCAGAGGTGGCCGCATCTCCGTGTCGGGAGAAGCGGTTTGGGACGTGGGCCATTAATCTCTCTGCCCTCCGCCCCACGTTGCTCCTCTTTGCCAGCTCTTTAACTCCCCTCCCCGAGCCTCTCACCTCGGAACCGCTTCAGCTCATCTCTAGCCAGCCGCACGGCCAGAGCCAGCCCGATCCCGGAAGAGCAGCCCGTCAGCAGCACATTCCTGCAGGACATCCCGTCTGGCTGGCTGGCTGTCCGAGCAAGAGAAATCAGGGGGGAGGCAGTGGGGGTCTAGTGGTTAGAGCAGGAGGGTTGCAACTCAGGACCGCTGGGTTCTGTTCCCAGCTCTGGGAAGGGAGCAGGGCCTAGTGGTGAGGGGAGAAAGAACTGGGGATCAGGACTCGGGGGTTCTTGCTGCAGCTCTGGGAAGGGAGCAGGGCCTAGTGGTTGGGGGGTTGGGGAAGGGCAGCATTGGGCATCAGAACTCCGGGGTTCAATTTCCCAGCTGGGGGGGCGGGACGTGGGGTTTAGCAGAGGGGGGAGTTAGGCATCAAACACTGATCTACTCTGCTGTGCCAGTCACCTCCCCCCACCCCCCCCCGCCAGCCTGTGATCTCAGCTTGTCCTAGGAGAGGATTTCCACCGGGTGAGCCGGCGCCGGCGCCAGCCCCTTCCCCTCCCGCAGGACAACACACTGCTCTGCTCTGGCATGGCCGCGGCCTCGTATTCCCACAGCCGGCGCCGGCTCTGCCCCTCGACCCGCCCGTAACCAACCAGCCCAGCCCCTGGTGTAGACACAGCCCGGGCAGCCCTGGGGCCTCTCGCGCTGCCGGAACTCCCCTGCCCTTGCGGGGGGGCTGCGTCCACACGCCAGCCCCCGGAGGCCCATGCAGCCAGGCCAGCCCTGGCAGGAAGGGCAGCGGTTCTACACCCCAGCTCAGCCCCTCGGGCAAGTTCCTCCTCCCCGCTGTGGTCTATTTAAGCCGCAAGGTCTTTGGAGCAGGGGACCGTCTCTCCCCCGGCACCACGGCCCCCGATCTCAGAGGGCGTCCCTGGGAGCTACTGTAACACCCCTAATAACTCGGCCAGCTGGCAAACCTCCGCAGCTCCTTTGGCCAGGCCAGACGCAACAGGAGGGAGCCCAGGGGCTGTGCCAAGGCAGTCGGCGATTAATAATTAACGAGCAACAGCTCCTCATGGCAATCGCTGACCCGGATCTCAGCTAGATCCACGCCAGGGATCTCTCCTGACCCAGTTCCGACACAGCGACGCTGCTCCCAGGCTGGGCGGGGGATTACGGCCAGTCAAAGGGCCAGAGCCGGGCCATCGTTCGATTGTGATGTCTTTGGGGACCAAAGGGCCATCCTGCCATCTCCCGCGGGCGGCTGGGAATCCTGCCAGCAGGGGAGGGCACCCACGTGGGGGCAAAGAGCTGACCACACGGGAACAATTAAGATGGGCCAGGCCTGCAAGGAGGAGGTTCTGCTCCGGGGTGATTCCTGTTCAGTTGGGCTCTGACATAGATCTCGACCGAGGTGCCAAAAGCTCTTTCCAAAGGGAGCGCGCCCAAGGCAAGTTCACAGCGGACTCCCGAGGCGGGGGAGGGGAAGGGCTACACCCAACAAGCCCCATCGCGCCTCGGAGGAAAGGCAACACTTCTAGGGCCGTGGTTTGGTTCCACGGGAGCCCCTAGAAGCCAGAGCGGAGATCCGGGTCCCCCGTTGTGCCGCAGAGAGTAAGAGACAGGCCCTGGCCCCAAAGAACTCACAATCGAAAGCAACCGGCGGAGGAAGCTTTCCAGCTCGGACGCAGCCTCCGTGTGTGAGCGGAGGCAAGTTATGGCCGACCCGCGCCTCAGTTTCCCCACCTGCAAAACAGGGCTAATGACAATCCCTTTCTCTGTGCGTCCTGAGGGCTGGCTCTGGCTCTCACTGTATCCTACGGGAGCTGGCTCGCCAGGGCAAGAGCCAGGCCCGGAGCAGCAGCATGTGGGAGTCTGACCCGGGCGGGAAGAGAGGGGTCAGTTCTGGGCCATACACACCCCTCCCTGGGAATTCAGGGCTACTGCTCAAAATGGCACCAGCCGTGGAGCTCAGTGACCTTCGCTGGCTCTGGGGAAAAGCCGCAGCCCCTGCCAGCCTGTCTAATCTGGGCTTAGCTCCGGCCCAGCCAGGCTCAGATGGGGCTGCTCTCCCCCTCCCAGGGAGGTGTCCCCCCCCGCCCCGGGGGGCTGCCCCGCCCTGGAAGGTGATTCTCAGGCCGGCTCCAGAGACCTTCTGTGCTTGCAATGGGCACCCCCCCACACACACACACCTTGTCCCTGCTGCAGGACCAGCCCCCAACCCCCGCTTGCACTTTGCACCCCCACTTCCAGCTCCACCCGCCCCTCCCAGGGCCCCCAGATCTGCTCCCCGATCTTTCCAACCCCCAACTTCCTCCCCTCCCCACTGCAGCCCCTCCCAGGGACCCCAGATCAGCTCCCCATTGCACCCCGATCTTCCCTATCCCACTGCACCCCTAGCCTCCTCCATCCCCACAGCACCCCCAGATTGCACCCCAGATTGCCCCCGCTGCACCGCGCACCCCCTGGCTCTCAGCTCTTCCGCGGGTACCCCTGGGCCCGAGCCGCCCGGCGCCCCACCTCCCCCCGCGCCCCCACTCTCCCAGCTGCGCCCCCGCTTTATCCGCCGCCCGGATCCCCGCCTACCTGCGGCGCTGCGGGCTGGAGCTTCCCCGGCTCAGCCAGTCCCCGCCTCGCAAGGGCGGCCGCTCCGGCTCGCCCCGCAGCACGCCGGGGCTTGTAGTCCCCGCCAGCCGGCCCGGCCCGGCGCCCCCCAGCCCGCTGCTCCTGCCGCGCGGCACGCAGCCTTGCTATGGCAGGGCCGTGGGGCTTTGTTATGGTAGGGTCGCCTGTGCGGTAGCTTGTTATTGTAGGGTCGCGGGCTGCACGTGGGTCTTTATTATGTTAGGGTCGCCTGTCCAGTAGCTTGTCATGATAGGGCTGGAGCGTCCACGGGGGGGGCGGCTTTGTTATGGTAGGGTCGCCTGTCAGGTAGCTTGTTATTGTAGGGTCGCGGGCTGCACGTGGGTCTTTATTATGTGAGGGTCGCCTGTCCAGTAGCTTGTCATGATAGGGCTGGAGCGTCCACGGGGGGGCGGCTTTGTTATGGTAGGGTCGCCTGTCAGGTAGCTTGTTATTGTAGGGTCGCGGGCTGCACGTGGGTCTTTATTATGTGAGGGTCGCCTGTCCAGTAGCTTGTCATGATAGGGCTGGAGCGTCCACGGGGGGGCGGCTTTGTTATGGTAGGGTCGCCTGTCAGGTAGCTTGTTATGGTAGGGCTGGAGCATCCAGGTAGGGCTTTGTTATGGTAGGGTCACCTGTCTGGTAGCTTGTTATGGTAGGGCTGGAGCCTGCACGTGAGACTTTGTTATGGTAGGAATGCCTGTCCAGTAGCTTGTTATGGTAGGGCTGGGGTGCAGTGGGGGCTTTGTTATTGTAGGGTCACTTGTACAATACCTTGTTAGCAGCAGGGCCAACAGTCACTGCAGCCCGGGGTCAAAGGAAGGGGTGCCCGGACCGTGGTGCTGGGGGCCCCCAGCCCTCAAAGCCACACAGGGCGGGGCTCCTGTGGCAGTTCAAAGGGGCCCCAGTTCCCCCCCGTGGGGCCTGCTTGTTATGGTAGGTTTGGAGCATTGTACGGTGGCGTGTGATAGCAGAGTTGCTGCCACCCCAGATTTCTCTTCATACTGGCACTTTGTTCTGCAGTAACCGACCGTTGCGGTGTTTGTCGCGTGTGGGGTTTTATTTTGAGGTTTCGGCCATTTTCGTGTGCGGTTCTATGCCACCGGCTGGTCCACTGTGGGCTGATGCATCAGGCATGAAATTGCACCGCATTAGCCTGCACACCACCCCTGGCCTGGCTGGGACCAGCTGGCGCAAGGCTTTGGAGAGTCAAAAAAAGGTCCGTAAAAAATTATTTAAAATAAAAGTCACCCTGCAGCACTATGGAGTGAGGTACACAAGCTGCCCCAGAAACGGGACGCCCATATTTAAATACGGCTCCAGAGATCCTGGCAATTACAGGCCGGTAAACCCCATTCAGTACCAGCCAAGTGGGTGAAACTGGAGTAAAGAACAGAATTAGCAGACACGTGGATGAACATAATTTGCTGGGGAAGAGCCAACCCGGCTTCTGCAAAGGGAAATCCAGCCGCATCGATCCACTGGAATTATTTGAGGGGCTCAACAAGCATGTGGACAAGGGGGAGCCAGGGGATAGAGTATCCTTAGATTTCTAGAGAGCCTTTGACAAGGGCCGTCTGTGACAAAGTGGGGACTGTGCAGGTTTTATTTCCCTTGCTATGTTGCATGTGATTTCTGCTGTCCTGTAAAAACCGCGTGTGCGTGCATGTGGTAACCGTGTGTGTGTGTGTGTGTGTGTGTGCACCACATGAAGAGAGATTAAAAAGACTGGGATTTTTCAGCTTGGAAAAGAGATGACTAAAGGTGGCTAAGATAAAGGTCTATACAATCATGACTGGTGTGGAGAAAGTGAATAAGGAAAAGTTATTTACTTGTTCCCGTAACACTAGGGGTCACCAAATGAAATTAACAGGTAGCAGGTTGTAGCCAGACAGGAACCCCCCTGTAACATCCATCTTTGCTTGCCTGGATATGGCAGGCTGCTGTGGCCCTGAATGGCTGTAAACAGAGATACGCCAGTTGCTGACCAAGAGGCTGCAGAGGAGTGTCCTTGACTGAACCCATATTGATCTGAACACACAGCCGTCCGGCGGGGAGGAATCTCTCGCCCAGTAAAAAAATGTCTAGTATTCACAATTTAGTTATCTCTCTTGCAAGTGTAAATTAAGTTGAAACTTGCTTGTAAGAACTAGCGTCACAAAGCGAACCAACACAATTTGGCATCTTAGATACGAAAGAGGATACGGGCCCCTATGGGTATAAAGATGGGTCAGCAGCACATTTACTCTGAGTGTCAATCTACCATCTATCTGCTGGTCGGGTTAGGTGTTTGACCTCCCGAGGTTCCACGGCGACGCCCACCTCGTATTCGTCTTTCCTAGGAATTGAGGACCGGCCCTGGCTTGACCCGCTGGAGTCGAGAGGCACAGAAGGGGGTAAAATTGTACCTGGATGTGGTCCTTTGTCTTAAGTGTACACATAGATTTAGAGCTCTTTAAAGATTAAGCTGTCACTTGGTACCATTATTTCTATTTTCTATCTTTATTTTCTTTGTAACCATTTTTTTTAAAATCTATATTTGCTAGCAATTAAGAAATAGAGCAATAGCCATTGTAACCTTATGATTTATAAGCTTGTTTAATAAACCTGTAACTGTTTAAGTTTTAACCTGACTCTTCAGTTGCTGTAACAGAACCAAGCACAATTTAAAAGAACTTCAGCCGGTCATAAGGGACAGGTATAGGAAGAGCTTGGGCGTTTGGATCTGTGTCACTCCCAGGTGACAGGTCCGTTGGGGCACCTCTCAGTCTGTCCTAGGCTGCCCGCTGCGAAGGGATTTTTGCATCCTAGCAGCTAAAATCTGAGGTGTAATAAGCTCTTCCTATAAACAGGGCGTCTGTTGGCCTGCTGGCTACCCTCTGCGGCGGGACCCGGTCCTAGCAGTAAAGACACGGACGTTAAACCTTTTCTCGGAAACACACACACACACACTGCCCTGACCGTCGGCTGACAGAATTGGCGTAGTCGGCAGGATTGTGTTATTGGTTCAAATACAGCAGTATGAAGCCAGTCACGATTGACATGGATTTTAGCTGTATAGAGAAAGAGTTTGCCCAAGAGGGATGGGGCAACCTAAATGGGATAAAGAGATGTTAGGAAAGGTGCTTGCATCTGGCTGTTAAAGGGTGTGTGGCAAGCAGCCTGCTCTAGCTACTGGATAAGGATTCAGCGAGAGAGATACGAACTCTGGGAGCAATGCCAGAACCTAGATACCCAGGTGAGAACCCTAAATAAGGATATGGAGCACCTACAGGAGCCTCGGCTCCTCCCGAGGCTAGAGAGGGGAAGGAGAAAGTAATTAATGGAGAAAAATGAGCTTTTGGAGCTGGCTTTAAGACTTTGCTGGCTCAAACGCCCGCTCTCCCGCCTTCCACTGTAACCAAGATAAAACAGTACAGCATTCCAGCCGAAGCTATGGCTCCAGTCTCTCTGAACTAATTAAAGATCTGGAAAACGGGGAATCTTAATTCGTACCTACTCCCCGTATAATTTGCTCAGGAAGCATGCTTGATGGGAATGAGCCCCCACCCACGAGGAAGCTCTGAGAGACAGCTGATAACGAAATACACACTTATCAGTCTATGGGTCCGATTCACCTAATGCCCCATTTTATTTGTACCTCACTGTGGGAAACACAGGGATGTCCTATGCCTTATGGCAAGAAGGAGAAACAGTACCCCACCGTCCCATACAATTTGGCTCGAAGTCATGGCAGGGTCACAGTCAAATTACATGCTTTATGAAAAGTGCTTCTGGCAGCCTACACAGCACTAAGGGAAACAGAGGAGCTAACCTAAGCTCAAGCCATAACACTTCACTCCTCTCCCAATCATTAAGCCCATATTGGAGGGAAAGGATTTGTCACCGGGAGTAGCCCAAAGAAAATGACTGTCAAAGATGAGCACTCTATTTACACCACAGACTCTGCTGCAGCATGGATGTTATGAAAACCCTATACTGAGAAGTTTAAAAATTAGTAATAGCTGACTGCAATAATAAACATTCGGATTTACCTATTGAAAGGAATCAGGAGGTGTGTGGGGGTCTAATTGGAAAGTCCACCCTCCTTACCGAATTAATACTAGATACACCTGTGTCATTGGGAAAAGTCATTTAGCAGGAATCAGGACGGATCATAAGAAGGAAAAAGCATGTGAAAAGGGGAAGGCAAGAAGTTTGGAGCCCTGTGGGCATAGTTAAAGAAATAAGGAAAGTAATACAGACATTGGAAAGTTACTAGGAATGAGGAACGTTTTCTTTGAAAAGACAAAGCAAGTGATTTGAGGGAATGTGAAGGTAAAAAGTGGACTCCGTGGGAGTGTGGAAGGAATTAAGCGATGGTTGTAATATGTGAAGAGAAACCTGCGTTAAAAATGACACCTCGTTTCTTTGCAGCCTCTGTCTTAAGCAGTGTGCAAACCATCTAGGCAAAGAAACAATCAAATGTAAACATTTGGCTACAGACACTTTTGTTAAAGCATGCGAAAAGGAAAATTAAGGATTCTACTGAAACTTAATTGGTTAACTGCATAAAAGAATGAGCTCTATATACTGTAACTCTATTTTGTAAGTTTCAAATGAACTAGTTTTATTTTGTTTTAGATAATGTCCTCTTGCTTAAAATTGCAAACAGACAAGGCACAAATTGGTTAGTGCTTGTGTTGGGCATTCAACTCTTAAAGGTTAAATTTGCTCTCTAAGAAAACAAGTTATTGTTTTAAGAATCCAAACTCTGAAATTTCACTGTGTCTCTGTTCAAGGCTGAGTTGATAACACTTTTGGCTTGCTCTCAGATCCAAGGTTGTGAGTGGGTGCAAACTGCCTGTCTGTTCTGAACAGGTGTGAAACCAACTGTCCCTCATAAGTAGGCCTGTAACATTGTACATATGATTCTTTTCAGGAAAATAAAAGCTTTTGCTTGCTGGAACAGTAACTGGCCAACCAACACCTTGTAATAAGGAAAAGCATTATAGCTTCACACATTAAGCCTGATCTGTGGTACAAGAGGAAACTGAGGCATGCCACTGTTGGGGAGGGCTAGCAACTCTGAGGTAATTCAAGGAGTGGAAGGTCACGAGTACCGATGAAGCGCCCTTGTTCTTGGAAAGTTGCAGCTCACTCGCCCACGGAAGCGGTAAGGAACTAGCTGTAACCGGTTCCCCTAGCATATCTTAGGCAGTATTTTAAGTTATAATGGGCCACCCCCGACGGGGGTAGGAATGTTTTCTTGTCTTTCAGATCATCAAAAAGCGCTGGTGCCAGCTGAAGAAACAACAACAACAAAAACCATGGTTCTGTGTCATGACATAATAAGTTTGTGTTCTGTCCAAGTTTGTCTTGTGTGTCTTAATTGTAATACGTATTGCAAATATTGTTGTGTGTAGAATATTTGTTTTAGTGAAAGAATAATAGTGTAGTAATTGTTTAAGCTAGGAGAATGTTAACAATATCTCCACAGGTGAACAGAAGGAAAGTGGACAGGGAAGGCTGCGGCAGTCTCAGCAGACACATCCGCTGCACCCCTGACTGCAAACATAGAGGAACAGCTCAGCTTGCAGAGCTGGCAGCAATCAAACTAGCTTGTGAGGCAGGTGCCAGTACCATTTACACTGACTCCTAAGCAGTATGGGCTGGAGCCACCCAGTGGATAACTAACTGGAAAAATAATAACTGGGAAATAGGGGGAAAGCCTGTTTAAGGATTGAAATACTGAAAATGGATATACCAGCATGCAACCCAACATGCCTTAAGCATAGGTCATGTGTCAGCTCACCAAAAGAATGACACCCCGGCTGCACAGCTGAATAACCTAGCAGATGCAGCAGCACAAATTAACGCTGCCCAGGTGGATTGGGAACGCCTGTACATTTGGCCACATGAAACCTTGGGACACACAGAAAGCGATGAGCTGATGTGGCAGGCACATGCCAGGGGGTGGCCTATTACCCACCAACAAGCCAGAGATCCGGTACGAGCTTGCACCCTATGTGCTGAGCTCAGGAAACATATAACAGAAGGGCAACGGTTTGCCAAACTAAAAGATGGGAAAGTACTATGGGCAACCTGGCAAGTAAATTATATTGGTACACTACCCACCAGTAAGCAAGGGTGGAAGTATGTTTTTACTGGTGTAGAAATTGTTTCAGGAATTGGTTTTTTGCTTACCCAACCCGAGTGGCAACAGGGTTGTCTACGATCATGGGACTAAACTGCTTAATAGCCCTTGTCCCAACACCCCAGGAGACCCAGTCTAATGGCATGGTCGAACTCTGGAATGGTCTGTTGAAAGCCCACTTAAGGCCCACAGATGGCAAATGGGGAAACAGATTAAATACTGTGGTGCAGAGATTAAACAACCGGCAAACCCCTACAGGCAGTCCGATCAGCAAGGGATTCTTCCCTACAGGGGAGAACCTCTCCTAGCCACACTGTACCACTCAAAGATTCTAAATATGCACCTGGAGACACTGTGGTAATCAAACACCCCAGTTTGGGAATGCAAACCCGCGTACTGCACTCCTACAAGGGAAAAGGAGTCTGGACCACTGCAGACGCTGGGCTAACACCAATAACCATTACTAAGGCTTGGATTGTATCCAAGACCGGCGAACCTTATGTTTTATTACAGGAAACTGAGGCAATGGCCCCGAACAGTGCTCCAGTGGGATGTATCCCTCCCAACGCTGGTGTGGATCCGGGAAACCACCATAAACTTTTTGTATATATACCGCTTGCTGTTATAGCGCTTGCAACCGCTGTTGTCAGTTATAGTCTGAACTATGAAGAAAAACCTAAGCTGAAGCAAGACATGGTACTTCAACTCACCATGGTCTTCTTCCTCATCCCAACTGCTACTGCTGTACCAGAACACCTTACTTGACTCCTCTACTAGACTGGGAATCAGTTCGTCCTCTCAGCCCAAACAACTGGTGGAACAAAGTGACATCTTCCAATGGGGACCGATGTGGTTCGATGACAGCGACCACATAATCCTCAAAATAACTTTGCGGGAGGCAAGGGAAGTGGCAACGGACAGTATGGGGTAAGACATGCAGTAACCAAAATGTAAACATCTCATGGCTAAATTGGTTAGCCCAACAGCTGGGATTTTCCTAACTCCTTTCCTACACTCCATTATAACCACTGTTCTAACCATTGTAATTGTTGTAATCATTTTCTGCATAACCCTATGTATTGTGAAACACCTAGTTAATGTAGCTATCTTTTCTGTGCACATTCGATATGCAGCACTAGGAAAGAACCCTAGTCAATTCCTAGATCCTGAACCTTCTATTCCGGCCATCGGGCACTTTTAGATTCCCCAAGGTGGGCAAAGGTGCTGGTATCACCGCCATCTTGTATCCTGGGGCGTGGTGTGTCGTATCAGGGGTGGAATGTAGCCAGACAGGAACCCCTGTAACATCCATCTTTGCTTGCCTGGATATGGCAGGCTGCTGTGGCCCTGAATGGCTGTAAACAGAGATACGCCAGTTGCTGACCAAGAGGCTGCAGAGAGTGTCCTTGACTGAACCCATATTGATACGAACACACAGCCGTCCGCGGGGAGGAATCTCGCCCAGTAAAAAATGTCTAGTATTCACAATTTAGTTATCTCTCTTGCAAGTGTAAATTAAGTTGAAACTTGCTTGTAAGAACTGGCGTCACAAAAGCAGAACCAACACAATTTGGCATCTTAGATAAGAAAGAGGATACGGGCCCCTATGGGTATAAAGATGGGTCCAGCAGCACATTTACTCTGAGTGTCAATCTACCATCTATCTGCTGGTCGGGTTAGGTGTTTGACCTCCCGAGGTTCCAGCGCCCACCTCGTATTCGTCTTTCCTAGGAATTGAGGACCGGCCCTGGTTTGACCCGCTGGAGTCGAGAGGCACAGAAGGGGGTAAAAATTGTACCTGGATGTGGTCTTTTGTCTTAAGTGTACACATAGATTTAGAGCTCTTTAAAGATTAAGCTGTCACTTGGTACCATTATTTCTATTTTCTATCTTTATTTTCTTTGTAGCCATTTTTTTTTAAATCTATATTTGCTAGCAGTTAAGAAATAGAGCAATAGCCATTGTAACCATATGATTTATAAGCTTGTTTAATAAACCTGTAACTGTTTAAGTTTTAACCTGACTCCTTCAGTTGCTGTAACAGAACCAAGCACAATTTAAAAGAACTTCAGCCGGTCATAAGGGACAGGTATAGGAAGAGCTTGGGCGTTTGGATCTGTGTCACTCCCAGGTGACAGGTCCGTTGGGGCACCTCTCAGTCTGTCCTAGGCTGCCCGCTGCGAAGGGATTTTTGCATCCTAGCAGCTAAAATCTGAGTGTAATAAGCTCTTCCTATAAACAGGGCGTCTGTTGGCCTGCTGGCTACCCTCTGCGACGGGACCCCGGTCCTAGCAGTAAAGACACGGACGTTAAACCTTTTCTCGGAAACACACACACACACACTGCCCTGACCGTCGGCTGACACAGGTTTAAAACAAACCAACGGAAGTTTTTCTTCACGCAGCGCACGGTCAACCTGTGGAACTCCTCGCCAGAGGATGTTGTGAGACCAGGACTTGAACAGGGTTAAAAAAAAAAGTACTAGACACATTCACAGAGGATACGTCCATCGATGGCTGTTAGCCAGGCTGGGCAGGGAGGGTGTCCCTGGCCGCTGTTTGTCAGAAGCTGGGAATGGGCGACAGGGGAGGGATCACGTGAGGGTTCCCTGTTCTGTTCACTCCCTCTGGGGTACCTGGCATTGGCCACTGTCAGGAGACAGGATCCTGGGCCAGATGGACCTTTGGCCTGACCCAGCCTGGCCGTTCTGACATTCCCTATTACAGAACAGAAGTCACTTTATTCTCCTGCCCAAGCAGAGTCCTTTTGGGATCAAGTCACCTTTGTTCCAGGCTAGTCTTAATTATTTTTAGGATCACATCACCTATGACCCCCGCTGTGCTCAGGGCCACTGATGGGAGGGGAGGGCAAAAGGGGCAGCTTCCCCAATGATTTAAAAGGGCCCCCCCGGCCAGGCAATGCTGAAGTGCTGGCTGGAGATGGCTAGCTCCTAGCCCCTGCCCCTTCCGCCTCGCCCAGGGGCCCAGCAACTCTGTCGGCAGCCCTGACCGTGCTAGGCGCTGTGCAAACCACAGAATGAAAAACCAGGCCCTGCCCCAAAGAGCTTATGCTTCAGAGCCTCCCCCCGGGATGTTAAGTTTCCCTGGTGTTACTGAGGGCTCGGAGTCATCCCAGGACAGCCCACGAAATAAGTCTCCACCCTTGGGTGCTGACAGCCCTTTCCCTGCTGCCGCAAAACTTTATTCACGTTCATGGGGTAACTCAGGTACAAAGGAGGCAGATGCCTCTGGAGAGCTCCCCCGACCTGCACAAAGCCCGTGGATCTAGGATTCAGGGGGATTGCAACAGGTGTACAGTTGAGTAATTAGATCAGTGGCCCGGGCCCTGGTGTAAGGAAATGACCAAACCCTGGGGTGTCTCAGAGGTGGGTCTGACCCACACAAGGTCCGGCTCCGTTCCGAGCTCGGCCCCACGTCACGTTGTCATCCCCAGCCGGTTGCGTGAGGCCATGTGAAAACAGACCGAGTATGGCCCAGAGAGCTTGGCTCAGCGTCTCTCAAAATCGCAGACCAGGATAACGGAGGGCTATGGAAAGCCCTGTGTCGTGAGCGGCGTGTGTCCATCTCTGCCCTCTGCGGGACGGAATGTGAACTGCATCGTGGTGTGTCATAGGCCCTATACTATGAGCAGCTGAAGGAGATTCTCCGGCAGATCCAGAGGTAGGGGCTGCATGCAGGAGGGTGTGAGTCCTACCCCTGCTGCGGTGGGATGTACAGAGGTTCTGCCGGGGTTCCAGGTTACACTAGAAATAGGTCATGGGAGACGGTGATGTTCCTGTGTCCTCTTCTCCTCAGGCTACGAAGGGCAGCCGTTTGCCACCAGGTGCTGGGCAAAGGCCTCCAGGCCCGAGCAGAGGGCACGGAAAGGTCCCTGATGGCATTCCTCGCGGCTGGGCCACAGCTCAATCCAGGAGCTGCTCCCGAGCAAGTAAGCCATCCTGGGAAACAGAGTAGGAGGAACCATTACCGCAGCCCTGGGGGTGGTGGGGAGCCCCAGTGTCCAGGGAGCAGCCTGGACAGAGACCTTGGGCACTAAGGAGAACCAGTTCCCGTTGTTATTAGGGGAGCACCCCGCTCATGGCCCTGCACAGACCATCCCTGCCCCATACAGCTCCGGAACGGCGGCACAGAGATGAAGTGACTCACCCAAGGGCACATGTAGTCAGTGGCAGAGCTGGGAATTAAACCCACTTCTCCTGAGCCACAGCCTAGTGCCTGAACCACCCCGCCCACCCTTCCTTGCTCTCTGGAGGCCTGATGGAGACTCACTCGGTCTTCAGGTCCCACAGGTCAGTGCTGAGGCCCCAGATTAAGTAGCTCCGGTTCTCCAGCAGGTTCAGGGCTGACTTGCAAGCCACTGGGCTAATAAATCGCCGGGTCTGCCTCTGGATGCCTTGCTCTGTCCCTAAAAGAAAAGCCAGCGACGCCCGTGAGCGCCGGGGGAAGATCCATGAACAGGAACCCAGACCCCTGGCAGAAGAGTCCGAGCTCGGTTAAACAGGTGTCAATCCAGAGTAACTCTCGATTTCAATTTTAGGGTGACGTGGGCTCAGAATCGGTCTTAGTGGGGTCACTCAGGATTGACATTTGGAGGATGGCCATTAGCCAAGATGGTCTGGGAGGCGCCCCCAGGCTCTGGGCGCCCCTAACCCTCTGACTGCCAGGCACTGGGAGAGGACAACAGGGGATGGATCGTAGGGCAGGCGAAGTCAGGACCCCGTCAATAGAGTCCTGACTTATGTTGGTGTTAATGAGATCAGAACCTGGACTCATCTGTCTTGTTGGAAAAGGCCTCCCACTGTCACAAGACACAGAATCACAGTCCTTTAAATAGGGGGCATTTAGTAACAGCCCTAATCATAGACTCTAACAGACTGGCTTCTACACAGCTTGAGATGCAGTTGTGTCTCTCTTGTTTACCAGGGAGGACCACGTGTGGTCTGGGACTCTTCAGTGCACAGTGACAGAAAGAAGCCAAATTATAGAGTGAAAGTCAACATGCTGAAATGTAGGCTGGGATTTTCAAAGGAGCCAAAGGGATTTAAGGGCCCAAATCATGCTGAACTGGGTGTTTAACTCCCTTCATCGTATCTGAAAACATGCAGCTAAATGGGCTGAAAGCACCTAGCTCAGAGCCTGGAACACAAAGGAGGCTGGGCAGCCTCTCGGGCAGGGCTAAGGTTGATTAGTATTTTTTTTAACAGAACACTTTTCTGCCACAGGATGCTGTTTTGTTAAGCGCGTCAATTGCAATAGACGTTTGTTGGAAAACATTGAAAAGAAGCGCTTTGAGGCGGCCAAAATTCTCCCCTTTGAGCCTCTGGGAGGGGACTATTGAGGGTTTTCGGTTAGAAAATGCTGTGAAAAGGTGGGAAAAAGCCGAAGAACTTGATTTGATCCTTAAGGAACATTTCCACTGGCCTGGATCAAAATCTCAGTGGGCGGGAATCTTCGATGTTGGGCTTGGTTTGGAGGCAGAACAAAGAGGGCGTTTTGACAGGGCCGACTCTCCCGCTGAGCCCCTGGGGGGCTGAGGATGTGGGGAGCAGCCACAAAGGGCCGTCGCCAGGCTCCCAAGGCGGACGTTTGCCGCTAAAAGCCAGCAGAGGGGATGCAGGGGGAGCAGCACCCCGGGAGGTAACTGTGCTCAGCAGGAAGCGATTTGTGTCGGCACAGCTCGGTGCCACCTGCTCTCCGGACAAGCAAGGCAGTTTGCCACGCATCCTCTGCCGACTCGATGGGCACTGGCAGAGCTGAAGGGGGGAGCAGGGGGCTGGAATGGGGGGGCTGCGGGATGGGATTAAGGGCGTTAGCAGAGCTGGGGGAAGGAAGCCCCGTGGGGGACACTCAGTTTCGGGGTACACTGGGTGGGGTCAGGCTCACACTCCCGGACTGTGGCCCCGCCCCTGTGGCTCCGCCCACCGCTCCCCTCCCCCCGCCTCTCCACTCTCCCGCCCCAAGCGAGCAAGGGCCGGGCCTCGGGGCAGAGCGTGGGCAGAGCAGGGGGCACGTCCTTAGTCTGGGTCCTGGGGCCCACAAAAGATTGATCCGAACTTGGAAATGTGGGGGGGAAGGGCTAAGGGTCAGGACTGAGGGTGAAAGGGGAGCCCAGGGCCAGGCTGGCAGGGGCTGCTGGGTGGGAGTGAGGGGCATTGGCAGGGCTGGCCTAGGGGGCTGCGGGGCGGGAGTGGGGGGCACCAGCAGGACTGGGCTGGCAGGGGCTGCAGGGCGGGAGTGGGGGGCATCGGCAGGGCTGGGGGGGCAGGACTGGGCTGGCAGGGGCTGCTGGTCGGGAGTCAGGGGCATTCGCTGCACAGTCTGGCTCAATAGAGCTGAACTGTGCGGTTCTCCCCCGCTGCTCTGTGCAAGGAGCTCTAGATTCAACCCCATGCGTGCGCCCGGGATGTTCACTAGAACACACGGGGGGGCGGGTCCCAGGGCAGCCGACAGGCGGGGCGAGCGAGATTCCCAGCCGGGTCGTTACCTTCCTTTATGACCTGCAGGATCCGCATGGTGAAGTAATGGTACATCCCGTTCCGCTCCACCTTCTCCAGCTGCGCTTTATAGACTGGCGGGGGGGGGAGACGGGAGTCAGGGGCCCGCTAGAGCTACACGGAGCCACCAGGACACTCTAGGCTGGGCTCCGGGGTGCAGGCCAGACACCGTGGCGAGGGGCTGCCGTAGGGGCAGTGCATGACCCAGCGGGGGGTCCCGGGGGCGAGTCCTATGGGAGGCAAGGGCCGAATCAGATCCCACCCCCGGGGCGCTGGGCCCGTTACCTAGACTCCGGCGCGCCCAGCGCTTCCTGCAAAGGGCTCCGTCCTCGGTGGGGAACTTGGAGGAGGGGGTGGGAATGGGCGGGACTCAGATTTTCTTGCTGCGTGAAAGGCCATGGTGAATTCAGAGCCCCCCACCCACTGCAGGGGCTGCCCGGAGAGCAGAGCCCCCCTCCCCCCACGCCTGCCCCCAGTCTCACTGAGAAGGGGGAGCGGGGGTTTAGTCACACGGTGCGAACCACGGGGGGTTTGAAACATCTCACGCCCAGGGCTAAGCGACAGGCGGGGGGGAGGGAAACACGGGTTTAAAACGCCCCCCCACCCCCATTTCAGAGACATAAGCGCACCGAGATCTTATCCTCCGCAGCGCTCCAGGGAGGGCGGCATGGTCATCCCCGTGTCAGGGTTGGGGAAACTGAGGTACGGAGGCTCTACTGCCTGCCCAAGGTCTCCCAGCAGGCCAGAGTCAGGAATAGACCCCACTTCTGCTAGCTCCCAGCTGAGTGCCCTAAACACCCATCTAAGCCCCCCCCACTCCTCCCAGCTACGGGAGCCAAGAAATGGGGGGGGGAGTCCAACCTGTGCCCCATTTACACGGATGGCCCTGCCACTGCTGTGTTCATTAGACTCTCCTCCCCTACCCCCCTTCCCCCCCAGCACTGGCCCTGCCCTGGATACCAACGAAACCAGGCCAAGGGCCTGTTTTACCGTAATCCACCCCGGCCTCGCATGCCGCTTCCATGCGGACGAAGATGTCCGCGGGAGTCTGTGTCAACGTCTTGATCCGGCTGCACTTCTCTGGGGACGGAAGCGGAGGGAAGAGCTGTCGAGCCTGGGGAAGCGGCAGGTTTTTGGCCCCCCTTCCTCCGGGCCTTGGCTGCCCTTCGGGGACAGGAAGGGATTCCGCTCCCCAGCCCCGCTCTGGGGGTCCTCCCCCTTGCAGGGGCCCAAACAGGCCGACGGAGCTCACCCTCGGCGGTGAATCAGCGGCAGAAGCAGGACGAGAGCCCAGGAGTCCTGACGCCCCGGCCTCCGCTGCTCTGACCACTAGTCCCGGCTCCCCTCGCAGAGCGGGGAGCAGAACTCCAGAGTCTCAATGCTCTGGCGTGTGCTCCCGCCATGCGGAAAGGTCCCAGGGGCAGCCCGAGAGCAGGGCCTGGCCAAGGGGAGTTCTAGGGGAGCAGGATGGACCGGAAGCATTAGATCCCCCGAGCCTGCCCCATGCGGAGGCCAGCTGATCCCCTCGGCCCCTCATGCCTCCCCAGGCTCTCCCTGGCCCCAGCCCCCCAGATCCATTGCGGGTCCCACCGCAGCGGCCAGGGAAGGGGCAGAGCTGAGCGCTTGTCCCTCCCTGGGGTCTCCCTTTACCTTCCATGCACCGGCAGGCGTCCTCCTCGCACAGCAGGCTCAGCATGCCGCTCTCCTGGGTGGGGTGGTAAAATCGAGTGCAGCGGTTTTCTGAGCGAGGGGGAGAGGAGGGTTGTGTCACCAGCCCGAGCCCCTGCGCGGGAGACGAGCCCCTGCGGCGCCCAGCCCCACACGGACGCCAGGCCGGGCAGGGGCACTCCTGCCCCGGGGGCGCACACGCCGGGAGAGGCAGTCCCTGCCCCCCAGAGCTCCGGACCACGGGAAATCCAGAACACCTGGTTTCACGTCCCCGGTCCCTTGGGGCAGCTCCTTCCGCGCTGCAGGATTGTAGCCTGCAGCCCATCCCCGCAGCCTCTGGGCACCATCCTTGGGGAGCTCAGTGGCACCTCGGGCTCACTCGAGATTTTAACGTGGGTTGCCCATCCTGCACTGCCCCCTGCTGGCCAAGGCTGGCACTGCGAGGCCTCTCTGCTTCAGTTTCCCTTCCTTGATGCCCTTCCCAACACTATGCAGGACCGGCTGGGGCCCTACTTTATGAAACACAAATAACACGGCACGAGAGGGTCTCCCCGTAGGGCCAGGGGCTGCACAGCCAGCCCCTCCAGGGGGCTTGTGTTTCTCCAGACACCCTTAGGAGAGCGGATCTTTCTACGCCCGAGCACCCCCTGGGTATGATGGACTTTGGTCAGGCCCAGCCGCTTGCAAGTCCAGTAACTCCCCAGCGGGGTTCATTCCCCTTAAATGACCCCCCACACACACACAGGTGGCCTGACTGCTCGGGCTTAAAGAGCCCAGCAAACTGGGCTTGGGGGGCGGGGCAGAAGGAGGGGGGAGTGGCATTATGGTGGAAAAGCTTTTACCAAAGAGGAAACTGAGGCACGGCGCAATGAAGCGACTTGCCCAAGGTCACCCGGGGACTCAGTGGCAAAGAACCCAGGAGCCCCGACTTCTAGAGCCCCCACTGCTCTAAGCAGAGCTGGGAGCAGAGCCCAGGTTTCCCCCGGTCCCCGCTGGAAGGCACCGAAGGCAGCTTCCCTGTCTCTGAGCACCCTTGCCTTTTAACCCCCTTTTTGGGGCAGGGCTATTATCCCCATGAGAGCAGCGGGGAAACTGAGGCACGCAGCCTAAAGCAGCGGTGGGGAATCAAAGCCCCATCTGCCTCGTGGGTTAGTGCCTCGAGCGCTGCTGCTGCCCTCCCTTCCCAAAGAGCCAGCAGGGCTGTAAGAGAGCAGGGGCGAGGTAAAGCAGCAGCTGGCTCTGGCCGGGGGCCATGCGGGGGCCAGGCGGCTTTGCTGGGGGCGGAGCGAGCGAGGCGTGCGCTCACCCAGGGAGTAGTACTCGTACACCGTCACGGCTGCCGGCTGGATCAGGCCCACTTCGAAATGCTGGTGAGCCTTGAATTTCAGACAGTCCGTCTCCTGGCTGGACACCTAGGGAGGAAGAGAAAAGGCCCATGACGAGCTGGCATCGCCGGGGCCGGCAGGGGAGTGCCACTGGGGGGGCAGAGGGCCTGATTCCCAGTTACTGCACTTGGGACCGGGGCATAAGGAGACGGGAGGGGCTTTAAACCCCCCTTTATGCTCCCCATATTGTGTGACTGTGCAGCGTAAATTAGAGCAGCTGTAGGGCCCAACCCAGGGATGTTAAACATCGGTTAACTGAATAGTCGATTGACCTCATGAATTCTTATTGGCTAGTCAACTATTCTATAGTCCCTGGGGGCGGGGCCGGCAGCCACCCTGCCACCAGCAGCCCCCTGCCACCCTGCGCTGCTGCCTCTGTATCAGAGGCAGCAGCGCAGGGTGCCAGGCAGGAGCTGGTCGGTGAGAGGAGCCAGTTTAAAAACCAGCTCCCCTCGCGGACCAGCTGCCTGTCACCCCGCTGATACAGAGGCAGCAGCGTTGGGTGGCAGCAGCCCCTGTCCGGGGGGTGGGGGTCTGAGCTTCCAGACCCAGGGTGAGCTGGAACTGAGCCGGGCTGCCTGCCCGCCTGGCTCCTAATACACTCGAAATGCAGAACCGCAGCGGGGGTAGGTCCCGGATCTGACACAAGCCGGGACTAGGCCGGGCTGCTGGCCAGCCTGCTACAAAATGTACTGGTGAGTGGGGGGATGCGTGTCATCTCTAGCATTAACCGATAAGCTTTTGCTTATTGGTTAATCAGTTAATCGACACCACTATTACATCCCTAGACCACACTGGGGTTTTTTTGGGGGGGCGGGCGGTTCTGATTGGGGCAGGGCAGGAAACATACTTTCCATCCTGTGTCAATTTGCAAGAGGATGGGACTTTTTCCCCATTCCAAACTGGAACGGAAGGCGGAAATGGTGAACATTTTTCAGGGCCCGATAACGTGGACGAACCCAGCTGCCGATCAGGCCGGTAGCCGCGGTTCTGCTCGGTCCCTGAGAGCGACCGTGCTTGGATCTCGCCCGTCGGAATTGGTTACAAAACGGGGCCACGTGCCGAGAAGAGGCCATGGCCCCCCCAAAGGGCGAGGGAACCGGCCCAGCACGATGTTTCGCTGGAAATCGACGGGAGGTCTCCCCCAGGGCCCCGGTGCTGCTTGGCTGTGCCGCCGGGGTGTGTTTTCAGAATTTGGAAGAGGAATCGTGGCTTCCTGAGTGTTTGTTCAGCCCCTTCTGGGACCCACTTAAACCAGCCACCCAACTCCAGCAATGCTCCCGCTCATCGTGTCCATGTGCGGAATAGTGTTATGTGCACCGAGGCATGCGCACCACTACTAGATACAAAAACCAAGCTGGGGGCACGATGCTAATCAGCTGAGCGGCACCGGACTCTCTCCTGAGCGGCCGCACAAGCGCCCGGCTTCCAGGGACACTGAACTACAGCCTGGTCGGAGATCGCAGGGTGGCTACCCACGGTGGTCACCTCTCTCGGCTCTCTTCAGTGCCCTCGCTTGTGCAGCTCTCGCATGTTCCCATCTCCCTGAGCTGGGAATCGCATCTCCAGCCACAGTGCAGACGTTCCCATAGACGTAAGCAGCCTACAGATCCGCCGGGTGCCTCTGGAACAACTGACTGGCCAAGTACTGGAACCTCTCAAGTGCTTATTAATCCATTATCGGGGGGCCTTAGTATTAAAGGTGACTGACAGAGACAAAACAGTGGGGGAAGGAGGGAGAAAAGAAGGAAGGAAGGGAGGGAGGGAGGGAGGAAGGAAGAAAGGAAGGGAGGAAGGAAGGAGGGAGGGAGGGATGGAGGGAAGGAAGGAAGGAAGGAACAAAGAGAAGGAGGGAGGGAAGGAGGAAGGAAGAAAGGAAGGAAGGAGGGAGGGAGGAAGAAAGGGAGGGAGGAAGGAAGAGAGGAAGGACGGAGGGGAGGGAGGGAAGGAAGGAACGGAGGGAGGGAGGGAGGAAGGAAGAAAGGAAGGAGGGAGGGAGGAAGAAAGGGAGGGAGGAAGGAAGAGAGGGAGGAAGGATGGACCCGTGTGTGCGCGCGTATGTGTGTGCGTGTGCGTGTGAGGCCAAGCCGTACCTTGTCCAGGTAGAGGATGAGGGAGCCTCTCTCGGACAGGTCCGTGTCCAGTTCAAACTTGGAGATGTATTTGTCAACGCGGTTTGTGAGCTGGGCATGGAAAGCATATGGATCAGCCATTAGACCCCACAAGCCACGGTGCCCTCTTCTCCCCCCCCAGCTCTGCCCTTCCTGGCCTCGCACCCCTCCCCCCTCCCCTACCGTCTGTCTCTTGCTGTCCGGTCCGGTCCCGGCCGACCCACACCCCCAGGGTCCGATCCCGCTAGCGACACCCACCAGCAGTGCGAGTGCTCCCGTGCGCCTCCCCCTCTCTGGACGCGGCTCAGCCCTGCCTGGGCAGGACCCCGTGAGGAACAAGGGGGAGCAGCGTCTCCAGGGCCTGTCCAACACCAGAGCTGCCGAGGTTCCTGCCAACCCCTCGGTGACATTTGTTCACTCTGTCCCGCCAGGACTCAGGCAGAGAACCCCCCAGACAGCCGCCAGCTGAGCACAGCGTCCGGCTACCGCCCAGCCGGGCTCCCTCGGAGCCTGTGGCCGATGGGTGAAAGACACCAAGACCCCGAGCAGGGGTCATGACCCAACAGTCATCAGGAGGTTGTGATGCCTTCTCCATATTGCTCTGTGCGTGTGTGTATGTGTGTGCGTGCGTGTGCATGGCTGTGCGTGTGTATGTGTGTGTATGTGTGTGTACGCTTGTGTGTGTGCGTGTATGCATGTGTGTGCGTGTGTGTGCATGCGTGTGTGTGCGTGCATGTGTGTGCGTGCGTGCACCGCGTATGTGCGTGTATGTGTGTGAGCGCGGTTGTGCATGTATCTGTGTGCACGTGCATGCATGTGCGTATGTGTCCGTGCATATGTGTGAATGTGAGTGTGTGTGTGAATGAGCACCTGTGTGCCTGTGTGGATCCTGGTATGGGTGGTGGGTGATGGAGGCAAGGGAAGGTGTTGCCTTCCCAAAACTGCCTGCACTGCCCAGCCGCCTGGGAGGACACAGTGGCTGGCAGCCCTGACCTCGGGGTGGCCAGGGAGGATCAGGCTTTAAGGCTGGGGTTGGGCGGGGCAGCGTGTTGAAGGGGCGTGGTCTTGGGAAGGGGTGTGGCTTTGGTCAGAGGGGGTGGGGCTTGGGCTTGCTTTTCCCAGGTGGGCCATCATCCAGCACCCATGAACCCCTGCTCTGAACCGTGGCCACCCTGTGGAGCAGCTGACTCCCCGTGCACTGGGGGGGGAGGGGGAACTTACCTTATCCAAGTCGTCCATGTCTGGGGAGAAGCCGGTGGGCATGGAGACGTCCAGGATGGTCATGGTGGAGTCCACTGTCCCCAGGAACCTGGAGACGCAGAGAGGAGGTGGCTAGGACACCGACCGGGCAACGAAGCAGCCCCTATGGATCCGTAGCCGCTGGCTTGCGGGGCTGGGCGGCCCACGCTGGAGCGGGGCAGCCGGCTGACGAAGCCACGGGGGAGGTCACCAGCCCGGCAGGCTGTGTCCACACGGCTCTTCCTGGCTGGGGGCTTAGTGTTGCAGGGACACGTGAGACACGGACACACCTCAAGCCAGGCCCTGACACGCCCACCACCATTCAAAGGCAGGGAGCGGCTCCGGGAGGGGAGATGGCCGGGGGAGGGGACGGAGATGGCTGGGAGGGAGATGGCCAGTGGGGAGGGAGATGGCTGATGGGGAAGGAGATGGCCGGGGAGGGAATAATCGGGGAGGGAGATGGCTGGGGAGGACAGAGATGGTGGGGAGGAGGGGAATGGCCCGGGAAAGATGGCTGGGAGGATGGAGATGACCGGCAGAGGAAGCTGGCGAGGGCGGAGGGAGAGATGGCTGGGAGGAGATGGCCGGGGAGGGAGGGAGGCAGAGGCGTAGGGAAGTAGGGGCAGGGGGCACTGCCCCAGGCGCCACGCTAGGGGCGCGGGACTGGTGTGGGACAAAGCGCACGGAGCGCAGGCTGCTCTTTCCAAAGTGCAAGCCAAAGCAGCCAGCTGGGGGGGAGGAGCAAAGCTCTGAAGAAGGTACATTCCTCCGTGCCTGGCTGGGGAGGATTTGATTGAGAGTGCTCCCGGCACTGGGGTGCCTTGCTCTGGGGAGGAGGGGGAATACATGGGGGCTGGCTTTGGAGCAGGGGTGAGGTGAGTGCATTGAGATGGGGCGCACTGTCACTGGGGGGGGGCTGGCTCAGGGGAAGGGGTGTGAGTGCCTTTGGGCTGGGGGGCTGGGGGGGCTGTCACACACACACACACACACACACACACCCCATGTCTTGTTTTCACCAATAGCTGTTCCACCTACCTGCTGGCCAGATGCGTTAGGTGGGGGAGGGTTGGAGCAGGGGCAGATGCGGGTTTTGCAGGGCCCCTGGCAGCACAATTTTGCTGGGGCCCCTCTTTGACATGGTGCATGCGCGCACATCAATGCTCCCATGTTGACTGCAAGATGCATAGTATCTTCCCTCTCATGCAGAGAGTCGTCGTATGCATATGCAGTTATTCATCTACGGCACCTTCTTCTGGGTGGGTTTTTTTAACGCTCCCCCAGTCACCTTCAAAAAGGGACCTTCCAAAAGCAGGTGCGTTCTGCTGACTCCCAAGGCATCCATAGGTCCAACCTTCTTTCAATGACCCCGCTTCACAGGTCCCATTCTTATTGCTCTTGAATCTGGCTTCCACCTTTCTCCAACCATTGCAGGAGACGCTTTTCTTTCATGCCTTACCCATTCACACCTCATTCACTCAACAGGACAATCACTTTAGCAAAGGGGTGAGGAGAGCTAAAAAGCCTACAAGATACAAAAGGCTTACTACAAAGTTTCTATGTTCTGTAAAAGTATACAAAGTTTCTATAAAAGGACATAATACAACAAACTAAAGACTTATTACAAAACTAAAAGGACTTGATACAAAGTTAAAATAAAAAAATCAATGAGACAATGATTAATACAGAGATGAATGAGATTTTCCTATAGTTGCACTGGTATGGAGGGGACTGAAGTGCCTGCTCTGGGAAGGGATGTTGTATTGGAATGGGGGTGCCTGGCTCTGGGGCAGGGGTGAGTGTATTGGGGTTACTTATTTTTTTAAATAAAAGATACTTTATAACAAAAGGAAAAACTTAAAAAGCAATAATCTGGTAGCACTTTAAAGACTAACAAACATGTAGATCAGGCATGTCAAACTTGAAGCCCTCTGAGGGCCACACAAATGAAAACTGATAGCTTCCAGGGACACCAAAGAGAATGTACTTCTATAGGGCAGTTGTAATTATTTATTATTATAGATTATGTTTTAGGTATATTTTATAATATTTTTCAGGTCTTTTTTTAATATAATACAATAATTTGATGTGTAAAATTATTTGCTCAGTAACAAATGATGGGGGGGGCGCAAATTTGGCCTTTGCCCCCGGGCGCAAAACATCCTCGCTATGCCTCTGGAGGGAGGTGGCTGGGGAAGGAGGGAGATGGCCGCGGGGAGAGATGGCCAGGGCGGGGGGAGAAATGGCCTTGGGAGGGAGATGGCCAGGGGAGGACAGAGATGACTGGGGAGGGAGGGAGATGGTCTGCAGGGGAGGAAGATGGCTGGGGGGGAGATGGCTGGAGGGGACGGAGATGACCGGTGGTGGGGGAGATAGCCGGGGCGTGGGGAGAGATGGCCAGGAGGGAGATGGCAGGAGGGGAGAGAGATGGCTGGAGGAGATGGCCGGGAGGGAGATGGCTGGAGGAGAGAGAGAGATGGCTGGAGGGAGATGACCGGGGGGCGTGGGGAGAGATGGCAGGAGGGGAGAGAGATGGCTGGAGGGAGATGACCGGGGCGTGGGGAGAGATGGCTGGAGGGGAGAGAGATGGCTGGAGGAGATGACCGGGGGCATGGGGAGAGATGGCAGGAGGAGAGAGATGGCTGTGGGGTGGGAGAGAGATGGCTGGAGAGATGGCCGGGCAGGGGAAGAGATGGCAGGAGGGGAGATGGCCGGGGTGGGAAATGGCAGGAGGAGAGAGATGGCCGGGGTGAGGAGAGATGGCTGGAGGAGATGGCCGGGGGAGAGAGATGGCTGGAGGAGATGACCGGGGGCCTGGGGAGAGATGGCAGGAGGAGAGATGGCCGGGGGTGGGGAGAGATGGCTGGAGGGAGATGGCCGGGCGTGGGAGAGATGGCTGGAGGGGAGATGACCGATGGAGGGGTGGGAGAGAGATGGCTGGAGGGGAGATGACCGGGGCATGGGGTGGGAGAGATGGCAGGAGGAGAGAGATGGCCGGGGGTGGGGAGAGATGGCAGGAGGAGAGAGATGGCTGTGGGGTGGGAGAGATGGCTGGAGGGAGATGGACTGGGGCATGGGGAGAGATGGCTGGAGGAGAGAGATGGCTGTGGGGTGGGGAGAGAGATGGCTGGAGGGGAGATGGCCGGGCAGGGGAAGAGATGGCAGGAGGAGATGGCTGGGGAGAGTGGCTGTGGGGTGGGAGAGAGATGGCTGGAGGAGATGGCCGGGGCAGGGGAAGAGATGGCAGGAGGAGATGGCTGGGGGGGGGGGGGCAGCAAAGCTCCCCCTAGTCAGACTCACCGCATGCAGATCTGGATGAACACAGAGGCCAGGGCTCCTTCCGGCTTCTTGGCTGCAAGACCAGTCAGCAGGGTTGTCACATTTCCAGATCCTCAGCGGGATTCCCCTGCCTCCCCCTCCCTCCCCTCCCCAGGCCCCTTTAAGACTGTATCCCTAGGGGCAGACTCCCCCCACCAGGGCCTCCCCACTCCCTGCCAGGCGCTTGGCTCTAATCACACAAGGTGGGTACCGATGTCCTGTCCTGTCTGCTCCACGCCGGCCTTGGCCTACTCCCATCACCGCAGCGTCTGGGCACCTTCCAGCCGCTCGGGGAAGCAACATGAGTCTCTCCTGCGCTGTGTGCTCCCCTGGCTCTCTCTCCGTGCCTCTGGGTCCTTCCCCTTTGGGAAGCGCCTGGGGCCAGGGAGCTAAAGGTCCCTTGGTGCCAAACGCCCTTTGATTTCAGTGGGAACTGGGCCCCTCAATTCCTTTAAGTATCTGTCCGGCAGGGCTCTTCTGATGAAAAGCGCCAGGTGAGAGCCCGGTTTTATCATTGCTGCAGCACAGGTCTTCTCTTCGCCCTCCACAGTATTTCCCTGGGCCCCACTGCCGTAGTGTATGAGTCTGTCCTCTTTGGGGAGGCAGGAAGTCCCATTTCCCCCATAGGGAAACTGAGGCACAGAGCGGCTGAATGACTGGCCCAAGGTCACCTGAGGAGTCGGTGGCAGAGCAGAACGGCCCCTGGATCCTTGCCTAGTCTCCTTCCCTCCTCCAAGACAAACAGCTCTAATCATTCCAAGATCTGAGGCAGTTTTCCGGGGAAGCCTCCTTTGTTTGCCAAATGCAATTGTTTCCTTCACAGGTAGGAAGAGGATGTTGTGGTTACTGGCATGCAAACCAGGATGTCTGGCTTCCATCCCAGGTCTGGGAGCAGGCTAACGGTTAGAGCAGGGGGGCCAGGAATCAAAACTCCTGGTTCTAGCCTTGGCTGAGGGAAGGGAATAGGGTCTAGTGGTTAGAGTAGTGGGGCATAGGAGCTGGGATTCCTGGGTTCTATTCCTAGCTGTGCTGCTGAGAAGACTTGGGCAAGCCATGCCCCTTCCTGTGCCTCAGTTTCCCCAGCTCTACAGTGGCTAATGCTTCCCCCACCACACTGGGGTGTAGTTAGGTGTGGAGCTGAGAGATGAAGCCTGTACAGAAATATCTGTAAAAGGAAGGGCTTGTTTCTTTTAGCTGGGAAATGTACCTGTACCCCAACCTGCGTCCCCAGCCCCTTGCAGCTCCAGGCTAACCATGAGCCAAGCGGCCAGTTTCTGCAAACCCCTCGCTCAAACTCTGCTCCCAAACCCCTGCTCCAAGCAAGCAGCTGGAACCCGGTTCTGAAACAGCCTCTGCTTTAGACATGGATCTCACCGAATGGCTGATCTTTTGGCATTAGACGGCCTCTAGTTGATGACATTTGTGCCTGGTGGGGAGGTGAGGGCTCGGAGGCCTACGGAGACGGCATTTTTGGCTCCTTGTTAACAGTGCGGTGAGACTGCAGTTTCGTTTTGCTGCTGGCTGGGTCTACTCTCATGACAGAATAGTCACGGGCATATTGGCAAACCTGCCCTAATTCTCATCTGTTTGTCTGCATTTGGCATTCTCAGCTGGGACCCATGTTCCCTGTAAATTGGTTTCCATCCCTGTGCGGAATACATTTTATTCCGCGCACCAAGGCATGGGCAGATGTGCACCACCAGGAGAAACACATGCAGCCAGCATAATCAGCTGGGTGGCATTTGACTCCAGGAAGGACTGCCCGCTCGAGGAAGGGGAAAGCTGCCTGACACCCCCCAACCCAGCCCCCTCTCCCCAGCTTCTTACCTCCCGGCGCATTTTGCACAGACACACTAAAATCAAACTTCTTGCAGGCAGCCGCCCCCTCGGTCAGGGGCGCGTAATAAACCGTCATCACCTGGCAAAGAAAGAGGAGACGGATATCGGCCAGGCTGCTCCGGCCTAGGGGATCTATGGGGAGAAACGGCCAGAGCTGAGAGGCGCTCAGGACGGGGGAGAAAGGGCCGGAACAGGGGACCTGGCAGCCCTGCTTCCATCCATCCAGCAGGGGGCAGTGCTGGGAACAGGGGGGCATCAGCCCGGTGTTGCTGCCCCCTCTGATCCAGGATGCGGGGGAAAGGGGCTTTGGGAGCCACAGGCTGAACGTCCAGGAGCCCCCTAGGCAGAGGGGGAGGGTCTCAGAGGCCCGCACGTACCGACAGGGTCCCTTTGCCGTGTCCCTTGGCCGAGACGGTGAAGCCGTCGGTCAGCTTGGTCTGTGGGGACAGGAGGGGGCAGGTTAGCGTCCAGGCTGTCGGAGATACAAGTGGCTTGCCCCAGACATTTGACCTGACGTGCCCCCCGCTTCCTCCTCCCCCCAGAGCCGCAGCCCCAGGAGGGGGGCACCGTATGGAGAGGGTGAGGGGGCTGAGGCTGGGGATGGGGCTGGGAGCAGAGCCGGGGCCCAGGCAGTGGGGCCAGCAGCTGGGGCGGAGGCCAGGAACAGAGCTGAGTGGCTCTCCCTCCCCTGGGGGCTGGCACAGCCCCCAGCTCCCTCGGGGGAACGCCCCAGAGTTTGGAGACCTCTGCTGCAGGGGGCAGGCCCGGCCCGTGCACATGGGCTATCCCTCACCCCCCAGTACCCCTTCCCCATGGGCCATTCCCTTCCCCCAGCTCCTCACACATGACCAATTTCCCACCCTCCCCAGGGTGGCCGTGCCACCCCACCGGTGTGGCGAACCTCCAGCCCTTCCACCGACCCCCCCCCCCCGCTTTCCCGGAATGGGGATCAATCTGCCACTGGCTACCGGAGCCAACTAACAGTCCGGTGGCCCAGCGGGACCAGGAACCAGCCAGCACGTCCCTTCTGTGCGCTGCCCCCGCCCGAGCGATGACTCTGCAGCTCCTATTGGCCAGGAACTGCGGCCAATGGGAGCTGTGGGGGCCGGGCCTGCAGGTAGGGGTAGGGCCTGCAGGTGGGAGCCACCTGGCCCCCTGCCTAGGGGTCGCAAGGACGCGCTGGCTGCTTCCGGGAGCAGCCCGGAGCCAGGTCAGGCAGGGAGCCTGCCTTAGCCCTGCCCTGCTGCCAACTGGGACTTGGAGCTGCCTGGGGTAAGTGCCACCCAGCTGGAGACTGTGCCCCAACCTCCCAGCCCCCCCCCCCCGCATCCCAACCTTCTCCCACACTCCAACCTCCTGCCCCAGCCTGATCCGCCCCCCCACACACCCGAGACACCCTCCAGCACCCCAACCCTGAGCTGCAGCCCTGAGCCGCCTCATGCACCTGAAATCCCTCCCAGAGCCCACATCCCCTGCTTAGCCCGCTACCCCCTGCCCCGGATCAGCCCGGATCCTCCTCCCACACCCCAACCCCCTGCCCCATCCCAGTGAAAGTGGAGGGGGGGGGGGGAACAGTGGGAATGGAGTGAGCAGGGGAGGGGCCTCGGAGAAGGGGTGGAGGCGGGGCCTCAGGGAAGGGGCGTGGCAGGGGGGCGGGGAAACAGTGCTTGTGTGATTGAACAGCTGGCAACACTCCTGACTCCTCCCACCTTCTCCTCCGCCCGATCCCGCCCCTGGGACTTACCCGCTCCGTCCGGGCCACCATGGCGTTGTCCCGGTTGATCCGCCAGAGCAGCGGCCTGCTCCGCCCCGGCAGGTTAATAGAAACATCCAGCGCCGTGTCCTGGGTTTCCGACGCGTCCATCTGGTACTGGGCCAGGGCCTGGAAGACCATGATGGTGGCCTGCGGCGAGGACGGGGCAAAGGGGTTAATACACGAGGGCCCCCAGGAACATCCAGCAAACCCTGCAGCCGGGAGGGGGGAGTAGAAACGAGCCCCGAACATTTTTCGATGGGCTGGAGAAAACGCCTTTGCTGGGAGACGGAAGGAGCCGAAATTGCTCAGCGTCTCAAAGAGGCCACGGGGGGACTGGATGGCAGCGTGTCCGCGCCCTCGGGGCGGGGGGATCCCTGGGTCTAAAGATGCGCCGATCAAGTGGAGAAGCACAGAACAAGAACAAATATCAGGCCAGACGGGACCCTCAGACCATAGCCTGAGCGCCTGGGTTGGGCAGGCCAGGGAATGCCATCCAGTTATCCCGGCACTGACAGGCTACTGAAGGCCTTTCTGGAGGATGCGTGCATAATTTTTTGCACAGAGCCGAGTAGGCTGCCGTCATTAGTGACCAGAGTGAACACGCCCATTGGCTGAGCCACAGCAACAAATAAATACCCCATCCCCAGCATTAGCTCCTGAGGGTTCAAACAAGCCAGGGGGGCAGCTGGGGAGCAGCCCATTTCTCCCCCAGCCATGTCAGGCTGTCTGCAGGCTCAGGCAGGCCCAGCTGGGTGACGCGTGACCGGCAGCGAGCATACCAGGCCAGGAGTGGGGATTCCGTGGCCCGATTCCGTGGCTTGAGGGGATCTTCCGGGCTCCGCTTGCGCATTGTGGGGGAGGCCTGCCCCAAGAGGCAGGTGTTTCAGACGCAGCCCGTCCCCGTCTCCCTGGACCAACCCCCCTGGTCGCTGAGCTGCTGCCAGGATTTTAACAAGAGGCTCCTACAGCCGCTGAGATTAACGTGGGGCGGCCCCCTTGGAACAAAGAGCCGCCTGTCTCCCACACCAAACTAGGCAGCCCCCACCGGCCTGCCAAGGGGGGGTGGGAGGGGAGGTACAAACAGGGCAGGGTGCAGCTGCCTGGCTAGGAATGGGGGGGCAGGTGCCGGGGCAGGAACACAACCTCTCCTTGGGGAGGAAGGCCAGGCTGAGGAGGGGGCAATACTGGGGGCATCCGCCCTTCTGGGGGGCAAAGGCTCTGGAATGGGGTAACATATCCCCTCATGGGGGCTGGGATGGCAAGGAGTCAAAGGGGGTAACCCGGGGGGGGCAGGAGGAGGAGGTGTATCCTACTCATAGGAGCGGGAAGAGGTGGAAGGGGGGAGGCCCAACCCACCACAATGACCCACATCCCCCGTCAATAGGGCCACAGGGGTTTAGCAAGCTGCTTGCCTTCCTGTTGCCTGGGTGGTTGGCAGCTTGCCTGCAGCCAAGGGCGGGGGAGGAAGAACCACTGTGCTTTTTAGAGGGGGAAACTGAGGCACGGGAAAGGACCGGTTCATGCCCAAGGTCCCAGAGTAACAATGTGGAAGAGCTGGGCAGGGTCCCAGCCGCCTGCTCTAATATTAGGGCCCTTTCCCCTCCCAGAGCTGGGTAGGGAACCCAGGAACCCTGGCTCCTAGCCCTAGGCCCCATTCACCACTCGGCTGTGGAATAGTTTCCCATGGGCCTAATGGGAGCCCCGGGCCAGGCGACGTCTCCAGAGACGGGCTGGGGCCCTGGCCTTAGGCGATGTGCTAGCTCGGCAGAGCCAGCCGCCGGAGCCCACCAGCCCTTTCTGGGGCGCTGCAGCTGTGGGTTTACCTGGGTGGAGCCGTAGCCCCCTCCGTAGTACCGCTGCTCCGTCAGCCACCGGACCACGGGCCCCGTCAGCGCCAGCTTCTTCAGCTTCAGCAGGGCCAGCAGGGCGTAGGAGGTGGACTCGATGGAGTAGAGATGGGACTGGGGGTCGGCCCAGTGCGTTCCTCCTGTGGGGCAGCAAGGGGACCCGTCACCGACACAGCAGGCAGCTGGGATAGCAGAGCCTGGGAGCGGGCAGGGCCCACTGGGGGATCTGGTGCCATGTAGTTATAGGGGGGGAGACACAAGGAAGGGGGGTACTGGTCTGAGGTGAGCAGGTGCTCCAGGGCTGGAGCACCCACTGAAAAAAAAGGGGGGGTTCTTAACACCCACCAGCCACAGCTGGTCAGTGGCACCCATGATCAGCTGATTGGAAGCATTGGTAACCCAGGCAGAAGGGCACCTTGGGGGAGGGGGCGGAGCATGGGCGGGAAGATGCAGAGAAGGCGGGGCCTTGGGGAAGGGGCGGGGCTTAGGGGCCGAGGAGGGGGCGGAGCAACCTGGGGAAAAGGAAAAACTCAGCGCCTGGGCACAGGGAGCAGGCGCTACCGGGCCCATGGCTCTGACCCAATGCAGCGGAGGGGGAGATCCCAGCTGGGCCCAGGGGTCTGACCCACGTAGCAAGGAAGGGGAGGAGGGTTATGAGGCTCTATTGCTCTGGTAGGGCTTCTCCCCTGCCGCCTCGCTGCGATGGGGATGGATTGCGGGGCCAGGCAGGCGGGAGCAGAGCCTCGCTCACCTGTGGAAAGCGCCATGAGCCGCTCGCCCGCCTCGGCGTGGCCCAGCAGCGCCAGCGCGTAGGACGTGATGGCTACGGAGTAGGGTTTCCTCAGGTCTGTCAGGCGCCTGGCCAAGTAATCGCCTGCCTTCGCGATGCTTCTGCCCAAGCTCTGAAAGGCACCGAGACCACATTAGCGCCCAGAGGGGAGCCCGAGCCGCTGGAGAAACTGAGGCACGGGGAGGGGACGTCACCTTGTCCAAAGCTGGGCGGTGAATCAGCAGGTGTAGAACCCAGGTGTCCTGACCCCACTCCCCGGACCGCTAGCCCCCCCATCCTACGTTCTTGCGCCCCACGTGCCAGGTGGGTGGGCCTCACGCCCCACGCCACTCACCTCCACGTACAGCTGGCAGATGTCTCTGGCCTCCACCATGGCGATGACGACGAAGGCCGTCAGCGACGCATCCGGCTCCGACCCCTGGTACCCTCCCTAGGGAGAGACGAGCCCGAGGAAAGGGCTGGGTTTCTGGAAGGCTCCGCAGCCCGCGCCCTGTGTGCCCCGTTCCCGGCCCGAATGCGCAGCCCGGGCCCAGCGCCCCCAAGCGGCTGCTCTGTGAGGGAGCCAAGAGATCCCGGCCCCAGTCCCCCGGGCCAGCTGCTCACCACCATCTCCCCGTGGATCACGGGGGCCTCTTCCTGGAAGGCCCCGTCCGGCTTCTGCTTCTCCAGGATCAGCCACTTCACCGCCCCGCACAGCACCTCGGGGTCGATGGTGATGAGTCTGTAGGCCAGGGCAAAGACCTTCGCCACGTAGGCCGTCAGCCTGCCGGGCAGGAAAGGCCCAGGGTGAACAGGGGACGAGCCACCCCAGCCCTGGATTAGTGCGGCTCCCACTTTTAACGAGGGGTCCACTCGTCAGGGGTTCCTCGGAGTTACCGTTGCCACGGAGAGGCGTCGCGAGCCCCCGCGAGTCCTGCCCGCCAGCGATGCTAACGAACTTCTCTGTGGTTCGCCGTTCGGTAATCTAAACGCGGGCTGACCGA
The DNA here is from genome assembly GCA_019425775.1 of Rafetus swinhoei. Lineage (NCBI taxonomy): Eukaryota > Metazoa > Chordata > Testudines > Trionychidae > Rafetus > Rafetus swinhoei. Next base: position 9,126,541 of record JAFJHL010000256.1, on the reverse strand, counting down.
ACGCACTGACCGCTTGAGCCGCACGCCACTGTCAGGAGCCAGGCCACGCCTGCGAGAGCTCGGGGCTTGCTGGCCTGGCTCGGGCACAGGGTACCCCCAGACGCCCGCCCTGCTGCTGGCGCCGGCAAGCTGGGAGCTGCGGGCAGGGCAGGGAGGCAGCAGCAAACAGCCGGGAGAGTTATTGGTTTGGCTGCTGCCTCTCCTGGCACAACTCAATCCGGGGCCCCTCTCTGCAACTTTGCCACTGTCTCGCCGCCTGGAGCGGCAGGGAGGGGTCCCCGAGGGCAAGAGGGGGACTCAAGCTGTGGGGCTGAACTTTTAAATCAGGGGTGGGGAACTTTGTTGGGTCGGGGGCTGCTGACCCACAGAAACATCAGGCGGGGGCCGGGCACAGGTGAGAAATGAGATGCGTCAGCGCAGGCTCCCCAATGCTGAGGAGGAGCCCCAAGCCTCAGGGGCCGGATCCGGGCAAGCCGGGGGCCGAATCCGGCTGAGGGCCTGAGGTTCCCCACCCCTGCTTTAAATTGTGCTCCCCCCCCCTCCACTCCACAGGCACCAGTTGTCTCAGGCACAAGCCCCCTAGTCCCAGCACCCTGGGCAGGGCAGAAGCCCCAGCTGGCAGGCGGAGACCGGGGACGCATGGGGGGCTGTCTGAGCCGCACCCGAACGGTAAAAGCGCCGCAAGAGGCTCATGTGGCCACCCCCGAGCTAATCAGCCACCAGGCGCTGCGTTGTGGCTGTGCCTAGAGGCCTCCAGCTGAGTCACCCCCTGTCCTCCACCGGGGGGGTCACCACGCCACACGGCACCCGTCCCCGACGGAGGCTGGGGCCCTGCTGTGCACAGACCCAGGGCCAGAGGCCGGCCCTGCTCCAAAGGGCTCGTTTTACTGGGGGGGAGACCCCAGGCCAGAGACAAAGGGACTTGCCCAGGGCCCGCATGGGGCTGTCAGTGGAAGAGGGAGCCTTGAACCCCAGGGGTTTTGGGTCCCGCTCCAGTTCCTCCGGGACCAGGCTGGCAGCATTCTACAGCCCAAGTTCCCAGCTGGTTCCCCCCGCTTTACCAGGTGCTCGCAGGTCTGTTGGTGAAGGCCGCATAGGAGTTGTCTGCTTTGCGATAGGCCAGCTGCTGGGTGTACCCTGAAATCCAGAGACCAGAGGTTGGGCTCTGTGCTGTGCTGCAGGGGGGCCAGCAGGGGGCGCTCCCAGTTAGATGCTCAGCCCAGCTGTCGATCACACACTGATCCCCACAGACCCCTCTGCAGCCCTTCATCTCAAGGGCTCTCTGGGCTCCTTGCTAGCCAAGCACAGTCCAAATTGCCCTCCTCCTCCCCCAAGATGAGGGCCTAGCCCCAAGCACCTGCCTTCCCATCCCCTTCGAGTTAGATGCAGCATCTCAGCCTCCCTGGTCCCGAGCAGCACAGCCACAAGGCGGCTGAGGCTGGTGCGGTGCACGTCCTAAGCAGCCCAGGCCAGGATGAACGTGTCCCCCTGTTTGCTTCGGGGCAGAGTTTACAGAATGGGGACCTGAGTTCCTCTTACGCGTGGGCCCCTCCAGCGGGGTGATCCCAGCGGGAGTGCAGGGTCCTGCTCCCCCAGCCTCCTGGTGGGGGCGTGATGGTGGGTGTTGCCAGAGCCTGCTCCCCCCAGGACAGTCACTGAGACCCCGAGCAGAGTAAATTAGAGCAACCCCAAGGCTGCGGTGGCTGGGGGCAGGCCAGGGTATTCAGAGCAGCAGGTGCCAGCCCCATCCGACCCCTCCCACCCTGTCCCATCCCTGCCCAGAGAGTCACCCCGCATGATGAACTTGATGGCCTCCGCCCGGCGCTCCACCCCGAGCCGCTCCCACTGCCGGCTGCTGTCCAGGTAGTGGGTGGCGATGACCGCGGGGGTCATGCCGATCATGTTCTGCTCCCCGCAGCCTGCCGGGACCTGGATCAGGTGCTTCAGGTTGGCCCCGTCGATGGAGTTCTCCACCGTGTCGCCCACGATGTCCCCTGGCCAGGCCGGACAGAGGGGGTGAGGGCTGGGCAGGGCCTGTCCTACTGGGCCCTCCCCACCCATCTCCCATCCACCCCCACCCCTCTGAGCCAGCACCCTGCCCCCCCCGTGGGCCTCAGACTTGCCCCCCCAACGCCAAGCAAGTCCTGGCCCCTCCGCTCCTTGTTGGGCGCTGCCCCTCCAACTAGGGGTCCTGGGACAGGGGACGCCGGGGGCCACGGCCCCATCACTTTCTATCAGGTACCAGGGCAAGCGACGGGGGAGGGGGCGAGCGGGGGCAGAGTTTTGAGGGAAGGGGCGGGGCAGGAGGTGGGGCTATGGTCCGGGCACTGGTGGTCCCCACTTTTAGGAGCTTCTGCCGCTCCTGCCTCCCACCCCCACCCTGGAAACAGGGGCTCCGGGGACTTTGTTGCTCCTGATGAAAGCCGGGGCCTGTTCTCTGTCTTGCTCCAAGCCCTGGACGTGGGGGCTAACGGGTGAAAACGAGGCGGGGGGGTTCTCACGCTGCCATCTTCCCTCCCTCCCCCCCAGCAGCTCTCTCGTGCCCCCCTTCCCTTCACCCGGCTTGCCCCCAGCCCTTACCCTTCACGCTGACAAAGGTCTCTGGCTCCGTGTTGGGGACCACGTTACTCATGTCCACGGGCCCGATTGTCTCCAGCTGCTCCCCCGAGGCTGCAAGAAGCACCCGGGTCACCGAGGGAACCACCCTGAGCATCTGTGACTAGGCTGGCATGGTGAGGGGTTGGGGCCAGCTTTTGTAACCCCCGAGCAGTGGCTGGTGAACCCAGAGCCCTACAGTGTGCCAAGAAGGCCCCCAGTTTGGGGCATTTTTGGAGTGGAGGTTTATCTTCCAGTGTGCAATTTTGGGGCCGCCCCTCTTGCCATGAAATATACATGCTCCTGGGGTGGGGGGCTGGTTATGGAACATCTCACCCCCTCAGACTGTTCATTTGCCCCTTGCCAGGGTCACTTGCACTGTGCCCCGAATATGCCTTGTGCCAGCGGGGCTAGAACCCACAACCTCCGTCCCCCAGCGGCGCACTTGGGCTAAGGACTAGCTCCATCAGCTGGCGGTTGTTAGCAGCAGCAGCCCAGCTGCTCCCAGGAGTCAAACCCAGAACAGCGCCTTGGGACCAGCCTCGTAAAGCCACCTGCTCCTCCTGTCCTGGCACGTGCGATAAGCAAGCAAAGCTTGGGAGGGGGGTGGATTTCGAAGCAGGGCCTCAGCCCCACGGGGTGGGGGGTTCGCTCCAGCAGGCCCTACCTGAGCCGCGGGCCACCGGATCCAGCAGGACACTCTTGATGTTCTTCAAGATTTTCATGCCCTCAGGCTGCAGGGGAGAAAAGGCCGGTGGGGGGCCATGCTGCTCACTGAGGGGGCTCTGCCTGCTCCCCAAACCCCAGCACCATGGGAGGGCCAGCCACTGCACCCCCAGCAGCTGCCTTTGGGCCTGAGGCCCAGCCACAGCAGGACAGAAATTGCATGGGGTCTGCAACTCCCCAGACAGCCAGGCCTGCCCCCCAGCCAACACCCCCCTACACAGCACTCACCAACACAGCACTCACCAAAGTACCAGCACAGCAGCCACCAGAACACCTATAGGCCTCAGGGGGCAGAAGAGGAAGAGCCAAAGAGCCAACTGTCCTCCCCCCTGCCCAGGATTTGGGCTGCCCCTATCTCCTCCTTTGGGGGCACTTGGCAGCTGGACAGAAGGATGCAGCCAGCAGTTTGCCCCCAAATACCAGGTGTTATTCCAACCACATTATTCATCACAGCACAACAGCCCTTAGCCTCAGGGACCACCCCCCACCCCAGGTCTCCCAGCCAAAGCCTGGACAGGCCCAACCCTGCTTAGCTTAAGATCAGCAGCATCAGGCAACCAGGTGGCACCACCCCCAAAGCCCAGCTGTTGCCTCATGATGTGAGATGTCGACAAACTGAAGAGTTGTGTAACCGCATCAAAACGTAGCGGTTACAAGATTATTTGGTCGTCGCCGGGGGCGGGTACCAGAGGCAGCAGCGTGGGGTGGCAGGGGGGCCAGCCCGCGAGGGGGGCAGTTTAAAATCCTGAGCTCCCCACGGACAGAGGCTGCGCTGGCATCCCAAGGAGCAGCCTCTGTCCGTGGCGAGGGGGGGCGCATGGTGGACAGAGGCTACTCCATACCAGAGACAGCAGTGTGGCAGGAGGGAGGGGGCCAGCTCCCCATGGGCACTGGCTCCCCCTCCCACCTCTTGTGCCTCTGATACAAGGCGGGGGCGGGGCGGGGTGTGGGTAGTTGATAGGATTAACCGATAAGCCTGGGTTTAGCGATGACACGTGTCGCCAACTACACGCCGACATCCCTACCGCTTACCACCACCCTGAGCTTCTTCTTCACGCCGTCCGCGACGGGGATCCCGTGCACGGCTGCTTTCACCTCGATCTCCACCTCGCCCAGCTCCAGGGGGATGATCACGTAGGAGACGGCCCGCGAGGCGCCGGCCTGGATCACCACCTCCTGCTGGAACCTGCTGTCGCGCCTGCTGGAGCTGCAGACCTTCTCGTTGTATATTAGCTCCACCCGGATCTGCGGGCCACAAGCCCCCTCCTTACCAGCCAGGCAGGGGGAGGCCTTCCTGGGCACTGGGCTCCAGGAAACGCCCCACGCCCTCGGCCAAGCCTGCTCGGGCCCTGGGAGAACTGGGAACCCAGATCCCCAAAGCGCCACATTTTAGGGATGTTCTGGTCCACGCCCAAACTCCGTGTCTGCTCCCAGTCTCCATCATGGGTCGGAACCAGAAGCCTGGATCCAAATACCAGCAGGCTCTGGGGAAGTTCTGATCCAGAGTAAAACTCCTTCTCCATGATGGACCAGAACCAGAACCAGGACATGCCAGAGCGTGGGAGGGGGCGTGTAACGCAGTCCTGACCCACACTGCAAACTGGGTAGCCAGGATCTCACTTCTAAGTGTCTCGCCCTCCTGGCTCCCGCTGTATTTGTAGAATCCCAGGGCTGGAAGAGACCTCAGGAGGTCGAGTCCAGCCCAGCCCCCTGCCCAAGGCAGGACCAACCCCAACTACATCAACCCAGCCAGGGCTTTGCCAAGCTGGGACTTAAACACCTCTAGGGATGGAGATTCCACCCCCTCCCTAGGGAACCCATCCCAGTGCTTCCCCACCCTCCTAGGGAAATAGGTTTTCCTAATATCCCACCTAGACCTCTCCTACCGTAACTTGAGCCCATTGCTCCTTGCTCCGCCATCTGCCCCCACTGAGAACAGCCTCTCTCCATCCTCTTTGGAGCCCCCCTTCCGGTAATTGAAGGCTGCTCTCAAATCCCCCCTCCCTCCTCTCTCCTGCAGACTGACTAAGCCCAAATCCCTCAGCCTCGCCCCAAAGGCATTCTTCATCCTGGGCTACCCCTTCCCCTCTGGGGCACCTGGCCCCGGCCGCTGTCAGAAGGCAGGATGCTGGGCTAGGTGGACCTTGGGTCTGACCCCAACTGTCTGTTCTTAAATTCCCCTCATAGCCTCAGTGCTTGCTGCTGTGGGGCCCTGGCAACATCCACAGCAAATCTCATTTCCATCCATAGCTAATTAACACTCCTCGTTTAAAAGCCTTGACATGCATCACCAGTGTATGCTAATTAACCCTCCCCTGCTCTACCCACTAGACCCCACTCCTTTAGCTGGGACCAGAGCCCCACAAGCCTGACATCCAGCCCCCTCCCACCACTAGACAGCACCCTTCTCCCACAGCTGGGACTAGAACCCATGACTCCCAGCTCCACCTATTAGGCTCCACTCCCATTGCTATCCTTCACACAGGGGCAGCTTCCACCCTGCTGCCACGGATTGTTACTCACCTGCAGCGCCTGGGGCGAGTAGTTGTACAGCACGGCCCGGATGGCCACCTGCTCGTTCCGCACCACGGAGTAGGGCAGCCGGAGGTCGATGAAGAACTGCTTCATCACCGTGATTTCGTGCGGGTCGGCCACACAGATCCCTGCAAGGGGAAGGGAGTGCAGTCAGAGCCCGGCCCTCCTCGGATCGGATCTCCTGGCCGCCGCAGCCCGTGGCCCCCGCAGCTGTGCGGGCATGAGAGTCACACCAAGGAAATGCAGCCAGCTCTGGGGTGGAGTAGGCCTATCTCAGCTGAGCAAGGGAGGTTCCCATCTAGTGGGCAGGCCAAAGAGGAGTGACGGGGTATGTGTGAGGGGACCGTTGGCCCCTTACTAAAGCGGCAGGGCCCTGAGACTGACAGTCCCACAGAGCAAAGGGGAAGAGGTCTCCGCTCCCAGTCAGCCTGACAGGGCTGTAGCCACAGAGCCAGAGGGGCCAGAGAAGCAGCCGGGGGCTGGAGGCAGCGCAGCAGAGAGTGGAGCTGGGGCTGGAGCAGCCTGGAGCTGGGGCTGGCGAGGGAGGCTCTGGGCAGAGGGCCCTGCCCAGAGAGATGCCCCCAGCCAAGCGGCCTCACAGGCCAGACTGGGGGGGAGGTAACCCCGGCCGGGGGGCTGCCACTGGGGAGATGGGCCCTGCCCCCCAGAGCCTGAAGGCCTGTGGCCACCTCCAGAGCGTGTCCCACCTGCAGCATCCCGGTGGCTCTGCCCCACGGGGGAGCACGAGGGGAGCCCTCGAGGGCAGGGAGGTTTCTGGGTAAAGGAAGTGGCAAGGGGACTCAGAGCCTTTCGCCAGCCTGTCCCCCGGGGCCGTGTGGAAGCCAGACACGCTCCCCAGCACAGCGGGCCCATCCCCCGCTTACACACGCTGCTGGTTCGAGCCTGACCCGCACCCAGCCCCACGCCTTGGGCCCAGGCTGGGCCAGGTGGGAAAACAACTAGACTTCTCAGGGTGGGCCGGGTGAGCTCCCCCTTCCTGCCCACGGAGTGATGGCCTCAGTGGCTGCAAGCCCCTCGCTCGCCAGCCCCTCTCTGTGCCGTGGAGCGAGGGCACTGGGGCACCCCAGGGGTTGCTGGCCGCGTAGGGCACAGCAGCTGCTGGACCCAGGGGCAGGAGGCAACAGTGCTGGGTTGGGCGTGGGATTTCAGTTGGCTTTGGGCTGGCTCTGACCCCTACTGGGGCATTTCCATCGGCTCCGGGGCAGGAACCTGTGTTTGCAGAGCCAGGCATAGCTGGTTCTAGCCCCAGCTTCCCAGCCCTCGTCGCCAAGGGAATCAGAGTGTTATAAATCACAGGGCACCCCATAAATCTTCACTGGGCTAATGCACGGGATTAATGCTGTTTCAGAGAAAGGGAAACTGAGGCACAGAACGAGGGGGGTGGTGGTGATGGGTGAGAGGCAGGCAGTGTGTCCCTGCCTGAGCTGGGAATAAAAGCCAAGAGTCCTGAGGCCCAGCCTGCTGTAACCACTACCCCTTGCTCCCCTCCCAGACGTGGAAGGGAAAGATCCAGCTGTCCTGGCTTCTAGCCACTACTTTCCCCCAAAGCCAGGAGACTTGACTCCCTGTCCTCTTCTTTAACCGTATGCCCATCCTTGCGCTCTCAGCCACATCACCAGGGGACACATGGTTCCCAGCCTTACCCCGTGTCCGGGAGAGGCTCACAGCCAGCACCTCCCAGGTGGTGATGGAGTCCTCCAGGTACACCGGCACGGTTTTGGAAGCCAGCCTGGAAGACAGAGGAGTGGGACTGATTGGGGTGGGGGCTTGAGGCAGGTCCTTCTGGCTGCAGAGAGTGGACCTCCTCTGGGGAACAGATCCGGGGCTGAGTGCGAATGGAGGCAGGGCAGAGGGTGACCACGTGTCTGGTTTTCAACTGGAACGCCCAGTCAAAAAGGGATCCTGATGGTTCTGGTCAGCCTGAGCACTGGCTCCATACTCCCATTGGCTGGTTCCCGGCCAATGGGAGCCGGGGGGCGGTGCCTGTGAGCGAGAGCAGCACGCAGAACCTCCTGACTCACACACAGTCCCCCTGTGGAACTCCTTGCCAGAGGATGTTGTGAAGGCCGGGACTTTAACAGGGTTCAAAAAAGAGCTAGACAAATTGATGGAGAATTGGTCCATCAATGGCAGGAAGGGTATCCCTAGCCTCTGTCAGAAGCTGGGAATGGGCAACAGGGGAGGGATCACTGGATGATTCCCTGTTTTGTTCATTCTCTCTTGGACACCTGGCATTGGCCACCAACAGGAGACAGGATCCTGGGCCAGATGGACCCTTGGTCTGACCCTGTCTGGCCGTTCTTATGTTTTTATGTCCCTTGCTCCCTGCCTACGTGCCTGGTGGCTGCTTCCAAGGTGCCAGGACAAGCAGGGAGCCTGCCTTAGTCTCGCTGCACTGCTGACCGGGAGCTGCCCAAGGTGAGGCCATGTCCACCAGGGCAGATCTGCCCCTGAGCGTTTCTCCTCCGCCCGAGAGCGGCCTGACACGTACCCGTCCGGATCGGCCTCCTCCGGCAGCAGCTCCATCTGCCAGAGCCAGCTCTCCGCAAACTGGCTCCTGGAGACGATGTCCTCGTCCGCCAGGTACTCCCCGTCCTCTGCGACATGGCCCACGACCTGCCGGCTTGACATTTGAACGGTTGTTGCTGGGGGGGGGGAGCGAAACAGGGAGTCAGTCCTGCCCTGAGCCCAGAGATAGGTCAGCTTTGCTGTGCATCCCTGGACACAAGGGGGTGCGGATACCTGGCGTGTCACAGCCAGGCTAGTACAAGGGGTGGGTTGAACCCTGGACCAACAGTGCGAAAAAGGTGAGTTTTTCCACCTGGGGCTGGTATACTGGGGCAGGGAGTCCCTTAGGCTGTTGTTTGGCCCATTGTGACAGTTTTGCCTCCCCCCACCGCCCCGCCACCATGCGTTATGAAACTGACTTAGAATGTAAGAACGGCCAAACTGGGTCAGACCAAAGGCCCATCTAGCCCAGTGTCCTGTCTTCTGACAGTGGCCAATGCCAGATGCCTCAGTGGGAGTGAACAGAACAGGGAATCCTCACGTGATCCCTCTCCTGTCACCCATTTCCAGACAAACTGAGGCTAGGGACACCATTCCTACCCATCCTGGCTAACAGCTATTGATGGACCTAAGCTGCATGAATTTATCTAGCTCTTTTTTGAACCCTGTTAAAGTCCGAGCCCTCACAACTTCCTCTGGCAAGGAGTTCCACAGGTTGACTGTGCGCCGAGTAAAGAAAAACTTCCTTTTGTTTGTTTTAAACCTGCTGCCTATTCATTTCATTTGGTGACCCCTAGTTCTTATGTTATGGGAATAAGTAAATAACTTTTCCTCATTCATTTTTTCCACACCAGTCATGATTTTATAGACCTCTATCCTATCCCCCCTTCGTCTCCTTTTTTCTAAGCTGAAAAGTCCCAGTCTTATGGACACAAATATGCATAACTCAAAGATGCTTTGGGCAAAATACCTTATGTCACCTATCAATTTTAATGTCACACACTGCTGGATCTGTATCTCTTATTTTGGTGTCGGCATGATTCTTGTATGAAGAGTCAGAGATATGGGGTTTATGGTTTAAAATGTGCAAATGGAAGCCATCAAAGGTGTTTCCCTCAATGTCTGAGGCTATGTCTAGACTGCAGGCTTCTTTTGGAAGAAGCTTTTCCAGAAGAGATCTTCTGAAAAAACTTCTTCTGAAAGAAAGCGTCCACACTGCCAAGGTGCATCGAAAAAGCGATCTTTTTCGACAGATAGCGTCCACACTGAACGGATGCTCTTTCACATTGTAAGCTGTGATTACTATGGGCGGAATGGCCATCAGGGCACCTGTGCTTTTTCCTCTTTGCTCTTCTTGCGAATGAACTCCCTCTTCCCCGTCCACACACGCCTTTTTCCGAAAGAGCTCTCTTGGAAAAAGGCTTCTTCCTCGTAGAAAGAGGTTTACCAATGTGGGAAACCCCCCCCCCCCCCGTTCTTTCAATTTTTTTTCAAACGAACGCAATTGCAGTGTGGACGTAAGTGAAGTTTTTTCAGAAAAACAGCTGGGAACACGCAAGGGAATGAACCAGAGGCCCCAGGGAAAAACAATTTTCCCTGGCTTGGAGACTTAGCTGGAATAAGAACAGTTTTAGGGTAAATTTGTAATACGTGTTAGGACTAGCTGTGCGTATTCTCATGTTTTAAATTTGTAATCCACTCTGCGCGGCCTGTTTTCACTTGCAACCACTTAGGGCTCCGTCGACGGAGCCATGTAGATTTGTTTATGCGGCAAAGGGAAATGAAGTGGCGATTTAAATAATCGCAGCCGCCTTCCGCCCTACCCCTGCCCTGTCAGGAGCACACGGCACTTCAAAGTGCCACGCGCTGCTCGCAGGGCGGGAGGAGATGTCACACGCTCCCCAGTCCCCAGACCCTAACTGGCCTGGGGGCGGGGGGAGAGGCAGGGCCTCTGCGGGCCGGATCAACCCGCTTGGCAGGCCCTTTTGCCCACCCCTGCATTAGCTGGTAGAAGCAGGGAGCTCAAACGTCTTACAAGGACCTGCCCCTGGATCCCAGCTCTCGGAGTGCTGGCGACGCTGGCGCGCCCTACTCCCCCGGGGCAGACGGAGACGTACCTAGCAGGTAGGGTTACCAGGTAGACCCCCCCCCAAAATACCGGACACACTTGATCGTGGGTGGGGGGCAGGGGAGGACCAGCCGGGAGGGGGGCAGGGCTGGCTGGCAGGAAGGGGGTGGGAGGCGGGGCTGGCAGGGGTTGTGCGGGGCTGGACGGGAGGAGGGGGCCGAGGAAGGGGGCGGGAAGCAGAGCTGGCAGGGGGCAGGGAGGATGCAGCCACTGGCCGCAGCCGGAGTCCAACAGGCCGCGCCCCCGGCAGGCTCTTCCTCTAGTTGCCAGTAGAAGCCGGGCGGGGGCCGGGGCAGGGGCGGGTGCGGGGCTGGGAGCCACTCCCCCCGCCCAGCTTCTGCACGCAGCCAGAGGCTCCCAGCTGGGAGGCGGGGCCGTGATTGGATCTGGGAGCCTCTGGTTGTGTGCAGAAGCCAGGCGGGGGGTGTGGCTGGGAGCCCCCACCCCGCCCTGCCCCGCCCGGCTTTTGCACGCGACCACAGGGCTTCCAGCGCCAATCGCGCCCCCGGCCCCAGTCGCTCCCCCGCCCCGCCAGGTTTCCGTCCGGCGTCCGGTATTTTCTGAATTTTTCTACCGGACAGAGGGCGCAAATACTGGACTGTCTGGTAGAAAACCGGACACCTGGCAGCCCTACCTAGTAGCAGGTGCTTGGAGAAGAACACCCTCCTGTGCGCCACGAGGGGGGCTTCGAAGATGTGCCTGCAGCAGTCGAGAAAGACTCGGACGCACTCGCTGCCCTCCAGGATGTACTTGGCCCGGCGGTCGCAGGAGTAGCCCATGGGGTTCTCGTGCATGCCATCCTCGCAGCACTTCCGCAGGCGTGGGCTCGGGTACTGCCTCGCTGCGGGAAAGCAGGGCTCCCTCAGTGTGCGGCACAGCACAAGCCTGGGAGAGGGGGTGGGCAAGAGCAGCAGTGCAAAGGGGGAGGTATGTGCAAAGGGTGCAAGAGTGGGTGCAAGCAGAGGGCACGAGAGTGTGTACAAATGGTGCGAGAGTGCGTGCAAACAGAGGGTGTGAGAGGGCATGCAGATGGCGTGAGAATGCGTGCAAGCAGCGGGCACCAGAGTGTGTGCAAGCAGAGGGCATGCAAGCACAGGGTGCGAGAGTGTGTACAAATGGTGTGAGAGTGTGTGCAAGCAGAGAGCACGAGAGTGTGTGCAAGTAGAGGGCATGAGCGTGTGTGCAAATGGCACAAGAGTGTGTGCAAGCAGAGGGCACGAGAGTGCATGCAAGCAAAGGGCATGAGAGTGTGTGCAACTGGCACAAGAGTGTGTGCAAGCAGAGGGTGCGAGAGTGCGTGCAAGCAGGCGTGCCTGCCCGAGGCCGTGCAGAGGGGCCCCTACCTTTGGCAGCTTTTTTCCCCGAGATCAGGGGCGAGCGCCGGAGCCGAGTGGGCTGGGAGCAGCGGGACTCTGGCAAGAGAGAACAACACACCTCAGTGTGGTGGGGATGTGGCAGCATCTCCGCAGGGAGATGGAATTAGCCAGGCTCAACGCTGGGGCTCTCGCCTGGGCTTGGTTTCACGGCTCTCCCTGAAAAGGGGCCACTTCTGTTAGCACAGGGCTGGGGCACTGGGGTCTGTACTGACTAAGAGGGAAGAGCGGCCCCTGCTGAGCCCCCTCCCTGCTCCCTGGAGCACAGCGCCCCCTGCTGAGCCCCCTCCCTGCTCCCTGCCCCACAGCGCCCCCTGCTGATCCCCCTCCTTGCTCCCTGTAGCACAGTGCCCCCTGCTGAGCCCCCTCACTGCTTCGTGCCCCACAGCGCCGCCTGCTGATCCTCCACCCTACTCCCTGCCCCACAGTGCCTCCTGCTGAGCCCCCACCCTGATTCCTGCCCCCATAGCGCCCCCTGCTGAGCCCCTCTCTCCCTTGTAGCACCTCACCCCCTAGCACCACACTGGGGCACTGGGGTCAGCCCTGACTCGCACAGAAGAGTGCCCCTACAGAGCCCTGCCCAGCTCCCTACAACCTAATGCCCCCTGCGAGACCAGCATGGGCTATCTGTGCAGATCAGTCTCCAGCTCTGCAGATGCCCAGGGGGCTGGGCCTGTCTTCACTCCATTCCCACACGGCTTGAGCAGGGGCTCGATCCCAGGCCGCCCAGCAGAGCCCTGTGGCACGACCGGGTCACCTGCCCGCGGGGGCGTCTCAGTGCCCACGTTGGTCTGAAGCAGCAGCCCCGCGTCCGCAAACACCCCCACGTGGTCCTTGCCGCTGCCGGGCGTGCAGCCGATGTCGTTCTTCTCCACGGCGTCCCAGATCTGGAGAGACCAGAGGGGGCACGATGCAATTCCCTGCTCTTCCCTCTAACCATTAGGCACCACTACTCTCCATAAGCTGGGAAGAGAGCCTAGTAGCCCTGCTTCCCAGCCCTGCCCCCAACCTTGCCCCTACTTTAACTACTAGTGCCACTTCCCACCCAGAGTCAGGAACTGAATCCATGAGTCCTGACCCCCAGCTCCTGCTCTAACCACTACACCCCACTCCCCTCCATCACAGATGCCCCTCAGCCACGCATATAACTCATCCCTCACCCTGCTATTTCCTGCGCCAGAGGCGGCTGCAACATGAAGAGAAACTGCTGCAAGATGAGCTCTTTTCACCCTGGTAGCAGAAGGTTCTGCTTTAAGAGGCAGTGGTCCCAGGTTCGGGCCCCGGACCTGCCACCCCCCTGCCATTACACTCACCTTGGCCTGAGAGAACTTGTATTTCCTGTTTAAGACATAAACGGCTTTATCCACAGCCACCAGCCCGACCCTGGCTCCGGGATCTCCCTTCACGCGGAGGTTCATCCTCCCGCCTGGCACCTGGATGCCATTGTCTTGCTCCGTGGCACCCGTTACCTTCAGCTTCGTGGAGATAGGAGGAAAGAACTAATCAGCCATGGGGGGGGATGACTGCTGAATGTAGACACCCCCCCACCATGACCACAGGGCTCCAGAGATATGGGAGCCCCCTGCTGCCCCTGGGAAAGTGGGCATGGAACCGCTGTCCTTGGGCTGTAGAAAGACCGGTGTCGGCCACTGGAGCTAAAGGAGCGCTCTCCGGAGCAGTCGGACATAGAATCATAGGATTGGAAGGGACCTCGAGAGGACATCGAGTCCAGTCCCCTGCCCTCATGGCAGGACCAAATACTGTCTAGACCATCCCTGATAGACATTTATCTAACCTACTCTTAAATATCTCCAGAGATGGAGATTCCACAACCTCCCTGGGCAATTTATTCCAGTGTCTGACTAGCCTGACAGTTAGGAACTTTTCCTAATGTCCAACCTAAACCTCCTTGCTGCAGTTTAAGCCCATTGCTTCTTGTTCTATCCTCAGAGGCCAAGATGAACAAGTTTTCTCCTCCTCCTTATGACACCCTTTTAGATACCTGAAAACTGCTATCATGTCCCCCCTCAATCTTCTCTTTTCTAAACTAAACAAACCCAATTCCTTCAGTCTTCCCTCATAGGTCATGTTCTCTAGACCTTTAATCATTCTCGTTGCTCTTCTCTGGACCCTCTCCAATTTCTCCAGCCCCTCTCACCCCAGGGTAACTTTCATACTGAACCCTTCACTCCCGGCCCACCCTAAAGCAATGATTTAAATGCAGAAAAACTAAACTTATTTGAGTTACAGACCTGAGCAACACCAGGTAGATCTAGTGTAAATACATTGACGTACGCCCCAGAGACAAGGCCAACTCACTGTTCCCATGCAGGAGTCCTGGACGTCCAACCAGAGCGAGTCCGCCACAATCTCCTTCTGCCCCACGTGGTAGTACGCCACGATGCGGAACGACGGGATGAGGTTGGGCGTGATGGGCAGGAACATGGTCACCAGACTCTGTCCTGCCTCCCTGGCCTGTCTCCCAGCGTGAATGATCTTCCCTTTGTTCAGGATCTGGGGGGGAAGCGGGAGGCACCAGCGGTCACTGGATAAGTCCCAATGAGCCCGTTAGCACACCACACAGAGCCAGGAAGGAAACCCAGGAGGCCTAGTGCCCATCTCTAGCCACTAGACCCCACTGTTCTTCTACTGGTGGTGATGGAACCCAGGAGTCCTAGTGCCCATCTCTAGCCACTAGACCCCATTGCCCTTCCACCACTCGCCACAGGAGTCCTAGTGCCTGTCACTAGCCACTATCCACTACTGCCCTTCCACTGCTGGCAAGAGAACCTAGGAGTCCCAGTGCCTGTAACTAACCACTAGACCCTACTGCCTTTCCACAGCTGGCAACAGAACCCAGGAGTTCTGATTCCCAGCCCCCTGTTCTAACCATTAGATTCCCCTCCTCCCCCGGTGCTGGGACTAGACTCCCAGCCACCTTCCCCTGCCCTGCGGTCCCCCCGACGCTGCCCCTTACCAGGTAGGTGAAGTAGCGGATCTGCTTCTGCACCTCAGTGTTCCCGCTGCGCAGGCTGAAGCTCACGGGCAGGGCGTGGCCCGGCTGGAGCTGGGCGGTCGACACCGCGATGTGCAGGTAGTTCCCAGAGCCCCCTTGTGCCCCATAGGCTGTCAGGGCGAAGACTGCAGCGCTCTGATGCTCCTGCCGGAGGTTGGCAACCACAGTTTCCACCTGGGGGCGAGGGGGAAGGTTAGCAGACAGTCTCCACCAGAGAGACTAAAAGGGGCCAGGCCCTGACGCAGCTGGAGCCAATGGCAGACGGGCCCAGGCCTTGCAGGCACAATGTGGATTTAAGCTTCTTTGTGCCCCCTGCCTCTAGGGTCCAGACCCCAGCTTGAGTTCAGAGGAGCCTGAGATCTGCTCTGACCTCCTCTCCCCTGCCCACAACCCCTCTGGGCCGCTCGGAGCAGAGGACAGAGTGAAGCAGCCACCAAAACCCTTCCCCTAGGTGCCCCTGGCACTGAGGTGGAGAGGGCAGAAGGCAGGATGCTGTCAGCCAAGGAGGCTCATTGCTCAGCGGGGGGTGGGTGGGTCTTAGGTGGGGTGGGCAACAGAGAATCAGACCCACTGGCCGTTGGTTGGGACCGGGGACCCAAGCGATGGTCGCTCAGACCCGCCCGGGGGTCCAGTTCCAACCTCTCCCGAACATGTGGAGAACCAGCACCAGGCCCTCAGGAGCATCCCGGCCCGAGCGACGCAACAGGCACCTTCACAGACAGCTGAGAGGCATCTGCGGGGGTGTTGACCGCCAGCTGCACGGTCCCGTCGGCCTGCGTCACGCCACTGGCGCCTGTCCCGCTGCGCACGGGGATCTGGGGGGCCGGGGAACCGTCCGCGTTCACCACGGAGACCTGGGCGTCCGGAGACGGGAGAGAGGGGGGATGTGAGCTTAGTGATGGATGAAGGTGCCCAGTAGGTTTCCCTGCAGTCCGATGTTCCCGACAGACTCCCAGACCCACAGGTCTGATCTTGTCCGTTACAAGGCCTGGCTCTGCTATGCAGACATCTGCCTGGCTGTTTTCCGCCTGCTCCAGCGCCCTTGTCAAGGCTGATGAATCATGAGCCACTAAAGACTCACCAAGCAAATAGGATGCTAGGAATTATTAAAAAAGGGATAGAAAATAAGACGAAGAATATCTTACTGCCCCTATATAAAACTATAGTACGCCCACATCTTGAATACTGCATACAAATGTGGTCTCCTCACCTCAAAAAAGATATTTTGGCATTAGGAAAGGTTCAGAAAAGAGCAACTAAAATGAGTAGGGGTTTGGAACGGGTCCCTTATGTGGAGAGGCTAAAGAGACTGGGACTTTTCAGTTTAGAAAAGAGGAGACTGAAGAGATATATAAAATCATGAATGGTGCGGAGAGGGTGAATAAAAGTTATTTACTTGTTCCCATAATATAAGAACTAGAGGACACCAAATGAAATTAATGGGTAGCAGGTTTAAAACTAATAAAAGGAAGTTCTTCTTCACACATCACACAGTCAACCTGTGGAACTCCTTGCCAGAGGAGGCTGTGAAGGCTAGGACTATAACAGAGTTTAAAAAAGAGCTAGATAAATTCATGGAGGTTAGGTCCATAAAAGACTATTAGCCAGAGGGTAAGGAATGGTGTCCCTAGCCTCTGTTTGTCAAAGGCTGGAGAAGAATGGCAGGAGACAAATTGCTTGGTCATTGTCTTCAGTCCACCCCTTCTGGGGCACCTGGCACTGGCCACTGTTGGCAGACAGGATACTGGGCTGGATGGACCTTTGGTCTGACCCAGTATGGCCGTTCTTATGTTCTTAAGACTCTTATGTTCTGTGCAGCTGCCTAATAAACCCTCATGGGGGCTCAAAGCTGCCAGGCTGTGGGAGAGACATGCTCCTCCAGCCCCAGTAGCAGGGCTGGATGAAGAAAGGGGCCTTACAGCCTCCAAGTTCTGGGCCGGTCCTTCCTGGTGCAGGGAGAGGAGGCGGCTCCGTGTTCTGCCGCTCACCCCTTCCTGGCAGGACCCATGTCGCTGTGACATCTGGGAAGCACTGCACTTACCTGGAGGCTCCGCCCCCGCAGCTCCCATTGGCTGAGAATCATGCCCAATGGGAGCAGTGGGGGCGCGGCCCAAACATGAGCACGGGGTAGCCCAGGCCATGCGGAGCCTCCTGTTCCTCCCCACCCAAGGTGGGCTGCCCTGTACCCCAACCCCTGAGTGCCCTCCAGCATCCTAAGTGCCTAACTCCCCTCCAGATCCTGCACCCCAGCCCTGAGCTACTCCAGCACCCTAGCTCTATCCTAGACCCCGCATCCCAGCCTCGATCCCCCTCCTGCATCCTAACTCCTGTGCAGATCCTGCACCCCCACCCCAATTTCCTGCCCTGAGCCTGCTCCCGCACTCCAAACTCCTTGGTCCCAACCTGGAGTCCCTTCCTGCTCCCCAAATGCCTCACCCCCAACCTCACCCCACAGCCCGCACCCCCAGCCAGAGTCCTCGTCCCTCCCCAACCTTGAGCCCCCTTCCATACTCCAAACCCCTCGGCCCCACCCCCAGCACAGATCACCCACGTGCGGGATGAATTTTGTTATGTGCACCCATACGGAAGTGACGTGCAGCACGTAACCTACGTGTCGCACATCACCAGCATGTCGCACGCCATCTGCATATTGGTGGTGCGCATCACAAAATTCATTCCGCACATGGACATGGCCGCTTAGAAGGGACAGCTCCCAGGCTGTAAGGGGACTCGGTGAAGGCCGTGGTGTGAGACGCCGCTTCCTGGACTTACCACCAGGTTAAAGGGCAGCCCGGGTTTGAAGTACGCAGCGGACCGGGTGAAGAGGATTTTGTAGGGGGAGGTCACAATGCGGATCCCGGATTTCTCAGCCTCCACCATGTCGCTCCCTTGGGAATGAAGAGAAAGGCTGTTGGTCTTGGGGCCACGGCTGGGCTGGGCCTCGGGGGATTTCATGCCTGGATTTGGCACCGACTCCTGTGTGTGACCTTGCACAAGTCCCTGTGTGGCTCTGGGCCATGGAGACAGTGACCTTCCCTCTGCCTGTGAGACTGGGAACTCCTCAGGGCAGGGACTGTGTGTTGTGCAGCCCAGGGGGCCCTGATCCCAGCTGGGGCAGGGTCTGTCTCTGGCTGTGTCTGTGCAGCACCCGGCCCAATGGGGCCCTGATCCCAGCTGAGGCAGGGTCTGTCTCTCGCTGTGTCTGTGCAGCACCCGGCCCAATGGGGCCCTGATTTCAGCTGGGGCAGGGCCTATCTCTCGCTGCGTCTGTGCAGCACCCTGCCCAACGGGGCCCTGCTCCCAGCTGGAGCTCTACTGTAATATACGGAATAGTACCCCGGAGGTTTGAAAGACAACAGCGATGAGGATGAGTCCATGTTTTCCTGCTCTTCGGATACAAAGCAAACCCCACCCTTGTGCTTCCTCTGTGCCCAGCGACAGAGGCACTGGAAAGATGAGAGGTGCGCTAAGCCTGCTGGGATTAGCAGTGTATCACTTACGCTCTGCTCCGGTCTAAAAACTGAACCATCGGCCACTCCCTCACCTGTGTCCGTCAGCACAGTCACTGTCACGTAGATCGAGTGGCCGAGAATGTCGCTGAGGTTGGGAAACCTGCTTTGCAAGATTTCTTTGGTTAGCTTCGCGCTGCCTTTGCCATTCTTGATCTGAAATTGATAGGAAAATAACTGGTTTCAGTCACCTGGCCTCTTTCTTTTCTTCTTTCAGTTTTATTGCCTCCATCTAGTAATGGGCCTGTACCATTGCTAGAATATTTTTGTTTTTAATATACTTAAACAAATCATTGTTCTTAGCTCTGGAGTTTTCCCAGCTCTTTTTAGCTTCCCTTATCAGTTTTCTGCCTTCCATAACTTCTATGTTCATTGCTATCTATTTCCCCTTTTCTCCCCATATGCTATATGTTGCCAAATATAGGATGTTTGTTGTATTTGGATATCGATCCAAACTCTGCCCCTGGCCTCCCCTCTTATCTCAGATTATGAAAGCAAAGCAGATATCCCAAAAAGCTCCCCGCTCCACTACAGCCCCACCAGCGTAACCTATGCTCGGGGGCAGGGTTCTCACCGGAACTTTGTTGAGTGAGTTCACAATGCTCTTTTTCTCATTCTCCACCATCACACCAAAGAGCGCATAGGCCTGGCCTTCAACTGGCTTCCCATACAAGAACCTGTGCGGAGAACAGAGCGTGGCAGGGAGAGAAAATACTCCACATTATTCCTATATAAGCAATGGGGGAAACTGAGGCACAGAGGGGCGGGCGAGACAAGCCCAGGTCACAAAGCTTGAACCACTGGTGCTAAAGGAGTAATTCCATTTGCTGACAGCAGTAGTAGGCTGTTATCCCCTTACAGCAGCTCATGGGGGAGACACAGCCGGTAACCAATGCACTCCATTAAAAGGAGAAATAAGTGGGTTACCAAGGCAACAACCAGGTGCCTGGCGACACCAACGAATGCAGCCGGGAGCCGACCGTTAGCCTGGGGGATTCTACTTCATGCACAGAAGCTTCCCCGCCGCACGGAGCCACAGCGGGAGCGCGCGCGAGAGAGAAGGGGCACCCACCTGGCCGTAATGTCGACACTCAGCTCATTCTGGTCAACGAGGAAGAACTTGTGGGAGGGCTCCAGGATCACTTCGAAACTGGGCAGCACTGCAAAAGGCGGGGGACAGTCACCCCAGGGTGTGGGGCCACCTGGTTGGCAGGCACAAGAGGGAAGGGGACCTGGGCCCAAGGGCGGGAGAGACGCTGGCAGGAAGCCGCCGAGGGCTGAAAGCCATGGCCAAGGTAGGGTTGCTAGGTGTCTGGTATTCTACCGAACAGTCCGGTTTTTGCACTCTCTGTCCAGTAAAAAAAATTCAGAAAATACCAGACTTGTGCATTGTCCGGTATTTTCTGTTTTTCCGGCAGGACGGCAGCCTGGCGGGGGCAGGGGGAGTGGCTGGGAGGCAGGGCAGCGATCGGTGCTGGGAGCCCTCAGCTGATTGCGTCTGAGGAGGAGTGACGCCTTGGGGAGGAGGAGAAGCCCTGTCCCTGCTCCTGGGCGCTGTTCAAATGCGTTGCGGCACCGTGGTCCAGGAGAGAAGCCCACAGGTGCTTTGTGGTTGCATGTAGGCGCCTTCCAGGGGCTCTCAGTCAAACCGGACTGGGGCGGAATTTCTGCTTCTATCCACTGGGACCCCCAAAGACCTGGCTATGGGGGAGTCACCTTCCTACCCATGGTCGCCCCCCCCACCACCCTGCCATCGTGTTGCCCCGGGGTCTGCCTCTCCGTGCTTTGCAGAGCAGGCTCTGCTTCCTCCCCTTTGTTCCCAGCTTGGTGGCTCTTGGTAGTAGGATGTGTGTTCAGTGTGGGTGGGCTTTTTTTTTGCTCGACAAATTTTTAGCCCGTGTGTTCGGTATTTTTTAGGAGACCATCTGGCAACCCTAGGCCAAGGGGGTCAGGAGGGGGTCATGGCACGGATTCGGACCCCCCTGGGCTGGGTCTGTGGGGATGCTCTCCCTGTCCTCGGGAGGGCAACAGCTCGCCCCTAAGGGATGCCCCCTCTAGGACTGCTGCTTGATCAGCCTTTTTCCCAGCATGCCTTTCTCTTTCACTCATTAAGCGAGCCCGGCGGGGGCTAATTTTACACCTAGCTGCGGCTGCAGCCCTAGCTGGGGAGAGTTTGTGGCTCCTGCTGTAACCCATGTCCCTAATAGGGAGCTATCTCTTTAAGAGACCCATGGGGGGGAGGTAGGAGGGAGTAGTGTCTGGTCACTGTGGCTAGGCGGATTTAGCACCCCACCCCCAGAAGGAGTCAGCTGTGGTCGTTTGGGGTCGGCTCCAGTCCGGTCCGTCTCTGTTGCTGGGCTCAGACTCCAGGAGCCCGCAGGCAGGGCAGCCGCTTTGCGTGTGCCCTGGGTGAGCCGGGAGCCGCCGAGCCAGGAGCAGAGAGCGGCCGGTGGCCCTCGCTCTGCAGCAGGGAGTGAAGGTGTTGACCGTCTACCAGGGAACGTGGGCAGTGCTAGTTACAGCCAGGAGGACTTGGGAGGGAAATAACTTCCTCGGGGTTAGCTGTTTGCTTGGCACGTTGCTTTGATTTTAGCCAAACGGCTCCCGTTACTGTCTCCGCCGGCACGATTCTTCAGCTCCGCTTCCCATGCAGCAATGGGGAACGGGCCGTTTCTATTTTGTTGGTCTCCGGTTTTGTGTTTTCTTGGAGCAGGGCGTTCTTTAAGCCCGTCCCTTTGTGCCTTATCTGAGGTGGTGTCCACACTAGCAGGCTATTTCGAAATAACAGCGTGCGCAGCTACGCAGCAAGCCTGTTATTTCGAACTCATTTCGAAATATCGGGGCTTCTGACTCCGACTTCTGTAAGTTTCATGAGGAGTAAGGGAGAGTGATCTTCCTTCGACTTCCTGCAGGGTAGACAGCGCCTACAGACGAGTTGAGCTACTTTGACTTCAGCGATGCAATTAACATTGCTGAAGTTGCGTAGCTTAACTCGACTTTAGCCCGCAGTGTAGACGCAGCCTGCATGGTTAATCAGTGAGCTGGCTGCCTACCAGTGATCCACAGCGGAGGAAGAGTCTTCCTGGACTCCAATAGGGCATGTCTACACTAGGAAATTATTTCGAAAGAATAACTCCCAAAATAACTCTTTCGAAATAGAGTGTCCACACCACAGGGAAGCCTTGAAATTAGTCCGAGGAAATTAGTCCTTAATGTGGATGCGCTACCTCAGCTTAGAGCAGCGGGGAGTCGTTACTTTGAATGACTCGGGGGAGTCGTTATTTCGAAATAGCAGCAGCGGAGCGTCCACAAG
Source organism: Rafetus swinhoei (assembly GCA_019425775.1). Taxonomy (NCBI): domain Eukaryota; kingdom Metazoa; phylum Chordata; order Testudines; family Trionychidae; genus Rafetus; species Rafetus swinhoei. Next base: position 9,104,817 of record JAFJHL010000256.1, on the reverse strand, counting down.
ACTGCTATTTCGAAATAAGCATTATTCCCGAGGAAAGACGGAGTTGTTATTTTGAAATCACCAGCCCCTTATTTCAAAATAACGGTCGCATGGATGCTCCGCTTGTTATTTCAAAATAAGGGGAGTTATTTCGAACTAACTCCCTAGTGTAGACCTGGGCCCACTGAGGATCCCGAGAGGCAAGTGAAGAGATGGTTCAGACTCAGCATATTGTGCCGATTTGGTGACCAGACACACTAACTGAGACGTAGAGGAACTTACCCTAAGCTTCCGGGCTCTCTCAGGCTATGGCTAGACTGAAAGCTTCTTTCGGAAGAAGCTTTTCTAGAAGAGACCTTCTGAAAAAACTTCTTCCGAAAGAGAACGTCTACACAGCAAAAGTGCAACGAAAAAGCGATCTGCATTTTCGAAAGATAGCATCCACACTGAACGGACGCTATCTCGCATTTATGCTGTGATTACTATGGGCATAATGGCCACCAGGGCACCTGTGCTTTTTCTTCTTTGCTCTTCTTTCGAAAGAACTCCCTCTTCTCTGTCCACACACGCCTTTTTCCGAAAGAGCGCGTTCGGAAAAGGGCTTCTTCCTCGTAGAAAGAGGTTTACCAATGTCAGAAACCCCCCTCTGTTCTTTCATTTTTTTTTGAACGAACGCGATTGCAGTGTGGACGTAAGTGAAGTTTTTTCAGAAAAAACGGCTGTTTTTCTGAAAAAACTACAGTGTAGACATACCCTCAGTTTCTTCTTTACTGAGTTTTGAGTGGACGGAACTGTTCACGTTTTACTTTTGGGTTTCTCTTCCTGCACGTTTGTTGTAACTGGGAAGACAATGTCTGTGGGCTATGCAATAGCAATGTTATGTTGTAAAAATTGGATTATTTGTTCCTTCAGCCTAAAATTTTATAAGGTTATTTTAATTAAGTTCATTTCTTTAGTTCCTTTTGGGACTTGGATGTAGGGAGGCTGACACTGGGCCGTCCTTGCTGACAGTCCTTAGGGACTGAACTCTTGGTCTCCAACTCCAACTACTTTTCTAGGGGAGTTGGGTTGTTTTTTAAGGTACCGGAGAAGGGCAGTACAATCTAGCCCACCTAAGGTTACACTAGGATGCCTCTAGCCTCTCTCCCACCTAGCAGGGGGGACGGACCAAGGTCCTACACAGCCAGCATCCACCCCAAATCTCAAGCAACCTCGGGCTCCTCTCCCTGCTCACGCCATAGGACCGGCCCCCAAAACACCCCCGCTCAGTGCCCCAGGAGGCCTCTCCACTGTCCTATGGATGTGCCCCAAAGTTCAGCCCGCTGTGCTCAGGAGGGAATAGAAGGTACGGATGTTCTTCCTGGATCCCCAACCCAGCCAGCCAGGACCCTCCTGGCAGGGGCAGGGCAGGTACCGTATTCCTTGACTTCAAACTCCGCGGTGAAGGCCTCCTGTGGGGCATGCTCGTATTTGGAGACAATCTTCCACACGCCGCTGCTGCAAGACAAAAGCCCAGACCACTGGGTGGGGAGCTAAAGCCCGGGGCTGGGAATGGCTATTCTCTTTGTAGATCTGGGAAGGGAGTGGGGTCTACTGGTTAGAGCAGGGGGCTGGAAGTCAGGACTCCTTGCTGTGTCTTCAGTTCTTGGGAGGGCAGGAGGGTCAAGGGGTTAGAGCTGGGAGCTAGGACATCTGGGTCCTATCCTGGATCTGAGTGGAGAGTGGGTAGAGTTGCCAGGTGTCTGGTTTTCGCCCAGACAGTCCGTTATTTCTGGCCCCTGTCTGGTAAAAAAACCCAGAAAATACCGGACATGTAAAATGTTCGGTATTTTCTGTCTCGGACGGAAGGCTGGCAGGGACATTCTTCCCCTGCTGTGTCTGGCGTGGGCGGGGGGAAGCAAGGAGCGCGGGGTTTCTTAAAGGCGCAACTACCTTTTTTTTTGTTCTCCCCCCCTTTTTTTTTTGCTCAGCAACTTTTGTCTCCTTGTTTTTTTTGTTCAACCAAGTTTTGCCATGTTCGGGATTTTTGTTGAAAGCATCTGGCAAGCCTAAGAATGGGGTCTAGTGATTAGAAGGGGGCGGGGCTAGAAGTTAGGAGTTCTGGGTTCTAGTCCCAGCTCTGAAAGGAGATGAGGGGCTCGTGGGTCCTACACCCAGCCCTGCCACAGACTCCCTCAGCTCAGCTTGTCTTGGGCTCTTCGGATAAAAATCGGGCCACACTGGGAGCAGATGAGGGCGAAGCAGCTGAAAAATGTAATGAAACTTAACAATCGCTCTGGGCTTCTGGTTCCCCATCTGTGAAATGAGAATATTCGTACTTTGGCCTCTCCCTGGGGTGTTGTGACACAGGGATCCTAGGGACGGGGGAAGTTCACAAGTAAATAGGGGCACCCTTTCCTTAACATTGCGGTCCCACCAAACTGGAACCTGTGACATTAAAGGAAAAAGAAACCCTTGGGAGACAGGAATAAAAAAAGGGGAGATTGTTGTAGAGAAACTATTGGCAAGATATAATAGAACCAGATCTAGGGATGTAAAAGAGTAGTTGAATAGTCGACTGCCTAATAAGCTGAGGCTTATCGGGTAGTCGAGTTGAATACTTGCATTTCCCTCCCCCTTGCTGCCTCTATATCAGAGGTAGCAAGGGGAGGGGAGCAGGAGCCAGTGCTGGGGGGAGCCAGCTTAAAAGGCGGTTCCCCCCAGCACCATCTCTGTGGTGTGGTGGGGGACGGGGAAGTAGAGGCGCAGCACGGGAGCCAGCGCGAGAAGGGATGAAGCAGTCCCCGCTCGCGCCAGGTCCCGACTGCTGCGGCTCTGCCTTTTACATGTAGTAAGAGACGAATGACTCTTCCTGCATTTTAAAGGCAGAGCTGCAGTGGGGGTAGCCAGTGCCCCCCTTTATCAACAAATCGGGTAGTGGTAGAAATTCCATCGACTATTCGATTAGCTGACTAATCGAAATTTAACATCCCAACTACCTCCACACATCGATGTACATAAGCCACTCCCATTTAGAGTCTAAGCCACGCCCACTCTGTGAGGCGCTCTGTCCCCCTCTAGTGGTGGGGAGGACACATATGGAGATTGAGGTGCTCAGTGCAGCTGTGGCTAAGAAACGGTAGCTGAGGAAATAGAAGCTCACATATTAAGAGCCTGTTATAAACCCCCTTCCCTCGGCGGGTCTAGCTTACTTCACGATGTCGGGGATCTTGTAGCTCCTGGAGATGATGCCGGCTTGGTCCACCGAGGATACCATGTTCTTCTCGACAATAATCCCATCTGGAGTCTGAAACCAAGCACGGCAAGGAAGCAGTCGGAAACCACCGTGCAAGGCACTGTATGCGATTTGGGAGGTGCAGCTCCAGGCCAACTCACCAGCCAGCTACATCCAGGAACCTCCCTCCAGCCCCAGAGTTTCAATCCCTTTCCCCAGGGACACATTTATGTTCCGTGCACAGTTCGTTGCCTGGCTCCGCTCCAGCCTGGTTTTTCACCTTGCTGGGATGCTGCAAGTCGGATACTGTGTCTCTTCCCTCAGCCAGGGTCTCCTGTCCCAGCTGACCCAGAATCCTCCCTCAGGTGAGCTACTTGCTGGCTTTGATTCCAGCTGTGGAGCTTCTATTGGAGGTATCACCTGACTCAGGGCATCAGCTGGGAGCCTGCTGGTTAGTCCCAGGAAGGGCTGGGTCTAACTCCTCTTAAAACAGGGATGGGGAACCTAAGGCCCGGGGGGCCAGATCCGGCCCCCAGCTTGCCTGGATTTGGCCCCCAAGGCTTCCCTTCAGCATTGGGGAGCTGGTGCCAGTACTGCAGCCCTATGGCCCCCCATCCCCAGCCCACTGCTGCACCCCCTCTCTGCTCCTGTACCCTACCTCCCACCTAGTCCTCCAACCTCCCACCCTGCTCCTGCACCCTACAACCCTCCCAGACTCACCAACCCCCCACTCCCCAAGCCCACTTCCTGGCAGCCCCCTCCCACACACCGGCCCCCTCATTTTTGGCCCCACCCCAGAGCCTAGAGCCCCCCTAGGCTCTGGTCTGGGAGGGGAATGTGGGGTGTGTCTTTCCACTTCTCGGTGGGGGGCCAGCTCAGCGAGGGTTTTTTTGTTGCTTCTCACGTGTGTGCGGCCCCTGACTGATTTTTTTCTATGAGTCGGGGGCCCCTGACCCAAAAAAAGTCCCCCCTCCCCCCCGCCTTAAAGGGCCAGTCACCCTGTGACAAGCAGTGGAGCCCAGAGCTGGGCGGAGGAGGAAAGCTGGGTCAACGGAACGTGTCTTACCATGAGCTCCACAGACACCGCCTTCAAGTTGGGGTCCAACATGTGACCCACAGTGAAGAGCCGGTACCTCACTGCAGAAAGAGGAAGACAGGGTGATCAGTCGGCACAGGTGGGGGCCCTGGGGCAGTAACGGGCCAGGGACTAGCAACTACGTCTGTTTGACGTCAAAGATTAGAAGGAACCATGATGATTATCTAACCCAGAGGCTCCCAACACAGTCCCAATGCTACGGAACCCACGTCCCTGGCCGGTGGGTGTATTTTGAGAGGGTTCATCGCCTGCGCGGCTCAGAAATGTGCAGGCCTTATTCTGGAAACAAACCCGAAAAGGCTTGGGTTTGGTGCTACAATTCGAAGAGCCAATTTCTGTCCTTCTTCACATGTTCTGGGCGAGCACAGGCGACCTCTCTCAGGACAGCTGTCTGCCTGTCTGAATATATTAGTCACTAGATCAGATGGCACTCCAGAGTATGTAGCATAGCTTCTCTGGCTACTTGTTGTGCATTAGCAGTGCCTTTTTCGGCCGCGTTCCTGCCCGCCCCACCGCAGTGAAATCAGTCCTGAACACCAGGCCCACGGGGCGTCGGCAGTCGTCACCCAACACATGGCGTGCTCAGAATTAGGAGCTGCTTATGAAAACGTTGACCCCTGGATTTAGACGCTGGCACACAAGGGAGGCAGGGAAGCCCCAGCCAGAGGAACGTCGGGACCGACCTGTAGACCCAGGCGTGTAGATGGTCTTGTCTGTCTGGATGAAGATGTAGCCGCTGTGGAACGAAACCAGAACCACCTTCTCTAAGGTGAACAGGCTGCTCTTGGCTTGGAGGTAGACGTATTCCTTTGTCTGGGCATCCTTCGGCAGCAGATGAGCGGGAACCTGCATGGGGAAGCAGCGTTGTGTCGCGGGAAAAGATCTTTCATCGTGACCCAAACACTCCGCTACGGAGATTTTAGAGCCGTTAGCAGCACTGGGAAGCGACTGCTGTATTCAGACACTTGTACTAGCGCCCTGCAGGTCTGAGTGGCTAAGCCTCCTCCATGACCTACCCTCTCCTTCCCCTCACTTGGGGAAAGGTTCCCCTGGATTTAAGGGGAAAGGTTGCTATGCCGAGACCGGTCCCACAAACCATCCAGCGCTCTTCTGAGTCACCATCTTAGAAGTAGGGCCCTACCAAATTCACGGTTCATTCGGGTCAATTTCATGGTCATAGGATTTCTAAAATCGTAAGTTGCACGATTTCAGCTTTTTACATCAGAAATGTCAGGGTGTTGTATAGGGGTGTCAGCGAAAAGCTTATCGGATAGTCGACTAGTCCCTCCACGTGTTGCTTCCCCCCACCTTACTGCCTCTATCAGAGGCAGCAAGAGGGGAGTGGAAGAAGCCAGTACTGGGGGGAGCCAGCTTAAAAGCCAGTTCCCCCCAGCACCGTCTCCACAGGGGCAGGGGAGACAGGGGGGTAGCGGGGACCGGGCGCAAGCAGGGAATCAGTTGATTCCCGGCTCGTGCCCGGTGCCAGACACTGCACCTCTGCTGCCAGCTCTTAATACGTTTAAAAGGCTAAAGCGCAGTGGGGGGGACCTGGCACAAACTGGGGCAGCTGATTCCCGGCTCGTGTCGGATCCCTCCTGTTGCACACCTCTTAATCCAGACTCCCTTCAGGCTTCTCTCCCCTCCTGCAGGCGCTTAATACATTTAAAAGGCAGAGCCGCAGTGCGGTTAGCTCCCAGGCCGGCTCGCCCACGTATCAACTAATTGATTAGTCGATGGAAAATCCATCGACTAGTCGATTAGTTGATTAAACTAAATTTAACATCCCTAGTCACAAGGGTATTTGGTGTGTGGGGGGGGAGGAGGGGGGCGGTTCTGCTACCCTTACATCCACGCAGCTGCTGGCAAAGGTGCTGCCTTCAGAGCTGGGTGGCTGGAGAGTGGTGGCTGCTGGTCGGGAGCCCAGCTCTGAAGGCAGCACCGCCAACACCCGTGCCGAAATACGGCCACCCTTCTTTCTGTGCTGCTGTCAGCCTCGGTCAGCAGCTGCCACTCTCTGACTGCCCAGTGCTGAGGAACTACCGTAATCCCCTAAAATAACCTTGTTCCCCCCCTACAATTCCAATTGGAGAAACGCTGGTCTCCCCCATGAAACCTGGATAGTAAAGGGTAAAAACAAAAGCTGAATTTCATGGGGGGAGACCAGATTTCATGGTCCTTGGTGCATGTTTCATGGCCGTGACTTTGTAGGGCTCTACTGATACGAGGGAGTCAGAGCCCCCCTTCCCCAGCTAAGCTTAGCTTCCCACCAGCCTCACCTTTATTTTGGCAGAGTTCATCATGCCGTTCCCAGGGTTCAGACTGATGGTGGTCGAAACCAGGGCGCTCTTCCTCTGGGGGAAGTCGGACACGGTGATCGTCACCTCGAGCGGGCCAGAGTGGCCGTGGGCTTCCACCACGACCATCTCTTCGCTCTCCACCCGCAGGACGCTCGGGGCGATCAGGGTGCATCTGGGAAGGGAAGGGAGGAGATGGTAGAGCGGAGTCAGCCAGCCTCCGTCCCTCTCCTCCTGGGTTGCTTGGCTACCTTGACAAGCGATCTTTGCTGGTATCAGGTTAGCAACCAGGGCTTGGTGGTTGGAGGTTGGGTGGGAGACCTCCCAGGAGCTACCAGGTTTCTCTAGGAAATCTTTTTAATGGCTCAGTAGAATGGCCCCCAAACTGTGGGATGCACCCCTGTAGGGGGTGTAGAGGAACATACAGCTGGGGGCACGGGACAAGCTCCAACCTGGCACCATCCCAGCATCACTCGGCCCCCGGACCAGAGTTGCCCTCAGTTTCTACGCCAGCCAATAGGGGGTGCTCCTGGCCCCCAGTCCCGGCTCCGTGCCAGGGAGCAGCAGAGGTGACCCAGTTGCGGGAGTTCTCCTAGAGGGGGCTGCAGCGTATCTTTTCCCCTTTTCTTTTGCAACGGGAGAAGCCAACGTTACAGGGCAGCGATGTGCAAGAACCGATTATTCACTAGGGCTATTGTAAGAGCACACAACCATTGTTCTAGGTGCTGTACGAACAAAAACCCAAGAAGCTCCTGCTGCACAGATCTTACAATGGGATTATTTATTTGGAGGACCCAGAGGAGAATCGTAGATTCCTGGTGGTAGGTGCTATCGGTCCATATCACAAAGATACGGTCCGTGCCCCAGAGAGCCGGGGTACGGGTGGGGGACAGTGGTGGTTGGGTTGGAAAGTTAAGCATCTGAGTATTTGCAGGCTGCTTGCCTCGGCTTTTAAGCTTTGGCTTTGAATTTCTTGCCAATTTCAAGGGGTAAATTTCAGGGACACAAAACTCTTGCCAAGTTCTTTGCACCTTGCGAAACATTCGGTGCTTAGGACAGTCCCATTGCCACAGCCCTCTTGTGACGCAGCCTCCTGTCATGCACTCCCTCGACTTAAAGCAGTCCCACAGGCAACCCCCCTGCCTCGATTTCCCTTTTCCACGGGGCTTCAGTAACTCCTGAACCCTGTCATCCATTCACACCCTACCTCGGGGTCTGGTTTACTAAATTAACAAGCAGTTCAAAATAAAGCTCCCCAGGTGTGCGTCTCCTAGCAGGCGGCTCCCAGATTTTCCGACCTGTTGTCCCGTTCCCCCAAGGCCCCCCCTGGTTCTACGGGAGTTGACTCACACTCTACAGCCTCTGTGCTACCTGCCTAGAAATTCCCCTCTCTCCACATTCCTGCCGCTCGAAGCGCTTCATAGGGAAAGCAACGGATCTCTCTGCTCAGGTGTGCAGCCGTGGTAATTGGGGTTGGCTGGCCCCAGCCCTTGAAGCACCAGCTTCCCGGAGTCATGGGAAATGTGGGAAGCTCTCTGCTTTCACTGACATCAAATGCCAGTTTCTAGCCCGGCGCATTGGGGGACAGAAGCTTCAAAACGCAGCCCGAGCCCGGGAACCGAGAGACGAATAAAAAGAAGCCGCCGCCTGCTGGTTTTATACAAATCCTGAGCGTGTCAAACCAGTCACGTGACTTTCGGGGCCTGACTCGTGGCAGGCCATGTTTAGGGACCAGATTTGGAGTGATTTGGTGACCCTGAGTTTTAGAGCACCCCCTCTTAACATCAGGCCTCTAAAGCAAGCGTGCAGTTGGACACTTCGGATGCGTCTACACTGCGCCGGTAGCTCGAAATAAGCGGCGCCATTGGAACCACGCAAATGGCGTTGCTCATTTCGCATCAGTTTCGGAACAGCCTATTTCCACATTTGGCACTGTCTGCCCAGCACTTATTTTGAAATACAGCGCTAGTCCGAAACGTCCCCCTGCTCCTCGTGCAACGAGGTTTACAGGGATGTCAGAATAGCGCACCCGTAATATTTCGAAAGAACAGCGCGCTCAGAAGACGCAGAATAGCTATTTCGGGATACTTTCCGGTATCCCGAAATAGCGCTGCAGTGTAGACGTAGCCTTAAAAACAACATCCCCCCAACCTCCTATTGTGAGTTTTGTCCAGGATCTTTTTAAGGATACACCCCTTCCCCACACATACGCTCTGCTCCCCTCTAATCACTGCTCCAGAACCCCGAGGTTACTTACAGCGGCTGGCCATGAGACACAGCTGGCAAGCTGAGTGCAAACACAGCCAGGAGGTAGACCGCAGCTCTCCCCATCGCACCGCGAGAGGCCACTGCTCCCCGAAAGCTCCGCTTTTCCTTTGGAAGCCTCTTCCCCTTGTGAGTTCTCCCCCGGGCGGCTGAGTGGTTAATAGATAATTGCGGACGCTCCCAGACCCCCGGCACTAATTTGACCTCACTACGGGGGAGGGGGGGTTAGCGTCCCTGCCGCGCTAACGGGAAACCGCACAGGCTACAGGGTGTACTTAGTGAATTTCATTCTGGTGGGAGGTCACAGATGCATAGATTGACAGTCTGTATTTATAGCCCGAGGTACGGGATGTTTTTTGGCAAGGTGCCTCCACCCCCAGTCTAGGAGACCAGACCCTCTGCTGGCGGGATGGGCAAATTCAGGTTCTGCATCCATTCCACTGCCTACCTGTGCCTCTGGTTCTGTAACGCGGCCGTGTTTAATCTCTGTATTGCACCGAGAACTACCCCCCCCCCCCAACATTTCAGGTGGCTAAGGCAGGACATGACACTGCTCATGGCTTTGGCCCCTTCTGCCCTTGGTAGATGGAGGCGGAAGGGCCCCATTTGAGTGGCGTTGGTCAATGTTCCCTCTAATTTTTCCTATTCCCGTGCAGAATAAATTTTGTTTTGTGCACCAGTGCACGTGCATATGTGCACCACCAGTAGAAACACAGGTTGCCGGCTGTGGGCGCTCTGCTCATCAGTCTGCGCATCATTTGAATCTCTCCTGGGTGGCTGCCCAAGCACTCAGCTTACAGGGAACACTGGTGTTGCAACCTAGCCCTCGGAGTTTGCAATTCTACTCACATGCGGCTCACCCGCCCCTCCGCCAACGGCATCAGAGGGGCGGGCAGGCCACACGTGAGTGGCATTGTGAGCCCATGCACCAGGTCACAGTCAGAGCTGGCCCAAGGTACGGGCCAACCAGGCTACTGCCCGGGGCGCCCCATTGTAGGGGGCGCCGCGCGGGGCTGCAGGGTGGGTGGGGGTGGCACCGCACATGCTCCGCGTGCCCGGGGTGGGGCCATGCATGCGCCGCTAGCCCGGGGGCGGGGCCACGCATGCGCCACGCTCCCATGGGCGGGGCTACGCATGCACCGTGCACTTGGGGTGGGGCCGTGCATGCACTGGACATCCGGGAGCGGGGAGCATGCGTCATACTCCCGGGGGCGGCGCCGCGCTCCCAGGACCCAGGGCGCACAAATGGCTTGGGCCGGCCCTGGTCACAGTGCCACTGAGTGTGGGGGGGCTCCTCAAAGTGAGAGCCTGAGACAAACTGCCCCTCCGGGGGACCTGGAATATGGGAAATATAAGAAAAAAACAACAAATGGTCTGGTAGCACTTTATAGACTAACAAATCATATAGATGGTATCATGAGCTTTTGTGTGCACAGCCCACTTCTTCAGATGACTGCAGTTATGAGTTTAGGATGTGCAGACCCTAAATAGGAGAGGGGAGGGGAGGGGGGAAAAGGGGAAGGGTGGTGGGGGACAGGGAGCTAGTGGGAATTTGTAAGTATCTGAAGATTGGGCAGTTAAAACGAAGCAGATAAGAATCAAAGTCAATTGATAGTATCCTTCCTGACTTAGGAAAGTATCCTTCCTGACTTAGGAGTCTACACAAAGAGCTGTTTGCACCTTCAACGGCTATTAAGTTGATAGTGTCCCAACCAACTTTCATCATGATTGAGTCCATTAGCATGTGAATTGAATTTGCGGATGAACTCTAATTCCAATGCTTCTCTGTGGATCTGGCTTGTAGAACTGGTTTGTGACAAGACAGCTACTTGAAGATCTTTTAAACAGTGATTCGGAAGATTGAAGTGTTCCCCAATAGGTTTCTGTATGTTTCCTTTACGTATATCTGATTTGTGTCCATTGATTCTTTCCCGCAGAGACTGTCCAGTTTGTCCAATATATATAGCAGTAGGGCCATCAAATGCCAGCAATGCCCAACTGCTAATGGACTCAATCGTGATGAAAGTTGGTTGTAACAAACTAACTCGGCTACCCCTGAAGCTTGGGAAATATAAGGATGGGTGTGTGGGGGGGTGGCAAAGCGGGACAGTCCCACAAACCCCACGGAGGTTAGAGGCCTAGAACACCGGCCTTGACCTCTCCTCCATAGAATCACGGAACACTAGAGCTGGACGGGACCCCGAGAGGTCATCGAGTCCAGTCTCTGCCCTCACAGCAGGGCCAAGCATCATCTAGATCAGAGCTACTCAACTTTGGAAGCCCCCGGGACCACAATGATACTCACAGCACATGCCGAGGGCCGCAACTTGAGTGTGGTTGCATATATACGCAAATATACATGCAAATATATGCAAATAGCTTCTTTCACACTGACGGGCATGAATACAAAGATTAAGGCAAAACTACACAACACACAGGCCCCATTTAAGTCAGTTCTGCTAATATTAATAAAATGCAATATTTACCCAATTTCCAGCACTTTTAATGAGCAATGACACTCCAGGAATCTAACTACTAAAACACATATCAACAGAAATCCATTATATTGAAGACTTTTTTGTTTTGGCTCCCACCCGCAGGCCGCAAACAAACAGGCCACTGGCCGCATGTGGTCCACGGCCTGCGTGTTGAGTAGCCCTGATCTAGATCATCCCTGACAGGTGTCTGTCCAACCTGCTCTTAAACATCTCCAGTTATGGAGATTCCACAACCTCCCTAGGCAACTTATTCCAGTGTTTAACCAGCCTGACAGTTGGGAAGCTTTTCCCAATGGCCAACCTAAACTTCTCTTCTGCAATTTAAGCCCATTGCTTCTTGTTCTATCCTCAGAGGCCAAGGAGAACAATTTTTCTCTCTCCTCCTTGTAACACCCTTCTGGACATTTGAAAACCGCTATCCTGTCCCCTCTCAGTCTTTTCTTTTCTAAACTAAAAAAGCCCAATTCTTTCAGTCTCCCCTCATAGGCCATGTGTTCTAGACCTTTCATCTTTCTTGTTGCTCTTCTCTGGACCTTCTCCAGTTTCTCCACATCTTTCCTGAACTGTGGGGCCCAGAACTGGACACAATACTCCAACTGAGGCCTAAATCAATGCAGAGTAGAGCAGAAGAATGACGTCTCGTGTCTCGCTCACAAGATCACCAGACACTGACTTGCAGGGGAAATCAACCAAACTACCATCCCCGGAGCATGTTCCCTGGCAACGCAGTGAAGCGGCCCGGCTCGGTACAATCCAACCTCTTTAGTCTCTTGAGCTTGTACTTCCCCTGACAACCCTGTCTGTGCCGTGATGTCTTATATATCCTGCACCCAAGGAAGAGCCAGCACGGGGAAGAAAGTTGATCTGACACTAATCTAAGGAGCCAGGACTCCTGGGTTCTATCTCCAGCTCCGATGGGGTGGGCAGAACGGGCCTGGGTCTACTCCTAGCTGAGGGAGGGGAGGGCTGTCTAATGGTTAGAGAAGGGAATTGCAGATCAGGAGATGTGAGTTCTATTGCTAGCTTAGGGAGGGGTGGGTGCTCTATGGGTTAAAGCAAAGGATTGAGTCATCAGGGCTCCTAGGGGGGACAGTTTAAAGGTGGTGCGGGGGGCAGGGCATATGATTCTGCCCCCACCATGGGCTTGCTGTGGGATATTCACCTGGATGCTCAGAGCCAACCTTGCAAAAGCAGCTGTTTGCTTGGCACGCCTCTGGTTTGGGGTTTTTTTTTTTTTTTTTTTGCGGGGGGGCCCAGTGTGGGACACAAGGCCTGAGTTTCACAGGGGCTCAGCATCCAGAACCCAGGCCTCAGAGCTTGTATGGGGGAAGCTGAAAACAGCCCAGGCTGGGGAAAGGAAGTAGGGCTAGGAAGCTGGTCTGTGGGTAGTTTTTTGCTAACAAGGCCAGCTCCCAGGAGGAGAGTGAAAGTGGCCATGTACCGTGCATTTGGAACAGGCCCGGGGGGGCGCCCTCGTGCTCCCTGGTTCCCAGAATCCTCCTCACCAGAGAGATGATTTGGAGAAACCCCCCTAAAAACGGCTGAGTGTAAAAATTCCTCGATTTCCCCTCAGCAAACAGTGATGCAATCGAGGCCGGCAGGGCGGACAGGAACTGGCAGCACAGCTGGTATGGGATCAGGAAGTGGGGGTGGTGGAGTGGGAAAGCGTCTGGTACCTAGTGCAGCTGTGTGTCGGAATTTCCTTGCAATCTCTGCGGACGTGAGCAGGGCCGGATTAAGGGGGGGGCTAGCCAGGCAGCTGCCCGGGGCGCCAACCTATGGAGGGCGCCTGATGGCAGCTGTAAGGGGCGCAATCAGGCACCGTGCGCCCAGGACCGGGGGCCGCGCCGCACCCCTTAGAGCTGCAATCAGGTGCCACGTGCCCGATTGCAGCTGTACGCAGCGTGCCAGGGGCCGGGGGCCGCGCATGTGCCATGCGCCGGGGCGAGCAGCCGCGCATGCATCGCTGCTGCCCGGGGTGCAGGAATGGCTCGAGCCGGCCCTGGACGTGAGGTGAGGGGCATCCTGGCTTCTTAGGAAATCCCAGGGGGGGAAAAAAACTCAGCGGTTGCCTGGGCAACAAAGCAAAGTTTCTTCTGTATGTTAAAGGGGTAGGGAGTGGGGATGGGTTAGAGCAAACCCTAAGGATTCCTGGGTTCTGTTCCAGCCCTGGCAGGGAAGTTGGGTCTAGTCACGTGGTTGGGGCGGTGTTTATACTCAAACTCAGGATTCCGGGGGTCCTCAGAAGCAAGAGGATGGTGGGGTCTAGTGGTTAGTGTATAGCCTAGGACTCCTGGGTTCAATCCACACCATTAGGAGGACAGTGAGGTTGAGTGGTTAGAACAGGGACATGCGACTCCTGGGTCCTACTCCTGCCTCTTGATTGGGCTGTTTTCTAATTTACTTTCCATGCACATGGTAGGTAAGACACTTTGCATGTCCGGTGACACCTTCCTTGCCCTGGGAAGAAGAGAGGTGACTAAGTGGGCGGGTAAGCAGGCTCCGAGGTTTCTGCCACTTAAGCATCGAGCCACTGACAGATACGGGGAAGTCCTGGCTCCCAATTCTCTTCTCAGGCCACTGCCTGGCACTCCCGCTATGCCAGTGTGTTCGGGGGGGATGTAATGCACTGGCCTAGCGGGTGTGGTCGTGTTAGTCCCTAGCAGCTGACCCCCATGACTGCCCCACCAGCCTGCTACTCAGTGCTAAGGTGAGACTCAGGAGGTGCTGAGTTTGGCTCTCGGGCTCCATGGTGGCATTCCACCGGGCGAGGGCGCGGCCACCTGGCAGGGCTGGATCCAAAGGATGGAGGCTAAATACAGTAACTGGGCGGAGACTGAGAGCATCGCAGCCAACGAAGCAAGGACAAGAAGGCGTTTGTTTTCCAGCTATGACAGCTGCAAGGAAGGGCAGGTACTAGCGTATGCTCCAGCAGTCCCAGGTTCAGTTCTGCCTCTCGGTGTTGCACTAGCCACCTGGCCTGCAGGCCCTGTGCTTTGCAGATAATAGGGTGCAATTAAACCCAGTGGTAGGGCATGCAAATCAAGCAAAGATTTAAAAAAAAAGTATGCAAATCAGCATATTGCCGCAAAGCTAATGGGGCACGTCCAGATTCCCTCTGACCAATCAGAGCAGCTTCTAGCTGCTGAAGCGAAGGGCCTGCCTCTCACTGGAACGCCCGGGGCTTCTCCCCTTCTCGTGTTCCCCCTTGTTTTGCAAACTGTTCCCAGGACGTGTTGCCCAATAAATCCTCCCTGGGCCGAGTATGGAACCCAGCCGAGGTCACAGTCCAGCCGTGTGTTTGTTCAGGGACATGCACCGGTCGTCTGTGCGTGGGAGGGTCAGGGCCGTGCGGTCTGAATTGATCAGATATTGAATGATTCAACAGGAATTTTCCAGAAGCCTGTGTCCGAGGGCGCCTCGAAGCCTGCGGTCCCTGGATTGGACACGCGGCCGCTACCAGCGGGCTGGTGGCCCCGGGCCGCAAATCGCGCCTCTCGGCCCCGCTGAATTTCTTTGCCCTTCTTGCTGTAGCCACCCGTGGCAAAGGGGATAAAGCGCAGCCCTCAAGCGGCAGCCGGCCTCCGTCTCAGTGCGGTTTACAGGAGCCGTCGACAAAGGCTTCCCCTGTCGACCGATCCACGTCTTGACTCGTGTGCTGTGCCAATCAGCTGATCCAGCACAGCGCGGTGGCTGTTTTATTTTAATGAAGCCGGAGATATTTAAATCGCCTCATTGACTATGTCTGGTAGCCTATTTTACATGCCTCTGTTAGCAGAGGCATGTGGTCTAGACATACCCTCTGGGTCGGGACCCAAATATGGGTCGCCATTACATTTCAAAAGGGTCGCCAGGTGCCATTCACACATTTTTTTAATTGCCATGGGTCACCAAGTCTTCCTGAATTGTCAGAATGGGTCCCCCTCTGGAAAAGGTTGGGAACTGCTGGTAGAGGGAGGTTTTGTGCACTGTGATCCCCTTCACCCAACCCCTCAAACCCCACACCCTCTCCTGTACTCCATCCCCTACCCCAAGCTCCCTTCCCCCCCGCACTTCCATCCTAGACCCTGCACCGCCTCCATAGAAAAGTGCGGCCTTTGACCACTTACCAACATTTTAGAGTGTCCTCCCCATCACAAATTGTTCCCCACCCCTGTTTTATGGAGATGGGCTCAGGAATCGTTTTGGGGGAATGCCTGGGCTCCTTCCTCCTACCCACTTCCCCTACTTCCGGTGAAATGATTCGGGAGCTCCTTTTACGGTACTTTTCAGAAGATGCACGGAAGGGAAGCAAATCCTTTATTTCGTACATTGAAATACACCCCTTGACTTCTGCATGCAGCTCTATAGGGCCATCCCTAGGGGGACATGGAGCCTGGGACAACCCCCCACTCCTGAACCTGGGTGCAGGGCCCAGGGCAACGTCCCCACCTGTAGGCCCCGCCCCTGCCCTCTGCCCCATTCCGCCTCTGCCCCAAACCCTGCCCCTGCTTGCACCTGGTGTGGGCGGCAGCAGGGCTGGCTCCCTCACTCGCGGTGGTGGTGGGAGCTGGAGCAACCCGGCAGCCTGCTCCACCCCCACCGCCCTCTCCCAGCCCGCTGTGCTCCGCTTCTCCGTGGCAAGCGGAGTGCTCTGGGGCCGGGGGCGCTCTGCTTCCTGCTGCTGTGGTGAAGCTGAGCACAACAGGCTGGGAGAGGGAGGCAGAGCGGTGCCACTGCGGTGAGCATGGGGGCGGGGGCGACCCCAGCAGCTGCCGCGTGCTAGACCCTTAGGGAATCCCTGGGGCTGCCCTGGCCCCCCGTCCCCAGCTCTGGTTGCCCATCTCAGACAAGGTATGTTAGAAATGGAATCGATCCAGGGAAGGGAAACCAAAGGGATGAAAGGGTTAAGCTTCCCTATGAGAAGAGATTAAGCAGCCAGCGGCTCTTGGGGTGGAGAAAGCGACGGGGGAAGTGTTATTTACCCCTTCCCAGAACACAAGCGCTAGGGGGTCACCTGATGAAATGGATAGGCAGCAGGTTTGAAACCAACAAAAGGCAGCACTTCTTCACACATCATGCTGGCCAACCTGTGGAACTCCCTGCCAGGGGATCTTGCAAAAGCCCAACCTATACAGAAGTGTTTTTTTTTAAAGGAGATAAGTTCCTGGAGGATAGTTCCATCAATGGCTATTAGTCAAGCTTGGCAGGGACACAGATGCAAGCCCTGGGTATCCCTAAAATTCTGAGTGCTTGGTGCCGGGACTGGATGACACGGGATGGACCACTTGATAATCACCCTGGTCCCTTCATTCTCTTTGAAACACGCAGCATTGTTCACCCTCAGAAGACTGGATCCTGGGCTGGGGGACCATTGGCCTGACCCAGTCTGACTGTTCTTATCTTAATCCTCTTTCCACTATGGGAAAGGCATCATTAGGACAGAAAGGGTGAGATTAACCCTTTCATGGCAGGGCCACTCATCTCCCCAGAATTCTCCTGTAACAGTCAGAATTCGTGTATAGAACAGCCCGGCAGAATGGTTATGGACCAGCCTTTGTCCCCCTTGTCTGTTCAAACTGTAAACAGTCTCTCACCACGAGTATGTGCAGCGCCTGGCCCAACGGAGCCCTAAACCCAGCTGGGGCAGGGCCTGTCTCTCGCTGTGTCTGTGCAGTGCCCGGCCCAACGGGGCCCTGATCCTGGCTGGGGCTTCTAGGCACTGCTG
This sequence comes from Rafetus swinhoei, assembly GCA_019425775.1. Classification (NCBI taxonomy): domain Eukaryota; kingdom Metazoa; phylum Chordata; order Testudines; family Trionychidae; genus Rafetus; species Rafetus swinhoei. The sequence continues at coordinate 9,087,764 of JAFJHL010000256.1, read as the reverse complement.
TGGTACAAATAAATAATAACGAACATTCACTAATGAGGGCATGCCTTCTGACTTACCAAGTTAATAGTGAGAAAACTAATGACATTTTACCTGCCCATTAAACTAAATTTGCAAGGCCAGTGTGTGGCGTATGGCTGTATATTCCTTGGTGCCAGGGTCCAAGCTCCACTCCCAGCCCCCACCTGCCTTGCAAGATAATACATATTTTTTTGAAATACCGTAAAAATGGGTTGGAAAGAGTAATTGTTGGACGATTTCCCTACATTGCACAATGCTGGGGGAGGACGAGGGCTCTGGCTGGGGACGAGGGCTCTGGGGTGGAGCTGAGGATGAAGGGTTTGGGGTTGCTAGATGGGGCTGACGGGTGGGGTGGGGTGCAGAGGTGCGGTTTGGGGTGCTGGAGGGGGCTCAGGGCTGGAAAAGAGGGTTGGGGTGCAGGGGGTCAGGCTCTGGGATGGAGGGATGAGGAGTTTGGGGTGCAGGCAGGTTGCCCGGGGCTGGGGCCAGAGGAGGACTCCCCCCCGCCCTGTCCCCTCTGGCAGCTGTGAGCTCCAAGGGAGGGACCCACCGAGACCCACCCCTCCCCACCGCCCAGGCCTGCCGATGGAGGAGGAGTAAAAGGGGTGATTGCCCCGAGGCCTGGGCAATTTAAAAAGGCCCCAGGGCCCTGCCCGCTGCCACGGTAACTCTGCCTGCTGTGGGGAAAAGCCTCTCTTGATTCAAAGGGGCCTTTGACCTGCCCCATGCAGGTCCCGGGGCGGTCCAGTAGCACGTACCCCTCCCTCAGCTGCCCGGGCCTGCATGGGGAGTATCCAAAGCCTTCAGGGCTGTCCCTAGGGGGGCGTGGGGCCCAAGGCAACCCCCCTTTCACCCCAGTTCCCTGCCCCACTCCACCCCTCCCCCCAAGCCCTGCCTCTTCCGTCCCCCCTGCTCTGCCCCCTCCACCTCCCTTTACATCCCTTCCCCGAAGACCCAGCAGCCGCCTGCTCTGCTCGGCCGCCCTCTCCCCGCTGGCGCCGATCTCAGCTGCCCCTCGGCGTCCCCAATACCAGCCCGCAAGCACGACTAGTCCCCCCACTGGGGGCGGAGGGGACCATGAAACGTCCTGCAGGTGTTTAAAGGGCGAGGCGGCTGATTGCGGCCCATTCGAGTCGGTCGGCGGCTGGACTCTCCCGCGGGTTCGGGGCCCGCGAGCAAGGGGCATTTACACTGGTGGCCCTCGGGTTCTAACTGGTGCGAACGGCTCTGGGGTTATTGCTGAGACAGCGCCAGCCCCTGGCAGGCACCGGTCACAAGAGGCCCGGTCCCCAAGAGCGCATGGCGGCCTATGGCAGGCCAGTGACAGAACCCGACACCTTTTCCTTTCACCACTCCCCGGTCTGCCGAGTGGGTCCCACGAGCCCCCGGAGCCTTATGATGCTTGTTGTTAGGCAAGCCCGCCGGCTGTGTAGCCATAAGCAAATATGTTGCAATTGGATGTCTTTGGATCCGGTCCAGACCGAAGCCTTGTCCAAACACCGCTGCCAGGAAAAGGAACCTCTTACTGGAAACACCTGATAACCCGCCCTCCCCCATTAACTCCTCCTTGCTTTGCTTTTGCCCAGAGGAAGACCAAACTAGACGTGGGGAGGGTCCCTGTGGGGCGAGGCGGGGTTACACCAGCTGAGGATTTGGCCCAGAGAGCTGAAGGCCTGGTTTAGCAAGGAGGTTAACCCTTAAAATGCCAGGGTAATTGCAGCTGAAGAGGGATCGGTTAATCGGTGTCTCTGCAAATGCTACCAGGTTAGCAACCTGTTTCGAGCTTCAAAGCCACCTAAGGGATTTGGACACCCATTTGCCATGCAGCGTCTCTGAATCTCCTATGTGGCTCGGAAGATGCCAACCAGGGACTGCCACGCTGGTTTGGTGGGTCATCTACAAGAATGACCATTCCCAGATAATATAGAGACAGGTGCAAGAAACTCTAGTGTGGAGGATAGCCTGCCCCTGGGGGACATTACCTCTTACCACCCCTTGCCTTGTGCCCGGAGGCAGGACTATCATGTGGCAATGAGTTCCACAGACTAATCCCACATTATTATTTCCTGTCATCTGTTTTATGGCAGCAGCACCGGAAGGCCTTCTGGGTGCTGGGTGTTGTGCACACATACGGAGCAGGTGCAGACGATGTGGTGGCCGAACACGCCAGCGCCCTGTCTGTATTAGCACTTCCATCTGTAGCAGTGTAGATTCCCTAATGGAGCCTAGAGTAGTCCTGGTCTAGGAGATGGTTTTTGCTCCAAAGGTTTTACAGTCCAAGTGCATGGAAGAGACAGAGGAAGCTTTACGGAGCTGCCTTCGGGACTGCGAGCACTTTGCCTCCTGAAATGTCTCAGGATTTGCCCAAAGTAAAACAGTGAGTCAAAGGCAGAGTCAGGAACAGACTCCAGGAGTCTCAGCTCCGCCCCCCCATTCTAACCCAGTAGATCCCACTCCGCTCCCAGCGCTAGGATTGTAACCCAGACATCCTGACTCCCAGCACCCTTCCCATGCTAGATCTGAACTGGGGGGGTTGGGAACCCTGTCATTCCATTCTGTGGCTAGCGCTTTGCCATGGAGCAAACATAACACAACCTCAGGCCCCTAATTCCAGCTCCCCCACGTGAAAAAAAAAACCCCAATAAATTCTCGTGCCGGGAGTGAAGAAAATCTTTTGTTCCAAACTCCCCAGTTTCCTGGGCTCCTCCCCATCAGGCACTAACCCACCCAGCTGTTTGCACAAGGGCTCCTCTTACAGGGAGCTCTCAGGATAAATAGCCCTGGGGGAAGAACTTCTCCTCCTGACCCTCCTGCCATCACCATGGGGGGCTCGGCTTTCTACCTGCTGGCCGCCTTGGCCTTCTGCTTCCCGGCTGTTTGTCACAGCCAACTGTAAGTACCCCTGCGCTTCTGCCACGGTGGCGCGATTAGCCTGAGGTCCTGAAGCAGCTAAAAAGCGACATTTCCTTCTCTTCCCTGCCACGGTGTGTGGAGTGGAGACAGGCTATAGAAATTCTCTTCCTCACTCTGTCCAACCCTATTGCTCCCTCGCTCAGTTCAGAGGCTGATTTGGGGGGGTTGGAAGTTGGGATTTTTTTTTTTTAACAGAATAAACTGGATTTTGAAGTGGGTTTTGGCCACAAAAGCTCACAACACTCTATATGTTAGTCTTTAAAGTGCCACAGGACTACTTGTTGTTTTAAAAAGTTGTGTTGAAAGTTACAGACTAACACAGCTGCCCCTCTGAGACTTTTGAGTTAACCAGATGTAAACTGGGAGTACCCACCCACCTGAAATGCACTGAAATCAATGGGTGGTTTTCCCCCTTGGTTTTAGTGGACTTTGGATCAGGCCTGAAAAGCGACCGGAATCAGGTCCTATAGGGTCACTTCTAGAACTCCTTGCTCAGTTTCTACATCCGCTAGACACCCAGTGGGGCTAAATTCAGTTCGCATTGTAACTCCATTGACCAAGGGGATTGCTTGTGATGCAGAGGCAGACCACGACCCAGTTCACGTCCAAGTGGCTGATGGGCCTCCAAAGCACCATGGTCCGGCCACTGGACTGTGAGTCAGGACTCCTGGGTTCTATTTCCACTGCTGGAGGGACTGTGCCAACCAGGCCAGAGAGGTGAGAAGAGTAGTGGGAGCTCTGATGCTCTCTCAAGGGGAGATGCTTGGGTTCTAGCACAAGCTGTAGGAAGGGAGTGAAGTCTAGTGGTTAGAGCCTGGGAGGGGAGTGGTATGGTGTGACTAGGAGTCAAATCCGCTGGGCTCCTCTCTAGGCAAAAGGGTGGCACTAGGACCGCGCAGGCCGTGCAAAGGGCAGTGCATGCCACAGCGCTCCTGACCGCGTGATGGCAGCTGAGGGAATGCAGGAGGAGGCAGTATTGCCCTCTCCATGGGGCACTGGGGTCAGCATAGACGGGAAAGCTCTATCTCCTGAGCCCCCACCCTGCTGCCTGCAGCATAGCACCCCCTAGCCATGCACTGGGGCGTGACAGCCAGCACTGGCTGCCAAGGGAGAGCGCCCCCTGCTGAGCCACTGAATCTGCTCCCTGAAGCACAGCGCCCCCTAGCACCGCATTGGGGCATTGGGGTCAGCTCTGGCTGCCATGGGAGAGCGCCCCCTACTGAGCTGCTACCCTGCTCTCTGCCGCACAGTGCCCCCTAGCTGCGCACTGGGATATGGGAGTCAGCACTGCCTGCCAGGGGAGTGCGCCCCCTGCTGGACTCCTGCCCAGTGCAAGATTGAAGAATCTGGAGGCCTTGGCCTTGTGGAAATGGGGATGGGCAACGCCAGGTCCTGCCGTTGAGATTGTGTGACTGGGGAGTGTTGGGTCCTGTCCCCAGGGGATTGGAGGACCTAGGCAGTAGGGCGGAGCCAGAGAGCCAGCCCACCGCACATACCCATGTGGGGTTCCTGTCCCATGGGGCTGGGCTGGCTCTCTGCTCCAGACTGTTGGCTCTAACCAAAGCACAGTGGGCGGGGCCTCTCCCTGTTACGCCCGGGCCCTTTCCTGGTTGCCTGCCCCACGGTGGCCTATGATGGGCCAAATGAAACAATCTGGCAGGTTTATTCTGCCCCCCGGTGGACAGGTGTCCCCTCCCCCTCCCCGAGGAGCATGTTGGGTTCTCTGGGCCTGCCCCCACCAGCACAGAGTTGGAAGACAGCGCCCCCTGCTGCTCGACCACTAGCTGCAGTATGGTGCCCAGCCAGTGCCAGGACATGGGGTCAGCACTGACTCACAGAGAAGAGCGCTCCCTACTGGCTCGGTGTCCACCTGGGCGCTCGAGTTCGGTCTCACGGCAACAGAGGGTCAGGCTGTAAGACAGAGCCACCCAAAGCAATTTTCGTTTAGCGACGGGAGTGCATTATGCCCTCCACTTTTCGTGTGTGTGTGTGTGTGTGTGTGATCTGTATCGAGTATGAAAAACTCGAGTCCAGTCATCAGTCGCCCTTCACCCCCGAGTGACATACAAACAACTTGGCTGATATTTAGCAACACTTTTTCTTTCCCTCCAGGTGCATTTCCTTGTGAATTCACAACACAGTAGGTGATGTAATCAGGCAGTTATTTCTCAGGGAAGGTGGCAAATGTTGCTTCAGCACCATTGCCTGTGGGGAACTGTCTAGATTGCCAGGTGATTTAGGAGCAAAGTCAGTTGGACTTGCCAAAGGCTTGTTTACATGAACGGTTAGTTCATGGCAAATTGGGATGTAAATCTACACACACACCCCCACACACTCACACACTGCACACTGTCTGTGAGGACACTGCTGATGCATACGAATAGTTCCTGATGGCACTTTATCGTACTCTGGTTTCAAAGTGGGGAGGAATTGTTAGTGCAGGGGCCACATAGACACCGGGCAGGAGACTGGGGGAGGCTAGCCTCACGCCCGTTTGCTAGAGCTAAATGTTCGTGTAGACGAGCCTGAAACAGACATGAAACAGAATTTCCATTCTGTGGCAAATGCCCAAATGTCCTTGTGTCCCACATTGCACTGGGAAGCTGAAATTCCTTGAGAAACAAATTTTCTGAAAAGCTACTGTAGGTCAGGGTGGGCAATAATTTTTGCAGGGGGGGGCACTTCACACATTTTGGCAGTGGTTGCGGGCTGCCCCCCAAAGGGGCGGGTCTTGGGTGGAAAGGGGCTGTTCCCCCTAGGTGCCGTCAGCCCCTGGTGAGTGGGGGGCAGGAGACTTTGCATGCTCCACCACCCTCAGGCCCGGATTGGCCTGGGTTGGGGGAACGCGCAGTATCTCACCCCTGCTCCTGCCCTGCCAGGGGCGTGCGGTGCTTAAAGTGAACCACCAGCCATTTTGAACAGCTGGCCATTCCCTCTGGTGCTGCACGTCCCTGGTGGGGGGAGAAGACCTTCTGTGTGCCCCCATTCTTGATTGGCCCAGAGGCGGGGGAGCGGCAGGGCAGCCAGAGGCTGGATCCAACGGCTTAGTGGGCTGGATGCGGCCCGCGGACCCTATCATGCCTGCCCCTGGTGTAGGAACTATTGAAATGGACTCACTGAAGGGTTTTGTTTCAACGTTTTCAGTTGGATTTCTACATTCAGCACAGGAACAGCTGACCTAAGCAGGGGGTGGGAGGTTTATAGGAACAGGTTAGAGAAACACCTGTCAGGCAGGGCCCGGCTCAGGGATTCTCACAACAAACATTTTCTGGGGCCTCAGACTGTAGCCAGCAATTCTTGCGGGTGGCTGCTCTGACAAATGTTCCTCAAGGATTTAATTAGCTTTCGGGGGAGATGATAAATATGCATTTACACACGCCCAAATCATTGTGATTTATGGATGTAGGGTTTATTTTGGGCAGACTCAATAGTGAATATAATTGTTGTATTTTGGTGCCCTGGGCCCCTGTGGCTTCCCCCTGGCCCACACGGATCTCCCCAGCCCCCACTGACTCCTTCCCGACCCCTTCAAGCCCAGCGTTCAGTGATTCTATTAACTAACATTAGCATGCCGTCAAGTCGGAACGAAGCGCTGCCGCCTTATCGAAACGAAGCGCTTTTTTTCCCTCCGAAAATGTGACAAAATCGCTGCATCCCTGTGGCACGTTTTGGTTTTAATCGGTGCGTTCCGATGGAATACAGCGCCTCTAGAGACGTTCCCCTCTGCCCGCTCCATTTCCACGTGCCTAGGCTAGGTCAGCACAGCCCCCGGCGTGGCACCAGTGGCCTGAATCAGGAACTGAGATTATTCTCAGGTGGCCAGGGTGTTAGCAGCGGGGTGGTTAATCCAATCTACCTGCCGGAGCAGAAGCAGTTAGGTTGATGGAAGAATGGACGGTGGGTTATCTGCACTGAGAGAAAAACCCCTTCCATTGATGTAGGACAGTGGTCCCCAACCTTTTGGGGCTGCCGCGTGCCTGGGGCAGGGGCCGCGCATGCGCCGCGCACCCGGGGCCCAGGGTGCAAGAATGGATCGGGCCGGCCCTGGTCACTAGGCGGGCGCACATAAATGCCCCAGCGGGCGTCTGCAGAGATTGCAAGGAAATTCCGACACACAGCTGCACTAGGTACCAGGCACTTTCCCACTGTGCTGGGGACCACTGACGTAGGCGGTTTCTATGCAGCTAGGCCATTGTCGCACCCGAAGTGTAGATGTGACCGGTGTCGACCTCAGCTGGGAACTGCACTTTTCAGAGGCCATGTAAACATACCCCTGGGGCAGGAACTGTGTCTTATTGTGTTTGTACCATGCCTCAATCACTGCTGGGATTTCCAGATGCAGCTGTAAAGCAAATAACAATAAACGATCAGCCGTAGCAAGAAGCTTGGTAGAAACCCAGGCATGGAGGTCCCTTGGGTGGTGGGACTCACAACCAGCAGGGTTTTAAATACTAACAGTATGACTCACCTCAACCTTTTTGCCGTTCCCAGCTACTCCCTGATCACCCCCAACGTCCTGCGGGTGGAGAGTGAAGAGAACGTCGTGGTGGAAGCCCATGGCCTCAATGCCCCCGTGGCGGTGACGGTCACCGTGCAAGACTTCCCGCTCAGGAAGAACATTTTATACCAGGTCCAAACGGACCTGAACCCTGCCACGGGAATGATTGGCACAGCTGTCATAAAGGTGGGGAAAATCGCAGCCTCAGATCAGCCAGTGAAACAAATGCACCCAGGGCAACATTTTCAACAGTGGCCCACTTATTTTTGGCGCCTCCCGTGATTTGTCCCCCCCGTGCCAAGACGTTCGGATCCCGTCAAGGTTGGATGTGTTTCGGAAAGAGACACTCAAGCCACATATGAGCTGGAAATGTTGGGTGAACATCTAGGCCTGCATTACACAGGCAATCAGATGGGAGGATCACGTTGGGTCTCTTCTGGCCTTAACATCTATGCTGAGTGTGCCATCCTGGAATTCCCTCGCTGTCCGGGGTATTCCCCGATGAGGAGATCCACCAGTTCATGGCACTTGTGTACCAGTTAGTAAAAGGCCATGGGCCCTTATGCAGCTTCTCCATGTATTACATAAGCATGGTTAACCCCGCAAAGGTTTTTTGCTTTGAACGTCTTCTGTGGGGGTGAGGGAACCGGGAAGAACTCATGCATGCTTTTCTTCTCCCGCAGGTCCCCACCAAAGACATAAAGAAAGATTCCAAACAAAACCAGTATGTGGTGGTCCAGGCCAAGTTCCCTCAGAAAACCCTGGAAAAAGTGGTTCTGGTCCATTTCCACAGTGGATACATCTTTATCCAGACAGATAAAACCATCTACACCCCTGGGTCCACAGGTACTGCCTTCCCCGGTCTCTTCTGATGGGAGGGGTGTGACGGACCGGGCCGAGTCTGGGCACAGCTGAGGGCATCCGCTCAGGGCGAATTGCTCAAATTCGGGGCTTCTTACAGCCCCCAGACTGGTGACCTTCCCAAACAGGCCACAAACCAGTCACACCGAATGCTTCAGCAGCATGCCTGAAGCCTCACGAGCAAAACCCCTCCGACACCCCAGCAATATCCGTGCCCCAGATGGCCCCGGGCCTCATACACCGGTGGTGGGTCTTAGAACCCAATCCCACCTACCCCGAACGAGTTCTGTCCAGTTCCAAGAAACCAGCCACAGATCCCCGGTCAATTTACCCTCCGGATCTTACCCACAAATCACGCTGAGCCAATCCTTTAGCATCTAACATCTAAAGGTTTATTACTACAATAAAGAAAAGCATGAGAGTAAGGTTGCTAAAGAATCATACATTACATGCATCGAATCTCCCAGTTCTCGATGCAGGCTCTAGCAGAGATGTTATAGCTGCTGGCTTAAAAGTCCTTGTTGCGCATCCTAGATCAGGATGGGTCCACAGTTCTTTCCGGCCCTTCGATCCCTGCACTGCTGCCTCTGGGATGAAGTGCTGAGCTGAGTACCAAGCTGGAGTCGACCACATGGCATATTTATACCTCCTTTCTGGTCTCTTTTTGGCTGCAGCAGGTCACCTGGCCAGCGGCCTATCCCTGTGTTCCCTTCTGGCAGCCCTTAGGTGTCAGGCCTCATTCCCAAGGTGTGTCCTTGGCCCATTGAGTGCTATTATCCCACAGAGCCTCGCTAATTAGCATGTCCATGGGCCGGGCTTTGCCCAATGCTCAAGCACATTCAGAGAGACTTCCAGTCTCCGTACAGATTACAGATTCCTAACTCCACACACAGACATTATACAGGTATATGAAGAGCAGATACAGAATCAGAAGAAAGTAAGTTTTTGTTTGACCCCTCACATGGCCCCTTTTGTACCACTTTTGGGGCGAATACCCCCCCATGGGTGCAGCAGTGACCTGTCTGCTCCCCTCACAATCCAATAACGTGACACCCCCAACGCAAAATTGATGCAGGAAGGGATGCTAGTAACATCACTGAGGGCATCACAGGCCTTCCCATGTTTTGGTTCTGTGTCATCACATGTTCTCACCCAATGTTAGAAACAATAGTATAGAGCTGGATGAGTGTATGAGAACCCAGTTTGCCTAAAATAGGCTTCATTACTGCAAGGTCTGTCATAGCGACAACCACGTCCTTGCACCGTCTCACCAACCTAAGGTAGAACTTGGTAAGAACCACAGCTACTTGGATCTGCTTTTGCAGCATGATCCCTAAGTGTGTCAGGTGATTTTGCCCAGAGCTGAAGAAAATAGTGAATTTATCCAGGCCAGCTCTGGCAAGTCTCTGAACAACAATTAACATTGTTTGGATGCAGGTATTCTTATCCCAGATAGTGTAGGCATCTTTGCACTTAGCCACAAAGACAAAATGGTGGTGTGCCTCAGTTTCCCTTTTCACACAGCACCGTCTGGCTGGAACATTCTTTATCCTGTAAGAAGTTCCAAGACCGGTTACAAGTATTAACCATGAAATATCAACATCACAATGTCCTTTTACATACAGTCTGTCACTGGGCACATTTCCCGACAAGTTACAAGGTGTTTCCATAAGATCAGGCACATCATACATCCTTACAATTCTAGGTAAACACAGCACATTGGGTACAAAAGTTAACATCAGTAACAAGAACAATCCTATATCAGGTGTATATTGACAACATTCTCCATCAGGCCCCTTCTCTGGCTCCACACCATTACAGTTTTGGCCCTTCAGGTTTAAACTGCAAATCTTCTTTGCCAACGCAAGTCCTGCCCCTCCCCCTTGTCCTGTGGGCTCCAGGCCTGAAACCTCTGGCCTGACCAAGACAAAGGGCTGGCTGGGTGTGACTCCCTGGCTCACAATGGCCCTGGAATTCTCCCCCTTCCCCCACTCAGTGGGGTAACAGCAAGCTGTAGACTCCCAAGTCTCTCCTCTGTCCACCTCCAACCTCTGTTTCACATGGAACTGGATATCAAATTCCCTGATTGATTATGAGCGTCCACCGTGTCCAGAGATGGGAGCTTAACTGCCCTCTCCTGCATCCTAGAGAGAGTAACCACACAGCTGTTCTGCTCTGCATACTTAGCTACACAGTCCTTCTCCTGAATCTGAGACACACACTTTCCACTCTCCTCATCCACCTGGGGATAATCCTGTCCCATACACACTGACTTCCCAGCAAGCTGGTCACACACAGCCACTGGGTTATCAGCCTGCTCCAATTCTCTGTTTTGACAAGGGGGTTGGAAGCTGCTGATGTCCCAGCAGGGCTCCCCAGCTCTACCCTGTGCTTTTTGCTTTGCTTGTTGTCTGGTTGAAGACAGAGGAGCGCTGGAGAAGAAACTCCCCCCCTCCCCACTTTGCAATATTTCACCCTTCACCGTCATCCTAGTTGGGATGTCCCATTGTGTGTTAGACCCTGGAAGACAGGGTGGGCCATGGGATTGAGTGTGGGAGATGGACCTTTTCAAACCACAGCGCCTGGTTCTGCTTCATCTTGAACCAAGAGACATGTCCCCATCTGATGGCCATCCCAAGCCTGCTGGAAAGAGGGGCAGCATTTAGGCACCTAAACCATGTTGACATTCTGGGCCAAGGTGTCCAGCAAGATCCCTCCCTTCTCTCTTTATTTTCTCAGTCCTCTTCCGGATCTTCACCATGGGTCACAAACTGGAACCGTTGTCCAAGACCGTGATTGTGGAGTTTGAGGTAGGGTCGTGGAGGATTGTGGAGTTTGAGGTGGGGTTGTGGAGGATTATGGGGTTTGAGGTAGGGTCGTGGAGGTTGTGGAGTTTGAGGTGCGGTCGTGGAGGATTGTGGGGTTTGAGGTAGGGTCGTGGAGGTTGTGGAGTTTGAGGTGGGGTCGTGGAGGATTATGGGGTTTGAGGTAGGGTCGTGGAGGATTGTGGAGTTTGAGGTAGGGTCGTGGAGGATTGTGGAGTTTGAGGTGGGGTCGTGGAGGATTATGGGGTTTGAGGTAGGGTCGTGGAGGATTGTGGAGTTTGAGGTGGGGTCGTGGAGGATTATGGGGTTTGAGGTAGGGTCGTGGAGGGTTGTGGAGTTTGAGGTAGGGTCGTGGAGGATTGTGGGGTTTGAGGTGGGGTCGTGGAGGATTATGGGGTTTGAGGTAGGGTCGTGGAGGATTGTGGGGTTTGAGGTGGGGTCGTGGAGGATTGTGGGGTTTGAGGTAGGGTGAGCCTGGAGTGGGGGGAACATGTGGGCTCAGCCACTTGTCTGGGTTACATGCAGCAATTATTGTGCCTGAGGAGGCTGCATAGAACCCCGGCGGTGTGGAAGCAACGTGGTACGGCGGGGAGAAAAGCAAGTGGCTCTTTGAGGCCTCTCCATGCAAACCTCTTGTGTGCAAATTATCCTCCAGTCACGAGGGAGGCTGCAAAGTTTGCCGGGACAGCAGCCATGCAGCTGTCTGGGAAGGGCCCAGGGTTTTGCCAGGGTGTTAGTGCTGGAGCAAAGTTGCGTTGCGAGCCAGCAATGGGGATTAGAGCTCCAGGCGTTAATCCTCGGAAGGCCCTTTATGGGCTTTATGGGCCACAATGTAAAGTAAATCAGCAGCAAAATCCTGGGCAATAAGCCCGAGGGGTTTTCCTCACCTCAGCCAGCGGAGAGGAGAGAGAGCACATCTCTCCCTTCGGTTCCTCTTTGACTCAGTTTCCCCTTCCTTTGACATTCTGCCCAGAGCAACCACATAAGCAGCTGGGGGTCTTGCAATGAGGAGCAGCTGTAGCCGGCAGGGCTGCAAAGCCCTTTAGGAACATAAGAACATAAGAATGGCCATAGAGGGTCAGACCAAAGGTCCATCTGGACCAGTGTCCTGTCTTCCGACAGTGGCCAATGCCAGGTGCCCCAGAGGGAATGAACAGAACAGGGAATCATCAGGTTCAACATCTTTATTAATGACCTGGATGAGGGGGTAGGTAGCACCCTCAACAAGTTTGAGGATAACACTAAAGTAGGGGGAGAGGTAGCTATGCTGGAGGGCAGGGATAGGGTCCAGAGTGACCTAGACTGATTAGAGGATTGGGCCAAAAGAAATCTGATGAGGTTCAACAAGGACAAGTGTAGAGTCCTGCACTTGGGACGGAAGAATCCCAAGCATTGTTACAGGCTGGGGACTGACTGGCTAAGTAGCAGTTCTGCAGAAAAGGACCTGGGGGTTACAGTGGATGAGAAGCTGGATATGAGTCAACAGGGTGGTGCCCTTGTAGCCAAGAAGGCAAATGGCATATTAGGTTGCATTAGGAGGAGCATTGCCAGCAGATCTAGAGAAGTGATTATTCCCCTTTATTTGGCTCTGGTGAGGTCACATCTGGAGTCTTGTGTCCAGTTTTGGGCCCCCCACTACAGAAAGGATGTGGACACATTGGAGAGGGTTCAGTGGAGGGCGACCAAAATGATTAGGGGGCTGGAGCACATGACCTATGAGGAGAGGCTGAGGGATTTGGGTTTGTTTAGTCTGCAGAAGAGAAGAGTGAGGGGGGATTTGATAGCAGCCTTCAACTTCCTGAAGAACAAGAACAAGGGTCTCAGATTACAGTGGGGGAGGTCCAGGTTGGATATTAGGAAAAACTATTTCCCTAGGAGGGGGGTGAAGCACTGGAATGGGTTACCTAGGGAAGTGGGGGAATCTCCATCCCTAGAGGTTTTTAAGTCTCGGCTTGACAAAGCCCTGGCTGGGATGATTTAGTTGGGATTGGTCCTGCCTTGGGCAGGGGGCTGGTCTCTTCCAGCCCTATGATTCTATGATTCGAAGTGATCCCTCCCCTGTCACCCATTCCCAGCTTCTGACAAAGAGAGGCTAGGGACACTATTACTACTCTTCCTGGCTAATAGCCATTGATGGACCTAACCTCCATGAATTTATCTAGCTCTTTTTTGAACCTTGTTAAAGTTCTGGCCTTTGCAACATCCTCCGGCAAGGAGTTCCACAGGTTGACTGTGCGTTGTATGAAGAAAAACTTCCCTTTGTTTGTTTTAAACCAGCTCCCTATTGATTTCATTTGGTGACCCCTAGTTCTTGTGTTGTGGGAAGGAATAAATAACTTTTCCTTATTCACTTTCTCCACGCCAGCCGTGATTTTATAGACCTCTATCATATCATAGAATCCTAGGGTTGGAAGAGCCCTACAGAAGTCACCAAGTCCAACCCCCCTGCTAAATTAGGACCAATCTAAACTAAATCATCCCAGCCAGGGCTTTGTCAAGCTGGGACTTAAAAACCCCTAGAGATGCAGATTCCACCCCCTCCCTAGGGGAACCCATCCCAGTGCTTCCCCACCCATCTTAGTCTCCTCTTTTCCAAGCTGAAAAGTCCCAGTCTTATTAATCTCTCCTCATATGGCTGCTGTTCCAAATTCCTAATCAGTTTTGTAGCCCTTTGCAAACCTTGGCACTGGAAAAAGTTCAGATGATAGCTCCGGGTTAGGCCTGGAGTCGGTGGAGACTGTGAAATGTTCCGAACTACTAGAGTTCTTTGGGGGCCTCGCCAAGCCATCTCAGAGTGTCAGGAGAGGTGGGTAGGTTTTTCCGGTGTCTCTGGCTAGTTACATAATTCAGACCACGCAATGGAGTCCAGGTTGCATGGAGAAGCCTTCCCTAGGCCAGGAAGGTCGATGTGGCCGATGATGTTCAGAGGAAGTGGCTGCATTTTTCTCCCTAAGTTCTTTCCTCTTTTCCTCTCCAGACCCCCGAGGGCATTATTGTCAAGCAGATCCCTGTCTCTGCCCCCTTGAAAACAGGCATCTTCTCCCTGAACCATGTCTTGCCGGAGATTGTCAGGTGAGGTTACCACCAGGCGCGGCTGTAACGGGGGCTCTGCAGAAGATGGGCATGTGGAGCTGGTTGCTGTATGGTGCCCATCTAGGGTGACCATATTTTCCAAAGGGAAAATGGGACCCTGTGAGGGCCTGGCCTGAGCCCTCCCTCACCCCCTGAGCAGGTCTGGCCCGAGCCTCTCGTGCAAGCCCTGTCCCCTCTCCTCATGCGAGGCTAGGGTTGGCAGGGGGCAGGGGGCCTGCCTGTGGCTGCCATTGCGGGTCCCCCCACCCCCTGCTAGGACAGGCCTCAAAAAATGGATGTCTGGTCGCCATGGGCAACCAGGCTGTCATAGGCTGTTCCCCACTCTGGCACGATGAATGCAGAAGTGGGGGCCCACAAAAGCACCCCAAAACCTGATCTCTACAGGCTTTGGTACAAAAAGCTCCCCCAAAATCCTAATATCCAGACTTTGGAGAATAAAAACTGCTGCCACCTCCCAAGTATTCCAAAGAAAAAACCAGGGAAGAAGAGGTCAGCCCAAGCTCTTTTCCCCAAAAAGCTTGAAAAAGAAAAGAGAAAATACAAGCTGCAGTCTGTGGTAGCTGTCCTCTAGTCAGAGGCCTGCAGATATCCACAGACAGATTTTCCAGGACACAGAAATGAACCAATACCAGGTTAATTAAAAAAAAAAGAAACAAACTTTTATTATCAAAACCAAACCACAGTTACAAGCACAGTTGGAATGGCTAGATGGTAAGAGCCACCAATTAATATACTCATGGGGGGATCCCCCCATGCAGGAGTGGCCCGTGACTATAGGCCAACTTGGCCGTCGCCTAGGGCGCCACCTTCAACGGGGCGCCCGATGATGACGTCCCGGGGTGCCCGATGATGACGTCACTCCATTGACAGCCGTGCAGGCAGGGGCACCGATCGCACGTTCCACCTGGGGAGCGAGCTGCCGCAACCCGCCTCAGGCCGCTCCTGCCCCCATGGGCCAAAACTTAGTTACAAAAAGAGAGGAAAACCCATTTCTAACAGCACAGACATCAGATCCAAATTCCCAAACCAGAAAACAATAAAACCTGACGGATTTATCTAGACTTTACCCTACTTAGACATTATGAAGAGTCTTTTTCTTGGAGAGACATATCTTCTGTCTCCCTCAGTATCTAGAGAGCAAACTGGCTCAGAGACAAAGGGGGGAAAAGTTAAAAATTCCTTTGTCTCAGTTTGGAGTCACTACCTGCCTTACCATTGGCTGACCAGATACCTGGCTAGGTTAACCCCTTAGTCCCCAGGCTGCTGGCCATCCCTCATGCATCCCACAGGCTAATGAGCGGGCCACAAGGTTGTCGTAACCAAGATGGTCTCCCGGGCTCGGGTAGTGTTGCCAACTGCGCTTGCGCCCCTAGAATTTGTGGAGTGTGCCGGCTGCACCGTAGGAACACTTTGCTTGGCTGCAGGGGAAGCAACTGGCTCTCCCAGTCAGTGATGTGTGCAATCTGCACACCCCTCCCGGCACAAGGTCTGGCTTTACGTGTGTGTCACGTGAGTAAAACTGGTTGGAAAAAAATATGCAGCCAGAAACCAGCTGAATCTGACAACCTGCCTGTGAGCAACAGTAAACAAATGTCTCGTGGGCCATGCTTAGAACCGTGATGGGTCGCATGCTCCTATAACCCACACCCCTAGTGTAGGTCACTGTCCCATGCAGTGACACTTAGACCACTTACAGCCAGAGCTACGAACAAGGGAGCTCTACAGCCCCAGGTCTAAGCCATCTGGCTTTCTAGCTCAAGCTGTAGCAGTCCCTATGTTGAGGTCCTAGGTTCAAATCTCCCTGCTAGTGGTTACCCTACCTACTCTTGGCCCACCCCCTAGTTCTTCTTCTGGAGGCATTTCTAAGTGATGTGAAGAAACCAAACACTCCTGCCACATATCCAGTCTTGGTGTAACTTGTTTTTTATATTTTATAGTTTTGATGGATACAAAATCATGTTTATTTGTAGGCATTTATTTTCAATTCTGATCACGTCAAATGTGCACCGTCATGGGGTGTTAGCATCCCTCATTCTGACTGATATCAATTTAAATGTCCACAAGTGAGGGAAAACATGGGGATCAGACCACAGCGGCGGGGCCTGGCAGTAATTATTTAATGATAACAGACACTGAGATCAAAATGGCGAACGCTTTACAGCCATTGAAACACAATGTACAAGGCATTAAGCCTTAAATCAAACTGTGATAAATTCTTAAGTGGCATTTTTCTGATTTTGCCGCTCTGTACATTTCAAGATGACCGATGGAAATGTTTTTCTGTCGGTTTCTGGGTGCACGGTAAAATCAATGACGTTTGTCGATAAAAAAACTAATTTTTCCAAGTCAACGCAGACACCAGAATGAAACTCCACTGACTTCCTGGCCATGCCTCCTGATTTATGCCAGAGCACGTGAAGGCAGGATCAGGTCTTGTTGGGTTGTTTTTCAAAGGCGCTGAACACCCTAGCTCCCATTCGGTGGGATTAATGAATGCTCCACTACTGGGAACATAGTCGTACTGTACTCCTCCATGCGTCATTTAATGAATAAGAACATAAGAATGGCCATACTGGGTCAGATCAAAGATCTGTCTAGCCCAGTGAGTGGCCAATGCCAGAGGCTTCAGAGAGAATGAACAGAGTGTAGAAGTAAAGACTTCACTCAGTTTACGCGGCTAAACAGACAGTTTTATTGGCCAATAAAAGCAAAGTGAGCCAAACGTGGTCCAAGCAAAGCCGGGCCCCATGAGGCTGCTAATACAATCAATCCTAGTATCTTTATACCCTTAACCAAACAGTCTGACGTCAGGGCATCCAATTACAGAAATAGTCAATTAGACTAGGAAAAACAAAGCCTTATCAACAAGATGGCGGACAGGTACGAGGGAGTACCTCTCCTGTCTGAACCAGCCCAATTAACACATTCCAATAGCACATCTGCCTTGGCCTGGCACATGGGGTGATAGAAAGTTCACTCTGGCCTACGTGCAAAGGCAAAAAGCTGAAATGGTTTCTGCTATACAAGATGGCTTCTAGCTAAACATAAAATGGTTTCTACAAGAGCAAGCAATCACCAATGGAGCCATCCTCCTGTTGCCCATTCCCAGCTTCTGGCAAACAGTAAAACTGGCCTGGCGTTTCCATCTGGTGGGATCTAAGTTTCCTGAAGTTTGGGGGGTTTTGGATTAGGGGTTTGGTCCAAGCAGACAGTAGAAACAAGTGCCAGCCACAAAGTTTAGATACAAGTTTGGCCAAAGGTTGGGAGGGTCGAATGTTTTGTTCTGAGCCCCACCTCTAGTTCTGGTTCATGAAAACATCAAGGGGCAGGGGGAAAAATACTTGCCCTAGGTTCCCGGTGGTTGGCTGCCCTGAAGAAGGCTTGGGTTCCATATACGGCTCAGATTTAGCTTCCAGAGCCAATAAAATTACCTGGAGAAACAAATGAGGCAGCTGGACCTTGTGAACTGTGTGTGTTCATTGCAATCAATACTCCTTCTTATTTCCTTCCTCCAGCCTGGGGACCTGGAAGATCGTGGCCAGGTATGAAGATTCCCCTCAGCAGAGCTTCAGTGCGCAGTTTGACGTGAAGGAGTATGGTAAGAACCCAGCTCCCACGGCACCCAGGCTCAGGGAGTGGTCCTGGCCCCACGGTGGAGCCCGTGCCCCATTTTCCTCGGCTTTGCTAGCTCTGTCCTACACGCCCCAGCTTCTCCTCTTGTTTCTCCAGTGTTGCCGAGTTTCGAAGTCATCTTGGAACCATCTGAGAAGTTCTTGTACATCGATAGCGAGGAAGACTTCAGGGTTTCTATCGCTGCAAGGTGGGTCTGGGAGTGGGTGGAAGGGATCATCTGGCAGGGGTAGCAACTACAGGTTTTGGTGCGGAAAGAAACCAAAGTCTTGCGCCACGCTAGGAATGTTTTCCACTACATGCTCTTTCCCCCCGCAGGAAGACTGCTCCTTTTCCATGGAAAATTCTGATTTTTTTTTCATCCAAAAACCGATGCCTAAAAACAGGAAAAAATTACCTGTAAACCTGGTGATTGGGAAATGGTGCCTCAGGGAGTTGTTGTTTGAATGCTTCATTCTCCCATTCTTCTCCAGGGGCTGGGCCAGCTCTTAAACTCCCATGATGCACCATAGCCATAGGACTGCTAAGATGGTCCACGTCTCCTTACCATGGTGGATCATGGGAGATGTAGACCAACCAAGGAGCCGACCCTATAGAGGAAAATGGTAGCATTTAGCAGTGGGTTTCCTTAAGGCTCCTCTTACCCATCCTTATCTCCTCCAGGTACCTATATGGGAAAAAACTACACGGCACGGCCTTTGTCCTCTTTGGGGTGAAGCTGGATGATGAGAAGAGGAGCATCCCGCAGTCTCTCAAGAGAATTGCGGTAATTCCCGTTCTCGGCTGGGGGAGATTCATACCGCCTGGGGCACTGTGTGGGTGAGGCCATGAAACTCTCCCTCCCTTTTCTAGATAACAGATGGCGAGGGGGAAGCCACGCTGACCAGAGAGATGCTGCGGGCCCGGTTTGCAAACCCACGGGAACTGATCGGCCATTCACTCTACGTCTCGGTCACGGTGTTGACAGATACTGGTGAGTATCGGCGCTAGGGGCAAAGCCAAGTGTTCTGAACCGGTGCGCCATTTGGCACTGGAACAGTTGATCTGCTTGGCCTGGGCGTCCGGTGCCTTAGGCAAGAGAAGGCTTTGACTTCCCTAACCGCCAGCCTGGTCACACCCGCACCCCGTCCCCAGCGCGCCTAATTTAGGCGTCTTGGGGGTGGAGTGTTGCTGCCCCCACTGCCTGCCCTCCGGGTGCTCCTGGCCTGGGAAACTGGAACCACCTCCTCTGTGGGGGATGGACTAGCTGACTTCTTGAGGTCCTTTCTGAGGCAGGATTATGTATGCCTAGACCTGAGGTGGGCAAAATTTTTGACCGGGGGCCACTTCAGAGCCTCAGGTGGAAGGGGCGGGGCCAGGACACCTCCGTGCTTCCCCACCCACAGAACCTGATTGGTCTGAGGGTGGGGGAGCTGCAAAGTCTTCCCCCTCCCCGCCCCCCCGAGAGCTGCCAGCTGTTCTGAACAGCTGGCAGTTCCCTCTAGGTCCCTGTGCCTCTGGTGGTGGGAGGAGACTTCACATGCTCCCCCCTGCTGCCCCCAGGCCAATCAGGGCTTGGGGGTGGGGCTAAGTGTGCAAAGTCTCCTCCCGCCCTGCCCGGAGCGTACGCCTCTAAGCGCCACGCACTCCTGGCAGGGCGGGGGCAGGGTGGGAGGAGATTTCACGCGCTTCCCCCTGCCCCCTGGTCCTGAATGGCCTGCGGCCGGGCCTCCGCGGGCCGGATCAACTTGCTTGGTGGGCCGGATCCGGCCCGCAGAGGCCCTTTTGCCCACTCCTGGCCCAGACTGTCCTGTGAGCTGACTCGGAGCGGATGATGCTAAACTGGAGGGAGAGGTAGAAGAAATTAGTGGCTGAAACCCTCTGCCATTGCATGGATGTAGCAGCTGGCCCAAGTAATCCATCATCTGTGGGCTCTCCCCCATACAACCAATGACTTTATAGCATGCAAATTAACTGTAGAGCAAAGGTGGTGATTGGACCATGGAGTTGTATCTGATACCATAATTACAAGCGGTTAGGGCAGTGGTCCCCAACCTTTCGGGGCTGCCTGGCACCCAGGGGCGGGGCCACTCATGCGCCGGGCATCCGGGGCGGTGCTGCCCACGCGCCCTGTGCCCGGGGCTGGCACCGCACATGTGCCGCGCACCCGGGGCAGGGACCACCCATACGCCCACATGCCCGGGGCCGGCACCGCGCATGTGCCGCGCGCCGGGGGTGGGGCCGGCCCAGTTGATTTGGCGGGCGCCATGGCACCCACGGGCACCGCATTGGGGACCACTGGGTTAGGGCACATGGCACATCCCTTCCTGGAACGGCATAAATTCAGAATGGCTGGGAACTTAAAATCAGCTGGTAACAGACTGCGACTCCCAGGGATGAGTGAACCTGGTGACGCTGTAAATAAAAAGAGCCCGTCTCTTGCTTAGATAGCGTCTTCCATCACTTTACACAGATTCAACAGACATTCTAGGCTTCAGAGTGGTACATGGCCACAGTGACAGTCCTGGAATCGTGTTACACCCCCATACCCACACACCTAGGGCTCTCTCTCTTCCTCAGAGACTTTGTTTTTGTTCTTTCTTGTTGCTTCTTTGAAAGCTAAAGTGAGTCATTTTAGCATGAAAGAGACTGATTCTGTTTTCACTGCTACAGAATCACTGACTACAGGGGAATGATTCCTGGTTTATATTGACATAAGAACACAATCAGGCTCAACAGCCTGCAGTAATGCCTACCCTAAACATGCAAAAATCACAAGTCAATCCCCTGCTCCCAAAATCGTGAGATCATATTGAAAATCATGAGCTTTTAAAAAAAATAATAAAATGTGGGTGCTTTTTTCTTTCCCGCCTGGCTTTTGAGGCATTAGGTCATACTTGGGACATGTTTTCAAGCTTTTTTTTTTTTTTTTTTCCTGCAATCGGGAGGGTTAGAAACCTACTTCCTGTTTTAAATGACAGCTGAAATTCTCTGCCATATGGTGAATCTCGCAGGGCAGGCTGGAAGCCAAGGGATTAAAACAGGAGATTCACACTAAAATCGCAAGAACCAGCAGCCCTGAATCAGCACCTGAGTGTGACTCATTTCTTGTGTTTTATCCTGGACCTAAAGGGTACGTCGACACAGCAGCGTTATTTCGGAATAACGGACGTTGTTCCGAAACAACAAAGGGCGGATCTACACTGCCAGCCTTTATTTCGAAATAACAGCAAGCTGGAGGACTTTGGACTCTGACTCCTGTACCCCTCATTTCACAAGGAGTGAGGGAAGTCGAAAGGAGAGTGTTCTTCCTTCGACCTCCTGCTGTGTAGACAGCGCCTACAGCCGAGCGAAGCTATTTTGACTTCAGCGACGCAATTGACACAGCTGAAGTTGTGTAGCTGAATTCGACTTTAGCCCTGTTGTGTAGACGCGCTCAAAGGGACAAAAATCTCTACTCCCTAGCTCAGTTTGAATTGAGCCGTGTGCTTCTCTCCGCAGGCAGCGACATGGTGGAAGCCGAGAGAACCGGAATTAACATCGTGGAGTCTCCCTATCAGATCCTCTTCACAAAAACACCCAAGTACTTCAAGCCAGGGATGCCCTTTGAACTCATGGTAATAGCTGGTCTTCTGGCTCATGCCCCAGTTGCTGAGGGGTATCAACAGGGAGGACGACGGCTAATAGGGAGATGAGGGTGGTATAAGGACTTTGAATAGAACAGAACCAAAAGGCCATAGTCGGGCCTCATTTTCACCAAATGAATTCTGGTGTGAGTCCGCTAAATCACTCTAGATTTACACTGGCATAACAAGAGCTGGCTCTAGCTAATGCAAGGAGCTGACAGATTTGCCCCAATCGGCCCCTTCCAGGATTGAACTCACAAGTGTAGGTTTAGCAGGCCAATGCTCAAACCACTGATCTATCCCTCCCCCAAGCTATTGAGCTCATGCCACCTTGCTACAGGTGTGGCCCAAAATGTGCCACAGGGTTTCTCATGGACGCGGGATGCTGTTTCTGGGTCTGTGGTGCTCCAGTTGGGCAGAAATCGGGGGCCAGATGTTCCCAGAGGTGCTGACTTTCTGATTTCCTGGTGGGGTCGGGCTCAGCCCCTGCTTCGTTCCAGGACCTGCCCTGTTCCACCTTTTGCCCCCAAGGACCTACCCCTGCCCCAGGGCAGCTGCCCCCTTTGCCCTCCCTCATCAACGGCTCTGACCCTGTGACTGTGTAAAGCCAATAGACCGGGGTCATTGACAGGCCGGAGCGAAGCTGGGATGTCTGAAGTTATATGCATGAGTCTTCTGCATGAGCTAAAAGCCACACCGAATGTAGCTAAGGCTTTTAGCAGACTCATTAGTGGCTAAGTGGTGTAGGGGGACGAGGTGCCATACCCAGGAAGCACAGCTTACAACTGCAGCCAAGACATACCCTAGTCAGAGTGCGAAAACTTGAATTAACCTCCGAGTCGAGGATCCTTGTAAACCACTGGGTGTTAGCACCACAAATCCGTCTCCCTAGCTCCCTTATGTAAAGAGCATCCAGAGACTCAAGAACTATTTGGAAGTCCTGACTAACTCCAATCAGTTCTACTTCCAGCTGCCTCTTCAGTGTAAATTGTGAGGCAGTGATCGTGTTTGGCATAGATGGGCCACTGCCTTATTTGCCTGGGGGCCAAAACATGGAAAGAAATGAATTTCCTCAAGGGCTGACATGAATCAGTTTATTCTTCATTTGTGTAGGTCAGGGTGTTACAAAAGTGTAAGCTGAACTTCGGAGCAGGGCTGACGTGGTTTCTGTGTGTGTGCGCGCATAGTTTTTAGAAGGTGTGTGCATTTCATGGTGTGAAGCAGCCAAGCATTAAGACCCCATTCCTCAGAGTTATTTAGGTGCCTAACTCCCATTGAAGTCCTAGGCCCCTAAATACCTTGGAGGCTGTGGACCTGAGATGCTTTGCAGGCAATTTGATTTGACGTTAGGCTGCAGGGAGTACGGCACTTTTTATTTGACACATCCCATTGAATCATGCCTTTCAGGTCTATGTCACTAACCCCGATGGCTCTCCAGCCCCTCGTGTCCCAGTAAAGGCCGAACAATTCCAGTCACAAGGTTCAACCCAGGGAGATGGAACCGCTAAGCTGATTATAAACATGCCCGGGAACGAGAAACAGGTTCACATCACGGTGAGTAACCTTCGAAGACTGAGCCTGAGTTAAGTAGCATTTGCAGCAGGGGGAAATGCTCTCTTAGTGGCATTCTCTTCCCTCCCAGGCACCATGCAGAAGGATAGCTGAACTCTGTGCATCCCACCTGTGCCAGGGGTCAGTCTCATGTATGCCATTTAGTTTTGGTGATGCCCCCTTCGTCACGTAACTGATACTCCACAGTGGGGCCAGAAGAGATCCCAGAAAACACTGACATGGGCATAAGCAGGGCCAGATTATTCCCCCCACTCACACGGAAGGTGCCCATCATGCAGCAAAGGAGCCGAATAGACCGGTGGTTCCTAACCGCCTGTCTGCGGACCGGTGCTGGTCCGTGCACCGCTGGCTGCTGGTCCGCGGCGGCTACCGCAGCTGAAACCAGCTGTTTGCCAGACACGGGGGGCGGGGCTGGGGAGAAGCACGTGATGAGCTGCAAGGTGGGTCTGGTTGTAGCTTCTGCCCCCTCCCTTCCTTTAGCGCACCTGCAAGGTAGCCTGGGTGCTGGGGAGCCCCCACCTCCCCTGTGCATGGCCCAAACAGGCAGCCCCCATGCCTGCGCTTTCCCAACACATGTGCTACATAGTCTCGGCCTTGTCCCCACCCCCTTCCGGGCTTCCTTGCTCGGCACCTGCGCGGTGGCGTCGCTCCTGTGAGGGGAGGGGAGTGACGATCGCTGCCGTGACATCCGCCCCCGTCTCCCTTCTTCAGCCTCGGGAAGACAAAAAGTAAAAAAGTAATGGCAGGGCGGGACCCTGCAAGGAGTGAGTGTGTGTGTGAATATGTGTGTGTGTGAGACAAACTGCTAGAGGCGGGACCAGCAACATTTTATTTGCATATTCACTACATTATACATGCAAATACGCAAATAAAATGGTACTGGTCCGCCAACAGTTTGTGAATGGGTTTGCCGGTTGGGACCCCCCCCACTCTAGACAATGCACCGCTGCTTAGCGCGCAGCCCCGGTGAGGCGACACCAGCCTCAAGCTATGAAGCCTGAGAGAACCGGCCGCTTGAGAGAGTCCGAGAGGGTCACCCCTCGCCCCTCCTGCAAGGGGCAGGCCGGTCTCCTCTGTTTAGGGAGGTTCTCTGACAGTCCGGAAATCTGGGGCCCTGGCAGGGCTGTGCTGAAGCTACAGGCCAATTCTAAGTGGCTCTTTGCATTTCTCTGAGGTGCCACGCCCAGAATGGCTGTTAGCGGCACGCTCCCGCAGTGGTGGCATCTCGAGGTAGCTTGCTTTGCTATTGCCCATAGCGTGATGGGGCTATAGACGCTGGTCTCCCCCCCAGATTCAGCCAAGACTTTATCTCCACCTCCCCTGCAGGTCAAAACTGCGCACCCCAACCTCCCGCCGAACCGCCAGGCCGAGAAGACCATGGTGGCTGAAGCCTATGAGACCCAGGGAGACTCTAAAAACTTTCTCCATCTGGCGGTGACGGCATCCGAGCTCAAACCTGGAGACAACTTACCTGTGAATTTCCACCTGAAGAGCAACAATGCAGATGTTCTGAACAACCTTAACTATTTCACCTACATAGTAAGTCGGGTGTTCCTGGGCACTGGCATCTCCTGGAGCTTCGGCATCATCTGAGTTCCCCCCCCTCCTTTAATATTTGTGAAGGGAGAACCTGTAGTGGAGAATTCTTCCCAGCCAGGCAGTACAGTGGGGTGGGAATGAAATAAAGTCACTCCTTCCCCACTTCTGGTGACTGACTCCAGCCCCCGGATAATCAGCAGAGCACACTTCCTACAGGAGCTGGAGACGGGGGCCAGATCTTGCTCACCGTGCCGTTTCATCCGGCCTGCAGCCCGCCCTGCCGCGCCCCCGTCCCCAGGCCAATTCGGGGCGTGCAAAGGCTTCTGCCTCCAGCAGGGGCGCACGGTGCCAGAGAGAACCACCAGCTGTTCAAAACGGCTGGTGATTCCCTCTGGGTGCTGCGCTGCCCTGGCAGGGCAGGGGAAGAGGGGGAGACCTCCTGTGCTCCCCCGCCCCACAGGGGAGCACGCAAAGTCTCTTCCCCCCACCCCACATGCTGTACCTAGAGGGACCCGCCCCTTCCATCTGAGGCCCCGCCCCTTCTGCCTAAGGCCCTGCCTCTTCCAGGACCGGCCAGTGACCACTATCAACACTTGTGAAGTGGCCCCCCCTACAAAAATTAATGCCCACCCCTGATCTAGGAGTTCTCACAACCACCCTTCCACACTTGCCACTTAATCGAACTTCCTCTTTGAGCGTCCGATGGAACCAGGAGTCTTGACTCCTCCCCTGGGCACTCACCACTAGACCATATTTCCTCTTAGAACTGAGGTTAGAGAGTCCTAGCGCTCAAGTCCCTGCCCTAAACACTAGACTTCAATGCTACTTTTTCAACAGAATAGGAGGTCAACGCTGTTATTTCTAGAGCCAGATAAATCACGTAATAAAGTCGCCCTCGAGTGCTGCTATGAAGTGTGTTAGGTGGGAGGGGATGGGGCACAGGAGGGGTGGTCTGTGTTGGTGAAACACACTCAGATTTGGGACCCAGTGTTGGTGAATATTAGTGCCGCCATGTCTCGATCCTAGTGCTGTGACACATGGATTTTAGCTTATTTCCCTCCCCCCCCCCCAGATGCCAATGCCTCCCTGAAACGTTGCAAGTGACGGTCTCTTACTACAGGTGGATGTGATGATTCACAGAATCTGAATCACTCCTTGGGTTCCCCATTGGGATCTGTAACGACCCACGTCTCATGTTTCCCCCGTTAGATCCTGAACAAAGGGAAGATCATCCGTGTAGGGAGACAAGCCAGGCAGGCGGGACAAAATCTGGTGACCATGTCCCTGCCCATCACGCCCGACCTCATCCCGTCGTTCCGCATCGTGGGGTACTACCAAGTAGGATTTTCGGAGATTGTAGCAGACTCGGTCTGGCTGGACATCAAGGACACTTGCATGGGAACGGTAGGTTGATATTTAAGGGGTCCGTCCACATCTTCTACATAGAATCGTAGAAGGTGAGGGCTGGAAGAGACCTCAGGAGTCATCAAGTCCAACCCCCTGCTCCAAGCAGGACCACCCCCACCTCAATCATCCCAGCCAGCGCTTTGTTAATTCCTGGGAAGGTGTTAGTATGGGGGGGAGTTTTTCTTAGCCTGAAAATACCGATTAATTTTCTCAAAAAGGGACTCTAAACGTGGCACCGTGGGCTTCTCAGTGGTGGTCTCCCAACACATTCCGGTTCAGATTTGGTCCGTTGACATATACAAAGATATCTCCCCACCAACCAATGCTGTCCACCCACGCCAGGATCTGGGAGTCACGCCGTGGTCTCTTCTAGCTCAGCCACAGAGGCCCGGTGGCTTGTGGCTGGACGTGGATGGAGCTGATGTGTAGCTGCGCCACGATTAACGATCAGAGTAAATTCCATCTCCAGGCTGTGCAGGGCTAACAGGAATGAAAAGCTTATTTCTGGCCCGTGATCCAGCTGATGTGACTCCAGATGCCTAAAGGGGACCCGATTGCGTGGTAATTGCAATGCTATGCTGCGAGCCAGTTAATTTCATCTGGTTTACACCCATCTGAGATCTGGATCAGGCCCACAGAGCAGATTCGTGGCAGTTCAAACTTCTTGGTACATTTCCCAGGGCTGCCTGGGGGACAAAGTCTCCTTTCCATCGGGGCTGGAGGCAAGGGACTTACAACAGGCCTCTTCCTGGGTCAGATTCGGCGCTCAGCCTGGATAGGGAGTCAGGGCACGGAAGTTTGTGGAAGTAGTGTAGATTTACACAGCCGCCCCCATAGCAGAGCCTGGTCTCTCCTCTCTTCCTTCTCTGCTTTGCCAAGGACAAATTGTTCCAAGCTCCCTCGGCTTTAAAACAGTCTCCCCTCACTGTCTTCCCTGCAGCTGGTGGTGAAAGGAGCCTCCGAGGAAGACCGGGCAATCCATGCGCCTGGAACACAAATGAAACTCAAGCTGGAAGGAGACCACAAAGCGTATGTCGGCCTGGTGGCCGTGGACAAAGGCGTCTACGTGCTCAACAAAAAACACAAAATTACACAATCTAAGGTGGGGGCATGAACGACGTTGGCGGCCACCTGAGGTGTGTTAGGGCCGGAGGTGCCGCTTGGGGATTTGGAGGGAGCCTTTTCTTTGCAGGCCTGCCTTTGGACGGTGTTGACCCCGATGGTGCGCTAGGGAACGGTGTGGGTGAGGCAGTAGGGGGCGCTTTCCCTTCAGAGACATTTCTCACCCCAGTGCCCATGGTGGGGCTGTGTGCCAGGGCGTGCTCAGTAGGGGGCGCTCTCCCATCTCAGTCCGAGCTGAACCCAGTGCCCCCAAGGTGGCGCTAGGGGGCGCTGTGCTGCATTGAGTGGAGTGGGGGGCTCGACAGGGGGGGCTGTCTCCTCCCAGTCAGTGCAGAACCTGATGCAGCAGTAGGGGGCACTCTCCTCTCAGAGCCTGTGCTAACCCCACTGCCAGGGGGTGCTGTGTTCCTGGGAAAAGTGCTAGCGACGGGTTCTCGGGAACGCAGCGCTGCTGAATGTGCCGTTTCTCAGCTGGCATATCGAGCAGAGGTTCTGGCCATTAACCGTCCTGTCACCCTGCCCCCGGTGTTCTGGCTGAATTGCAACGTGGGTATTTAATGTCCCACCATCTGGCTGCACCTGGCTGTGTAATTCTCGTTCTCCTCCCACAATCGGTTGTGTTGCTGGTACAACATGGCTGTTGCACTCCCTCCCAGAGGTGGGTGCATTTCAGCGGACTGCATTGCACTAAACCCTTTCCTGACGGGTTGGTTTTGCTTCCATTTACACCCCGGCAAGCCCAGAGCAAAGCTGGGGGCGTCCGGGGAGCGACTGCAGATTGCACGGACGTCCCCGAGCCCAGAATCTGGCTTGCAGCCTGTGCAGTGCTTTGGGATCCTGCTGACTGGCGCCGGGGAGAAGAGAGGTGCCAATATTAACAATAAGCTCGCCCTCCTTCCTTCCCCCGTGCTTGCCCCTCACAGATCTGGGACTCCGTGGAGAAGAGTGACATTGGCTGCACACCCGGCAGTGGAAAGGACAATAAGGGGGTTTTTACAGATGCTGGCCTGGCCCTGGAGACGAGCGGTGGCGTTTCGACGCTCCAGAGAACAGGTATCGCTGGGAACTGCCGACAAGCGGCCACGCGGGATAGGGAAAAGGGGGACGGAGTTGGCAAAGTAAAGTGTCGTATCCGAGACAGGGGTCTGGCCGGGCGAACCCCAAAAAAACCTCCCCAAACGGCCTCGGAATGGAATTGTTGGAAGGATAGCGGAGATGAGAATAAGCCGCTGACCTCCCCCCGCGTTAATTTTACGAATGGGATGGTCCCAACGAGGGGATTCAAAGACTTTCTCGTCTTGGTGACTTGGTTTGTCCCGCCTTCCACCTGCCGGGCTGGAAGGGACGGGCAAGCGGCAGTTCCCTTCTCTCTGCTTCTGCTCTCCCTTCAGCGCACTGGGGGAGGAAGGAAGGAAGCTCCCGCTGCTCTCCTCTCTGCCTGCTTGCCCCGCTGCCTGACAGAAGCCCCTGGCTCAGGGGCCTGGTGTGAGGCCTGGGCTCCAAACATGGCTGATCTAAAGCGCAGGGAGGTGTGAGCAAGAGGAATTTGGCTGGTGTTGCTAGGCACAGAGCACGCGCACAGGCCCGGCCCAGAAGGGGGGTAGCAGGACACCTCGATACCAGCACATTCCCCTCCGAGAGCAGGAGCACACTGATCCGGTCCAGATCCCCTGTCAGAGGCACCAGGCTCGACCTGTAGATCCCCACCTGCTGGCTGCTGACCGCTGGCCTGGACTGTTCTTTGACGCTGGGGAACTGGCCGGGTGCGGTGTGCGAAAGTGATTCCCTGCCTGCCAGACAGAAACAGCATCAAGTGGAGGGCCCCTCTCGGCGGGGCTGGGTTTCATGTCCTGTGTCTCGCCTCCTTCTGCAGATCCAGCGTGTCCCCAGCCTGCAAAACGCCGGCGCCGCTCCGTCCAGCTCATTGAGTACAAGGCAAACAAAAGTAGGTACCGTTCAGATGGGGCAGGGGATTCGCTAGCCTTGGTCCAAGCAAGCAGGCCAGGGTGGAATGCGATTTCCTGGCACAGGGACGGGCAATAATTTTCCTTCCGATTGGAACAGCTAGCGGGTCCCTCGGGTGCCGCACACCCTGATCAAGGGGGTGGAGACTTCACTCCCCCGTTCCCTGGGCCCAATTGGCTTGAGGGTGGGGGAGCAGCCACTGGCTGCATCAGATGGTTTGGTGGGCCAGATTCGGCCATGGGCCCTATCTTGCACACCCCTTGTGATGGACTGGGCTGGGGCTGGGCACAGCAGAGGGCATCCGCTCAGGGCAAATTGCTCAGACTTGGAGCTCCTTACAGCCTCTGACTGGAGACCTTCCCAAATAGGCCACAGACCAGTCACACCAAGCGCTTCAGCTGCCAATCTGGCCAACGAGAAGCCTCACGAGCAAAACCCCTCTGACACCGCAGCTCTTCCTATGCCCCAATCAGCCCTGGGCCTACACACAGGTGATGGGTTTTAGAACCCAATCTCACCTACCCCGAACGGGTTCTTCCGTTCCCCAGAAACCAGCCACAGTTTCCTGGTCAATTTACACTCTGGATCCAGTCCCAAGAAACCAGCCAGTTTCCAATCGATTTACACTTTGGATCTTACCCACAGGATCACGCTGGGCCAATCCTTTCGAATCTAAAATCTAAAGGTTTATTAATAAAGAAAACCATGAGAGTAAGGTTGTTAAAGAAAATACATTACATGCATCGAATCACCCAGTTCTCGATACAGGCTCTTAGCAGAGATGTTATAAAGTGCTAGCTTATAAGTCTCTGGTGCACATCCTACGTCAGGATGGGTCCATGGTTCTTTCCGGCTCGCTGTTCCTCGCAAGGCTGCATCTGGAATCAGCAGCTGAACTGAAGACCAGATGGAGATTGCCACATGGCACTTATATACCTCTCCCGGCATCTTCCTGGCCAGAGCAGGTCACGTGGCCTAGTGACCTATCCCTGTTTCACATGCTGGCAGCTGTTATACCCTGGCTGGTTTGCAAGTATCCAGATTTCCAAACACATTCCTCAGGTGTGTATTGGCACCTAGAGATTCACTGTCCCTGGAGCCTTGCTAATTAGCATAGACGCTGAATGAACAGTCCGGCTCATTGCTTGGTCTCGGACAGAGAATTTTCCAGCATCAACACAGAGTACATTTGTATAACTCCACATACAGATATTATACAAGTACATGAATAGCATACAGAATCAGTAGAACACAAGCTTTCATTTGACACCTCACATGACCCCCTTTGTACAGACTTTTGGGGCAACGCCCCATGGGTGCAACAGTGATTTTTAGAATCCAATAATGTGACACCCCTGCCGTGGTGGGACCAGTTTTACCCTTGCCACAGCCTCCTGCCAGCTGCGTTACCTGTAGCAGGAGACAGGGAGTCTGGATAGATTTCCCTATGAGGAGTTTGGAACTAGCCCATTTCCAGAGGGGCTCTGATGGATATAGAAAATAATGAACGGTACCTTGCCCAGGGCACAGACCGTGTCTCTGTTCTGTGTTGGGGCACACAGTGGGTTTGTGGTCCCACGGTGCTTCCACAGCTCAAATAACAACAACAGGCAAATTGTTAAACTGCCCAGATAAGCACAAGGAGACCCTCAACCAGACCAAATGGCTTCTAATTAAGAATCTATAAAAGGAACTATTTTCACGCCACAGTGCTCACCCCATGGGATTGTATGGAGGCCAAGGGCCAAGCGGGATTCCAGAAAGAATTGAGACCAATGAGGAGGTTCCATTGGTCTCAATCCTTTAAGAAAAGCTTTACACCCTCATGCTTCAGGGCATGAGCCAACCTCTAATTGGGGTCAGGAAGAAACTTCTCTGCAGGCAGGTTATTCTGCTGTGGGGTTTCTTGCTCCTTCCACTGAAGCTGCTGGTGGTAATCATTGTTAAGGATAAAATACTACACTAGAGAGAGCAGAAGTGCTCGTTGTGTTTGCTTTTTTTTGATGCCGCTGCACATTGAGTGGGTGTTTCCAGAGAACTCTCCACACTGACTCCAAGAGCTCTCTCTTGAGTAGCTGTAGCGAAATTAGTCCCCATCATATTGTACGTATCACTGGGATTATTTTTTCCAATGTGCATCCCTTTACATTGATCAACATTCAATTTCATTGGCCATTTTGTTGCCCAATCACTTAGTTTGGTGAGACCCTTTTGAAGCTCTAAGGAGAGAGCGAGGAAAAGAAGCTTGGTAGGAACGACCGTCTGGTTTGTGCGTTTCAGCGGCCGAGTACCTTGACCGGAAGCTGAAGAAATGCTGCGAGGACGGGATGTACGAAAACCCCATGGGGCACAGCTGCGAGAAGAGGCTCGGATACATCACCGATACAGAAGAATGCAAGCAGGCCTTCCTCGAGTGCTGCACTTACATCAAGACCGTGCGGGACAACATGCAACGGGAGCTCCACCTGCAACTGGCAAGAAGCAAGTACCAGGGTTTCAGTACCACTCAGAGCAGCGGGGCACTGTCAGGGAAATAAGGCCATGCCTCATGAACCATCCCTGCTCATGTGCACAGATCCCGCAGGGGTGAGGTGCGCACAGACACAGAGGTGGCAAGCCAGTGAGTGTTAATAAGGCGACCCAGCATAATAACCTCTTCACTGGTCACCACTGAGGGTTAACCTTTTCAGCTCTGTTTCCAGAGCACAGTCCTCCACCGTTTGAGATACTGGGGGGACTCCGCTATCTAGAAATAGTAGTAGGCTTTTACCCCTTGTGAGCAATCCACTAGGGCAGTGGTTCCCAACCTTTTCAAGCATACGGACCCCTTTTCAATGTATTAAAATTTCACGGGGGGTGGGAGGGAGAGGGGAGAAAAGGAAAAGAAAAATAAGGAAAGTAAAAGAAAAAAGAGAAAAGTAAGGAAAGAAAAAAGTAAGGAAAGAAAAAGAAAAAAGAAAAGTAAGGAAAGAAAAAGGAAAAAAGAAAAGAAAAGAAAAGAAAAGAAAAGAAAAGAAAAGAAAAGAAAAGAAAAGATCGGGCCCACCTGATCCTTATCTTTAAATGTTCCACGGACCCCCTGCAGTACTGTTGCAGACCACCAGGGGTCCGTGGCCCACAGGTTGGGAACCACTGCCCCAGGGGGTGCCCATGCACACTGAGCCCGGCGCTTATACGGGTGTGATAGGAGCCCAGAAAAGTCTAGCTGATGGGGAAGCAGCAAAGCAGGCACCGTGAGCAGACGCCCACGGCTTCCCCTCCAGCCATTCCCGCACTTCTGGGCTGTCAGCGTCAATGCTTGGCAAATCATGGAGGCTTCCAGCTCAGTCCTAGAGCAGGTCACCCCCTGGATTCCCTCAGGTTTGCCTCCCCCCAATCAGTGTCCCAGCCCAGCCAGACAGTCTGGTGCTTTGACTTCCCAGGTGACTTGGACGAAGATTTCCTGTCGGACGAGGATATCACCTCCCGGAGCCAGTTCCCAGAGAGCTGGCTCTGGCAAGTGGAGCACCTGACCGAGCGCCCCAATGACCTGGGGTAAGAGCATGCGGCCGTGCCCCTCCCACTCATCAAAGGGACACGTTCGGATGTGGCGGGGTGGCAGTCAATGGGTCTCCCCCAGTGGCTCCAGCTGGAATATTTGTCATGAATTAGAGCCAGAATTCCCCCTCTGATCCGTAGTCCTAGAGTCACTCCTGGATTTTCAGAGACGCACCCTTAGTCTCAAATGGCATGTCTACACTGGGACATTCTTTTGAAAGAATAACTCCCAAAATAACTATTTTGAAATAGCGCTACTTCGACTTAGAGCCCCAGGGAGAACTGGGGAATCGTTCCTGTGAATGACTCTGGGGGGCAATGATTTCAAAATCTCAGCAGTGGCGTGTCCCCACTACTGCTATTTTGAAATAGGGGTTATTCCTCGTGGAAAGGATTTATTCTAGCAAAATACCAGGCTGGGTCGTGTGGACGCTCCGCTTGTTATTTCAAAATAACTACCTAGGGTCAGGGCTGGCCCAAGCCACTTGTGCGCTCGGCTCTGGGAGCACGGCGCCGCCCCCAGGAGTGCGACACATGTATGGCCCCACCCCCGGGCGCCCGGCGCATACGTGGCCCTTCCCCCGGGCGCACGGTGCATGTGTGGCCCCGCCCCCAGGCGCCCGGCGTAGCCCGGTCAGCCCGTACCTTGGGCCAGCTCTGCCTAGGGTAGACCTACAGTGGTACAGGACTACTCGTTCTTTTAAAGTTGCGATTAAGTTTTCCAATGCGCATTACTTTGCATTGATCACCATTAAAATTCATCTTCCCATTTTGTTGCCCAGTCATCTAGTTTTGTGAGAGCCTTTCGGGTAAGTCTGCACAGCAACACTATTTTGAAATAACTGAGTCTGCATCTACACATCCGGCAGTTATCACATATATAGTAGCCCAATGTCTGTGACTCTGTAACGGTGTAATGTTGTCTGTTGCCTCTGGGCGGTGCTGTTGCCTCTGTAAAGTCCTTCACCTCCCGCCGTGGTGCTCGGCTGACTTCTGTGCCGCTCAGCCGGGCCGTCGCACGGGAGCAAGCGGCACAAACCACCATTTGGGCTCCGTGGTCCCCATGCAGACTGCGGAGCCCAAACGGCCATTTGTGCTGCTTGCTCCTGCGCGGCAGCCCGGCTGAGTGGCGCAGAAGTCAGCCGAGCGCCACGGCGGGAGGCGAAGGGGGGGCGGGGCGGTGATGTACACGCCCAGGGGACGGGGCCTGGACGAGCGTGCATCCCCGATGGAGACAGAGAGGAGGCGGAGGAGAGTGGAGAGAGAGTGAGAGGCAGGAGGGGGAGAAGAGAAAGAGAGAGACAGAGAAAGAGGCAGGAGGCGGAGGAGAGCTGAGAGAGAGAGTGGGGAGGCAGTAGGAGGAGGGGAGAGAGAGAGAGATGGCGCGAGAGACCGGAGGCTCAGGAGAGAAGACCGAGATAGAAAGGAAATAGGACGTGAAGGAGAGACCCGAAAATCCTTCTTATGACGGGCTAATTGGCTAGTTTCGAAATAGTGTCAAAATCCTGTCAAGCTGGAGGACGTCTTTCTCCGACTCCTGTAAACCCTTGTTGTACGAGGAGTAAGGGAAATAGAGGGAAGAGAGCTCTATTTCTAAATAAGTGTGGTGCAGACTCTCCCCATTTCAAAATAAGCTATTTCGAACTAAGCTACACAATTGACGCTGCTCAATTTGCGGTGCTTATTTCGAGTTAAGCCCTGCTGTGTAGACGCACCCTTTGAAGCTCTGGATTTAGACCTTCGCTGGGAAGGCCCCCGAGTCCTTACTGCCTCTTTCTGTAAAAAGACTCTCGTCTTTCTCTTTCCATGTAGAATTTCTTCCAAGACGTTGCAAATTTTCCTGAAGGATTCCATCACTACCTGGGAAGTGCTGGCGGTCAGTCTCTCTGAGACCAAAGGTGAGCAACACTGTTCGCTGGCCAGAGAACAGGCAGAAATGCAAGTGGGGAAAATGGACCTTGGGTACGTCACAACAATGGAGGCGTGTTTCAGGACTAAAATATAAGCCTCCCCCGTCTCTGACCATTGCAGGGATCTGTGTGGCTGACCCCTACGAGATCACAGTGATGAAAGACTTTTTCATCGACCTCCGGCTGCCCTACTCCGTGGTGAGGAACGAGCAGGTGGAGATCCGGGCTATTCTCTACAACTACCGGGCCGAAGAGATTACGGTACGCTCCCCGCCTTGTGGTGCAATTGGTGATCAGTGCTCTGAGAGACAGTGCGGTCGAGCCAACATGGGGCAAAGCCTGTTCTTCCCGGGCCCGATTCTTTCATGGCTGGACTCAGTTTGAGCTTGTTGGGTGCTCAGCACCTTGCAGGATCAGGGCTGAGGAATCTACCCACCAAAGAGCAGCCCGACTGGATCAGACCAAAGGCCACCCTTGCCCAGTCTGCCAACAGCACCAACGCCCATGCCCAGTGCTCCAGAAAAGGGCAACCCGCAACAAATTGTAGCTGTCAACCATGGGGCTTGAACCCATCACCTTTGTGGCACTAGCCCCACATGCTAACTAGTCAGAACTAGCTGCTCTGCTGTT
The DNA here is from genome assembly GCA_019425775.1 of Rafetus swinhoei. Taxonomy (NCBI): domain Eukaryota; kingdom Metazoa; phylum Chordata; order Testudines; family Trionychidae; genus Rafetus; species Rafetus swinhoei. The sequence goes on along the minus strand of JAFJHL010000256.1, from coordinate 9,052,639 downwards.
GTAGGAGGAGATTCCAGGCCTTCTGCTGACACAATGGCAACCAGACCAGGTGGGCCTCATTACTTCCACTCAGGACCACCACAGGCTGAGGGACTCCCTGAGCCAGGTCAGGACTAGAGGGGGTCCCAGAGGACTTCTCAGACAGTCACGGGCATTGTAAGGAGAGTCCTGCCTTTGTAGTTGATAACGGTGAGCTCCAGGCAGGGGGTGCTTTTCGGAACAGGGCCCTGCCCTGCAAGCTGCCTGCTCACCCGGCTCTGCTCTCTTCTCAGGTCCGGGTGGACCTGCTCTACAACTCGGCCTTCTGCAGCTCAGCCACGTCCAAGGCGAAATACCGGCAAATGCTCAAAGTCCAAGGCAGGTCCTCCCTCGCCGTGCCCTTCATCATTGTCCCGTTGCTGATGGGATCTCATGAAATCGAGGTCAAAGCCGCCGTGTGGGGCAGTTTTGTGGCGGATGGTGTGAAGAAGAAACTGAAGGTCGTGGTAGGTGTCTGCTCACGGGGGCGTGGTGTCCACCATTGGCCAAGAGGCTGGAGGCCAGGCTGTCTGGTTTCTGGAGTTGATGCTGGGCCTTATCCTGCTCAATTAACACCCTGCAGTGCCATCCATCCTCCTTCCACTTCACCCCCTCCACTGTGGCAGCCACAGCTGGACCTGGGCTGGCCTGGTTCTCTTGCACTCTGGCTTCTGAGCCCGCCTAGAGGAAACCCTAGCTTCAGTTCTCCAGGGGCGGGGTGTGCGTTCAAGCCCCACCCTCAACCCATGTGGACCTGGCACCCTTGGAACTAAAACTTGCACATGCCTCGGTGCACCTAAAAAAATTATTCCACACATGGGTGGAAACCTTAGAAACAAAACCCAGCTATGGGCGCTCTGCTAATCAGCTCCTTGGACCAGTGGGCGCAGACTCAGTGCCTCACCTATTGGCCAGGAGAGCTGCCCAAAGGAACAGCGATGGGGGTGTGTGTGTGCGAAGGGCGTCCCATTGGCCGGCCCCAAGGTCTGACTGCAGTGATGGGGGAGGAAGATCTGGCCAGGCTCCCTACACCTGCGTCCTTAGGGGGAATTAATGGTGTTATGCTGGGGATGAAGTTGGTCTGGGGACTTCTTGGCTGCCCTCTAACCAGGATCCAGGAAAGGGGAACCTCGCGGAGGTCTGATTCCGGACTCACTGGGGCAGAGCCTGCTCTCAGGCTCACTTGATGCTGGCACCCTGGGAGTCGCTGCTGCTTGGCGCCGGGGTAAACTAGCCCAGCCCCTGGCTCGCCTTTCCCCGCTGCCCTGCGCTGTCTGTTCACGAAGCGCGTCTCCTTCCTTTCTAGCCGGAAGGGATGAGGATGTCCAAGACAATTAAGTCTGTCGTACTGGATCCATCTGGGAAAGGACACAGTGAGTAGCCGGACGGCTTGGCCTCCCTGTGGCGCCTTTCAGCATGAAGGGCTCCCCAAATTCCACGCCCTGCACCCATGCAAGGGTGGCGGGTTCGGTGAGCCCGGGTTGCAGGAAGAGTCCAGGCCCAGGAGCCTGACTCCACCAATGTTCGGGGCCGGGTCTCTCCCCTTGCCCCATGTGCCTCCCCGAGAGCATCTCCCGGCCCCACCTGCCGCCCTGAGTGTCTTCCCCGACTCATCTCTGCCTGCCCTGGGCAGTGGGTAGCTGTCCCCTCCAGCTCTGCGCTGCACTTCCTCATCGGCAGCCGGCTACAAGGGAGCACAATGGCTCAGGCAGTTGCTGCACCTGCGGAGGGAGGGGGTGCGTGGAAGCCCCCTCCCCCACTCCCCAGGGCAGGCAGCTCCCAGTCAACTCCAATGGGGGCGGCCTTATCCTGGGTGGACCTTGAGGAGCTGTCTGGAGGGCTTGGGTGAAGTACAGCGTGGGAAGGGGGGGCTTGGGTGAATGTCTTGCTGGGGAGGAAGGGACAATAAAAGGGGGCTTTTCCCCCAGATCTTGCTGCTGCCAGCAAGGAGTGGGCTGGGGGAGTCATCCTCTGTGGCCCTCAACAGCCTGCCTGCACCCCAGACTCCTTATTCCAGGCCCAGCACTACACCCGGCACTGCCCCCCGCACCCCAACCCTCTGGCCCAGCCCGGAGCCTGCCCCTAGCAGCCGAAGTCCCTCCCAGAGCCGCAGGCAGTGGGGGCGGCCGGTTTCGATCCATTCTGAGCACCAACAAAAACCGCCCCAACCTGCGCCCCTGTACCGAAGGGCCTGCATTGCTGGCTTTGGACCCGTGGCACTAACCCCACGCCCTGAATCGACTCTGCAGCAAACTTCCCTGAAAACGCCTCCCCTGGCATCAGCTCCCGCCTGGGAGATTCCCAGGGCGTTGGTTTCGCTCTGGCTGAGAGGGAGGATAGCTGGGCTCCGGTGGCTGGCTGGGCGGCGTTTCATTGTCTCTTTCCCGCCTCCCTCCGTTCCAGACGGCGTCCAGGAAGAGCTGGTGCAAGCGGCCGATATCAACGACATGGTTCCCAGCACAGAGTCAGAGACCAAAGTCAGCATCCAAGGCAAGAGCCGGGAGGGGCAAGGGCTTTATGCTTTAGAAGTAGAGGGAAAGGAGCCAGGATTCTGTGCTGGTAGCCACACAGGCAAGAGGTGTCCCATGGCCATGGAGGTCTGTTGCAGAGACGGTCGAGCAGTCGTGGCCAAGAGCCGCCTTGTTGGTGTGCAGCTGACACGCGGGTCAGAGTGGCCCACACGCTAAATAGGAGCCAACAGCGTGACACCGGTGCAAAACAAGCCAACATGATTCTGGGCTGCATGAACAGGAGTGTTGTGAGCAAGACGCAAGAAGTCCTTCTGCTCTGCTCTGCGCTGATTAGGCCCCAGTTGGAGTATTGTGTCCAGTTCTGGGCACCATATTTCAAGAAAGATGTGGAGAAATTGGAGACGGTCCAGAGAACAGCAACAAAAATGACAAAAGGTCTAGAACACGTGAGCTATGAAGGGAAGACAGAAAGAACTGGGCTTGTTTAGTTTGGAAAGGAGAAGACTGAGAGGGGACATGATAGCAGTTTTCAAGTATCTAAAAGGGTGTCACACGGAGGAGGGAGAAAAATTGTTCTCCTTGGCCTCTGAGGATAGGACAAGAAGCAATGGGCTGAAATTGCAGCGAGGGAAGTTTAGATTGGCCATTAGGAAAAACTTCCTGTCAGAATGGTCAAACACTGGAATAAATTGCCTAGGGACGTTGTGGAATCTCCATCCCTGGAGATATTTAAGAGCAGGTTAGACAGACACCTGTCAGGGATGATCTAGACCAGTGGTTCCCAAACTTTTCGGCATCACGCCCCCTTTTAGATTTTTGAAAAACCCTCATGCCCCCCCCCCAACAGCAAAAAAAAAACAGCAAAAAAAAAAAGGAACTGACCAGGGCAGCAAAACTTGATGGGGTGGGGGGGGAGAGGGGGGCTGGGTTGCCTCGCGCCCTTCCTGGAATTTCTTCACGCCCCCCAGTTTGGGAACCCATGATCTAGACGGTGCTTGGTCCTGGCGTGAGGGCAGGGGACTGGACTTGATGATCTCTCGAGGTTGCTTCCAGTTCTAGGGTTCTGAGGCGCTCCCCGGGGAGGTGGAGGATCCAGGGGGCAGACGAGGCCTTTAGACAGGGTGGCCAGGACAGTGGTTTTCAAATTGCGGGTGGTGACTCCGTCCTGGGGCGCAGAATGTCAGGCACTGGGTCGCCTTGTTCAGCCCCCCGGCTCCCTGGTGGCCAGCTACAGCTGGGTCAGAGCCCACGCTTTGAACACCCGTGGCCAATCCCTGCCTGTTCTGACGCCGCACTCTGCCCTGGAAGTGGCCAGCAGCAGCTCCAGCCCTTAGGCAGTACTGCCCCTGCCCTGAGCACTGACTGCACACTCCCATTGGCCAGAAACCAGCCAAAGGGAGGTGGGGTGGGCCAGTGCCTGCAGGGAAAGCTGTGTGTAGCTGGTAACACGCCTCCGCCTAGGAGCGGACCTGTTGCTGGCCGCTTCTGGGGCACAGCGTGGTCCATGATGCCAGGACAGGCAGGACGCCTGCCTTCGTACCCCTGTTGACAAGAAGCCATGGGAGGGAAGCCCCAACCCTGTGCCCCAGTCCCCTGCCCCAGCCCTGCACCCCCTCAAACCCAGAGTCTCCTGCACCCTAAATCCCTCACCCACAGCTCCACCTCACAGCCTGCATCATCAGCCCTGACCCCATCCTGAAGCCCAGCCCAGCCCAGAGACCCTCCTACACCATGAACCCCTGTTCCCAGCCCCGCCCCACAGCCCATGAACCCCTCCTTCCCAGCCCTCACCCCTGCACCCCAGCCCTCTGCCCCAACCCCCTCCTGCCCCCCAAAGCCCTTATCCCCAGCTCTGCTGGGTCTCAGGCATCAACAATGTTCTTCAAGGGGGTCACCAGAAAAAACAAAGTTTGCAAACCGCTGGCCTAGTGTTCGAGACCCCTGAACCCAGGACTTTGCCGGGATCCAGCCGCCCTGGGTGACTGGGGCAACTCCCTCAGCAGGGTGGCGCTTTCGCTCCCCATCCTTACAGTGGGGGGAGCAGCCATTCCTTTGCCCCCGGGGAGCTCAGCCAGCAGGGGCCGGTGCTCTCAGGGCGGGCAGGCCTCGGTCCCCTCCCCCCCATGGTGGCTCGGACGCGCCATGGGGCCACGTTCTGCAGGGTCCCTGGGTGGCTGCAGGGATTCTTGTTGCTCCTTTGGAAGCCGGCAAGAATTCAGCAGCCCCACACGCCGGCAGGGCTTGCTGAGAAATGCTCAGAGCGTTGCGGGAGGTGCGGGGGGGTGGGTGGTCAGGCCTGGGATCCATTGTTGCGCCGGCCCCGCTCTCCTCACTTAGCCTGATTTCCTCGGCCAGGGAACCCCGTGACAATGATTGTGGAAAACTCCATCGACGGGGCAAACCTGAAGCACCTCATTGTGACACCGTCGGGCTGCGGGGAGCAGAACATGATCGGCATGACCCCCCCGGTCATCGCCACCCACTACCTGGACAGCACAGAGCAGTGGCCACAGATCGGGGTGGAGCGCCGGGCAGAAGCCATCAAGCTGATCATGCAAGGTAAGCCCTGCGTATGCCAGATGGTCCCGCTCTCCCCCCGGCTCATGGTACAGACACAGGAACTGCCACACGGGCCTGGTCCGGGAGTCCGGCTGGCCCAGTGTCCTATCTCGGAGAGGGGCCAAATGCTTCCGAAACCTCGCATGAAGCAGATTGGGTGATAGTGAGCTCAGGGACCAGGCGGCTAGCCGGGCCCTCCGGGGATTCAGTTCAGTTCCCTGCTCTGACACAGACTTCCCGGGCGACGTTGGGCAAGTCACTTAATCTCTCTGGGACTCCATTTCCCCTTCTGCAAATGGGGAGAGCAGCAGTGCCCTGGGGTTGTGAGGTTAGATGCCAGAAGCTCCCTAGAAGTGGGAAGGGCCACTGGCACCTGGACTGTGGCCCTGCCAGCCAATCCACCCTTTCCCCAAACCTCTGCCTCCAGGCTCCGCCCCACTGGCCTTTTCCCCTGAGGCCCCGCCCTTGCTCCGCCTCTCCCATCCCCCTTCCACCTCTTCCCCCAGGCCCCGCTCACCACTCGCTCCTCTCCACCTCCTCCTCCCTTTCTCGCTCGCCCATACGGCAGGAAAAAGTGGGAGAAGCCATGACGCCCTGGTCCCCACATTCTGGTGCCCCTGGTCGACTCGTGAGGCACTATGCAAACGGGGGCCAGAAAAGCACCTTCTCCCTTTAGAGGCTGGTTTAAGACCTGGCACATGAGGTTTAATACCCCGCCCGCAGTGCTGACTAGACTTTCTTATGTGGACAAACCTCCAGTCCCTATTGTCAGGCCTGCAGTGCGGCTGTTCTGGCCTCTGGCTGCGGTGGGAGGAGGGGACGGTACATGGTAGCGGGGTGGTGGCCGTTCGCCGGCAGGCTGGCAGCTCAAATCCATTTCAGGATTTGGCACTTGGTAGCGGGGAAGGAGGGGGGCTCTCCCGACCACTGAGAGAACTTGGTAGGTTCCTTTCACCACGCCACAGGCCCCCTTGGGGGCTGCCTAAGTTAGCCATCGGCTCTGAACGACAAACACCCCACCCATTATGCTTTCACGATCGACTACATGATGGGAGGGGAAACTGAGGCGGGGAGCGACTGGCCCAACATCACACCCTGCAGTGAGGGACAGAACTGAAAACTGAACCCCGGGATCCGGGCTCGCAGCCCCTTGCTCAAGGGCGGGCCAGGCGCATCCCCGGATGCAGTTCACCGGGGTTAGCCCCTGGCGGGCTGCCGGATGCTTTATTTACCAGTGTGTTGCAGGTATGGCTGCTCCCGTTGGCTGCGGATCGCCGTTCCCGGCCAATGGGAGCTGTGGAAAGCGGTGTCCCACACAGGCATGGGGGGGGGGGGTCACTGCGCGGTCTTTGTTTGCCAGGTGTGCCACGGCTCTTTCTGTTTCAGGTTACACCCAGCAGATGGTTTACAAGAAGCCCGACTACTCGTACGCTGCTTTCAAAGACCGGCAAGCAAGCACTTGGTAAGGACAGTGGGTTTTCTCCGGCAGCCCCTTGATCAGCTCCTGGCAGGATTTACAAAAGCGCCTAAGCCAAGTAGGAGTCTAATTCCCATTGAAAGTTGAGTGCCTAAGTCACTTAGACACGTTAATAAATCCCGCTAGGTGCCTGTTTGCATTGTTAGGTGCCTAAATACCTTGTAAATCTGGCCCCCCGGTGATTTCAGTGACAGCACAGTGTTGGCAAGACGGTGACCTGAGGGACTTATAATGAATAAGACCGTAAGAACGGCCACACTGGGTCAGACCAAAGGTCCATCTAGCCCAGTGTCCTGTCTGCCCACAGTGGCCAATGCCAGCTGCCCCAGAGGGAGTGTTCACAACGGGTAATCCTCATGGATCCCTCTCCTGTCATCCATTTCCAGACAAACAGAGGCTAGGGACACCATCCCTACCCATCCTGGCTAATAGCCATTGAGGGACCGAACCTCCATGAATGTATTTAGTTCTTTTTTGAGCCCTGGTATAGTCTTGGGCTTCACAGCATCCTCTGGCAAGGAGTTCCACAAGTTGACTGTGTGTTGTGAGAAGAATAACGTCCTTTTGTTCATTTTAAACCTTCTACCTATTAATTTCATTTGGTGACCCCTAGTTCTTATGTTATGGGAACAAGTAAATAACTTCTCCACACCCGCCATGATTTTACAGACCTCTGTCATAGCCCCTCTTAGTCTTTTCTTTTCCAAGCTGAAAAGTCCCAGTCTAATGAATCTCTCCTCATATGGTAGCCATTCCATGCCCCTAATCATTTGTATTGCCCTTTACTGAACTTTTTCCAATGCCAGGAAACCCTGCTCTTTTCCAGACACAAGGGGACTTTGCTCCATGCTAACTCAGGTTACCCTAAACCAGTGTTTCTCAACCTTTTTTTTATAAAGTACCCCTTTTAAAAAAAAAAATTATAAGTACTCCCAGTACCTACCGTTTTCAGACACACACATTTTTTTTTCTACCATTGCAACACATTTGTTTAAACAACTTAATTGTAGCTGGGTGGGTGATGAAATGTTTGGGTGTAAACAGTACAAACATAATAAAGCGCTGTGAAACTTACAACAAAAATTCAGTTTTCTCCAAATGTCAGTTGGGTTGACGTGCCCCCCAGACTTCTTTCAAGTACCCCTAAGGGTACGCATTGCACTGGTTGAAAAACATTGCCCTAAACTGGCCCACATGAACGTCACTCCATTTCCGGCTGTAAAACTTCTCAACCCAGACCTGAGCGCAGACTGTTCACACCGAGGGGGAAAGCAGGAGTGATTGTGCTGTGGCTGGTTCTGTCCTCAGGCTGACAGCCTATGTGGCGAAGGTCTTTGCCATGGCCAAGAAACTAGTGCCCCTTGAAAACCAAGTGATCTGCGGGGCAGTGAAGTGGCTGATCCTGGAAAAGCAGAAGCCAGACGGGGTCTTCCAAGAAGACGCCCCCGTGATCCACGGAGAGATGGTGGTACGTGTTTCCTTTGACTTTGACACACCCGCCACTGCCCGCCTCCGTCCTCACAGCAGCTTGTCGGTTCACAATTCAAAGGGGCGTCTTCCTGGGCTGCATCCCAAAGGCTGCGCTCACGCAGACGGATTCCCTCTGTCTCACACCCGTGTATGTCCGGACCAGCCCAGAGCAATTACACGGGCAGCAGAGAACAGAGATTCACGCCCAATGGGACAGATTCTATTTAGTCCTTATTGGACTTTATGGTTTCTTTGGCACGTCTCCCTGGGGCGAGCGGGGGGGACATCCTGCGGGAGGGGGGTAGATCATTTTTGGTTTTGTTGTTGTTTGGGGTTTAGAGGTGGGATGGGGGTCATTGTCGGCGTTAGGGTGTTAAGAGCATGTCGGTATTAGGGTTTATTAGGTCAAAGGCGGTGTCAGTGTCAGATTTGGGGGAGTCAGTGTCAGGGTTTAAGGTGTCAAAGGGGGTGCTGGTGTCAGGGCTTTAGGGGGTGAGTGTCTGGGTTTAAGGGGGTGTCAGTGTCAAACTTTAGGGGTCTCTGAATTAGGGTTTGGGGTAGAAGAAGGTGTCAGGGTTGGGGTTGAAGATACAGGAGGAGGTGTCAGAGGTGCCTTGATTTAGGGGTGTCAGTGCCTCGGTTGAGGGGTGTTTGTGTCTGGGTTTACTAGACAGAAGGGGGTGTAAATGGCGAGGCATAGGGGATGTCAGTGTCACCCTGATATTAGATAGAAGGGGGGTCCGGGCTGCGAGCCTTTTTCCCGTGGTGGACAGACGTCTCCAGAGGGGAAAGTTCTGCGACATTTCCTATAGCTGCGCAGGCGCTGGGGTGGCCCAAGATCCACAAGTGGTTCATAGGCCAAAATCTGGTCTTTGCTGTCCCTGGGGCTTGGCCCGTGACCTGCACGAGAAGCTGATGGACACGTAGTGGCAGGGCCTGAGCGTGGGTCTGGCGAGCTCTGCCCACTCACATGCGTTCCGTATGCAGCCTCTCCGTGGGCGTGGCCAGGGTTCTCCACACCGACAAAGGCGAACCTGGCCCCACGCTTGGCAGCTGCTCAGCCCATTCTTGGGTGGCCTGGTGTCTGGTATGATTGCCTGTGCGAGGGTCCGGGGATGGAACCTTTCTTCGCACAGCACTTCCCGACCCCCCATCTGTCCTCTGCTCCCCGTAGGGAGGGTACAAAGGCGCTGAGCCAGAAGCGTCGCTGACGGCTTTCGTTCTGATTGCATTGGAAGAGGCCAAGGAAATCTGCAAGGATCAAGTCAACGTGAGTGTCTCTGCCCCGCACAGTCACTTCTGCCTTCATGCCCGGGGCTTCCCACCTTTCCATCCCCAGGAACCACGCCCAGGGCACCGAACGTCTTTCGTCCTCAGCCTTGCCAGGCCTACATTTGCTCCCGACGCACTTTGCCCTTCTGTCCACTGGCTGTCCACCATTTTCTTGGCCGTCCTCTTGTTTTTCAACCTGTAAATGTTACTCCCAGATGCCTCCGCAACATGATTCCCTTCACAGGTGCTGCCTTTTATTTGACCCAATGGGTGCTCCATACCCCCTCTTCTCTGAGGCCCCATTCCCCATTTTGCCCCCTTCCCGAGTCCCTTCCTTACTCCTCCTCTTCCTGTCCCCCTTCCTCAGATCTTGCCCTTGCTCCGCCTTTTCCTGTCCCCACTCAGATCTTGCCCTTGCTCCTCCTCTTCCTGTCCCCCCTCAGATCTTGCCCTAGCTTCGCCTCTTCCTGTCCCCCTTCCTCAGATCTTGCCCTTGCTCCGCCTCTTCCTGTTCTCCTCCCTCAGATCTTGCCCTTGCTCCGCCTCTTCCTGTCCCCCCTCAGATCTTGCCCTAGCTCCGCCTCTTCCTGTCCCCTTCCTCAGATCTTGCCCTTGCTCCGCCTCTTCCTGTTCTCCTCCCTCAGATCTTGCCCTTGCTCCGCCTCTTCCTGTCCCCCATCAGATCTTGCCCTTGCTCCTCCTCTTCCTGACCCTACCTTCCCTTAAAGTCCCCCTCCACTGCCCCCTCTTTTCCATCCCTCCCACAAGTTGCTCCCAGCAGCCGCTCACTGATTGGCGGCCTACCCAACAGCTGATCGACGGCCAGTTGGGGCAGAACCACTGTGGCCCATGGCCGCTATTTTTCTTCCATGGGTGCTTGAGCCCCGCAGCACCCACAGAATCGGCACCTATGCGTCTTCTTGTGCCTTCTGTCTGACACCGCAGGCCAGGGTCTGACTGAGGGGCAGGCAACTCCGGTGACCACTTGGGGTGTTGGGCTTGCGGGAGGGGACCCCCAGGCTTGCGGTGCTGTTTTGTTGTTAGAAAAAAAGGGGGAATTGAATGCTGGAAGTAAAATGCTTCCAGTATTCCCTCTGGGACTTCACTTTTTACTAACGTCCCAGAATATTCGGGACTATTAGCTTTGTTTCTATAAGCTGAGAGGAAACATTTTTAAATTTGCTGATATATGGCATAAGTAAGTGCAGATTTACCACTCCCGGCATGCAGATGTATGGCCTTATATTGCAGGGATAATTGTGCACACCAATGGTGCATCAAAGTTGCAAAGGCTTCATTTCGGGAGGCCTGGAGGGCAGCCCTGTGCACTGGGACATGGCTCGCGTTCTTCCCGCTGCCCTGGCTCCCAGGGAGAGAGGGGAAAGGACACGGAATGTGTGAATTACTCCTCTGCAACCAGGAGTGAGAGGCCTGTGCAAGAATCGCATCCTTTCCCCTCCCTTCCTGAGAGCCAGGGGAAGGGGAAGAAAAGCGAGCCGCCTCCCTGTACACGCAGCTGGGGCTGCCTCTCCCTGCCCAAAATGGCCCCTTGCAAAGCTGTGAAATGGGCAACACCTGCACCCAAAAATAAGGTACTCAAAAATGTCACAAATAGAGGCAGGGGTGCCAGAAACGCGCCTCGCCGGGGTGCCATTTGGGCCAGGGCCAGCTCTGTCCGAGATTTTGGTTTCCTGCCTGTGGACAATCTGCATGGGGTCCCCATTTGCCTGGGGAGCACAAGGTGGTGGGTTCAAGTCCTGGCCACCCTGGGCATCACCTCCCACACAAGGAAAGCAGGATAATGTGAATGCCTCATCACATTCACTGTGGCAGTCAATCTGGTGGGAAGCCACATGAATTCACCATGTATTCACACCACCTGAAAACATTGCCTCCATTTTCTTTGCCTTTCTTTGTCCCCGCCTAGAGTTTGGAAGGCAGCATCAACAAGGCTGCTGACTACTTATCCCAGAAGTACCAGTCTCTCTCAAGACCTTACACTGTGGCTCTCGCGTCCTATGCCTTAGCAATGGTGGGGAGACTGAACACCGAGAAGGCACTCATGAAAGTTTCCACAGGTACATCAGGCATCGTATCAGCTTTGGAAAAAATGTGGCCAAGTCAGGAGGGGGATCAGGGAAGAGAAGCAACAGTGGCTGGACAGGGATTCACATAAGAGGAATGGATAACTGGCATTCATTTCCTTTTGCCCCAATGTGAGCTTGCTCGGACTAGGTGTAAATCCGGAGTAACTCTCCCGTCTTAAGTGGAGTCGCTCCAGATTTACACCACCGTGTCTGTGATCTGGATGTGGCAGAGATTCCGGTATTCCTTAACCTGAGCAGGAATCTGTGGGCTTTGTATGTATATCAAAAGCAGGGGTGGGCTGGGAGCTGCTGACCCAAAGAAAAATCAGTCAGGGGCCGCACACAAGTGAGTAACAAAAACAAAAAACTTTCACTGATGTGGCCCCTGATAGAGAAGGAGAAACACTCCCCGCATTCCCGTAGCACACCAGAGTCTAGGGGTGCCCAGGCTAGTAGATTGTGTGTGCTCCAGCTCCACAGTAGGGCAGCAGGGGGACTGGAGCATCAGCGCAGGCTCCCCAATGCTGGGGGGGAACCCTGAGCCTCAGGGGCCGGATCTGGGCAAGCCAGGGGCCGCATCCAGCCCCCAGGCCTAACATTCCCTACCCTGATCTAAAGGATACAAACCCGAAAGCGAGAAAAGGGGGAACCAAGAGGATGCAACCAAATGAAACTGAGCAAAGGGAAACTTTAGAGGAGCTGGAATAATATTACCTGCAAAGAAAACGGGGTTTGACCCATTGTTCGGGGCAGTTAAAACAGGGCAGGGCAAAGCTGTTGCCAGGTGTCCAGTATTTCACCCGGACAGTCCAGTATTTGCAGATAAAAAAAACCAGGAAATACCGGACATGTGCAATGTCCGGTATTTCCGGTTTCCGTCAGACGGAAGCCCAGCGGGGACAATTTTCCCCTGCCGCTTCTGGCGGGAGAGTGAGGAGCACGGCAGAGGCGTAGTGAAGGGGGCAGGAGGGGGCACTTGCTAGGCGCCACGCTGGGGGGCACCAGGCTGGGGCTGGACTGGAGCACACGCTGCTCTCTGGCCCACGTGACCAGCAGAGACCCGGGAGCTGGCCACATGATGCCTCCCTTCAGCCACGGCCAACCCGCGGCTCGCAAGCCACATTCGGCTCTTGCCCCCCAAAAGTGCCGCTCACAAAGCCGTTCCTGCGCTCCCCCCAATGGCCCCCGCCCCTGGCTCCCCTGTGCTTACCGCGTGGGAGCTGTGGGGTTTCAAAAATGGTGCCCAAGATGGAGGCCGTCTTAAAGGGGCAGCCTCCTTTTTTACAATTTTTTTTTTTAATTTAATTTTGCTTAACAACTTTGGTCTCCCTCTTTTTTTTTTCCTCGACAGAATTTTTTCCCGGTGGTTTGGGTTTTTTTTTTGTTGGGGGGGGCTGTTTGGTATTTTTTATTGAACCATCTGGCAACCCTATCTGGCGTAACTACAGTGCTCAGAGAAGGGCGTGTGGATTGCCCACATGCCCTGAGAGACACAGCCACGACATGCTAAGTTTTGGTCCTTGCCTCAGGCGAGGCCCTTCTTTGAGTTACTGTGTTTGCCAGGGACTCTTCCTCACTCAGCGGAAGGCCCTTTCTGTAGAAGACCCAGCTAAAAACAACCCCAGGCCAGTCGGGAGCTCAGCTGCGTGTTCCCGTTTGCAAACGCAGGGCCTAACAGGGTGGCTTCGCAGGGTGGCAGAAACCGCCCGAAAGCCTGGAGAAGTTCTGTGACAGGGAGCAGAGAGACATTGCTTCTTGGGCCTAGACAGGGCTGCTGACAGATGTTGCGAAGATCTGGGCAGTGTTGAAGGGAGCTTGTCTCTAGACCCCCCAGAAGGTGCAGGGCCTCAGGCAGAAGGAGCGGGGCTAGGGCACCCAGCCCTCAGCGCCGCCCAGATGGTGTGGTGTGGGACTCCGGCGGCGATTTAAAGGGCCAGAGTCTGAGGCCCTTTTAAATCTCCAAGCCCCAGGGCAACTGCCCCCTTTGCCCTCCACCCCATCAGCAGGCCAGGGCCTAGAACTCACTTCAGGGGCGGATGTGGGGATTTCTCAGCAAGGGAGCTGCCTGCTGGTAGTTTCTCTCACGTTCAGGGAAGCGGGTCTTTCTGTGCCTTTTGGTAAGTAACCGGCTTGTCACCAGGGGACGCCCCGAGACCTTATCCCCATTTCCTTATCCAAATTGAAACAATCCCTCCGAGACCCCAAACACTGGCTAGTGGGCGACACCCGGGGGCCGTGGATCCGTTCGGCTTTCTTGCAGAAAGCCAGGGAAGCAGCCAGGCAATGGCTTTGCCCAGTCAGCGCGGGTGGAGGCCCGTGGGGCAGAGTCTGTGAGCAGCCCCTCCTTTGCTGCTGCCTAGGGAGAAACCGGTGGGAAGAGCGGAACGCCCGCACCTTCAACATCGAGGGCACCTCCTACGCCTTGCTGGCCTTGCTGAAGATGAAGAAGTACGAGCTGGCCAACCCCATCGTCAGATGGCTGAGGGAGCAGAACTACTACGGAGGGGGCTACGGATCTACCCAAGTGAGTAGGAGTCTTATCGTCCCGCGCGGCCGCCCGCAGCCGGGTTTGGTGGGGCGGCCTCCCAGCGGAAGGGGGAGTCCCACTGGGGAAAGCCCTGGAGGACACTCTTGCATTGCCTGGGAGAGGGGCCTTGGGACCCGTCAGGCCCTTGTTCACCTAAGCCAGAGATCAGCGGAGGAGCAGGACTGAATCTTCTGCCGAGGTGGTGGGTGGAAGCACATGCTTCACTTTAAGACAGCAAGCTACCCCTCCCCCTCCCCCAGCAGCCAAAGGCCTTCTCTTCCCATGGGCAGAAACACACCCGCATTTGGACCCCTTCCAGCGTTTCTTCCAAGGCCCCAGAGAGGATAAAAGCCCTACTACTACTGACAGCTACATAAAAATCACCATGGAGTACCTCAGGTGCCCCTCCCTTCCCTTGGGGCCAGGGGCTGCAAGGAACTATAAGTTCTGACTGTGGCCAACAACCTCAGCAGAAAATCACCTTGCTACTGAGTCTGTTTTTTCTCTACCTAACAGGATGCTACAAACTCAGGTAGGAGGGGTCTGTTGTTTTGGAGTTACGGGCCATGTCTTCTCTCTCGAACGCTGTGTGTGCCACAGAGACCTGCATATACATCGTAGGAGCCACTGCCTTGCGGTGCTCTGTCCAGTGGACAGTTGGGCCCTGTTATTGGCTAGGGGAGATGGGAAACTAAATGACCCTGCGTGATTTATTTATTGACCCTGGGTTCTATTCCTGTCTTCCTGGAAGACCCCAGGAAAGTTGCTTTCCTACCCCGTGCCTCAGTTTCCCCATCTGTAAAACGGGGATAAAGATATTGCGCTGCTTTGTAAAATGCTCTGAGGTCTACTGATGGAACACACTGTAGAGGAATGAGGGAATACTATTCGATAACCCCATAGGCGTCCGGTGGCTCTGCCTTCCCAAACCGCCAGCCTGGCCCCGCCACTCTTCGCCCTCCAGAACGCCTGCTGTAGGCGTATTGGGGGCAGAGTGTTGCTGTCCCGGAACGCTCGCCCTCCCTGAGGTCCGGGGCAGCTCGGATCACACTGCCGCCTCCCTCCCCAGTGCTCCGGGGATGCTGGGGTGCGTGCGCTCTTCTCCTCTCCATGGTGGGTGCGGGTGCGCAGGCTCTTGATGCACTGCTCCTTCCGTTCCTGTGGTGGGGGCGGGGCCTCAGCCGAGGTGGCAGGGCTGTGGGTGGGGCTCCCCCAGCCTCAGCTGCACTGACCACCCCTGGATCATCCTGTTAGCTGTTCAGCATAACAAGGTGTCCCGCTCTTGTCTCCCTTTCCCCCCCCCGGTGTTCTAGGCGACCATCATGGTGTTCCAGGCTCTGGCGCAGTACCAGATCGACATTCCGCAGCTCACCGAACTTAACCTGGACGTTTCTATTCTCCTGCCACGCCGGGCTAGCCCGATCAAGTACAGAATCATGAATCAGAACGCGATGGTGTCCAGATCAGCCGAGGTATTGTGCTTCTCGGTGGGATTCACAGAGACCGCTGAGTTTAGCAGCAAGATTATACTGACTGGACCTCCTGGCCAAATCCTTCTGAAGGGGTGGGTAGAGGGGGGAGTAGAGGCCCGGCACTAGATCCAAACACATCTGCAGTTTTGACTCTGATTTTTAAGGCCAGAAGGCACCATTATCATAATCTATTCTGGCCTTTGCCATAACCGTTGGTTAACTTCTAGCAGAGATGTAAGATCTGTTCTCGATAGACCCTCAGTCTTGATTTAAATACATCAAATGATGGAGACTCCACTGCATCTGGTCAGGCTCTGGGTTCTAGGCAGTCAGGCCTAGTGGTTGGAGGTAGCTGTACTGTCAGAACAGAGTTAAGGGTAATGCTGAAATCAGGGTCCAGGGACAGGCCCTGGGCAATGTCCCCTCTCATTTTGTTCACCCGGGTGCAGAATACATGTTGTTACATGCACCGAGGCATGTGCAGATGTGCACCACTCATCGAAACACATGCTGATGGCTGAGGGTGCTCTACTAATCAGCTGGGTGGCATTTTAATTTCTTGTGAGTGGCCGCCCAAGTGCCCAGCTTACAGAGAACATGGGCTGTGCGTCAGAATAGACAAGCCAAATGAGGACTGAAGTCAGAGTCCGGAGGCAGACCAAAGGTCAAAGCCAGGCTGGAGTCAGTCTGAGGTGGACGCAGGCTGGAGTGGGTGGTTATGAGCTGAATCCAGGAGTGTGTGTGTGTGTGTGTGGGGGTGCTATTTTGGCTTGGATCTGGAGAAGCAAGATGTGTGGCGATCAAAGAGTTAACTTTGATCATAGCCTTGTTCTCCTTTGTGCCTCTGCAGAGTCCTCCCAGCTCCTCTGGGTGAATGACTGTAGCTTCATTTTCTCCATTATTATTAGTATTAATTAATAAAGCACAAAAGAAAATTAAACTTGGGCAAATTTTCCAGACCAAGTGGAATGAAGACTTCACGGTGAAGGCGGAAGGGAAGGGGCAAGGGACCTTAACAGTCATGACGATTTATAACGCACAGCTGCGGGAAGATGCATCCCTGTGTAAGAAGTTTGACCTGAGGGTATCCGTCGAAGAAGCCAAAGGCGGTAAGTAACCTCCTGTCGTTTCTCGTCTGAAACTTGCTGTCAGTCCTCTGATCTGGCCAGAGGGACTCAGTGACACCCGTTTAAACGCAGAGTAACTCCACTGACAGCAGTGTAAACTGGCATCTCTGCAATCACCTTCTACACTGTGGAAAGTATTTCTATGAAGTTTCTTCCATCTCTCCAAATTCCCAAGGCCTACAACATTATATCCATAGGGCGGGCACTAAATCATATTTCCAGGTACAGGTCCTACATGTTCTCAGGTGTAACTAATACAGGGTGATTCCAAATGAGGGTGCGTCTACACAGCTGGGCAAAAGTCGAATGAAGCTACACAACCGGAGCTACGACAATTGCGTCGCTGAAGTCGAAATCGCTTCAATTCGGCTTTTGGTGCAGCCTACGCAGCAGGAAGTGGAAGGAAGAGAACCTGTCCTTCTGCTCCCCTTACTCCTCGTGGGTTACAGGAGTCGGAGTCAAACAGCCTCCAGCTCACCTTTATATCGAAACAACGGCTGGCAGTGTAGATGCGCCCTGAGCGAGCAGGGTGTAACCAGGTCTCCCGGGCAGTGGGATTCCTGGGTGGTTAGGTTCCAGGGTTAGCTAGGGGCCCGGGGTGTAGGACTTCTGGCCACTTAGCAAAGTCTGCTCCTTTAGTTTGGGGCGCGGCCCCAAGAATCCAATTTCTCCCTCCTCAAGGGTGGGGTTTTCCCTCTGGTTCTCCCCCTTTGCACCTGGGGGAGGGGGGAGGTGGAGGCTTACATCCTCCTACGGCCAACTCAGCTGAGCGCTCTGGCTCAGGTCCTGCGGACGGCAGAACCAGCTCCTGCCTCTTCACTGGTCAGTCCTGAACTGAGCCAGGTTCCCTCCTTTTATTCTCCCTCCAGGCCTGGCATTGGCTGGAGGTAAAACGGGGTGGGGCTAATTGGGCAAAAAGGCCTTGTTTAGCCCCTGCACTGCCAGGCCCTCCTCTCACTCCCTCACACAGGGGCTGCCTTCTCTCATGCGCCCCGCAGAGCTGAAACATTTTGTGTGGATGGAAGCCAGGCCAGTTACCCGGGGGTGTTCTCTGCCTCTAAAGTAGCGACGAGTCTATGCCAGGAAGTCTAGTTCCAGACCTAAACGGCCAGAGGGTGTGAATTCACACTCAGCCTGGGTGTGAAGTCAGCCTGGGGCCGATTTCAGACTCGTCCGTGCCTGCAGCACAACCCTCTGCCGCTTGGCCTGGAAGGGTATTTCCTTTCGCTGTGGAGTTGCTGGTTGCTACAGGGGCTCGGGCTGGCCAGACGGCAGCCACGCAGCCACACCCTGGGCCAGGCCATGCTAGAGGGATCCGGGATTTTGGCACCCTTTGTTACAGAAACAAAAGCCAGCCATGAATGTTGGCCCCCAGTTCTTCATTTCCCCGGCTGTCCTAGGCAGTTCACACCCATGGGTCTCCCTATTTCAGTCTCATCTTTCCACCATCCACCTGGGAGAGGCTTTTTAGCTCGCGCGCCAGGGACGGGAGGAGTTACGTGCCGAGGGGAGGTTTATGGAGGGGTTTTCACACCCACGATCGGATCTGGTTTATTACTAAGCCACGTTGGTGCACCTAACATACCAGACCAAAGGAGAGTTTGTCCTGCATGAAACTGACTCAGAGATGTTCCTTGCTTTTCTCTTTTGCGCCATTTCTAGCCAAGAAGCCGGAAGGAGCAATGCGTTCAGTCAATATTAGAATATGCATCAGGTGAGAACCACGCCCTTTGCTGGTGGATGATCACTAGCGGGACGGATGGGCAGAGGGAGTGGGTAGAGGGAGAAGCCTGGGCTATGGATTTTTCTACGGACTGGCTGGCAAGGTTGTTGTGAAGAAACAGGGGCAGGTGGAGCGGGAGCAAAGTCCAGGAGGAAGCGACAGATTCTGACCCAAAGGTGTTTTCTCTTTTCCGCGTTAGGTTCCTCGGCCAAGTCAATGCTACGATGTCCATCATTGATGTCTCCATGCTCACTGGCTTCTCCCCCGACGTGGAGGACCTGAAGAGAGTACGTCAGTGTAATCTGAGAACCGGGAGTGGCACAAACTATGCAGTGGCTCCAGGGGGCACCAGGGGTCACATGCATCTCCAAGGCAGGCGGTGCTGGCCAATAGCCGGCGGGGGATTAGGGCTGCAAAGTGACCCCAGGCTGCTCCGGGGAGGGGTCAGGGAAACCCCAGCGCTCCCAGAAGGGGCGCGGTGTGGCCAGAGAGCAGGGCAAGCTGGGGCCACCTTGCTGCGCTTCCCCCAACCCGCTGCCGGTGAGTGCAGGGGGAGGCACAAAGATTCCTGCTGCTGGCGCCAGCCATCTGGCCTCACTGGGCTGCCTTGGCTGGAGGAAGAGGCAAAACTGGGGTGGAGCAAGGGCAGGGAGAGGTGGAGCAGGGATGGAGAGGGGGCGGAGCAAGGGCAGGGAGAGGTGGAGCAGGGATGGAGAGGGGGCGGAGCAAAGTCAGAAAGGGGTGGAGCAGGGACAGAGAGGGGGTGGAGCAAAGTCAGGGAGAGGCAGAGCAAGGGCAGGAGCGACAGGGCTTGGAGTAGGGGGTTGTTCCAACTCTTCCCCGGGCTGAGGGGGGCATGTGGCTGGTGCCCCCGCTGGTCTCCCCCTCACCAGTTGCCTCTGAGTGGCTGGGCGGGAACTTTCCGATTAGAAGATCCAGTGCAGCAGGGAATAGCGAGGCCCAAGGGTTAAACCCGAAGGGAGCCCAGACAGCTCTAAGAATTGGTAACAGCTTTAGGAAACCGCAACCAATTCACTCCGTGTCGGAGATGGAATCTCATCTCCGTTGGGCAGCTCAGAGCCCGGCGTCACTGGCCTTGCTGCACCCGTGATGAAAATAAAAGAAAATTGCTTGAGCCCGGCCTGTCCTGTGCACCATGGTCGGTCACTGAACATGGGACCATTAGCACGAAAAGCGGGGCCATGTCAGCCGGAGTCCCAGCACGCTGCTGTGCACAGAGACGCCAACTTTCGACTCACCCAGAACTGAAACCTGGCCCCATTCCTGCCTCGCCCCTTCCCTGAGACCCTGTCCCCCTCCCTCCCTCTCTTGCTTTCCCCAACCCTCGCTGACTTTCACGGGGTGGGGGGTGAGGGTGTTGGGACGTGGCAGGGGGTCAGGGCTCCGGCTGGGGGTGCGGGCTCAGGGTTGAGGCCACAAATGGGGGGGTTCAGGGTGCCCCTGTTCTTAGGAGCCGGACATGCCAGCTGTTTCCAGGAGCTGTGTGGAGCCAGGGCAGTCAGGGAGCCTGCCTTAGCCCCGGCGTGCCACCAGCCAGACATTTTGTGGCCTGCTCAGCAGTGCCGACCGGAGCCCCCAGCATCCCGTTTCTCCAGGTGCTCCACTCAAAAGCCTGGCTACCCGGCTGTGACGTAAAGGGCAGGCTGGCTTCCTCCAGGCAGTCCTGTTGTGGGAGACGCTATCCCAAGCATGGTGCTGCTGAGTCACTAGTGAGATGGGTTTTTTCCCTCCCCTCCTGCGGCAGCTGCAGGACTTTCACAGAGACGCTGCCTTACCCATGATGTCTCTTGCTTTTCCTTGTTGACATTTAGCTTTCCGAAGGGGTCGACAAGTACTTGTCCAAGTTTGAAATCGACAAAGCCCCATCCAACAAAGGCAACCTCATCATCTATCTAGGACAAGGTAAAAACTCGACAAAGGCTTTCCCTGACCCTCGGGTCATTTCAAGGGCTCCGGCTGAGTCCAAACTGCCCTCCCACATACGCCCAGGAGAAGAGCAACAAAAATGATGCAAGGTCTAGAAAACATGAGCTATGAGGGGAGACTGAAAGAAGTGGGCTTGTTTAATTTGGAAAAGAGAAGAAGGAGAGGGGACATGATAGCGGTTGTCAAGTATCCAAAAGGTGTTACAAAAAGGAGGGAGAAAAATTGTTCTCCTTGGCCATTGAGGATAGGACAAGAAGCAACGGCCTTAAACTGCAGCAAGGGAGGTTTAGGTTGGACATTAGGAAACACTTCCCAACTGTCAGGTGGTTAAACACTGGAATAAATTGCCTAGGGAGGTTGTGGAATCTCCATCTCTGGAGATATTTAAGAGCAGGTTGGACAGACACCTCTCAAGGATGATCTAGATGGTGCTTGGTCCTGAAATGAGGGCAGGGGGGCACTGGATTTGAAGATCTCTCGAAGTTCCTTCCAGTTCTAGTGTTTTATGTGAAACCCAGAGGCACCGAGACCACTGCCAGGTCTGCTTTACAGCCTGTGGGCTTTTAGCTCATACAGCAGAGGCACCTGGCTTTAGCCCCTAAAGTCACAAGTTCAGTCTCTCCTGTTGATGACCAGAGTCCGTCAGCCTTCCATATGATTCAGCAGGAGGCCAAATTTGACTCACTGGCCCAAATTCAGGCTTTCCATTAGGAGCAATTGAACGGGCCAGTTCCACAGCTGGTGGCTGCATCTAGACTGGCATGATTTTCCGCAAATGCTTTTAACGGAAAAGTTTTTCTGTTAAAAGCATTTGCGGAAAAGAGCGTCTAGATTGGCACGACGCTTTGCGCAAAAGCACTTTTGCGGAAAAGCGTCCGTGCTAATCTAAACGCAGTTTTATGCAAGAAAGCCCGATCGCCATTTTCGCCATTGGGGCTTTTTGCAAAACAGTTTTTAACTGTCTACACTGGCCCTCTTGTGCAAATACATTTGCGCAAGAGGGCTTTCAACGGAGCATCATAGTATTTGCGCAAGAACACTGACAATCTTACATTAGATCGTCAGAGTTCTTGCGCAAATTCAAGCGGCCAGTGTAGACAGCTGGCAAGTTTTTCCGCAAAAGCGGCCGCTTTTGCGGAAAAACTTGCCAGTCTAGACGCAGCCGGTGTGTACGGATGTAGGCCCATTGATGTTAGTGGGAAATGCAGCATCTTTTTACACTAAATTTGAATTTGCTTCTCGGGTCATTCACTTTTTTCTCCTTTCACTTCCCTAGCTCGGCTTTCCTCCGCCTCCCTCGCCTACTCTCCCCGCTTTTTCCCCACCGTCTCCTTTGCTTTGTTCTTTTCCTTCTCACTCTTCTGCCCAGCAGCCACCCTTCAGCTTAAGCCCCCTGGTATTTTCCCCCCCAGGTTTCTCACCGGGAGGATGAATGCCTGCAGTTCAAAGCGCACCAGTTTTTCGAAGTGGGTCTCATTCAGCCAGCGTCCGTCACAGTCTATGACTATTACAGCATAGGTAACACTGCACCGTTCAAGGCACCGGGAGCTGGGTTACATGGGGGTCAGAGCCTCTTGCAGGCCTTGGTTGAAGTGCTCACGTACCGGTTTTGCCTGATCACGGAGCAGATCTTAAGAGACTTGCCCTAGAGACAGCCAGTAGCACAGCTAGGAGCAGATTGCCAGCTCTGAGCAGTCCCTGCCTGCCCCTAGAAAAAGGACCCAGGTGTCCTGAATCTGAATTGGCTCTCACACTCCCTTGCCCGCCCTTGACTGTCCGATTTGTCTCGCGTACCCCCACATTTCACCCCACTGAAAAGCTAGCTGCTTACACAAAGAGACACGCCAATACCAATACCATGCTGTTGGCGGTGAAGGGGGGCTATTTATTAACCCTGGTCCCATCTCACGCCACAACATCTACTCCCACCCCCCACTCGCTCCCTGCATTGTTGGTTGTATTTTGACCCTGCTCCCACTGAGACACCCCCCTGCCCCCCGGGATCTCTGTCCTGCTGCAGGGCTTCAGAGCCTGTTGTAAAACCAGGTAAATATCTACATGAGTTGATGAACTCCGAGAAGACCTCTGCATACCCCTGGGGAACATGCCCTCTTGGTTGAGAACCACTGGATTAGAACACAGGGGTGAGGAGTAATAGGGTATGTCTACACCACACGGCTATTTCGAAACAAGCTATTCTGGAAGAGTTCTTCTGAAACAGCTTATTTCAAAATAGCGCATCTACACTGCAGGGAAACCTCAAAATGAGTCCGAGGCTGGCTCCCCTAATGTAGACGTGCTATGTCGATTTACAGCCCCAGGAGGCCCTGGGGAGGAGTAACTTAGAATGGCCCTGGGGAGGGGCTTTTTCCAAATAGCAGCAGTGGAGCATCTACACAGGCCTTCTTTCGAAATGGTGGTTTCGGAAGAGGCACTTTTCCTCGTGGAATGAGGCTTCCAGAGTTCGGAAGAAGCCGCCCACGATTTCAAAATTATTTCAGACTAACGGAATGGCTGTGCAGACGCACGCATTCTAAGTTCGAAATAACGCCCGTTATCTCGAAATAACGGTGCAGTGTAGACACACCCTGGGACTCGAAGGCCAGAGCATGATTCCTGGTCTGACTTCCTCCCTGCCTCCCAGTTCCCCCTGCTCTAGGAATACCTTCCTCACCTTAATGCACCCAGACAGAGGTAGGCCAATAACGAGGTGAGCCTGTGGCTACTGGTGATACTTACCCCTTTTACCACCGGGGGGGAACTGGCTGCTAGCGTGGGTAAGCAGGTGTCTCGATCAAGCCCCTGGCCATTGTTTCAGGAGGGTGGTTTCCTCTCGCTAAGAAAGGGGGCCCCACAGACGGCTCCCCCCTTCCCCAGGGAGATTTGCATAAGGGCTTCCGGGCTGTCTCCTCGGCCCCCTAAGCCGTCGTTCTGCGGGAGGGGGAATGAGCCGTGTCTCTGATCTGTCTCCAGATGACCGGTGCACCAGGTTCTACCACCCGTCCAAGCAGAGCGGGCTCCTCAGTAAGATCTGTCACGGGGACATCTGCCGGTGTGCTGAAGGTGAGGCATGTCCGACTGGCTTCCCTCGCGGGTCGGGGCTCCCTGTGCGCGTTACCAGCAAACACGCAGTCCCACGCCCGCCCTGCCCCCCAGGATCAGCCCCCTCAGAAGCTGATCCAGGTCTTCCTTCCCAGTTGGCCGATTCCAGATATAGGCTCCCGGTAGCTGAGTCTGTCCCCCAGCCTAGAACTCTGACTCAGAGCCGGCTGAGTCCCTGCTACCGCACTACCACGTACAGGAACAGTGGGACCAGGGCAGAGGGTGTAGCATGTGGAAATCTGTGGGGAATGCACCCCCCATGTAAACTCATGCCTGCCTGGGGAGGGGAGGCAAGAGAGGACCCGGCAGGGTCTTGGCTCAGACCAGGGAGTACAATTCGGCAGGGCTGGAATGGGGCTGGGAGCAGGTTGGACCCCCCAAGGACCCACCTTCCCAGCCTGAAGCCCTTCGCCCCTGCAGAGTTGGCCTCCACACAGCTGTCCATCCTCCCCGACCCCCTCCCCTCCCCTGCGGGCCTCTCCTCCCTTCCCCAAAGGCAGCCCCACCTGCCACTCGCAGGTCAGCTGGCTGCTGCTCACCGGCCGGGGAGGGGGACCAAGCGGGAGCAGGTGCTAGAAAAGTCACTTCCTCCCCCATGGCCCCTCAGGGGCGGGGCCGGGCCAGCTGATCCTCGCCGGGGGAGGGGGCTGCAGGTGCTAAAGCAAGGCAGCCTGGGATGCAGGAGTTGCTGGGTTTCCGGCCATTGCCGTGGCGATGCTCCTGTGCAACATGTGGAAACATCCCACGTTCAGTGGTCGGAACATGGCCTGGGCGGGCGGGGACGGGACGTCGGTTAAAATAGCTGGGTCCTCTCCTGCCCAGGCACCCACAGATCTTTGAGGTGAGGGTGGAAGTGCACCCCCTTGCTAATTGCACCCCCCTCGCCCCACTTCCTGCCCCAAGGCCCCGCCCCTTCTCCGAGGCCCTGCTTCCTGCTGGCTCCATTCTCCCTCCCTCCGTCACTTGCCCTCCCTCATTCTCACCCCGGTCACTGGGCTTGGGCAGGGGCTTGGAATGTGTGTGGGGGGAGAGGGGGAGCTGAGGACTCCAGCTGGGGGTGCGGGCTCCAGAAATGAGGGGCTCAAGATGCCAGGAGAGGGCTCTGGGCTGAGACAGGGGCTCGGAGTGCGGGTAGGGCAGGCAGGCTCTGGGGTGGGGAGTGAAGGGCTGGGACAGGGGTTGGGACATGGGGGGATGAGGGGTGCAGACTCCAGGAGGGAAGCTGGGGACGGGAGGGGACTCTGGGTTAGTGTGGGAGGGGGATGGGAGTGTGAGGTCCCGGCAGCCCCTACGTGTCCTTGTGCCTCCTCCACAGCTCCCATTGGCTGGGAACCACGACCAATGGAAGCTATGGGGGCGGGACCTGCGAGTGAGAGGGCAGCGCATGGAGAGAGCCTCCCTGTGCCTAGAGGCTTCAGGAAACTGGCGGCTGCTTCCAGGATCTGCGCAGACCCAAGGCAGGCAGGGAGCCTGTCTTAGCCCTGGCACCCGGCTGTGCCACCGACCAGCCTTTTAGCGGCCCCGTCAGCAGTGCCGACTGGAGCTGCCACGGGGAAGTTACCTGGGATGACCATGTGATGTATGCTCCGTGGTTAGTGTTCTCGGTGACATCCACTGAGTCCTTTGTCTGATCCTGGTGGTTTCACTTTTCACGGCTGCTCCCTCGTGCGAGGGGGTGGGGCTTTCACTGTCTGGGTGAGCACTGCTCACCAGTCCCAGGAGTCACACGGGGGGTCAGTAATAATGGAGATGAAATGGTGGTCTGATGAAAGTCTCTCTTTGTGATTCTCGGCACCCTCTTCCTTCCCTGTAGAAAACTGCTTCATGCAGCAGAAGATCGAGGGTCCCATCAACCTGAACAAGCGAATAGAAGAAGCCTGTGAACCTGGAGTGGATTATGGTAAATCTGTGGTTTGGCGCGGTCAAGTGTTTTTCCATGAGGAGAGGGCAGAGAGGGGCTTCAGAATCCCCTCTGGATTGTAAAGTTTGCGTCTGTGGCTGAATCTGGGGTCACGTCTGTTGAAAACAAACAAAAGGAAGATTTTCATCACTCAGTGCACAGTCAACCTGGGGAACTCCTTGCCAGAGGATGGTGTGAAGACTAGGACTTTAACAGGGTTCAAAAAAGAGCTCGATAGAATCATGGAGGTTAGGTCCATCAATGGCTATTAGCTAGGATGGGTAGGAATGGTGTCCCTAGCCTCTGTTTGTCTGGAAATGTGTGACGGGGAGGGATCATGTGAGGATTACCTGTTGTGTTTCCTCCCTCTGGGGCATCTGGTATTGGCCACTGTCGGCAGACAGGACACTGGGCTAGATGGACCTTTGGTCTGACCCAGTCTGGCTGTTCCTATGTTCTTAGGTCTGGATTTGCTGGGGGCAGAAACCTGATTAGCTTTGAGGACCCAAACTCCTGGAAACTAATCAGATCAGATGACAGTTTGAGAGTTAATTTAATCTTAAGTATTTATCTACTCCCCCCCCCATTTTCCCTGTGTCTGAGCACCTCACAGTCTTTAATGTGTTTATCCTCACAACATCCTGTGAGGCGTTCGGTTATACCTTAAAGGGGAAACTGAGGCACCGAGCGACTAAATGACTTGCTCAAAGTCATGCTGCAAGTCTGCGGCGGAGCAGAGAAATGAACCTGGTACCCAGTTCCCGCCTTCCCCATGGGGCCCTTCTTCTCACAGCCAGTTTCGCGAGTCAATTGCACACTGACTTCCCTAGGGAAAAGTACTGGAGGCCTTCAACTGGTGTTTTCCTTTTTTTTTTAAAGTGTATAAAACCAGGCTGGTCAGAATGTCCGAATCGGAGGATGGCTATGACAGCTACATCATGGAAATTTTGCAAATCATTAAAGCAGGTAAGAGCCACCCTTCTGGGCTCCAAGAAACATGCGACCCTCGCAGCAAAATCAGGGTGAGATTTCTTAGAGTGGCCTTTGGTATAAAGGCCTGCACAACAGCCATGTCTGTCAGACAGAGGAGGGCCTAGGGGAGTGGTCTCCAACCTCGTTAAGCATAAGATCAATCCAGGAGATACCTCAAACCCAAATACCCTTGCCCTGCCTCCTTCCCTGCCCCTTCTCTGAGGCCCCGCCCCTTCCCCAAGGCCCCGCCCCACCCCTTCTCCGAGGCTCCGCCCTGTTTGTGGAGATGGGGGTATGGGGCAGAGGGAAGGGGACACCCCCTCTTCTGCCTCCCATCGGGCGTTTCAACCAGAGCAACGTTGGCCATTGTGGGGGTCAAGAGCCCAGCCTGGGCTGCTATTGGTGAGGCAGAGTCTTGCTGCCTCAGGGCTGACTTCTGTACGCCGATATAAACGCCACGTAAGCCGGGATCCAATGAGCCCAAAGCAGCCTCCCCGCACTGGGAGCTGATACGATTATTTGACTGATTGTTCGAATGAGACTAGGGCCCCCTTGTGCTAAGCAATGGACAGACACTGCTACAGCCCCTGCCCTGAAGAGATCACAGTCTAGACACCGTCAATGGTCCCTCTATTTTTTTTTATTTTTTTTTTTGCCATCTGTGTGTGGAATAAATTTTGTTCTGTGTGCCAAGGCATGGGTGGATGTGCACCACCAGGAGAACCACCTGCTGCTGGCTGAGGGCGCTCTGTAAATCAGCTGGGTGGCATTGGAATCTCTCCTGGGTGGCCACCCAAGTGCTCAGCTTACTGGGAGCACTGGTCACCGGGTGGGTTTATTAGCCCCATTTCGCAGGTGGGGAACTGAGTCGCGGAGAGATCAAGTGACTTGTGCGAGGTCACACAAGGAGTCTGGGGCAGAAAAAAGCGGAAGCCTGAAAACTTGAGGCCCGGCCCAGTGTCACAGCCCTCAGACTCTCCTTCCTCTGTGAAATAACAAGCTACGGCTTCAGTGCTCGGCTATCGTAGGAATCGCGCCGGGGCTGAATTTGTCCTGAAATTTTAAGAGAACACCAAGGAGTCTCCCTTTCTGCTCCTTTTGTGCTGTCTCCTCCTCGCTCTGTTCTGATCGGGACCTTTTTTTTAAACTCTCCCCACCTCCACCCCAGGGACTGATGAAAATCCACTCGGAAAAACCCGCCCGTTCATCAGCCATGAGAAATGCAGGAAGTCCCTGCGGCTGGAGGTTAACAAAGACTACTTGATCTGGGGTCTCAGCTCTGACTTGTGGCCCAGGAAATCGGAGTAAGTAACCTCACCCTTCGTTAGTCAGTGTCATTCCCTTAACTAATTACCGTCGCTACTTTACATATCTACCAGGCCGTCGTTTCTGAGAGTCTCGCGACACTGGGCGTGCGTCCCAACAGCACTCTACCCTTGAAATAAGATACGCCATTTGCACTACACAAACGGCATGTCTTGTATCGAAACAGCTTATTTCGAAATTTGGCCTGTCTGCACTGCGCCGAATTTCAAAACAACGCGCTATTTCAACACAGCCCTTATATTTTGAAATAACGGGTGTGTTTAAATAGCCCCGCTGTTTAGATGAACCCTGACTGTATTTATTCTCACAATGGGCAGCGTTATTACCCTCATTTCATGGTTGGGTAAACTGAGGCACAGGTACGATCCAGGTCCTCAAAGGTACTAAGGCACCTGCCTCCCGCTGACTGGCCTGAGGTGACCTCTCCAAAGTAGCCAAGGGAAGTTGCTGGAAGTTTCTGGTAGTTTAACCCTGGACTACCCATTCCTCACAGGACCTACCTGACTGATTCACCAGCGCATTTCACACGTACAGTGCAATTTCAAGCTCCCTGCGTCCAGCCCCAGTTGTTCCTTAATCACTTAGATTCCGACTGGATGGAAATACAATTAATTAGGGTCACACCTGCACCGTAAAAATGCGCTTCGTCCCCAAAAATGCAGCATGCGGAGGCGGAAAGTTCCATCCCCTTGCTATAGATGGAGCATTGCATGCTGGGATCTGTAGTCTCTTTGTCTGTGGTGGGCCTTCTGAGAGGGGCGGCGACCCACTGGGTCTGTGTAAATCAGATGTGGCCCTTAGGCATGGACGAGCCCCCAGCCCTGCCCGTCTGCCTGAGGCCAGGTCCCTACTCTGTCACCCCCCACACCCACCGGAGTCCCAAGCCTGCCACTATGGCTGCCGGCTCCCCTGCCTCAGCTCAGGGCCACTCTGGCCGGCCCGCCCCAGTGCCCCAGCACCAGAGTGCTGGGCGCTGCAGCCAGGGGAGCTCCAGCCCTGGAGCCGCGGTGGGCCCAGCACCTCAAGAGCTCCCAGAGCAGCGAGGAGCCCCACTACCTGAAGACCCCAGATGCCCCAAGTCCCAGGCCACAGGCTGGCCCCAGAACCTGCCCCCTTTGGGAAGAGGAGCAGCCTGCAGGGGCTGTGGCCAGGGGGAAGTGGTGAGAAGCAGGAGGGGCGGAAGGGGCTTTGGGAGGGGCTCAGCCTAGCCCAGGCCCGTAGGCAAACCCGGCTGCCCTTGAGGAACTGAGCAGACAACTCGGGCGCTCGTTGTGCCTCATCGCTCCCCCTTCGGCCTGTCCATTCCAGGCTCACCTACATCATTGGCAAGGACACCTGGATCGAGAAGTGGCCCAACGAGGACGAATGCCAGGAGCCGGATTTCCAGAACCTCTGCCAGCAATTCCTCGAGTTCTCCGAGGCCATGACCATGTTTGGCTGCCCCACCTAAGCGCGGAGCTGGCTTGCCCAGCTGAGACGCAGCCTCACCGTCGGGAGGAGAGACCTCCCTGCCGAGTCCCAATGCTACTGACACGCGTCGCTAGCCCTGTCTTCTGGGGGAGGGGGTCTCCCTCTCTTTTCTTCCTGTTGTTTCTATATATATAAAAGGCTGATTTCTTACCCGGGCCTGCAGTGTGGCTTTTTACCAATCAATACATTGTCTGCAATGGCGCTTTACAGGTAACCAGCTACCGATGCGACCGCTGCGGTCCATACGTCTATCATCCGGCACCGTCTGTGGTCCGGCATCCCTGGGGGTGCTCCTGGGCTGGAGCATTCATGGGGAAAGCCAGGGCCCCGTGCTCAGCAACTCCGCCCCCGCCCTCCCGGAGCGTGGCAAATAGCTCGTTCGCGGCACTCAGAGAGGGAGGAGCGGAGGGTGACGCTTGGGGGAAGAGGCAGGGTAGCTGTCGCACCCTGCAGCCACGGACCTGAAGTCATGGGCAGGGAAAAGGCCCAACTGGGGAAGGCAGCTGAAGCCCCACCCCTTCTGCCCGAAGCCACACCCCTTTCCTCAAGACCACGCCCCTTCACAAGCTTCCCCCCCCTTCCAGCCAAGCCTTACCCTACCCCAGATGAGGACCAGGGCTGCTGCGTGATGTAGCCCCCGCCTTTCCTGGCTGCCAGCGAGTCCCGGGGCATGGCTCCAACCCCTCCTGCGTGGCTGGCCAGTATAGGCAGCTTTAGGAAGGCAACGCCTTCCCTTGCCTGTATGAACTGCCAGTCTGCCGCCCATGCCTGGAGGCAGCCCCGCAGCCAGCGGTGGGGGCCGGGAGGGCAGCCTGTCTGCCATGGGGTGTGGTACACTCTTGCAGGGCTGCGCTCCCGGCCTCCAGCCACGGGGCTCCCCAGCCACCCGTGTCCTTCACCAAGTGTCACCTCCCAACCGCCGCTCGGTCAATGCTGGCTCTTCTGCCGCCGCTGGAGCAGGCCCCGCAGCTGGTAGCAACGGAGGGACTGGCATGGACCTCCCCTGGTCTGCCAGATTCCCTGGTTTGGGAGTGGTCAGATCCAGAGGGTACCCCCTGTATTAGGGTCATGGGTGCCCCTTAGACTAGATTAGGGTGGACGAGCATGAATGGGGGGGGGGGGGCGAGGTGTGCATGGTGGATCTGACTGGTGCCTGTGGAGGACGGGGGTGCATGGTCATTGTCCCATGTGGTGGCACTTAACCACTTACAGTGAGAGATAAGCACAAGGGAGCTCTACAGCCCAAGTGGTGAGTCAGCTGGCTTTATAGCTCCAGCTGTAGAGGCTCCTACACTAAGCTCCGCAGGTTCAATCCACCTGGTGACAGTTACACGGGGAGGTCCACCTAGAGGAACAGCGAGGGGGCAAGCAGAGTGATCCCATTTAGCAATCAGGATTTTGGCAAAGGCACGGGGGAGGGCGGTGCACCTCTTGAGTGCTACCACAAGTCATCTACGCCAGGGCCCTTTGAGATCGCCGGCCCCAGAGCAGATGCCCCCTTTCTCGTCATCCCCTCCCTCACTGGCAGTCCTGAACCCAAGCTGGCAAGGGGGCAGCAAGAAGCAGCACAAAGGGGCAGCTCCCAGAAGCCGTCCCACTTCGATTCCCTCTCCCCTTGCCCTTGTGCCCTGGGTGCACTTTCCACATGGATCTTCACTTTGATTGGCGCAGTGCCCCCAGCAGCTCCAGTAACTGACTAGAGCCACCCCCCCTTGCGAAGGGCTGTGTGGACAAACCCAGCCCCCACCCCAAAGAGCTTCCAGTTGGAACCCGCTGCAAGCAAGGCCGCCGGCGCGCAGGGTCCGAGCACGGCAGGGGTGGCGATGCCAGGAAAGCTTTGTCCTTCACTAACCAAGAGGCAGCTCACCCCACCTCATGGCCACACGGTTCCTGGCCAGCCAGCCTGGCTGGGTACGTTACAGAATTCTGGCCACGTACTGCCCCATGAGCACAAATAGCTCTTGACCGCATTAATAGCTCTGTTAGTGAAATAAAAGGCTAGAGAATAAGACAGAGATTATCTTATCACCTCTATATAAAACCATGGGGCACCCACCTCTTGAATACTGCGTACCGATGTGGTCGCCTCATCTCATAAAAGGTATATTGGCATTGGAAAAGGTTCAGAAAAGGGTATAAAACATGATGAGGGTTTGGAATGGGTCCCATATGAAGAGAGATGAAAAAGACTTGGACTTTGCAGCTTAGAAAAGAGGATACTAATGGGGGATAGGATAGAGGTATATAAAATCATGACTGGTGTGGAAAAAGTGAATAAGAAAAAGTTATTTACTTGTTCCCATAACCTAAGAACTAGGGATCACCAAATACAATGAATAGGTAGCAGGTTTAAAACAAACAAAAGAAGGTTTTTCTTTGCTCAGCGCACAGTCAACCTGTGGAACTCCTTGCCAGAGGATGTTGTGAAGACCAGGACATTAACAGGGTTCAAAAAAAGAGCTAGATAGACTCATAGAGGTTAGGTGCATCAATGGTTATTAGCCAGGATGGGTAGGAATGGTGTCCCTAGCCTCTGTTTGTCTGGAAATGAGTGACAGGAGAGGGATCACATGATGATTACCTGTTGTGTTCCCTCCTTCTGGTGCATCTGGTATTGGCCACTGTTGGCAGACAGGATATTGAGCTAGATGGACCTTTAATCTGACCCAGTCTGGCCATTCTTATATTCTTAATGACGGGTAACGGAGTGGAGAGCATGCTTCTAAAATATGCGGAGGACACCATGATGGGAGGGGTTGCAAGCACTTGGGGGAGCACTGTTAGAATTCAAAATGACCCTGATACCCTGGAGAATTGGTCTGAAATCAGCAAGATGAAATTCAGCAAAGGTTGATGCCATGTGTTTCTTTGAGGAAGGCCATGGCCCAGACCTGATCTCCAGTGGCTGTTTACACCTAAAAGGAATCCCTCGCATTGGGGTTGAATTGAATCCTTGCTGATCAAACCCCCATGAAAGGCACCAGTTGGCTTTTTGAGGAGACTGATTATGTACGAAGTGGGGGGTAACTTTGATGTCAAGTAGAATTCAAAAGGACCTTGAGGGAGATGGTTAGGAGGTGCTCGATTTCCTAGCCTGTCCTGAGGAGAGTGTTTTAGCCTGAAATAACTAACAGGGATCTAAAATCCCGTTTAATCAATTAACCATTTAAACATCGTGTTCAACGCTACATTTAACCGGCTAACCGATTAAAGGGGGTGAGGTGGAGAAGATTAAAGGGAGTCAGCTGGAGCAGCCCCGGCCTGCGGTGGGGCGACACTCCAGCCTGCGGGGGTGGGTTTGCCAACCCCATTTAGGGCTGCTGTTTCCAGGCTGCGGGCAGAGGCCTGCCCCTGGGTACCGGTTAACTGATATTCAATAAGCATCACCCATTCACATCCCTAGTAACTAATTAACCATCCATTAAGAACCAACATGCCAGCATCTTAGTTTGTTTTCCAGGCTCAGTTCCCTCAACAGTCACAGATACAGTGATAAGACCGTAAGAACAGCCATATTGGGTCAGACCAAAGGTCCCTCCGGCCCAGTATTTTATCTTCCGCTAGCGGTCAATGCCAAGAGCCCTACAAGGAATGAACTGAACAGGTCACCGTCAAGTGATCCATTCCCTGTTGCCCATTCCCAGCGTCTGCCAAATGCCAAAAGAAAATGCCATTTTGGGTCATACCAAAACAGAATTTTCAGTTTGCGCCCTGAGCTGGATCTGCTTGGCTCTCCTCAGGAGGAAGCCCATGGCAAAGCGGAGCGTACAGTGTTCATAGGCGCAGTACACGAGGGTTTGTGGGACATAGGTGTGCAGACAACACCACCTTACATCCAAGAGGAACGCCCCTTTCCCAGTCTGTTAGGATGGCCAGAAATCTGGGTTTTGACCAGGATGTCTGGTTGAACAGGGAACTGGGCACACCCCTTGGCAACAAAAGTTTTAGAGCTGAAAAGTACCTATAGAGACAAGCGCTTTATCTCAGGGAGATGTGCTCCCAGTGATAAATCTACCGCCCCCCATTCGGGGTGGGTATTATTTTTCAATTACCAGGAGAGTGACTCTCATAAGGTGGGTAGTATAGACTAGGGATGTTAAGGACTAGTTGACTACTCGACTATCCGATAAGCAAATGCTGATCGGATAGTCGACAGGATAGTTGACTAGTCACTCCCCCCACCCTTGCTGCCTCTATCAGATAGAGGCAGGAAGAAGGGGGTACTTCAAAGCAGCCTCAAAAAAGGAGGTATTCAGATCTTGTGCAAAAGGGAGTTTTTGCGCAAAACAGATCCGTCTACACCGCTTGTTTTTGCGCAAAAACCTCTTGCGCAAAAAGCCTCAGGCAGAGAATATGCTAATGACAGCACAACAAATGCTAATGAGCGCTTCATTAGCATACTCTCTGCTAGCAAAAGCCTGCAGTGTAGACATAGCCTCTGATTGACAATTTCTTTCTCCCTTTTTTTCCTTCTTTTTCCTTCACTTCCCCCGCCCCCACATCCCCTCTCTGTGCTATGTATTTGAACGCTGGACCCCTTAAACTCCATTCATCAGAAGTAGTGGGCTGTGCCCACGAAAGCTCAGGATCCCATCTACATGTTTTGTTCATTTCTAAGGTGCTGCAGGACTATTTGTTGCTTTTTAAGTTTTTCCTGTTATAGACTCACTCAGCTCCCCCTCTGAAGCAAGTTAGGGGGTTCAGGGACAGGGGTAACTGGGTGAGATGTTATGGCTGGTGTGGGCAGGCACTGGAGTGCACCTGCTTGTGACAATCCAACACCCCAATCCAGTCCCGTGTGTGCCTGGGCTGGGAGGAGGCCCGTGAGGACTAGCCAGAGGCTGCACTGTTGTTCTGAGGGGATATCAACCGTGTTCAAGCGCTCATCCCCCCGCCTGTGGGTTGTCCCCACCCTCGGCCCCCGAGCTCTGAGAGCAGCCAGCGGGGGTGTGACCTCAGCTGGAAGCGTCCAGGCAGGAGAGTAGCCTCCTCAAATGGAAGCTTCCTCCCCATCCCTGGGAAAACCAGGCCTCTTGTGGTTTTATAGCTAACCCAGAATTTAAAAGAAGAAGAACAAAAACCAAGAGCGGTAAGTGTGGGGCAGAGAACAGTCACCCAGGAGATTTCTGGAAATAGCCCAAACTCAACAATCTCGGCCTTCATCAGGGTCCATAATCCACCCAACAGGATCAGCAGGGGTGGGACGCAGGTGCAAGGCAGAGTCAGGAGCATTCTGGTCCCTCCTCCTACAAGACTATCCCGGCGGCAGGGACTCCAGCAGACATGGCTTGCTTACCCCTTGATCACCCGGTCCCAGGGAACTTGGAAGGGCCTGTTTGCGTGGGAGTGGGGGGAGTGACATGAAACATACCCAAGACTTCTGGGGCCAACCGGAATGATGGAACCAAGGCCGATGATGCCCATGTCCAATCTTTTGCAATTTGCATGTTTTGGAGACTGTCCAGGCACAGATCCCTTCCAAACAGCGAGGTCAATGCCAGAAAAACAAACAGCTTACTGGAAAGGGGCTGGTTTACTGGAAACCTGCTGTCACGTGATAGTGATCAATTGCTCAATGGCTAGCTGGCAACTGGTATCAAGCAGAGAGCCCAGGGGTCAGTCCTGGGGCTGGTTTTGTTCAGCATCTTTATTAATGGCCTGGAGGAAGGGAGGGGTTGCACCCTCAGCAAGTTCACGGGTGACACTAAGCTAGGAGAGAGGTAGCTACACTGGAGGGTTGGGATCAGGTACAGAGTGACCTAGACAATCGGAGGGTTGGGCCAAAAGAAATCTAATGAGGTTCAACAAGGACAAGTGCTGAGTCCGGCCCTTGGGACAGAAGAATCCCAAGCACGGCTACAGGCTGGGGACCGACTGGCTAAGCAGCAACTCGGCTGAAAATGACCTGGGGGTTACAGCGGATGAGAAGCTGGATATGAATCAACAGTGTCTAATGGCATATTGCGGTGCATTGGTGGGAGCATTGCCAACAGATCTAGGGAAGAGATTATTCCCCTTTATTCGGCACCAGTGAGGACATATTTTGAGTGTGGCGTCCCATTTTGGACCCTCCGCCACAGAACAGATGTGGATACATTGGAGAGGCGCCTATGGAGGGTAACAAAAATGATTAGTAGGATGGGGCACAGGACTTATCAGGAGAGGCTCAGAGAACTCAGCTTATTTAGTCTGCAGAAGAGAAGAGTGAGGGGAGATTTGAGAGCAGCCTTCAACTCCCTGGAGGAGTGTTCCAGAGAGGATGGAGAGAGGCTGTTCTCAGTGGTGACAGATGGCAGAATGAGGAGCAATGATTTCAGTTTGCAGTGGGGGAGGTCTAGGTTGGATACTAAGGGGAAATCCATTTCCCTAGGCGGGTGGGAAAGCACTGGGATGGGTTCGTTAGGGAGGGGGTGGAATCTCCATCCCTAGAGGTTTTTAAGTCCTGGCTTGACAGAGCCCTGGCTGGGATGATTTAGTTGGGGTTGGTCCTGCTTTGAGCAGGGGGCTGGACTCGATGACTCCTGAGGTCTCTTCCAGTCAGATTCTAAGCCCGCAGCCAGGGAGCGTATTCACAAATGACACGTACGTCCCTAATCAGTAATCAGTACAGCTAGGAAGTGTAGAGAACCAAAAGGAGTTCAATTCCATCACCTGAAGGCAGAAAAGTAAAAATTGACACTTTTTAAAATGTATTTGTATGTGAGTACAAGATTTCTAGATGCCAAGATGGGTGACACTGAGTCCCTGGTATCAAATGAGGATCTAGATTTAATAGGCATTCCAGAAACTTTATTGATATTCAGTAGGACCCCGTACTCTCAGGATAGAAATTGTGTGGGAATGGCAGAATAGGTCATACTGCTGGGGAACATAAGAACATAGGAATGGCCAGACTGGGTCAAACAAAGGTCCGTCTAGCCCAGTATCCTGTGTGTTGACAGTGGCCAATGCCAGATGCCCCAGAGGGAGGGAACATAACAGGTAATCCTCCCATGATCCTTCCCCTGTCATCCATTTCCAGACAAACAGAGGCTAAGGACACCATTCTACCTATCCTGGCTAATAGCCATTGATGGACCTAACCTCCAGGAATCTACCTAGCTCTTATGTGGTACAATACCTGAAAAAAGCATAAAATCAATATAGTAAAAATCATAAAGCAATCCATCAGTACCATAAACTCTGTTGATAAAAGTCCCGTGCTTGAGCAAGAGCATAACAGGAGGAAAATTCTCCTAATCACCTGACCAGGAGGGTAATGGTGACTGTGAAATTTTCGTCATGTGTAGTAGGTGAATGCCTGGCTTAGGGAGGCAAACCCCAGCCCCACCCCTTCCACCGATAGCCCTGCCCTTTCTAAGCCCACCTGGCTCCTGCCCAAAGCTAATGTCTCCCCCTCAGGGTCAGGCAGCTGCATGGTCCCTGCTCCTTTCCCTGTCCCCATCCAGTCAGCCAGGCACCTATGTGGCCCAGCTTGCCTGGATGGCTGCAGCATAGGCAGGACCATCTGGGTCTTTTTGGGAAGGCAGAGCCTTGCCTTGCCCACATAACCTGCCACCCATCATGCTTAGGTGGATTAAGGAACTACAAAAATACAATAATTATGGGGGATTTCAAATAGCCCCATATTGACAGAGAATATGCCGGAGCGGACGGAGTAGAATCCATTACCACAAATGGATTTAGTGGTAGATCAGCAATTTAGATATTGGCACAAAGAGGACGCTTATTAAGTTTGCAGATAATACCAAACTGGGGGGAGGTGGGTTTGCAACTGCTTTGGAGGATAGGGTCATAATTCAAAATGATCTGGACAAACTAGAGAAATGGTCTGAGGTAAACAGGATGAAGTTTAATAAAGACAAATGCAAAGTACTCCACTTAGGAAGGAACAATCAATTTCACACATACAGGATGGGAAGCGACTGTCGAGGAAGGAGTCCTGCAAAACCAGATCTAGTGCTCAGAGTGGACCACAAGCTAAATATGAGTCTACAGTGTGACACTGTTGCAAAAAAAGCAAACATGATTCTGGGATTCATTACGAGGAGTGTTGTGAGCAAGACATGAGAAGTCATTCTTTTGCTCTACTGTGCACTGATTAGCCTTCATTTGGAGTATTGATCCAGTTCTGGGCCCCACATTTCAAGAAAGATGTGGAGAAATTGGAGAGTAATGCCCATTGGAAAACACAGTCCCAACTACATGCAAAATGATGAGGTCAAAGTTAGCTGTTACCCTGCACCAATGTGGTGCGGGGAAAGTTTCTATGGAAACATCTGATCAATGTGCCGAAGGGGTTAAAAATGCTAATAGAATGTTAGGGCCATTAGGAATGGGATGAAAAACGACAACGGAAAGCGTAATGCCTCTGTTCCAATCCTTGGTACGCCCACTCCTTGAACACTACTTGCAAGTCTGTCCACGCCCTCTCAAAAAAGAGATATGAGACTTGGAAAAAGAATACAGAAGAGAAACAGAAATGATAAGGGGTAAGGAACAGCTTCCATCTCAGAAGAAATTAACAAGATTGGGACTGTTCCTCTTGAACAAGAAATGACCAAGGGGGGATATGATAGAGGTCTATAAGATCATGGCTGGTGTGGAGAAAGTAAATAATGAAGGGTTTTCATCGCTTCCCGTGACCCAGGGGACACTCAATGAAATTAATAGGTGACAGGTTTAATCTAATATAGAAAGGAGAATGTTTGTATGTTTGTGCTCTAATAACTTGGACACTATAAGAGCTACTGCAACCAAACTTTGCGTGGGATAAACTTTCCTCCAGAAGAAGGTTTTAAGGTACTGTGGAAGAGTGTGATGGGGCCCCACTTCCCCCTCCCCCCCGCACTAGCTCCGCCAGTGGCAATGCGCTCTCAGGCCGCCGCTATTCTGGGCCTGTGGCGCTTGCGCAGAGGCGGTGCGTGGAGGACCGCCCTCACGGCGCAGGCGCGCCTCAGCCAGCGTGCAAACTGGCGGGCAGGTGGACCCGGGGAGAGCAGGGACACCAGCAGGGCGGGCGCTGACGGTTAAAACACTGGCCAGACCGGCCACGGGAGAGAGGGAGAGGAAGAAAGGGGCTGTTTTTGCCATCCACCCTGCCCCCCCTCCCTAACTGCCAGCCTGTGCCCACACAGACAGCGCCCCTCTCCTCCCCTCCCGCCGCCACCCCCCACCACAGACCCGCCCACTCTCCCCCACCCTCCTCCCACCCCTCTCACCCGCCACCCCGCCCCACACCAGACAGCGCCCGCTCCTCCCCACCCTCCCCCGCCACCTCCCTAACTGCCACCCTGTGCCCCACACAGACAGCGCCCCTCCTCCCCACCTCCCCTGCCACCTCCCTAACTGCCACCCTGTGCCCCACACAGACAGCGCCCGCTCCTCCCACCTCCCCGCCACCTCCCTAACTGCCACCCTGTGCCCCACACAGACAGCGCCCCCTCCTCCCCACCTCCCCTGCCACCTCCTAACTGCCACCCTGTGCCCCACACAGACAGCGCCCGCTCCCACCCTCCCCACCACCTCCTAACTGCCACCCTGTGCCCACACAGACAGCGCCCCTCTCCTCCCCACACCTCCCCGCCACCTCCCTAACTGCCACCCTGTGCCCCACACAGACAGCGCCCCTCTCCTCCCCACCTCCCCGCCACCTCCTAACTGCCACCCTGTGCCCCACACAGACAGTGCCCCACTCCTCCCCATACCTCCCCGCCACCTCCCTAACTGCCACCCTGTGCCCCACACAGACAGCGCCCGCTCCCCACCCCTCCCCGCCACCTCCCTAACTGCCACCCTGTGCCCCACACAGACAGCGCCCCTCTCCTCCCCACCTCCCCGCCACCTCCCTAACTGCCACCCTGTGCCCCACACAGACAGCGCCCGCTCCTCCCCACCCCTCCCCGCCACCTCCCTAACTGCCACCCTGTGCCCCACACAGACAGCGCCCGCTCCCACCCTCTCCCCGCCACCTCCCTAACTGCCACCCTGTGCCCCACACAGACAGCGCCCTGCTCCCCACCCCTCCCCGCCACCTCCCAACTGCCACCCTGTGCCCCACACAGACAGCGCCCGCTCCCCACCCCTCCCCGCCACCTCCCCAACTGCCACCCCTGTGCCCCACACAGACAGCGCCCGCTCCCCACCCCTCCCGCCACCTCCCCAACTGCCACCCTGTGCCCCACACAGACAGCGCCCGCTCCCCCACCCTCCCCGCCACCTCCCTAACTGCCACCCTGTGCCCCACACAGACAGCGCCCGCTCCCCCACCCTCCCCGCCACCTCCCCTAACTGCCACCCTGTGCCCCACACAGACAGCGCCCCCGCCCCTCCCCGCTACCTCCCTAACTGCCACCCTGTGCCCCACACAGACAGCGCCCGCTCCTCCCCACCCCTCCCCGCCACCTCCCTAACTGCCACCCTGTGCCCCACACAGACAGCGCCCGCTCGCCCCCTCCCGCTACCTCCCTAACTGCCACCCTGTGCCCCACACAGACAGTGCCCCGCTCCTCCCACCCCTCCCCGCCACCTCCCTAACTGCCACCCTGTGCCCCACACAGACAGCGCCCCGCTCCCCCACCTCCCCGCCACCTCCCTAACTGCCACCCCCCCACACAGACAGCGCCCGCTCCTCCCACCCCTCCCCGCCACCTCCCTAACTGCCACCCTGTGCCCCCACAGACAGCGCCCGCTCCCCCACCCCATCCCCGCCACCTCCTAACTGCCACCCTGTGCCCCACACAGACAGAGAATCTGGTTTTCTTCCAGCACATCTGTCCAGGTGCCGCCCTATGGAATATCGAAAGGCGAATTTTGTACGTTTGTGCGCTAATAACTTGGACGCTGTAAGAGCTACTGAGCCCAGCATTGCATGGGGTGGCCTTTCCTCCAGGAGAAGGTTTTAAGGTACTTTTGGACCCAATCGGGGTCCCGCCCTGCCCCCCCCGGCACCTGCAGCCCCGGGCATGAGCTGGGGCACCCCTCCCGCATGTAGCCTCCCGGGACTTGCCCCCTCCTACCCGCGAGGTTACATAACCGACCCTGTTCCCCCACCCCCCGCCGGCACGCAGTGCCCCCACCCCCATGTGCACGGCTCGGGCTCCCGCCCTGCCCCCCCCTGCAAGCACCTGCAGCCGTGGGTGCGAGCTGGTGCACCCCTCCTGCGTGTAACCTCCCCTCCACCCGGGGTTGCTCCCCACCCTGCAACCCTCCTCCCTCCAGAAACCAAAACCAAAGCCGGCCAGCCTTTCTGCTCAGCTCGCTGGGCTTATCGGAGCAGAAGGAATCCGTGTCCCTGCTGCAGCGCAGGGCGGAGGGGCCGGGTTAAACCCTCGATGCGTTACACGGCTGTGAAGCCAGCCGGCTGCTGTTCGTACCGTGAGTGGGGCTCTTCTGGGTCTGGTGCCAGCCATCGGGGTTAAGTGAGCTCTGAGCTTTTGCTTGCCAAGGCAGGGCAGGTGGATCCCTGAGCCAACCTTGCAAAGAGAAGTCCCTTTGCTACGGGTCGCATGACTGTGTACTGTTCTCCTGGGGGCTGGCTGCTCAGTCCTGGGGGGAGGAGGGTCCTGCTGCTCTCAGAGGGCCAGGTGTGGGCCAGGAGCCATCAGCCCCCAGGGTCTGTGGCTCTGGGGGTCCCCTGGCTCAGGGTCCCCTCCTTTCCTAAATTTTCTAAATTTTGTTCTTCTGGTTTCCCAAGCAAGGCCGGGTAAGTCCAGCTAGTAGAAAATAAAGTCAGATTTCTTCACACAATGCACAGTCAACCTGTGGAACTCCTTGCCAGAGGATGTTGTGAAGGTCAAGATTATAAAAAGGTTTTAAAAAAAGAACTAGATAAGTTCATGGAGGACAGATCCATGAATGGCTAGTAGCCAGGATGATCAAGGATGCAACTCTACTCTCTGGATTTCCCTAAATCTCTGATTGTCAGAAGCCAGGTCTGCATGATCACTCAATAAATTGCCCTGCTTTATCCACTCCCTCTCAATCATTTGGCATTGGCCACTGTTGAAAGACAGGACACTAGGCACTAGACACAGTTGCAAAAAAATCAAACACGATTCTGGGATGCATTAACAGGAGTATTGTGAGCCAGACACCAGAAGTCATTCTTCTGCTCTACTCTGCACTGATTAGGCTCAATTGGAGTACTGTATCCAGTTCTGGGCACCACATTTCAAGAAAGATGTGGAAAAATTGGAAAAGGTCCAGAGAAGAGCAACAAGAATGATTAAAGGTCTAGAAACATGACCTATGAGGGAAGGCTGAAAGAATTGGGCTTGTTTAGTTTAGAAAAGAGAAGACAGAGAGGGGACATGATAATAGTTTTCAAGTATCTAAAAAGGTGTTACAAGGACGAGGGAGAAAAATTGTTCTCCTTGGCTTCTGATGATAGGATAAGAAACAATGGACTTAAGTTGCAGGAAGAGAGGTATTGGATATTAGGAAAAACTTCCTAATGGTCGGAGGGAGGGGGTAAACACTGAAATAAATTGCCTAGGGAGGTTGTGGAATCTCCATCACAGGAGATAATTAAGAGCCGGTTGAATAAACATCAATCAGGGATGATCTAGACGGTGCTTGGTCCTGCCAGGAGGGCAGGGGACTGGACTTGATGACCTCTCAAGATCCCTTCCAGTTTTAGCGTTCTATG
This sequence comes from Rafetus swinhoei, assembly GCA_019425775.1. Lineage (NCBI taxonomy): Eukaryota > Metazoa > Chordata > Testudines > Trionychidae > Rafetus > Rafetus swinhoei. The sequence goes on along the minus strand of JAFJHL010000256.1, from coordinate 9,011,070 downwards.
ATTCTATGATGGACAATTGGTCCAAGCCTGCATGACCATTCTTGTGTTCTTATGTACTGGATTTGCAGACTGTTCTCTTGGTGGGAAAAGAAGCTCACCTGAAAAAGCTTTTGCTCAGCTAATCCATGAGATCAACTTTAAACCCTGGTGTCCGCCCCCCCCCCTGCAACAAGTGGTCCCTGTTTCCTGAACAATCCTGTTAGCTCAAGATTTATCTGCCCTAGAGCTCCATTTTGGGAGGCTCCAACTTCTGACTCAACAAACAGACAAAACCTATCTGCCAAGAAGGAGCAACCATTCTGGAGGAGTTAGAGGCAGATCTTGGGAGAAGTCTCTGTGATGGACCGCCCCTCCCCCCCATCCCATGCTTTATGAAATGGACTTATGGACATGAATATGCATAACTCAAAGATGCTTGGGACAAATTGCCTCATGGAACCTGTCAATCTTAATGTCTTAATCTGCTGGGTCTGGATATCTGATTTTGGTCAATGGATCATTCTTGTGTGTGGATAGTAGGGGGTATGGAATGGTTTATGGGTTTTAAATGTGCAAAAGAAAGTCATCAAGGGTGTTTCCAATGCTGGGACGCCTCAGTGTCTGGGCAATCCTATGTACACAGCCCCTTGTGTCCTTTAAGTCTGAGCAGTGGTTGGTCCTAGGAAGTCATGCGACCTCCCTAACTGGTAGGGACTGGTCAGGTAACTTCCCATCTAAAAGCGGTCTCTATCAAACAATGGGAAGCTTAGGAGTGTCTTTGTCTTTGGCTGGCGTGGCACACCTAGGAGGATACCTAAAGACCCCAGGGAAAAGGAGACTTCCCTGGTTTTGAAGGTGTGGCTGGAACAAGAAGGGTGCGTCTAGACTGGCAAGTTTTTGCGCAAAAGCGACTGCTTTTGTGCAAAAACTTGCCAGCTGTCTACACTGGCCGCTTGAATTTGCGCAAGAGTACTGACTTTGTAATGTACAAAATCAGTGCTTCTTGTGCAAATACTTTCATGCTCCCGCTCGGGAAAAAGCCCTCTTGTGCAAGAATACTTGCACAAGAGGGCCAGTGTAGACAGGTAAGAACTGTTTTGTGCAAAAAAGGCCCGATGGCGAAAATGGTGATCGGGGCTTTCTTGCGCAAAACCGTGTCTAGATTGGCACGGACGCTTTTCCGCAAAAAGTGCTTTTGCACAAAAGCATCCATGCCAATCTAGACGCTCTTTTCCGCAAATGCTTTTAACGGAAAACTTTTCCATTAAAAGCATTTGCGGAAAATCATGCCATTCTAGACGCAGCCAAAGAGTTTTAGGGTGAGTGCGTAGTAAGTTTGTACTGAGGTTTTAGGGTTAGAATTGGTTAAATGTTTTGTGTTATTTTTAGTTTGTAATCTACTCTGCTCAGCCTGTCTTCACTTGCAACCACTTAAATCCTACGGCTTGTACTTAATAAAATCACTCGTATTTACTATCAAGCCCAGTGTAAATAATTGTGACCGGGAGGCCGGGGGGGGGAAGGGAATTAGTGTGCACATTCCTTCTTTCATTGTGAATAGGGTTGCCAGATAGTTTTACAAAAAATACTGAACATGGCAGGAAAAATTTGGTTGAGCTTCTGTTCATTTTTTTTTTTTTAACTGGACAGAAGCGACAAATACCAGACTGCCTCAACCAATACCCGATGCCTGGCAACCCTAACTGTTAAAGGGGGCTTACCCAAATAATTCATATGGGGTTCTGATCCCATTTAGGGAGTGGTATCCCAGGAAGCTGGGCCCCAAACTGCATTTTCCTTGGACCTGAAGAGTTTCAATGTGTGTACTGGTCCTCAGAAGGGGTGGGAATCCCAGCTCTGTGCCTTGGCCAGGGGAGACCAGGGATCTGGCCTAGAAGAAGGAGAAGCCCTGGGGTGTCTTTGCCAGTGTAACTGCCACCAGGCAGATTTGAACCTGGGATCTTAGTATAGGAGCCTCTACCATCTAAGCTAAAGCCAGCTGGCTCCCAACCCCCACTATAGAGGTCTCTTGGTCTTAACTGTTGCTGTGGTCTAGGTTCCACTGCATTGGCCAGTGAACCCCACTAGGTGTGTGGGTTACATCAGCACTCTGGGAAGCAGCCCCAAGGGATCTTCTGTGACCGCCCCCCGCCCTGTCACAGTCTCCTCACAGCGTGCTGGCTTCCCTGTTGGTTTTAATGGGGGGCTCCGATTGCATGTGCAGCCGAGGGTTAGCCATTGGCACTGCTGTATATTTACTGCTCCATTTTTCAGGCTAGGCAACTGGACCCTTTAAGACAGAACTAGTCCCGCCCACCTGTGCCTCATTCACAGACTCTCCAGAGGGCCAGGGAGAGGGCAACTGGTTTCTCTAAGGAGCCAGAGGAGAGCAGGAAACAGCAAGAGAACGCTGTGGTGGAGAAGAACTAAGCAGTTAGCCAGAGATCCTGGCCAGGAGAAGGGTTGGGGCCTGGAAGCCAGAGCCAGACCCTGCAGACTGATCTAGATGTAGGGGGGTCTGTTGAGAGTAAGGGAGTCAGCTGAGGAAGGTGAGATGGGCACTCCCTACCCAAGGGGGGAACAAGAGACTTTAAATTGGGACCCAACTCCAGAAAGAAGAGATGCTGAACTAAGACTGGAGTGGCCAGTATGTGTCAGGACTAACTAAGTTTGACCCCAGGAAAGAAATGTCTTAATTATCTTTGGATGGAGAGAGCTGGAGTTTATTTGAGGAGCCAAGAGGGAAGCTGAGGCAGGGGGCTGCAGTGCAGCTTCCGTCCACAAGGGGCACCCAGGAGGCAATAAGCTATTTTATACCCAGGAACACCCAGCTGAAATGACTCGCCCATGGTCAAATGATGAGGCAGTGGCAGACACAGCAATGGCACCCAAGAATCCTGCTTAAATGTAAGAACATAGGAACAGCCATACTGCATCAGACCAAAGGTCCATCTAGCCCAGTGTCCTGTCTGCCTACAGTGGCCAATACCAGGTGCCCCATAGGGAGAGAACACAACAGGTAATCCTCACGTGATCTCTCTTGTCATCCATTTCCAGACAAACAGAGGCTAGGGACACCATTCCTACCCATCCTGGCTAATAGCCACTGATGGACCTAACCTTCATGAATCTATCTAGCTCTTTTTTGAATCCTGCTAAAGTCCTGGTCTTCACAACATCCTCTAGCAAGGAGTTTCACAGGTTTACTGTGCGCTGAGTGAAGAAAAACTTCCTTTTGTTTGTTCTAAACCTGCTGCCTATTCATTTCATTTGGGGACTCCTAGTTTTTATATTGTGGGAACAAGTAAATAACTTTTTCTTATTCACTTTTTCCATACCAGTCCTGGTTCTTGGTTCCCTATGGAGAACTGAACATGATGTGTTTTGATCCATTTCCCCAACCTTAGATTTAAGTTCTGCCCATTCTTAGCTGGCACTAGACAGAGCAAATAACAGAACAAATAGCAAACAAAGAGACCAAATATCCCTTCCAGTTCATGCTAGTAAGAATGCAAAGCTGGCTTGGCTCCTTCCCCAAATGAAATAACTGCTCAGTGGGTTACAGAAAGTCTTTGTTTACATTGGACTCTGAATATAAATAACCCAGTGGGAACTGCCACTTCAACCCTCCTCACCATGGAGGGATCTGCTCTCTACCTCATGGTGGTGTTCGGGTTCTGTCTCCCGGCTGTTTCTCGCGGCCAGCTGTAAGTACCTTCTGTTATTATGACCAGATGAGGATATGAGCCTAGGGTTTGTTAGATGCTTAGAGTGCAGCCTCCCCTTCATTTTTCTTCCCTTGTGGAGACTCCGTTGGACGTGGGAGCCCGCTTCCGAAACTCTCTTTCCCATTTCCTCTGATCTTTGCCACCCACGTCCATTCTAAAATGGTTTCAGGACTGTAGAAACTTTTTAACCTGAAAAGTGGAACTCCAGGGCTACATTTCTATACACTAACGCTAAGACAGGGTTTCCCAACCTATGGGTCGGGACCCAAATATGGGTCCCCATTACATTTCAAAAGGGTCGCCAAGTGTATCCCCAGGTGGCTCTGCTCTCCTTCCTCCCCCCATTTTTGAATTGCCTTGGGTCATCAAGTCTTCCTGAATTGCTAGGCTAAGACAACACTCCCGTTGGGCAGAATTCTGCTCTAACTTATCTGTAACCTTTAAGACACAGAATATCTTACTGCCCCTGTATAAAACTATGGTACACCCACATCTTGAATACTGTGTACAGATGTGGTCTCCTCACCTCAAAGAAGATATTTTGGCCTTGGAAAGGGTTCAGAAAAGGGCAACTAAAATGATTAGGGGTTTGGAACAGGTCCCATATGAGGAGAGGCTAAAGTGACTGGGACTTTTCAGTTTGGAAAAGAGGAGACTGAGGGGGGATATGATAGAGGTATATATAATCATGAGTGGTGTGGAGAGGGTGAATAAAAAAAGTTATCCATTAGTTCCCATAATATAAGGACTAGAGGACACCCAATGAAATTAATGGGTAGCAGGCTTAAAACTAATAAGCGAAAGTTCTTCTTCACACAGCGCGTAGTCAACCTGTGGAACTCCTTGCCAGAGAAGGCTGTGAAGGCTAGAACTATAACAGAGTTTAAAGAGAAGCTAGATAAATTCATGGAGGTTAGGTCCATAAAAGGCTATTAGCCAGGGGGTAGGAATGGTGTCCCTGGCCTCTGTTTGTCAGAGGCTGGAGATGGATGGCACGAGACAAATCGCTTGATCATTGTCTTCGGTCCACCCCCTCCGGGGCACCTGGCACTGGCCACTGTCGGCAGACAGGCTACTGGGCTAGATGGACCTTTGGTCTGACCCAGTACGGCCATTCTTATGTTCTTATGTTTGTCCCGCCTGTGTTTTGCTGCGTATTGGGCTGCCTCTGTTTGCCATCCTTGCCTGTCAACTGCCCTTCGCTCCTAATCTTCCCATTTCCTGTTGAGATGTTTGATGTTATCGGAACAGTCCGCTTCCACCTTACTCACGGTTGTCTTCTTGTTCTTCTTGCCTGTGCTGGCTTCCAATGAAGGGCAGTATTTGGGGTCTGCAGGATCTGAAAAGCAGGCTCAAAATGTATTTACATAGGCACCCCCAGAGTCTCTCCCCCCTCTTCCAGCTAGCTGGGAGGGAATCATTCCTTCAGAACTGGCTTATGTCAGTGAACGTTTTTTCCCCTATTCCTAGCACATGCCCCAGACACTGATGTCTTCTTTTGTAGATTATTTATGAGTGGATGTCTTGTTGAGTAATCTTTCTAACTTCTTCATTCATCTTCCTACCTCCGTATGTTATTCTCAATATTCTTTTCAGACATTCGTGATTAAATGCATCCAACTTTTGCATCTCTTTCTTGGAATGTTGCCATGTCTCACTGCTATATAGAATTGTAGGAGACTAGAATTGGAAGGGACCTCGAGAGATCATCAAGTCCAGGCCCCTGCCCTCATGGCAGGACCAAGCACCATCTAGATCATCCCTGATAGACGTCTGTCTAACCTACTCTTAAATATCTCCAGTGTCTGAGATTCCACAACCTCCCTAGGCAACTTCTTCCAGTGTTTAATCACCCTGACAGTTAGGAAGTTTTTCCTAATGGCCGACTGTAAGTGGGTTGTGCTGGGGGAGAGGCAGCTCCCCCTCGTGGTCAGTGGGCCGCTACTCTGTGTTGTGCCTTCAACTGGGGAATTAGCAGTGGCTGAGGTCCCAAGTGTCAGCCCTCTCACCGGGCGAGCTGATACCAAGAGTCCAGAGCCCGGCCTTACTCCATGGAGGGTGGCAAATAAACTGTTCCACAGCTCAGTTCAGGCGGGTGGTAAATAAGCAGTTCAAAGGCCCGTTCTCCATTCGGGGCAGGCGGTAAATAAACAGTTCCAAGCCAGGCCCTTGCTCAGGGCATGGCAGCAGTGGATTTAGGCTGCAATTCGGGTACAGCTAAGGGGGGAGACTGCCAGCGGAGAGTGGGGTGGCAGGGGGGATGCAGGCCCTCCCCCTCCACTGCGTCCCAGCCCGGGGCGCTGGTAGCAGCAGAGCAGTCTGCTGCTGGATCAGCGGGGATCGGCCCCATAATGGACTGACCCAACTCTGGCTCAGCCAACAGGTGGTCAGCTTTCCCTGGGCCCCTTCCAAACTCCCCCGGGGGCTGTGCCTGGGTGGGCCGGTCCTCAGAGCTCCATCGCTCCGGCAGCTCGGGCCAGGTAAATAGTCCGTCTAGGTCGTCTGGGAGCTGTGGGCCCGAGGGCCCGGGCCAGTCCTCTGCTTCTCCTGGGTCCAGCTTCTCCAGAGGGGAAACTTCTGGCTCCTTCTGCCAGGGCCTCCCTAGCAGGCCTTTTGTATTGCTGGCCCCTCCCCCTGGCTTCTGGTCAGGTGTCTTGTCAGGGCCAGGTGCTGCCCACCAAGGCTCAGGGAGGGGCGGCTCCCCTCATGGTCAATGGGCGGCCCCTCCGACCTACTACACCGACCTAAACCTGCTTCTTGTCCTATCCTCAGAGGCCAAGGAGAACAATTTATCTCCCTCCTCCTTGTAATACCCTTTTAGATACTTGAAAACTGCTATTGTGTCCCCTCTCCATCTTCTCCTTTCCAAACTAAACAAGCCCAATTCTTTCTGTCTTCCCTCCTAGCTCATGAACTTAGAGGGGATCCTGGTCATGAACATGACATTCAGCCAACCTCATTCTTTCTTCTGTGGGAATTCTATGGTTCCTGTCTGTGGCTGTGCTTTGGATATTATTAGCCTGTTGGAACTTTAACTTGTTTGAAGGTGTCTTTTCCTACCTGCATAGTACAGGTTCAACATCTCTAGTCCCACACCCTCAGGACCTGACTGGTACTGAACCAGAGAATTTGCCAAACCACGGGAGGTCAATATTGTCTAGTAGCATTACCAACACTTTCCCTGCTTATTGGGCTATCAGAGGATATTTAGGGATAAATTAGAGCTAATGAACAGCACACAACCTTGAGAAGCCAGGACTGGTGGCTGTAAACAAACTTTATGGGATGAGGGAAACTTGACCACACCCATGAGAAGGGGACACCTGGCTAACTTGAATCATGCCAGACTAGGGGAGGATGGGGTCAAGGGTTCAAGTCCTGCCTCCATTGGGTCAGGATGGCCAAAAGCCAGGCAGCATCAGGGCAGGAGGGATAAAGGGTGCCCTCAGGGTAAGGTGGGGTGGGGTCCTGTGTGGCATAGGGGATAGGGCACCTGCCTGGGGCAAGACAGGGTTACAGGTTCAAGTCCCACCTCCATTGGGTCAGCTCAGGATGTCAAAAAGCCAGGCAGCCCCTGGGCAGGAGGGATAAAGGGCACCCTGACAGCAAGGTGGTGGGGCAGGTTCCTGCATGGCCAGAGAGGTTCAGCCTATTTCAGAACTACATTGTGTGGCCATTAGTAAGGGGCATATTTGAAGTCTTTTTTGGATAAGCTTGTATAAGTTGGTGCCCAGGCATGGAAAGGATCTCTGAGTAAATCTCCAGGCTGTGACATCATTTTTTTTGGACTCTAGCTCTTGGCCCATCCCTAAGATTTACACAGCACAGCCAAGCAACGTTCTGCCTTCACCGGGAGAGATGCAGCCAACCAAGCCTACGGCAGACATCTCAGTGAGGGCAGAATTCCCAGGAATATGCAATCCAGAGGCAAAATTGTTACCACATCTTCATCACAGATTTTCATCTCATAGCTGTTTCAACCCAAGGCAACTCTACTGACTTCAATGTAGTCATTCCTGACTTACACCACTATTAGAGCCTGGATCAAAAAGGAAGGGGATTGGTTGATAGGGCAGCTTCCCACCACCGTAAAAAAAAATTCCTACATACAGAAACTACTCCCATAAACCAAATATCAAGGCCCAAACAGGGTGGGAAGCATTTGGACGCCCATTTGAAAGGGGATGATCAAATCCATCAGGAAGTCGGGGATCCAAATCCTGACGTCCAGCAAGAGTACAGCGGGAGCTACTTTGAATGTACGAACTTTAAACAGCATGGGAAAATTAGCACTGGTCATCGAAGAAATGGACAGATGTAAAATCAACATCCTAAGACGCTGTGAAGTTAGAGGGACCGATCAAGGTGTGATAACATCTGCAGAGAAAACAAGGTGATGTTCCGGGGGAATCAACCATGAGAGAGGTTAGAGATCATCGCGAATAGTGCTGCAGAGAAACCATTTGTGAATTGGCAGCCAATATCAGATAAGCTACTGGCAGCTAGATTCTACTCTCAGCATATTACAGTGAATCAGGCCAGGCCTGGGCAAAATACGGCCCACAGGCTGGATCCGGCCCGCCAAGCCACCAGATCTGGCCCACAGAGGCAGCGGGGAGCCCCAGGAAGGCTCCCCTGCTTGCCCTGCAGCCCCACAAGCCGTGCGGAAACGTGGCTGCTGGGCTCTGTTTCTGTTTCAAACCTGGAGGAGATGAGGGAAGCTTCAGGAGCCGCCCCCACCTCCAGCACAATCCCATTGGCCGGTTTCTGGCCAGAAATCGGCCAATGGAAGCTGCTTGTTTAAATAACAGGCAGCCAAGAAGAACCATGCCCCCTCTCCTGGGCTCAGTTATTCACTGAAGCATGTGGCCAGGGAAGCAGGCAAGCAGGCAGGCTGGCTGGCTGGGAAACGTTTTAAGCTCTACAAGCCTTAGCTCTATAGGCAGGCAAGCTGGTTTGGCAGCTGGCTGGTAAGTCTCCTGGCCACAGCCTGCCTCTGGCACCCAGCCCCTTCCTGTCCCAACTCACTGCCCCCCTCCCACTCAATATACCTAAACCCTCTGTCCCCCTCTTGCACCCATACTCCCTCCCAGATCCGACACCCCAATCTCCTGCCCCGATCACAATCCCCTTCTACCGTAGGTCACATCCCAAACCCCTGCACTCCAGTCCCCTGCCCTAGGTCACAACCGCTTCCTTCACCCAAACTCCCTCTCAGATTGCAGTCTCCCTCCTGCACCCCAATCCCTTACCCCAAGCTGCCCTCTGCACCCAACCTTCATCCCAGATCCCACACCCCTCCATTAATACCATGGAAGTGTGCGGCCCTTGACCACTTTTCAAAATCTTGGATGGCCCCCAGTCAAAAATTATTGCCCACCCCTGACCTAGGCATATGCTCCCACAAACGACACAGATGAAAAGGTCAAAAAGAGATTCTACACAGAATCGAATGATATCATGGTAGAAAAACCAACCCATGGTCTCGTCCTGTCCACGGGAGATTTTACTGCCCAGACTAGAAATGTGAAGAAGAGGTTGAGAAACAGCCATCAGCCCACATACAACTGGAACAAGAGCAGGCAATGGGGTGAAACGTCTTGAATCTTAGCATCTGCAATTCTTTCTTCCAACGTAAAAACATACACAAAAAGATGGATTTCACCAGATGGCCATTCGCAAAAAATGAAATTGACTAGATCTGTGTTTGTGAATGGTAGGGATGTTCGGGTATGTCTACACTAGCCCCCTATTTCGAACTAGGGTGGCTAATGTAGGCATTCGAACTTGCAAATGAAGCCTGGGATTTAAATATCCCAGGCTTCATTTGCATGTTCCCGGGCGGGCGCCATTTTTAAATCTCCTTAGTTCGAACTGACTGCCCACGGCTACACGCGGCAGTCAGAAGTTAATCCGAACTAAATCCTTAGTTCGGATTAATTGTTCCTCCTGCAATGAGGTGTAACAGTTAATCCGAACTAAGGACTTAGTTTGATTAACTTCTGACTGCCGCGATGCCGCAGGCAGTCAGTTGAACTAAGGATTTAAAAATGGCGCCGCATTGAACAAATGAAGCCCGGGATATTTAAATCCCGGCTTCATTTAATTGAATGTTTACATTAGCCACCCTAGTTCGAACTAGGGGGCTAGTGTAGACATACCCTTCGATATTGTGTAATTGAATAGTCATGTAATCGCATGAAATCTTAGCAGTTACATGATTACTTGATAATCTCCGGAGGTGGGGCCAGCAGCAGTGCGCTCCCACTCTCACTCCCTGGGAGCCCCCTGCTAGCCCACGCTACTGCCTCTGTATCAGAGGCAGCAGCATGGGAGGGAGAGGGAGGCAGATCTGGTGCTCATGGGGAGCCGGCTTTTAAGCTAGCTCCTCCCGGGCACCCAGTCCCACTCCTCCTCCCCTTGGTGCCTCTGATACAGAGGACCCCGGAGCACCAGGGAGGGAGGAGGACACACGGCCCCAGCCTCCCTAGCCCCAGAGCGCAGAGAGGGCAGGTGATGGGGGCAGCAACACTCCACCCCCCGGACACTTACAGTAGGCATTCTGGGGGCAGAATGTGGGTGGGGTCATGAGTGGCGGTTAGGGAAAGCAGAGCCTATGATACCCGCTGCCCCTGACAAACTTGCAGGAACCTTGACAAAGCAGTAAAGAATCGATGTGAAAAAGGTAAGTGAAAATGGATAGAAAGCAAGGCTAGTAAAGCAGAATAGTGTGTGTGTGGGGAACAATACAAGAGAAGATACATGGTCAGGAAACCGTTAATAGGGTATTATGAAGGCATTTTACATCAAAATGCTGCATTAAAACAGAAAATGGATGAAGCAACCGTTCAGCGTCAAGGCAGTTGGAAGGCAGAGGGACCTCCCGTCTCCTTTTCTGTTCACATTAGTCACTGGCTACAGATTAAAGCTTTGTTACAGAGTAGTGTAGGGCCTAAAGAGAACAATCCCAGGCTATTGGATCTAGACTTTGCTGACTACATCGCTCTTACTACAGAAGATGCCAATGGGGTACAAGAATGCACAACTCAAGTAAAAGAAATAATGGAGAAGATAGGTGTGAGATTCAATGCAAAGACCAAATCGAAACTGGAGAAGAGAAACAAGAGAAGGTGGACAATTTCACGTATTTTGGAAGTACCATCAGCCAAGATGGTACTAGCTATGAGGAAATAAGATGAATCGGAAGGCAAATGCTATCTTTGGGAGACTTAAAAACATCTGGCAACTCAAACATATCTCCATCAACATAGACCCATAGAAGACTAGAATGGGAAGGGACCTTGAGAGCTCATCAAGTCTAGTCCCCTGCCCTCATGGCAGGACCAAGCACCATCTAGATCATCCCTGACAGATGTCTGTCCAACCTGCGCTTAAATATCTCCAGTGATGGAGATTCTACAACATGTACAAAGTAGGGCTGTCAAGTGATTAAAAAAATTTAATCGTGATTAATCGCACGATTAATTGCGTGCGCCTCTCCTTTGAAACGCCGCCGCAGCGTTTCAACGGGGCAGCGCTGTATGGAGCCCAGGATCAGTTACAGTCCCCAGCTGACCCCGGGCTCCATGCAGCGCTGCCCCTTTAAAGCACCGGGGGCAGTGTTTCCAAGGGGCAGCGTAAGGCGGAGCCCAGGATCAGCTGGAGTACCCATATAATCCTGGGCTCTGTGTTGCGCTGCCCCTTGGAAACTCCACCCTGGTGCCTCAAAGGGGCAGCACATTAGGAGCCTGGGATCAGCTGAACTCCCCAGCTGATCCCCAGCTCCGCGTTGCGCTGCCCCCTTTGAAGCACCGCAGCGGCATTTCAAAGGGGCAGCAGAGTATTAACGCCTGCGATTAACGGGTTAAAAAATTTAACGTGTTAATCCTGGACTGCGTTAATCGCAATTGTTGACGCATGTCCATTGACAGCCCTAGTACAAAGCAATTGTGATTGCCATCACAACATATGGCAAGATGTGGAGCAATTGGAGAGGGTCCAGAGAAGAGCAGCATAAATGATGAAAGGTCTAGAAGACATGAGCTATTAGGGAAGCCTGAAAAAAGTGGGCTTGTTTAGTTTAGAAAACAGTAGACTGAGAGGGGACACAATAGCAGTTTAAAAGTACCTAACAGGGTGTTGCAAGGAGGAGGGAGAAAAATTGTTCTCCTTGGTCTCTGATGATAGGATAAGAAGCAATGGGCTTAAATTGCGGCAAGGTTGGACATTAGGAAAAACTTCCTAACTATCAGTGTGGTTAACTATTGGGATAAATTACCTAGGGAGGTTGTGGAATCTCCATCGCTGGAGATATTTAAGAGCAGGTTGGACAGACACCTGTCAGGGATGATCTAGATGGTGCTTGGTCCTGCCATGAGGGCAGAGGACTGGACTCGATGGCCTCTTGAGGTCCCTGCCAGTTCTAGTGTTCTGTGATTCTATGTGTGCCCCTGAGGTGCATGGCAGTCACTAACAAAAATCCTAGATATAATATTTTAAAACGTTATGGAAGAAGGGAGAATACTGAAACAAGAAATAAATAACAAGGTGCATGTCTTTAAATGTTTATTGAATATGAAATCAAATAAAAAGAAAATAGTGCAGCATTTTTAGCTGCCATTTGGTATCTTATTTAAAAGTCTCTGTGCTTGTTGTCTTGGCCAGGAAAGTAGAATGGAAGGCAAAGGGGCCTGAGCAGGCAGTATGTGGGGTGGACTGATGTTTTGAATTGTTTTCAACTCCTGGCTAACTGTTAGTCAATGTTTTTCCAGTTAGGGTGCCAGCACAGTTATTTTGGAATAACTGATGTTATTTTGAAGTAACAATGCGAGTGTCTACACAGCAGTTCAGTTATTTCAAAATAATTTAGTTTGATTTCTATAAACCTCATTCCATGAGGAATAAGGCCTCTTCCGAAATTGCTTTCGAAAGAATGATAGAATCAAAGAGCTGGAAGAGACCTCAGGAGGTCATTAAGTCCAGCCCCCTGCCCAAAGCAGGACCAATCCCAACTACATCAACCCAGCCAGGGCTTTGTCAAGCCGAGACTTAAAAACCTCTAGGGATGGAGATACCACCACCTCCCTAGGGAACCCATTCCAGTTCTTCACCTCCCTCCTAGTGAAATAATTTTTCCTAATATCCAACCTAGACCTCCTCCACTGTAACATGAGACCATTGCTCCTTGTTCTGCCGTCCGTCATTACTGTGAACAGCCTCTCTCCATCCTCTTTGGAACCCCCTTTCAGGAAGTTGCTTTCAAATTCCCCCCTCACTCTTCTCTTCTGCAGACTAAGCAAGCCCAAATCCCTCTGTCTTTCCTCATAGGTCATGTGCTCCAGCCCCCCTCATCATTTTGGTTGCCCTCCACTGGACCCTCTCCAATGCATCCACATATATGGATGCATTGGAGAGGGTCCAGTGGAGCCCAGAACTGGACACAATACTCCCGATGTGGTAGTGTAGACATGCCACTGCTGCTGTTTCGCAATAAGCTATTTTGGAACATTTCTTCCCAAATAGCTTATTCCAAAATAAGTGTGCAGTGTAAACGTAGCCTCCCAGACTAACTCGGCTACCCCACTGAAGCTGTTTTTCAAGGCGCTCATTTCTGAACACGTTTCATACAGATGTTACCCAAGAAACACGAGTTTCTGTAGATTTCTGTTATGTGTACCTAGCTCACATCTTCCAGACAATTTGCTTTGCCCATCACCAAAGCTGGGGCTGCCTGGGAGGGGAAGGTGAAGAGGGGCACTGCTTCTATTAGGAGGCACATCCATTCATGGCAGTCCAGCTGCTGGGGTGGCTGAGAAGGAGGAAGGGGTTCCTTCTACAGGAACGGTGATGGCAGCTGGAGCTGCCCTAGGGTATGTCTACACTAGCCACCCTAGTTTGAACTAGGGTGGCTAATGTAGTCATTCGAACTTGCAAATGAAGCCCGGGATTAAAATATCCCGGGCTTTATTTACATGTTCCCAGCGCCGCCATTTTTAAATGCCGGTAGTTGAACTCCTGCCCGCGGCTACAGCGGCATGGGCTAGGTAGTTCGAACTAAAGCCCCTAAATCCTCCTGCAATGAGGAGTAACGGTAGTCCGAATTAGGGGCTTTAGTTCGAACTACCTAGCCCGTGCCGCATGTAGCCGCGGGCAGGGAGTCCGAACTACCGGGCATTTAAAAACGGCGACGCTCGGGAACATGCAAATAAAGCCTGGGATATTTTAATCCCGGGCTTCATTTGCAAGTTCGAATGACTACATTAGCCACCCTAGTTTGAACTAGGGTGGCTAGTGTAGACATACCCCTAGAGAGAGCTGAGCTCTCCGAGTCACCTCTCTCTCTGCCTTCCTCCTGTGCCCCGACCAAGTCCCCCAGCTTACCTTTTCCCAGTGTCTCCATCTTCAGCTGTGGTGTCCAACCGGTTCTGACGCAATAGCCACATGTGGCCAGTGGCTAGCATGTTGGACACCACAGATCTGCAGGGTCAGGACTCAGAAGGAGGTAGCTAATTAGTGCAGGCGTGCCACATGGCTTTACTAACGAGGTGGGCGGGTCTTAATTCCTTCTGCCCATGCCGCTCAGTCCCACACTTTACAGGGAACTATGTCCATGACCATGGTAGGCCACTGGTGACTTCCTAGGAGGATGGAGGGGGAGCATCTGAGAGAGACAACAAGAAAGAAGGTGATTTACCGAGGCCAGGGGCAGTGTCCCTCTAATTTTTTTCCATTTGTATGTGGAATAAATTTTGTCAAATGCACCAAGGCATGTGCATATGTACACCACCCATAGAAACATATGCTGCCTGCAATGGGCACTGTGGGTACTCTACTAATTCAGGGCGGCACCTGAATCACTCTTGGGCAGCCGCCCAAGAACCCAGCTTACAGGGAACACTGGTCAAGGGCTTTCCTCTGCATTTCCTGGGTGTGTGAGTTAGGGTTGGGCAGGAGGGGGAGACGCTGATCGGTGATGAAGGGGCAGGTGGCAGGCTGGGGGAAGCAGGTGCCTCAGCTAGAGTTAAAAATGTAGCCAATGAATAACTATGTCCTAGATACACCCTGATCACCCCAAGCGTCCTGCGGTTGGATAGCGAAGAGAAGATTGTGGTGGAAGCTCATGGCCTCACCACTGCAACCGAGGTGGACATCATGGTCCAGGACTTCCCCCACAAGCGCCACGTTTTACACGAGAACAAAACCAATCTAAACGCTGAAAATGGGATGATGGGCACAGTTATCATAAAGGTGGGTAAAAAACCCAACCACGCAAATCGCAAGATAGGTGTCAACGGTGGTAACCCCCAGTATTCAAAACTCATACGTCAGGCATCGCAAAGTCACAAGGGTGACTTAAAAATCACCCTGTCCGCACCCACCCCTCCTTTTGTTTCTGGTTTCGGGCCTTTCGGGGGCTCTCAGGCCACATTTTCCAGTCTTTCTCTGCAACTATGAGAACGTCCTTGTTTTAAAAGAAGAAAGCTGAGATTTGCCCCCAATGGCCTGAATGGAGGAGCTAGAAATATTGATGATTGTGAGAATCTCAGAGCAGTCATGAGCAACACTGAAGTTTGAGGGTAATTTCCATCGAAAGAGGGAAGAAAAGAAATCACTTAGCCAGCTGGTTCAAATCCTGCCGTCATCCTTATTCCTGTAGGCCAGGCCTGCACAACATGCGGCCCGCAGGGCTCACTGTGTGGCCCATGACCAGGGCCGGATTAAGGGGCGGGCTAGCTGGGCAGCTGCCCAGGGCGCCAACCTATGGGGGGGCACTAAAACACCCCAGCACCCAGAGTCACTCTGCCACGCGGCACATGCCTGCTGTGCTGCCGCGTGGACAGGACTCCCCGACCCCGGGTCTCCCCTGCCCGCCACGGGGGGCAGAGAGGCTGGGAGCGCACTGGGGCCAGGCTCGCACCGCGCCGCGCGCCTGCCCAGCCGGGCTTGCCTCCGCTCGGCATTGGATTGTTCCGGTCTGCCCGGACCCCGCGCCCCAGGCGTGCTCAGTTGAGGCGCCGCTTGCAGGTGCCTGCTGCTGCACGAGGCACAGATCCTGGCACTGGCAGGAAAATGCTCCCGCAGAGGGGGGAAGGAGGGAAGGAGCAGAAGCAGCGCCCCCCTCCCCACCTCTGCTCCTCAGGGCGGAGGGGGGCCCTGGGTGGGGAGAGGGGGGCGGCCGCCTCCCCCGGGAGGCCTCCCCCCGCCAAACCTACCCTTGCAACCCACAGCTGTTTTCTTTGGAGTAATATGGCCCTCGCCGCTTTCCAAGTTGTGCAGGCCAGGTGGGCGTGATAGGGTTTGCAGCCGGATGCGGCCACCCCGCCAATCGGGTCTTGGCAACCAGGGTGTGTACAAAGTCTCCTCCCCCCGCCAGGGGTGCCTGCCCGGTGCCTAGAGGAAACCGCCAGCTGTTCTCACACCCCCTTCACTCCCCCCAGCTGCAGGCCAGTCAGGGCTGTAGGGGGAAGGAGTTTGGGAGCAGGACATGGGGAGAGGGTGCAGGCTCTCGAGGGAGTGGGGGGCACAAGGTGGTGTGGGGAGAGCCAGGCTAACCTGGGGCACCCCCCTCTGGAAAGGCTCCTGGCGGGGCAGAGATCTCTGGACACTGCTGTCCCTGTGTGCTCCCTGGCCCTGCCTGCTGCCCCTTGGTGACAAAACACTCTGGGGGGCCCTGGAGGTAGCAGGCAGCGAGCTTTGGTTGAGACTGGCCCCAGGCCAGGAATATTCCCGGTGCCGGGGCACCGCGGGCCCACAGAACTCACCACCCGTGTTTACCCCGTGACTAGACAATACTTAGTAAATCGAAGCTGTGGTTTAGCCTGGGCCCTCTGGGATCTAGAATAATAAAGTGTCGTCAAGTTTTATAAAAAGAATGAGCTAAAAGTGATTTCCGCTCCTGCCCACGCCGGGGGTCCTCGCCCCCTGCTAATCTGTGTGAGGTACGATCATGTTGTACGTAAAAAATCCCCCAAAACTTTCCCTGGGTGTTATGGGGAAATCCCACCCACCCCGCGGGAGTTCTGACCCTATGCAGATGGGGGAGCCAGTGAACCTCATGATACACAAAGGGGGAGCTTTTCAAAGGGGGGTTAGCTTTAAGCCACTGTGGCAGATGGCTGGCTAAGCCCGAGCTCTGCCACGAGCGCCGGGCTGAACAGGCCAATCACAACCAGCTGGGCACGCCCAGGCCCAAAGGCTAATGGAACCAGCTGGGGGCCTCATTAGCCAGAAGCGGAGATAAGGCAGCCAGAGGGGGAGCAGAGTGGGAGGAGCCAGAGAGTGGCTGAGTGTGCAGGCCTGGCCTGGCCTGGCCTTTGGGCAAGGCAGTTGCCTTGAGTCCTGCGCTGTCCAGCTTCTGGCCCCGCCCACCCAGCCACTCACTGGCTACCCTGCCTGGGAGCCACGCGGCTCAGCCAGACACCACGTGCTGCCTTGGGCCCCGCAAAACTCTTTGGCCAGCTGAGTTAGCTGCTGGGAAAACCCAAGGTCTGTCAGGTGGTGGGAAGTTGGCACAAGCAGTGCAAAGACACGGGGGTTTGCACAAGAGAGGGTCTGCTGGTGATTTGTGGCAGAAGAAGGGGCCTGGGCAAGGACCTTCCCGCACCACCGTTGCACCCTTCTTATGCTGGGTCACTCCGGGGCATCCAGTTTATTTAGCCAGCCCCAAAGCCAGGGCCTGTCTAAATTACAGCAACTGGCAAGGGCTTCCTGCCTGGAATCTCTGCAGAGGCCTTGCCCAGCTATGCCTCTTCTGTCCCACTCCATCTGCAAACCCAGCGTGGTTCCTATGCCAGAGGTCACGAAGGGATCCCCAGAAAGCAACTTTATTCCCTCAGTGCTTGGTAGGGTTGCCAGATGGTTGAAACAAAATACCGAACCCCCCCCCCCACAAAAAAAAACAGGAAAAAATTCTGTTGAAGGGGGGAAAAAAAGGAGGGAGACCAAAAGTTGTTGAGCAAAAAAAAAAAAAGGACTCCAAGAACTTATTAAGCCAAAAAAAAAAAAATTAAAATAAAACAGCATGTCCCCTTTAAAAGTGAGTGCAGGGATAGGAAAGGTTGAGCACTAAGACACGGAGGAAAACATTGCTTCCCCTAGGTCTTTTGGCAGGCAGACATTTTGTGCCGGCAGCCTTGGGGAGCCAGGTAAGCATGGGGGCTGGGGGGGGTGCTGGTGCTGAGTGTTTGTAGGGTTGCCAGGTGCCCGGCATTTTTGCCCCCTGGCTGGGGAAAAATTCAGAAAATACTGGACATTTTAGGTGTCCGGTATTCTCTGAAGTTTTTTACCGGACAGGAACCGAAAATACCGGACTGTCCAGGTGAATACTGGACACCTGGCAACCCTAGGGGCCCGAGGGAATCCTCCCTGGCCAGATACCTGACATAAAGAGTCCAGGAGAGAGCTGCTGATCTCCTCCCTAATCTACTCCTGTGCTCATGGATTTAGGGGACATTCGTGGCAAAGGCAGGTCATTGTTTTCAGGTGGAAGTGTGACTAAAAAAAAATTTTATTGTGAACTTTTATAAAAATCAAGGTCTGACTCCCCCAGTCAAGCACCAGATCCCTGGCTGAGGTAAATCAGCATAATCAACCCAGCTCCTTTGCTTTACGCCTGTTGAGGGTCTGGCCCAGGGTGTATTTCCATGCCTACTAACGGTGTTCCAGATGAACGCAGCCCCGTTAAGGTGGTGGCTAGAGCTAGTGGGAATATTTCCAGCTGAAAAGGGCTTCCTTGAAACATGCTGTTTCATTAAGCTAGATATTTTCCACAGGAACACGGCCTGCTTTGATTCTTTTTTTTTTTAATTGAAATGGACCTTTTTGGCCTTATTGGAATAGAAGGTTTGGATTTTTCATTTAGAAATAAAGTAGCGGTTTGGAAGGCATTTAACTGAACATTACGTTATAGAGAGAGAGGCCAAATGAAAAGTCAAGACGAGGAAGAACATGGATTCTGCTTTTGTCCATCTAGAATGTTTCAATTTGCCTCAGCGTTCCCCACAGGACTTTCAAAATGGTGGCATTTCTCAAGGAATGGAAATGCCACCTCTTCGCCAGTTCTCGAGCTGCCTCAGTGACCCTATTGCCCGTCGTCATGTAGCCCCTTTACCTCAGGGGCAAACTGCCGTCTGACATGGCCACTCACCAGTAGGGTTGCCAGATGGTGTAACCAAAAATACCAAACAACTCCCCCCGACCGTGGAAAAAATTCTATTGAGGGAACAAAGGGGGAGACCAAAATTGTTGAGAAAAAAAAGGACCTCAAGAGTTAAGCAAAAAAATAAAACATCTTTAAGTGCGTGCAGAGTCAGAATAGGGATAGCAAGAGCGGAGCGGTTGAGCACTAAGGCCCAGGGAAGGCATTGCTTCCCCTTGCTTCAGTTCTTTAGGCTTTTTGCCTGCGGCCATTTTGTTTTCTTGATAGAGACTGAACGCAGTTTCCCTGCGGAACCAGATAAGCAGGGGGTCCTGGGGCAGGGGGCAGTCCGGGGGCTGGGCCCAGTTGCTGAGTGTGTTGTAGGGTTGCCAGGTGTACAGTATTTTTGCCTCCTGGCTTGGAAAAAAAATCAGAAAATACTGGACATTTCAAGTGTCCGGTATTTTCTGATTTTTTTTACGGGACAGGAGGCGAAAATACCGGACTATCTGGGTCAATACCGGACACCTGGCAACCCTACTCACCAGTGGCAAGGGGGGTGGACCTGCTGCCTTTGCCTGCCCTGGCTGCCTCTCTGCAGCTCTAGTATCCCTCAGGCCACTGTGGAGCCCCCCCTGCCTTTCCCCAGCTCTGCTCTGTATATGGCACCCTGGCTAGCCGGCAGCTAGGTCCTTCCGCATGCTCAGCCTGGCCGGCCATCTCTTTTATACAGCCTTCCTGGGCTCTGATTGGCTGCTGCAAGGCCTCTTATAATTGACGCCCTAGCTACAGCCGTCCCCCCAGGGCGGTTTTAACTCTTTTTATGCCTGTCGCGGGATGACCCACCCTGCTAGAGGGTTGGCATGTCTTTTATCAACAGAAGTTGAGCTGATGGGTAGGTCAATGAGAAATTTATGGCGTATAGCACGCTGGGCAAGATGTGGCCTGGGGGGCGGATCCGGCCCTTGGACTGCATCTGGCCGCTTTCTATTTATATCCTCCTGTCCGGGCCACTGAATTTCCAGGCGGTGGCTCAGGCAACAAGATCCTATTTAAATGGCTCATGGTGATACCCCAGCAACAGCCCTTTAAATAGCTGCAGCAATCCCAGGCACTTGCCAAGCAACAAGATAGCGGCAGGGCCAGGAGCTGCGAGCCCTTTGCTGTGTTTTTCATTCAAAGCCTCCAGCCCCAGACAAGTCTGGGGGGTGGCTAGTCCCCAGCCCTGCCCCTTCCACCCCAGGCCCCACCCCTTCCGGGGGTGGGATGGAGGTGGAGCTGGTCCAAGACCGTGTACCAAAATTTATTCAGTGGCCTCCCTGAGAAAATGATTGCCCACCCCTGGTGTGTCAGGTTTCCGTGGAGCTTTGTAGGAAGTGCGGACATTATGTATGGTTGAGTTTCACTGTTCCAGCATCGACACTTTATACATTGTGCCTCGTGGCCTGCTGAATCAATAGCTTTGCACTCAATAATCTTATTTTTGTGCAGGTTCCTACCAAAAACATAAAGGAAGATGGAAAACAGTATGTGACAGTCCAAGCCAAAAGTCCACATTTCACTCTGGAGAAGGTCATTTTGCTCACCTTCCACAGCGGCTACATCTTCATCCAGACAGACAAAACCATCTACACACCTGGATCTACAGGTACGGCCTTCTCCTAGCCCCTTTTGGTAGCTGGGGGCGCTGACTTCATTTTAGAGCCAAAGCAGGTTGTGTCGTGTGGTTCAGCTTTTGGATACAAGAGGAGCCAGTAAAAACACCTCAGATAGACTCTTGTTAACTTTATTATGCACAGAATAGTAAAGGAAAGCAGTGCACGGTTACAGAGATCTATTTCAATACACAGGATAGTTAGTACAGACAATAATATAACACCCACACCTAGGGCAACACCCAAGATACTTGATTTTAAAGCTACTTATTTCTATAAATCACACACACACACACACACACACTTCCACCGCTACGACCTTATGATTATTAGATGATTCTTAGATGATTGTTAGACAGGAGATCGTGGCCTCATTGTTTCCCCATGTGCAGAGGTGTCCACAATGCATCAATCGGTAGGAACAGGCACAGCTTCTAGTTGCAGCGAGTAAGGTCGTGGGGTCCCCTTACCCAGTCCCTCCCACCGATTACCTTTTCTACCCCTATTTTATAACAAAGCGAGACTTTATGTGATCGTTCTAGTGAAATCTGCCAATTAATCATCTATTGTCTTTGCCCCTCTTTTGTACACATTTTGCTAATCAAACTACACTATACTTAACTGATAGTTCTATGGCTGCATCAGTAATTTTGCTCATTAGCATTGTTAGGTCCCAGTACCAGGTTACTCCCAATGTTCTTGGCATGGTTTCTCTATATCAATACTCTCAGTGCACTGTTGTTTCATGCACTCTGACTCCTTGGCCTGGCCCACGTGCTTTCATGCACTAGGCTCAAATCAGGCCTGGTTTGCCTTATAAGAAGACTCACTTTGGTCAAGGCAGCCATCGCTAGTCCTGTCCATGCAGGGCCAGACAGAACAGACATTACTATTCTGGTCAAGACGGGATTGTCCAGGCTCCCCTACAGAAGGTTCTTGTGTCTCTAGTCTCCTGGTTGTAATTCTTTTGTATTTCACCAGTGGCTTCTTATGTCTTCATCCCAGAATCATCGAATCCCAGGGCTGGAAGAGTCCTCAGAGTCATTGAGTCCAATCCCCTGCTCAAAGCAGGACCAACCCCAGTCAAATAATCCCAGCCAGGGATTTGTCAAACCTGGTCTTGAAAACCTCCAGGGATGGAGATTCCACCCCCTCCCTAGGGAACCCATCCCAGTGCTTCACCGCCCTCCTAGGAAAATAGGTTTTCTTAATATCCAACCTAGACCTCCCCCACTGCAACTTGAGACCATTGCTCCTCGTTCTGCCATCCGTCACTACTGAGAACAGCCTCTCTCCATCCTCTTTGGAATCCCCCTTCAGGGCGTTGAAGGCTGCTATCAAATCCCCCCTCACTCTTCTCTTCTGCAGACTAAACAAACCCAAATCTCTCAGTCTCTCCTCATAGGTCATGTGCTCCAGCCCCCTAATCATTTTGGTCAACCTCCACTGGACCCTGTCCAATGCATCCACATCCTTTCTATAGTGGGGGGCCCAGAACTGGACACAATACTTCACATGTGGCCTCACCAGAGCTGAATGAAGGGAAATAATCACTTCTCTGGATCTGCTGGCAATGCTCCTCCTAATGCACCCCAATTTGCCATTAGACCCCTCGCCCCATCAGCAGGCTTGTGCGGAAGTGTTGTGAGGCACCCACAGAAAATATGCGCAGATTAAACCTCAATGGGACTGGGATATGGACTCTGTCACTTCAAAATTATTTTTCAGTCCCATTCTAGGTTGGTAGCCCCAAAGCCGGGGCATGTCATAGCTGTACTATGGCCTGTGGGAAATAAATTATTTTGATCTTCTAGTGGCATGCACCCTGGTAGTCACAAAACCATCCGAAGCTGCTCGTGTGGCCTGATGGAAACAAATCCCAAAAGTACAAACCTAAGAATGGCCACCTTGGGTCGGACCTATGACCTATCTAGGCTGGTCTTCGACTCTGACAGTGATCAGAGTCAGGTACTTCATACGACATGGTCCAATGGCTATTAGCCAAGATGGTCAATCTTCCATGGAATTAGCTCATTCTGTTTTGAGTCCAGTTATACTTTTGGCTGCAGCAAGGAGTTCTACCAGTTGTGGTGAAGAAGAACTTCCTTTTGTTTGTTTTAAACACGCTGCCGATTAATGTCATCTTCCCCCGTGTCTCCGATATTTCAATCAAATGACTCAGAACAACTCACACTGTGCTCTGCTTAATGTGAAATAAACCAGTCCAAGGCCTGTCCAGAACAATCAACCAGGAATTTGTCTTTTGATGTTTTTCAGTCAACTGTCGAATCTTTGAGGCGGGTCACCATCTGGAACCATTGTCAAAACCAGTGTCTGTTGAATTTCAGGTAAGACACTTTCCTGTCACTTTGTCACCGTGTCTAGGTGTAGAGAATTGAGGTTTGGAAACTTGACCTTTTTAACCAGCATCACTGAAGGGAATCTCTCAGGGTGTGTCTACACAGCAGCGCTATTGTGGGACAACAGACGTTATTCCAAAATAACTTTGCGAGTGTCTACACAGCAGTTCCGTTATTTTGAAATTTTGAAATTACAGGTGGCTTCTTCCAGATTCTGTAAACCTCATGCCACGAGGAATAACGCCTCTTCCGAAATCGCTATTTTGGAGTAGTAATCGTGTGGACGCTCCACTGGTGCTATTTCGAAAGAGCTCCTCCCCCAGGCCATGCAAATATTACTCCCCCATGCTTCCTAGGGTACTAAATCTAGGTGGCATGTCCACATTAGGGGAGCCAGCCTCGGACTAATTTTGAGGTGTCCCTGTTGCATAGAGGCGCTATTTCAAAATAAACTATTTCAGAGTCTTTCTTCTGGAATAGCTTATTCTGAAATAAGTGTGCAGTGTATAGACGTGACCTTGTAGAGCAATGTGAAAGAGATGAGGTGGGTGGGGTAATATCTTTTATTGGATCAACTTCTGTTAGTGGAAAGAGACAAAACTTGGAGCTCCACAGAGCTCTTCTTCAGGTCTGTGTATCAGCACAAGACTCTCTCATAGCCTGGGACCAATACTGCAAACATAAAACCAGGGTTGGAATAGAAGATAAGTTAGGTGCTAATTGAAGCTAACTGTGAGCCTAATACATGAAAAGTTTCCTTCTGTCATTGAGTAGGAAGGTTCTATGGGTCTGGAGGGGCAGTTGTGCTGGTTTGGAGGTTTTGTGGCTCCGTGGAGGGGGGACGCTGTGTAGCATTGGAGCAAGGTTCGGAAAGGAAACCAGGCAGCATTTTGGGACGGTGGAAAGATTGCCAATTAGGCATGGCTTTGATGTGGCAGCTAGGAATAGGCTTGGTCTTTGCTGAAACAATTTTCTCCCGGACAATGATATTTTGACAAGAGAGCACAACGTTGTTCATGAAATGAACGGTTTTGATGAAGTGCCTGCCACAATTGTTTTCAAATGGGGGGGAGGAAATGATTTTGACGAAACCTCCAAGTTTTGTTTAAAAACATGCTTTTGTTTCAAAATATATTTATTTATTTCATACTGTCCCTTTTATTGTGACATTGTTTCAGGGTAGTAGGCACTACCGGTGTGAGCTGTCATAGCATGGCATACTACAACAGTAGGCATTTGATTTGCGTGGCGTTATTTGTAAAATCACTGTGGCCTCGTCTAGGCTAGAGCAGGCAGCCCGGCTTAAGTACTGCGTAGCTGGATTCGGCTTACCTTAAGCTGAGCCTCCGCAGAGTCTACACTACAAGCTCCCGCTGGCTTCCCTTCCTCCTCATCGAATGAGGAGTACAGGCTGCCGGCGGGGGCTGCCCTCAGAGTTCGATTTGGGAGACTACACTAGACCGGCACAATCGAAAGCTAGAAGTTAGACCTCCAGAGGGTCGATCTTCTCCGTAGTGAAGACGTACCCTAAAAGCAGGACCTGCTTAGCATTAGTTGAAACATCTGGTCTTAATTTTTGTTCAAAGATCTAATTCTCCTGGGTGGGTTGTGTTGAAACAGCTTGGCACTTTGAATGAGGCATGAAAACAAGCCCTTGGAGTCTTGTTTGTCGGGGCCGCTCTTTTCAGCACCTTGCAAAAAGGGTTCCCTTGTCCAAAGAGTTGCCCTGCAGCTTAGGTCGATATAAGTTAGCTTGCTCCGGGGTGTGAATTAGCTATTTCCCTGGGTGATGTAATTTGAGGGGCCCCAGGCAAGGTGGGGGGGGGCTGCTCTGGAAAGGGGCGGAGCCTCAGGCAGAAGGGGCAGAGTCAAGGGCAGCCAGCCCTCAGCACCGCCTGGACCGTGGCACCCCACCCCGTAGTGCCTTCCCCTCCAGTGCTGCCTGGAGTACACCATGTGGTACCCCCGCATCCCCAGGCAGCCTTAAGAACCGCCCAGAGCACTCCAGCAGAGCGCCAGTGGCGATTAAAAGGGCCCCTTTGAATCACCAAGCACCTCCCCTGACCCAGGCACTGGCGTGGACTGCGTTACATCAGCGGGAGAGTTCTCCCACCCACGTAGCTACTGCCACTTGCAGGGGCTGGTGGGCACGGGGTGAGCTCTCTCCCGCTGGTGTGGAGCATCTGCACTAGCAGCGTGTGGCAGGGTGCACCTCCCCACGCGAGCGCCTCCTGCTGGTCATCTTGTGGATCAGCGCCACGGGTCCATGCACTGACTTCGGGCGGGCCGTGGCCCACCCCTTCTGCTCGGGGACCCGGGCCACTCCAAAGACCACCGAGTCCTCTTCCGGACACAGCCCTCCAGCCGTGCCATGCTCTGTGCTCCCCTCCTCCGGAGGCCAGGACGCCATCCAACAGGCCAGCCATTTCCTCGGTGGCAAGTGGGAGGATGGGGCCCCGGGCCCACGTGCTACCCTGGTCCCAGCCCCAGGGCCCTGTAGATGCTGCAGCCCCTCCTCCTGCTCCCCTGGGCCACGTCCTGGTGGTCCTAGCACCTTCTTTGCCCACACCTCAGGGCATCCCCTGATCCTGCTCAGGACTGCTCCGTCCAGTTTGCCTCTTCTGCCCTGCAGTTCTTATATGGTCCGGCTTGGCCACTCTTCTCAGCCCCTCCCCTACCTGCTGTTTTCTGCTCTGCCTCCTTACAGCTCCATTAACCCCTTCCAGCCTAGTGTGGAATGAATGCCCCGCACACCATGCTGGAAACATAAGAACGGCCAGACTGGGTCAGACCAAAGGTCCATCCAGCCCAGTACCCTGTCTGCCAACAGTGGCCAATACCAGGTGTCCCAGAGGGAGGGAAACCAACCGGGAATCCTCACGTGATCCCTCCCCTGTCACCCATTTCCAGACAAACAGAGGCTAGGGACACCATTCCTACCCATCCTGGCTAATAGCCATTGATGGACCCAACCTCCATGAATATATCTAGTTCTTTTTTGAACCCTGTTAAAGCCCTGGTCTTCACCACATCTTCTGGCAAGGAGTTCCACAGGTTGACTGTGCGCTGAGTGAAGAAAAACTTCTTTTGTTTGTTTTAAACCTGCTGCTTATTAATTTCATTTGGTGGCCCCTAGTTCTTATATTGTAGGAACAAGTAAATAACTTTTCCTTATTCACTTTTTCCACACCAGTTGTGATTTTATAGACCTCTATCCTATCCCCCCTTAGTCTCCTCTTTTCTAAGCTGAAAAGTCCAAGTCTTTTTAATCTCTCTTCATAGGGGACCCGTTCCAAACCCTTAATCATTTTTGTTGCCCTTTTCGGAACCTTTTCCAAAGGCACAGCTGCACCATTTTAAGCACTTTTGCAGCATGTTGCCTTTGACGGGGGCCAGCAGGGCCCCACTGTGATGCAAGCGCAAGATAGTGATTCCCCCTCCACCCCGGCCACCTCATGTCCCTCCCAAAAGTGTCACCCCCACTAGGTGCATCTTTTGCCACCGAAGGGCCGCCGTCAAATTCTGAAGCTCAGACGTTTTTGAAAGTGGCGTCGCTTTGTTCCCCACAGAGGGAGGGGGCTCGGGGATGGTTCATCAAGCGCTCTCCTTCTGTCCTCACTGCGCCTTGCAGCTTAACAAGAGAGGCACCCAGTGCCCGTAGGTGCTATGTGACACCCACTCATTTTTTCCCCATGGGCACACCAGCCCTGGCACCCTCGCGGACCAAGCACCTATGTGCCCAGAAATCCCAGCTCCTCTGTCCCCCCAAGGAGTAGTGTGCTGCAGTAGGTTGGGTCCCCTTTCCACCACCACTCCTGCAGAAGAAGCGGCCGGTGTGAGCCCTCCCGCTACAACGGTTGAGAACGAAGGCAGTTGTGGCTCGAAAGGAGAAGCCCTTGGTGCAGTGAGTTATGATGCAAAACAAAGTCACAAAAAGCGCATCTGGGGGTTCATTACTCCTCTTGGTGGCTCACAGAGTTGGGGTCCCTCTCCCCAATGTTCAGCCAGTGGCAGAGCTCACAGGCCCCAGGACCAGAACCTTCATGACAGGGCCGTCGCGGGGGGACGGGGGGCAGGGCAAGAGCTCCCATCCCAGCTCTTCCCGCCCCGCTCCGCCTTCTCCCACCCCATTGCACCCCTTCCCTGAAGTCTCTTCCCTGAGTGACACAGCCCAGGGGATTTCCGGGTGACCTGGTATGGGACGGCACCAGGGGTCAGCCCCCCAACTCGGGAGCCGCAGGAAGCAGAGTCACCCAGCTGGGAGATGGAGCAAGCTGCTGTATCACTCTACTTCCTGCAGCTCCCGCCGCTTACAGTGAGTGAGGGGGGCCCCACCCTCCCCCCTGCCTCCCAGGCATCCCCCAGTCCACCCTGGGCCTCACAGACTAACCTCAGTATGGGGGACCTAGGCTGGGATAGCCCTGGTTCATGCAAACACCCCCCTTCTCTCCGTGAATGGATGGGGGAGAGTCTTTCCCCCTCCTCTGTTCTACTGGAACGACCATCTGGGTCGTTATTCATAGACAGGGCAAGTCGCTGTCTCCTGTACTGTTCCCCTTTGACCGCCAAGCGGCTTAGATTGTTTGCTGTTGTCTTTGCTTGTCTGTTTCCCATTGATAGTCTTACAAGGGAGCCAGGCTTGACAACTGGACCTGGCATTTCCTTGCCTGCTAAAGCAGGGATGGGGAACCTAAGGCCCCTGGCTTGCCTGGATCCTGCCAGTGAGGCTTGGGGCTCCCCACCCCAGCATTGGTGAGTGTGTGTGTTGGCTCCAGCCCCCCCACTGCCTCCCCATTGGGATAGAGCACACAAAATCTGGTCGCCTAGGGCACCCCCCCCCCGGCTCTGGAATGCAAGGGGAATGCGGGGAGGGGCCACGCCAGTGAGGGGTTGTTTCGCTTCCCCCCCCCTTTTTGTCTTTGTGTGCAGCCCCCAATTGATTTTTCTGTGGGGCAGCAGCCCCCACCCCAAAAGAGGTTTCCCACCCCTGTGCTAAACAAAGAGGGGTGCATGAATTGTTCTTCACCTAGACCCTAGTGGCTCACTATTCCATCAAGGCCATAAAACAGTTTCAGTGTTCAGTTACACATTATTCCTTAAATATTACCCATACATACATCTCACCAGAGTCACTCTTATTTTTCCCCACCCCTACTCTGTCCTGCGGTCCCACCCATGCCCTGCCCCCTCCCCTAAGACCCTGCCTCTTCCTGTCCTGTCTCCACCCACTCCCCCATGCATCCGTCCAACCACCACTCTCTGCCCTCGCCCCAAAACCCATCCCCAAACAGCTGAGGCTGGTGGGTGCTGAGCAAACTTGCAATGGCTGAGTCTTGATAAGTTACAAGCTTTCGGGAGACATGTGCTTGACGTAGTAAGTTTGTCAGTTCTGAAGTCGAGTTATTGGCCGATCTTTTCCAGCTGGGCTCTGTGACCCAACAGCCAAAGCAGCAGAGGCCACTGAGTTAAACCTCAGAATCTTTTATCAGAAACCCCACAAAGAGGACTCACAGGCTTGTGTTGTACAAAATAATTCATAGTGATTTCTGACCCCTCTAAATTCCAACCCGATCTCTCTTGCCAGACACCTGAGGGCATTACTGTGCGGAGAGAATCTGTATTTTCACCCACCAAAGTCGGGATCTTCCCTATGACCCATCACTTGCCTGAAATTATCCCGTAAGTTGCCTTAATCATCGCTGTGGGCGGAGTTAATAAAGACCTCCAGGGGCCCAGCAGGGAAACAGAAGATTGATGCATGTGAATCATTAGCTAATTCATCTACAAGCATCCCCCGGAGAGCTGGAGTAAATAAGCTCTGAAGCAGCTGTGTCCCCATGTAACACAGTGTTTGTGACACGGAGATTGCCAGAATGGATCAGAATCAATGTCCATCCAGTCCAATATTCTGTCGCCAAAAGTGACGCCACCAGATGGTGCACAGCAGTGTTTCTTAAACTTTTTAAGACCAAGGAACACCAAACAATTTTTTTTATGGGAAACACTGAGGATTTTTTTGTTGAGGGAAAAAAGCCCCAGGGAAAAAAAAGGCTTGAATTCTGTTCTCTCCATGGCATACCTCCGACTGCCTCACCACACACTGGTGTGCCTTGGAACACACTTTAAGAAATGCTGGTGCACAGTATGGTATAAGAACCTTTGCAGCAGGCAGATGTGGGCTAACATTACCATGACGGTGTCGTCCTGATCTCTGATATTTAGAGTAGGGATGTAATAGTGGAGTCGATTGACCGATAAGCAAAAGCTCATCTGTTAATGCTATAGACAACATGCATTCCCCCTCCCACTCCAGTAAATTTTGTAGCAGGCTGACCAGCAGCCCGGCTCAGTCCTGGTTCACACTGGGTCTGGGACCTACCCCTGCAGCAGCGCTGCTTTTCAAGTGTATTAGGAGCCAGGCGAGCAGGCAGCCTGGCTCAGTTCCAGCTCGTTCCAGGTCTGGGAGCTCAGACCCCCCTCACCCAGGACTGGGGCTGTTGCCACCTCGCGCTGCTGCCTCTGTATCAGAGGCAGCAATGCAGGGTGACAGGCAGCTGGTCTGTGTGAGGAGCTGGTTTTTCAGCTGGCTCCCCTTGTGGACCAGCTCCCTGCTGGCACCCCGTGCTGCTGCTTCTGATACAGAGGCAGCAGCGTGGGATGGCAGGGGGCTCCTCAGGAGTGGGGCCAGAGTGCACTGGCTGCTGGCCCAGTCCCCAGGCACTACAGAATAGTCAAGTAACTGAAAAAAAATTCATGAGGTTACTCGACTATTCAATTAACCGATATTTAACATCCCTAATTTAGAGACTGGCTTATGCCCCATGGCGTGAGGTTTCAGAACCCTTCCAGTATTGTTAGCATGAACTGTTCTTTGGGGTCCAATCCCTTTTGGATGGAGAACCTGTCAGAATTTGTCCTCCTACCCAACGTGTTTCACCCTGGTTTTGTTGAGCTCACGATACCCCTCAGACTAGGCAACCATACATGAGATTGCCAGACGCCAAGAAGGTGAATAGTCATTTTTGTGGATCTGAAGACCTCTTAGAATCAATGCACAGGTTAGATTCAGCAGTGCAGGCCAATAAAATGTCCTGGAGACAGAAGAGGGCCAGTGAGACATAGTGGCTGTTAGGTTCATCCCTTTGTCTTTTCGCTTTCCCCTCTAGTTTGGGGACTTGGAAGATCGTGGCGAGCTACAAAGACTCCCCTCAGCAGACCTTCAGTGCACAGTTTGATGTTAAAGAGTATGGTAAGGATCCCACTGCTGTCCTTCATCTGTCCCACAGCGCTCTCCTCTCGCTAATCTCCTGAACCCCGTGTAGAGGTGACATGTTACCCAGTGTGGCTTTACCATGCTACAAGCTACACCCTTCCCCCGGCTCAACGTTCTCTCCTTCCCTCTCGTTTCTCCAGTGCTACCAAGTTTCGAAGTTACGCTGGAGCCGTCTGAGAAGTTTTTTTACATCGACGGCAACGAGAACCTCACAATTCACATCAGCGCAAGGTGGGTCTCCCTGCAAGCTAGTGGAGCAGAAGGAGACGCAGTGCATCATGGGAGGCCCCAGCCATGGGGCATTGTGGGAGATGTTGTTTGACCAGGCGCTCTGGACCCAGAGAGGAGAATGGAAATTTAAGACAACAGAACTATAAGTCTGCATTGCCAGATTTAAGTGTTTTGGGGTTTGGCCAAAATATTTGTTTTTAGGTGTTTCATTTCACATACAAATAAATCCCTTCCCCAGCCTTGTGGAAAGCAGATGATTCATATAGAAAATGTTGCTTGGTACATAACCCAATTGGCCACTGAAAAAACAGTTTAGAGGGGAATTTTTCAGCACACTCTGCTCCCAAAGTGACGTTACTTCTGGTTAGGTGCTTCTTCTTCTTCTTCTGGCTCATGAGCAAAGTCCGTGGTTTGCACTCAGATTCGTCATCCATGATTTCTGCTGTTACCTCCAGCTCGCACAGCACAAAGCAGTGACTTGAAAACAAATGCACTAGTTCAGTTTGATTGGTGACTGGGCCACCCATAACCAAGGGCACATGGTAGCTTTCAAGAGATCACAGTGGAAATTTCTTGGCTATAATTCCCCAAGCCAACATCACAAATTCTCAGGAGGTTTCCTCTCCTCTTTCAGGTTCCTCTATGGGAATGAATTACAAGGCACAGCCTTTGTCCTCTTTGGGGTGAAGATCGGCGAAGAGAAGAAGAGCATCCAGCAGTCTCTCCAGAGAATTGAGGTAACCCCTGTTCTCGGAGGCGAAGGGGGAAATGCTGGGGAAGTGATGGGCCCTTACAAATAAAGTTATGAAGAACTTTTCCAAAGGTACATCACCTTGAGGCTTGTCTACACTGGCATGTTTCATCACCAAAAACTGCTTTTTGTTGTCAAAACAATGTGAGCTTTTACAGATTTGTTGGGAAACCCCACAGAGTTTGGGCGACAAAAAACGTCCACCGCTGCAAGAGACTGCTGTCTTTTCCCCTCCCTTTATTGTTGACAAAGAGCCAGGGAAGACTCTGCTGGGGTTTTTTGTGTGGAGAGAACTGGCTTCTGCTGCTATCCCACAATGCCTGCCCTGATGGCTCTGCTCAGTGTTTTGTGATCTCTGCTGCCCTGCAGGCCTGTCGTCTTTCAAAGCTCCAGGAAGTATCTGACAGCTGAATGAGCTGTCAGGACAAACCAGCCGCCGTGGCCAACCCATGGCTCATGAGCCATATGTGTCTCTTCCACCGTCTCCCCCACCCCCCACCCGCATTAGTGTGGCTCATCAAGCCGCCCCCATGCCCTTGAGAATGGCCCCCGCCTCCTGGCTCCCCTGTGCTCACCAGGTCAGGGGAACTGTGCGGTGCTTCCAATATGGTGTTTCCAATATGGTAGTGACTGGCGGGAGCCTGCTGAGGCCAGAAAGCATAGAAATGCAGTCCTCACGTGCTTCTTAAAGGGGCAGGCCTTTTTTTTTCTTTTTGTTTTGCTCTTCAACTTTTGGAGCAAATCATTGGAGTGCTCCTGTTCTGCCCTGCTAGGAACACAGCGACTGTGGGGGGAGGGCTGGAGAGACGGCTGTGCTGCTTTGAAATCCCTCAGCACAGAGAGCTCCCAAGGAATCCCAAGAAGTGCAGGGATCAGCTCTGCCCTCCCACCACCCCCACAATGCTTTGCTCAGCCTGTCGACAGGGTGCTCCACTCTTCTTTCCCACCATGCTGCCCTGTGGGGCACTCACCCACAATGCTTTGCTCTGTCTGTTGATAGAGATGCTGTCCATGTGACCGTGAAACATCGAGAATGGGAGGCAGAAAAATTTATTCCACCGGTTTTCACTTTTGCACGTCGACAGTACTTTTGTTGCCAAATCTTCCCAGTGTAGACCTGGCTTTAGTCAGGTGTTTACCTCCAGTGCCACCTTGGAGTCAAAGTCAGGGCTGGGAAGGGACATGAGATGGAGAAGAACCAACGTGTGTGACCCTCGTAGGTTTCCCCCATAACCACCCCTCTTTTCTAAGGTGTTCTTAAGTATCAAGAGGTACATGGCTCCTTCCAAGTGGCTTTTTGCTTCTCTCCCACTAGCGGGTTGCAAGGCTGTGGGCTCCCGGAGGCAGACCATTGGCCTGAGTTTCTGTGATCCTCACTGGCCCATCTGCTTCACACCGCTCGCTCTGCAGCCAATGATACAGAGCTCCATGGAAACCCTGGGGCCATCCCCACCACTCATAGCAAAACAGGCTACAATCCGGGCCACTCTATCGACAATCCCCTGGCTGTGGGTAGAAGACCAGCCTCAGGCAGGGAGAGGAACATGTCCGCTGCTCTAAACGCATGCAAGCGGGGGGAGCAGGCAGCTGCGCGTGCGGCTGTGTGGACGTGCTTATGATGTTAAGAAACCCTTTCCCTTTTTCTAGATCACGGAAGGGAACGGGGAGGCGAAAAGCTAACCCGCGCAATGCTGCAGGCCCGTTTTGTCAACCTCACCGAGCTCATTGGCCACGCCATCTACGTTGTGGCGACGGTTTTGACGGAGTCCGGTGAGTGAGGGTTTTGCTGGGAGCGGTGCCAAGCTGAGTCCTGACGGCCTGTGCTTTGTGCACAATTCCAGGCATAGCTTTAAATCTCTGGCCCTTTGTGGCTCGGCTCCCGTGTACCTTAGAAACACCAGAACAGACCCCACCATTGATTACAATGGCACAGACTGTAACCATAGTAGATTTATTTCTGACTGGCGACGTGTCCCACTCGGCCCTGCACCCCCATCCACAGCCAGAGGTGACCCTCAGCTGGCAGGCAAAACAGAAGGTTCATTAGGTGATGGAGACACAGCGTAGAACAGACTTGTCAGCACAGGAACCAGAAGCTGTCAGCACAATCCACCTTGGGGAGGAGGGGCAGAGCCAGGGCCCTGACCCTCCCCCTGCACCCCAAGCCAGCGAGACTGACTCACACCCAGCTCCTGGTCCCAGCCCTTCCCCCAGCCAGACTCCTCTTCTGGCCTTTGTCCTCCTTTCCCGGGCAAAATGCGTCACCTGGTCACACCCATTGCTCGGGCTCACGTTACAAAGGGCATTAGCCATTGCGTATGTGTGGGAGGCTGGCACACTGAACCACCCCCACCTAGGCATTGGGGCAGTGCCCAGGGAAACTGAGGCACGCCCACGGGGTTACTACAGGCCGGTAGAACTCGCATGCAACATAATAAGGGGACTGCCGTCCCCACTTTATCACGCAGCAGGGAAGGCAAAATCTGCATTGGTCCTGAAAGAGTTGTCTTCACCCACCCCTGTGGCTTCTCTCCGCAGGCAGCGACATGGTGGAAGCCGAGAGAACCGGAATTAACATCGTCACGTCTCCCTATGAGATCCACTTCACAAAAACGCCCAAGTACTTCAAGCCGGGGATGCCCTTTGAACTCATGGTAACGGCTCTTCTGCCTTTCTTGTGTCTGCATCTGCAGCCAGCGGGGCTCCAGGGACCTCCATTCATGGGGATGTAACTGGGATCGGAATCTGGCTCTAGACTGACAGTCTGTTGGGGCAGCAGGGCAGGGGCATTGGATCAGGGCTGGGCATTTTAAGGTCCGCAGGCCAGATGCGGCCCCGCCAAGCCGTTTGATCCGGCCCAACACCCAGCCGCTCCCCTGCACCCAGACCTGGGGACAGGGGAGCACACAAAGTCTCCTCCCCCACCAGGTGCAGCACCAGAGGGAACCCCCAGCTGTTCCAAATGGCTGGCAATTCTCTCTAGGTGCCACACGCCCTGGCAGGGCTGGGGTGAGGGGCATGAGCCTTCGCGTGTTCCCCCTCCCCGGCCAATCGGGGCCGGGGAGTGTGAGAAGTCTCCTTCCCTCCCCCCTCCACTGCCATGGGCCGGCTGCGCCTAGAGGGAACAGCCCCTTCCTGCCTGAAGGCCCGCTCCTGCCAAAAATTTGTGAAGTGGGCCCCCGGCAAAAATTGTTGCCCAGTCCTGGTCTGCCTCGTCTTTGTCTCCTCTAACCAATGCTGTCCAATAACCCCTTTGTCGCCTAGGTCTATGTTACCAACCCCGATGGCTCGCCAGCCGCCCGCGTCCCCGTGAAAATCAATGGCTCCCAGGAGTCCCGGCAGACTCAGCGAGACGGGACGGCGAAGCTGATTATCAACACGCTGGTGGAGAACTTGCCATTAAACATCACCGTGAGTGAGCCCTTCGCACGGGGGGTTGGGGGCGATGTGGGCACCCCTAGGGAACCCCTCTCCAGCCAACACCTGGGGCGTTGTACAGAGCCCCAAATCAGTCATGGGCCCAGTCATGGGCACTCATGTTTCACCCAGCAGGAGGTGGCCATCATTCTCCCGATGCTGGGTGGGCGCCAGCCATTTCCAGCCACATGCCAGCTGGCTTGCACCAGGGGCAGCACCTGT
This sequence comes from Rafetus swinhoei, assembly GCA_019425775.1. Lineage (NCBI taxonomy): Eukaryota > Metazoa > Chordata > Testudines > Trionychidae > Rafetus > Rafetus swinhoei. Next base: position 8,976,318 of record JAFJHL010000256.1, on the reverse strand, counting down.
TGGCGGGTGTGCAAGCGTCTGGCAATGAGCTAGAGGGACGGGCTGTGTGTTCAGTGAGCCTGCGACTACCCGGCGGGCTGATGGGCTGAGACATGGAAGCGGGCGCTCGAGATGTTTCTTTACCACGTCGTCGTTCAAACCCGGCGGCTAAAAACATTCACCAACATGAAATGAGTTTGGGCGGTGTCAGACTGGTTCATCCTGCATAGGAGTCGCCTCCTAGCTAGCTGGACGGCACCGGCTACCGGCCTTCACAGAGAAACCAGTGACTGTCCAGCGAGGCCTTGGCCTTCCCCGCTTCCCACGTCCGGCGAGACTTTCTCCCCCTCTCCCCCGTCCAGCGGAGCTTTTTTTTCCTCCCCCATCTGCCAGGGGCATTTTGTGCCCCAGCCCCCCCCCCCTTTATCTCTCAAAGGTCTTTTCTCCCCATCCAGCAGGAGCCTTTTCTCTCCCCCATCCACCTTCTCCCCTCTGACCTGACAGGGCCTTTTCTTCCTCTCCCTCCCCCGTATCTAGATGGGCCTTCTACCCCCTCCACCATCCAGTGTGGCTTTTTCTCCCCCTCACCTTCCCCCTTCATCTGGCAGGGCCTTTTCTCCCCCCTTGTCCAGCAGAGCCATTTCTTCCCCTGTCTGGTGGGTGCCTTTTGTCCCCCACCCCATCCAGCAGAGGTGTTTTCTTCCCTCCCCATCCAGTGAGGGTCTTTTGTCGTCCCCCGCCACTTCAGTGACAGCCTTTCTTCCCCCATCCTGTCTGGTAGGGGCCTTTTCTCCCCCCCACCCAGTCTGGCAAGGGTCTTTTCTCCCCCCCCCCGCCCCACCCTGTTTGGCAAGGACCTTTTCTCTCTCTCTCCCACCCCACACACTCCAGTGCTGCAGCCAAGGGTTGCGGGGGAACAGATTGGGGTAGGGAGGCCACTTATCCAGTCCAGTGGGTGGCCAGATGGTGAGCCCCAGGCCTAGCTGGCCACTCTTGGTGGTGCGGCTGCCCCCAGTGGTCACTCTGCACTATAGTGTCCCTCTGAACAGCCCCCTCCCTTTCCATGTCATGGAAAACAGTCCCATTCCAAGCACCTCCCATTTTCCTGTCACAACCTAACCCTGACCTTGTTTAAGTTAGATGAAGAGGAAGCTGCCTCCCAAATTTGGTGGTTCTAGAGGAGGTTTAAGAGGAGTTCTTGAGCAAACAGACACACAGACAGACAGGCAGATGCACATTTCTAAAATATATAGCTAGATTTAGAGTCCAGACTCCAGTTTTCACAAAAATGACACAAATCTGCAGTAACTCCACTGGACCTGCTCTGGATTTACACCAGTGTAACGGAGAACAGAATTTGGCCCAGACCGAGGTGTCCAAATCTCCGGCTCAAATTTAGTTTAACTCTGTTTTTCTCCCCTGATACTTCTAGGTAAAAACTGACCATTCATTCCTCCCGGAGACTCGCCAGGCTCGTAAGTCCATGGTGGCCGAACCCTATCAGACCCAAAAGGATTCAAAAAATTATCTCCATTTAGCAGTCTCCTCTACTGACATCAAAGCTGGAGACAACTTACTTGTGAGTTTCCACCTGAGAATGAGTAGCCCAAGTGTAGAGAATGGGATCAAGTACTTCACCTACCTGGTAAGTGTTGTGCTCGAGGTTCATGAGTTCTCCTTTTTCATCCAGAGCAGGGGCAGGCAATAATTTTTGGTGGGGGGCCCCTCCAAGACTTTGGTAAGTGGTCAAGGGTCACTTTTCTGTGGAGGGGGTGTGGGGTGTAGGTTGAGATTGGGTGCAGAAGGGTGCACGGGGTAAGGGACTGGGGTGCAGGAGATGGTGTGGGATGTGAGGGGGTGTTTGGGGAGGAGGGGTTGTGACCTGGGTCAGGGGTTTGAGGTGTAGGGTCAGGGAGGGAGTGTGGGTGCAGGAGAGGATTCTGGCCTGGGGGACGGATGTAGGAGGGGGGACTAGGTCCAGGAGGGAGTTGTCACCTGGGGTAGGGGGTGCAGAGGGTTTGGATGGTGATCTGGGGAAGGAGCTGGGATGCCAGAGGCAGGCGCTGGCTGGGAGGAGTTTACCTAAGTGTCTCCCGGCCAGGAGGCTGCAGCACCCCAAGGCAGGCTGGGCTCCCGCCTGTTGCAGCCCCAGCCCCTTGAAAATGCAGCCTGCCCCCTCCATGTGGCTCTCAGCTCTGGGTGGGGGAAGAGGCTTGTGCTGCTCCAGCCTCTCGGGCCAATTTCTCAGCTCCGATTGGCTGTCTGTTTCCAGCCAATTGGAGCTAGAGATTGGTGGAGGTCAGTTCTTATTGGCCAGTTGTTTCTGGCCAATCAGAGCCGAGGATTGGGCTGGGGCGGGGAGATCTCACAAAGCATCCCCTTCCTGCAGAGCAGAGAGCTTCAGGGGCTGTGTTTTAAACTGGGGTAGCTGCGTGTGCCTGAGGGTCCCGGCAGGGTAGGCTGCGGGCCAGATCCGGTGGCTTGGTGAGCCGGATCTGGCCCCCTGGGCCGTATTTTGGCCAGCCCTGATGCAGACACTGAAGACTCCATAGTGACGTAGAAACAGGGCTTTGGTTATTATTATTGCAACCTATTTCCTGGAGCCCTCCCATGAATATGCTTTAAAAACTCCACGGGGTTGGAAATATTTACCGGCAAGCTCCACACCTAAGGTCCAGGTCCTCTAGTCTCCAGCCAGTTCCCGCCACTCTAGATTTTAATGCCTCTCCGAACATGTGTTCCATTCCCCTGTTAGATCCTGAACAAAGGGAAGATCGTTCGTGTAGGGAGACAGGCCAAGGAGGCAGGACAGAGTCTGGTGACCATGTCCCTGCTCATCACGCCCGACCTCATCCCGTCGTTTCGCTTCATGGCATACTACCACGTCGGATATTCAGAGATTGTAGCAGACTCGGTGTGGGTAGATGTCCAGGACACCTGCATGGGAACGGTAGGTTGATTTTCTCTCTGGTCTGGGCACATTAATAAAAATTGCCCCTACTTTTCATAAAACGACCACTATTCTCCAAGGTTTTCTCCTCCCTTCAAGGTTCAGACTTCCTTTTCCTCCTCTGTTAGCCCAAGGGAGACCAAGGCACCTTTCAGACCCGCCTGGAGAAAAGAAACAAGCAAAAAGTCATTTTTAGGGCTAGTGAGACAGAATAGCCCAATTGGCAATAGCCCAACGAAGAGGTTCCTTAGCAATGCAATAGAAAGATAGCTGGAAATTAAGGTCTATAAATAGATTCCTTTGGAATCTAGAATCAGCTTCAAGTTTACTCGGCTTTCTCAAGCCCAGAAAAGAAAGCAATGGCTTCTTCTGCTATAAAATAACCCCCTTGCTTCCCCCTTTTCCAAACAGCTGGTGGTGAAAGGAGCCACTAAAGCAGACAGTAAAACCCAAAAGCCAGCTTCCCAAATGGACATCAAAGTGGAAGGAGACGCTGGAGCCCGCGTTGGGCTGGTGGCTGTGGATAAGGCAGTCTACGTTCTGAACAAGAAGCACAAGATTTCACAAAAGAAGGTGCGGCATGAAAAAATCGGGACCTTGATTGGGAGCGGTGGTGTGCTTTTTGTGGTGGAATGTGCTGAGCTGAGATTTGTTTGGTGTAGGTTGAACCTCTCTAATCCAGAACTCTGTCGTCCAGAAACATCCGTCATCTGGGATGATTTGAGTTACCCGGGTGTCCACTTTTCACGAGTGTGGCCAAGTTTTCTACGGTCCCATAAAGTTTGTTGACAGCCACCAGTCCTGGCTCTTATTTAGCTTTAATTTACCCCCAAATGTCCTCTCACAACCCAGTAAGCCATGGAAGTGTTGGCAATGCTACTAGACAATATTGACCTCCCGTAGTCCAGGAAATTCTCTTGTTTGGAACCCGACGGTTCCTGTAAAAGCCAGAATTTTTGACTTGCAGCCTATGGTGTGGAGTGGGCTCTTCTTCGGACTCAAAGTCGGGTTGAGGCCATTCAGTCCTAAAATGGCCAACCTTGAAGTAGTGGAGGGCAACCCGCAGCCCTCATGCAGCCCATCAAGCAAAAGCCCTCTGCATCAGCTCTCACACCACCACAGTGCTGGAGGTGGCTAGGATCTTGCACGGTCCAGCTAGGCAGCATTCTGCAGCAAGTGGGAGTGTGCCCACGTCAACAGATGGGGGATAGTGGGGCTCACGCTCAGGGGGGTCCGAGAGAATTGCCAGGCCCCTGGGCACGGGGGGGGAAGGAGCAGCACCACACTGCGGGAAGGGGCGGGGCCTCTGGCGGATGGGGCGGAACTGGGGCTAGTTTTCTCTCACCGGCCCTTCATCACTTCCTGGAGTGCACTACCCAGGGCACCATCAGTGACTTGAGGGGCCCAGGGCTCCGGTCATGTGGCAGCAGGGAGCCCCGGGTCCTTTTGGAATCGCCAGGCCCTGGGGCAGTTACCCCCACTGGTGGTAGGCCAGGTCAGTCACTGGCCCATACAGTGGCCCTTAGACCATGTACAGCTTGAGATAAGAACAAGGGAACTCTACAGCCTGAGTTGCGTGCCAGCTGGCTTTATAGCTCACGCTGCAGCCGCTCCTATGCTAAGCTCCAGCAGTCCCAGGTTCAAATCTGCTAGTTACCCTAGCACCCTAAAAACAGGCTATGTCTACACTGCAGGCTTCTTTCAGAAGAGATCTTCTGGAAAAAATTCTTCTGAAAGAGAGTGTCCACACTGCAAAAGCACATCAAAAAAGCAATCTGCTTTTTCGAAAGAGAGTGTCCACACTGAATGGACGCTCTCTTGCATTTCAGCTGTGATTACTATGGACGGAGTGGCCACCAGGGCACCTGTGCTTTTTCCTCTTTCCTCTTCTTGTGAAAGAACTCCCTCTTCCCCCCTCCACACGCCTTTTTCCCAAAGAGCTCTTTCGCAAAAAGGCTTCTTCCTGGTAGAAAGAGGTTTACCAATGTTGGAAAAAAAAACCCCTCTGTTCTTTCGATTTTCTTTTGGAAGAACGCGATTGCAGTGTGGACGTAACTGAAGGTTTTTTTTGGAAAAACAGCTGTTTTTCCGAAAAAAACTCTGTAGTGTAGACATACCCCGTAGACATACGGGGCTTTGAAGCTGCAGCGTGGGCTGGACCTCAGGTGCTGACTTGCGGGGTGGGCTCTGGCCTACTTCATAGCATTGCCTTGGCAGCTCTTTTTAGGGTGCCTGGCCAACTCCCGCCTGTTGCTCCGCTCTGGGAGATGTGCTGTGCGTGCCTCTTACTCCCTACCCTCCACCCTGATTTTTCACCCTTGCAATCTGCTCAGCCCAAGACTCGCTCCAAACTGCTGCTGTAGACAGAGCTCTTTTAATCTGTAGCATTCAAAGAGCTAAATCTACTCCGCAGTTGGTAAAAGGCTTGGAGATCCTTCTGGACAGAAGACATTATGGCTGGGATACCAAGCTGGGAGGGGTTGCAAGTGCTTTGGAGGATAGGGTCATAATTCAAAATAATCTGGACAAACTGGAGAAATGGTCTGAGATCGATAGGATGAAGCTGAATAAGGACAAATGCAAAGTGCTCCACTTAGGAAGGAACAATCTGTTTCACACATGCAGAATGGGAAGCGACTAGGAAGGAGTCCTGCACAAAGGGATCTAGGGGTCATAGTGGACCACAAGCTAAATATGAGCCAACAGTGTGATGCTGTTGCAAAAAAAGCAAACAAGATTCTGGGCTGCTTGAACAGGAGCGTTGTGAACAAGACGCAAGCAGTCATTCTTTCGCTCTACTCTGCGCTGATCAGGCCTCAGTTGGAGTATTGTGTCCAGTTCTGGGCACCACATTTCAAGAAAGATGTGGAGAAATTGGAGAAGGTCCAGAGAAGAGCAACAAGAATGATGAAAGGTCTAGAGAACATGACCTGTGAAGGAAGACTGAAAGAATTGGGCTTGTTTAGTTTGGAAAGGAGAAGACTGAGAGGGGACATGATAGCGATTTTCAGATATCTAAAAGGGTGTCACAAGGAGGAGGGCAAAAAGTGGTACTCCTTAGCCTCTGAGGATAGGACAAACAGCAACGGGCTTAAACTGCAGCAAGGGAGGTTTAGGTTGGACATTAGGAAAAACTTTCTGCCTGTCAGGGTGGTTAAACACGAATAAATTGTCTAGGGAGGTTGTGGAATCTCTATCTCTGGAGATATTTAAGAGCAGGTCAGATAGACATCTCTCAAGGATGGTCTAGACAGTGCTTGGTCCTGCCATGAGGGCAGGGGACTGGACTCGATGACCTCTCGAGGTCCCCTCCAGTGCTCTATGATTCTATGGCAGGGCGTGCAGAGAGGCCAAGGGGAATTCGACCTCTGTGGAGGTCCAAGACTAAACACAAAACACCATTATCCATTCTGATATCCCCGCCTATGCCCACTCCTCACAGATTTGGGACACGGTGGAGGAGAGCGACATTGGGTGCACCCCTGGCAGCGGCAAGGACAATATGGGTGTGTTTGCAGATGCTGGACTGAGCCTGGCAACAAACATTGAGATTTCAACACCCCAAAGAACAGGTATCGCTGCGTGGATGGGAAATGCCTCGCTTACCTCCTCAGTCAATATCTGCCTTTGTGGCCTGGCCGATCTCTGGGTGGCTCGGGGAATTGGTACCGGGATTTCAAAACCTTCCACCTCCAAATCTTTGTTCTGCTGCCTCAGGACAGAAGTCATTGACAAACCTGACCAGGGAGGCCAGGAGCAGCCGGGAGCCATGGGCCCTTTAGAATCGCTGGGCCCCAGGGTCCCCCTCGCCCATCGGTGGAGGACAGGCCAAATCTGGACCACCAGATGCTTTGGAATGGACCCCAAAATCTGTTTATCAAAATTGTTGTTTTTTATTATTTGACCCAGAAATTTGGCTCTTGACAAAAATCATTAACTACCCTTGGCCTAGAGTTTAGAGGGGACCAGGTTTTGTTCCCAGCTCTTGGGGACAGTGGGGTCGGTTAGAGGAGTTTCACTAGGAGGCCAGATTCAGGATGCTGTGATGCCGTTTCTGACTCCGCCACTTGTGAGATTTTGGGGAGGTCATGTCACCTCTGTGGGCCCCCTCAGCTTTGCCATCTGCCAATGGGGGGTGGCGATTCTCCCCTTTGTCTAGTGGTTGGAGGGCTGTGGAGAAAGGGCTGTTGACATGCAGTGTGTGATTCATGACATCACAAAACCCATCCCCATGGGGTGGCTGTATGAGTCTCAGCAGAGAAGCCAAGTGCTGGATGGACAATAAAGTTTTGAGCTTCCTCTGTCCCGGGCTTCACCATGTCTCTCTTCTTCCCCACAGAGCCGGGGTGTCCCCAGCCAGCAAGGCGCCGGCGTCGTGCCGTTCAGCTCATTGAGTATAAGGCAAACAAAGGTGAGACGAGGGGAAAGGATTTGCCATCCCTAATCAAACCGTCCGCTTCCCAAGAGACACCAGCATGCAATGCTTTAGCTCAGGGGCCGGGAACCTTTTTTGGGCTGGGGGCCGCTGACCCTCCCAGAAAAATCAGTTTGGGGCCACACACAAGTGAGAAGCAAAATGAGATGCCCCTGACTGAGAAGGAGAGAGACCCTCCCCACATTCCCCTTGCACACCAGAGCGTAGGAAGGTCCAGGCTAGAAGATTTTGTGCGCTGCAGCCCTGCCAGCGCGGGCTTCCCAATGCTGAGCCTCGGGGGCCAGATCCAGGCAAGCGAGGGGCCTCATCCAGCCCCTGGGCCTGAGGTTCCTCAGCCCTGCTTTAGCAGAAGGCAAAATTCCCATGCCAGTGCACCTGAACCCCTCATGTATTATGTCAGGGCTGTTCCCCACTCTGGCACTCTGAGGTTCCTTCTTCCTCAGAAACCTATGCAAATGAAGCACAGATAGCATATTGCCGCACTCCATTTGCACAATTAATTAGGAGCCATTTTTGCGCAAAGAGGTGCCATTTACACAGCACCTTTTTGCGCAAAAAACCCCTCTTGTGCAAGAGCCATTCTTCCTCATTTTTCCTAATTAATTATGCAAATGAAGCAGGTCAGTATGCTAATCTGTGCTTCATTTGCATAGGCTTTTGAGGAAGGGAGAAGCTGTGTAGATGTAACCTGAGTGTAGAAGGTGAGGGCCTGCAAGAGAGCTTCCAAACCTTGCCTCTACAGACACTGGTCACAAAAAACTTCCCCCCAGAATCCTAATACACAGATCTTGGGGACTCGCTGCCACCATCAAGTGCCTTTTGATCCCTAAAAACCAGGGATGAACACTTGAACCCACCCCCAGGGCTACCCCACGCTCTTTTGTGCCAAAAGAGCTTGAAAAAGAAAAGAGAAAAACAAGCTGCAGTCTCTGGTAGCTGACCTCTCAGTCAGAGGCCTGCAGACACATACAGAGATACCGTCCAGGATACAAGAACCAAATCCTCACCTTAAAAAAATGATTTTTATTATAAAACAAACGATAAACTTGACAAAGCACACTTGGTTGCTAGATGTTACAGAGCAACTAAGGAAAACAAATTAAAAAACAGAGAAAATCTTTAGGAACAATGCTTAGATGGTGATTGGGGAGGGGAGGCATAGAATCACACACAGCCGTTCAAACCAAACTACAAAATAAAGAAAAATTATCCTGAACACGACTGGATTCACTTTTCCCTTTTCTTACTTCTAATTTTCTCTTTGTTCAGTTCACTCCTGTGCCCCGAATTCCTTGGAGGCATGGTAGTTCTGGCTGGGTTTAAATCATTCTGTGTCTCTCCACTTCTGGTTGATCTCTCCCACCCAAAGAAAGCAGGAAGGGAACCTATATCCAATTCAAATTTCAACCCGCAATCTCAATTGGTTCTCCCAAGCTCCCGGCCAACACCTTTGCTAGGTACCTGAGTTAACCCCTTAGTCACCGGGTGCTGGTCAGCACTCCTCCTGTCCATTACACATGGTTGTACTGGAGAAAAGAAGATGCCTGGGTGGTTCAGAGGGTATGTCCACACTGCACTCTAAAATCGAAATAAGATACGCAATTTGTGCTGTACAAATTGCGCATCTTATTTTGATTTTATTTTGAAATAGGCTATTTTGAAATTTGGCGCATCCACATGCCTCCGACTTTTGAAGTAAAGTGCTATTCGTACCCAGAGGGACAAAAGAGAGAGCAAAGGAAGTGGAGTTGCTTTAAGAGAGGAGATAAAAAAAGCTCCATTTGAGTGTGATCAGATGCAGCTGTCGGTGTGATGTGGAGGAACGGCTGGGGATTGGGAGCTAAGTGGGTCCCATGTGCACTCCAAGGAAGTGGAGGTTAAAAATGAGGAAGGCACTTTCCCATGTGCACTCTAGCTCCCTTCTTCTGTTGCTTTTTGTGCTGCTCTTCTGCTCCTTCCCGGTGCAACTTGCACCAGCCTCCAGCCTGGGTCAGATGCTCATTTGCATGAACCGCTCAGTCAAGACCATGTGGAAAACTCCCTTGGGTGGGTGGGAATTCCCCAGCCAATCAGCAAAGGTGTATTTTTTGCCAGCCTGCCTCCCCTCCTTTGCCAGCAAAGGGAGGCTGCTCAGGGGCCGGGAAGGGCAACAAGGCCGGGAGAAACTGGAAAGAGGCATTTGCCTTGCGGGTCCTCTTCTGGGATCAGCAAAGCAGAGAGGCGAAACACCTGGGAGGTGAGTGCGACCGCAGGGATGTCTACATTGGGGTCACGTACGCTCTGGGAGCGCTGGGGGGAGGTTCACATTTCCGCCCCATTGACTCATCTGCATTAGGCCTTGTAGGACACCACAGGCCCAGCAGAAACTCGGGAGGCCAGCCATTGTGGTTTGTGCATTTCAGCGGCAGCGTACCAGGACCGGGCGCTGAAGAAATGCTGCGAGGACGGGATGTACGAGAACCCCATGGGGCACAGCTGCGAGAAGAGGCTCGGATACATCACCGATACGGAAGAATGCAAGCAGGCCTTCCTCGAGTGCTGCAACTACATCAAGACCGTGCGGGACGAGCAGCAGCGGGCGCTCCACCTTGGAACTGGCAAGAAGCAAGTGCTGGGGTTTTAATGTCACTACGGTGGAAGGGTATGGGGCCGCATGGGCCTGATCCCATTGGCTGAGGGAGGCCGGCATCCCAGCCCAGCAGCTGGAAGGGGCTGGCTGTGTGGGGAAGCAGCCACCCAAGAAAAGCAGTTAACACTGGGGAGATAAGGCAGCCCCATGCAGGGTGGCTGGCACCTTCCCCCAGCCAGCTGGCCACCAAGACACGAGAAGTTATTCTTCTGCTTTACTCCACGCTGACTAGGCCTCAGTTGGAGTATTATGTCCAGTTCTGGGCCCCCCCTTTCAAGAAAGATGTGGAGAAATTGGAAAAAATCCAGAGAAGAGCAATAAACATGATTAAAAAGTCTTGAAAACAAGAGCTATGAGGGAAGCCTGAAAGAACTGGGCTTGTTTAGTTTGGAAAAGAGAAGACTGAGAGGGGACATGCTAGTGGCTTTCAAGTATCTAAAAGGGTGTTATAAGGAGGAGGGAGAAAAATTGTTCTCCTTAGCCTCTGAGGATAGGACAAGAAGCAATGGGCTTAAACTGCAGCAAGGGAGGTTCAGGTTGGACATTAGGAAAAACTTCCTGTCAGGGAGGTTAAACACTGGAATGAATTACCTAGGGGGGTTGTGGAATCTCCATCACTGGAGATATGTAAGCGCAGGTTGGACAGACACCTGTCAGGGATTGTCTAGTCAGGGTTTCCCAACCTATGGGTTGGGACCCAAATATGGGTCGCCATTACATTTCAAAAGGGTCGCCAACTGTCTCCCCAGGTGGCTCTGCCCTTCCTCCTCCCCCTGTTTTTGACTTGTTCTGGGTCACCAAGTCTTCCTGAATTGTCAAAATGGGTCCTGTCACGTGTTGCCCCCCCCCCCCCCGGGTGAACTGGGGGTTCGAGTGCTTTCACACGCCCCGGTTAGTCTGTCCCAGGATGGGTCACCGGCCGCGATTGATCCTCCTATTCCTCCTCCACTTACGGCAGGAGAGAGGGGAAGGGGGTCCGGGCCCACCCTCGCTCCGGACCCCGACCCAGGGCCCTAAGGTGAGGCCAATGTCCTCACACAACGGAGGGGGTATCCAACCCCAAACCCTCCGCTCACGGGTTACGCGGCCCGCCTGGGCCACTTCTTCCTCCCGTGGGCAGCGCCTCACCCTCCAGGTTCCTGCCCCTGGGAGTTCCTTACCCGGCTCGGCCCTCCTTGGCCGCCTCCGTCTCCCTCTGTCTCTCCCCCTTGAGAGTCCTCCCCGCCCTCTTTTGAATTCCCCGGCGCCAGCCACCTGCCCCGCCTCCGCGCCACGTCCTCAGCGTCCGGAGGCCCCGCCCCGACGCAGAGACGTCAGTGACGCCATCAGCCGGGCGCCAGGCTTGTCCTCCCGGCCTTCGCGCTCGCTGCCGTGCCGGCGTTGCTGCCGCCCGGCCGTATCTCCGGCTCCCATGGGCTCCGGGCCAGCTGGAGGCGGGCGCGGCCGCCGGACGCTGCCCCGTCACACACCTCCTCAGACTCCCCTATACTTGCCACCCCTTCGCCCGCCGGTCCGGTATTCGGGACAAACTGTCAGCGTTCGCATTAGCGGTACCAGGCCGGTGTTTTATTTCAAACTTATATGGTTGAAGGCTCAGGTACCAGCGTAGTATCCTGGGGTTCGCTTCTTCATCGTATGGATCCATTGAAGGGGCGCGTGGTTCGCCACCAGCGTGAACCTGTCCCCTAGGAGAAAGTACCGAGAGCATCAATGGCCCATTTTACTGCTAGAGCTTCCTTTTCAATGGTCGCATACCCTTTCTCTCTGAGGAAGAGTTTCCGACTCAAATATAAGATAGGGTGTTCTTCCCCCCCTTCCTCCTGGGCCAACACGGCCCCCAGTCCTGTCTCTGAGGCGTCTGTTTGCAAAATGAAGGGTTTTTTGAAATCAGGTTGTGACAGTACTGGGGCGGTTATAAGTCGCTGCTTGAGCTGCCTAAAGGCTTCCTCACAGGGTTGTGTCCATCTTACTCTCTGGGGTTGTTCTTTGAGCGTAAGGTCCGTGAGGGGCGCAGCTAGTGATGCAAAATTCGCCACGAACCTTCTATAATATCCCGCCAACCCTAAGAACTGTCGCACTTGCCTTTTTGTCGTGGGAGCGGGATAATCCCGCACGGCCCATACCTTGTCCACCAGGGGTTTAAGCTGTCCTCGGCCTACCGTGTACCCTAGGTACGACACTTCAGATTTTCCGAACTGGCATTTCTTGGGGTTCGCCGTTAATCCGGCTTCTCGTAACGCCCCGAGCACCGCCGCTATGTGCCGCAGGTGTTGGTCCCAAGTTTCGCTAAAGATGATGATGTCATCTATGTAAGCTGCGGCGTACTCTTGGTGTTCTCTCAGTACTCGGTTCATCAGCCTCTGAAAGGTCGCAGCTGCTCCGTGCAGGCCGAAGGGCATTTTAGTAAACTGATATAGGCCGAACGGGGTTGCAAAGGCTGTCTTGGCTTGGGCTTCGAGCTAGTGGATCTGCCAGTACCCTTTGGTTAGGTCTATAGTGGACAGGTATCTGGCTCGCCCCACCCGCTCTAATAGTTCGCCTATCCGGGGCATCGGATATGCATCAAAGCGGATATAGCGTTGACTTTCCAAAATCTATACAGAACCGGGTTGACCCGTCGGTTTTTGGGACCAGCACGAATCGGGCTCCTCCAATCGCTATGGGACTCCTCTATCACCCCCCATTCCTGCATCGCCTTCAACTCCTGTCTTACCGTGTCCCAGAGTTTACGGGGGAAGGGGCGTAAATTGTCCCGTATTACCTTCCCCGGTTCGGTTGTGATCTCATGATACGTCACTGTTGTCTGCCCCGGGTGACTCGTCAACACGCGCTGAAACTGTTGTAGTACCCGGTTTAACTGTCTTCTCTGCCCCTCGGATAATTCCTCCCCTACACGGGCCTCCTCTGGCCCTATCTCGGGGTCTCCCCACGGCCCGAACTCTATGTCTGTAGTCCGTGGTTCGATTAAGAGGGCGTCCCGGGGTTTCCATCTTTTCAAGAGATTTACATGGTATATCTGCGTTTCCTTCCGAGCCTTATTTATCAGGACTTCATAGTCCACGGGCCCTACCCTCCGGGTTACCCTAAAGGGCCCTTGCCACCGGGCCATCAGTTTGGAATCCCCCTCGGGGAGCAGCAGCAATACTTGGTCCCCGGGGGCGAAAGTGCGGGCCCGGGCCCCTTGGTCATGTCGGGCTCGTTGCCCTTCTTGGGCCCGGAGGAGATTGTCTTTCGCCCACCCGGCCAGGGCCCCTAGGTTTCGTCGCAGATTCTCCACGCATACCGGGCTGTTCCCAAGGCTGGAGAAGTTTGCGCCTCCCATCCTTCCTTCACTAGATCCAGGATACCCCGGGGCCGCCTCCCGTGCATCAGTTCGAAGGGGGAATATCCTGGCGATGCCTGCGGCACTTCTCGGACGGCGAACATCAGGGCCGGTAGTAACTTGTCCCACCCTCGGGATCCCTATCCACGAACCGGCGAGTATACCTTTCAATGTTCGGTTAAACTGCTCCACGAGTCCATCGGTCTGGGGTGGTACACGGAGGTCCGGATCTTTCTTATTTGGAGCATCTTACATAATTCCGCCATCACTTTAGAGGTCAGGTTCGCCCCTGGTCCGTTAGCAGCTCCTTCGCAGCCCCACTCGCGAGAATATCTTTACTAGCTCTTGGCGATCGCCATGGTGGTCTTCCTCAGCGGAACCGCCTCGGGGTACCTAGTTGCGTAATCTACGAGAACTAAAATGTGAGTGTGGCCTCGGCTGGACTTCTCAAGGGGTCCTACCAGATCAAGCGCCACTCTTTCAAACGGGGTTCCCACGACCGGGAGGGGGATGAGGGGTGCGGGCGGGACCCGGTGGGATGATGTCTTTTGACATTGGGCACAGGACTCGCAGAACTCTTTGATCTCGCTGGTAAATGCCGGGCCAGAAAACCTTTGCAAGATCCGCTGTTGGGTTTTCTACCCCAAGTGACCCGACCAAGTGTGGTCGCACCAACTCTAATACCTTCCACCGGTATGGCCGGGCACCAACAATTGGCATAGTTCCTCATTCCTCGCCCTCGGTACCACTCGGTATATTCGGTCTGCGCCAAGACTCAACCGGGCCCCTGTAGCTGGGCCCTAACTCCCTCTGGCTGTGCCTCGCTTTCCGCCCTGTACCTGCGCCCATGCGTGTTGGAGCGTGGGGTCTTCCCGCTGCAGGGTGAGGAAGTCCCCTCGTCCCATATTCAGGCGCAGGGTGTCCACCGGGTTGGTCCGGTCTGGGTTCGCCGGGTCCCCGGCTCCCCTACCTGCTCTCCGTGCTAAACTGGGCTGCTTTAGTGTTTGCTTCCGTGGTCCCTCCTGCGCCTCTCCCAGCCCCGTAACAGCCGGGCCAGGCCTACCCAGTTCCGGCCGAGCAGGACGGGGTAGGCTAGCCGAGGAGCGACCGCCACCTTGCACCTCCCTTCCTGTTCCTCGCCCTGAATTGTAACCTTGTGGGGTAGGCGGTACGCCCCATGAACGCACCGCATGTAAATCGGGGGACCCCTTGGCTTCGCGGGGCGGATTAGGTCTGCTCGTATAATGGTTTGCCCGCACCCTGAGTCTAGTACCGCCGCTACCCGTCGGCCATTGACCTGTACCTCCCGCACGATCTGCCCGCCGCTCCCCCTCGATGGGATTACCTTTCCCGGTCTGCCCTGGCCGAACGTGCAATCCATCATGGGGCAATCCTTCTTGAAGTGGCCTTCTTGGCCGCATTGGTAGCAGGCGCCTCGGGCTCCTTCCTCGACTTTGGGGTTCGCCCGCCCTCGGCCGGTTCCCGGTCTCTTCTGGCCGGCTCCACCTGGGGGCTAATCTCCTCTCCGGGCTGAGCCTGGCGGGTCCTCCTCCCATAGCCCAGCCGCACGTCGTCCCGGCAGGCGGAGGGGTCTCCCCACTCTTCTTACTTTCTTCGGGCCGGCGTTGGCCTTTACCGGCTTCTTCCTCGGCCGCGAGGAAGCGCCCAAAAGGCTCACTGCTTCCTCCAATGACTCAGGCAAGTGGCGCACTCCACTGCTGTCCTTCTGTGGGTAATATTCGAAGGTACTGCTCCAGGATGACGGCTTCCGCCACCTGGGTTCCAGACTTCTCGGTTCCAGCCACCGCATACCGGCTTCCTCACCCTCTGGGCCACGGCACGGGGCGCTCCTGCGGATCGTATCGCGACTCCCGGAACCGCCGGCGGTGCATTTCGGGGGAGACTCCAATCTGGTCCAGGATAGCCTCCTTTACCTTGTAATAGCACAGCGCATCCCTAGCGGACATCCCCCGGTAGGCTATTTGTGCCGGTCCGGACAGGTAAGGGGCGAGGAGGGTAGCCCAGTGGTCTTGGGGCCACCGGGCAGCGGTGGCCACTCGCTCGAAGGTCACTAGAAATGCTTCGGGGTCGTCTTCGGGTCCCAGCTTTGTGAGGCGAATCGGGAGCTGGGTTCCCACGACCCCTCCTTCCTCCCCCGTGCCGGGTAGGCATTCCTCCAACGACCGGGGCCGCCTCTCAGCTCTTGCACCATCTGCGTCTGTTGTTCCTGTAACTTCGTCAGTATCTGCTCCAGGACCTGTGTTTGTTGGTGCTGCTGCTGCTTCTGGTTCTCTACCAGCCATTCCAACACTTTGGTGACCTCCATTTTCCCTTGGAGATTAAGTTCACATTAATAAGGGGAATTCAAGTCTCTCTCTTTCTCACTGACCCCTTTTACTTATGGGGTTCGGGTTCTGTGCCCACATTCTCCACCACGTGTCACGTGTTGCCCCCGGGTGAACTGGGGTTTCGAGTGCTTTCACACGCCCCGGTTAGTCTGTCCCAGGATGGGTCACCGGCGCGATTGATCCTCCTATTCCTCCTCCACTTACGGCAGGAGAGAGGGGAAGGGGGTCCGGGCCCACCCTCGCTCCGGACCCCGACCCAGGGCCCTAAGGTGAGGCCAATGTCCTCACACAACGGAGGGGGTATCCAACCCCAAACCCTCCGTTCACGGGTTACGCGGCCCCGCCCTGGGCCACTTCTTCCCCTCCCGTGGGCAGCGTCCTCACCCTCCAGGTTCCTGCCCCTGGGAGTTCCTTACCCGGCTCGGCCCTCCTTGGCCGCCTCCGTCTCCCTCTGTCTCTCCCCCTTGAGAGTCCTCCCCGCCCTCTTTTGAATTCCCCGGCGCCAGCCACCTGCCCCGCCTCCGCGCCACATCCTCGGTGTCCGGAGGCCCCGCCCCCGACGCGGAGACGTCAGTGACTTCATCAGCCGGCGCCCAGGCTTGTCCTCCCCGGCCTTCCGCGTTCGCGTCGGCCGTGCCGGCGTTGCTGCCGCCCGGCCGTATCTCCGGGCTCCCCCCATGGGCTCCGGGGCCGGCTGGAGTGCGGGGCGCGGCCGCGCCGGACGCTGCCCCGTCACAGGTCCCCATCTGGAAAATGTTGGGAACCACTGATCTAGACAGTGCTTGGTCCTGCCGTGAGGGCAGGGGGCTGGACTCGATGACCTTGCAAGGGCCCTTCCAGTTCTAGGCTTCTATGAGTCTATGCTCCACCCCCACAACACAGGGGCCTCAGAACCTAGTGGTTCATGCCGCGACATCACTGCTGTCCTGTTGAGTCTCACTGCAGAGGGGTGGGGATTTCACGGCTCAGCTGACTGCCCCGGCTCTCCTGCTCCAGGTGACACTGATGATGGGTTCTTACAAGATGAGTCTATTACCTCAAGGAGCTACTTTCCAGAGAGCTGGTTATGGCAAGTGGAGCAGCTGACCCAGCCGCCGGACAAAGACGGGTAAGAGCAAAGGTGCAAGTAAAGCCAGTGTGCCCCAGGGCGGCTGATTCCTGCAACCCCCGTAACTTCTGCAGCCTTCAGCACCCACCTGCCCATGCCTCCCTACCCCCCACTTAAATTTCTTCTAGGTCCTACCATGACCCTCCTCCACGGGTTGCAGTAGGATAGCACCTGTAAGTGTAACTGCCACTAGGCACATTTGAAGTTGGGACCTCAGAGCAGGAGTCTTTACAGCTTGAGCTACAAAGCCAGCTGGTGTGCAAGCTTAGGCTGTAGAGCTCCCTTGTTCTTATCTCTTGCTGTAAGTGGTCTAAGGGCCACTGCATGGGACATTGACCCACACTGGGGCTACGTCTACACGACGAGGTTTTTCAGCAGAAAATATGCTAATGAGGAACTCATTAGCATGAGTCACGACTTTATTAGCATATTTTCTGCTGTTTCTTTTTGCGCAAGGGGTTTTTGTGCAAAAAGAAGCCGTGTGGACGTTTCCTTTTTGTGCAGAAACCCCGTTTTGCACAAGATCCTTATGTCCACACGGCTTCTTTTTGCGCAAAAACCCCTTGAGCAAAAAGAAATGGCAGCAAATATGCTAATGATGTCGCGACCCATGCTAATGAGTCCCTCATTAGCATATTTTCTGCCAAAAAAAAACTCATAGTATAGACACAGCCTAGGTGTGTCAGTTACATAAGCCACGGTGAAAGTAACTTAACATTTCATACAGGCCCTGGCCTATTGCAACCCGGGTCCCCACCAGCTCTTTCAACAGCTACCTGCTGGCTTTTGCTGCAGTTCCACCACCTCTTGCTGGAGCTGCATGCTGGGGCACCCCCGCTGCCTTTCACCTCTGCCTGTAAGAAATATAAGCTACTTCCCCCCTGGCGGGAGCGTGCGTAGCTAGGTAGTTCTCGCAGGGCCAGATCTGGAGGGGGTGTAAATCAGTCAAGCGCTCCTGACCTGGCCCACCCTTCCATGCTGTATTTTGCCCCCAAACCAAAGCCACCAAACCTAAGTAGGCCCAACGGGTGCTGAAGTCAGGGTCTGTGCGTGGTCAGGAGCTCAGCTAGGGTGGCCAGGTGTCCGGTTTTGAACCAGACAGTCCAGTATTTGAGCTTTCTGTTTGGGAAACAAATTGAGAAAATAGAAATGAGAAAATAGAAATGTCCAGGATTTTCTAACTAAGATGGAATGTAGATTGTGATGTCGTGTCAAGTGTGTCCGGTATTTTTGTTGAAACCATCTGTCAACCCTAAGCTCAGCCTTGAATCTCAGTCAAGGGGGTGTGGATTTTGGGTTTTAGGCCCTTGCCTGGGTTCCCCCTCCCCTCTCCTGAGACCCTGCGGCTCTTGTCTTTGTAGGATTTCTTCCAAGACGATGACTATTACCCTGGCAGATTCCATCACCACCTGGGAGGTGCTGGCTGTGAGCATCTCGAAGACCAAAGGTGAGGCGCACCACCTGCTTGCTGAAGTAAGCCCAGAGAAAGTCTAACGGGGGAGAGGGAAGCCCCAGAAAGCAACAGGCCTTGAAACCATCACAGTGACAACCTGGGCGATAGCAAACCAGTCTCACTAGCGAAGCCCACTGCCTCTGACCCCAGGGTCCTTTCCCCTCGCAGGTATCTGCGTGGCTGACCCTTACGAGATCACAGTGATGAAAGACTTTTTCATCGACCTCCGGCTGCCCTACTCAGTGGTGAGGAACGAGCAGGTGGAGATCCGGGCTATTCTCTACAACTACGTGAGAGACAAAATCAAGGTACAGTCACCGCCAGTGTAACCCACACAACTAGGCTATGTCTACACTGGCTCCGTTTTGTGCCAAACGTATGCAAATGAGGCAAAGGGTGGAATTTCACTGCACCTCATTTGCATAATTAATGAGGCTGTTTTTGCACAAGAGGCTTTTGCACAAAAAGGAGCCATCTACATGGCTCCTTTTTGCACAAAACCCCCCCTCTTGCGCAAGAGCCGTTCTTCCTGAAAAAAATGTGGAAGAATAGCTCTTGCGCAAGAGGGAGGTTTTGTGCAAAAACAGAGCCTCGTTAATTATGCAAATGAGGCGCGGCAGAATGGGGGGCAGTGTAGACATAGCCCCTAGTGTGGGTCCCTGTCCCATGGAGTGGCCTGTAGACCACTTACAGCAGGGTTGGCCAACCCATTCAACTAAGAGAGCCAAAACAGCAGGGGAAAAAATGCGAAGAGCTGTACCAGAATTGTTGAGGGATAAAAAAAAAAAAAAGGAGGCTGCCCCTTTAAAAACTGTCGGTTAGGCTTTTGGTCACATCAGGCTCCCGTTGGCCACCGCCATCTTGCCAACACCATTTTGCCACACCAGACGGCTCCCCTGCACCCAGTGAGCACAGGGAGCCCGGAGCCGTTTGTAGGGGCGCATGGGGCGGCTTCACGAGCCACGGGGGAGGCTTTGTGAGCCATGCTTTCAGGGGTGAAGAGCCGCATGTGGCTCCCGAGACGCAGGTTGACCACCCCTGACTTACAGCCAGAGATAAGAACAAGGGAGCTCTACAGCCTAAGCTGAGAGCCTTTGTAGTTCAAGCTGTAGAGGCTCCTATACTAAGCTCTACGGGTTCAAATCTGCCCAGTGGCAGTTCCATTAGCACTTCACGATTGCACCGTTAGTGATGCATTGGGTAGGGTTGCCAGGTGTCTGGTATTGGCCTGGACAGTCCGGTATTTTTGCCTCCTATCCGGTTAAAAAAATTCAGAAAATACCAAACACCTAAAATGTTCAGTATTTTCTGTTTTTTTCCTGACCAGGAGGCGAAAATACCAGATACCTGGCAACCCTACGACACACTCAGCAACTGGGCTCAGCCCCCGGTCCCCCTCCCCCAGGCCCTTGGCCCCGAACCACCGCCCCCGGGGCGGGAGGCTTGATCAAGAAAACAAGATGGCCACCGGCAAAAAGACCTGAAGCAAGGGGAAGCAATGCCTTCCCTGGGTCTTAGTGCTCAACCTGTCCCCCTCTCACACTTAAAGGGGCCATGCGGTTTTAATGCTGTTTTATTTTATTTATTTATTTAATTTTATTTAATTTTATTTGTTTTGCTTAATAACTTTCAGGGTCCCCCTTTTTTTTTGCTCAACAACTTTGGTCTTCCCCCCCCTTTTTTTTCCCCTCAACAGAATTTTCCCCCCGGTGGGTTTTTTTGGGGGGGTGGCGGTGTTTCAGTATTTTTGGTTAAACCATCTGGCAACCCTAGCATTGGGCAGGCCATTCGATCCAGCAGTGGTCAATTAGGGTGTGTGTACGCAGCAAAGTTATTTCAGAATAAAGGCTGTTATTCCAAAATAACTATGCAAGCGTCTGCAGAGCAATAGCATTGTTTTGAAATAACGGGAGGCTTATTCTGACTTCTGTAAACTTCATTCTATGAAGAATAAAGCTTATTTCGGAATAGGGGCTGTGTGGACGCTCCACTGCTGTTATTTCAAAATAGCCCCTCCCCAGGGCCATTCTATGTGTGTACGTCTACACTACGAGTTTTCTCGGCAAAAAAATATGCAAATGAGGGACTCTCTGAGAGGCAGAGAGGGGAGGGCAGCAGGTGCCGGGGGAGGAGCCTCTTGGGAGAGGCAGCCAAGAGAGGCACGAGGGGTGGGTGTGACCTTTCGGGAGGAGGCTAAGCAGGGGTGGGCGCTGGGGTGGTGGGAGTGGGGTGTGGATGGGGCCTCAGAGGGAGGGAGCAGAGCAGGGGCCTGGGCCATGTTCCGGGCAGAGGAGCAGCGCTTGGGCCCAGTCTCCTCCTAGGCAGGGGTCCCACCCTGCCCATTCTGGCCTGAAATGGACACCTGAAAACGATCGGGTCAAGCCAGTCCCGTGGGCGGGGTGTATTTACGAACAGTTGTGCCCAGAACAAGGGCTGCTTGGGGGTTCTTCTAAAACACATTGTCGTTTCCCTTCCCAAAGGGACGGAAGCCTGGCCTGTGGGCTTGCATGCCCTCTAGTGGTGAGTTTTAATATAATGCCAGACCTGGCCTGGTTGGGCGGCACTACCCAGAATCCTTAGCGGGCAGCAGGTTGGGCTTGGGTTTGGCAAGGAGAGACTCAAATTCGGTGCATTGTTAGTAGGAAAAGAGCCAAGGATTGGCTTGTGTTTGCCACGTGCCATCCATCAAAATAAAAAAACCGGGGAAAAACCCACTAAAAAAAAATCCCACAGTTATATAACATACCTACAAGACCGGCCATGCTGGGTCAGACCAATGGTCCATCTAGCCCAGAGGTGACTGGTGGTAGCATTTGGGAGGTGCACCCCCCCATACCCCAGCCAACATTTTAATTTCTAAATGGGGTGCCCCCTCCAGGGGGGCCAATAGAATTCCAGGCCCTTGGGCAAGGGGGGTACTGGCTCTGGGCTCCCGGAAGGGGCGGGGCTTATGGTTTACCCCCTTTCGCAGATCATTCATGACTATGTTCAAGAGCATAAGCGTGCGCAGCACATTTCATTAGGGTGTGCGCCCAAGGAATTTTATTTTTTATTTTTTTTAAAGGAGAACATTTATGGAATATTCAATCATAAAGGACATTATTTTTATTCATCAAACAAACTAAAGAAACTAAAACTTAACTAAACTTAATTCTTTTTTAATTAACAACTGAACTTTACTTAAAAGAGCGTATCATGCGATTAAATTAAAACGCAAAGCCACTTTTTTTTTTTGAGACATTAGTGTGTGCCTGGGCACACCCCCTGTGCACGCCTATGTTCAAGAGCACAAGTCCCATCACAGATCCTTGGGGAACCCGGCTATTTCCCTCTCTCTGCTCTGAAAACCGATCTTGCATTGCTGCCTGACTTTTAACCAGATACTGACCCAGGAGAGGACTTTTTCTCTTTTCCCATCACTGCTGACTTTGCTCAAGAGCAGAGGAGGGCAATAATTTTCACAGGGGGGCCACTTAATGAATAGGAGCGGTCAAGGGTCAGCTCCACCCCCTGGAATGGGTGGAGCCCGGGTAGAAGGGGTGGAGCTGGGGACTAGAGTTGTCTGGAGCTGGAGGCTTGGAATTAAAAACCCAGCAAAGGGCTCCCTGCCCTACTGCTAATGCATTGCCTGGCAGCCGCCCGGGGTAACTGCAGCTATTAAATGGCTTGCAGCTCCAGTCCCTGCCAGGGTAGTGCTGCGACCAGGAGTCATGAGGCATTTAAATAAGATCCTGCTGCCTGAGCCATTGCCTGGAAATTTGGTGGCATGGACAGCAGGATATAAACAGAAAGTGACCAGATGCAGTCCAAGGGCTGGATGAAAGTGTTTGCCAGGCCGGATCTGGCCCCCAGGCCACATCTTGCCCAGGCCTGCTCAAGACCCTTTGGTTTGTGCCCTTGTCCATTTTTTTTTTTTTTTTTTTGAAAGCCTGAGGTCATTTCCTCCTAAAGGAGGATTGCTAAAGTCCTGAGCGGATATAAAAACAGTTTCTGCATCTTCAGCTGCAAAAATGAGCAGTAGCGATGCCCATCCACATCGGTGGATGCCCATCACCACGGATATAAAGCGGCTCGACGCACATTTGCAGGATTCTAGATATAAAATTTGCATCTGCACCTGCATCTGGATCCACAAAAATGAATTCTAGAGACCTGCATCCACATTCGTGGCTGTGGATACCAGTGGCTAGAAAACAGATACCACTGTCCACGTTCTTGCAGATATAATCATCCCACTGCCATCCATGGTGAAGTTAGACTGCCAGTTAACATTCACTGGGCTTGTTGCCATCCATCTCAGCTGTCGGTCTAAAGACTGAATAGGAAATTATGGGTCATCACATGATATTAATAGGTAGCAGGTTTAAAACAAACAAAAGGAAGTTTTTATTTACACAGTGAAGTCAACCTGTGGAACTCCTTGCCAGAGGATGTTACGCGGAAAAATGCTGACCCCCGTCCGCTCGCCAGAGGCATCTGGCACCTGGCAGGGTTGGACCCTGGGGACACCTGGCAAAGCAGTGGTTTGTAACAGAGTGAACAGCGCCCCCTCTGGTTACTCTGTGTAAAAGCTGCCGCTTTCCCTCCCTTTCTCTTCTCAGGTGCGAATGGAACTGATCCACAATCCGGCTTTCTGCAGCGCATCCTCTTCCAAGGCAAAATACTGGCAGATACTGGACATCCCGTCCATGTCGTCCCGGGCGGTGCCGCTAGTAATCATCCCGCTGGAGCTGGGCTTGCACGATGTCGAAGTCAAGGCCGCCATCTGGGGTGTGTACGTGTTTGATGGGGTGAAGAAGAAGCTAAAGGTCGTGGTATGTATTGCGTCGCAGGCCCGCCGCATCTGGCCGTGGGACCCGTAGCTTGTGACCTGGCTAAGTTGTCTCTGGAGTCTGTGCTTTTGTAAGCCACAGCCCCAGTGTGGCTCACTGTCCTATGGCGTGGCACTTAGACCATGGACAGTGAGAGAGCAGAGCAAGGGAGCTCCACAGCCCAAGTGGTGCGGCAGCTGGCTTTATAGCTCACACTGGAGAGGCACCTACACTGCTCCAGAGGTCCCCAGTTCAAATCTGCCTGGTGGTGGTTACACTTTACCTCACGCATTAGAGCCCATAGAATCATAGAACCATAGAGCTGGAAAAGACCTCAGGAGTCATCAAGTCCAGTCCCCTGCTCTAGGCAGGACCAATCCCAACTAAATCAACCCAGCCAGGGCTTGGTCAAGCCGAGACTTAAACACCTCCAGGGATGGAGACTCCACTACTTCCCTAGGTAACCCATTCCAGTGCTTCACCACTCTCCTAGTGAAATAGTTTTTCCTAATATCCAACCTGGACCTCTCCCACCGCAACTTGAGACCATTGCTCCTTGTTCTGTCATCTGTCACTACTGAGAACAGCCTCTCTCCATCCTCTTTGGAACCTCCCTTCAGGAAGTTGAAGGCTGCTCTCAAATCCCCCCTCATTCTTCTCTTCTGCAGACTAAACAAACCCAAATCCCTCAGCCTCTCCTCATGAGTCATGTGCTCCAGCCCCCTAATCATTTTGGTTGCCCTCCGCTGGACCCTCTCCAATGCGTCCACATCCTTTTTGTAGTGGGGGGCCCAGAACTGGATACAGTACTCCAGATGTGGCCTCACTAGAGCCGAATAAAGGGCCATAATGACATCTCTGGATCTGCTGGCAATGCTCCTCTTAATGCAACCTAATATGCCATTAGCCTTCTTGGCTACAAGGGCACACTGTTGACTCATATCCAGCTTCTCATCCACTGTAACCCCCAGGTCCTTTTCTGCAGAACTACTACTTAGCTGGTTGGTCCCCAGCTTGTAACAATGCTTGGGATTCTTCCGTCCCAAGTGCAGGACTCTACACTTGTCCCTGTTGAACCTCATCAGATTTCTTGTGGCCCAATTCTCCAATTTGTCTAAGTCACTCTGGACCCTATCTCTGCCCTCCAGCGTATCTACCTCTTCCCCCAGCTTAGTATCATCTGCAAACTTGCTGAGGGTGCAATCCATCCCCTCATCCAGGTCATTAATAAAGATATTGAACAAAACCGGTCCCAGAGCCAAACCTTGGGGCACTCCGCTAGAAACCGACCGCCATCCTGACATCGAGCTGTTAATCACTACCCGCTGTGCCCGGCCTTCTATCCATCTTTCTAGCCATCTTACTGTCCATTTATCCAATCCACATTCCCTTAACTTGCTGGCAAGAATATTGTGGGAGACCATATCAAAAGCCTTGCTAAAGTCAAGGTATATCACATCCACTGACTTTCCCACGTCCACAGAGCCAGTTACCTCATCATAGAAGCTAATCAGATTGGTCAGGCACGACTTTCCCTTTGTGAATCCATGCTGACTGTTCCTAATCACTTTTCTCTCTTCCAAGTGCCTCAAAATGGATTCCTTAAGGATCCCTTCCATGATTTTTCCATCCTCGGTCTGCTTCTTTCCCTCCACTGTGGTGACCACAGGAGCCTTGTTAAAAGCCCAGCTGCTGCCTGAAACTCAGCAGGATGTCACAGGAGAGACCCAAGTTCAGCTGCTAAACCTCCTAGGGTACATCTACAGTAGCTCGTTAGTTCGAGCTAGGTAGGGTAATGAGGGCAAGCGAGTTGCAATGAAGCCTGGGATTTAAATATCCCGGCTTCATTTGCATGGCGCCGCCATTTTAAATCTTAGTCCAACTCTGTGCTCGCCACACGCCGCACGGAGTAGGTAGTTCGAATTAGGATCTCTAATTGAACCACGCACTCCATGCCGCGTGTAACCGCGGCACGGAGTTCGACTAAGGGGGATTTAAAAATGGCGGCGCTGGGAACATAAATGAAGCCCGGATATTTAAATCCCGGGCTTCATTTGCAACTCCGCTTGCCCTCATTACCCTACCTAGCTCGAACTAACGAGCTAGTGTAGACGTACTCCTACTGACTTGTGGTTTGGACCAGTGTTACCTATGGGCACCATCCTGTCAAGTGGCACCGAGACCATGTACAGAGAGAATAATGAGTCTACAGCCTTAACTGAGCGCCCCCTGGCTTTTAGCTCAAGCTGTAGTGGCTCATCACTGAGATCCCAGGTTCAATTCCGCCCACAGAGGACCGGTGTCTGTAGGCCTTGCGCCGGCTGAAAGCAGTGCCATTAATGGGTTCCATGTTCTCGTGCACTTCATGGGAAACAATGTATCTCAAAGACCCATCTCACAAGCCCTCGCTGCACAGAAAGGATGGTCCAATGGTTAGAGTATTGATAGGATTGAGGGGACTTAGGTTGATTCCTTGCTGTGCCACAGGTTGTCTAGGTAACCTTGGGCAAGTCTCTTAGGGTGTGTCTAGACTACACCTCTCTGTCGACAGAGAGATGTAGATTAGGCACATCGAAAGTGCAAATGAAGCCAGGATTTAAAGATCCCGTGCTTCATTTGCATAAAGGTGGATGCCGCTTTTTTTTCAAAACGGGGCTTTTTCGAAAAAACCCCGGCAGTCTAGACGGGGATCTTTCGAAAATAAAACCCTTTTTTGAAAGATCCTCTGTTCCTCCTAAAAATGTGGTTTACAGGATCTTTCGTAAAAGGGTTTTATTTTCGAAAGATCGCCGTCTAGACTGCCGGGGTTTTTTCGAAAAAGCCCCGTTTCGAAAAAAAGCAGCAGCCATCTTTATGCAAATAAAGCACAGGATCTTTAAATCCTGGCTTCATTTGCACTTTCAATGTTCCTAATCTACATCTCGCTGTCGACAGAGAGGTGTAGTCTAGATTCTAGACACACCCTTAGGGGTGCATCTACACTGCACCTTTGCTTGAAATAAGCCACACAATTTGAACGACGCAAATTGTGCAGCTTATTTCAGAATAGCTTATTTCGTCATTTGGTGCTGTCCACACTGTGCCAGATTTCAAAATAACCCGCTATTCTGAAACATCCCTTACTCCTCATGGAACGAGGTTTACAGGGACATCGGAATAGCACGCCTGTTCATTCGAAAGAGATTTCGAACTAACAAGCACACTGCCAAGATGCAGAATAGCTATTTTGGGATACCGGCAGTATCCCGAAATAGCGCCACCGTGTAGACGTAGACTTAATTATTCTGCTCTTCAATTACCCATCTACAAAATGGGGCTGTTAGCACTGGCCTGTTTTGAGGATAGGTCCTTGCAAGATCATGAAGCACCCAGATTTGAAAATTGTACTAAAGCTAACAGTTAAAAATGATATAATACACAGGTTAGGAAAATAGCGTCTGTAATTTTGGATAATCCAAGCACTACAGCCAGATGTACAAGGGTTTGTTTAAAAGGCACTCATCTGACGAAGTGGGTTTTGCCCATGAAAGCTCATGATATAATATATTTGTGTGACTTCCTGGTGCTGGAGGACTGCTCGTTGTTTTTAATGTTACAGACTGACACAGCTCCCCCTCTGAGACACTGCATACAGCACATATTCAGCAATAAGACAGTGTTACATTCATCTGAAGATGTAGTTTAGAAATCAGAATCCGAACACTCGGTTACATCACTCATGAAAAATTATACAGCGAGTTGGTCGAAGAAACCAAATCTGGAGCAAGTGGAGATTGTTCCTCATTCATTGAGCAATTGGCATGTGTTATGCCTTAATAGATGGACATAATCCTTCAGGGTACATGGACGCAACAGCGTTATTTCAGAATAACTGATGTCATTCTGAAATAACAGTGCATGTCTACACTGCCAGCCTTTATTTTGAAATAACGGAGAACTGGAGGACTCCTGTAACCCTGATTTCATGAGGGGTAAGGGAACGTGGAGAAGATCTACTGAGATTGAAGGACGACAACTGGGGTGCTCCTGGAGTCAGCTAGAAGTTTTGTCTCGAGAGAGAGTGAAGCGGAGGAGACTTGTAGAAGACCTATGCTCCACTTGGAGTACAAGAGTTTAGTAGTAATAGTAAGCGCCAAAAGCCAAAGGAAGCTATTTTGACTTCAGCTACACATAGGGTTGCCTGGTGTCTGGTTTTCGCCCGGACAGTCCAGTTTTCACTGCCTCTGTCTGGTTTAAAAAAAAAACAACAAAAAAACCAGAATTTTTTTCTGGTTTTCTCAGATGGAAAGCCGGTGGGGACATTCTTCCCCTGCCACATCTGGCAGGGGCGGGAGGAGCGGGGAACAGGGAGATTTAAAGGCGCAGTGACTTTTTTTTTTTCTCAACAAGCCTGGTCCCCCCCGTTTGTTTTTGTTTTGCTCAACCAATTTTTTTCCCGCCATGTTCGGTATTTTTTTAAAAGTATCTGGCGACCCTAGCTATGCAATTTGACGTAGCTAAAGTTGCGTAACTTCATTCGACTTTAGCCCTGATGTGTAGATGTATCCTCAGGAGTATTTCAGTTACTCTTCAGTTTTACTTCTCGACAGTGTTCAGTGGATACTACAGTTTGAGGGCCAAATACCTACCTAAGACAGATGCTCTCCAGCATCCTTATGTTGGCCCTTGAACAGCAGACTGGTAATGGAGAGCAGGAGCAGCATTCCCTGTAGACTGAGCATTTGGGCAGCCACCCGGGAGAGATTCAAATGCTGCCCAGCTGATTAGCAGAGCACCCACAGCTGGCAGCATGTGTTTTCTATTGGTGGTGCACATCTGCACATGCCTGGGCGCAAGTAACAACATTTATTCCACACATGGGTGGAAAATCTGAGAGGGAATGCTGGACAGGAGTCCTCCATTTGGGAGCCAGAAATGCCATGGAAGATCAATGCAATCTGGCCTCTTCAAGGGAAACTTCACTTGAGAATTGGAGGTCCCTCCCTTGAGAACTCAAACAACATAGAGCACGGATGTCAAGGGTGCCCAACTGTGCTTGTGTCTGTGGACACATTTCATTCCTGGCAGGGTTCCACAGAAGTCAGTGGATCTGGGCTCCTCTGGGGTGCTGGGAAAGGGGCTTCTCCCTTTTCCTCCGGACATGTGGCTGGACCAGAAGAAAATGTTACTTCTCCAGTTCCTTTCTCAAGACCAGGCGAGCGCTTTGCTTGCAACCTCGTCCTTTCCACCAACAAATATGAAAAGATATTGCCTGACCCTTCCTCCCCTGTCTCTCTCATACCCTGCAACTGGGGCACTGGAACCGGGGGGCAGGGGGTCATGGGGCCCTCACACTTTTCACCATGGGCCCAGCCCTGTCCCCCAGCCAGGCTGGAAGCTGGAACCCAGGTAAGAGCAGCCTGGGGGCCCTTGTCAGCTGTGAGAAGCCGTGGATGTGTCACCTGGGGCACCCAGGGGGTGGGGACGCGGGTCAAGGGCTGCTCTGGCCCTCCCCACCACAGGCAGGAAGTTGGGCCCAGCTCCAGATTCCTGCTTGGCTAGAGGGTAGGGTCTTGGGGAGAGAGGCGGGGTTGGGGTGGGGCCACAGAGGGAGGTGGGGCTTCCACTTTTCGGAAGAATCATCCCCTCGGTCCTGGGACCAACCTGTTCACAACGACACCGCAAATAGCTCTAGTTACACTTCGACTGTGTCTTTCTTGTACTTTCCTAGCCTGAAGGGACGAGAGAAACAAAATCGGTTATTTCCGTTGTGCTGGATCCAGCTGCAACAGGTGAGTAACCATGATGATTTGTCTTTATAGAATCATAGAATCGTAGAACTGGAAGGGACAGTCCCCTGCCCTCACGGCAGGTCCGAGCGCCCTAGATCATCCCTGACAGGTGTCTGTCAACCTGCTGTTAAATATCTCCACAACCTCCCTGGGCAATTTATTCCAGTGTTTAACCACGCTGACAGTTAGGAATTTTTCCTAATGTCCAATCTAAACCTCCCTTGCTGCAGTTTAAGCCCATTGCTTCTTGTCCTATCCTCAGAGGCCAGGGAGAACAATTTTTCTTCCTCCCGCTTGTAACACTCTTTTAGATACTTGAAAACTGCTATCATGTCCCCTCTCCATCTTCTCTTTTCTAAACTAAACAAGCTCAGTTCTTTCAGTCTTCCCTCATTGTTCATGTTCTCTAGACCTTTCATCATTCTTGTTGCTCTTCTCTGGACCCTCTCCAATTTTTCCACATCTTTCTAGAAATGTGCTGCCCAGAACTGGACACAATACTCCAACTGAGGCCTAATCAGTGCAGAGTAGAGCGGAAGAATGCCTTCTCGTATCTTGCTCACAACACTCCTGCTAATGCATCCCAGAATCATGTTTGCTTTTTTTGCACCGGTGTCACACTGTTGACTCATGTTTAGCTTGTGGTCCACTATGACCCCTCCATCCCTTTCTGCTGGATTCCTTCCTAGCCAGTCACTTCCCATGTACATAGTGCCTTTCATTCTGCAGGAGCTATAAATCAGGGTTGGGGAACCTAAGGCCCAGGGAGCAGATGGAGCCTCCGGCTTTCCAGGATCCATCCCCTGAGGCTCGGGCCTCCCCCCACCATTGGGGAGCCCACGCTGGTGAGGGATGGATTCTTTTTGTTTCTCACTTTGTGTGCAGCCCCTGACTGATTTTTCTGTGCGTCAGTGGCCCTGACCCAAAAAAGGTTCCCCGGCCCTATTGTACATGGACTCTGCACCAGAGCAGGCGAGCCGACAGACTCGACAGGACCCTGGGTAAGGTGTGGGAGGCAGCTCCACTTCTCCCGGAAGGGGTGGGTCTTCAGGTGGAAGGGGCGGGGCTGGGGCAGCGCTGCCTAGACTGCCCTCCCTGCTACTGCCCAAGAGCCATTGGTCGTGCGCCACGCTGGCTCCACAGAGCGCTGAACAGGGCTCCGGTGATGATTTAAAGAGTGGGCCTGCACCGGGGCGAGGAATAAATCTATGTTCATCGTCCAAGGATAACGTCTGAGCCCTGTGGCTAACCTTCCTCTCAAAGGAGTTGGATGTCCCCAGTATGCCAATCTGGTCGCCTACCATAGTTGCTTTTCTTGCTGCGCATCCAGATGGTTTCTTCCTGAGCCTTCAATAAGGCTTCTTTAAAATACCGCCAGCTGTCCTGGGCTCCTTTCCTTCATGTTAGCATCTCAGGGAATCCTGCCCATCGGTTCTCTGAGGGAGTCAAAGTCCGCTCTTCTGAAGTCCAGGGTGTGTATTTCGCTACGCTCCTTTCTTCCTTTGGTCAGGATCCTGAAATCTACCATCTCGTGATCACTGCTTCCCAGGTTCTCACCCACATCTCCTTCCCCTACTAGTTCCTCCCTGTTTGTGAGCAGCAGGTCAAGCTGCACATGGCCCCTGGTCGATTCCTTCAGCACTTGTACCAAGAAGTTATTCCCAACATTCTTCAAAAACTTCCTGGATTGTCTGTGCACTGCCATATTGGTCTCCCAACAGATGTCAGGGGGATTAAAGTCCCCCATGAGAACCAGGGCCTGTGATCTGGAAGCTTCTCTCAGTTGTCTGAAGAAAGCTTTGTCTACCTCATCCACCTGATCCAGCGGTCTATAGCAGACACCAAACATATCACCCCTGTTGCTTCCACCTCTAAACTTAACCCATAGACCAGTGGTCCCCAACCTTTTGGGGCTGCCGGGCACCCGGGGGCAGGGCTGGGCATGTGCCGTGTGCCCGGGGGCGGTGCCACATATGTGCCGCATGCCCAGGGCAGGGGCCACGTATGTGCTGTGCACCTGGTGTGGGGGCTGCGCATGTGCCATGCGCCCAGGACCTGGGGTGCAAGAATGGCTTGGGCCGGCCCTGATCGCTCGGTGGGCACACATAAATGCCCCAGTGGGTGCCATGGTGCCTGCGGGCACCACGTTGGGGACCACTGCCATAGACTTTTAACACACTTTTCTCCCTCTATATACTGGATCTCTGAGCAATCATACTGCTCTCTTACATACAATGCAACCCTGACTCCTGCACCCCCCTCCCACATAACAACCCCCTGCCCTGAGCCCCTCCTCACGCCTCAACCCTGATTCCTGCATCCCCCAACATCGTGCTCTGCGCATGCCCACAGGAGGTGTCCCAGGACAAAGAGTAACAGCGAAGACCATGGGATGCTCATATTTTCCCTGAGGGTGTCTTCTCTCCTTTTCACAGGCGGGGAACAGGTAACGCAGGTGAAAGCGCTGGATATAAATGATATTGTTCCAAACACTGAACCAGAAACCAAAGTCTCTGTCAATGGTAAGTAAGAGCCTGTGACTGGAAAGTACTTAGAAACACAGCTCAGGAGTTCATAAGACTGTTAGGCCAAAGGTCCACAAATAGGCCCAGTGTTATAATCTTACAAGTTGTTTTTCCTAATGTGCGAGCAAGTTTTTAGTCAAGGAAGAGATACGGTGTTGGTGTTCAGAATTCCCTGTAAGCTGTGCACTGGTGCAGCCACTTGGGAGAGATTCAAATGCCATCCCGTTGATTAACAGAGCACCCACAGGTAGGTTTTGTGTCTGCTGTTGGTACACTTTGGTGCATGCCTCGGTGCACATAAAAAATTATTCTGCACGTGGATGGAAAAATCCACATATGAAAGGAAAAGATTAGAGGGAACACCAGTGGTGGTCTTTTTGTGAAAAAACATTTCTTTGGGGGAGCTGTGGAAAGCAGCAGGAGAATTTGCTTTACTCTCTGTTGCTGGAGTTGTTCCCTGGGAGGTGAGAATTAGGGTTTGGGACCAAGATCCTGGAGGAAAGGGACAGCCCTACACGCGGCACGGACTAGGTAGTTCGAATTAAAGCTCGTAATTCGAACTACCGTTAAACCTCCTTGCAGGAGGAATAACAGTAGTTCGAATTAGGAGCTTCAATTCGAACTACCTAGTCCGTGCCGAGTGTAGCTGCGGGCAGGTAGTTCGAACTACGGGCATTTAAAAATGGCAGCGCCCGGGAACATGCAAATGAAGCCCGGGATATTTAAATCCCGGGCTTCATTTGCAAGTTCGAATGCCTACATTAGCCACCCTAGTTCGAACTAGAGTGGCAGTGTAAACATACTCAAACTTATTATAAGCTGAAACGCTGTAACCTTTGTAACTCTCAGTCACTCTGTAACCTGCTCTGAACTGCATTCTCCCCTGTGCGTGTGCTTGTGCATGCTTGTGTGTTTTGTTTGAAGTTGCAATGCTGACTAAAGCACGTGGTGATAAGTCATCACTGCTTTTGCTGGATAAAGGGAAGTCTGGGCATGCTCCCTGATGATGAGGTGAATGAGTCACAGGAGCCGTTCAGATACTATTTAAGGAGAGGAGCAGATGTGAGATCTCTCTCTCTCTCTCTTTCTACCCCTGCTCCTGAGAAACTCCTCTCTAAAGCCAGTGTCTGTCCTCCTGACCAGCTTTCCAGCCATGAGGAGCAGACAGACCCTCCAGAACCAACATGCCTTGGCTCCTTCTGCAACCCATATGCCTGTGTGAGTGCAGGAATGACTGTGTGTGAAGGAGTGAATGAATGGGGGGTTGGGGGTTTGAAGAGATGCTTGTTTGTTTGTGTGTGAAAGAGAGAGCTGGTTCCTTCTTTAGCTTAAACCTTTCATGGCAGCTCTATCTTCTTTGGTTTAAGCTTGTAGTGCAAATAGGGTCGTGCTAATTCCTCAAACAATAGACCCATGCTAGTGTAACCCTGGGTGCTCTCCAGTGAGAATATTTTTGGGGTAACATTAACCAGGGTTTGGATCAATTGATCCAGGCTGAGAACCAAGTCCTAGGGTGGTGGGTGCCCTGGCTTTGGAGGGCATCAAGGCACATTCCTGAGTCAGAGTGCTAAGTCTACAGCAGTGGTTCCCAACTGCCAGGCCACAGTGGCTCTCAGGGCTGGGACACGGGCATGTCGCCCAGTGCCTCCCCTCCCGCCGCAGCTGTTAGGAGAGGCATGTCTTGCCCCACCTCTCAACCAACCAGTGCCGGGCAGGGTCTGCTCCAGGAGGTGGAAGAGCGGTTCACTGTGGAGTGAGAGGGCTGCGCGGAGCCCGGCCTGGCAGCTTTAGAGCAGCTGCCACCCAGGTCGCAGAGCTCAGCTGGCAGCTGGGAGGAAGCACGGGGCTAGGTATGGGAGGTGGGGCAGGCACTGGGGACTCTGGGGGCAGGGCTAGTGCTGGGAGGCTCTGGGGGTGAGGGGCTCTAAAAGGCAGGGGGCTGGCACTGGGGGCTCTGAGGACAGGGCTAATATTGGGGACTGGGTGCAGTGGGCCTCTGAAAACAGGAGGCTGTCACCAGGAATCTGGTGATGGGAGGTTCTAAGGGGCGGGTGGCCCAGGGAGGCTCTGAGGGGCACAGGGCACTCTGGGGCCAGTAGCTGGCACTGGGGGGTAGTGGAGGAGTGGGGGATTCTAGGGGTTAGGGCTGGCACTGGGAGAGGGCTCTGGGGCCAAGGTGTACCCCACCCCAGTCCTCAGAGCCACCGCAAACAGCCGGCTTCACCTGCAGCAGCCTAACAAATATGCAAATACAATGTTGCCAGGCCGCCAAAGGTTTGTGAATGGGTTTGCCGGTCCACGGCATAACAAAGGTTGGGACCCACAGGTCTACAGGACCCTTCAAGGGCCACTTTCTCCCTGTTCCCACCACACACCCCGGCATGAACTCACAGCAGGTTCTCCTCTCGGCCAGGAAACCCTGTCGCGCATATTCTAGAAAACTCCATCGACGGGGCCAAGCTGGGGCATCTTATTGTGGTGCCCTACGGCTGCGGGGAGCAGAACATGATCAGCTTGACCCCGACAGTCATCGCCACCCACTTCCTGGACAACACCAACCAGTGGGACAGGATAGGGGTGGATCAGAGGGCAGAAGCCATCCAGCTGATCATGAAAGGTGAGAAGCTTTCGGGAGTGACAGCAGGTCCTCCCCTGGACTCTTGCGCGTTGCCAGAGCTTGTGTTATCCAGTGTGCGGTACAGGGTAGGGACCAGGATGGCTAACGTCAGTGTTGTCAGCCTATCGACGATTCCGGGGGGAATTCTGTGCCAAAAAAATTAAAAATGCCGCACGTCATAGTTTTAAAATCTACATATCGTATATCCAAGGAAACGACCAAACTACTCAACCCTGGCATGACAACCGGGCGTTATCTCAAAATACTAGGCAGCAGGTTTGTCTGTAACAACCCAGACAGCAAAAAAAAAAAAATCCAGAAAATGGATTTTTGACAAATAGATTCCATCTGGGGCCTCTTTACTACAAAACTCAGCACCATTTTGTTTAAACGTCAGTCCCAACTCAGAGGCAGTGCAAAGGCTGCAGGGGAAGGGGTTGAACCAGAGATCATGGAGGAGATGAGGGAGAGGGAAGGAATGGCCGCGAAGGAGCCTCGGTGTGAATTTGGAAGGCTGTTGGCAGCAGGTCGGAGACTGACGGAACAGATCTTTTAGTGGGGGGGGGGGAGGAATTGATAGCAAGCCTCCCACATTCATGTGGGGGTTGGTTCCTAGTCTCCCTCCTTCAGGCAGGTATATCTGCCCCTATGTGTCCCTGCACCCCTCCATCTCCATGTGTTCCTGCCCTCCACTCAGCTACCTCTCCTCTCATGTGCCCCTGCACTCCTCTTGTGCCTCCCCCATTTGTCCTGCAACTCTCTCTTCTGTCCCCATGTGGCTCTGCACCCCTACTCCTGTTTAGAACCCTCCCCACTTTGTCTCCTCCACTAGCCCTTCTGAACCCATCTAACACCCCCCCCCCTGCAGTCTTTTGTACTCCAGGCTATTCATCCCTCCATATCCCATGCTTCCTAACCCAGCCTTATGGGCAGGGCCCTAGGAAGAATCATAGAACCATAGAGCTGGAAGAGACCTCAGGAGGTCATCAAGTCCAGCCCCCTGCCCTAGGCAGGACCAATCACAATTAAATCAACCCAGACCGGGTTTGTCAAGCCGAGTCTTAAAAACCTCTAGGGATGGAGACTCCACCACTTCCCTAGGTAACCCATTCCAGTGCTTCACCACCCTCCTAGTGAAGTAGTTTGTCCTAATATCCAACCTGGACCTCTCCCACCACAACTTGAGACCATTGCTCCTTGTTCTGCCATCGGTCACTACTGCAAACAGCTTCTCCCCAGCCTCTTTGGAATCTCCCTTCAGGAAGCTGAAGGCTGCTATCAAATCCCCCCTCACTCTTCTCTTCTGCAGACTAAACAAACCCAAATCCCTCAGCCTCTCCTCGTAGGTCATGTGCTCCAGCCCCTTCATCATTTGGTCGCCCTCCTCTGGACCCTCTCCAATGTGTCCACATCCTTTCTGTAACTGGGGGCCCAGAACTGGACACAGTACTCCAGATGTGGCCTCACCAGAGCTGAATAAAGGGGACTAATCACATCTCTGGATCTGCTGGCCATGCTCCTCCTAATGCACCCTAATATGCCATTAGCCTTCTTGGCTACAAGGGCACCCTGTTGACTCATATCCAGCTTCTCGTCCACTGTAATCCCCAGGTCCTTTTCTGCAGAACTACTACGTAGCCAGTCGGTGCCCAGCCTGTAACAATGCTTGGGATTCTTCCATCCCAAGTGCTGGACTCTGCACTTGTCCTTGTTGAACCTCATCAGATTTCTTGTGGCCCAATCCTCCAATTTGTCTAAGCCACTCTGGACCCTATCTCTGCCCTCCAGCGTATCTACCTCTCCCCCTAGCTTAGTGTCATCCGCAAACTTGCTGAGGGTGCAATCCATCCCCTCATCCAGGTCATTAATAAAGATGTTGAACAAAACCGGTCCCTAGCCACAACAGGGGCTGCTCCTGCCTAGAAGCAGCTGCCTTCTGTTTTGGTGCCACTGCCGCCCCGCTGGGTGAAAGGTATAACTGCCACACCTCTCTAGGGCTACAGCTACACTACAGGCTTCTGCAGCAAGAAGCTTTTTTGTGGAAGAGATCTTCCGCCAAAACTTCTGGTGCAAGAGCATGTCCACCCTGCACAAGTGCATCAGAAAAGCTATGTGCTTTGGCTCCAGAGAGCATCCAGATGGCATGGATGCTTTCTCTGAAGAAAGCTCTAATTGCCATTCACAGAATGGCTACCAGGGCTTCTGTGCTTCTTTCGATAGGCTTTTTTTGCACCAAAAAAACCCTGTTTCCCATCCACACTTGCCAGAGCTTTTGCACAAAAAGGAGTTATTCCTCATAGAAAGAGGAATACCTATATGCTACATCGACACTGAGCCTCTTCCGCAAGAGGAAATGGAAATGGAGCACTCATTTGCACATGTCACTCTCTCATTTGCAGTTCCTTCTCGAATGCCTTTTGTGCAAGAGGTTTTTGCACAAAAAAAGCGCTGTGTAGATGGCTCCTTTTTGCGCAAAACCCTCTTTTTGCACCAAATGGACCATCCACACTGCTTGTTTTTGCACAAAAACCCCTTGCGCAAAAACGGACCAGCAGAAATTATGCAAATGAAGCATGAGAAAATGCTAATCTGCACTTAATTTGCACTGCCTCTTCCGGCAAAACTCATAGTGTAGACATAGCCATGCTGCAAAAACCCTTTGTTCTGTCGATTCACTGTAAATTTTCTTGCGGAAAAACGAACTTGAGATGTGGACGCGCCACAAGTGTTTGTGCAAAAACTCTGCAGTGTAGAGAGAGCCTAGCTGAATGTATTTTCTGCAGAGGAAAAAACATTCGACATGGAACACCGAATGCTGCGCCCGTGCAATCGCACAGAATTCCCCCAGGATTATAATACAACCGTATGCCTCCAGCTCAGCTCCATCTTACCTCCACCATTAAAGGGTTATCTTCTGGACTGGGGACTCAGAGGCCACATTGGAGTGGGACCAGTGTTCACAATGGATGGCTGAATTCTGATGCATCTTGATAACAGCAAAAAACTTACTTGGGGCCTGCTGTATGGGTGTCTTTATGGGCTCAGCTGATGCTCAGCTCAGTGCCTAGCAGGACACAGTCCAGTGTGACCAGAATCACATCTGGGGGTCCCAACAGGTGTTCCAGAACCCGGGTAGAAGTGGGGGGCCCAATAGCACCAGAACTGTGTCCCTGCCTCCTCCTTTTCTGCTTCCCCCTGGGGCCCCACCTCGTGGCCTGGCCAGAAGCCAGAACTGGGCAGTGCTCAGAGGCCCAGACTGCTGTGGAAAGGCCTGGATCCTCCCAGGGTCCCAAGAGTCCTCCCCAGCCAGTATCCCCACCCTCAGGTGCACACTGCTGCCCGTGGGATTGGGGGAGGGGCTCTGGTCTGGCTCCCTTCCCTCTCCATGGGGCACCCAGACTCTGCATGGAGAGAAGAACCTGCCCCACCCAGGGAGGCATCAGAGAGCCATGGAAAGTCACTGGCCATGAGGAGCCAGGCTGGCCAGCCTCAGTGACAGCTGCATTCCGCCCAGGCTTGTCTAGTTCCTCGTACTGCCAGGCTGCCCCTGCCAGGGTCCTTCCTGGTCATGGGCCGGCCTCCGCTGTGCCTGAGGCAGCCACCACGTGCAGCACCGTTCCTCCTGTCGCCTCTGGCCCTAAGCTTGCTGTTGTTGGGGGGGGCAATGCCCCCCCACACACACATGCTCCCAAGCTACGCCCATCCCACCACGGCTCCATGCCTGACCAAGACGACTCCACCCATGTTAAAACCTGGGGGCGTGGCCTCCTTGGCCTCCCCAGGTCTGGCACCTCTGGGCACGACAGGGTGGGGCAGGCCCAGATGTTCTCTGTGCCCAATAAATCTTAATGTGCTTCTGCCCACAAACCATCCCCAAACTCCAGCTCGAACGGGAGGCTGCAGGGCTTCCTCTCATTCACAAGCGTGAGGCCCTCAATAGAGGTTGAAACAAAGACCTTAACGGGATTGTCCGCTACATTCCACGTCCTACTGACATACAAAGCCAAGCCCCAGGGACTTGAGAGCACTTCGTACCCACTCTATGAGCTTCATTTAGCATGGACACGCTGACAATATTTTCCCCCTTTTTTACTCCCCCCCGCCATATCCCCTCTCTTTCTCTGCTATTTATTTGGAAACTGGAATTTAACTCGATTCATCTGAAGAAGTGGGCTGTGCCCACGAAAGCCCAGGGTACCATCTACGTTGTTTGTTAGTCTCTAAGGTGCTGCAAGACTATTTGTTGTTTTTTAAGTTTTTTTCCCCTCTCTACAGCCTGTGCTGCCCCTTCCGTTTCCTTCTGGGTAGCCCCTGCACCGTGCCCGGCTCACAGCTTGGTCTGCACTAGCTAGAGTTTAGCTGTGACGCGGGCATTAGCGTTAGGCCTTGTCTATACAACCACAGGCCGTCAGCCCTCAGTTTGCAACTTCAGCCACACGAATAATGCATTGGAAGCCAGTGTGCTTAGACCTGCTCACTGCAGTGTCTTTACCATGGTATGCCCGCTGCAAACAC
This sequence comes from Rafetus swinhoei, assembly GCA_019425775.1. Lineage (NCBI taxonomy): Eukaryota > Metazoa > Chordata > Testudines > Trionychidae > Rafetus > Rafetus swinhoei. Next base: position 8,937,855 of record JAFJHL010000256.1, on the reverse strand, counting down.
TTTCCTGCCCACTCCACCTACTCTTCTCGTTTTGGTGGAGTACCAATGTCGATGGGAGAGCACCGGGTGGTCGATTTAGCGTGTCTATCGCCCCCTGATGGAGTGATTCACTGCCCATTGATCCAGAGGGCGGTGAAGACATGTCCTCAGCCAGCCGCGACTTGGTCGCTTGCCTCTGGAGCGCTCGGGTGCTTCCTGAACTGGGTTCCCAGTCAAACTGACTGCTGGGAGCAAACAGGGGATGGGGGACATGACCACCAGCTTGCTGAAGGTAGAGATGGTCCATTGGAAAGAGGATGAAAAGGGGGAGGGGTGGACTTGGGGGGAGGAGCAGGGCAGGTGGGCGGAGTAAGGCAGGAGAATGCAGAACATATTTCAAAGGCCTTTCTTTCTCCTTTTCAGGTTACACACAGCAACTGGCATATAAGAAACCTGACCACTCATATGCAGCCTTTTCAAGGTCATCCTCAAGCACATGGTAAAGTCTGTTTTTCTGTAACACTCTCCTTTTCTCTTTTGCTCTGGCTTATGCCTGCCAGAGTAGTGGGCTACAGGCGAGCCCCCTGGCTACAGCGAATGGGCAAAGTTCAGGTGTAGGACTGGCTCTTTAGAAAAATACACGCCGGGGATTAAGAACGGAGGGGCTTGACAGCGTGAGAGATCCAGTTCCTTGCGTGGTCACTTGTCATCAGCCTGGCCTAGATCAACAGCCGGTTGTGTGTTAGAACCTGGTGGCTTGTGTGAACTGAATTGGGTGGGTTTCAGTTCCCAGGGAAAAGGTGTCCGCGGTAGGGATGTAAATTCCCATTTAAAACATTAACCAGGTCAACGGTGTGGGTAACCGGTTAACCCAGAAGGGCTGCTCCAGCATGGCCAGGCCTACCACACCACACCGGGGGCTGCTCCAACCTGGCAGGACCGATCCCGCTACACCATGTTGTGGGCAGAAGCTGCTCCAGCCAGGCAGTGCTAGCCGGCTAACTGGTCACCAGGTAAGTATGCTGGTAAGACTAATGCTTACCAGGTAACCAGTTAACCCTTTACACCCTGTGGTGTAGTGTTAGTACCTTGTTGGTTACTATGCTTGGGCTGTGGGGGAACCCCACTGGCAGCTGTCTGTAAGCATGGCCCAGCAGAGGGTGCCTTACCGCCTCAGGGCAGTGGCTAAAACCAGTTCTACAAGTTAAGGGAAGAGGCTGAACAAAGGAAGTGTGTGCTGGGGGAAGGGACAGTCTTGGGCTGGAACCATGAGAGAGACAGACTGAGGTTGCTGGGGCTGGGGCTAGGGGTGATAGACCCCTAACCCAAGGGGTCTGAAACATCCTGGCCCCAAATCCTGTAATCACACCACATCTATGCTGTGCTGTATCCTGGAGAAGCAATTAAATCCCTCTATTCTACTGCTGGCGGAATCTGTTCTTGCTGCTATGGGGTGCAGGATCAGGGGAACCCCGACTGCACCATCACACTGGTGTCAAGGGTGGGATGCACTGCACCCCATGGATGGAGCTTCCAGCAGCAAGTGTCAAGGCGCAGTAGAGGCAAGGGACTTGGAGCCAGGTGTGCTGGAGACAGAGCAAAGCCGTTCCTGGGAGTCGTGGGACGCTACAGCACTAGACCGGTGAGTCTACACCGTGGGGACCGGCAGGGAGATGGCCTACACCCAACTCCTGAAGGCAGAGCTGGTGGGGCTGTGCAGAGATGGGGGCCTGCCCGTGGGGAAAGCAACCCAGGCTCAGTTGATTGCCCAGCTGGAAGAGAATGGCCCATCCAGGGGCCTGGATCCTGTCCCAGCGGGGAGCAGCCAGACACCCCCGGGGAGCATCTCAGGCTCTCAGACCGGACGGAGGACTGGAGCCGTCCAGAGAGACGCAGTGCCCACCCAGCCAAGCCCTGCCAGCCGCAGTTCGTCCAGGGCAAGGTCCAGCCTGACAGAGCTGCGCCGGCTGGAGATCGAGGTGAGGCTAAAAGAATTGGAGTCACAAGAGAAAGAGCAGCAAAACCGTAGAGAGCAGCGACAGCATGAGCAGGCCATGGCAGAGCGGAGAAGCCGAGAGGCCCCAGCTGTGGTGAGTGGGGAGGACCCCAGAGGGCCCAGGGTGGCCAGGCGCTTGGAGAAGCTCGTGTTGGCCCAGTGTAAAAATGTGGGGCACATGGACGGGTTCCTCAGCTCCTTTGAGCCGGCCTGTGAACTGCACCAGATACCCTCAGCTGACCGGCTGCAAGAGCTCACCCCCTTGCTGAATCAGGAAGCTGCAGGGGTGCTCAACCAGCTGGAGGATCTGCAGCTGGGTGTCCAAAAGTGGGTGTTCAGGGTTGGAGCCCAAACCGCAGAGGACCTGCTTAAGCTGACAATACTGGAGCAGTTCTATGAAGCATGCACACCCAGCCTGAGGCTGTGGCTCAAGGACTGGAAGCCAGAGAACCCCCAGGACACTGGGAGGCTGGCGGATGAGTTCACCGAGAGCTGGTCCACAGGTGAATGGGAGTCCCGGAGAGAAAGGGAATCACGCAGAGACCGGTTCTCAGCTGAGCGACGGACAGAATTACCTACGAGGCGTGCCCAAGAAACAAGGACCAGCCATCTGCGCCCCAGAGAACCAGTCAGGGCCCGGGCAGAGCCAGCCTGAAAAGGCCCACGGGTCCTAACCTGCCATCCCTGCGGGCAAAGAGGCCACAAGAGGGCTCAGTGCCCCACGTGCCAGGACAGGTCCCATGACCTGGGACTTTCTAGGATTAACTGGCTGGAGCAGGGGCCGGTGGGCAACCCTCAGCCCAAAGCGGGGGAAAGACAGCCCAGGCCAAGGCCTCCCAGAGTCCTGATGATCCAGAGGCAGGGCTCTCCGTGTACAGGGTGGGGGCAGGGCGGCCCCTGCGGAGTGAGTGCCTCGTGCCCCTGGAGGTGGATGGTAGGAAGGTGATGGGTTTCTGGGACACGGGGGCGGAGGTGACGCTGGCCCGGCCTGACATAGTGGCCCCAGACTGTGTGCTACCCAACACTCAGCTGACCCTGAGGGGCATAGACGGGACCCCGTTTAAGGTGCCCGTAGCCAGGGTGCATCTGAAATGGGGGGCCAAGGAGGGCCCCGAGGAAGTGGGGGTGCACCAGCACTTGCCCACTGAGGTGCTGATGGGGGGGGGACCTAGAGGAATGGCCAGACGGACCCACAGGGCCCTGGTCACCACTCATAGCCAGAGCCAGCGCAGGGCTGGCGACCTTGACCCCAAGGAGGTCTCCCAGTAGGGGCTCAGGGCCCCATCCCAGCAGACATGGAGTCGGGCCAGGCCGGGACTCAGGACCCAGGCAGTGCAAGGGATCAGGCCCCTGTCCCAGTCCCAGCCGCTGAATTCCAGGCCGAGGGGCAGGCGGATCCCTCCTTATGGACCCTGAGGGACCGGGCCGACCTGGGCGTGGCTCAGCCCCTAGGGAGAGATTGCCAGGAGAGGTTCTTGTGAGAGAGGATTCCTGTACCGGCAAATGGCTCCCCCCTGGGAAGGTGCGGGATGGGGACTCCAGCGGCAGCTGGTGATACCCCAAAAGTATTGCCGTAAGCTGTTAGGCCTGTCCCATGACATCCCCTTCTCGGGACACCAGGGGTTCCGGCGCACGCGGCTAAGGCTGCTCCAAAACTTCTACTGGCCAGGGATATTTGCAGCCATGCAGCGGTACTGCCAGTCCTGCGACTCTTGCCAGAGGGTGGGGAAGGCCCAAGATAGGAGGAAAGCTGCGTTGAGGCCCCTACTCATTATAGAGGAGCCTTTCCAGAAGGTGGCAATGGATATAGTGGGACTCTTCAGCAGAGCAATCCGGACGGGGAAGAAATACATCCTGGTAGCCATAGGCGTGCGCAGCACATTTCATTAGGGTGTGCACCCAAAGAATTTTTTTTAAATGCACTTTGACCCCCCATTAGCCACACCCCTGACCCCTGTTAACCACGCCCCTGGCCCCCATTAGCCCCTGGAGGTAACCCTCTCCGGGCAAGATGGGCACATGACCAAAAGTAAAAAGTGTTATGTGACCCCTGACCCAAGGACTTTTCCCACCATCCTCCTACCAATAGGGATTAGTTTGGCCGCACCAACCCTCCCCATGCAACTATCCTGCAATTGCATTAATCCAATGTGTGTGACATTAATGCGGGGGTGGAGAGGCTGGGGGGGAAGTGTTCCCTCTAAGAGTTTCCTCCCATGAGCAGAATGAATTTTGTGTTGTGCACCAGTACCGATTCATGTGGCTTGTTTGGATGTGCCATTGTGGCACCCAAGTTATTAATAAATATCTACCTTTCCTCTGCTGCCATGTCTCCTCCTTGCTCCATCAACTCCCTGGTGCCTGCTGCCCCAACCCCTCACCCTCCTCTGCTGTCCTGACTCCTGCCCTTCTCACTGCCCTCAGCCTTCCTGAGACCCCCTCCACCAGCCCTTCTCTCCCCTGTGCCCACTCCTCCAGTAGCCCCACTCTGATCATGTGAGCTACCCTCCTCATCCCTTCGTCTAACACCTCCTCTACACACCTGCCCTGCCTCTCTCCTCTGGTGCTGGTCCTCCTGCAGGTGTCTGCCCTTCTGCTTCACCCCAGAATCCCTGGCACCTGCACCTTCCCTTAGCCCTGCAGCCTCCTGGTGCCTCCCTTCCCTCACTGCCCCTCCCCCTTTGCCCTTTTTCCTGATGCCCACCCCTCACCACTCTCTGCCCCCATTCCCCTCATGCCCCTGTGCCCTCACACATGACTTGCTCCAACCCCACCTTCCTCATGCCTACCCCTTCTGTCAAGCCTTCTCCCAGCACCTCCCCTCCAATCCCCAATGCCCTTACCCTCTCCTCTTCCAGCATCACCCTGTCCCCTCCCACTGACACCTCCTCCTGCCCTTTTCCTCATTGTCTCCACTTCCCCTAGCATTTGTGTCTCTCTACCCTGTCCCTTTGGTGCCTTCCCCTTTCTTCTCCCTCTCCCTCCATACAAGCCCCTTTCACCCCTTCCCTTTTCTTCCTCCTCCACCCTCCCCCACCGCAAAAGCCCCTTCCTCTCCCACCCCTTCCTCTTATTCCCCCCCCCTTACCTTCAGCTTCTGCCTTACAGCTTGCAGGGCTGGAGTCAGAGCCAGCCCTGCAGAGGGAGGCGCTGGCACCGCACTGCTGCAGGGCGGGCGCTGTCGCGCGGTGCTGCCGGGACAGGGGGGCGCCCCAGGCGGGCACGCACGGTGCTGCCGAGCCAGTGGGGGCGCTCCCAGGTGCCTCAAGGCGCCGCGCGCGTGCCGTGCTGGGTGGGGCGTTCCCGGGTGCCTCAGGGGCGCCGCGCCGTGCTGCTGGGCCGCGCCGTGCTGCCGGGCCGGGTGGGGCCCAGGGCACAAAAATGGCTCAGGCTAGCCGGCCTGAGACATTAGGGTGTGCCTGGGCACACCTGGCACACCCTGTGCGCACGCCTATGATGGTAGCAGTGGATTTGGCTACCAACTGCCCCAAGGCCATAGCTCTGCCCTCTATCAAGGCAAACACAGTGGCAGATGCACTGCCAACCATTTTCTGCCGGGTGGGGTTCCCCCAGGAGGTTCTCACGGACCAGGGATCCAACTTCGTGTCGGCCCTGCTCCTGTGCTTGAGGGAGAAGTGTGGGGTCTAGCACACCTGAGCCTCGGCGTATCACCCCCAAACCAACGGGTTGATGGAGAGATTCAATGGGACTCTGAAGCAGATGCTAAGGACCTTTATGCACCAGCACCCACAGGATTGGGACAAGTACCTACCCCACCTGCTGTTCACGTACAGGTAGGTGCCCCAGGAGTCCACGGGTTTCTCACCGTTCGAGCTGTTATATGGGAGGCAGATGAGGGGACCCCTGGACTTACTGAGAGATGAGTGGGAGGGGAAGGCTTCCCCGGAGGGTGAGTCAGTAGTGGAATACGTCCTGACCTTCTGGGAAAGACTCGCTGAGCTCATGGGCCTGGCCAGAGAGAACCTGAGCAGGGCCCAAAGGAAGCAGAAGGTCTGGTACGACCACAATGCACGGGCCCACACCTTAGAGCCAGGCGTGCTGGAGACAGAACGAAGCAGTTCCTGGGAATTGTGGGGCGCTACAGCACAAAACCGGTGAGTCTACACTGGTCACCACTCGTAGCCAGAGCCAGCGCGGGCCTGGCAACCCTGACCCCGAGGAGGTGGTCACAAAGGGTATGTCTACACTACAAAGTTAATTTGAACTAACAGCCGTTAGTTCGAATTAACTTTAATAGCGTTGTCACCCCATTATCTGGATCCACCCTGAGTCTGGGTGGGAAGTCGTCGGGCGGCCGGGGTTTTCACCACAAGGCCGCCTCTAATACTACATATATCCCGGCATAAATTGAACCTGACTAGTTCACTTGCCAAGAAGCGGGGAGGGGGCTCGGGCCCTCCCACTCTCCGAGCCCCGACCCAGGGCCCTAAGGCAGGGACACTAGTCCCTTGCCAGTGGAGGGGGTTGAGACCCTTAAACCCTCCACGCACGGGGACCACGGCCCTGCCCTGGGTCGCTTCTCCCCGTTCAACGTTTAGTTCCCCAGCGTGGGGATAGACTCACCGGCGGCCGCCTTCTCTGGGGCTTGGACCCTTGCAGCTGTCCACTAATTTGTCCCTCTGGGGAAGTGGAAGGACGCCCTCATCCCCGGCCACTCTCCTCCCCGTCTTCCTGCCCTCGGCCCTTTTGAAAGGGCCGCGGTTTTGTGTCCCCGGCTGGCCCCGCCCCCTCGCGCGCTGCCCCGTTCCCCGGGCGCTCCCAGATGACATCACAGGTGACGTCATCGTAGCGTGTCTTCCCAGGCCGCCGGTCTCTGCCCGCGGCTGCCGTAGCCGCGAGTGGTACGACCGTGGCGTTCTCTGCGGCCGACCCGCTGCTGTCCGTTGCCCCTCCCACCTCTATCTCAGTGCGGGGCAGCACGGCTGGGCCGTCTGCCCCGTCACACACCTCCCCCCTTAAACCCTCACCCCTTTCTGTGTCCTTTCTGGTCTCGCGTTCTGGTATCCGCGATAGACAATCAGCGTTTGCATTTGTAGTGCCAGATCTATGTTTTACTTCGAATTTGAACAGTTGTAAACTTAAGTACCACCTTAATATACGTGGGTTTGTGTCCTTCATGCTCTGGATCCATTGGAGGGGTGCGTGGTCTGTCACCAGGGTGAATTTGTCACCTAGAAGAAAATACCGCAAAGAGTCAATGGCCCACTTGAGGGCCAGGGCTTCCTTTTCAATGGTAGCGTATCCCTTCTCTCGGGGAAACAGCTTACGACTTAAATACAGGACTGGATGTTCTGCTCCCTCCTCCTCCTGAGCTAATACCGCCCCCAGCCCTAAATCAGATGCGTCTGTCTGTAGGATGAAAGGTTTGTTAAAGTCGGGTTGTATGAGTACTGGGGCGTGGGTGAGCTCATATTTCAGCCTTCTAAAGGCGGTGTCGCATTGCCCCGTCCATTTTACCTGCTAGGGTTGTCCTTTACCTGTGAGATCTGTCAGGGGTGCTGCTAATGATGAGAAGTTGGCTACAAACCTCCGGTAATAACCGGCGAGTCCTAAAAACTGGCGGACTTGCTTCTTCGTGGCCGGAGTTGGGTAGTCGCGCACCGCCTGAATCTTACTGTACAAGGGTTTAAGCTGTCCCTGCCCCACCATGTATCCTAGGTAGGAAACCTCCTTCTTCCCGAAGTAGCATTTCTTCGGGTTGGCCGTCAGATTCGCCCGTTGGAGCGCCCTCAGTATGACTGTGATGTGTTCCAAATGCTGTTCCCAGGACCTGCTAAAAATCACAATATCGTCTATATATGCTGCCGCATACTCCTGATGATCCCGTAGGATGTGATCCATCAGTCTCTGGAAAGTGGCAGCCGCCCCATGCAGGCCAAAGGGCATGTTCACGAAATGATATAGTCCAAATGGGGTGGCAAAGGCTGTCTTACTCTGGGCCTCCGGGGACAGGGGATTTGCCAGTACCCCTTTGTGAGGTCTATGGTTGACAGATATCGGGCTCTCCCCACCCGATTCAACAGTTCATCGACGCGGGGCATCGGATATGCGTCGAATTGGGAGATGGCGTTTACTTTAGGGAAGTCTATACAGAATCTGGTGGACCCATCAGGCTTTGGCACCAATACTATTGGGCTTCGCCACTCACTGCGGGATTCCTGGATCACTCCCCACTCCAACATTGCCTGTAGTTCTTTTCTCACTGTGTCCCATAGCTTACGAGGCACCGGTCGTAGGTGGTCCCGTACTATCTTACCCGGTTCGGTTATTATCTCGTGACGGATCTCCTGAGTCTGTCCGGGCCGGTTGGTCAAAGTCTCTCTGAATTGCTGTAGAACCTGTCTCACCTGTTCTTTCTGAGTCGTTGAGAGTTCTTCCCGACCTGGGCTTGATCTACCGCTACCTCAGGTTCTCCCCAGGGCCCGAATTCGATATCGGTTGGTCGTGGGTCAATTAGGAGGGCTTCCCGGGGGTTCCATTTTTTTAACAGATTTATATGATAAATCTGGGTCTCCCTGCGATTACTATTGACTAGTATTTCGTAATCCACAGGTCCCACTTGTCTCACCACCCTAAAGGGACCCTGCCATCGGGCTAATAGTTTCGAGTCTCCCGTCGGGAGCAACAGTAGGACTGGGTCCCCCGGTGCGAAGGTCCTTACCTTGGCCTTTTGGTCGTAGTAAGTGCGTTGCTTTTCTTGGGCTTTCTGGAGGTTCTCGTTGGCCCACTCCGCTAGACTACGGAGGTTTTTCCGTAGCTTCTCCACATACTGGGTCACTCCAAGGGCCGGAGTCACCTGTTCCTCCCAACCCTCTTTTACCAGGTCTAGGATCCCCCTGGGCTGTCGCCCGTACAGCAGTTCGAAAGGGGAGAAGCCGAGCGACGCCTGGGGCACCTCCCGAATCGCGAACATCAAAGCGGGTAATAACTTATCCCAATCCCGGGGGTCGTTCATGACGAACTTGCGTAGCATCCTCTTCAAAGTTCGATTGAAACGCTCCACGAGTCCATCCGTTTGGGGATGGTAGACGGACGTCCGGAGTCTCCGCACCTGTAGGATCCTGCATAACTCAGTCATTACTTTAGATGTTAGATTTGTCCCTTGATCTGTCAATAATTCCTTGGGTAACCCCACTCGGGAGAATACTCTCACTAATTCCTCTGCTATCACCGCCGCGTTAGCCTTCCTCAGAGGTATGGCCTCGGGATACCGTGTTGCATAGTCTAAGATGACTAAGATGTATAAGTGCCCCTACTTGATTTCTCTAGGGGTCCCACCAAGTCCAACACGATACGTTCAAATGGAGTCCCCACAATCGGGAGGGGGATGAGGAGCAGGGGGTACCCTGGTTGGGGACGTCTGTTGGCATTGCGGGCAGGAAGCGCAGAAATCTTTCACGTCCTGATATACCCCGGGCCAATAAAATCGTTGTAAGACACGTTGTTGTGTCTTCTCAGTCCCTAAGTGGCCGGCCCAGGCGTGGTCGTGGGCTAATTCCAATACCTTCCAGCGGTAGGGTCTGGGGACGAGTAACTGGCACTTCTCTTCCGCTCCTCCCTCCCCGGGCGTGACACGGAATAGACGGTCTTGCTGTACTTCAAACCGGGGGCCTTGGGCCCTTTGCCTCCCCCCTTCCTCTGTGTCCCCTACCTGCGTCCAGGCGTTTTGTAGCGTAGGGTCCTCCCTTTGTAGCGTGACGAAATCACCCTCGTCAAGTTCCAGGCGGGGTGGGGTCGGTCGGGCCTCTTGCTGGGGTGCAGCTCCGGATGGCGGGTCCCTCACCTCCTCGCCGTGTGCCACCAGGATCCAGTCCTCTTGTTCTCCCCTCTCTAGGCCCGTTTGCTCCTGTCCCCAGCTACTTAATAGGTGGCCCAGCCCCGGCCAATCCCGTCCTACTAGCATGGGGTACGCCAGCCGGGGCGCTATCGCCACGTCACACGTCCCTTGTACCCGCCCGTCGTAAATCTCTACTTTAGTCGTAGGGTAGGGGTGGATGTCGCCGTGTACACACGGCATATATACCCGTGGGCCCCGAGGCTTTTTGGGACTAAGGATGCTTGCCCTTACCATTGTTTGTCCACACCCCGAATCTAGCACCGCCTCCACCCAGCGGCCATCCACTCTTATCCTATGTATCAGTTGTGCGCGGCCCTACTCGCCCCTCTTTACCTTCCGAGTCGGCCCTTGGCCGAAAGTGCAGTCCATGAGGGGACAGTCTTTCTTGAAGTGTCCTTCCTGGCCGCACTGATAACAAGCCCCTCTGGCTCCTGTCTCGGGCTTTGGGTTCCGCTCGGATCCTTGATTTGGTCCCCCTACACCGGGTGCTGGACTCTCCGGACGGCTCCACCGAGGCGCTAGTCTCCTTTCAGGTGTCTGGCTTAGCGAGGTCCTATGTCCATACCCCATCGGTGGCTTTGGCCCGGTCCTGGGTGGAAGGAGCCCCCCAGCAGGGTTGTCCTTCGGCGTGGTCCTAGGTCTGGGTGCTTCCACCCCTTCGGCCGCCAGGAAGTGCTCCATCAGGGTCACCACTTCTTCAAGGGTTTCGGGTAGGTGCCTCCATACCCACCGCTGTCCCTCTGTGGGAAGAACCTTTACATACTGCTCCAGGATTATGGTCTCCGCCACCTGCGTTCCGGACTTGTTCTCTGGTTCGAGCCACCTCATCCCAGCCTCTTTGACTCGCTGGGCCACCGCCCTGGGACGTTCTCCCGGGTTGTATCTGGATTCCCGGAACCTCTGGCGGTGGGTCTCTGGGGAGACTCCAAGCTGATCCAGGATCGCTTCTTTTACTTTGTAGTAACATAGCGCATCTCACGCCGACATCCCCCGGTACGCCAGCTGGGCCGGACCCGACAGGTAAGGGGCCAAGAGGGTCGCCCAATGGTCTTGCAGCCATTTTGCTGCAGTGGCCACTCATTCGAAGGTGATGAGGAAGGCCTCGGGATCGTCCTCGGGTCCGAGTTTGGTCAGTTGTATTGGTAGTTGTGCGCCCACCGTACCTTCCTCGCTCCCCGGTAAGGAGGGCCCCCCGCCCGTAACGTCGGTCCCCGTCGGGGCTCCTCTTAGCTCCTTGACCATCTGGCCTTGTTGCTCCTGGAACTTAGCCAGGATTTGTTGCAGCGCCTGAGTCTGCTGCTGCTATAATTGTTTCTGGTTCTCCACCAGCCATTCGAGTACTTTGTTCATCTCCATTTCTGCTTGGGGAATCAGCAATCTATTATTCAGGGCGGGCCCTACTCTGGCCCCCCCCCCTTTTTCTTGTCGGCCCTTTTAAACAGGGCTAGGACATGCCCACATTCTCCACCACGTGTCACCCCGTTATCCGGATCCACCCCGAGTCTGGGTGGGAAGTCGTCCAGCGGCCAGGGTTTTCACCACAAGGCCACCTCTAATACTACATATATCCCGGCGTAAATCGAATCTGACTAGTTCACTTGCCAAGAAGCGGGGAAGGGGCTCGGCCCTCCCACTCTCCGAGCCCCGACCCAGGGCCCTAAGGCAGGGACACTAGTCCCTTGCCAGTGGAGGGGGTTGAGACCCCTAAACCCTCCACGCACGGGGACCATGGCCCTGCCCTGGGTCGCTTCTCTCCGTTCAACGTTTAGTTCCCCAGCGTGGGGATAGACTCACCGGCGGCCGCCTTCTCTGGGGCTTGGACCCTTGCAGCTGTCCACTAATTCGTCCCTCTGGGGAAGTGGAAGGACGCCCTCGTCCCCGGCCACTCTCCTCCCCGTCTTCCTGCCCTCGGCCCTTTTGAAAGGGCCGCGGTTTTGCGTCCCCGGCTGGCCCCGCCCCCTCGCGCGCCGCCCCGTTCCCCGGGCGCTCCCAGATGACGTCACAGGTGACGTCATCGTAGCGCGTCTGCCCAGGCCGCTGGTCTCTGCCCGCAGTTGCCGTAGCCGCGAGTGGTACGACTGCGGCGTTCTCTGCGGCCGACCCGCTGCCATCCGTCGCCCCTCCCACCTCTATCTCAGTGCGGGGCAGCACGGCTGGGCCGTCTGCCCCGTCACAAGCGTCTATACATACAAACCGCTAGTTTGAATTTAATTCGAACTAGCGGAGCGCTTAATTCGAACTAGGTAAACCTCATTCTATGAGGACTAACGCCTAGTTCGAATTAAATAGTTTGAATTAAGGGCTGTGTAGCCACTTAATTTGAACTAGTTGGAGGCTAGCCCCTCCCAGGTTGCCCTGGTGGCCACTCTGGGCCAAACCAGGGAAACTTTTCTGCCCCCCTCCTGGCCCCGGAGCCCTTAAAGGGGCATGGTCTGGCTACAGTGTTCGTGCTGGTTGCAAGCCTGCCAGCACCCAGCCAGCAGACCCTGCACCTGGCATGGCATGAGCCAGCCACCCGCTGCCACCCAACCCTCCCCCTCTTCCCAGGACCAGGCTGGCAGCTCCCAGGAGCCTGCCCGGGGCCGCAAGAGGCGGGTGCCCGCCTGGTCTAGTGCGGAGATCGTAGACCTCATCGAGGTTTGGGGGGAGGCCTCCAACGTCCACGACCTCCGCACTAGGCACAGGAACACAGCCGTCTACAGCCGCATGGCTGCCAGCCTGGCTCCCAAAGGCCACATGCGAACCCAGGAGCAGGTTTGCATGAAAATCAAGTTGGTCCAGTGAGACCCCCGACCCTGAGCCCTGAGCTTAGAACATAAGAACATTAGAACGGCCGTACTGGGTCAGACCAAAGGTCCATCTAGCCCAGTAGCCTGTCTGCCGACAGCGGCCACCACCAGGTACCCCGGAGTGGATGGACCAAAGACAATGACCAAGCGATTTGTCTCGTGCCATCCATCTCCAGCCTTCCACAAACAGAGGCCAGGGACACTGTTCCTACCCCCTGGCTAATAGCACTCCTTGGACCCAACCTCCATGAATTTATCTAACTTCTCTTTAAACTCTGTTATAGTTCTAGCCTTCACAGCCTCCTGTGGCAAGGAGTTCCACAGGTTGACTATGTGCTGTGTGAAGAAGAACTTTCGCTTATTAGTTTTAAACTTGCTGTCCATTCATTTCATTTGGTGTCCTCTAGTCCTTCTATTATGGGAACTAATGAAGAACTTTTCTTTATTCACCCTCTCCACACCACTCATGCTTTTATAAACCTCTGTCATATCCCCCCTCAGTCTCCTCTTTTCTAAGCTGAAAAGTCCCAGTCTCTTTAGCCTCTCTTCATATGGGACCTGTTCCAAACCCCTAATCATTGTAGGTGCCCTTTTCTGAACCCTTTCCAAGGCCAAAATATCTTTTTTGAAGTGAGGAGACCACATCTGTACACAGTACTGAAGATATGGCGTACCATAGTTTTATACTTCCTCCTCCTTCTTCCCTGGCTTCCCCTTCCAGCTCCCTCCTCCCAGGTTTCCCCTCCCCTCTTCCACCCTCTCTCTTCCCCTCTCCCACCTCCTTTTCCCAGTCTCCCCAGAGGTTAATCCCCAGTTTTGTTAAATAAAGAGAGTTTCTATTTTTGAGCACACGTGTCCTTTATTTTTACATCAGGAAGGGGTTTAGGGGGGTAAGTGGAAGTAGGAGAGGGAGGAATGGGGCACGAGCCCCCGATGGGGAGGACTGGGGTGGCTCTGCGGGCTCCTCGGGGTGGAAGCTCTCCTGCAGGGCCTCCTGGATCCTGACAGCCCCCCGATTGACCCCCCGGATGGCAGCCTGCGGCAAGTGCAGCCAGGCTGATGGCCAAGTGCTGTGATGTGCCGAGTGAGGGCACTCAGGGCACTCCAAGTCAGGACTGCTTTGCTGTCCCTTATCGAGTTAGACAAGCAAGCGGGAAACCCTGAGAATTGTCTGTCCGGGGTAGGGTCGGGTCCCTTTAAGCACAGCCCTCAGCTAGCCTGAGGCAGCAGCTCCACACTCTAAGTCCTAACCTGATGCCCTCCGGGCACTGGTTCCGGCCAGCCTTAACTTCGGTTCAGGGTCTGCTCAAAGTGGACATGCTAGTTCGAATTAGCAAAATGCTAATTCAAATTAGTTTTTAGGTCTAGATGCACTAATTCGAATTAGTTTAGTTCGAATTAACTAATTTGAATTAAGTTAGTTCGAATTAGTGCTGTAGTGTAGACATACCCAAAGTGAGGCTTGGTCAGGGCTTGCGTGGTATACATGATCTTGTGCAAAAGGGGTTTTTTTTGTGTGCAAAACAGATCTGTCTACACTTTTTTTTTGCGCAAAAACCTCTTACACAAAACAGATCAGAAGAGATTATGCAAATGAAGCATGAGAAAATGCTAATGAGCACTTCATTTGCATTGCTTCTTCCTCAAAAAAACATAGTGTAGACATAGCCTAGAGGAAGTTCTGCTCCAAACACCCCAAGGACTTCTAAGCATTGAGTAGTCTCTAAGCTCACTTCTTCCTCCCTAGCCTGCTTATTTGAGGGAGCGGTCATCAAGTTACTGCAGATGATTTACTAGAGTGAGCCCTGCAAAACTTGCCCCAATACCCAGTACTGATGAAGTTTCCACATATCCTGCTTTGAGCCAACGACAGGGATCATTTGGCTCACACATCTGGGTGGAGGAGAATTTCAGGAGTGACCTTGTGATTCTGTATCTTGACCCCTCAGGCTGACGGCGTATGTCGCGAAGGTCTTTTCCCTGGCCTACAAGCTCATGGGTATAGATTATCAAGTGATCTGTGGGGCTGTGAAGTGGCTGATCCTAGAAAAGCAGAAACCCGACGGGGTCTTCCAGGAAGATGCCCCCGTGATGGTGAAAAGTATGATGGTAAGGTGAACCTCTGTTGTTATCACGCCGCAGACTGGGCCCCCTTCCATTCTGCTCAGTGGGACACAGCTCCTATGAAAAAGCGGTGGGGCCTGCGCTTCCCGGCGGATTTTGCTTGCCTCAGAGGCTCACAGCAGCCCAGTTTTAGTCACCATGACCAGGGCTTTCATTTGCTGTTTCTTTTCAATCTTGGCTGGTACGGTTACCAGGTGTCTGGTATTCACCCAGGCAGTCCGGTATTTGTGGGCTCCATCCGGTAAAAAACAACAACAGAAAATACCGGACATGTGCAATGTTTGGTATTTCCTGTTTCCCTGGGACAGAAGGGGGCAGTTGCCGGGTGCCGGGCTGGGGTGGGAGCGGAGCGCATGCTGCTCTGGCCCACGTGACCAGCAGAGACCCGGGAGCTGGCCACATGATGCCTCCCTCTGCCCACTGTGAGCCGAGGCAGCCAGGCCAGGCAGTAGGAGCAGCCTCTTTAAAAGTCAGATTCGCTTACCCAGCCGTCCCGTTCCTCCGGTGCCTGGATCTGCGGGGGAGGGGGGGATTTGATTGGGGTGGGGTGCTCCCAGCACTGGGGATGCCTCCCTCAGGGGAGGGTGAGTGCATTGGGATGGGGGCCTGGCTCTGGGAGGGTGGGTGCATTGGGGGTTAGTGTGTGGTCCCAAACTGGAGGGAGTGGTGCAACTTGTGCTTACCAACTTTGGTCTCTCCCCCCCCCTTTTTTTTCCTCGACAGAATTTTTTCCTGGTTTTTTGGGAGGGGGGTTTCGGTATATTTTGTTAAACCACCTGGCAACTCTATTGGCTGGCGTATGGTAAAACGGAGATTAAACTCCACAGTCCTTTTCCCCATGTGGAAATGGGGAGGTGAGTGTTAGGGGAACTCAGGCCCACCCTCTACTCCGGGGTCCAGCCCAGGGCCCTGAGAGAGCTGCCTGTGTGAATCCCCGACACCTGCTATAAGACAAGACCCCGAGCTACTTCCCCAGCCCCTTCCATCTCTCAGTTCGTCCTCCTGGCTGTGAGCTCCTTCCCTCCTACTCCCAGCTATGCCCTCCTCCGTCCTCTCAGCTACACGCACCCTGCCACTGCAGGCCAGCTTCTTTTATAGCCAGTCTGAACTAGTTTTCTTAATTGCCCCCAGGTGTCCTAATTGGCCTAGGCTGGCCTGACTCACAGGCCTGGTCAATTAGCCCTAGGAGTTCCACTGCCCCTCATTGCCTCTGCTGGCTCTAAACCAGCCCTTCCCTGCTCCTCTGGAGGCAGGGTTCTCCTCAGTCTGAGGGTTAGATAGCTCCCCTCCACTGCGTTTTTATAGCCTTCTGTTCTGACCCTGTCACACTAGCCGTCTCCTTCCTAAGTCTGGTGAGGCCAGATCCTAAAGTCTTTGCCCTTTCTCAGAGTCCTTACCCAGGCAAAAGCTTTGTGGAAATAGTATCTGAAGCAGACGTGAGTGAAAGCTGAGGAAACATTTCAGGGTTTGCTCTGACTCTGTGGGGCACCTGATCTGCCTCTGGTGAAAGCCCCCGGTCTGTCAGCCATGGCGCTAGCAGACCCTTCAAAAACCTCCCTGGGGACCAGCCTCTGCTAGAAAGGGCAGAGTGTCCCTCGGCATAAGCATGGATTCCATTCGTAGCCGCCTCGGGCATTTCTGAGCCGGCTCCTGCTTCAACGGAGACCTAACAATTGATGACGACGCCGCGCAGAAAGCTAGAGCTCGTGGGGCTGTCTGCATTTCGGCAAGCTGGGTCACGCCGGATGCAGGAAGCAGATCTACTGTATATTTGAGACCATTTGTCTGTGGGTCCGTCCGTCCAGCTGTGAGTCCGTTTGTTCAAAAACTCCTCCTAAACAGTAAGAGTGGGGAGCGCCAAATTTAGCAGGCAGCTTCCTCTTGTCATCACATAAAGCAAGTCAAGGTTGGGTTGTGCCGGGAGAATGGGATGGGCCTGGAATGTGATTGGTTCCCATCAATTGAAGGGGGTGTGTGACCGTAGGGGCGGTTATACTCACGCATGACCACAGGGGGGCAGCAAGTGCCCAAGCGCCGGGGAGCAGCCACTGGCTGTCAGCACATCCGCTGCCACCCCCGCCTGCCCCGGGGACAAGCGGTGCGTGGGCTGCACAGCCCCTACTGTCTCGGGCTGGCCCTGGGGGAAGCTGCTGACCACTCTCACCCTCTCTTCTGAGTCCCCCACAACTAACAATCCTCTGCCCTGAGTCCTGCACCACCATCCCCTGCCCTGACCCCTCCTCACCCCCAACCCTGACTCCTGCACCCTCCAAACCTCCACAGCCCTGCTCTGAAGGACCCGATTGACACTCAGTAAATCTTCTAGTAGAGAAATAAACAGAGGATGTGTCTGGGAATGGACAGATCCTGTTTGTGCAGGGCTAAGTTGATAGATGGTTGATTTTGGGTGCCAGCGCACTGGGACGGTGCATTTTCTGCAGGGCCATTTAGGGTATCTCGTGCTGAACCTTGCAGTCGTATTGCCGACATGGGTGCCCAGACACTGTGCTGGCCAGGTTATTAAAAGTGCAAGGCTAAATCCCACCCACAGACCCGGGAGAAGAGAGAGGCCGATTGATAATGCCACCAAAGCTTTGTTTCCCTCGTAGGGAGGTTACCAGGGCGCTGAGCCCGAGGCCTCGCTCACGGCGTTCGTTCTTGTGGCATTGCTGGAGTCCAAAGACATTTGTAACGACCAGGTGCCGGTGAGTCTGTCCGTCATGTGTCTTCCCTGAGTCACATTATTCGTCTTTCCTGGTGTGGGAGCGTGGGAGGCAAAGAACGTGGCCTAAAAGAACTATCCGCGTGTCGCCAGATTTCCTCTTCTCTCCGAGGCATCAAACTGTGGTGGGGGAGCCAAATTCCAGGCCCTCCTGCGATCTCAGTCCTCCAGGAAGTGAGATTTCTAGTGTAAAACCAACAGACCACAGATCCCTGCCTTAGAGATCTCACCGCCTAAAGAAACAGGACAGAGCAAAGGGAGCTTAGTAACCCCCATTTAACGATGGGGAACGGAGGCATACAGCATCAACTGGGGGGCGTGAATCATGTAGGATGTGGCTGGAACCCAGATGGCCCACCCAATGCCCTCACAAGACCACCCTTCTGCTCCTTTGATTTTTTTTCCCCCTTGTTGCCAGTAAAAGAGAGGAATTTCAGACCTGCTGCTCACAAACAGGGGTTAACTAATAGGGGAAGTAGAGGTCGGTGACAACCAGAGAAGCAGTGATCATGAGATGGTAGATTTCAGGATCCTGACCAAAGGAAGAAAAGAGAGCAGTAAAATACACACCTTGGACTTCAGAAAAGCAGATTTTGACTCCCTCAGACACCTGATGGGCAGAATCCCCTGGGATGCTAACATGAAGGGGAAAGGAGTCCAGGACAGCTGGCAGTATTTTAAAGAAGCCTTATTGAAGGCACAGAAAGAAACCATTCCAATGTGCAGCAAGAGAAGCAAATATGATTAGGAGACCGGATTGGCTTACCGGGGAAATCCTTGGTGAACTTAAGCACAAAAAGGGAGCTTACAAAAAGTGGAAACTTGGACAGATGAGTAGGGAGGGATATAAATGTATAGCTTGAGACTGCAGGGAGTTATCAGGAAGGTGAAAGCGCAATTGAAATTGTGACTCGCAAGGAATGTGAAGGGGAACAAGAAAGGTTTCTACAGGCATGTTAGCAAAAAGAAGGTGATCAGAGAGGGTGTGGGGCCCCTATTGGATGAGGGAGGTAACCTAGTGACAGATGATGTGGGGAAAGCTGAAGTACTCAAGGCTTTCTTTGCCTCTGTATTCACGGACAAGGTTAGCTCCCAGACTAATGCGCTAAGTGACGCAATATGGGACAAAGGTGAACAGCCCTTGGTGGGTAAAGAACAGGTTAGGAACTATTTAGAAAAGCTAAATGTACATAAAGCCATGGGTCCGGATTTAATGCATTCCAGGGTATTGAGGGAATTGGCAAATATCATTGAGGAGCCTTTGGCCATTATCTTTGAAAAGTCGTGGAGATTGGGAGAGATCCCGGATGATTGAAAAAAGGCAAATGTAGTGCCCATCTTTAAAAAAGGGAAGAAGGACGATCCAGGGAACTATAGGATGGTCAGTCTTACCTCAGTCCCTGGAAAAATCATGGAGGGGATCCTTAAGGAATCCATTTTGAGGCACTTGGAAGAGGGGAAAGTGATCAGGAATAGTCAACATGGATTCAAAAGGGCAAGTCATGCCTGATCAATATGATTAGCTTCTCTGATCAGGTAACTGGCTCTGTGGACAAGGGAAAGTCAGTGGATGTGAAATACCTTGACTTTAGCAAGGCTTTTGATACAGTCTCCCACAATATTCTTGCCAGCAAATTAAGGGAATATGGATAAATGGACTGTAAGATGAATAGAAAGCTGACTGGAAGGTCGGGCCCAGTGGGAGTTGGTTTGATGTTTTTTGTTTGTTTGTTTGTTTCTTTTCCTCTTTCCTTTTTTCTTTTCCTTTTTCCTTTTTTTTCTCCTCTTTATTAATGACCTGGATGAGGGGATGGATTGCACCCTCAGCAAGTTTGCAGATGACATAAGCTAGGGGGAGAGGTAGATACGCTGGAGGGCAGAACAAGGTCCAGAATGACTTAGACAAATTGGAGGATTGGGTCACAAGAAATCTGATGAGGTTCAACAAGAACAAGTGCAGAGTCCTGCATTTGGGACGGAAGAATCCCAAGCATTGTTACAGGCTGGGCACCAACTGGCTAAGTAGCAGTTCTGCAGAAAAGGACCTGGGGATGACAGTGGACGAAAAGGTGGATGTGAGTCAACAGTGTGCCCTTGTAGCCAAGAAGGCTAATGGCATATTAGGGTGCATTAGGAGGAGCATTGCCAGCAGATCTGGAGATGTGATTATTCCCCTTTATTCAGCTCTGGTGAGGTCACATCTGGAGTATTGAGTCCAGTTCTGGGCCCCCAATTACATGTGGATGTGGATGCATTGGAGAAGGTCCAGCGGAGGGCCACCAAAATGATTAGGGGGCTGGAGCACATGACCTGTGAGGAGAGGCTGAGGGATTTGGGTCTATTTAGTCTGCAAAAGAGAAGAGTGAGGGGGGATTTGATAGCAGCCTTCAGCTTCTTGAAGGGAGGTTCCAAAGAGGCTGTTCACAGTAGTGACGGATGGCAGAACAAGGAGCAGTGGTCTCAAGTTACGGTGGAAGAGTCTAGGTTGGATATTAGGAAAAGCTATTTCACTAGGAGCGTGGTGAAGCACTGGAATGGGTTACCTAGGGAAATAGTGGAGTCTCCATCCCTAGAGGTTTTTAAGTCTCTGCTAGACAAAGCTCTGTTTGGGTTGATTTAGTTAGGATTGGACCTGCCTTGGACAGGGGGCTGGACTTGATGACCTTCTGAGGTCTCTTCCAACTCTATGGTTCTATGATTCTATGAATCCGCCCATCCAGCGAGCCCAAAGTGGTCTCCTTTTCCAGAAGTGGTAAAATCATCAAGTGGATTAAGAGGGCTGTGACCAGTTAACTTAAATTCCTGACCAGGAAAGATAGAATCATAGAATCATAGCATACTAGGACTGGAAGGGACATTGAGAGGTCATCGAGTCCAGTCCCCTGCCCGCATGGCAGGATCAGATACTGTCTAGACCATCCCAGATAGACATTTATCTAACCTACTCTTAAATATCTCCAGAGATGGGGATTCCACAACCTCCCTGGGCAATTTATTCCAGTGTCTGACTACTCTGACAGTTAGGAACTTTTTCCTAATGTCCAACCTAAACCTCCCTTGCTGCAGTTTAAGCCCATTGCTTCTTGTCCTATCCTCAGAGGCCAAGATGAACAAGTTTTCTCCCTCCTCCTTATGACACCCTTTTAGATACCTGAAAACTGCTATCATGTCCCCCCTCAATCTTCTCTTTTCTAAACTAAGCAAACCCAATTTTTTCAGCCTTCCCTCATACATCATCTTCTCTAGACCTTTAATCATTCTTGTTGCTCTTCTCTGGACCCTGTCCAATTTCTCCACATCTTTCTTGAAATGCAGTGCCCAGAACTGGACACAATACTCCAACTGAGGCCTAACCAGCGCAGAGTAGAGCGGAAGAATGACTTCTCGTGTCTTGCTCACAACACACCTGTTAATGCATCCCAGAATCATGTTTGCTTTTTTTGCACCAACATCACACTACTGACTCATATTCAGCTTGTGGTCCACTATAACCCCTAGATCCCTTTCTGCCGTACTCTTTCCTAGACATTCGCTTCCCATTCTGTATGTGTGAAACTGATTGTTCCTTCCTAAGTAGAGCACTTTGCATTTGTCTTTATTAAACTTCATCCTGTTTACCTCAGACCATTTCTCCAACTTGTCCAGATCATTTTAAATTATGACCCTATCCTCCAGAGCAGTTGCAACCCCTCCTAGCTTGGTATCATCTGCAAATTTAATAAGTGTACTTTCTATGCCAATATCTAAATCGTTGGTGAAGATATTGAACAGAGCCGGTCCCAAAACAGACCCCTGCGGAACCCTACTAGTTATACCTTTCCAGCAGGATTGTGAACCATTAATAACTACTCTCTGAGTACGGTTATCCAGCCAGTTATGCACCCACCTTATAGTAGCCCCATCTAAATTGTATTTGCCTAGTTTATTGATAAGAATATCATGCAAGACCATATCAAACGCCTTCCTAAAGTCTAGGTATACCACATCTACCGCTTCTCCCTTATCCATAAGATTCGTTATCCTATCAAAGAAAGCTACCACTTCTCCCTTATCCATAAGATTTGTTATCCTATCAAAGAAAGCTATCAGATTGGTTTGACATGATTTGTTCCTTACAAATCCATGCTGGCTGTTCCCTATCTCCTTGCTACCTTCCAAGTGTTTACAGATGATTTCCTTAATTACTTGCTCCATTATCTTCCCTGGCACAGAAGTTAAACTAACTGGTCTGTAGTTTCCTGGGTTGTTCTTGTTTCCCTTTTTATAGATGGGCACTATATTTGCCCTTTTCCAGTCTTCTGGAATCTCTCCTGTCTCCCATGATTTTCCAAAGATGATAGCTAGAGGCTCAGATACCTCCTATATCAGCTCCTTGAATATTCTAGGATGCATTTCATCAGGCCCTGGTGACTTGCAGGCATCTAACTTTTCTAGGTGATTTTAAATGATTAAGGAATCAATTTGCATACATGTCAAGATAATAAGGCAATAGGTCACAGGGAGCATGGACTTGTCAAAAATAAATCGTGTCGCACCAACTGGATGGCTTTCTTTGACCAACCTTGTGGATGGGGCCAGTGGTAGTGGTAGTATATCTTGACTTTACTAAGGCTTTTTGATACTGCCTCACATGATCTTCTCATTAAAAAACTGGGAACACAGCCTACGTGGAACTATTAGGTAGGTGCATAACTGGTTGGATAACCATTCCCAGAGAGTAGTTATCAACAGTTCACAGTCATGCTGGAAGGGCATAACAAGTGGGGTTCAGCAGGGATCACTCATGGGTCTGGCTTTGTTCAGTATTTTCATGAATGATTTAGATATTGGCATAAAGAGTACACTTATAAAGTTTGCATAAGTTTCCAAGCTGGGCAGGGTTGCAAGTGCTTCAGAATGGTCTGGACAAACTGGAGACATGGTCTGAGGTTAACAGGATGGAATTCAACGAGGACAAATGCAAAGTGCTCCACTTAGGAAGGAACAATCAGTTTCCGACATACAGAATGAGAAGCGACTGTCTGTGAAGGAGTACTGCTGTTAAGGATTTGCCCCCTGAGGGACAAAAGTTATTCTCTTCATCAACAGATGCATCCCTCCACATTCTAAATGATTCAATAGCAACGCTGAAAACCTGGGGAGGGTATGTCCCACGGCCCAACAGAAAGCTAAACTGGTTCTACACCTCTCAGTCCAGAACCTCTACATACACCTCACAGCAGAGAGGTTGCGATCTGAGGCATAGCCAAAGACCACAAAAGAGGAGAGCGCCTCGGTCCGATCTGCCGCGCCCCACCCACCAACCTCCAGACAGGCATGTGGACAGATTGGTCGAGGGCGCCACATCGATTTCTCGACACGACCAGTCTCATCACAGTCTGCTTCCCTCCCATTGATCCTGAACACTCATAACTTCCAACAAGTGGGCGCTGGAGATAATCTCCAAAGGTTATTCCACCCTGTTCATCTCCTTTCCACCAACACAGCCCCCTTCCCTGTCCCTCTTCTGGGACCCTTCCGATGAGATTCTCCTACCACAGGAGATAGACACGCTCCTTGCCATGGGAGCAATAGAACCAATGCCAACTCCTCACAGGGGAAAGGGGTTTTATTCCCGAGACTTTATAACACCCAAGAGGGCAGGAGGATGGAGACCCATCTTGGATCTGCGCAGACAGACCAGATATCTAAAGAAACAGCATTTTACTGGGGTAACACTGGCAACGATAATCCTGTCATTAGAGAAAGGAAACGGGATGTTGTCCCTCAACCTACAAGATACCTACTTTCACATTACAATTTGTCCGTCTCCGTCAGGGCTGTTCCCCACTCTGGCACTCCGAGTGCAGAAGGTGAGGGCCTGCAAGAGAGCTTCCAAACCTTTGCCTCTACAGGCACTGGTTACAAAAACTTCCCCTTCCCCCGCCCCCGAAACATAATACACAGATTTGGGGGGGTCACAGCCACCTTCAAGTGATTTTTATCTCTGAAAACCAGGGATGAACACTTGAACCCATCTCCAGGGGTGATAAGGCATGCTTGGTTGCTAGATGTTACAGAGAAACTAAGGAAAACTAATTAAAACACAGAGAAAATCTCTGGGAATAATTCTTAGATGGTGATTAGGGAAGGGAGGCATAGAATCGCACACAGAAATTCACACCAAACCACAAAATAAAGAAAAAAATACCCTGAATGTGACTAGATTCACTTTTGTCCCTTTACTTACTTCCAATCTTCTCTTTGTTCTGTCCACTTCCATGCCCCAAATTTCTTGGAGGCATGGTAGTCCTGCCTGGGTTTCAATCATTCTGGGTCTCTCCACTCCTGGTTTAACTAGCTCCACAAAGAAAGCAGTCAGGGAATCTTATATGATTCAAATTTCAGCACCACATGCCCCTCGGTTCTTCTGGTCCCCTGGCCAACACTCTTGCTAGCTACCCGAGTTTAACCCCTTAGTCACCAGGTGCTGGTCAGCACTCCTCCAGTCCATTACTGTCTGACAAGAGGTTTCTCAGATTCAACCTAAGGGTATGTCTACACTACATGGCTCGTTCGACGGAGCCATGTAGATGAGCTTTGTAGACATAGCATCCCACGAGGCATAACGGGGCAGTCTACAAAGGCTTTTGATGTCGACCGCCGAGCGTCCAGACTACCGCACTGTGCCGACAAACAGCTGATTGGCACAGTGCGGCAGCCATTTGGATGTAAATGAAGCGGCGATTATTTAAATCGCCGCTTCATTTTGCTATGTCTACAAAGCTCATCTACATGGCTCCGTCGACGGAGCCATGTAGTGTAGACATACCCTAAGAGAGCAAAGGGGGAATGTACACACTGATGGCTCCTCCCAGTCACAATTATTTACACTGGGCTTGATAGTAAATACAACTGATTTTATTAAGCAAGCTGTAGGATTTAAGTGGTTACAAGTGAAAACAGGCTGAGCAGAGTGGATTACAAACTAAAAATAACAGAATTCTAACACAATTCTAACACTAAAACCTCAGTACAAACATGTTACAAACTCACCCTAAAACTCTTCTTGTTCCAGACCACGCCTTCAAAACCAGGGAAGTCTCCTTTTCCCTGGGATCTTTAGTTATCCTATTGTGCCACGCCAGCAAAAGACTAAGACCCTGCTAAGCTTCCCATTAGTCCATTTTTACATGGGAAGTTACCTGGCCAGTCCCCACCAATTAGGGAGGTCACATGACTTCCTAGGACCAACCATGCTCAGCCTTAAAGGACACAAGGGGCTGTTTACATAGGATTGGCCAGACACTGAGATGTTCCCAGCATTGGAAACACCCTTGATGGCTTTCCTTTGCACATTTGAAATCCATTAGCCATTCCATACCCCATATGTCTAATGCCACACACAAGAATGATCCAGTCACCAAAATATCCAGACCCAGCAGGCTAAGATTGATAAGTTCCATGAGGCAATTTGTCCAAAGCATCTTTGAGCTATGCATATTCGTATCCATAAGTCCATTTCATAAAGCACGGGGAGAGGGGCATCTCATCGCCCAATATAGCCTGTTACAGAGCTGGGAACAGAGCCCCAACCTGGGTGCCAAGCTGTCTTCACCACAAGAGCAGTCGTCCTTTCTCTCACACTTTGCTATTTTGTGAGGGATATCTGCGTCGCCGCGGGTTTGTCACACACCCGGCGTTCTCCATGGGCATGGCCCTGGAGGCGGCCCTTTCCATTTGGAGCTGCTCGGAGGGTCCCAGTATGTGTCCCAGTAGAGGTCACTCTGGTTCTGTTTCTTTGATGGCGTTTAGGGGGAAATCGTTGGGAAGACGCGAACGCCCACACTTTCAGCATCGAGGCCACCTCGTACGCTCTGCTGGCCTTGCTGCACATGAAGAAGTATGAAGAAGCCGGTCCCCTTGTCAGATGGCTGGCGGAGCAGAAATTCTACGAAGGGGGGTATGGATCTACTCAAGTGAGTATGATCGCTGGTGAATCTGTTCAGATGTCTGACGTAACAGTATGTTTTGAGGGAACGTCTCTCAGTTGAAGGACTGGAAACCCCATTACTCAATCCCTTGAGATGGAGAATATACTTGTAGGGAACAGTCATGTGTTAGTCCAGGAGGTGGACATGAAAACCCAGGGTGGGTGACAATTGGCCCATAGGCCAGATATGGTTCACCAGGCTTAGCCCCTGGTAGGCCGCCAGACAGAGAACTGCAGCGTAGGTAAATCAAGAGTTTGGTGAACCGCGTCCAGCTCATGGGGCCGCAGATTGCCCGCCACTCCTGTGATAACCTCCTATCAATTCAGAGTTTCTAGTGTCCAAAGGGAGCATTAGTTCTCTGACCTCATCTAAAACGCAGATGGTAGAACTTCCCCGCGATCATTCCAGTTTGGCTTAAAGCAGAGCTCTGAGAAAACATGCAATTGCGATCTTTAAAATTGCTTGGGGTGGAAAATCCACCGTAACTCTTCGCAAACGTGTCCAGTGGTTAATTAGTTACATATGAAGTATGTGTGTATGTGTGCAAATTGCCACTAATTTGGTAAGCCCCATTCTGCTGAGACCTGTAAATCATAGAATTATAAAAATACAGGACAGAATGGGCCATCACTAGGTCATCTAGAACGGTGTTTCTCAACCAGTGGTATGAGTACCCTTAGGGATACTCAAGAGAAGTCTGGGGGGGTATGTCAACAAAACTGAAATTTGAAGAAAACTGAATTTTTGTTTTAAGTTTCACAGCGCTTTATTATTTTTGTACTTTTTACACCCAAAAATTTCATCGCCTGCCCTGCTATGATTAAGTTGTTTAAACAAATGTGTTGCAATGGTAGAAAAAAAAATTGTGTGTCTCAAAATTGTAGGTACTGGGGGTACTTATAATTTTTTTTAAAGGGGTACTTTATAAAAAAGGTTGAGAAACACGGATCTAGAAAAACTTAAAAAACAACGAATAGTCTAGTAGCACCTTAAAGACTAACAAAACATGTAGAAGGTATCATGAGCTTTCATGGGTACAACCCACTTCTTCATAGACTCATAGACTTTAAGGTCAGAAGGGACCACCATGATCATCTAGTCTGACCCCCTGCACAATGCAGGCCACAGAATCTCACCCACCCACTCCTAGAATAATCCTCTCACCTATATCTCAGATATTGAAGTTTTCAAATGATGGTTTAAAGACCCCAAGATGCAGAGAATCCTCCCGCTAGTGACCCCATGCTACAGAGGAAGGCAAAAAACCTCCAGGGCCTCTGCCAATCTACCCTGGAGGAAAATTCCTTCCCGACCCCAAATATGGCGATCAGCTAAACCCTGAGTATGTGGGCAAGACTCACCAGCCAGACACCCAGGAGAAAGTTCTCTATAGTAACTCCTATTATCCCACCATTGGCCTATTTACCATTTCTTCAGATGAATGGAGTATTTAAAGTCCAGTTCCAAAATAAATAGGAGATGTGGGGTAGGGGGAGGGAAAAAATAGTGAATTAGAGTGTTCAAGTTACAAGAAGCTGATAGAGGAGGTGGAAATTGTTCGTAAGTACCCATTGCTTATCTGGTTAAGTCCTTAGGATGTGGAAGGCAGTGTGCTAGCCAGGGAATGTCTTTATTCATACCCTTGTGATGGCTCCCAAACTTGTAAATTAAGTTAAGTTTCAAGGCTTCCCTGTGTATTTGGCTTGTGGAATTGGCCTTAAACATCAAGGTCACTTGGAGATCCATTAAGGAGTGCCTGGGCAAGGTAAAGTGTTCTCCAACGGGTTTCTTTTTGTGTATCTGATTTGTGTAATCTAGGCCGGTGGCTCTCAACCTTTCCAGATGACCATACCCCTCTCAGGAATCGGATTTGTTTTGCTGGAACCCCCAAGTTACATCCCACTTACAAAATCAGACATAAAAATACAAGTATCACCACCGCTAGTACCGACCAATGGCTACGTTCTCATTTTTACCATCGTGCTGCTATATGTTTTAGAGATTTGTGCTTCTGTCTGTCTGGGTGTCTGTTCATCTCTCTGTGAGCCCGTTTGGTCAAGAACTCCCCCTAAATGGCAAGAGCCAGGACCACCAAATTTTCTCAGCAGTTTCCTCTTCTCATAACTTCAAGCAGGGTCTGGGTTGGGTTGTGCGAGGGCAATGGGATGTGTGTGGCATGTGATCGTTTCCCATCAGATAGAAAAGGAGGGGTGTGAGAGCAGAGACAGTTATACTCACGAATGGCCACTGGGGGCAGTTAGTGCCCCCTCCCCAGGGAGCAGCCACCTGCCAGCAGCACGGCACCAGCCACCCTGGCCTGCACCAGAGAGCAGCTGCCAGCCACCACGGACCCCACGGACCAGCCACCAACCAGGAGGTGTGGCCCCCACCGCCATGGGCTGGCCCTAGGGAGAATCCAACAGGCAGCTTGCGTGGCCCTCCCCCTCCTGGGCCAGGCCCAAGAGAAAGCTGGAAGGTTTCTGATAAGGAGGATTTTTGCCCATTGGAGCTTATGCCCAGATAAATCTTTAAGATGCCACAGAACTGTTGTAGTTTCAGTTCCTGTTCAATTCAGTTCTGGTTCTAAGGACGGTTTTGTTCAACATCTTCATCAATGGCCTGGAGGAGGGGATGGATTGCACCCTCAGCAAGTTTGCAGATGACTCTAAGCTAGGGGGAGGGGTAGCTACACAGGAAGGCAGGGTCCAGAGTGACCTAGACAAATTAGAGGATTGGGCCAAAAGAAATCTGATGAGGTTCAACGAGGACAAGTGCAGAGTCCTGCCCTTGGGATGGAAGAATCCCAAGCATTGTTACAGGCTGGGGAACCACTGGCTAAGCAGCAGCTCAGCAGAAAAAGACCTGGGGATTATAATGGATAAGAAGCTGGATATGAGTCAAGTGTGCCCTTGTAGCCAAGAAGGATAAAGTATATAGGGTGCATTAGGAGGAGCATTGCCAGCAGATCTAGAGAAGTGATTATTCCCCTTTATTCGGCTCTTGTGAGGCCACATCTGGAGTATTGCATCTAGTTCTGGGCCCCCCACTATAGAAAGGATGTGGACGCATTGGAGAGGGTCCAGTGGAGGGCAACCAAAATGATGAGGGGGCTGGAGCACATGACCTATGACAGTGGTCCCCAACGCGGTGCCCGCGGGTGCCATGGCACTCGCCGGGGCATTTATGTGCACCTGCCTAGTGACCAGAGCCAGCCCGAGCCATTCTTGCACCCCAGGCCCCAGGCGCCCAGCACATGCACGGTGCCACCCCTGGGCACATGGCGCATGCGCAGCCTCCACCCCCGGGCACCCGGCAGCCCCAAAAGGTGGGGGACCACTGACCTATGAGGTGAGGCTGAGGGATTTGGGCTTATTTAGTCTCCAGAAGAGAAGAGTGAGGGGGGATTTGAGAGCAGCCTTCAGCTACCTGGAGGAGGGTTCCAAAGAGGATGGAGAGAGGCTGTTCTCAGTAGTGATGGATGGCAGAACAAGGAGCAATGGTCTCAAGTTGCAGTGGGAGAGGTCTAGGTTGGATATTAGGAAAAACTATTTCCCTAGGAGGGTGGGGAAGCACTGGGATGGGTTCCCTAGGTTTTTAAGTCCTGTCTTGGGCTGGGAATTGAATTGGGGTTGGTCCTGCTTTGGGCAGGGGCACTCAATGACCTAAGGTCTCGTCCAGCCTCAAGATTCTATCATTAAATGGTCAGAGTTGGGTTCCAATCTCATTCATGGGCCACTGATGTAATTCAGAAGAAAGGGGGCTTCAGGCCCTTGGTTTGTGGTAACAGGACAATACGGTGTGACTCTCTTCTCTTTTCCCTGTTCTTCTAGGCGATCATCATGGTGTTCCAGGCTCTCGCACAGTACCAGGTCGACGCCCCCCTGCGCGAAGAGCTGAATTTGGACGTGTCTGTTCTTCTGCCTGGCCGCACTAAACTCATCACTTACAGGATTGAGCATGAGAATGCGATGGTGACCAGATCGGCGGAGGTACTGGTTTCTCCTGCTGCCACCCATCCGACTGGGTGCCCCTTCCTGACCACACACTGTAACAGCGCCGGGCAAACTGTGGCCTGAGGGCCACATGAAGCCCTTTGGGGATCTGGGTCTGGCCTATGAGACGTTCTGTTCACCGCTGCCCATGCGCGCGGTTTTTTTCCCTGCCAGTGTTACTCAAGTGACAGGCACCGCAAGCCGAGGTGAGTGCTGATGGCCCTCAGCACTGACCGGGAAAGCCGGGCACGCCTTCTGCAGCCAATCACAGTGCTGCCCCGGTTCAGTCGGCACCGCCCGCGCATTCTAGGGGCGCAGGTGTCGTGAGTAAAACCATCCTAGCCCAGGAGACCATCCTGGTTACACCAACCCTGCGGCCCACTGAGATGAAGGAGGCCACCCAGCGTGCAGTTGGCCTCGAACCCGATCTTAACCTTGATCTGGATACCATTTCCCTGGCCTTTCTCTGCCCATCTCATCTTGCTGGGCAAAGCCGGACCTGGGTGGGTCTATCTAGTGACCATCAGGGAATAAGCACAGAGCTGAGCATAAAACACTCTATCAACTATGTGACGGGGGGCGGTCCCAGTAGACCCCTTGGGGCTGCTTCCTGGAGTGCCGACAAGGCCACTGCTCCCTTTTTTCTGATGAACTGCAGCTTAGCCAGTCAGTCCCAGCCTGTGGGATTCTTCCGTCCCAAGTGCAGGACTCTGTATTTGTCCTTGTTGAACCTCCTCAGATTTCTTTTGGCCCAATCCCCCAATTTGTCTAGGTCACTCTGGATCCTGCTCTGGGGCTATGTCTAGACTGCAGGCTTCTTTCGGAAGAAGTTTTTTCGGAAGACAGCGTCCACACTGGCAAAGCACAATGAAAAAGCCATCTGCTTTTTCAACAGATAGCGTCCACACTGAATGGATGCTCTCTTGCATGTCAGCTGTGATTACTATGGACGGAGTGACCACCAGGGCACCTGTGCTTTTTCCTCTTTCCTCTTCTTCCCCGCCTACACACACCTTTTTCCAAAAGAGCTCTTTCTGAAAAAGGCTTCTTCCTCGTAGAAAGAGATTTACCAATGTCGGAAAAACCCCTCCGTTCTTTCGATTTTTTTTTTCTGAAAGAACGCAATTGCAGTGTGGACATAAGGGAAGTTTTCTTCAGAAATACGGCTGTGTGGTCTGTAGAGAACAGCCTGCCACATTTCTATCAGTCTGGCCTGTTTCATCGAAATGCACGCGCTGCCCGATCTGACTGCAGGTTCTTTTCAGACGAGGCTGAACAAAGACTTTGTTGTGAGAGCGAGAGGCATTGGACAAGGCACCTTGACGGTGGTGACTGTGTACAACGCAAAGATACCAGAGGATACATCTCAGTGTAAGAAGTTTGCCCTGAAGGTGTCTGTCAGCGAAGCTGAGAACGGTACGTTATTTTCTGACTGATTACGTTGGGTTTGCACTCGCCACCCAGACTTCTACACAAGGATTGCAGCCTCCATTAAGACAAGGACCGCAGGAGGCAGCAAGTGGAAGGACTAAGCTAGACTAGAGTTATTACCTTTTAGAGTTAGATCAGGGCTACTCAACACGCGACCTGTGGGCAGCATGCAGCCCATGGCCTGTTTGTTTGAGGCCCACGGATGGGAGCCAAAACACAAAAGTCGTCAATATAATGGTCTTCTGTTGATATGTGTTTTGGTAGTTAAATTCCTGGACTGTCATTGCTCATTAAAAGTGCTGGGAGGAAATCAGGTAAATATTGCATTTTATTAATATCAACAGAACTGACTTCAATGGGGCCTGCATGTTGTGTAGTCGTGCCTTAATCTTTGTATTGATGCCCGTCAGTGTGAAAGAAGCTATTTGCATATATTTGCATCTATATTTGCATGTATATGCAACCACACGCCAGTTGCAGCCCTTGGCATGTGCTGTGAGTATCACTGTGGCCCCCGGGTCGTCCAAAGTTGAGTAGCCCTGGATTAGAGATTTCAACTGAGATCCAGGACACATGGTGTCAGGCTACATCCACACTACAAGCTAGGTCCAAGCGCTCACCTCGCTAGTGTGAGTATAAAGAGTGAGGTAGCAGTTTCGGGCAGGTTTGTAGGCAGCGCAGCTAAGCCGTGCCCCCGCAGCGGCCCATGTGACTGCGACTACACAACTATTTACGTTCACACTAGCTAGAGGGGAGCCGGCCCAAGTAGGTGTCCACTGGGGAATCATGCCACCAGCCTGTGGGAAAGGTGTAGCCTATGCCAGTGAGATTTACGCTAGGTCTACACTAGACCCGGAAGGTCGACTTACGGCTCTGCTACGTAAATAATGTACTGGAATTGAAGTTCCTGAAGCCAAGCTTGGTGTTGTCTCCACAGCAGGGGATCAACAGGAGTAGCATCAACCAGGGACCCTTCAGTGTTTGATTTAGCTGGTCCTTACTAGACCTGCTAAATCGAACACCAGAAGATTGATCGCCAGCACGGTAATCATAGATGTGGCCTTAAAGCCAGAATTTTGCCTTAGCCTATTGGAGAGAACAGGGCCAGCCAAGAGTTTTGGATCAAGTTTTGAACTTTTGAAAATTCCAGAGAGTTGAGATCCCAGCTTCAGATTTTGGCCTGTCTGTCTCCTGATAACAAGAAACCATGTTTCTGTGGGAGAGGCTACTTCACTATTGCCAAACGCAAGCACTCAAAACCCATTAGCCATGTCCAGTGTTCCCAATAAGCCGAGTGCTTGGGCAGCCGCCCAGGAGAGATTCACATGCCACCCAGCTGATTAGCAGAGCGCCCACAGCCAGCTGCAGGTGTTTCTACTGGTGGTGCACATCTGCATGGGCCTGGGTTCACATAAAATTTATTCAGCACCTGGATGGAAAAAATCAGAGGGAACATTGGTCGTGTCCCCTCAAAACAATGACATCTGCTTAATGTCATGAGATTTTTTTTTAAAATAATACATTTTGGCTTCTTCTGTTTTGCCTTCTGGCTTCTGAACCTTTCAGTTCTTTAAAGCTCTTCTCCACAACCGCATGGTCTAGAAATGGACTTTTGTGCTCAGTGAAAGCCGAGATTCTCGTGCCATCTTCTGTTTTCAGGAGCTGTGGCTTTAGGAAACACATCAAAAATCAAAAGACTTGCCACAGGAGTCAGCAATGCTGCCTTTTAGTTTGCGTGCTAAGGAATCCTTGAGAGTGGTTGGTTCCTTTGGGATTTCTTTCACCCCCATTCTAGGACCTCTTCAATGAAAGTGCCACGATTTGGCGTCTTTTACCAAACAAACTTACCCCCACCAATATTTTTCTTCTTTTGCAACATTTCTAGCTAGGAAGCCGGAGGGAGCCCTGCGTTCAATCTACATCAAAATCTGCATCAGGTGAGAATGCTGAAGTCGAAGCTAGACGAATTCCAACAGCAAATAAGGTACAGGTTGGACTTCCTTGGTCCTGCGCCCTCGGAACCTGACTGGTCCCGGATGAGGGATTTTGCCACGCCAGGGAAGGTCATTGCTAGACCCCTACCATCGGACCCCTGGCCCGGCCTGCTGGCCTCCCAGCTGGTGCCCACCTCTTGTTGGCCCCCCTGCCCTCCCGACCCCACTGGGCAGCCATTGCTGCTGGGGCTCCAGGTCCCACCAGGCAGCCTCATTCCTTGGCTCCCTGCCCCACCAGGCAGCCATGCGCTGGGTCTCCTGACTCCACTGCGCAGCCACACACTGTGTGGCCCCACCATAGCTCATTGCAGGCAGCCCACTGCCCTGCCAGCCCCACAGGGATCCTTGCCGCTGGCCCTCCAGCACGACTCTCTGATCCTGCAATATCCGTGCTGGACCATGGATGTTGCTGGAACAGAGAATCCCAGTTACGAGTGTTTCAACCTGTAAACATTTCTAACACCCCGGTTAACTAATCCCTGGAGCAAAGGACCAAGTTGTGTGGTGGGTTCAGCGGCCCGGGCAATTTTTAAATCAGAATTTGGGGCAGGGGAGTGTTCTGGGAAATATGTGCTTGCCCCAGCTGGCATTATTTTGGGGACGTTCTATGGCGGGGGTGGGGAACCTTTTTTGGGTGGGAGGCCGCTGACCCACAGAAAAATCAGTCGGGGGCTGCACACAAGTGAGAAACAAAAATACCACCCCATACCAACATGGGCTCCCCAATGCTGGGGGTGGGACCCCCGAGCTCCAGGGGCCGGATCTAGGCAAGCTGGGGCTGCATCCATCCCCCTGGCCATAGGCTCCCCACCCCTGCTGTACAGCTTGTGTTCTATAGGAGGTCAGAGCAGATGATCACAGAATCAGAATCTATGAATGTTGTGTTACCCAGAACGGGTTTCAACAGAGTAACGGTCAGTCTTATTGACTATTATGTTCCCCCAGTTCTTATCATGAGTAGATCCCAAAGTGCCTTACAAAGGGGAATGGGATCATTACCCCAGTTTTTACAGGTGGGGAAACTGAGGCACAGAGCAGGACTGTGATCCAGGAAGGTTGGGGTAGAACTGGGAATAAAATCAGGTCTTCTGCAGCTCAGTCCAGGGCTCTCTGGGCTAGGCCACAGCTGGGTTTGTTGGGGGTCTACGTGGCAGCATCCAGGCCTGGTGGGCTGCGGGGGCACAGGGGCGCCAATATCAGAATGGGTTTCTCAGTGGTGCGTCCTCATGCAAGGGCATTTCCTTTTCCTTGCTAGGTACCTCAGTGAAGTTAATGCCACAATGTCGGTCATTGATGTCTCCATGCTTACGGGCTTCTCACCAGACATGGATGATCTGAACAGAGTACGTCGGGGTGATCCGAGCTAGTCAATAGAACAGGAAGGGCCCCAGCTAAGCAGAGCTTACAACTCCCTGCGTGGGCGGTTCACCTCACTCTCTAAGCTATGAAAGCTACACCAAGAGGTTAGAGGCTGGGGCCCCCAAGCATCGAGAAATCCTGCTGCTCAGTGAGGACCAGTGTTCCCAGTAAGCAGGATGCTTGTGCGGCCACTCAGGAGAGAGTCAGATGCTGTCCCGCCGATGTTTCTGCGGGTGGTGCACAGCTGCACATGTCTCGGTGCACATAGAAACATTTATTCCACACATGGATGGGAAAAGTCCACACGTGGATGGAAAGGGTTAGTGGGAACATTGGACTGCACTTGGGACTGTCAGCCCTGCCCTCTTGCTCTGGACCAGTCGTGGCCAGTCCGCGGCTCTTCCCCCCAGGGTGCGGCTCGCGAAGCCCTCCCCATTGGCTCGTAAAGCTGCCTCTGCGCCCTGAAAATGGCCCTCTCCTCCCAGCTCCCTGTGCTCTCCGGGGCGGAGGAGCCGTCCGGCACAGTATTAAAGATGGTGTTGGCTGGTGGGAGCCTGGTGTGGCCAAATCTCTAAACGCATGTTCTTAAAGGGGCAGTCCTTTTTTTTTTTTTGCTCGATAACTTTGCCCTGGCTTTTTGTGCTGGATGCACTGAAATCTTGGCCACCCCTGCACTGGACCTAAGAACTCTTTTGGCTTGAGCAGGGCATTTTGCAGAACTGCCACTAGAGGGCGGTATGATCATATCCACACTGTGTTGCCTAGTCGCACTCTAGGGCTACGTCTAGACTGGAAGCTGCTTTTGCTCAAAATCTTGTCAGCTGTCTAAACTGGCCGCAAGTTCTTGCGCTAGAACACTGACGATCTCATGTAAGATTGTCAGTGTCCTTGCGCAAGAACTGTGACGCTCCTGCTCAGGGATAAGCCCCTCTTGCGCAAGGGTTCTTGCGCAAGAGGCCAGTGTAGACAGTTTCTTGTAAGAAAGCCCCGATGCGCAAAATGGCAATCGGGGCTTTCTTGCAAGAGAGCATCTATACTGGCACAGGATGTTTGCGCAAAAGCACAGCTTTTGCGCAAAGGCACCTGCCGGTATAGATGCTCTCTTGCGCAAATGCTTTTAACGGAAAAACTTTTCCGTTAAAAGCATTTGCGCAAAATCGCTCCAGTCTAGACACAGCCTAGTAGTGGGGTGGACTCATTCTGGTGCCGCTTCTGGATTCTCCAGGTACGTCTACACTGCAGGACAAATTTGAATTAAGCTGCACTACTTCAGCTACGGTAATGGCATCGCTGAAGTCGAAGTAGCTTAACTTGACTTTTGGTGCTGTCCACGCTGCAGGAAGTCGAAGGGAGAGCACTCTCCCTTCGACTTCCCCTACTCCTCGTGGAAGCAGGGTTACTGGCATCGACCAGAGCACCCCTCTCACTTCGAATG
The DNA here is from genome assembly GCA_019425775.1 of Rafetus swinhoei. Classification (NCBI taxonomy): domain Eukaryota; kingdom Metazoa; phylum Chordata; order Testudines; family Trionychidae; genus Rafetus; species Rafetus swinhoei. The sequence goes on along the minus strand of JAFJHL010000256.1, from coordinate 8,902,203 downwards.
AGCTGGCGACCGCTAATTCGAACCCTGGAAGATCAACAGCAGCAGCTTCAATCTTCCTTTGTAGTGTAGACGTAGCCTAGTTCCCTGCCTTCCTGTGATGCCTCTTGCTTTTCCTTCACCATGTTTAGCTTTCCAAAGGGGTTGACAGATACATTTCCCAGTACGAAATTGGGAAGTCTTCTGAGGACAGAAACACCCTCATCATCTACCTGGACAAGGTAAGACGCTACAGGGGGTTCTCTGATCTTGTGTTAAACTCAGACTCCGGCTTCACCCACCTTGCACTCTCTGATGTTCCCAAAGATCCAGGAAGTCTGGGGGTGGAATAACTGGTGGCACAGTCACCCAGAGGATCAACGGGACAGAGTTCCTATAGTCTTAAAGGAGCTGCACCAGCTAACACCACTTGCTGAAACTGATCTCCGGTCTACTACTCTGCCTCCTTCTGCCTCCTCTCTTTCGAGCCTTTTTCTCTCCTTTTCCATTTCTTTCTTTCCAGAGACCCACGCGTTGCTTTTCTGTGCTTTTCCCACCCAGGTGTCACATTTGGAGGAGTGCCTACAGTTTAAAGCACACCAGTTTTTTGAAGTCGGTCTCATTCAGCTGGGAGCTGTCAAGGTCTACGAATATTACTCATTAGGTGAGCCGTATCTTTTCTCATCACTGGGTCATGCCCAATCTGTCCCTTCCCCTCACACACTGGGCAGATTTTCCCCCTGTTCCCGTAGCAGCAAACCTCTTATGGCAGGGCAGAAATTGATCAGATGCCTGAATAAGAAAGGGTATATCTACACTAGCTCGTTAATTCAAGCTAGGTAGGCAAATCAGGCAACCGGAGTTGCAAATGAAGCCTGGGATTTAAATATCCCGGGCTTTATTTGCATGTTCCCGTCCGGCCGCCATTTTTAAATCCCCCTTAGTTCGAACGAACTGCCCGCGGCTACACGCGACAGTTTAAAGTTAATCCGAACTAAGGACTTAGTTCGGATTAATTGTTATTCCTCGTGGACCCTGGCCCCATCTCTTCATCCCAGGCCCTGCCCTTGACCACCTCCTCCTCGGAGCCCCTGCCTACATGCCACCCCTTCTCCCCGTGCCGCCTCTTCCCCCAAAGACCCAGCCCCCCACTCCCTCTTTTCCACCCATCCTCCCTTGCACATCCACCAGCTGTACACCTCCTCCCCCACCAATTCCAGCACCCTGCTTCCCATCTCCAGGAGGCTTCCTCACAGTCACAAGCCATGGGATGGATGGGAGATGGCAGGTGAAATTCTACAACCTCTGATGCAGGGGGGTCAGGTGAGATACCAGGGTTGCCTTGTGTCCTTAAACTCTCCTCCTCTGCTCTCTCTGTAGATGACCGATGCATCACCTTCTACCGCCTGCCTCAGGAGAGCGGCTTGCTCAATAGGATCTGCCATGGGGATATTTGCCGGTGCGCAGAAGGTGAGGAGAGTCCGGCTTCTGCTTATATCACCCACACCCCTGCTGGCTGTGGGTCACTGGCCCATGGAGTGGTCCTCAGACCACTTACAGCATGTGTGTGCTCTACCGCCTTAGCTGAGAGCCCCTGGCTTTCAGCTCCAGCTGCAGAGGCTCATGCACTAAGTTCCAGAGGTCCCAGGTTCAGTTCTGCCTGTCGGTGTTATGCTTTCACCCGAATAGTCTCGGGTTCAGGATTTTGGACCATTTACTAACAAGCTCTGGCTCTCCTAGCTCTGGTCTACACTAGGGAGTTATTTCGAAATATCCCCTCTTATTTTGAATGTCTAAGTGGAGCGTCTACACTACCAAGGCTGTTATTTCGGAAAAACGGGACGGTTATTTGGAAATCTGCACTCCGGCTTTCCTTGGGGAATAACGCTTATTCCAAAATAGTTATTTCAAACTAGCGGTAGTGTGGATACTCTGGTGCTGGTATTTCAAAATGACTGCTCCCCAGAGTCATTGAACTAATTACTCCCCAGTGCTTCCTGGGGCTCTAAGTCAAGATAGCACGTCCACATTAAGGGAATCTGACTCGCACTAATTTCAAGGCTTCCCAGTAGTGCACGCTATTTCAGTTTTTTATTTCGGGTGTTATGATGTCAATATCACAGAATCATAGAACCCTAGAACTGGAAGGGATCTCGAGAGGTCATTGAATCCAGTCCCCTGCCCTCATGGCAGCACCAAGCACCATCTAGACCATCCCTGACAGGTGTCTGTCTAACCTGCTCTTAAATATATCCAGAGATGGAGATTCTACAACCTCCCTAGCCAATTTATTCCAGTGTTTAACCACCTTGACAGTCAGGAATTTTTTCCTAATGTCCAACCTAAAGCTCCCTTGCTGCAATTTAAGCCCATTGCTTCTTATCCTATTCTCAGAGGCCTGGAGAACAATTTTTCTCCCTCCTCCTTTCAGCACCCTTTCAGATACTTGAAAACTGCTATCATGTCCCTTCTCAGTCTTCTCTTTTCCGAACTAAACAAACTCAGTTCTTTCAGTCTTCCCCCGTAGGCCATGTTTTCTAGACCTTTCATCATTTTTGCTGCTCTTCTCTGGACTGTCTTCAATTTCTCCACATCTTTCTTGAAATGTGGGGCCCAGAACTGGACACCATACTCCAATTGAGTCCTAATCAGCGCAGAGTAGAGCGGAAGAATGACTTCTCATGTCTTGCTCACAACACTCCTGTTCATGCAGCCCAGAATCATGTTTTCTTTTTTTTGCAACAGTCTCACACTGTTGACTCACTATGCTCCACTATGAACCTCGATCCCTTTCTGCAGTACTCCTTCCTAAACAGTCACTTCCCCTTCTGTGTGTGTGAAAAGGATTGATTGTTCTTTCCTAAGTGGAGCACTTTGCATTTGTCATTATTAAACTTCATCCTGTTTACCTCAGACCATTTCTCTAGTTTGTCCAGATTATTTTGAATTATGACCCTGTCCTCCAAAGTACTTGCAACCCCTCCCAGCTTGGTATCATCTGCAAACTTAATGAGTGTCCTCTCTGTGCCAATATCTAAATCAGTGTTTCTTAAACTGTGTTCCTCGGCACACCAGTGTGCCATGAGGCAGGCAGACGTGTGCTGCGGAGAGCAACAGAATTCAAAATGGCCACCCTTAAAGGGGCAGGCGACTTTTTTTTTCCAGTAACTTCCCCCCGACCCTTTTTCCCCCCCAAACCTTTTTTTGTTTTTGTTTTCTTTGTTTTTCTCAACAAAAAAATCCTCGGTGTTCCTCATAAAAAAAAATTATTGTTTGGTGTTCCTCGGTCTTAAAAAGTTTAAGAAACACTGATCTAAATCATTGATGAAGATATTCAACAGAACCAGTCCCGAAACAGACCCCTGCGGAACCCCACTTGTTATGCCCTTCCAGCATGACTGATTTTGATTTTAGTTATTTTGAAATAATTTCCTAGTGTAGACATCACCCTAGAGTGCTTTTAACGTTTAGATAGTGCTGAATTTTTGGGGTGCGGGAGATCCAAAGCAAACCATTTGGTGAATTGGGCACAAATTCACGCACTAGTTCAGTGCCACTGATTCAGTGTGACTCTCTCTCCTTCCTTCCCCTTCCCCAGAAAACTGCTTCCTGCAGCACAAGACGAGCGGGTCCCTCACCCTGCACAAACGGATTGAGATGGCGTGCGAACCCACCGTCGATTATGGTAAAACCACTGTTGGGAGTCTTCCATGTGTGAGGAGGGACTTTCTGGATCTGAGGGAGAACCTCAGGGCCGGAGTGGGATTTACCAGTAAAAAGATGTGTTCGATTTTGGGTCTCCCCACAAAGTGGCAGAAATCTCAAAAAAAAAAAATCAGCAGGTCTTAAGAGATCTCACCTGCTTGACCAACAAGATCTGGAAAATGGACCTCCTCTGATTTGGAACCCACTCCAGTGCCAAACCCATAGGGGCTCAGAATTCAAATCCAACCTCTTGCACAGGAAAACTTAAAAAACAAGGAATAATCTAGCAGCACCTTAGATAGTATCATGAGCTTTTGTGGGCACAACCCACTTCTTCAGATGAATGGAGCATTAATGGTCTAGTTCCAAAATAAATAGGGGATGGGAGGGAGAGCGTACGTCTAGACTACAGGCTTTTGTCGACAAAGTTTCTGTTGGCAAAGAGCGTCTAGACAACATCCAGTTCTTTAACAAAACAAGCCACTTTGTCAACATGAGAGTGTAGACGCAAAGGACAGTGTAGATGCAATAACGCCTTCTGTCGACAGAACTCTGTTGACAAAAGACGTTATTCCTCATAGAATGAGGTTTACCGCCATCGACAAAACTGCTGAGTTCTGTCGACGTTATGTCAACAGAACTCGGCGGTAGTGTAAACGCAGGTATAGTTTTGTCGACAAAAGTCCACTTTTGTTGACAAAACCCTGTAGTCTAGACACACTCAGAGAGAAAAAAGGGAAAGAGGGGGGTGTCAATGAGAGTTGACTCGTGGAACGAGGTGTACCGGTAGTTCGAATTAGAGATCCTAATTCGAACTACCTACTCCGTGCCGCGTGTAGCCACGGGCACAGAGTTCGGACTAAGGGGGATTTAAAAATGGCAGCGCCCGGGAAGATGCAAATGAAGCCCGGGATATTTAAATCCCGGGCTTCATTTGCAACCCCGGTTGCCCTCATTTGCCTACTTAGCTCGAACTAACGAGCTAGTGTAGACATACCCTAAGGTGCTGCGAGACTATTCATTGTTTTTTTAAGGTTTTCCAGTTACAGACTCACTCGGCTTCGCCTCTGAAGCTCTTGCATTGAGTTATTCCATGTGGCAAATGGCCGATGCTAACGTGGTGGATTCCACACTTTTCCTTAGGGTAGTGGGTAAAGGGGCTGTCCTTGCCCCTATTCTTGGGCTCTGCTAATGCCCTGGAGCGGGAGAGAAGAGGAGCAGAGGAGGGATCCAATTCCACCCCCTATTCCAGGTCCCAGCCCTTCCAGCTTTGCAGATTTCCCCTTGGGCAGGGTTTACCTTCCCCTGAAACGCCGATCCTCTGGTCAATAGCAGTATTCTGTGAACCCCAGTTTAGGCACAATCCAAAGAAAAGTGCATTGGAAACCATATTCCCAACTCTACATATAAAATGATGGGGTCTGAATTAGCTGTTCCCCCTAAAGAGCGAGAGCTTGGAGTCACTGTGGAGGCGTCTCTGAAAACATTCCCTCCACATGCAGCCGCAGCCAAAAGAGCCACCAGGACTTTGAGAATATTAAGAAATTGCTAGATTCAAAAAGACAGGAAACATCATAATGTCTCTCTGCAAACCCACTGCATGGAGATGTGGGTCGCCGCCTCTCAAAAAAGATACGCTGGCATTGGAAAAAGTTCGGAAAAGGGAAACAAAAATGATTAGGAATCTAGCCCGCCTGCCATACAAGGAGAGATTGATAAGCCTGGGACTTTTCAGCTCGGAAAAGAGCCGACGAAGGGGCAATAAGACACAGGTCCATAAAATCATGACAGCTATGGAGAAAGTGAAACAAGGAAAAGCTATTTACTTGTTCCCATCACACAAAAACTAGGGGTCGCCCAATGAAATTAACAGGCTGCAGGTTTAAAACAAACAAAAGGAAGTATTTTTTCACCCAGTGCACAGTCAACCTGTGGAACTCCTTGCCAGAGGATGTTATGAAGCCCAAGAGTATACCAGGGCTCAAAAAGAACTAGATAAGCTCACAGAGGACAGGTCCATCAATGGCTACTAGCCACGATGGGCAGGGATGGTGTCCCCACCCTCTGTTTGCCAGAAGCTGGGAATGGGCGACTGGGGATGGATCATCTGGCGATTGCTTGTTCTCTTCATTCCCTCTGGGGCACCTGGCACTGGCCGCTGGTGGAGAGGGTTCTTTCAGTTTTGGTTGGATGTATCTCTGGAGATCCAATCACATGACATCATCTTTAATTGAAATGAATCTTTAATTCCTGGAGACTCCAGGCCAATCCTGGAGATGCCCTGCTATCGGTCTGATTCTCCATGGCCATTCGTAGGTTCTTATGCCACATTGTCCCTTGATGAAACTGCCTGGCTACCATGGTTGTCCCCGTGGACAGTGCCTGATCAAAAGAATGACGCCAAACTCCTACTCCAAGCCCCAGGGGGAATCTTAGCACAAATTGAAGGGATCCAGCGGCCTTCTACCCAGCTTGCTTAATTCTCTCCACCGCTCCACGCTCTGGCCCCACTCCCGTTTCCCTACAGCAAACTGCGACAGGCTTTTACCAGTGTCATTTTTTCTCCCCTCAGTGTATAAAACCAAGCTGGTTGGAGCTGGACAATCCAACAATTATGACAATTACATGATGGACATTTTGCAAGTCATTAAAACAGGTAAGAGCGCCCCCTTCTGGACCTTGAGAAACAACCCTCCCCTCCCCTCCCTCTCCCCCGCAGCTGCCACACCTGGAATAGCTCAAGGTCCATCTTTCTCCTCCTCCTCAGGGTCAGATGAAAATCCCCTCAGAACCGTCCGCCCATTCATCAGCCATGTGAAATGCAGGGACTCTCTGAAGCTGGAGCTGAACAAGGACTACTTGATCTGGGGACACAAAAATGACTTGTGGGCCTTGAAAACTAAGTAAGTAACCAGCCCTCCAGGCTCCTGCGGGTCTGCGGGGTAGGGACGGAGGCTGCCGCTGCAGGTTCGCCTTGTCTTGTGCGAGCGGCCACCCTTGCGTTTCATGAGGGCAAATCCAAGCAAAAGTGCTGTCGGTGTTTACAAGCCGTCATGGGGTGGAGCAGCTCTTTGGCACTGAATGGGGGTGAAATACTAATTTATTGAGTCTTTCTTTTCATTATTGTCTGTATGCTGTGAATTTGGCCCGCCTCTTGGTGAGGCTGGGTGAGGTTCCTGGGGGGACTGGTTGGATTGTGACCTGGTGGGATAGTAGCCAAACATACTCCCAGATTATAGAAAGTGACCAGGGGAGAGGAGGTGTGATGTGAAATGGCTGCCCTTGGTCTACATTGTCCAGTAACTTCAGGTGAGCTTCCTCCTTGCGTTCAGTAACCCCAGGGCAGCCAGGGCCCTCCCAGTCCATAACCAGGGAGTCCCAAAATGACACCTTCCCCTCATGGCCATCCCGAGGGGAGCACAGGGCATGGGACAACCCCCAGCGCAGGCCCCGCCCCTCCCCTGACTCCACCTCTTCCCCAAGCTCCACCCCCTCTTACAACCTCCCCCGAGGGGATTCCGGGAACCACACAGGCGGCAGGAGCAACCCAGCACCCTGCTCTACCCGGCCGCCTTCTCCTAACCCGCTGTGTCTTGCTTCTTTGCGGTGGCTGCTGAGGGGCCCCCTAAAGCCTGGGGTGGCTGCCCCGACTCATCCTATGGCTGGGACGGCTCTGTTCCTTTTAACAAGGGGAGGCTTCCCTCCAGATAGGGGTAGCTGGATGCACAGTGTTGCATGCTGGGAACTGTAGTTTCTGGCTTGACTCCCCTTCTTCTTAACAAGGGGAAAAGTGGACGCAGTTAGTCCAGGTCTCACACAAGTCAGGCATGGTCCTCAGGCTCCGGCTGCCTCAGGATCTGGGGTAGGCTGACCCAGGACCTCTGGAAGTGAAGGCAGGAGCCGCTACGGCCAGAGCGCAACGCCCCCTTCCCGTCGGCCCCACTGGTGACAGACTCAGCGAGTGCTGGCTGGGGCCCAGTCTTCCCCCTGCATGGGTGTGGGTGCCCGCAGGAGGCAGGCAGGTTGGTATATCCCACCATCCCAGGCACCCAGCATCTCCCTCTCCCTTTCAGCGTCTCCTACCTCGTTAGCAAGGACACCTGGCTGGAGGAGTGGCCCAGTGAAGAAGACTGTCAGGAGAAGGAATTCCAGAGCCGGTGCCAGGATTTGGATGAGTTCTCCCAAGCCTTGATCATGGACGGCTGCCTCACTTGAACGCAGGCCCAGCGCCCTCGGCCAGAGGGCATGGTCTGAGCCCACCCAGCTTGCGCTCTCCCTCTCCTGCCCTCGTACCAGCCTTTCCTGGAGATATAAAGTGCCTGACTTCTCCCAGGCGCTGTTGTGTGGGTTTTTACCGATATCGCCTAATCGACTGCTACGGTATCGGGCGTGTGGTACCATGGGGCATCGGTTCGATGAATCAGGGACGTCCTTACAAGCTGTGGTGCCCTATGCAGCCCCCCACGAGGTGGCTCTTTTGGGGGGAGGCTGTGGGGCAGACGCTGCAGGGGGCATGCACAGAGCTCGGGGGGGCAGGAGCAGGACGTGCTCACCTCCAGCGGAAGGGGGAGGCTCTGCTTCCCCGGCTCTCAGCTGCGTTGCTTGGGGCAGGGGGCCTTGGGGAAGGAGTGAAACCACCCCCGCATTCACCCATAGTTGTCTTGCTCCACTTCCCCACCCCTGCTGCCAGCCCCAGGGCCCCACTAACTCCTGGGCACGTAGCTCAGGGAAGGGGTGGAACGTGGGCAGGGTGGGTGTGGGGGGGTCCCGGGCACCGCACCCACCATAGGAATGGCCCTGCTGGGTGCAGCCCATGGTGGGGTAGGGGGCTGAAGGATGGGGCCAGCCACCAGAACCAGTGCTGCCCCATAGCATGCAGCTGCCCCACATTTCATGGTGCCCTCGGCAGCTGGTTATTTTGTGCATTGGTAGGGGCGCTCCTGCGGGTAATGTATGAATCTTTTATGGGGAGGACATGCCAGGTACTTGCAGATCTTATGTTATTACTGGAAGATGAACCCAGTGTTGCTAGGGTCCTTAATTCAATTAATTTGTGTTTTTCTTCATTGTCATCGTGGCTCTGGGGTGGGGCCTCGGGGGGGTTCAATGTGCAGGCTGCCCGGGGAGCGAGGACAACCCCAGCCCTCCCCCACCACAGCAGCTTGAGGCCGGGTGAGACACCTCTCCATGGCTGCTGCAGCTCCTGCGGGCACATCCCCCGGCTGGGGCAGTGTTGTGTGGTTCGGTTTTTAGATACGAGAGGAGACCGTCAAAACACCTCAGCTGAACTCTTGTTAACTTTATTGTGCACAGAATAGTAAAGGAAAGCAGTGCAAAGTTACACAGATCAATTTCAATACACGGGATAGTTAGCGCAGACAGTATAACAACACCTTTACCTAGGACAATACACAAGCTCCTCAGTTATAAGAATATGAATATACATGTACTTATTCCTTTGAATCACACGCACACACACACACACACACACACACACACACACAGAGTTCCAATGCTGTTACCCTTACGATTGTCACACAGGAGGTCATGGCCTCTTTCTTTCCCCACGCACAGGGGCGTCTACAATGCATCGGGCAGTAGGAACTGGTTCACCCTCTTGTTGCAGTGAGTAAGGTCGTGGGGACACTTTACCCAGTCCTTCCCACTGATTAGATCTTCTACTCCTATATTTATAGCAAAGCGAGACTTGGTCGTTCTAGTCATATCTACCAATCAACTGCATTTTGCGTAAAATCCCGATTATGCCAATAGCTAGGATACATTTTGCAATGCCAAAATATGACAAAAGCACTTAATTCGTAGTTTTTCTGGCTGTCTGGAATTTTTCTCTCATCAAAAATGGGGTGTCCTAGTACCAGGTTGTTTCTGCTCTTTTTGGCCTGGTCTCACCGTCCTGGACAAGTTCTGCATAATTGGGCCGCACTCCTGATGTTCCCCCACCCTTTCTGGCCTGGCCTGTGTGCATACATACGTGTGTGCCCAGGCTCGAGTCAGACCTAGGGTGGTGTGTTTGAGATCCATCCTTTGGACAAGGCTGGGACGAGGCCTAGCACTGTAGACAGTTGTCTGGTCAAGGGAGGGCCGTCCAGGCTCCCCTCCAGGCAGGTCCAGGTTTGTCTGTCCCCGGTGCCCCCCAGCCACAGTGAGGGATGCAGCAAACTGGGCACTTCCCCTGGCTCCCTGACGAAGGGGAACAGCCGGCAATGTCCCCGTACTAATCGGCCGGGGAGCTTCAGTTCCCCCCATCCCCAGCCCTTCCCAAAAAGGTGCCTGGGGGGTGGGAGCATCTGGACTGGGCAGTGCCCAACAGGGGGGAGGTGGCGCACCCTAGATCCTTTCACCCGCCTGGTGAGTCTGTCACTTTTCCGAATGGGTCTGTAGTGGGGTGGAATGGCCGCCCACTGATCCGGAGAGGGAGGAACCCCGCCATGAGCCCTTGTGGGCAGAGCCTGGCCCCACCCCCTCAACTGACAGGAAGTCAGGCGGCAGGACCAGGGCTATAAAAGGCCTGCCCAGGAGGGCAGTGGGGGGCCAGCTAGCAGTGGAGACGGACGCTGGCCTGGTGCACCTGCCGGAGGCTGAGGACTGGCCTGGCCCTGCCAGAGGCTGAGGACTAGGCCCGGACCCCCAACCGTACCAGAGGCTGAGGACTGGCCCAGCCCCCCGACCCTGCTAGAGGCTGAGGACTGGCCCGTACCCTCCTGAGTTAAGGCTTGGGACCCAAGCACCAGCCAAAATGGACTGTTGGCCTAGGGTCTAGAGCTCACAGGGGTGCCATGGATGCGGTGGAGGGGCCGCCCACTGATCTGGAGGGGGAGGAACACCTCCGTGAGCCCCTCACAACGGGCTACACGGTCCCTGAGAAGCAATCCCACTCTGGGCACATCCCGTTGACCTGGCACAACCAAACCCTGAGCTTGCTTTAAGTTATTTGCCTCCCACATTTGGTGGTCCTGGCTCTTGCTGGTGCGGAGTTGAACAAATAGACAGACGGACACACGGGCAGAGACAGAGACACACAAACTCTCGCAAGCACATAGTACATTATTTGTATTATTGTCGCTTGGCCCTACCCAACCTAGAGGCTGGGAAAAGAAGATTCTGTTGATAACTAGAGTGCCGAGGGGGGCTTGTCAGAGACCAGGACCCCAGTGTGCCAGGCACTGTACAGTCATGGAGCAAAAAGGCTGTCCCTGGCCCCAACATGTGCAAAGAACAAGACGAGGCAGATACAGACAGACTGGAGGAGCAAGGACATACGTACGGGTCAGTACGACAGGCAAGGGTCTCTGCACACCGGCAGCTGAACTGTTGTCAAGTTTTTGGAGGCTACCATAGCCCAGGAGAATTCTGAGGGGGGATTTGAAGAGGGAGACTCAAGGAGCATTGTATAGCTGAGGGTAGAACTGTCTGTCTTTTTAACGGTAGATGCTGTGAGAGGTTCTTTTCTGTTAACCCGATAACCAGCCAGTCTTTGATCTTGTCAAGTTTTGCCGTATCCAAAAGCAGTTTTCAGCCCATGCATGCCTAAGCACGTCTAAAAGCTTGAGCATGCTATCTTGATTCCTCAGTTCTCTAGTGAAAACATGCTCTTTCACAAACCACATTTCTTTGAGGTAAAAATTGTGCATCAAACATCACAAAATGCTTTCATAGTCATTTTGTGACAGTCCTCAGTAAAGGTAAAAGATGTAAAGATACCGTCTGGTGGCTTCCTCATAGCATAAATGAAAGATGATATCAGGATATCTTCATTTTCTTCATTGAGCTTTGTAGTAATGTGTAATCTTATAATTCCTAAGGTCTGTAAAAAGCGAAATTCTCTGGGCACTGAAGATCCTGCATCTTTTGGTGCTTCGTTCCTTCTGTTTGCAGCCTTCATTGCTGTTTTCCTTCAGTTTCTGCTCTCCTGTGGCATCTGGTAGGCTAATTTTACTTCTGACACCATGTCATATGGTGCTTGCACACAGTAGGTGGCAAGATAGGTTGTTGTACCAGCTATGGACTGATTAGAGAGCTTCTTCCCCAGAGAGATACACCAGATGTGTTCACTATAAAAGCCTTCAGTTACTGCTAGGAAATACCGTGACCTTAAATAAAATATATTACATATGGTTCCACCTAGTGTCGGAACAGTATAGTACAGTGTAATATTTGACAAGCTAAATACTGTTGCAAAAAAAAGGAAAAGAAGCAAACTTCATTCTGGGATGTATTAGCACAGTGGTTCCCAAACTTTTCGGCATCATGCCCCCCTTTTTAATTTTTGAAAAACCCTCACGCTCCTCCCCAAAAATAGCAGCAAAACTTGTTGCACAAAACAAACAAAAGAAAGAAAAAAGAAAAGAACTGACCGGGGCAGCAAAACTTAATGGAGGGGGGGGGGCGGGACGCCTTGCGCCCCCCCTTGAATTTCTTCATGCCCCTCGGGGGACATGCCCCCCAGTTTGGGAACCCATGTATTAGCAAGAGTGTTGTGAGCAAGACACAAGAAGTCTTCAACTCTCCTCCATGTTGATTCAGCCTCGACTGGAGTATTGTGTCCAGTTCTGGGCACCACATTTCAGGACAGATGTGGACAAATTGGAAAAAGCGGTTAAGCACTGCCATAAATTGCCTAGGGAGGTGGTGGAATCTCCATCATTGGAGATTTATAAGAGCAAGTTGGACAAACACCTGTCAGGGATGATCTAGATCATACTTAGTCCTGCCTTGAGTGCAGGGGACTGATCATAGGACTGGAACTGGAAGGGACCTCGAGAGGTCAAGTCCAGCCCCCTGCCCTGGAAACTTCGATTTTCCTTCCAGTTCTATGATTCTGTGACTGTTACACAGCTTATACCTTGGTTCCTTTCTAAACAATGTGACATGAACAGAGAATCCAAGCAGGCTGGAGAGTTGGAGATTCAGGAAGCTTTCTGCCGAGCTAAAACCCCTCCTGTCCTGGACCTTGATTAGCAAAGCACCTAATAGTATTGATTATTCATACTGCGGCAGCGTGTCTTTGTCTTCAACATGTCCGGATGGGGCTTAAGCATGTGCTTACAGTGACACACGTGCTCAACTGAATAGGATGGACTTAAGTATATGAGTAAGTATATATGCTGCTGAATCAGGGCGTTTATTAATATTTCCTAAAGAAATATATTAATAAGGCCCCAGGTAACACTGGCCTCTCTCGGGTAAATTGGAGAACTTTCTCGCAGAAGCGGAACCCACTCCAGGCCGGGGTTGAAAAGTGATTTAGTCTCTTAATGGGATTTTTGGACATGCCCAGGCCTGCACCTCATCTGCTTCGGCCCTTCCGAAAACCCCACTCGATGCTTTTTATCTTTAGATGCCGAAATCCCTTCTAAAATCTGGCCCGGAGGCCGACATTTTCAACCGAGGGTCCCTGAATGTATGCTTTGACATCCCCCTGGAAGCTATGGAAATATGGGGGCTGATTTTCGAAGTTGGAGCAGGAATCGAGACTGTGCCACTGCCTGCAGGCGGATCAGAACCTGGGACCTGCACAGCGAGTGGGTGTGGTTCACGGAGGTGCCACACCTCTGCCAATCAGGAGGCATCTTTTCAGAGCCTAAACACGGATGGAAGTGCTCCCCCATGGTGCCCCGGGTTGAAAATTCAGGCCTAAGTAGCAGTAGGGGGACATACAGGTGGATTAACGTGCCAGCTCTTGCACGGTGTCAGCTGCTGGTTGTGCTGTTCTGGGGGATGCTCCCCGGAGTGTGAACTGTGGGGCTGAATTTTTGGTGGCTTACACCCCGTGGGGAAGAAAGAAATTCCCCGGCTCCCAGCCTTACCTCCCGTTAATGGAGTCGCCCGCACGCGGTGTTCCAGAGTGGGGCAAAACTCCCATGCTTGCCACGGTCGCTGCCCAGCGGGTGTTTTGGCGGTGAGGTGAGAGCAGCCGGCTGTAGCGCAGCAAAGCGGAGGTTTTGGCTCAGGGGTTCCTCATTTCGGCCTAAGTTCCCCTCCTGCAACTCGGTGCTGCTCAGATAAGCTTCCTGCTCAACTCGCGCGTCGTGTTCTTGGCCAAGCCACAGGTGGTATGCAGAGCCGCTCATCTGCAGCTCTCTGCCGGGCGGGGGCAGGAAGGGCATCAAACTAGCTCTGGCGAGAGGGGAGAAAAGGAGTGGGGAGGCGTATCTGGTCAGTGTGGCGAAGCACGGTGAAACAAAACCTTCCGTCACGTCAGGGGATAAACAAGTGTCACGGATGAGCGCTGAGAAACCTCAGTGGCTTTGGTGGTGGTGGGGTCGCTGCCTTTGTCTCTGATGCATGGGAAATTTGGGCTGCTTTCCCATACGGTACAGCGGCTCTTTTCCCACCTGCTGCAGTGCAGGCTGGGATAGCCTTCTTCCCTGAGGCCCAGGCGATGGAAGGACTGAATCAACACATCCAACCCGCAGAAGAACGGCCAGGTGTGTGGAGTCATCTTGCTACTGGCTTGAGGTTACTCCGTGGTGATGAGGCCCGGCTCTGCAGCCTCCTCTCGCAAGCGGTTTTGCTGCCACGTGGTGTCATGAAAATGGTGTTCAAACACCACGCTGTCACTCTCGGCGTGGGAGGGGTTTCCCGGGCCTCCTTGGAAGTCCGCAGGATCTGGGTCTTTCTGCAGCCCGCCCGCCCGGCGCCCGGTGAGGCGGGTTGTGCCTTTCGAGCATAAGGAGCAGCCTGCTTGGTCTCCCTCTGGCATTTGGCTCCGGCGCCGAAGCACCTCGGACACGTTGTGACGTAGTGGGGGTGCTGTCTGCTTTGTAACCCGGGGTTCCCCTATGCTGTGAGGTGTGATTCCCACTGACTCACCCACCTGTGTATTGGCCCAGGCACCTAGTCCCAGCCTGATCAGATAACAAGTCTCTTCCCCTGAGGGAGAGACAAAGGAAGGGAGGTGGAAACGGCCACCTGGCTGGGGGGCAGGGCCTGGGAGCTGGGCAGTCTTGTCTGGAAAAACATGGAGAGAAGAGACTAAGCTGAGTACTGGGGGTTGGGGGGGGTGGTGGACCCCTACCCCAAGAGGTCTGAGGCTGCCTGGCCCTGACTCCTGTAACCACATCATGTCTGTGCTGTGCTGTATCCTGGAGAAGCAATAAGCCATCTCTATTCTGCTGGCTGGCGGAGTCTCATCTTGCTGCTACGGGGGTGCAGGATCGGGGGAGGGGGCCCCGATGTGCCGTCACACACGTCCAGTGGTTTCATGTCGCCGCCTTCTAGTGAGACAACTTTCGGGGTTCCTCAGGGGCGTGTGCTGTGAGGAAGGGGGCAGCGTGCCTGCTGTAGGGGGAGGTAGGCTGGCGCGGCTGGTTTTCTCAAACTGCTCGTAGCTTCCGGGAAGTTTCCCTTCAATTCCTGGCAATGATCAAGGCGTGACACAAGATCCCAGGGACCTCATCGAGAGTTTGAAGAAGACTCTTGGGGTTTTTGGTTTTGTTTTGTTTTGTTTTGACCTGGGTGAAAAATCCACAGCTTTCTCACCTCCGTTTGGGGAATTCCAGTCCTATTCACGCTGCTCAGCACCCACCCAGGACGGCCCAGGGGATGAGTCAGGCCCAGCCAGAAGCTCCAGAGCTCTTGCCACGGTGGGGAAGGGGGAGAGACGTGCTGATGAGAAAGTGGATAATTAGCTTCCCAGCACCACCGATCCTGTTGAGATAACAGGGCTCTGGCGGCTGGGGAGGAAGTGCCCATGGGTGTGAAAGAGGAAGCGTTGAGCTACCATACAGAACTGACTCCGGCAGGACCGCCAGCCGGTTGTTACAGAGGGGGGCGCGCTAGCTGGACTCCCCCAGCCAGGCTTATGTGAGACGCCAATGCAGCTGCCCTGCCTGGCTATGTCTACACTGCAGGCTTCTTGCGCAAGAGCGCGTCCACACTGCAAAAGCGCATCGGAAAAGCGATGCGCTTTGGTGCAAGAGAGCGTCCGGATGGCATGGACGCGCTCTCGCAAGAAAGCTCTGATTACCATTCACAGAATGGCCACCAGGGCACCTGTGCGTCTTCCGATAGGCTGTCTTTGCGCAAAAAAAAACCCCGTTTCCTGTCCGCACACACCTTTTTGTGCAATAACTCTTGTGCAAAAAGGAGTTATTCCGCGCAGAAAGAGGAATACCTATACCGCAAAAACCCCTCTGCTCTGTTGATTCACTGGCCATTTTCTTGTGCAAAAACGTGCTTGAGGTGTGGACGCTCCGCGAGTTTTTGCACAAAAACTCTGCAGTTTAGTCATAGCCCCTGTCTTTTGGTGGCCTTAGGAAGCAGGCAGGCTTCTGAGCCTCCCATCCCTAGGCTACCGGTTCAATTCCCGCCTGGGATTATTCGGGGTCTTTCCTATTCAGGTGGTGCAATTGATTCACGTGGTTCCTCGGCTATGTCTGCACTGCACAGTTATTTCAGAATAAGCTGTTTCCGGAAGTTATTCTGAAATAGCTTATTTCGAAATAGCACATCTACACTGCAGAGAAGCCTCAAAATGAGTCCGAGGCAGGCTCCTCTAATGTAGATGTGCTATCTTGATTTATTTCAGAATAACGCTATTGCTGTGTAGATGCTCACATTGTTATGCTGAAATAACTTTGCTGCATAGACACACCCCTCCTGGCTTTCGCAGCAGAGAATCCTGCCCAACCCACCAGGGTGGCTGGAGCTGGCTTGGTCCATGCTTGCAGTGCCTGGCTGATGGCGGTACTCCTGTGTGTTCAATGCCAAGCGAGAACCACCTCCCCTTGGATCAGTTTCTTCATCTGCATTTGCCCGCTGAACTCTGAACTGTTTCAGTGTAAAAGACCAGCCCGGGCGGCTTATGGGGATCAGCGTTCCCTGTTAGCTGGCACATGGGCAGCCACCCAGCACCATTCCAATGATGCCCAGCTGATTAGCACAGCGCCCACAGCAGGCGGCAGGTGTTTCCATTGGTGGTGCCCATCTGCACATGCCTCGGTGCATCAAACAAAATTTATTCCGCACATGGATGGAGAAATGAGAGGGACCATAGATGGTGGGGGGCACTGGGATTGCACGGCAGCTGGCTCCACAACCCTGTTGGGCATGAATTGCGCATTGATGCAGTACCATCCTATTGCAGCCCAAAGTATTTTAGGGCTGGTATAAGAATATAAGTGTTACGATAACACGTCCAAAATACCGATTTGCTAATAAGTTCCGTAGGCTTTGGTGTCACCCTGCCTCTCGTGATTAGACAATGTTTGCATTGCAGAATCAGGCTCCATCTACACTGGGAAGGTTTGGCAACAAACGTGCCGTCGATTGGCAAAAATCGCTAAAAGTGAAAAACGGTCAAACTAGTTTTTCTGCCTCCCATTATCGACATTTCATGGTCACATGGCTGGCTCCACTATGGACAGAGAGAGCAAAGCATTGTGGGTAAGCATCCCACAGTGCAGTGTAGTGGGAGGGCAAAGCCGATCCCTGCCTCTAGGGATTCCCTGGGCGCTCTCCATGCTGAGGACTGTCAAAGCAGCACAGCTGTCTCGCCAGCCCTCCCCCTGCACCAGCAGGACAGAAGCATTCAGAAGTTTTTGGTTTGTTCTCCAAATGGAGCAGCTCTCTCAGCTGTCAGACACTTCCTGGAGCTTTGAAAAGGGAAGGGCACATGCCTGCAGGGCAGCAGAGATCACAAAACACTGAGCAGAGCCATCAGGGCAGGCCTTGTGGGCTACTGGTGGAAGTCGGTTCTCTCCACAAAACAAACAGCAGAGTCCACCCTGGCTCTTTATCGACCATAAAGGGAGGGGAAAAGACAAAAGTCTCTCGCAGGGCTGGAAGTTTTTTGTTGCCAAAACTGGGTGTTATCCCACCCCCATCCCCAACAAAAGCCCCATTAGAATGTAAACGCTCTCACTCTTTTGTGGACAAAAGGCAGGTTTGGGCGACAAACCATGAAGTAACTGTGTAATCCTGTGTGAAACTCATTGTTTACCAGGAAATTCTCTGTAAACATTTGGGGTGAGTGGAGGATGTGGGTGAAAGCCCTCGGGAATGTCCAGACAGTCACCAAGAGGGTTTCAAAGAAGAAGACTTGAGAGACTTGAAGCTAATCAGAGAGGAGGAGGCAGGGCAGAAGTGGGGTGAGGTGGAGCCTGGGGGGGAAGAGGTGGAATGGGGGTGGGGCTTGGGGCTGAACTGGTGGTCGAGAGTTCAGAGGGACCAGCAGGGGGCAGCAGAGAGTGTCAGCTGGGGTCAGATTTGTCCATATTGTCGGCCACAGGCCCCCCAAATGCCTCCCCTCCAGCCCTTGACCCCAGTGCCAGACGGGAGGGGCCCACTGACAAGCAGTCCATGCCAGGGCTGGCTGCAAAGCCCCCAGCCCCCCTGTCCAGGGTGGGCCGGCAGCTGCAGCGCTGTTCTCTTTGCCACGGGGGGCCCTGGTGAGCCCCCCTTCCCAAATCTCACAACCCTTTGCCCTGAGCCCCCCACCTCCTGCTGTGAATCCTGCACTCCCCCCGCAAACCTTCCAGCCACCTGCCCTGAGCCCTGTACACACCAACCTCCTGCCCTTCCTGCAGGGTCTTGGCATTGACCCTAGCAACTAAAGCGTCCTGATGTTCCACCTCTAGCAGCAGGAGCTGCTGCTTCACTTCAAGTGGCAGGGGGCTGGGTGGTGCATGCTGAGGCCCGGCTCCCTCTGATCGTTTCCACCCCTGTGCAAAATACATTTTTTTACGTGCACCGAGGCATGTGCGCATGGGCGCCCCAGCAGAAACCACACTGTTCCCCAATGGGTCTCCATGTCCGGATGCTTTTCTCCCGCTTGCCTGGGTAGGGCTACCCGGCCAGAAGCCACGCCCGCTTTGGGCAGCCCAAGCGCCCAGCTGACAGGGAACACTGGCCCTCGGTTTGCCCCCCGCTGATGACGGAGGCCGCTGATGGTGATCTCTAGTGATGCTCTGGAAGGAAGGAGCCATTTGGGAAATCCCCCCAGATGTCCCTTTCTCCTACCACATGCCGGCCCATGGCTGCCTCTCACAGAGAGACACATGTTCCTGTGGGGAGGAGGTGGGGGGGGCAAAGGGGACATGGCTTCTGGCAGGGTAGCCCCACCCAGCCAAGCGAGAGAGAAGTGTACGGCCATGGAGGCCAGTTGGGTAAGAGTGTGGTTTCCTCTCCGGGGCTGTGGGCGTCACAGGCTCTGATACATAACCCCAGCCGCGGAGGGCGGGATCAGTCCTGCTTTCTCTCGGGCCAGCATCACGTCTGCCACTGGCTCCGTCGTCGCGCCCGCGAGTCCCGCCCGTGGCCCTTGCGCTGCCCCGGCGAGAGTGAGCATGGGCGAGGGGGTGGTGTACCCCTCCGTCTTCGTGGTGGACAGCCAGCAGCACGGAGTGCCCTTCGTGCCGCCCATGCGGGGCCGGCGGCGGGCGTGCCGGCATGGCCAGGTCTTCTTGGCCGCGCTGGTCAGCCTGGCCCTGGCCGGCGTGGCCACCGAAGGCTATTTCCTCTTCCGCTTCCAGAGAGAGCTGGCCAAGGCGGCCTCCCAGGTTGGGGTGAGTGACCCGGAAGGGGGTGCAGGAGGCAGGTGTCCCAGCGTGGGCCGGTGGGAGGGAGCACCGGGGCATGGAGCTGTGTATGTGCATGTGTGGATGCTGTAATGGGGAAGTGAGCTAGAGTGTGTGTATGTATGTGTGTGTGTGTGTGTTGTGACACAGTGTCTGGGGAGTGTTTGTGTGCTGGAATTGGGGTGTGTATGTGTGTGTGTGTGCGTGTGTGGAGTGACAGTGTCTGGGGAGTGTTTGTGTGCTGGAATTGGTGTGTGTGTGTGTATGTGTGTGTGTGCTGGAATCAGTCTCTGTTTGTGTGTGTGTGTGTATGTGACACAGTGTCTGGGCAGTGTTTGTGTGCTGGAATTGGTTTCCATGTGTGTGGAGTGACACAGTGTCTGGGGAGTGTTTGTGTGCTGGAATTGGGGTGTGTGTGTGTGCTGGAATCAGGCTGTGTGTGTGTGTGTGTGTGTGTGTGTGTGTGTGTGTGTGTGTGTGTGTGTGGAGTGACAGTGTCTGGGGAGTGTTTGTGTGCTGGAATTGGTGTGTGGGTGTGTGTGTATGTGTGTGGGTGTGCTGGAATCAGGCTCTGTGTGTGTGTGTGTGAAGTGATACAGTGTCTGGGGAATGTGTGTGCTGGAATTGGTTTCTGTGTGTGTGTGCGTGTGTGTGTGGTGACACAGTGTCTGGGGAGTGTATGTGTGCTGGAATTGGTTTGTGTGTGTGTGTGTGTGTGTGTGTGTGTGTGTGCTGGAATCAGGGGTATGCGTGTGGAGTGACACCATGGGGAGTGTGTATGCTGGAATTGGTTTTTGTGTGTGTGTGTGTGTGTGTGTGTGTGTGTGGAGTGACACAGTGTCTGGGGAATGTGTGTGCTGGAATCTGGGGTAGGAGGTGGAGTGACACATAATGTTTGGGGAGGGCCTGTGTGCTGGAATCAAGCTGTGGGGAGTGTGGGGGTGGGTGTGTGGAGGACAGTGTCTGGGGAGTGTTTGTGTGCTGGAATTGATTTCCACGAGGGGGTTGGGGGGGTGGAGTGACACATAATGTCTGGGGAGTGCCTGTTTGCTGGAATCGGGGGAGCGGGAGGGTTGTGCACACGCACACGTGTGTGTGGCGACGCATCGTGTCTGGGCTGTGCCTGTGGGCTGGAATCTGGCTGTGTGTGTGCGTGCGTGCTTGTGTGTGTGTGTGTGTGTGTGTGTGGTGACCCATGGTGTCTGGGCCGTGCCAGTGTGCTGGAGAGAGTTTGGGTGGACCTGCGTGTGAGGCACAGTGTGTGTTAAGGTGGAGTTGTGTGTTGTGTATGTGCGCGCATATGTGTGTATGCGCACTGCAACAGGACTGCGGGATTTGGGATGGACTCGTGGTTGCTAGTATGCTACGGCACAGATTTGTGTTAGCGGAGACTTGTGCGTCTGTTGATGCCGGTTTGCTGGGCGGGGTGTTGTGATGGGGCTGTGCGCAGCCTGGGTAGTACGGTTGTTAGCCTGGAGTGTGTGTTGAATCAGGGCTGGCATTGGGTGTTGGTGTGTCTTTGCGAGCTGAGCCCGGGTGTGTTTGTGTGCTCTGACAGGGCACTGTCTGGTTCTGGCAACAGGTGTGTAAGTGAGGTGGGAGCTCGGTGTGTAAGTTTGGGTGGCACTCTTGTGTCTGTGCGTGTGCGCGCGCGCACTCGGAGGGGGGGATGCGCACACACTTTATAACACGAGACACATTTCGAGGCACGCTGTGGGTGGCAAATATTCCTGTGGAATCTCAAAACTGCTCCGGGCTGGATGGGCTCTTCAGCAGGTGACCTTGGGCAAGTCACTTAGCCGCTCTGTGCCTCAGTTTCCCATCTCTCAAATAGGGACACCTCCCAGGGGGCTTCCTTCCCCCCCAAGCCCCACCTTCAACTAGCCCCAAGACCCCTGCAGAAATCTACATTGACCCAGGGCGATGCCTGGGGCAGGCCAGGGAAGCGAGCCGGGATGGCTAGGGAAGGGGCAGTTCCTTTGCGGGGTCCTTTTACCTCCCCAACGAGCCGGGGCTACGTGGGAAGTGGAAACTGGGACAGGATCCTGGCGGGGGCCAGCCTGGTGCGTGTTGCCCTCCCAAGCCGAGTGAGAACATGACTCAGCCCCAAGTGCTGGCAAACCACGTGGGGCAAGGCTGGGTTCCCCACTTGGGCGCGCAGCTGCGACACCCACTGCCAGCCCGGCTCTGGCAGGACTGCGGGCAAGAGCAGGCTGAGGGGGGGCCAGCCCCAGCTTTGGGTCCAACTTCCAAAAGCTGCCTCCCAGGAGAAGGCCATGCGGCCTGAATTTTACCACCCCCCAGGCCAGCTGGGATCAGCTGCTCTGCGCTCCTGTCTCCTCCAGACCGTTCCGATCCCTCTCGGCACCCCCAAAGGTTTAGTTACACAACGGCATTTCCGCCCTCAGTTTCACACCCTCGAGGCATTGGCCTTTGGTCTCTCAACAACACTGAAGGGCGGGGCCCACGTCGGGGAGGCCCCCTTCGGCACCTCACCAAATCAGGCCCCCTGCGTCTCCAGCCGGGCAGCCAAGGTGAGGGGCTGAATCATGGAAGTCAGGCTGCCCACCCCGCCTAGCCAGGGGTCGGATCCTGCCTGGATCTGAGCCAACCCCGGGGCAGTTGAGCAAGTTGGAAAATAGGGTCCGGGGAGGGGGGGCACTGAAAATGTCAACTTTTTTATTGAAAAAAAACCCAAACTCCTGGGATTTCAAACAGCTGGGCATTTGCAGTCAAAACCTCAAACCGATTTGGCTGAAAAGGTGAAGGCTTGGGAGCTGCGGGGGAAAGGGAGGGTGTTGGCAGACGAGAAATTAAAAGTTTTCAAGGAAATCAGGCCCTTTCCTCTAAAAAAACCCTTCTGTTTAGTCCAAAGGTGCCAGTTACCCAAGGAAACAACAATGCTGATGGGCTATTTTCAGCCCACTCTAGCAGGAGGAGTTTGGCCGCTGGGTCGGTCTGGGTGCCCAGTCAGAGATGGGGCACGCCACGGTTCTTACATGTAGAGGTGTGATTCCGGCACCATTCCACTGAAACCAGTGGGGTAAAATATGAGTTGGGTCAGGACTGTGAGCTTCAGGGTGTGTGCGTGTGTGGGGTGTGCATGTGTGCACACGTGTGTGCCTGTGTGCATGCATGTATGTGTGTGCGTGGGTGTGTACGTGGGTGTGCGTGTGCACATGTGTGCATGGGGTGTATTCATGTGTGTGTGCATGTGTGTGTGTATGTGTGTGCACGTGTGCGTGCGTGCGGGTGTGCATGTGTGTGTGCAAGTACATGTGAGCATGCATGTGTGTGCATGCATGTGGATGTATGCATGTCTGTGCAGCGTGTGTGTGTGTGTGTGTGTGTGCAGCGTGCATGTGTGTGTGTGCATGTGTGTGTGTGTGTGTAGGGTGTGTATGCGCCCATGTGTGCGCGTGGGTGTGTGTGTACATGTGTGCATGTGTGTGCCTGTGTGCGTGCATGTGTGTGCATATGCATGTATGCGTGTGTTTATATGCACATGGGTGTGAGTGGGTGTGCATGTGTGTGGATGTATGCATGTGTGTGTGCATGTGTGGGCGCGCGTGTGCATGCACATTGCATGTGCATGTGTGTGAGTGCATACATGTGTGTGTGTGCTCCTGCATGCATGTGCATGTGCATGTGCGTGTGTGCATGTGTGTGCATGGGCGTGTGTGCATGCGCACACACGTGCCCTCTTTTGGGCTGACTTGTATTTTGTATTCTAGGGAGAAGCGGGGCCCGTCTCGGAGAAGTCCATCCAAGGTAAATCTCTTTTCCCCTTTGCTCACCCTTAGCAGTCTCAGCAAGCCCCGGCCCCATTGGAAGAGCTCGGTTCACACAGCGAGGGACAGATTTTCCCACCAGGCCCCACAAAGGACGTGTCTACACTGCAGTTAAACCCCCGTGGCTGGCGCCTGTCACCTGACTCCACCCACAGGGCTCAGAGCCGTTTCTCCGTGGCGTAGGCCTTTGGGCTCCAGCTGGACTCGGGGTTCTGGGACCTTCCCCTTCGCTGGGTCTCAGAACCTGGGCTCAGCCTAAGCCCAGATGTCTACATGGCTACATGGGGCCGCGAATCCAAATCACTTGGCCCGGCTTCTGAGCCTTGCCGCTGTGCAGATGCACCCAAAGGCGTCGAAGTCTAGGCCACCTATCCAGTGGTACCTGGGGTGCTGGAAAATCCATGTCAATGAATAAATGGGAGTTGAATCCCTGTAAATCGGAGTCGCCCCATTGGGTTCACACCAGCTGAGGGTTTGGGCCAGGAGCATGAACCGGCCTAACGCAGCCACAATCTCGCAGGGCCGACTGTGAGCCCCTTTCCCAGCTTCTACTCATGGTGTCAGAGCCCCCGTCGACTCCGGTGGAGCAATGCCCGTTTACACAAGCCAGGGACCTAGCTCTGAATTCATGCGCTGACTGTACCCAGAAGTGCATTTCCCCGAAACCCGGTGTGACTCGGACAGGGGATGGGACTAATGTCTGACAACAAAAGCCCCCTTTTCTCCTCCCTCCCCCACCATTTCCTCTGGTTAATGGTGTCACATCAGCCTTTCCACTCTAGGGACAGCGATGTGTGCGAGCACGGAGAATTGCAATGGGTTATTTGTAATGGGTTGGTTAGTGAGAGTTTATTCATAGCCTCGGGGACTCTCAGACTGGGGTCTGTGGGCCTGTCGGTGGTTTATAAATACATATTCTTGGTGGTAGCGGTGGGATAGGGAAACTTCTCCTGCAGAGTGACTCTCGGGCGTAATGGAGCCAAGAGAGCCTTGAGCTACAGTTCTCCAGCCCTGGAAATTGTTCCAGGGGCTCTGGTTCCAACAGAAGTTAATCCAGGGAAGTTCTATGGCTTTAGCTAATCCAACCGGTCCCTTCTGGCCTGGTCCCTTAGGACTCTAGAGCGAGTATCCAGGGTAACATTCTGCTCCAGGAGCATTTTGTAACAGTGTTACTGGCTGCTAGTATTTGCAGGCTGTAGTGCCTAATGGATAGAGCATGCGATGGAGACCTGGTTTCTATTCCCCACTATGCCACTGGGTGACCTGCTTTGTGCCTCAGTTTCTCCTTCCACGCGATGAGAACGATGAAACTGGCCTCCTGAGAGAGGTTGAGGGCATTACCTTAGCACCGTCTCTTCCATGCGTTTCTGGGTTGGTTATATTGCCCAAGAGCAGGGCGACAAGGCGGCGAGGGTGAATGAGCACCACCGCCCTCTGCTGGGCAGTACCAGAACTGCTCGTCTACCTTTCATAGTCCCAGTACTGCTAACAGAGATTCTCCTTCAGCTTTTGGAGAGGCTTTGGGAGCAGGAATTATGGGTTCTGCCCTGGCTGCGGTGCAGACAGCTTTAGTCATGGCCCAGCAGGACTGCATGGGCCTAGATGCTGTACGTTATTTATTAGGTGTATTACGCTGGCATCAAGGAGCCCCAGCCAGGCCCCAGGGTCCCGTTGCGCTAGGCGCTGTACAATTTAAACACGGAACAAAAAGATGGTTCCTGCCCCATTGAAGTTACTGTTTTTAGTAGCCCCGACCTTGGCGCGAATTGGCCTAGCTCCACGGAAGCTCCACCGCCACTGAGGGCGTCAATATTGTACCGGTTTGGCCGAGCTCCACAAGGGAAACACACGGGCCTCATGGCAGGCCTGGGCCCTTCTGCTGCAAAAACGCAGCCGGCGCAGAGAAAAATCTCCTTTTCGCCCCCCAGCAGGATGGGGTCTCTGACACACGGCGAAGCAGTTCCCACCCCATCCAGCAGAGGACAGTGGGGTGGGGCGAGGTGCTAGACGGTTCACTGCACTCGCAGGCACCACAGCACATTTGCCAAGAGCATCTCCTCCCTCCCTCTCCTCCCCCCCCGCCCCGCAACGGCTTTCCGGGGGGGGAGACTTTTCTGAGCTGGGTGCAGCGAAGCAGAGCAGAGCGGGGTGGAAACCAGACCGAAAGGAAACAGAGAAATGAAATAGCCGTCCCGGGGAAAGGGCAGGCTAGACCCAGCGGGGGAGAGTGGAAGGAAGTGGTGACGGGGGAAGGGGAGGGTGGGGACAGCGAGGGGCAAATGGAACAGGGGCGTAACAGAGTGGGGAGGACACAGGGGATGAGGGTGGAATGGCACAAAGTTGGGAGGGAAGATGAATAGGGCAGTATCAGCCGCTGACCCCGCTCCCGCTCCACCTGGCTCCATTCGCAAAGCGCTGACCGAGAGCCGGCTCCCGATTTCGAAGCCGCTCTGGGCTGCTGGGAGCCAGGCCCCCCGCTCGGCCGGCGCTGGGCTGGGGGCAGAGGGCTGAGCACAGGGCGGATCTCACAGCGGGGCCTTTGTTTGTTTGTTTCCTTTGCAGACCGGAAACATAACGCCGAGAAGCCAGCGGCTCATGTCATAGGTAGGTCGGAGCCCTCGTGAACCCCGACATCGCCTTCTGCCTCAGGGGTTACAGCCAAGGACTCCTGGGCCCTCGTCCCAGCTCTAGGAGGGTAGCGGAGTCCAGCTGTGGGGACCGTGGGGGGCAGGATTCTGGGGTTCTCTTCCCAGCACTGGTCGTAGGGTGACCCTATTCCCCCGTTCTGCATTCGGGACACCTGCTAAGTGTATCTGTATCCAGGCAAATTCAATGGCATTTGCATGGTCCGATTCTGGACCGAACCCCCTGAAAAAGAACCGCAGCCGAGACGGATTCTTTTTAGCCTCCTTCCCCTCTCTGAGGCTTTGGGGTTCGCCCCAGGAGGGATAACGCCAGGGCCGTGCCTACGGGGGGTGTGGGGCCGGGACGATCCTCCCACCTCCTCCGTGCCCCCATTCCACCCCGTCCTCCAAGCCCGCTCCCGAGAGAGGCTCCGGCCGGGTCCCTCCACGTTCCACTGCCAACATGAGCGGGGAAGGGGTGGCTGACCACCCTGCCTGCCTGCCTGCCAGGGCCCCCAGGATGGATCGGCCTCTCCCGGTGCCTGGCATCGCATCTGTCTGAGACATGGGGTGCAGGGAGCACACAGGGTCATGTGCCCGTCCCCCCCCAGATTCCTGCCAGGGCTCACACCAGAAGGCGGCCAGCAGCAGGGGAGGGGCGGGAGCTGCTCCCAGCTGTGGGGGAGGAGCAGAGGGGGAAGGCAGGACCTGGCCCATGTCTTTGCAGAGCTCGGCTCTTCCCCCCCTCACACACACCCCCTCGCTGTTTGCCTCTTCCTTCCTGCACTGTGTCAGCAAGCAGCTAAGAGCTCCAGGCTGCTGCTGGCCGGCATCATCACCCAGCCCCCATCCTGTCATCCCCCCCAGCTGCAGCGTGGGCAGGAAAGGGTTAAGCCCTGAGGCTGCGGTGGGCACCAGGGAACCTGGCTGCAGGCCCAGACTGAGCAGGGTGCTAGGTCAGGGGGCAGCCCTGCACTCCCGGGGGGGGGGCGTGGGGAGGGGAGAGCTGGTGAAGAGGGTGCGAGGCCCCAGCGCCCCAGGTGGTAGGGGGGTGGGACTCCCCAGGGTGCTGGCCCAGCCAGAGGCAGTGGGGGAAGGAAGGAGCCGGGCGGGCAGGCTGGGGGGGAGCTGAGTGAGCCCACCAGGGGCTGGTTCTCCGCACAGCGCTGGGAGTGGGATCCCCCATTGCGGGGAAGGTGGAGCAGTGGGCTGTGAGGGGCACCGTGGGGGAGGACGGTGAGGGGGGAGCACGTCCAGGCCCGATGGGCAGGCAGCGGAGGCGACATGACACCGGTCGCCACCTGGCGCCTGGCCTCGGTCACCCGCCAGGGCTGGCCAGAAACCGGGCGGAGCCTGGGCGGCCGATATGCTAATGCCCTCGCAAACCACCAGCCTGGCCCCGCCCCCAAAACCTAGGCGTTCTGGGGGCGGAGTGTTGCTGCCAGAGCCGGGGAGCCCGGGGCTGTGTGCCCACCCGCCCCCTCGGAGGCAGCTTAGCTCCCATGGGGGGTGGGGCCCAGCAGAAGGGGGCCGGGATGGGGGCTTGATTCCCCCAGCCCTACCTTCACCGACTGCCCATGGGGCAGGATGGGGGCTGGACCCTGCTGGCCTGGAGCCGGCACTCAGCAGGGGGAACAACCAGCCCTATGCACTGCCTCTCCCCCCGGCCCCATCAGCCTCTTCCCCCCACCCGCATCATCAGCCGCAGGACCTACCAGCGCTGATGGGGGGAGACAGAAAACACAGGACACTTTGCCCTTTTTAAAGAAAAAGTCAGGACACCGGCAGGAGGGCTTAAGTACGGGGTTATCCCTTTAAAAACGGGATGTCTGGTCACCCCATCTGGGAGAGCAGTGGTGCCCAGTGGTTAGAGCAGAGGTGTGGGGTAAGAACCGCTGGGTTCTATCCCCAGCTCTGGAAGAGCAGTGGGGCCCAGTGGTTAGAGCTGGAGGGGGCGTTCAGGACTCTTGGGTTCTATCCCCCGTTCTGGAAGGGCAGTGGGGCCTAGTGGTTAGAGTGGGGGGGGGTTGGGGTCAGGACTCTTGTGTTCTATCCCCAGCGCTGGAAGGGCAGTGGGGCCCAGTGGTTAATGCTGTGGGGGTGGGGTGGGGTCAGGACTCCTGGGTTCTATCCCCAGCTCTGCCTCCTTCGGGGCTGAGGCCTGACGTGTGTGGCCATGGTCTTCTCCAGGTGCGGCCTTCACCACCACTAGGAACGGCTCTCTGCAGTGGGAGCCTAGCAAGGACCTGGCTTTCCTGCGCGACGTGGAGTACCAGGACGGCGCCCTCGTCTGCATCAAGCCCGGCTACTATTACATCTACTCCAAGCTGCAGCTGCGGGTGCAGAGCTGCTCCCAGCAGGGCCAGAACTCCTTCCTCATCCACAGCATCTACAAGAAGACCCCCAGGTACCCCGAGGAGATGAAGCTGGTGGAGAACCTCATCTCTTACTGCGACCGGAAGGACGCCGGGTTCTGGCAGGACGGCAGCTTCCTGGGCGGCCTTTTCCACCTGGAGGAGAAGGATCGGGTGTATGTCAACGCCTCGCAGAGACAGGTGGTGCAGGTCAAAGACGGGACGAGGTCTTATTTCGGCATCTTCATGATCTGAGCTCCGGCCCGGAGCCACGCCCAGTGGCTTTTGGATTGAGGGCTTTCACCTGCCACTGACGTCGGTTTCCTACACGGACCGTGACTCTGACCCGGTACGACCACGCCTGGCCCGTCTCCAGCCTGGATCTAGCTCCTCGGTGAACGAAGGTCACCGTCAGGGGTGGGACGTAGAGCTTGGAAGGAGGGAGGAGGGCCTTTCAGGCGAGGGGGTGTCCTCCTCGCTCTGCGACTGACTCGCTGTGTGACCTCAGGGACGATCTCTTCTCTCTGGGTGACCTGCTTTCCCCATCTGGGCATGAAATTAACCAGCTCGCAAGGAGGCCCCGACGCGAACGCTGCCTGGAGTGCTCCGGACAGAAGATGTGCTGGTGGGCAGTAGGGTCTGGGGGGGCTGAACTGCACGTCCGGACGCCTGGGTTCACTCCCCAGCTCTGCCGCCCTCCGGCTGTGAACACCCTGAGCACGGCCACTCTGTCTCCCCTTCCCTCCTGTTATCGGTCCCTCCCCCTTAGTCAGACCAAGGGGATTTCCAAATCGCCTTGAAAGCCAAGATGAGCTTTAAAGGTAGAGAGGCAAAGTAACTGACCGGCACCAGGGCCTTGCGTGTCACCTGCAGGTCGCCAACGCTCAGCCACAGCCCGCCAGCGAGACTCTGCAGAGCCAGACTTTCCGTCAGCTGGCTGGGCATAGGTGGGAGGGAAATGCGCTGAACTGGCTGGCAGCCCCGCTTAGCAACTGATCCCGCTTGACGGGGTCACATCCTGCTCATGGGGATCCTGATCCTGATTGCTCCCTTTGAGGGTCTGGCCCAGGGAGAGCTGCCAAGAGCCACCGCCTCAGCTGGAGCCCATCCCTGCTGAGGATCGGGCCCGCGCTATGTAGCCCTGCGTCTCCACCCTTGGCGAGGACGGGCCCGGTTCTCCTCTCACCCACGGTGGTGCAAATCCGGGGGGACATCACCGACGGACGGACGGGGGGAGAAGTCTGTGTAATGGGACCCAGATCTCCAGCTGGGAGAAGTTCACGTCGATCCATCGGGGTCCGTGATGCTGATCTCCACCCCTGGCGATCGGGCCCCGCATGCATCCCCCAATCCCTGCGCTGCTCTGTGTGCTGTGAATGTATGTAAGTGTGTGCACCTATTTATTTTACAATGACTATTCCCTGATATTCAGGGAGCCGCTGTTTCGAATGGTTATTTATCCATTACCCCAGGGCCACTGGGCATGTGCGGGGGCCGGAGGAGGCAGAATTTGGGGTTTGTTTTTTTTATGTTTCGATTAATAATATTGATTTAAATTGCCACCATTGGGCACCGTTATGGGTAGCTTCTGCCCCTCCTATTCTGACCAGTCTTAATTTTCTTGGCTGGGGGAGGCATTCCGGGGGGGCGGGAGGGGGCAGATAATTATTTAATGAAGGCAGAGGTGGAGAAGCCAGCCCTTCAGGCTTTGTAACCTGTTCAAACACCAATTGTTAAACATGGTGTGTCAAAGTGTACAAAGTAAATGGCCATAAATCCAATCCCAATGCGTCCTCCAGCAGCGTTTTTTCTTACTTTGCCTATCTGTAAATTTCTGTTACTACCCCATGGAAATACGGGTGCATGTCAGTTTGTGGGCGTGTAGGGTGAAATTGACATTGACTGACACCAATAGAAATCTAACCCTTTAAGCCTAGTCCACGGGAGGCTAGGACAGTGGTTCTCAAATGTTGTGGCCCGTGGCCCACCCCACTCAACGCAGACCTTTCCGCGGGCCACCAGCCAACCACCCATGCTGACAAAAGGGGTGCAGGAGGGACTGGAGGTGCAAGGTCTGGGTGGGAGCCAGGGTGCAGCAGCAGGATGAGGGTGGGGATCTGGCCAGGAGGTCGGGTGCAGGAGCAGGCTGGGGGAGCGGGGTCTTGGCGGGAGGGGTGTGTGTGACGAGGAGGGGGGCACTTACCTGGCTCTCAGCAAGCCCCCCACTGCTCCCAGGCACTGCCCTCTGCTGCTCCCATTGGCTGCAATTCCAGCCAATGGGAGCAGCGGGGAAACCCTCCAGGCAAGCGGTTCCCTGCACTGCCATTCCTCCAGCCGCCAGGGAAATGGGCAGCTCCCCCTGGGAGCTGGATCTGGCCCATGGGACTTGGGGCTTTCCTTGCGGGGTGGGGGGAGGTCTGGAGCACCAGTGTAGGCTCCCTGCTGGGAGAAGGGGAGCCCCAGACCCATGATCATATAGTGCAGCCCCATTCCCTTCCTGGGCTCTGAGCGCTCGGGGGCAGCACTGACAGATGTGGGGGAGATGGAGGGAGGGCTGAGAGATGAGTGGTGGGATTCTGGGCTAATAGGCTGCAATGCCTGGGTCTGGGGGGAAGCACGGTCTTAATACGCTCCAGGGCTGAGAGCGGGGGCCGGTGGGTTGCAGAGAGAGCGAATGTTGGATACAAACTTGGTGTCCGCGTCCGCATCTGCAAAAATGAGCCATGGGCATAAAGCAGACACCCGCAAATGTGCCAGGATCCTCCCCCTCCCTCCCGGCGCTGAA
This sequence comes from Rafetus swinhoei, assembly GCA_019425775.1. NCBI lineage: Eukaryota > Metazoa > Chordata > Testudines > Trionychidae > Rafetus > Rafetus swinhoei. The sequence continues at coordinate 8,871,429 of JAFJHL010000256.1, read as the reverse complement.
AGGCTGTGAACAGCTGATGCACCGTGTTCCAGTCGTGGGCAGGAGGGGGTACAGAGTGCGCATCGGGCACCGAAAGTGCTGGGCGGGAGGGAGAGGAGCAGGAAGTGGGGGGCTCCGGTGCCCCGGTGTGGGAGAGGCGCGTGGGGGAGAGGGCAGGTGTCCCACCACTGGGCTAGAGTGTCCGATCCAACTCTCCAGCCTTCCCAGCTGGAGTAAATCAATGTTGCTCCATTGACTGCGCCCATTTCCACTATGAGCTGGAGTCAGATCGGACACTGGGTCCCTGGGGCTAACCTGCCCTTTCACTGAGCCCAGTTTGAGGTGACATCTCCGCGTGAATCTGGGGCGACCCCCAAAGGCGACGGTTACTGACCCACACCAGCAAAACCGACTTGCCCCTGGGGATTCGTGGGAGAACAGAATTTGCCCTGTGGCACAGACGGTTCTTTATCCCGGCTCTGCAAAGCGGCCCCCTCTGGGGTGGGGCCCATGGCCAGCACCCAGCAATGCTCCAGGGCAGGAAAGTCCAAGTGAGGGGGGCGCTTTGAACGAGGCTGAGTGGAAATACCTGGGGTGGCTTTTGGCCAGGGAGCGGAGAATCGGCGCCCCCACACACCGCACCGTAGGAAGTTTTACTGAGCACAAGTGGTCAGGGGCTGGGATTTACACCTCCTCCAAAACGCCGCTTCTCTTGCCACCACGCCGGGGCCCTGGGTTCTGTGCTGAGTCAGTGGAAACCACCCACCTCAGGTCTCTGCGGTGGGCTCCATCCGAGCACGCATAAGACAGAAGCCTGCTTAGTTAACGAGAACCTCATCTCTCTGGGGACCACTCTAAAGCGTCTCAGCCAGGACCAGGCCTCTGGGAAAATGAAAGAATTGGGTTTGTTTAGTTTAGAAAAGAGAAGATTGAGGGGGGACATGAGAGCAGTTTTCAGGTATCTAAAAGGGTGTCATAAGGAGGAGGGAGAAAACTTGTTCATCTTGGCCTCTGAGGATAGAACAAGAAGCAATGGGCTTAAACTGCAGCAAGGAGGTTTAGGTTGGACATTAGGAAAAAGTTCCTAACTGTCAGGGTAGTCAGACACTGGAATAAATTGCCCAGGGAGGTTGTGGAATCTCCATCTCTGGAGATATTTAAGAGCAGGTTAGATAAATGTCTATCAGGGATGGTCTAGACAGTACTTGGTTCTGCCATGAGGGCAGGGGACTGGACTTGATGACCTCTCGAGGTCCCTTCCAGTCCTAGTATTCTATGATTCTATGATTCAAACAGCTGGGCTGGTGCAGAGCGAAAAAACTTAACAATCAGTCCTGCAGCACCTTAGAGAGTAACAAAAAATGTGGCTGGTGTCATGAGCTTTCGTGGGCACAGCCCACTTCTTCAGATGACTGGAGTTAAGGAGTCCAGGTTCCAAATAAATAGCAGGGAAAGAGAGGGGTTGGAGTAGGGGGGAGAGAAAGAAAGAAAAAGAAGGGAAAAAAGGAGGAAAAAATTATCAATTAGAGCAGTGTTTCTCAACCAGTGGTACGAGTACCCTTAGGGGTACTCAAGAGAAGTCTGGGGTACCTCAACACAACTGACATTTGGAGAAAACTGCATTTGTGTTGTAAGTTTCACAGCGCTTTATTATTTTTGTACTTTTGACACCCAAAAATGCCATCGCCCACCCAGCTACGATTAAGTTGTTTAAACAAATGCGTTACAATGGTAGAAAAAAATGGTGCGTGTCTGAAAACTGTAGGTACTGGGGGGTACTTATCATTTTTTTAAAGGGGTACTTTATAAAACAAAGGTTGAGAAACACTGAATTAGAGCATCCATGCTAAATGAAGCTGATAAAGCGGGAGCAAAGCTCTTAAGTATCCGGTGCTTGGCTTTGTATGTCAGTAGGATGTGGAAGGTAGCGGGCCATCCACCCAAGGTCATTGTTTAGACCAGTGGTTCCCAAACTTTTCAGCATCACACCCCCCTTTTTGATTTTTGAGAAACCCTCACCCTCCCCCAAAAAACAGCAGCAAAACTTGTTGAGAAAAAAAAAAAAAATTGCCCTGCCCTTTTAAGAACAGAGCAGGCACTGCCCTTTTAAAGTGGTCATTTTGAAATCTGCCCCAGCCAGCCCGAGCTGCATGTGTTCCGGCGGCCAAGCAGACAGACAGACTGGGCTCTTTCTTGAGGGGGGGAATTGATGAGGGGGGCTGGATGGGGACCCCCGCAATAAGACAGCAACTTTGAGGTCCATTAATGAGTGCTGGGGCAAGTTAAAATGTCCCCCAACAGGTTTCTTTCATCTGAAGACATCGGTTGTGCCCATGAAAGCTCATGATCCCAGCCACGTGTTTTGTCCGTCTCAGGTGCTGCAAGACTATTCCTTGTTTTTTACGTTTTTCCAGTTACAGACTCACCTGGCTCCCCCTCTGGTGTCTGTGTGTTGCCTTTTCGGATAGCTGATTTGCATCCATCAATCCTTTTTCCCAGAGACTGTCTCATCTGGCCAATATCCATGGCAGTGGGACATCACTGGCATCCGATGGATCACACTGGTGGCCGGGCAGTTGTATGAGCCTCTGATGTGGTGGTTTATGGGGCTGGGTCTTGTGTTAATGTCGCTGGTGTAGCTGTGTGGGCAGAGCTGGCAGGGGATTGATTGCGGGGCGGGGGTGTTTCCTGGGTGAGTTTGATGGGAGTGTGCTGCATGGTTGCTGGACTGAATTTGTCTGAGGTTGGGGGGCTGTCTGTAGGCGAGGATTGGCCTGTACCCCAAGGCCTGTGAGAGTGAGGGGTCCTTTTCCAGGATAGCTTGTGGGTGGCTGCTAATGCACGGGAGGGGCTTAAGGGGGGGGCGTCCTGTTGTTTTCTTTGTCGGGCCTGTGTTGAAGAAGCTGATGTCTGGGTAGCAGCGAGATGCTCACTGTCTGAACCACTGCAGACTCAGGGCAAAGGGATGCAACCTTACGTCTAAGGGAAAGACAGTGAGTCGGGCTGCATGGGTTTTTCTCTGAGGTTAAAACGTGATCATGGGGGGCCGGGGCAGGACTCCTGGCTTCTAGCCCCAGCTCTGGAAGAGGAGTGGGGACTAGTGGTTAGAGGAAGGGGGCTAGATTCCCGGGCTAGACAGAATAAATCCCTGGATGTCAGGACTCCTGGGTTCTCTGTCTGGCTCCGGGTGGAACAGAGCAAGGAGGGAATTGGGAACGCTCCTTCAGCAGGGAAGCAGCGCGGCCTAGTGGGTAGAATGCAGCCGCAGGCGACCTGGATTCTGTTCCTCACTGTGCCACTGGGCGGATGTGAGCACGTCGTGGCGCTGCTTGTGCCTCGGTTTCCCCACTGGTACAATGACACAGGGCATAGTGCTCGGAGAGCCACTTGTGAGGCTGAGGGCTGAGCTGCCCACTGAGCTGAGGGCTGAGTGGGGGCAGCGGGGGCGCCGTTCTCTCTCACACACGAGCGGAAGGATTTCCTGACTGCTGCAAGCCGGGGCCAGCTACAGCTCGGCTGGGGAGGGCAAGGTCTGCACCAGCGCCTGCAGCCAGAGCTTGGGGCTGTAGAAACGGGTCCCAGCGTGGGGAGAGCCCAGCCCAGGGGAGAATGGCACAAAGCCACGTCCTGGCGCCCCACACAAGAGCCCATTGCAGTCTGCTGGCCAACTGCCCTGGGGGACCAGGGTGGCCCGTCCTTAAAGGGCCAGGAGGCAAGAGCCTGATCGCTCACCCCCTGGAGGCTGAGCCGCTGGGGAGCTGACGAGGAGCCCACACGGGATGGAAGGGCTTGACGGTGGTTTGACGTTTTGTTTTCCTGAACACTGGGAGTGCCCCTGCTGGGGGAAGAGGGGCCGAGCCACGTGAATCTTTGGCAGAGACAAAAGACATGGGGAGGGGAAACTGAGGCAGGGAGGCACTGCAGCACTGCGCTCGGCCAACAGAGGGTGCTACCGTGTAGTGATGCCCTGTGTCAGCACTAGGCAAGAAGTCTGGGCAAGGGGTGGCAGGGCTAATGAGTCAGGACATGCTGATTCCGATCCTGGGTCTCGCGGTTACAGCGGGTACTCTAGGAGCCAAGACTCCTAGGTTCTGTGCCAAGCTCTGGAAGGGCAGCGGGGGCTAGTGGCTAGAGCCAGGGTTCTACTCCTGGCCACTAACTCACTGTGTGAACAGGGTGAGGTTACTTCCCCTTGACTGCAGCGCCGTTTCCCCCCATGTAGCCCAAAGATCCTAATACGGGAGGTGAAATATCCTAGAGATGTGCAAAGGAGCACAGCAAAACCGCAGCCCTCTGAGGACTTTGCCTCTGTGATAGCCTGCGGCTTGCTTTCAGCGCACTGGAGAATCTCCCTTTGCGGGCAGGCGTATGGAAACTATGACACATAGCTGTGTGCAGTTTTATTTACCTCCCAGAAGAGGGCGGTGGACTCAGACATGCTCCCTCTCTCTCTCATACACACACACACACAGACTCTCACCCCTGCCCCCCCAGGAGATCAGATCTGAGCGCTGCCTGGTCAACGCCAACACATTTTTTATTGAAAAATAAAGACAAGAAAGGAAATGATGAAGAGGACTTTAATTTCCAGCTGAAATTTTTCACTCTGCAAATGTTTGTGGGCTTTAGGAGGTTTTGGGGTTTTTTTTTTTTTTTTTTGGGTTGGTTGGTTTTGTTGCAGCCAAAACACTGGAGCAAACCTGACCCAAATTCACCAAATGGGTCGGCGTCTCTCATTTGCATTTTTCACCCACAAATGTATCAACTGGAACACTTCGCTCAGCGGTCGGGCTGAGGCTGGTCCCCCGCAAGCCTCGTGAACCGGATCAGCGCATCACAGACGCAGAGAGTTGGAAAAGACTTCCGGGTGTCTCACGGTGAGGCCGTGTGCTCCGCCGGCGGGCGCGTCCCAGTGCCGGCGTCCCATTCCCAGCTGTGCCAGTGCCCTTGGGCAAACCTCCATGCCTGAGTTTCCCCAGCTGACAACCAGGTGCATGATGGTATTCTCTACTTCTACCACAGTTTAATCACTGAGCTTAAGGCCAGAAGAGATTCTCCAATCACTGAATCCCAGACGGGTCCAAGAATTTCACCTCCTGGCCCTGTTTTGAGCCCGATATCTTGCATTTGACTCAAGGCGGAGTAGCCAAGCTTTGGCTCCGGCCTCTGGGAGGGGCTCACTGCTCAAACTCCTGGATCCGCCAAAACCCTGCCTTCATTCCACCCCTTTCCCCAAGGCCCCGTCACCTCCCTGCTCCCCCTCCTCCCCTTAGCGTGCCTGCTCCTCCCCTCTTCCCCCCAGAGCCCCCTGCATGCTGGAATGGCTGCCATAGGAAGAGAGATTAAAAAGCCTGGGACTTTTCAGGGTAGAAAAGAGGCGACTAAGGGGGGATAGGATAGAGGGCTATAAAATCACAGGTGTGGAGAAAGTAAAGAGGAAAAGTGATTTACTTATTCCCACAATATAAATGCTAGGGGTCACCCAATGAAATGAATTGGGTTTAAAACAAACAAAAGGAACTTTTTCTTCATGCAACGCAGTCAACCTGTGGAACTCCTTGCCAGAGGATGTGGTGAAGATCAAGACTTTAACAGACTTCCAAAAAGAGCAAGATACATTCATGGAGGTTGGGCCCGTTGATACTTATTAGCCAGGATGGGCAGGGATGGTGTCCCTACCTCTGTTTGTCAGAGGCTGGAAATAGGTGATGGGAGAGATCATCACTCCCTCTGGGGCACCTGGCATCGGCTGCTGTCGGCAGACAGGGTACTGGGCTGGATGGACCTTTGGTCTGACCCAGTCTGGCCGTTCTTATGAATCAGCTGATGGTGGCAAGCAGGAGGCAAGGGGTGGGCGTGGGGGGGCGGGAGGAGCTGATTGGCAGGGCTGCTGGCAGGTGGGAGGGCAGGGGGGTTGATGCGGGGCTACCGATTTATTACGGTGGCTTTCTTGAGCTCAGTTTGGCCACCGCTGGGCTAAAGCATCTCTCAAGGACGCCTCCTGGTCGTGCTTCCTCTGGGGCTCTTGTTCTAAAGGGTACTGGGACCAGTAACGGTCCCTAGGTAGAGATGACTCCTCCGACCTCGATTCTCCAGGAGGCCAGGTTCGATGCCCCTGCTTCCGGCTCTGCGAGGCGCAGGTTTGCCGTTGTCTGCAGCCTGGAAGGGGAAGCCCCCGTCGGCAGAGGATTCAGCAAACGGAGGCACCGCCGGCCTGGAACCAAGTCAACCCAAGGAGTGTGGGGGTGGAGGAGGTGGCCCTCCCCTTCCCCACCGCGCGCTGACTCTCAGTGCCCCGGCAGCAGCGGGTGCTGCCCTGGGAAATGAAACTGCCTTGAAAGTCGAGGCGGCCCGGCTGTGGGTGTGATAAGCATCGGTGCAGCGCGCGAAGCAGGGCTGGGTTACGCAGCGCTGCGAACCCACAAGGCCGGGGGGGGGCCGACGGGCGGGATATTTATAACAATGAAAAGGCAGAATTTAGCGCCCGCAAGTGGGAAGAGAGAAAGAATCAGAGCAAGCTGGGCTCTTGCTGGGGTCGAGGGCGAGTTTCACGCCCACCTGGCGGATGGTCTCGGATCACGGTTCTGGGCGCTCTCCCCAGCCTGGGGCAGGAAGGGGAGCATGGCCTAGTGGTTAGAGATGGGCGGGGCCGGGAGTCCGGATGCCTGGGTTCTATTCGTGGCTCTGAGGAAAGAGTGGGCTTTGGGGTTGGAAGAGGGAAGAGTGATGATGAGTGTTAACTACTCCGGGGGTTTGTTCCAGCTCTGAGAGAGAACGGGGTGTAGTGGTTAGAGCAGGGGGGGGACACTGGAGGCAGGGCAGCTGGATTCTTAATCCACTGTGTGACCTTGGGCTTCTTGGTTCTGTGCCTCGGTTTCCCCATCTGTGACCTGGAGAGGAGAGCTGGTCTGGCCGGTTTTTCTGCTGCCAGTGAAAGGATGGAAGGTGCTAGGGGGTTCCCTGATCTGGCTGGCTGGGAGCAGGCCAGGCCCTCCCAGCGACTCCTGGGAGTGGCTGGGGAGGGCTCGCCACCCGGTCAGGGAAGAAGTGAGAAGGGGGAGGTTGGAGCTCCCGAGAGGGGACAGTAGCGGGGGTCTGGCAAGGGTGCTGTCCTGAGTCGCAAGCCCAGCCTTAGAAAAGGTGGTGCCGGGGCAGCCCTAGACCAAATGGCGCCCTAGGCAAGGAGCATTTTTGGTGCCTCCCCCCGCCACATTTATTAAACTTTTGAATGTCTGATTGCCTGGGCAGCCCCTTTCACGCCCTTGATGTACCAGCCACAGGCTGGATTTATCCTGGCCACATGTCTGCACGCGAGACTCTATAAACAGCAAAACCTGCCCCCAAAGATGGGCCACCACGTTACAATAAGTAGAGACAGGGGCCGTAGGCACTGACTTGCCCTCTGGCTGGGGGGGGGGTACTCGAACACCCCCCCTCCCGTCTGCCCCTGGCCTCACCTCCATTCTACCTCTCCCCCAAATTTCCGCCCCGCCTCTTCCACGCCTCCTCCCCTAAGTGCACCCCATCCTCTCTCCTGGAGCTTCCTGAATGCCACCAATCAGCTGTTCATAGCATTCCAGAAGCACTCGGGGGGGGGGGATCAGTGGAGCCACCAGAGGGCAAGAGACGTGGGTCGGAAGGTGGGGAAGGGAGAAGAACTTGGCTGCCAGTGGGTGCTCAGCAAGCATTCATTTTGCCCCACGGGTGCTCCAGGGCACCGCATCAGTGCCTTTGCCAGGGATTTCAACACACACTCAGCTGTGGACTCACCGACTTCCACAAAGCCAGGGCATTTGCTAACAAAAGCAGCCACCCAGCTTGAGTTCCAGCTTTGTCTCCACCCAGACACCACACAGCAACTGCTAGTGGCTGGACCAGGGACTGCAGGCAACTGCATCAGGAAGCAATTCAGCCTGTTCAGCTGCACCTCACATCTCGCTGCAACCTCGGCTCCCTGTGGCTGCTCCGACCTACTTTAGACACCGGAGGGTTTCACAGCAGAACCATGGGCTGTGGATAATTCTGCGAATCCCTTATCTTGGCCGCGCCCACAGTGGTGATGGGCCCCGCTCCGCTCACCTCTTCACGGCTGCTTGTGAAGCTCTCGGCCTGCTGCCGAAGCTAGAAGGGGAAGATGGATCTTTGAGATAAGGAGCAAGTGAGAGAACCCATGTCCTAGCCACTCAGGTCATTAAAAAGCCATCAGGGTTTTACACAAGAGTCAGACGTGGAACACAAATGACAGGCCTGTGTTCACACCTGGTCGGGCTACATTTCCCCCCAGGCCTCCTCTGCTCATCCTGTCTCACATCGGGGTGCTGCATTGCCGTGTGATGTTCTACTGCCACTAGGTCCCACCCCAGAGGTGGCTGCATTTCAGTCCCGGGGCAGGGCTGTCGTGTGGCTGCCAAACAGCGACTGCACCAGCCCACCCCCCAGAAGCAGACACATTTCAGTGGCATATCAACCGACTCCCAGCCAGAACTAACCCATTAGGCAGCACTCCCTCCTAGAGCCAGGGCTAGAACCCAGGAGTCCTGGCCCACAGACTCCCTCAGACCCCCCATGCACATTTTAGCCACTAGACCCCTCTCTCCTAGAGCTGGGGACAGAACTCACAGGCCCCATTCCCCCCACCCCACACACAGTTCTCTGACCACCAGCTCCACTCCGCTCCCCCAGCTGGGAAGAGAACCCACGTCCATATTCCCTGCTGTGCTGCATGGGACCCTGGATTCCCCGTTCCTGGTGCAGCGTGGGGCCTGCTGTGGTTGAGGGGAAAGCAGGTTCCTCCCCCCACCTTCCCCTTTAAATCAGTTCCCAGGCCGGGCCTCTGCAGCTAGGAAATCCCTGGCAGGGAAATTGACAAGGGGCCTTTTGGGGCCACGGCCGCCGGGGAGGAGGGGGGCCGTGGCCGATGCTATCGGGCGGCTGTGCTTGGAAACGGTGCGCAGGGACCGCTCTTATCTGTGCTGGGGCGTGGGTGGGGGCAGGGAGCCGGGTTTCCGAGCACAATGCTCTAAACAGGAAGTTTACTTTCTTCAGAGGCAAAGCAGCGCGGTGGGGGCCAGAGCAATTGGGCGGCCCACCGCGCCGAGCTCCCTGACGGGTGGAATCTTCCTTCCGCTGCTGGCGGCTCCCGCATGCGGGGGCGGCTGAGTGCGGGGGAAGGGGGCGTCCCTGGGGCCACGTGCAAGGCATGAGGCCCAAAGATTTATGGGCATTAGATCCTACGTCGCAGGGAGGAGCTGGTGTGCGTGTGTGTGCGCACGCACTGCCTGGGAGGGGTGTGTGAATCACGGCCCCCTGCTGGAAAGGAGCCAGAAGGGCTCACCTGTGTGTCATAGGGTCGGTACCGCTAAGCGCCTCCCCTTCAGTCTGTGTGGCAGGGGCTGGCTGAGGCTTTTGCAGAAAGAGGGGCCGAGCTGGGTTCTGGTTCAGCTGCCGCTGGGACGTTCTGAGCCGGCTCCGCCAGTAGTTTAGTGACCAGCCGACCCCTCTCCCTGCAAGAGAATTCCCTGATTGCTGCAGTGGCATGTCCATCTGCACCCTCTGCCAGGGCTGCACTTCAGTCTCGGTTTGTCCGTCCGTCCATCCACCAGCCTGCCTGCCTGCTTCTCTGTCTCCCCTCTGTCTGTCTCTCCCGTCCATCTACCGAGCCATCCATTTGTCTGTTCAGCCATGTCGCTGTTCACCCGCCTCTCCATTTCCAGGTGCCTCTTGCCTTCGCATCTGGGCTCTCTAAGCTGCCTGAGAAGCGGGGATTTCTCCGAGGTACAGACGGGATGCAGGCCCCACAAAACCAAAAGCAAGACACTAGGGCTACGTCTAGCCTGGCATGATTTTCCGCAGCTAACGCTTTTAACGGAAAAGTTTTTCCGTTAAAAGCAGTTGCGGAAAAGAGTGTCTAGATTGGCACGGACGCTTTTGCGCAAAAGCACTTTTTGCAGAAAAGCGTCCGTGCCAATCTAGCCGAGGTTTTGCGCAAGAAAGCCCTGATCGCCGTTTTAGCCATCGGGGCTTTTTTGCGCAAAATACTTTTTAGCTGTCTACACTGGCCCTCTTGCGCAAATACATTTGCGCAAGAGGGCTTTTGCCCAAACGGGAGTGTCATTGTATTTGCGCAAGAAGCACTGATTTTGTACATTACAAAGTCAGTGCTCTTGCGCAAATTCAAGCGGACAGTGTAGACAACTGGCAAGTTTTTGCGCAAAAGTGGCTGCTTTTGCGGAAAAACTTGCCAGTCTAGACACAGCCTACAGGTATGTCTACACTACAGAGGTTTTTTCGGAAAAACTTCTATTACGTCCACACTGCAACTGCGTTCTTCCGAAAGAAAATCGAAGAACAGAGGGGAGGTTTCCAACATTGGTACTCCTCATTCTACGCGGAAGAAGCCTTTTTTGGAAAGAGCTCTTTCGGAAAAAGGCATGTGTGGACGGGGAAGAGGCAGTTCTTTCAAAAGAAGAGGGAAGAGGAAAAAGTACAGGTACCCTGGCGGCCACTCCGTCCATAGTAATCACAGTTTAAATGTGAGGTAGCGTCCATTCAGTGTGGACACTATCTTTTGAAAAAGCAGGTGGCTTTTTCGATGCACCTTGGCAGTGTGGACACTCTCTTTTGGAAGAAGTTTTTTCGGAAGATCTCTTCCGAAAGAAGCCTGCAGTCTAGACATAGCCTATCATTTCCCTCTTTGCCCCACTCATGTCATATCCTCCAGAGAAGCTTGTAATGGGCTATGAGACTGCAGTACCTCATTCAGCCACCAGCGGGCACTGTGTTTGGATCTGGGTGGAAACAAGGGAGACAAAGCTGGAACTCAAGCTGGGTGGCTGCTTTTGTGAGTTCTGCTCAGATCTGGGTATTCCCATGCCCTGGGAGGGCTCACCAGAGTTACTCCTCCCCACAGGCACCCAACTCTTTTCGGAGCTGGGTACGACCCTGGAGAGTTAAATGTGCAGAAGGGGGGCAGGGTGTCTTTCATAGGCACCGACTCCGTGGCCCCTGGAGCTCAAACACCCATGCGGGGAAAAGCGGCACTCGGCACCCACCAGCCACGTCTGTTGGGTGGGGCCACCAACCAGCTGTTTGGTGGCTGGCGGGAGGCGCTCAGGGGAGGGCAGAAAGCAGAGAGCTGGGAGCACCTCAGGGAAGGGGGTGGAGCAGGGTCCGGAAGAGGCGGCGTTTGGGTGGGGCCTCGAGGGAGGGGCAGAGTGGAGGCGGGGCCTCCAGGCAAAACGGGGGTGGTGTCTTTACTAGGGACTCCATGACAATCAACCCAGCATCCCTCGCCGCAGGGATCCCGAGGGCTAAGTGACATGAGGGCTCTCCATATGGTTCCAGCCTCCTTCCTGATGTTTCTGCCTCCTTGGGTGGGGCTGAGCTGCTGAAGGGGAGGGGTCAGGACCATGGCTCGTCTCTGCTTCTCATAGGAGGGGGAAGGGAGGTGACCAGTGGCACAGCCCAAGTGCCCAAGTGCTAGCCAGGACCTAAGAATCCAGAGGGGCCAATAATGTCTCCTGTTTGTGTCCCTCTGCTCCTTGTCAGCTCTCTGGCGGTAAGGACTGTCTCTTGCCCTGAGGTCCCAAGCCACGACTGGGGCGCTGAGATGCTACCGTAATACACCTAATTAATAACATACAGCGCCTAGCACAGTGAGATGCAGGACTGTGTAGGGAGTGCCTAAGCACTAGCATAATGCACCTAGTAAATAACACAGTGTCCAGCCCAATGGGATCCTGGTCCATGATGGGAGTGCGTGGATGCTACCGTAATACACCTGTGAGGCCGCACCCCCCATATTTTAGGGGCCTGTGTTTTAATATGTATCTGCATAACTCAGATATGCTCTATGAAAAATGTGGCATGTAACCTGGCATTGAACCGCATGTAATCTGCTGAATGGGTATAGTCCGTTGCCGATCCTGTATCATTCCCGTGTGTGAAGTTAGGAATATGAAGCGTAAATCCGTTTATTAACCTAGGTCTTATAGGGAAAACCCTTAGTGGTACGTAAGGAACTTAATGGCCTGGTGCTCACAACAATGATCTGTAAATAGTTTTGTTTTCCCGGTAACCCTAAACTGTGGTTGGTCCAGTCAAGACATTTGTCCAGGTCACCTGATGCTGGAACCCATTTTGAATGTGGTATTTTTCCATAGGGTGGGAGAGGGTTGAAGCTGACCACAAAGGATTCCTGCCTTGGACAAAATCTACGTATAGGCAGGGAACCAAACAGTTGGGGAGCTGGCAGTTGGAAGACACCCCCTGCTTACCACCAAGATGACTCCTAGCTTGTGAGAAAAGACCATAAAAACTACTATTAGGGTAAGGAATTGCATGTAACAAGTTTCTTAGAGCATGAAGCTTAGCTGGTGTGTTTTATTTTGTTTTTGCTTAGTCACTTACTTTGATCTGTCTGTCAGCACTTGCAACCACTTAACTCCTGCTTTTTATACTTAGCAAAGTCACTTTTATTATCAAACCCAGTGTGAATGGTTGTTACCTAGGGAAGAACAGCAGCTGTGCATTTCTCTCACTGATAAAGGCAGCGAAATTGATAAGCTTTTCTGTGTAAAAGTTTTACCCAGAGTAAGATGGATTTATCTGGGGTTCTGAGCCCATTGGGGCTATGTCAAGCTCTCAGGGTCTGTGTTGCTCTGCTAGGGCCTGTTACCCCAACTGTGTGCCTTTGAGAGGGGCAGTGGGGGGGAGGGAAAGCAGAACTTCTGGCTCAGCAGGACAGGGTGGTGGGGTGCCCCAGAGGGCAGGTAGTCAGGCTCAGTGGTGTGATCAACCTTTCAGGTGACAGTCTCAAGGGGATCTCTGTGACCCAGCCCATCACAACACCATATAAATAACATACAGTGGCCAGTGGGAGTGGGTGGGTGCTACAGTAATACACCTAATAAATAACATACAGTGCCCAGGCCAATGGAGTCCTGGGCTATGATGGGACTGGGTGGGCGCTACCGTAATACACCTAATAAATAACCTACCGTGCCCAGTCCAATGAAGTCCTGGGCTGTGTTGGGAAAGGGGGGAAGCTACCGTAATACACTTAATAAGTGATGTACAGTGCCCAGCACAATGGAGTCCTGGGCTATGATGGGAGTGAGTGGGTGCTACCGTAATACACCTAATAAATAACATACAGTGCCCAGCCCAATGGAGTCCTGGGTTGTGAGGTGAGCAGGTGGGTGCTACCGTAATACACCTATAAATAATGTACAGTGCCCAGGCCAATGGAGTCCTGGGCTATGAAGGGGCCAGGTGGGCACTACCATAATACACCTAATAAATAACCTACTGTGCCCAGTCCAATGAAGTCCTGGGCTGTGATGGGAAAGGGGGGAATGCTACCGTAATACACTTAATAAGTAATGTACAGTGCCCAGCACAATGGAGTCCTGGGCTATGATGGGAGTGGGTGGATGCTACCATAATACACCTAATAAATAATGAACAGTGCCCAGCGCTATGGGGTGTTCTGGCCCATGACTGTGGCTCCTAGGCTCTATGATAACACAAATCATAATGACTTGGGGACTCAGAGATGACTTAAAGCTCAACTAATCCTCCCCAAGCCACCAAGAAGCAGCCCCCAGGCCGCTTGCAAGGGTGGTTTTAGCTCCCACTGAGCTCCCACCATGGCTCAGCGCTCCACACCACCTTAGGCCTCTGAAAGCTTGTGCTGAAACCTGCAGGGCAGGCAATCTGTGCTTTGTAAGAATGAAAGTAGCACGCAGCCCCCTCCGGCTCGGAGTCAGGACCATGGAGCTATATATAGCTGTACAGTTGTGCGAGTCGCGCCTGGGAAGTTGTGAGGTGCAGCTTCAAAGCCCACCTCCCCCTGCTCTTCCGACAGCTGCCTCTCCCGCAGCGGCGCGGCGGCGTTCAGAAGTGGGAGGGTGCCGGCCGGGCTGCGCGCCGGAGCCTCAGCTCGACGTGAGTCACAATCTCTTTCTTCTGGTTTAGGAAAAGGAAAGCGCTTTGGTGTTTGACAATGGAAGGTCTCCTTGCTTGGCTGCAACGCCTGCGGGCTGCAAAGTCGCGACGCTCCTCCCGGCCAATAGGAGCCAGCGTAAAAGGAACCGTGCAGTAGCAGGTGCTCCGAGGAAAAAATGCTAATGCCAATGAGAGCAAGCTGCAGGCCGAATCATCGATGAGCAGGGTTGGAAGAGAGGCATGGAGTCCAACCTCCTGCTCCAAGCAGGACCAACCCCAACTCAATCATCCCAGCCAGGGCTTTGTCAAGCCGGGACTTCAAAACCTCTAGGGATGGAGATTCCACCCCCTCCCTAGGGAACCCATCCCAGTGCTTCCCCACCCTCCTAGGGAAATAGTTTTTCCTAATGTCCAACCTAGACCTCCCCCATTGCTCCTTGTTCTGTCACTGAATCAATGCCATATCTTTTAGGGGCATTAGAGGGCACTGTAGGAAAAGAGGAACCAGTCAAAGAGGGAAGAGAGCTGGTGAACATGTTTTCATCAAAAACTTTTCTTTTCTTTTCTTTTCCACTTTTCACCCTGACATTTTTCTTGTTTTTGACACCATTGTTTTCCTTCTTACTGCACATTTCTTCCTAATTTTTAGGAAAAATTGTCCACCTTTTTGACACAAAAATAGGTTCCCGCCCCCCCCCTTCATATATTGGTGGGACAAAATGTGATGGCTTTGGGCAGGCAATAGCCATTTACACAGGGAGCTGTTGTCCTCTGCTGAGATGCAGCCACCTCGGGACTGGGATGTGGGGTCTGTTTTAAACAGGGACCCATTGCCGGACTCCGAAATGCAGCCACTTCTGGAGTGAGGCACATGGGCTGTTTATATTGGGATCCTTCTCTTTAGGGGCCAAAGAGGTATAAAATAAGGGATAGTACAGAGAAAGCCAGTCCTGATGATGTGAGAACAAACAGGGAATGAATAAAATGGAAAGGCAGCACATGTGGAATGAATCACAGAAAATGCTTTTTTATCCAAGGGAATGTTAATCTGTGGAACTCTCCGCCACTTGATGCCACTATGGTACACTTGGCTCTGAGGTGCAGCCACCTCTGGGGTGAGGAGGAGCCGCTATTTGTACAGGAATTCATCACCCAGCATGGGGTTGAAGCTACAGCCAGAGTGGGCTGCAGCATTGTTTATACAGGGATTCCTTCATATGGCCCTGAGATGCTGCTGCCTTGTAGTCCTGCCTTGGGCAGGGGGCTGGACTCATAGACCTCCTGAGGTCTCTTCCAGCTCTAGGAGTCTGTGATTCTATGACAGCTGTTTCTATGTGGATCCTTCTGCCAGTGCTGAGATGCGACTGCCTCTTGGGTGAGGCACAGCAGCTGTTGACACAGGAATCCCTCACCTGAGGTTGAGGTGCAGCCACCTCTGGGGCGTGCCATGGGGGCTGTTTATACAAGGATACCTCCTCGGATGCCGAGATGCGGCTGGCTCTGAGGTGGAGCCACACAGCTGCAGTTTAGGCTCACCTAAGATTTAATGCACCCACCATGTGACTTCCAACCTGAAGAAGGGCACAAGGTAGCTGGAAAGTTTGTCTCTTTCACCAACAGCAGTTGGTCCAATCAAAGTTATTACACACACACACACACACACACACACACACACACCGTCTGCCTTATGTGGCTGTTGGGACAGTGTGCACCAGGCCCAGCTCCAGCAGAGGGCGCTCCTGTTCCATAATTAGAGCAAAAAACCATCAGTGGCCAGCGCACTTGGCACAAGGGTATTTCTCAACTCTGTCCCCTCAGCCCTGGTCTGCAGCCCCTGCTGCCCCCACCCCGGCCTGCTCTTAAATAAGAAGCCACCAATTGTCCTGATTCCTACAAACGAAGGACCCCTGTTCTGATCTCCACTAGGAGGTAGCTACGAACGGAGCTGGGGGACCCGGGTCAGGCTTCCAAGCCAGGCTGCTAGAGAGGTGGAGGAAACCACTCAGGAGCCAAGAGCGAGGGGTGTGGAGCCCACAGGGCGTGTGATCGAGTGACATGGTCTGTAACACAGCACAAAGTACCTGCCGGGCTCAAATACTGCATGAATGGGAGACATGAAGGACAGGCTATTCTTCCCATGACCCCTAGGGGGCCTCTTGTGAATGGTGCTGACCCCTGTTGGATGCTGGGCTAGGCAAACCATTGCTCTGATTCGATAGTACCTGCTCAGCGCCTGTTGCTCTGACAGGAGTCACCAGGTGGCCCTCTTTGCACACTGTCTCGCGTGACTTTTTTCTTAGTGTGCGAGCGAGTGTTCAGTCTTTGGAGACATGCTGTGTTGTCAGTGGGGGGGAGGGTCTGTCTGGTGAAGGGAGCCGCTGCAGACAGCTGGAGAGTTTGCTCTCTTCCTTCACAGCTCGATTGGCATTCATTATTAGCTAGGGCTTTTCATCGGGAGATCTCAAAGAGATCTGGGGTCCCTTCCCAGCTCAGCCACTGACCTGCTGGGTGACCGCAGGCAAGTCACTTTCCCATCCCCGTGCCTCAGTTTCCCCATCTGTAAAATAGAGATAGTGCTACTGGCCTCCTTGGTAAAGCACTTTGAGAGCTAGGGATTATGGGTCCGTGTCTGCACAGAGTCCAGCACAGCTGGGTCATGCTCGGGCACTAGGCACTACCATAATGCGTCTAATAAAAGTGCACACAATGTGGTCTTGCTTCGCTGGTGGGTGTCCCCCTTGCCACACCCACGCGGCTGTGAGGTGGCTTCACATAGCAGAGAGTTCCCAGCCTGCAGTTCTTGTGTGTGGAGTTATTTTGTGTTGCATTGAGGAGTCGCATCCCAAACCTGACCCAGGGGGACACACGAGGCCGATGGAGGGGGTGAGAGTAGAAAGTGAGGTCGACTGAGCAGCTGAGCCACTGGTTTTGTGCAAATGAGATTATAGGAAAGGACAAAACAAAATGTGTTAGTGGCAGAAGAGAGAGCTGGCAGCCAGCACACCTGCAAGTCTTCTCCGGGAGGGGAGTGGGGTTCAGTGGTTAGATCAGGGACTTGGGGCTCCTGGGTTCTATTCCCAGTTCTGGGAGGGTGGGGAGTGGAGTCTAGTGGTTAGAGTAGGGGTGGCTGGGAATCAGGCTGCTTGGAATCCATTCCTGGCTCAGGAAAGGGAGTGGTATGTAATGGTTAGAGCTGGGGGGCTGTGAGCTAGGTCTTCTGAGCTCCATTCCCAGCTCTGAGAGGGGAATGGGATAGTGCGGGGGGGAGCCTGGAGCCTGTCACAGCGGTGGCTCTGTCATTCCCGTTATCATAGAATCACAGAGCTGGAAGAGACCTCAGAAGATCGTCAAGTCCAGCCCCCTGCCCAAGGCAGGACCAATCCCAACTAAATCAACCCAGCCAGGGCTTTGTCAAGCCGAGACTTAAAAACCTCTAGGGATGGAGATTCCACCCCCTCCTTAGGGAACCCATCCCAGAGCTTCCCCACCCTCCTAGGGAAATCGGTTTTCCTAATATCCAACCTAGACCTCTCCTACCGTAACTTGAGACCATTGCTCCTTGTTCTGCCATCGGTCATTACTGTGAACAGCCTCTCTCCATCCTCTTTGGAACCTCCCTTCAGGAAGTTGAAGGCTGCTATCAAATCCCCCCTCACTCTTCTCTTCTGCAGACTAAACAAACCCAAATCCCTCAGCCTCTCCTCATAGGTCATATGCTCCAGCCCCCTAACCATTTTGGTCGCCCTCCACTGAACCCTCTCCAATGTGTCCACATCCTTTCTATAGTGGGGGGCCCAGAACTAGATGCAATACTCCAGATGTGGCCTCACCAGAGCTGAATAAAGGGGAATAATCACTTCTCTGGATCTGCTGGCAATGCTCCTCCTAATGCAACTTAATATGCCATTAGCTTCTCTTCTGTTGACTCATATCCAGCTTCTTGTCCACTGTAACCCCCAGGTCCTTTTCTGCAGAACTACTACTTAGCCAGTCGGCCCCCAGCCTGTAACAATGCTTGGGATTCATCCACCCCAAGTGCAGGACTCTACACTTGTCCTTGTTGAACCTTATCAGATTTCTTCTGGCCCAATCCTCTAATCTGTCTAGGTCACTCTGGATCCTATCTCTGCCCTCCAGTGTATCTACCTCTCCCCCTAGCTTTGTGTCATCCGCAAACTTGCTGAGGGTGCAATCCATCCCCTCATCCAGGGCATTCATAAAGATGTTGAACAAAACTGGTCCTAGAATAGATCCTTGGGGCACTCCGCTAGAAACCAACCGCCAACCTGACATTGAGCCATTGATCACTACTCACTGGGCCCAACAGTCTAGCCAGCTTTCTATCCATCTTACCGTCCATTTATCCAATCCATACTCCCTTAACTTGCTGGCAAGAATATTGTGGGAGACCGTATCAAAAGCTTTGCTAAAGTCAAGGTATATCACATCCACTGACTTTCCCATGTCCACAGAGCCAGTTACCACATCATAGAAGCTAATCCACAGAGCCAGCGCAAACTGGGTTCCGAATTCAGAAGCCCCTGCCGTCGGAAGCCCCACAGCACATGCAGGTAGCCGGGGAGCCCCGGCCAGCCCCAAGCCCCACACCGCCTACTCCCAGATCCGGGGAGGAGGTGGGGTCCAGGGGAACAGAGGAAGGGTGCTGAGGTGGGGACAGGACTCCTGGGTTCTATTCCCAGCTCTCGGAAGAGAACGGAGTCTAGTAGTTAGATTGGGATGGGGTGGAGCAGGGAGTCAGGACTCCTGGGTTCTATTCCTTGCTCTTCCAGGGATTCGCTAAGGCAAGCCCCTGCCTGGCTGTGTGCCTCAGTTTCCCCCACCTGGAATGTGATAATCCCCACCCAATGGGGGAAGGGGCAGGTGCCTTACGTACATTGGGCCCCTCCAGGCAGGAGGGCCGGTCAAGGTGCCGGCTGCTGCGCCAGCCCCCTGTGGCCCCACAGGATCTCAATGACAAGGCAGAGAAAGGTCGAACAGGATGCCTGAGGGTTTTGCACACTGGTCCAGCCAGGGCCAAGGTGGTGCAGGGGGTTGGGGTGCTCTCCTGGTTCGTGGAGCTGTGGGTTTGGTTCCTTGGGGGACTGGCACCAGGCCTCAGTTTCCCCATGAATAGAGCAGGGGTAATGCCCTGACCCTACTGCATGGCTGGCTGTATTACTAGCCAAGTGCAGGGCATGCAAGCTGTTGATTGTTTGTTTATATTTTCCAGTGCGTTCACTCCTCCGCCAAGCTCAGGGCCCCAATCTGACCTCAGCTTCCTCTGTCTCTAAATAGGCCAAGGCCCAGCGACAGGCACCTGAGAGATGGCCTGATGGGCAGAGATAAGCACGGCACCTGCGTCATTAGCCCTAGTACCAAAGTCCCCGTTCCCGTCTCCGCATCCTGACCACAGCCCCGGGGGCCAGAGCCGAGGTTGGAATTTTGCTTGTGCTAATTCTTCACCCAAAAGCCCCTCTCCCCACCCCCTCTTTCCTCCTCCCGGCCTGGCTTCTGAGAACGGCTTCCTCTCCCAGGCCTCCACACCAGCAGAACCGTGGGCGGGGCAGAACCGTCAGAACCGGAGCGTTTTTCCCTTCCTGCTTGGCTCCCTGCCGGCCAGATTCGCCAAAAGGCGGCTTTGGAACAGAGGGGTGGGGGACGAAGGGGGCTGAGGGCGGGAAGGGGGAGAATAGATTTAGCAGAGGGGGAAAGGAGAGAGGGGTTGCAGTGGATAGAGCAGGGGGTGTAGGAATCAGGACTCCTGGGTTTTGCCCTCACCTGCAGGAGAAGAGCAGGGTCTAGTGGTTAGAGCTGGGGCCTGGGCAACAGGACTCTCTGGGGTTCTAGCCCCGGTTTTGGGGGAGAGGGGAACTTTTGACTGCATGAGCAAGACACAGAGTGACACTGGCCTCAGCCAATCAGGTGCGAGACAAAAATGCACACCATCATCTGAACAGCTCCCCCATTGGCTAAACCTTCCGGAAGTGCTGGCTTGGCAGTGGGGGGATCTGTCTCCCCCTTGTGGTGGTACCTAGTTACTACACCAGCCTGACATTTGTGGGGCCCACCTCCATGGGCCTATGCACCCCTGAGCCTGCTTCAGGTGTGAAAGGTTCCAGGTTCAATCCCTGCCAAGGGCAGCAAAGACCTTTCCAGACTGGATCTGCAAAGGGATTTATAACACCCAGCAAACCACAGGAATGAGTCCTGAGCTAGGCCCCCTTACACACTGGATGGGGAGAGAGGCATGCAAGAATGGGATTCCCCAAACCCAGCACACTAGGTGGGGAACTGCCTACCCTAGCAGGTGGGATGTGTCCTTGGCTGCTGAGTCCCAGCTCCAGGGAGGTCCCTCTCTCTGCTCGCCGTCCCCACCCCATAACCCCGCTCCTAGGGCATGTCTACACAGCAGGGCTAAACTTGAAATAAGCTACTCGACGTGACCTATGTCAATTACGTAGTTGAAATGGCTTCTTTTGACTTTGGGCATATCTATGCAGCGCTTATTTTGAAATAGAGGGTTAGCGAATAAGACAGAAAATATCTTATTGCCTCCATATAAAACCATGGTATGCCCACATCTTGAATACTGCGTACAGATGTGGTTGCCTCATCTCAAAAAAGGTATCTTGGTATTGGAAACGGTTCAGAAAAGAGCAACAAAAATTATTAAGGGTTTGCAGTGGGTCCCATATAAAGAGAGATTAAAAAGACGTGGACTTTTCAGCTTAGGAGACTAAAGGGGGATAGGATAGAGGTCTATAAAATCATGACTGGTATGGAAAAAGTGAATAAGGAAAAGTTATTTACTTATTCCCACAATATAAGAACTGGAGATCACCAAATGAACTTAATAGGCAGCAGGTTTTAAACAAACAAAAGGAAGATTTTCATCACTCAGCTCAGTCAATCTGTGGAACTCCTTGCCAGAGGATGTGAAGGCCAGGACTTACACAGGGTTCAAAAAAGAGCTAGCTATATTTGTGGAGGTTAGATCCATCAATGGCTATTAGCCAGGATGGGTAGGGATGGTGTCCCTAGCCTCTGTTTGTCTAATAAGAGAGGAATCACGTGATGATTCTCTGTTCTGTTCCCTCCCTATGGGGCACCTGGCATTGGCCACTGTTGGCAGACAGGATACTGGGCTGGATGGACCTTTGGTCTGACCCAGTAGGGCTGCTCTTATGTTCTTATGCCCTCAAAGTCCCACAGCTCAGGCGGTTTGGTGGGGGAAGGTGCTGGGCCTTGACGGCCTGGGCAGTAGCTGCCCCAGGCTGCGAGAGGCTGGGGCTGGGCCATGCAGAGGAGAGGAAGCTCTGCTTGTGTAGGGTGCATACCCGGTGGTTCTGGCATACGGCTCCATGCCTAAGCAGCGCAAGGCCAGCCCTGACAGCCAGCCAGCCTGGTACCCGCGCTCCACGCCACCGAATGTGGAGATGTCACCTTAGGCTCCACTGCACCGAGCAGGTGGTGTCTGCCCCCTCTGCCCTGCCCCCCCAAAGGTCTTTGAACTCAGGACTTCCACCTCTGGCAGGCGCCGTCTAACCACTGAGCTACGGGAGCGTCTGATGTGGGGGACTCCCTGCCACCGCGCCTGCTGATGCACAGGTGCTGATGCCACGCTAAGTACCCCCCCCCCATCACTGCCTCCCTGCCCCCACCCCCTGCTGCTCCACAGCATGCAGGAAGCCCTGGACGAGAAGGGGTGAGGGCAGAGTTTGCTTGAGGGAGGGGCCGGAACAGGGTGGAAAGAGATGGGCGGGGCCTTGAGGGAAAGGGCCTGGGGTGGGCCCCCCCCCTTGTCCATTAGCAAGTCGGTGCCTACGTGTGGAGACTTTCGACTCACGAGTGGCTCTCCCAGGTTTTTCGGCCGAGGCTCCATTTTGCATCACAGAGTCCCCGACCCCTTTCAGTGCGGGCACTGCCAGGGCTCTTGTGCACCGTGTGTGTGAGGAGGCTGCGTGAGACCAAAATGGCGGCCGCCCTGCCGCAGACGCACCAGGACGCTGCTCCAGCACCTTCCTGCCTTGGCTCAAGGGACAGACCCTGCCTAGCCCATGGTGCCTGCCCCTCCCCCCGGGGAACCCCTCCACTTCGGGACCCACTGGATTAAACGATTAAAATGTCATTGAACCAGAGAGAGAAGTGGATGGAGACCGAGGGCGATTCCCCGCCCCTCATCTATTGCATCGCTCAGGGCTTAGCACACATGGGCAGCCATGCAGGAGAGTCCAGAGCTGCCCTTCTGATTAGCAGAGTGCCCACTGCTAGGTTTTGTGTTTCTACTGGTGGTGCACATCCTATGTGCCTCGGCACACAGAAAAAAAATTATTCCACACATGGCTGGAAACACTCCGCAGGTGGATGGAAAAACTTAAAGGGAACATTGGTTGGGACCCCCAACGTGGGGCACCACCCCATTTTAATGGGGTCACCAGGCCTGGCATTAGACCTGCTGGATCCCGGAGCCGAAGCCTGAACCCCACTGCCCCCAGGACTCCACCCCTGGGCCACAGGCCTCAGCTGACAGGTTCGCCCTGGGCTGGAGCCGACAGTGTCAGCTTTTGGGCAGACTCACGCTTCGGGCTCCACCCCCTCCCCCTGGGGGTCGTAATTTTGGTTGTCAGAAAGGGGTCACGGTGCAATGTCGCTAGAGAGCCACTAAACTACTGCCCCATCACCCACAGGGGCAGCTCAGCCAGCAGCCCCCGTTCACGCCCCATCGCACGCCCGAGCTGCTCGCCACCTGGTTCTCATTAGTCTCAGGGCTTGTTATGTTGCCAGCCTCTTACAGAAACTCGTTAGCCCTAACTACAGCCAAGCCTGCAGCTAGGGGCGCAGAACAAATGTCAAGACAGTGAAGCAACCCAGGAACAGCATTTCCGGGCCCCAGACAGCAGCTTTGCCGGGAAGATACATGAGGACTAATCTGTCTGCTGAGAACATACGAGGTGGGACCATGTTTCTGCCGGGCCTTGGAAAGTGAGCAGGTCCCGGGGCATCTGTCGCATGTCACACGCGGGCTCAGCTCAAAGGGATTGCCAAGCTGGGGGAAGCAAAGTGTGACCAGCCCGAGGGGCTAACCGCATAAAGTGCATTGGGGGCTGCAGCTTCAGGGGGGCAGGTTCTAGCCCCAGCTCTGGGAGGGATGGGCGGGGGGGTTGAACAGTTAAAGGAAGGAGGCAGGACTCCTGGGTTCTAGTCCCAGGCCTAGGAGGGGGGAGTGGGGTTGGGAGAGCTAGGCCCAGCGGATGTGAAGTCAGAGAGTCAGCTCTATGCTGTGGTCCCTCTCCTCTCCCTCCCCAGGAAGTAGGCCCGGTGGCTGTGATGAGGTGCTCCTGGATTCCATCATCTCCCTGCGCCCCCCCATAGGAGGTTGAGTGACTCTTACTCCCCCAATAGGGGGCACTATAGGTAGCAAAGCTGGAATGCTGGCTGTGAGGTGAGCTCCTGGCTATCCCAGACTCAGCCTCTCCCAGCAGGGGGCGCTGTGGGGAGCAGGGCAGGTGCCCTGGCTGGGGCAGGAAGCTCCTGGCTACTCCTCTCCCAGCAGGGGGCGCTGTGGGGAGCAGGGCAGGCACCTCGGGAACCTCCTGGCTACTCCTCTGCCAGCAGAAGGGGGCTGCCCCTCTTGCCTCAGTGCTGCCGGCAGCAGAATAACTAATCTCATTGCTCATCTGCCGTTTATTGCATGTTTATCACCTACCCTGCTTACCCAGAGTTACCATCGGGCCTGGAAATGCAGAAGGGAAGTGTCCAGTTCCCCCCAGAGCTGCCCCCTCCCTGCATCAGGCTGTCTGAAAAACAACTTGAGGGGGATGTGCAAACTTCTCCCCCTGATCATTTCACGGAGTTAGATGATGACAATTGTTTTGTTTGTTTTTCTGCCTCGGTTTTGTGTTCTTCTCCACCATCCTACCCTCACCCCTTGGGATTTTATTTAAAGCAAGCACTTCCAATTAACAGTTGATTTTAATTTTTTTCTCCCCCTCCCGCCCCCAGCAGAAACACAGGCATCAAAAAGGGGTACAACTGAAGATGTGAAGGGAAAAAAGAAAAAAAAAACCTAAAAAGCTATTTTTGTTTATTATTTCAGATTCTCTCTCCTGCACACACCTAAAAGAAAAGGGGAAATTCCAAAATTTATTTTAAAACACCCCCACTTTTTAAAGGTGAGCTGTCGGAACCATTCCTGACCCATTGGTCTCCTTTCCCAGCCTCTAAGCCACTCCCCCGCTGGCTGCGCCTCTGGGATATGGTTTTTGGACTGAGCTCCTAGAGTTTATTGAAGATGTGTCATGATGCAGTCAGTGCTGTATCCTCAGCGGATTCCCTGGCCAGCCCAGGCCAGTAGATGTGGCGGGAGTAGAAGGGAACCCAGCATCCTGCCAGGTCCATACGCGTCAGACAACAGCAGCTACTGGCAGGGGCTCAGGCAGACAGGAAAGTGTTGTGCAATGGTGAAGCGCCGCTGTCCAAAGTCCTTCCAGCTCATGGTCCTTAGTGCCCTGCCAGCCCCAGATGCAAAAATGTGTGCGTCAACCCTCCCACGAGAGGTGGCATTGTGCCCTTTTATAAATGGGGAAACCGAGGCACAGAGGTGTTTCCCTTACAACCCAGCATTTTGCTTCTACACTATCACCCCTAGCCGGCAGGCCTGCCCCAGCAGAGGGTGCTGTAGGGCTTGCTGCGACGCTACAGCACCCCCTGCTGGCAAGGGACAGAACTTAAGTAGCTGGGAACCCCCTCCAGCAAGCACTCCCCTCCAACCCCTTGTTGAGGACAGGACTAGAGTAGCTGGGAGCTCTCCAGGCAGAAAGTACTCCTGCTGTGTGCCCAACACAAGGGTATCAAGTCACAGGGAAGCAGAAACAACCCTGAGCTGAAGCAGAATTCCCCTCTAATTAGGCAGCAGTAGTAGGTTGTTTACCACTCTGGCACTAGACAGCAGCCTTATTCCCAGCCTGCTGAGGCCCAGACTTCTGCTCATCCTGGAACTTCAGGGGAAGAGACACTAAACCTTTCAGACTCTGCGTACTGTGCTCTTCTGCCCCCCGTCTTACATCCCAGCCCCACGTGGATGTGCCCTAGCAAATGCAAAACAGCCCCTCCCCTCCACCATCATGCCAGGTGATGCACAGACCCGCAGAAAGAGACATGAAGAGCTTGCTGTCCGAGCAGCCAAGGGGAGCTGTTGGTTCTCCCTATTCCACAGGTAGGGAAACTGAGGCACAGAACAGGAACGCAGCTTGCCCAAGGAAGTGACAGCAGGAGGCTTACAGCTCATCCTGACGTATAAGCCATGAGATCATTAATCACCCAGGGGAGGGAAGGAGAAACCCCGGGGCAAGCTGCCTAGCGGTAGAGCAGACATTGTCACTACTGGGGATGTGGTTAGCATCGGGTAGGCTGCTGTGTAGACTTCCCTTGTTATTGTTTAGGAGGGAGCGAGGAGGTGATGCTGACGCAGAGACACACAGAGAGGCCTCCGGCCTTGAACTCACGTCAGTTTCCAGCAGAGAGGATGGAAGGAGATCCGTATCAGATGCTGAGACCGCATTGCCTGTCTCTGACTCGCCCCCGCCAGGGAAGGAAGCTCTCCTGAGATGGATCAGATGGGGGGTAGGTGTCCTACCCTTGAGCTGAGGTGCCAGGCTGGAGCTTACAGCCAGGTGAGGGGACAGATAGGCCATGGGTGGCACTAAGCAGCCACTTCATGAGGGCCCACGGAGTTTCCTAGCCCCTCCCTAGGGGACGGAGATCAAGGACTGGCTGGACCATGGAGGGACAAATTCGCTCTCTCCCTGATGGGGTGGTTTGCATTGGCCCGGGACAGCTGGCTGGACTAGCCTCCAAGTCGAATCAAGCCCTGTCTCCGTGATCCTCAACTTCAGTCAAAGGATTCACCCAGAGACAGGGTCTCAATGCACCGTGGGATGGAGCCGCTCTTTAGATCCGTTTCCCGCTCCACATGGGGCTTAACCTTTCCAGAGCAAACCCCTTCAGGAGCAGGCTGCTCAAGGTAAGGCGTTCACACCTGATCTTTCCAGGAAGCAGGGAGTGCTCTCTAGGGCCACATTGATTGGAGCTGGGATAAGAGCAGATTTCCAGACCGTAACTTAGGATGCATCTTGTATTCTCCCCCACGGAGCCTCCTTGCTGCATAACCTCCTAGGACCAGCAAGTCTGGAAATTCACTCAGGTTTTAACAAAGGGCAAAACCGCCAGCAAGTTGGGAGAAGTAGCTGAGGGGCAGGGCAGATTCTGCACCCTTACCCCAGAGCAATTTCAGCCCACGCTGGACTGAGTGCTGAGCAACTCCACAGAATGCAATAAAGTTGTTCCAATTTCCACAGAGACAGCCAGAACAATTCTGGATCTTCTTTCAAAGCGGCAGCGTAGGAGGCCAAAGCAAAGCACCCACTGCTGGGTTGTGTGTTCCTACTGGTGGTGCACATCCGCACATGCCTCCGTGCACATAAAATGTATTTCACACATGGAGGGGAAGATTAGATGGAAAATGGGTGTCAACCAACCTGGTCAGCAACAGGCAATGAATTTAGCACCCACCAGTCCAACTAAAGCCTCTTCTTAAGCCCTAAACTTGAACCCCATCAGGTTGGAAGTGTAAAAACAGAAGTACCAGTCAAAATTTTGGCCATGTGACAAGTTTTCAAAGCCACTTAGCCTCCATCTCCTGGGGCCAATCCAGGCCTACTCATGGCTGGCTTTAGTGAGTCCTTGACCTCTAGCGCCCAGCTGAATTTTGGCAGCACACACAAGGATAGTGGCAAACGTTTGGGTTAGACAGCTTGACTTTTTCCCCAAGAAAGGAAAAACATCTGCTGGATAATTAACAGGGAAAAGCAGATGCTGATCGGACTCAGCTTGCATTCCCCCTTCCCACACTACCCCTGGAAAGCCGAGCCCAGAGAAATCCGAGAAACCAGATTAAACAATGCGATGCAAATTCAGACGTCTCTGTATAAATAGTTTATTATCGACAGACAAGTCCATTTTAACTACTATATCAAAAATAAATAAGCCATTTAAAGTGCATACTAAATATTACATATATATATATATATATTCCCAAAGTGCTTTTATAAAAAAAGTTAGAGCATATATGACATAGTACACCTGAGTCTTAGTTCTTCCCGTGCATACTTATTAAATAAATGAGAACAAGTTCTTTCCAGGCAGTGAACAAGTGTCCTAAAAATCAGGGTCTCTGCTGATTAGGCTACATCTTTTCGCATTCATTAGGATTAAAAAAAAGGGACACTCTGGATTAAGACACTACTCCTCTAAACTCACTCATGAATGAGTTTAGCTTAATACTTGTGGATTAGCCCACTGACTGGAAATAAAGTGTATTGCTAATAAATACTGAAACTGAATTGTCATTTAAATATACCCCAATATGGAGGAAGAAAATACATATATCTGAATGTCAGATAAGCTTCCACAGATGATGGATGTGTAGTATTCAAGCACACCCAAGTTTGGAACTACACCTGTGGTTTCTCTGATGGGTTCTGGAAAATTTCAGTGCAACAGAACAGGAGTTTTCCATAGCTCCAGAAGTGCCTGCAACACCAGTTAATATGAGCTACTGAGTCTCATCTCCTTTAATAACAAAAATGATGAGGGTCCCAATAATATAGGAGCCAGCTCCCTTTCTGTAGAATAGTACCTTGCTCCGAGTAATGCTACTGCAGGGATAAAACCGGGCAATTAGTAAGTGCTGTTTCATGCCAATCATTTGATTTCATTGTAGTTTTTTTTTTTTTTTTTTTGCAATGCTTGGGACTGGTCAACCTGGATAAAGAAAAAAGGTCCCAAGTCCGAAAATCATTACCTTAGCAGAAAAATAATCAATAAAAATTGACACTCTTCATATTTGCATTCTGAATGTCGCACCTTCGTGGCCACTTTTTCCCCAGCATTTCTGCACAAATGAAGGCTAGGATTTTTTTAAATGATTCCTGAGACTGATGCATTCAGATAATGCACCAGCCTGGGACTTTAAGAAAAGGCTGAAATATCTCAGGACTCGTGATAGTCAGAACTGTGGCCAACTTCCGTGTATTTTTAAAGCCATTTAGAGAGGCTTAAATTAGTAATCATACCCCATTTAGAGAACTCAAGGTGACTCCTGGGAAAGCTGGCCTGACACCCTCTGCCCTAGAGGCAATTCGGGAGGAAAAACTTTAAATAATCCTTTACATGCTGGGTCCCACGTCACCCAGATCGTACAGTGGAAACCAGCTAGTCAATTTCCACCCTGAGTTAACACCACTGCCAGGAAATGGAAATTGACTAGATCGCGTGCTCTTAAGACACAATTTTAGGAGCATCACAGAAGGGTGTTTAAATTCTAAAACTCTTTTCAATTACGTTCCTAATAGACGCATTTTCATAAGCCTATTTTTAGCAGTGAGTTTGCAGGGAGGGCCACCTGATCGCCAGACATGTAGAGCACAAAATACAAATTAGGCAAACACCTTCTTGTAACAGAGCTCTTAGGGCATCATGGCAACAAGCTCAGATAGATCTCAGACCCTCCTGCTCCAGAAGGACAAACATCAGTCTGCTTCAACTAAAAGAGAATCCCCAATAGCATTCTGCAATATAGGACCTATGACACATGAGCAGTTGCAATGCCAGACCAAAAAGGGCAATGCCTAAGCTGCATTGATCAGCATCATACATACACTAGTTGACATAAGACCGAATGGCTGGTATAATACCACAGGCAGCAATGATGGAATCAACTGACTTATTCAGTCACATGAATTATAGAAGTTGAACCTCTCTAGTCCGGCAACATCCATGGTCCAGCATGATTTTAGTGAGCCAGATGTCCACTTACAGGTGTGGCCAAGTTTCCCACAGTCCAAAAGGTTTTTTTGTTTGACAGCCACCAGTCCTGGCTCTCCATGTTCCGTGCGGTTAGTTAGCTCTGATTTACTCAGAAACGTCTTCAAAGAGCCCAGCATGCAGTGGAAGTGTTGGTAACGCTGCTAGACAGCACTGACTTCTGCTGTTGAGCAAATTCCCTGGGTCAGTACCCGTCAGGTCCTGAGCGTGCCAGACAAGAGAGGTCCAACTGTACTGCAACAATACTGAGATTGCCACTTGTCCTTGTCAACATTTAGAGTGACCAGCACCCACACAAAAAGTAGCACCATTCACTCGAACTCCAAGTTACTTACAATAAATTATAGAATGATAAACACGTAATAAATATCACCAATCACTAAAACCAGATGCCCCTCTTCCCCCGGCAGTTCTTTGGGGTTATACGTGCACCTCACGGCCTTCCTTCTCCTGTTTCAGTCCTGCTTTGGATGACAACTAGCAGTCCCATAAGAACAGCCAGACTGGGTCAGACCAATGGTCCATCTAGCCCAGTATCCTGTCTGCCGACAGTGGCCAACACCAGATGCCCCAGAGGGAGGGAACACAACAGGGAATCCTCACGTGATCCCTCCCCTGTCCCCCATTTCCAGACAAACAGCGGCTAGGGACAGCATCCCTACCCATCCCGGCTAATAGCCCCCTCTAAATGGATCTGTGCTGTGCTCCAACTAGCACCACACCATGCTCTCCTACCATCCGCAGCAGATCGTTACCCTGGGAACTTTGATAGGGCGGGAATCTACCCTCCACAACCGCTAGCAGAGAGTCCACGAGAACCGCAGGCGATATATTGACTCCACCGTAGAGGTCCTTGCTCCCAGCTATTGGGCTGCTGGCTCAGCAGAACTAGGTAGCTTAAAGAGGCCAAAAAAGTTTTTGTTGGTGATTTCGTCCAGCTGCCAGGCGTCATCTGGTCTAGAGATTTTCATCTGTACAGAGAGCTGGTCCCCTTGATTCAGAGGTCGCAAAACCGCTGAGAACTTGGACATGGTGTCTTCTGATTTGGAGGACAAGTCCAGGGAGAGGGTCAGAATTGGGCTGCTTGGGTCAGCCATCTTGTTGACGGTCAGCGTGACGTTCTGGTTCTTGTCACACATGCGCTCCGTGCATCTTACAGCGAGCTGGGCGTAGATAAAATAAAGGCCCCCGACCTTCACCTCCAGCGCGTGCGAGTCAGCGTGGTACTGGAAGTTGGAGCTGAAAACCACTCTGTCCACACCACGTGCATAATACCACTCCATTCGGCTGTTACTGATGGCAACTGCACAAACAGGGTAGAAAAGGGAAGGCAGGTTAGTCATCTTAGAGGTGGGTAGTAAGACGCGGGGCTGGAAATCACTCTGCCCCCAAGGCACTTAGCAAACACACTTTGTGGTGAGGCTGGACTGGGCAGCCATTCCCGTCCCGGCTCTGCCCGCCCACCCTGTGCCTCGGTTTTCCCCCCTGCAACATGGGGAGGAGGACCTTTGCAGAGCAGTGATGAAAAGGGCAGTAAAGCCATTCCCGTCCCGTTCCCATAGGCAGGAGGGCTCGAGAGGTCGTAGGTTACACTAGAACCCCACAACACTTCTCTCCCAAGCCATTCTAGTGGCTGGAGTTCGGTTTGCATGCGCCCCGACCAACTTATTCAGAGCTGCAGCACTCTCTGATCTATTGCTGTTGGCAAACTCCCCCCTCCTCCCCCCACCCTGATTTCTGTCTCCCTAGCTTTCTCTTTGCACTGCCTCAAGGGAGTCTTGCTGAGTTTGTATCCTGTAGGGCCAGGTTCTCCAAAGCCTGTACAACCAAGCCAACTCACTGACTCTAGAGGCAAGGGGCGCAGCAATGATCACTGCTGGGGGGGGGGAAATTCAGTGAACCCTTAGGAGGCTGGGGTGTGGACAAAGGGGAACTTACAAAGCAGCAAGCCAAGACTCCCCGAGTTCTCATGGTTGGGTGAAAGAGGGTATCTGCACCATCCCCCCCAAAACTGCTCTACAGAAACCTGCTTTGCAGCTCCTTCACCCAGAGAAATCTCCAAGCACTCACGGCAGGATTCTGCCAGCCTTATGCTGCAGAATCACTTATGCCTGGTGCTGATGTGCCGCCACCTCTGGGGTGGTGCGGAGGAGATGGAGGAGGGAGCAAGGGTCACCTCCCTGAAGGAGGAACCCCTCACAATACTGCTGGGACAGCCCCACCAACGGAGGAAGGGGCGGGGGGGGCGGTTCCTTTATCCAGCCGTAGGTCAGCAGGATAGAAACAGGGGTTGAATTTAGTTAAGACCTGACACAAGCAACCTGCTCCCTATGCGGGATTTTTGCCAAAAGGCGCTTGGTAGCCAGGAATTTGGTTTGGTGCCGCCGCCAAACTGCTATGTAGCATGACACCAGAGGTTTGGGGTTGTGGCTTAGAGGCTAGCAAACCCCTCATTAAAGGAGGATAGGTTTAGCCAGATGGGAAAACTAGTAATTATGGGTCCAGCTTAGCTCTCCAGTGCAGAAGAGAAAGATTTCTCTACTGTATAGACAGCATGAGAGCTAAAGTGCCTTTTGATGCCAGATGGCATGGACCTGGGGAATACCCTGCCCATTGGTGGATCGTAGTTACATCAGTTTGTGTATTAGCCTCCCAGTCCCTAAAGGTTTTTAGATCCTCAAGCTCCCATTTCTCCCTTCAGGAAAGGAAAAGAAAAAGCTGTATTGAGGCCAAATAACCAAGATACTCACCATTCCTGGGCAAGAGCTGGGCACCAGTGTCCTGAAAAAGAGGGAAAGAGAGTGTTTTACAAAAAGACGTGCTTCACAACATGCAGGAGAACAGCTGTTTTCGGCAAGAGTCAGACAACCGCCTCCCCCTCCCCGAACACCTTAACGAAGAGGGCAGCATGGGCTAGAAGGCTGCGGACCGTAACCCAAAGGGGCCTAGGCTCACAGGCCGCGCATGCACACTTTTGGGGAAGTGGAGATGCAGAACTTAGCAAAGCTGCCGGCGCAGAACGAAAAGGACTTTCCAGTGCCCAGAGGTCAAACCCCCGGGTGTATTTTGCAAAAGCAGCCCCTGGGATTTCTGGGCAGTCGTTCACCAGTGACGCCCCAGGCCTGGTTTGCAGTTAGCTTCAATTTGGGTTGCAAGCAGCCAGCCCCGGTGGGTTAAACAGAAAGCACGCCTGGTCCGGTAGCCCGGCTCCAGCCTGCTTAGCTTGCAGGAGCAGTGACAGAACTTGAAACAACTACAGGCAGCTGACAGAAGATTCAGGGCAGAAAGTGTCACCTTGCTAAGTCTTCAATTCTAGGGTAGAGGGGATGAATCAGCTACCTTCCTGCCCTGTCCCCCTAGCATCTCAACTGTCCAGGACTACAGGGTAACAAGGAAACGGCTGCCCGGAGAGGAGGGGACTTGCTCAAGGCCATGCAGAGCATCTGGGGCAGAGGTGGGACGTCACAGGTCTCCTGGCCCACTGGGCTACCCTACCCCGGCACCCAGCTCCCTGCTACAAACCCTGCACCTGGGGATTTACCCTTGAAGTGTGGGGGTGTCCTACCTGGGGAGCCCCAGGAAAGGTCAGAGATGGAAAGGGGAGAGACACACAGAGCCCTTCCCCCCCAAGGAGACCCTCTGCTTCCCAGGCTACTAAGGACAATGGGGGGGGGCGCTGTCCTGGCCAGACCCCCCAGCTCTCCACGCTGCCAGGGAGACACACGGACCCTGCCTTGTGGGCAGGGAGACAGAAACGGGAGGCCCAGACGCTGGGCAGACAGACGGGGTCCCCTTACCTCTCTCGCGCCGAGCAAAGCGTGGGGAGCCGGCGGGGCGCCCGGCGGCAGGGCCAGGCCCCCCCAGACCGAGTAGCAGGCGAATCCCACGAGGGCTGCGGCCAGGGCGCACAGCGCGGCCAGCAGGCACCAGTCCAAGCTCCGGCAGGGGCAGGCGCATCTGGAGCCGGCCGGGAGGAGGCTCTCGGGGTCCTGGCTGCGCTCTAGGGCCGTCATGGGGGCAGGGCTCCGGGCAGCAATGAGCCGGCGGCCCCCGGCCCGCGGGCTTTATGGGCGCGCAACGGGGCGGGCCCGGTGGCGGCGCCGAGCCCGGGCCGGAGAATTTCCACTGAACGCGCTGGGCAGGAAGGGAAAGAGCCGCGGGAAGGGAACCTGCCGCCCGCCCGCTCATCATGGGGACAGCGGGGCGGGGCGGAGGGGGGTGGGGAAGAAAGAAAAGGGGGCAAGAGGGAGATGGCCGGGGGAAGGGGAGATGGGCTGGGAAGGGGACATGGGGAGGAGATGGGCTGGGAAGGGGACATGGGGAGGGGAGGTTGGGAAGGGGACGGGGAGATGGGTTGGGGAGGGGACATTGGGGAGGGGAGACGGGTTGGGGAGGAGCGGGAGATGGCCAGGGGAGGGGGAGATGGCCTAGGATGTGGGGCTGGGCAAGTGGAAGGGGGAGGTGGGTTGATCAGGAATGGGAGGAGTGTGACGGAGGCTGAGGAGGAGAACAGGGGCAGCTGCTAACCTTGCTTAGCCTTGGCCTGGGGCGCAGGGCCAGCTCCCAGCTCCGGCCTGGATCCCAGCTTGCCCTGGGGCTGGGAGGTGGCCAGGCATCGCTGCCCTCAGCCTTGCGGTGCCTACCGCTTTAAGGATCCTAAATCTCATTTTCAAAAGGGATTTAGGCACTTCGGAGCCGCAGTCCTATTGACAGTTGTTGGGATTTAGGTTCTTAAGTGTCTAAATCTCTTGGGGGGAAAACGAGACCTGGGCTCCTAAATCAGTTGGGCCCCACAGTAGTCTCAATTCATCCCCACGTTCCAAGGGGAACTTCAGCTCCCTGTGGGGCGCTGGGGGGGGCTGGGGGGCAGGTGGGAAGAGGGGAACCGCCGGCAAAGGGGGGCATCCCGAGGAACGGGAGGAATTGGTTGGTATGATGTGTGCTGGAGGGGGAGTTAGCGAGGAGAAATCGGCCGACATTAAGAAAGGGGAAATGAAGATTATCAGGAAATGCCCCTGCACAGAGAGAGAACACGTAACTGTTGATAGTGTGGGTGAGACAGAATATCAGAACAATATGCAGAGGGTTATGGGCAGGGCATATAAACCCTGGCCGAAATCTGGGGGGGAGTGTACGTGACCTCACATCCCCACACACACACACACACGGTATCACCTCTGCCCCTAAGGCACGCTCTGACTTTGGTGGCCCTGGGAACCTTATACTGTCGGTAAGTCATGTGGCTGCAGAGCACAATTGGGAGCTATCTGCCCCAAATCAGAGCGGGAGCCATGCCTGAGCCGCTAGATTGGGGGGCACATACAATCAAAGGAGTCCTCACTGCTCCATCTGACAGGTTGCACCCCCCGGTCACACTCCAGCTGACCCTACACGGTTCAAGAGAAGACCAACGCAGGCTGCAGGGATCTCACCAAACCGGGCGACTGTGCAACAAAATGGCAAATGAATTTTAATGCTGATAATTGCAAAGTAACGCACGTTGGAAAACATCATCCCAACAGCACGCACAAACTGATGGGGACTAAATTAGTTGTTGTCACTCGAGAGAGACCTTGGAGTCATTGTGGAGAGGTCTTTGAAAATGCCCACGCAGTGTGCCGTGGCAGCCAAAAAAGCAACCAGTGTGTTAGGAGTCATTAGAAAAGGGAGAGAGAATAAGACTGAGAATAACTGATTGCCTCTATAAATCCATGGGATACCTCTATAAATTCCTGCGTACAGATGTGCTCGCCTCATCTAAAAAAAAAAAAGCATTGGAAAAGGTTCCGAAGAAGGGCAACAAAAATGAGTAGTGGTTTGGAACGGGAGCCATATAAGCAGAGATTAAAAAGACTGGGACTTTTCAGCTTAGAAACGAGGAGACGAAGGGGGGATAGGATCGAGGATAGACGAAGGATAGAGGTCTATACAATCATGACTGGTGTGGAGAAAGTGAATAAGGAAAAGTTATTTACTTGGTCCCATAAGGTAAGAACTAGGGGTCACCAAATGACATTAATAGGCAGCAGATTTAAAACAAACCAAAGGAAGTTTTTCTTCATACAGCGCAGTCAACCTGTGGAACTCCTCGCCAGAGGATGTTGTGAAGACTAGGACTTTAACAGGGTTCAAAAACGACCTAGATACATTCATGGAGGTTAGGACCATCAATGGCTATTAGCCAGGATGGGTAGGAATGGTGTCCCTAGACTTTTTGTCAGAGGCTGGAAATGAGTGACAGTAGAGGATCATGTGATGATTCCTTGTTCTGTTCACTCCTTCTGGGGCATCTGGCATTTTCCACTGTTGGCAGACAGGATACTGGGTTAGATGGCCCTTTGGTCTGACCCAGTATGGCCGTTCTTATGATCCCAGAGGCCTGGATTCTGACTCCCACGCTCTAAACACTAGACCCCCTACTCGCCTCCCAGAGCTGGCAATGGTACTGAGGAAGGCTGGCCCCTAGCCCCATTTCCTTCCCAGATCCATGGGCAAAGAACCCTGAAATCCTGCCTCCCAGGACCTCCCTGCTCTAATCACTAGACTGCACTACCCCATGGAACTGGGACTAGAACCCCAGAGTCCTGGCTCTCAGTCCCCACCACACCCCATGCAGTGAGATCTGGGTCTCCTGAGCAATGAAAGAAAAATTGACCCCCTCCCCCCCATTTCTCACTCTAAACCCATCAGTGCGCAAGGGAGGCTGGGCGGGCCCGGCTGTCAGCAGTGACAGGCCGGGTTCTGATGCGTGCATGGAAAGCAGCAGCCCGTGTGGGGGAGCGGGGGTGTGAAGCGTGAAGCAGTAAGTATCTGGAGCCGAGCATCAGTGGAACCTTGCCGGGGCCCTTAACCATGAGGAAAGCATTTCGCATTCTGAGTCTGCCCATCCGTGCCTCCCAGATGCATCATTTCCCCCCCAGCTGGAAACTGGCGAGGGCTAGGGAGGCCTTCTCATTCCTGGAAGGTTCTTTTGCAGCAGCTGGGGCGGGCAGGAGAACCCATTGGTCAGTGTGGGACTTGCAGTGCCCCCTTTAACTGGCTCAGAGAGGATTCAAGTTGGCTGGGGGCAGTGAAAAATTATTATTATATATTAGGTGTATTATGGTAGCAACTCAGCACCTTAGGCCCACACCAGGATCTCACTGTGTTGGGTTCCATGCATTGCTGTTTATTTGGAGTATTACGGTAGTGCCTAGCCGTCCCAGGCATGGACCAGAACGTCTCTTACGCTCGGTGCTGTACAGACACAGAACAAAAAGGAGGCCGAGACGCAGAAGGGAGCATGGCAGACACACTGGGGGGGTTGTGCAGGTGTATCGCTCTGGAGTGGCGGGGTGGAGAATTGGGCCATTATGGTTGTGGCTCTCTTGTGATGAACAGCTGGCGAAGCAGAGTCCAGCAGAGCTCTTGCAAAGTGGTGGCTGAGCTCCACAGTGGATTCCGTCCTTGTGTTGGCCATAAGTGGTTCTCACGGGGGTCGCCTGAAAATATCTCATCCAGCCTAGGTGCACCACACCCTATGGGTGGATCCTCTGCTTTTGGTTCATCTGCCTGAGGGCGCTCATCAGCATCTGATCCACGTTGCTGTGTGGCCGACTCGAGCGATAATTGGTGCTTTGCAGAAAGCCCCAGCTGCTGGAATCCTGTGACTAAGGGAGAATCTAAGCGTCCCTTTAAAAAATGCAAAGGACTTTTCTTAATCAGTCTGGGCGTGGAGGCATGAAAGCCCATCCTGAGGGCCACATGAAAGCCTCAGAAAGCAGAATGCAAAGAAAAAAGTCCCCAAGGTGTCTTTTTATTTTTTAAAAAATCCCAAAGCTCATAATTTTTAAGCCAGTTGAATAGCTGGCTCTTGATTTTTGACGCTCTGGCTAGGGTTGCCAGATGTCCAGTATTGACCCGGACAGTCCAGTATTTTTGCCTCCTGTCCAGTAAAAAAAATTCAGAAAATACCGGACACCTAAAATGTCCGGTATTTTCTGATTTTTTTCCCAGCCAGGAGGCGAACTCCCGGACTGTCCGGGTCAATACTGGACACCTGGCTCAGGGGAGCTGTCCATCCCAGAGCAGGGAGACAAGACGGTGGACGGCCGCCGGCAGCCTGTAAGGGCCAAAAAGCCTCAAAAGCATTTTTTAAAGGGGCCACGCGGTTGGGGTTTTTGGGGGGTTGGGGGTTTTTTTTTTTTTTGGCTCAACAACTTTGGCCTCCCCCTTTTTTTTTCTCAACAGAATTTTTTCTCCCTGGTGTTCTTTTTTTGAGGGAGAGGGGGGTGTTTGGTATTTTTGGTTAAACCATCTGGCAACCCTATCTCTGGCTCAAAGTCTGAAGGGGCCTTTGGGGACTGGACAGTTACGTAGAGGCGGAATCTAGCCAACCATATTCTAAGGCCCAGACTTCCCAAGTTTGAAACCTGAGAACCTTTGAGGAGCTGAGCCTAAATAGCTAGATTCAGGCCATGCCTCCCCCATGCGGGAATGTTGAATTAAGATACACAACTCCAGCTCCGTTAACTACATAGCTGGAGTCGATGTACCTTAATGAGTTTTGCGAGGTCTCCATGGTGAGAGGTCTCCGTTGCCTTCCTTTACTTCTCCCGAGGAGCAGGAGTACTGCGCCGGCAGGGGAACCCTCTGAGTTCACTTTAGCAGGACTTTGCTAGACCCACTAAATCAAACTCCGGAAGATCGATCACGGCAGCATCAATCTTCTATGTAGTGAAGACCTGGCCTCAGCAAGCCCCTTTAAGCCATGGGATCTTAAAGGAGCCTTAAAGCGGGGGGCAGTGACTCCCTTTGGGTGATCAGGAGTGTTGTTCCGTGGGGGACGGGGAGGCACTAAGGCCTGGTCTACACTAGGATCTTAGTCCAAATTAACCCCCCAAGTTCGAATTTGGAAGCAACACGTCCACACTACCAAGCCTGTTACCCCGAACGCTGTACTCCTGCTTTTCAGGAGGAATAACACTAATGCCGAACTTGCAAGTCTGAAATAATGTTCGTGTGGATGCTCCGGTGCTGCTAATTCAAACTAATTGGCCTCCAGGAGGCCTCCCACAGCACCCCAGAGTACTTGCTGGGGCTTGGACTCCATTCGATGCTTCCCTGTAATGAGGACACAGACATTCAAATGTGTAAAAGCGGGTGCACAGAAGCTGAAACGTAGCAAATTTGAAATAATCTCTGCGTGGTTTACGTGAATTCAGCTAACCCAAATTAAAGCATTTTTAATTCTCAGCATTCACACATGAGTCGAATGCAATTCATCCATTCTAATGCCACAAGACACAGTCGTGATTATCTCGCCCGCCCACCTGGCCAACACACGCCATAGAACTGCCCGCAAATCATTCCTGAAGCTGATCTTTGAGAAAAACATCCGGTTTTGATTTTAAAGTGATCAGCGATGGAGAAACCACCATGACCCTTGGTAACTTGTTCCAGTGGTTAATTCCCCTCATTCTTAAACATTTCTTCCTTATTTCTGGTCCGAATTGGTCTGGCTTCACCTCACAAACTTTGCTAGCTCTTCCTTTGCTGGATGGAAGGACTTGCTATCAAAGATGGGTTCCTTGAGTAGATACTGACAGGCTGTGATCAATCCCCCCTTCTCCTTCTCTTTGCCAAGCGAAATAGATTGAATGTGTCACTATCAGGCAGGTGTTCTAATAGTTTCGTCATCCCCCTGGAGTTTCTCGGAGTCTTCTCCAATGTATCAGCATCTTTCTCGCATCATGGGTCCCAGAACAGCGCCCCAGAATTCCCACAACAGTCACACCGGGGCCAAAGGCAGAGGTGAAACCTCCTCACGGCTCCGACTTGAAACGCAAGCCACGATCACACTAGCCAAAGCTGCCCAGGGAACACTTTCTCCATTATCCGCCACAGCCCCCAGATCTTAGGGTCGCTGTCTCCCATCCCGTAAGCATAACCAATGCTCTTTGTTCCTAGGCAAATACATTTGCACATTCTTTACTTCCTCCCCCAGTTTCCCAACCCATCTGGCTTGCTCTGAAGCAGTAACCGGCCCTCTTCATGATTTACCACCCCCTCCCCCCCCCCAGACTTTGGCTCAGCTGCACACTTGATCAGGGGTGATTGTATGGTTTTTTCCAGGTCATTAATGACAACATTACAAAGCGTAGGGCCAAGAACTGACCCCTGCAGAACCCCATTGGAACGAGGGATGCAAAGGGTTAACCGGTTACCCGGTGAGCATGCTCCAAGCAGGACCAACCTCAACCCAGCCTGAGCTTTGTCAAGCCTTAAAAACTAGGGATGGAGATTCTACCCCCTCCCTAGGGAACCCATCTCAGTGCTTCCCCACCCTCCTAGGGAAATCGGATTTCCTAATATCCAACCTTGACCTCCCCCAATGCAACTTGAGACCATTGCTGCCATCTGTCACCACGGAGAACAGCCTCACTCCATCCTCTTTGGAACCCTCCTCCAGGGAGCTGAAGGCTGCCATGAAATCCCCCCTCACTCTTCTCTTCTGCAGACAAAACAAGCCCAAATCCCTCAGCCTCTCCTCGTAGGTCATGCGCTCCAGCCCCCTAATCGTTTTTATTGCCCTCCGCTGGACTTTCTACAATGTGTCCACATCCTTCCTGTAATGGGGGCCTCAGAACGGGACGCAATATTCCAGATGTGGCCTCACCAGAGCCGAATAAAGGGGAATAATCACATCTCTGGATCTGCTGGCAATGCTCCTTCTAATGCAACCTAATATGCCATTAGCCTTCTTGGCTACAAGGGCACCCTGTTGACTCATATCCAGCTTCTCGTCCACTGTAATCCCCAGGTCCTTTTCTGCTGAACTGCTACTTAGCTGTCTGTCCCCAGCCTGTAACAATGCTTGGGATTCTTCCGTCCCAAGGGCACTTGTCCTTGTTGAACTTCATCAGATTTCTTTTGGCCCATTCCTGCAATTTGTCTAGGTCACTCTGGACCCTCTCCCTGCCCTCCAGCGTAGCTACCTCTCCCCTTAGTTTAGTGACATAGAATCATAGAATCGTAGAGCTGGAAGAGACCTCAGGAGGTCATCAAGGCCAGGCCCCTGCCTAAGGAAGGACCAGTCCCAACTAATTCCAACCCTCACCTGTGAATTTGCTGAGGGGTGCAACCCACCCCTCCTCCAGGCCATTAATAAAGATGCTGAACAAAACCGGCCCCAGAACCGACCCCCTGGGACACTCCGCTTGCTGCCAGTCGTTAATCTTATAATGGTCTAGTTTTCAAATCGACGTGCTGCACCACGCCAGACGCCTTACCCAATCGACTCCAGCAGCCCTCCGGCAATTAACACTTGTCGTCTCAGCAGGAAGCGATCAGTGCACTGGGAAGGGCCTGGTTTCCGTACATCCACGGCA
Organism: Rafetus swinhoei; assembly: GCA_019425775.1. Classification (NCBI taxonomy): domain Eukaryota; kingdom Metazoa; phylum Chordata; order Testudines; family Trionychidae; genus Rafetus; species Rafetus swinhoei. The sequence goes on along the minus strand of JAFJHL010000256.1, from coordinate 8,831,251 downwards.
ATTTGCCTGCACTACATGGCTCTCCTTTAGCGCTGCAGGAATCAAGTCCCATACCAGCCACTCCATTGTCTGGAATGAATCCGTCTCCCAGTTCATCCGCATTCATTTCCAGAGTGTCCCCATAGAACCAAGCCCTTCGAATTTCCCCTGTTGCAAAGCAGGGGACGGGGTGGGGTGTCTCTCCTGCCGGTGTGGGACTGGTCCAAGGGCTCCGCACACACCCAGCTCTGTGCAGGCCGCTGACAGCCGGGGGGCAAAGGGGGCAGTTGTCCCAGAGCCCGACGATTCAAAGGGGCCCGGGGCTCCTGTCTGCTGCCTGCAGCATGGTGGTGGCCAAAGGCCCAGACCCTTTAAATTGCTGCCGGAGAGCCGCTCCGCACAGCTTTAAGGGTTGGGGGGGCCGGCTAGTTCTGCAGTCCAGCTGGCACTGAGGGCTGGCTGCCCAAGCTCCGCCCCTTGCACCCAAGGCCCCGCCCCTTCCAGGGCACGGAGCTGGGCCTCCCCTGCCCACCTCTGGCTCTGGGTATTGGGGGGCAGTTGAGAGTCATGCTGGAGCACAGAACCATAGAATCGTAGGACTGGAAGGGACCTCGAGATGTCAGATAGACGTATTATCTAGACCAATGTTTCTTAAACTTTTTAAGACAGAGGAACACCAAACATTAAGCCATAAAAAAAAGGTCGGGAGGGAAAAGGGTCGGGGGAACAGTTATTGAGCAAAAGGTCAGGGAGGAAAAGGGTTGGGAGGAAAGTTATTGAGAAAAAAAAAGGTCGCCTGCCCCTTTAAGGGCAGCCATTTTGAATTCTGTTGTTCCCCGTGGCACACCTCCGACTGCCTCACAGCACACCGGTGTGCCACAGAACACAGTTTAAGAAACACTAGACCAATGGTTCCCAACCTTTTTGAGCATACGGACCCCTTTTCTATCAATTAAAATGTCATGGACCTCCCCACCTCTGCCCCTGGAGGAAAAAAAAAGAAAAGGAAAAGAAAAGGAAGGAAAGAAAAAGAAAAGAAAAGCATTAAACCTTATTTTTAAACTTTCCGTGGACCTCCTGCAGTACAGTCACGGACCACCAGGGGTCCACGGACCACAAATTGGGAACCACTGTTTATCAACCAGTGGTACACATACCCTTAGGGGTACGTGAGAGAAGTCTGGGGGCTATATCAACACAAGTAAAATTTGGCAAAAAATGTCGGGGATTTTGCCCGGCAAAGGGGATCAGGGAGGGGCGGCAGCACATGCCTGTCAAATGGAACGTTCAGAGCCGCTCTGCGCAAGTGCCCCAGCGGTGGCGGGAAAAGCGCATGGCAGCGGCGGCGCCGGTGAGACCCCCGGGTAGTTCCACATTGGGGGGCGGATTTGGTCGGGGAGAAGAAAAAATCACTTCCCCAGCCACCTCTCCACGTTCGTTTCCTCTCCAGCAGCCTCCCCGGGGTGCTCCAGTGGGGAGGGCGGCTGAACCTGGAGACGCATGTCACCCCCCCCACCACCCCCGCCAGCAGCTCAGCACAACCATCCCCATCACCCCTTCCCCGTAGCGCTGCGGAGAGGAGCTAAAAGGCGGTGAAGCGGTGCAACAAGCTTTGCTCCAAAGGACACCCCCCCGCCCCACATCAGTGGCCTAGCGAGGGGGGGGGCAGTTGCCCCCTGGCACCATGCTAGGGGGGCACCAGGCTGGGGTGGAGCGCACAGCCCCATGCGGTGAGCCCAACGGTAGTGGGCCACTTGCTCCCTGCAGACAAGCCGCCGAGGCAGGGCCGGGCAGCGGGCACTTCAAAGGTAGGGTTACCCTACGTCCGGTACCTGGCTCTGGGAGAGGGGAGGGAGCATTGGGTTAGACCAGAGGGCTGGGGGTGCCTGGCTCTGGGGGAAGGGTGGGTGCATTGGGTTAGACCAGGGGGCTGGGGGTCCCTGGCTCTGGGGAAGGGTGGGTGCATTGGGTTAGACCAGGGGCTGGGGGTGCCTGGCTCTGGGGAGGGTGGGTGCATTGGTTTAGAGCGGGGGCTGGGGTGCCTGGCTCTGGGGAAGGGTGGGTGCATTGGGTTAGAGCGGGGCTGGGGACTCCTGGCTCTGGGGAGGGTGGTGCATTGGTTTAGAGCGGGGGCTGGGGATGCCTGGCTCTGGGGAGGGTGGGTGCATTGGGTTAGAGCGGGGCTGGGGTGCCTGGCTCTGGGGAGGGTGGGTGCATTGGGTTAGAGCGGGGCTGGGGACTCTTGGCTCTGGGGAGGTGGGTGCATTGGGTTAGAGCGGGGCTGGGGACTCCTGGCTCTGGGGAGGAGTGGGTGCATTGGGTTAGAGGGGGCTGGGGCTCCTGGCTCTGGGGAGGGTGGGTGCATTGGGTTAGAGCGGGGCTGGGGCTCCTGGCTCTGGGGAGGTGGGTGCATTGGGTTAGAGGGGGCTGGGGGCTCCTGGCTCTGGGGAGGGTGGGTGCATTGGGTTAGAGTGGGGCTGGGGCTCCTGGCTCTGGGGAGGGTGGGTGCATTGGGTTAGAGCGGGGGCTGGGAGTGCCTGGCTCTGGGGAGGGTGGGTGCATTGGGTTAGAGCGGGGCTGGGGCTCCTGGCTCTGGGGAGGGTGGGTGCATTGGGTTAGAGCGGGGCTGGGGTGCCTGGCTCTGGGGAGGGGTGGGTGCATTGGGTTAGAGCGGGGCTGGGAGTGCCTGGCTCTGGGGAGGGGTGGGTGCATTGGGTTAGAGCGGGGGCTGGGGGCTCCTGGCTCTGGGGGAAGGGTGGGTGCATTGCGGGTACTTATAATTTTTTTAAAGAGGTACATTGTTAAAAAAAAGGTTGAGAAACACTCGTCTAGACTGTGCTGTCCAATGGCGACTCTGCCTCCCGAGAGTCATTGATGGTGGGGGCAGAGCATGACTTAGGGCTGCCTTGAGGCATCTTCGGGCCACAGTGCGTCATGCCCAGTCTGTGACAGCGGCAGACACAATTTGCTACCTGTCTGGGGTGTGAGTGGGCGGTTTTCACACCTCCCCAGATTCCATCTGACAGCTTCCCCTTCAGGCAGAGCAGACGAATGTTTTGTCTCCGAGAATGCTGTGGAAAAAACACCTCGGGGTTCCTCGTGCGTCCTGTACCCCGCATGGCTGCTGGCCGTGTTTCCGGCAGCTGTCAGAGGCCGGCCCGGTCTGCCAAGTCCTCGGACGGGAGGAAACCTCAGCGTGGGAGGGGGGAGTCACAGCTGACCCCAGCGTCCCGGCCCACATGAGGGGGTGCAACGCTGCATGGGGAGGGTGTTCTTGGAAGCGTCTTGGCCACTTGTGTTCCTGAGTGACTACACGAGCCTTTTCACGAGAACGGGGGCACGTGTACACAGCAGGGCCAAAGCCGGACTAAGCTACGTGACATGAGCTACGGCAATTGCGTCGCTAAATTCGAAATGGCTTATTTCGGCGTCTGTTGCCGGCTACCCAGCAGGAAGTCCGAGGCAGGGCCCTCTTCCCCCGCCTTCCCTTACTCCTCGTACAATGAGGGTCCCAGGCGTCCTCCGGCTCGCCTTTATGCTGAAATAACTGTTTGCTGCATAGATGCGGACTCTGTTATTCTGAAATAACACCGCTGTGTAGACATAGCCTGAGGGGCTTACGCTCAGAGTCCTGGCCCTATTCCAACTTCCCATGCTGCCTCGGTGGTTACAGCTGGGATCCTTCTCTCCCATCCCCAGCTACTGTGAGGTGTGGCCGTCGAGCCCCACCCTAGAGGTGGCTGCCTTTCCCAGCTAGGTGCAGCACAGTTGTCTGTGCTGAGAGACAACCCCAGAGACAGCTGCAGTTTCCGTAGCCAGCAAAGGAATAACAGGAGCGTAAGCTATTTCAGCAGCCCCCATTTAAAAGAAAACCGAATTACAAATTCAAAGGCTGGTCGGGGGAGCCGGGGGAGAGGTTGTTTTGCAAATGAACTCAGAAAAACGCACCTCTGCTAGAGAACCCCGGCTCATCTATTTTAAGCTCTGCAGGGAACAAAGTTGCTGAGTTATTGTATCTCCAGATGACTCACACAAACAATAGCCTGGTGAGGTTTTCCGGTCGATTGATGCTTGTACTGAAATAGCTCCGGATCAAGGCTGCTAGCCGAGCAGGGCTATTTCCACCCCTCTGTGTTTGTCTGATCAGAGCACCTAGCAACCCCAGGCATGGAACAGCCCCACATTGAATTGTGCATTACTAGGAGTATTATGGTAGCACCAGGTAGAACTGGGACCCCACGGTGCTGTACATGATGTATTACAGGAGTTTCTAGGAATTCCCCACATGGATCCAGGCCCTACTGTGCTAGGAGCTGTGCAAATGGATGATCTCTAGCCCAGTTGGCTGGCAATCCAAGGACAGGGCAATGGGTGGCCACAGACAAGGAAACGATGAGGCAATAATTAAGCCTCTTACATAATGGGCAGTGATCCAGAGCAGATGTGACCCAGAGGCTGTTCCCTGTAAACTGAGCGCTTGGGCAGCCATCCAGGAGAGATTCAAATGCCGCGCAGATGATTAGCAGAGCACCCACAGCTGGCAGGGTGTGTTTCTGTTTGTGGTGCACATCTGCACCTGCCTCAGCGCACAAAACAAAATTTATTCTGCACACGACTGGAAAAAATATTAGAGGGACTATTGGCCACAGGCCTGGCTAACTTGGCAAGGGTTCCATCGGAGAGAGACAGGGGCTGTCTCCTGCCAAATACAGAATTCAAAAGCAACTCCTAACCGCAAGAGCTCACTGGGATTTCAGGCACCAGTGGTCGGTGAAGGTAGGGCTGCAGAAGGGGAAGCCCCCAGCCTCACCTCCAGCCCCTGCCTCTTCCTCAGAGGCCCTGCCCCACATGGGAGCCAAGCCACCTCCCCATCCCCCACCACACAGAGGGGAGGGGAGGGGAGAGGAGCAGGTTGGTGCACACACATACCCCAGCCTCCCCAGCCTGGAACACCGGGGGGGGGGGGGCGAGGGGCGTGGCCCCAGCCTCCCCAGCCCCAGAGCATGGTGAGGGCGGGCGCTGGGGACAGCACATTTCCCCCCCCCTCCCGCAGTAGGGAGTGGAGTGTGGGCGGGGCCGGGCTGGCGGTTTGGGAAGGCAACGCCTCCCCCCTTGCCTAGCATACCCGCCGCCCGTCATTTCAGGAGCAGGATACGGTGTAGATGGAGGTTCGAACTCAGGCACCAAAAGACCATTGTGGATCGGAGTCCGTGTCTTTAAGAGAGAGGGCGCTGGCCAAGTACGCTGCGCAGGGCATGGCGGGCTGCGTTTCATCTCGCGAGTCACTCGGGTGGAATACGTGACTTTAGCTGGCGTGCTGAGCCAGCCTTTTTGAAATGTGCAAACAGTCACACCCAATATCACCTGTTGGTGCTGAGCTCACGCCTTCCGCTCAGGTCGTGTGACCCGAAAGTGCTGCCCGGGAGGGTCGCGGGGTTGAAATGCAGGTGACTTGGAGGTACGGTGGAAAGGGAACAGAAAATGCCTCGCTGCCGCTCTTGAAAGGCGCTGCTCACACTGGGCGTTCGCATTCGCTTGGAGGACACATCGGGCAAGCTTCACAGAAGGCGTTTCGGCTCAGAGGGGCCGCCAGGTTAGTGTGTATGTGTGAAACCAGCAGCAAGTCCTGTGGCACCTTTGGGCGCGTCTACACAGCAGGGCAAAAGTCGAATTAAGCTACGCAACTTCAGCTACGTCAATTGCTTCGCTGAAGTCGAAATAGCTTCATTTGGCTTTTGGCGCTGTCCACACAGCAGGAAGTCGAAGGGAGAGCAGGATTAGGCCTCAGTTGGAGTGTTGTGTCCAGTTCTGGGCACCACATTACAAAAAAGATTTGGAGAAGGTCCAGAGAAGAGCAACAAGAATGATTAAAAGTCTAGAGAACATGAGCTATGAAGGAGACTGAAAGAATTGGGCTTGTTTAGTTTGGAAAAGAGAAGTCTGAGAGGGGACATGATAGCAGCTTCAGGTATCTAGAAGGGTGTCACAAGGAGGAGGGAGAAAAATTGTTCTCTTAGCCTCTGAGGATAGAAGAAGAAGCAATGGGCTCAAACTGCAGCAAGGGAGGTTTAGGTTGGACATTAGGAAAAACTTCCTACCTGTCAGGGTGGTTAAACACTGGAATAAATTGCCCAGGGAGGTTGTGGAATCTCCATCTCTGGAGATATTTAAGAGCAGGTTAGATAAATGTCTATCAAGGATGGTCTAGACAGTACTGGGTCCTGCCGTGAGGGCAGGGGACTGGCTTGACCTCTCAAGGTCCCTTCCAGTCCTAGTATTCTATGATTCTATGATTCCTTCACTCCCCGTGAAATGAGGGGTGCAGGAGTCGGAGTCAGATGTCCTCCCACTCACCGTTAGTTCGAAACAGCATTGGCAGTGTAGACGCATTCTTTGTGATTTTGGAGCAACATCATTTATTCCAAAATAACACTGCTGTGTACCTTTGGGACTCCAGGTGTGTCTCCCCAGCACCCTAAACTCGAAATACGACGCACAATTTGCGCTACGCAAGTTGCGCTTCTTTTTTTGAAACACTTTCGAAACAGCTTCTTTTGAAATTTGGCGCATCGGTACGGCGCCAAATTTCAAAATAATACGTTGTTTCAAACCATCCCTTAACCCTGGTGCAATGAGATGGCAAAATAGCACGCCCGTCATTTCGGAAAAAAAAATTGAAATAACGGGAGTCTTGTGTGGATGCAGGGTAGCTATATCGGGATACCGGAGGTGTCCCGAAATAGCCGTGCAGTGTTGACGTACCCGTAACAGATTGACTTGACCCTAAGCTTTCATGGGTAAAACCCACGTCATCAGATGCATTTAGAACTCAGCGAGACTCAGGTGGGCAGAGCGAGGGGCTGTACATGTTTTATTATGGTAGTGTAACAAGATGGTTTTTCTGTAGCCATGTTGTAAGGCCTGTAGCCATATTGGTAAAGCCTTCTTCTGCAGCCAGACTGAAGAGCAGCAGCCATTAGCTGTAAGGTCTGGAGTCTCACACACACATCTAAATTGTATTAAAATAGTTTCACACCAGGCTGAGAGAAGGGGATTTTGTCCTGATAGCCCCCCCACTGTCATCAGATAAAGAGACAGAGCTCAAGCTGGGTAAAGAAAACTTAAGTAACACCATTCTGTCTGGCAAGAAACTGCTTATCAATAGAGACAGTTGTGGAATTCACACTCTCTGGTCTTAAGTATCCTCGCTTTGCTGTTGTTTGTCTGTGTGATCTCTGTCTGGTTTGTAATTGTTTCAGTCTGCTGTATAATTAATTTGCTAGGTGTAAATCAATTAAGGCAGTGGGGTATGATTGGTTAGGTAATTTTGTTATGATTGGTTAGTAAAATTATACTAAAATAATTGGTTAAAGTATAGCTAAGCAGGACTCGGGTTTCACTATATAAACTGGGGTCCAAAAAGTAATAGAAGCAGAAGGAAAGAAGCAAAAGGCTGGTAGAAGACCAAAGGGAGACAAGGAACACCAAGGAGAAAGGGGAAGACCTGGAAGAACTACGAGATAACGTAAGACCAGAGCTGCCGGGACCCCTCTGCACGACCGTGACGTGCAGCAGCTAGGATCCAGAGAGACTGATTCTGCCTGGCCAACAGGGGATGTCTCCCTGTACCAGGATTGATCTGAGGAAGTGGGTCTGGCCCACGAAAGCTCATCACCTAATAAACCATCTTGTTAGTCTTTAAAGTGCTACATAGTCCTGTGTTTTGTTTCAGCTAGACCAGACTAACATGGCTGCATCTCTACTACTATTGTACCAGGATTGGTGAGCATGACACCGTGTGCTTAGCATGTGTATTCTGCTTGTTTGGGAATTGTCAATAAATAGAGGATAAGGATATTACTGTGTGAGGCTTTTTCAGTGGCGAAAGATCCTGCAAACCCACCGGCAGTTACGCCCTGAGCCCTAGAAATTGGGTAAGGGTGGGTGTGTGAATTAACAGGGTCGCACCTTGAGCTCTAGGAACTGTGTAAAGGTGTGTGTGGAAGGGAGAGAGAAATTTGTGCGGGTAACAGTAGCGTCTAAGAATCTCCTATTGGCCAGCTAGAGGCAACATGAAATGAACTTGTCCTGCCTGGCTGGGTGGCTCTAGAAGGCTTGGCTGCAGGGAGGGAAGGGAGGAAAATGAAAGGCATAATGACCTCACACAATGGGAGCCCTTGGATGGAAAAAAAACCATTGCTGTGCTGGGGTGGAGAGACATTCTTGTACATGTGCTCAGCAACGAATCGACTATGAACACGCCCACGTCACGCCTGGACTCTGCCTGTCCCCTGGTCTGAGCCCTGCCCCCTCCTGCTGGTAGGACAGGAGCAGAACACGGAGGATTTTAACAAAGAGATCCCCGGGGAGGTTCAGGGGCTCGAGCGAATCACAAGACAACATGATGCTCTTGCAAAAGGTGTAAATGTCCCTCGGGGGTGTTGTAGGAGTTAGAGGATCACCCAGACCCTCTGCCTTCATGCGTTGGGTGTCTCACTGCTGCGATGGGTCTTCACTCTGACACCAGGAGCCAGCCCACAAGGGTATGGCCTCATCTGGCTTCCACCAGCCTTGTGGCCAGCATTCCCCGCCAGCTGAGCACTGGGGCGGTCACCCAGGAGAGATTCAAATGCCGCCCGGCAGATCAGCAGCATGCCCACAGCACTAGCAGCGTGTGTTTCTACTGGTGGTGCACATCTACCAATGCTTTGGTGCACCGGATAAAATGTATTCTGCACATGGATGAGGAAAAAATTGCAGGAACGCTTCTTGTGACTCCTAGCCAGGGAAACTCAGCCATCCATTCCAGCCCCCTGTCCCCCCGACTCCATCTCCCAGAGTTCCTAATAATCAGCCGCCCAGATGTTTCCCAGCATGTTCGTCACCTCAGAAGGTGTGAAATGAAACCTGTGGTCCACTTTGGCATGCGTATGTTACGTAATGGAGACCAAAGATGTTTCTATAACAGAGAAATTGTCAATGCAGAGATGAGATAGCAAGGAAAAGCAAATAGAGATAAGTGGCCCAGAAAATAGACGTCAAGATGCAATCTCAGGTTCTCCACATCTGTCTTAAGTACATTTCCTTTTCTACCATAAGTTGTCACTTGTCCCTGAACAGTCAGCTGGTTACTTAGGGCTGGCCCACACTAGAAAATGAGGTCAGTTTAACGCCGCTGCTCTGAGAGTATTAAAAATCCACATCCCGGGGCAACCTAGTTAACCCATGCACCTAAAACCACAGCGCTTGGTGGTGGAGTAATTCTGCTTCTGAGGGCTTGTCTACAGTGGCACGTTTATACAGCCACATGACTTTTGTGGGGAAAAACACCCAGTTTTGGCGACAAAAAAGTTCATCCCCGTGAGAGACTTTTGTCTTTTCCCCTCCCTTTATGGTCGACAGAGAGCCAGGATGGACTTTGCTGCTTGTTTTGTGGACAGAACCGGCTTCTGCCAGTATCCCACAATGCCTGCCCTGATAGCTCTGCTCAGTGTTTTGTGATCTCTGCTGCCCTGCAGGCCTGCGTCTGTCTCCTTTCAAAGCCCGGGAAGTATCTGACAGCTGAGTGAGTTGTTCCGTGTGGGGAACAAACAAAGAGCAAATCATTGGAGCGCTCCTGTTCTGCCCTGCTAGGAACCCAGCGGCAGGCAAACTGCTGCTGCAGGGGAAAGGCCAGAGAGCTTTGACGTTCCTCAGCACAGAGAGCTCCCAGAGCTACGAGGGAAACCCAAGAAGCGTCGGGATCGGCCCTGCCTTCCCACAACACTGCACGGTAGGATGCTCACCCACAATGCTTTGCTGTGTCCGTTCATAGTGAAGCTAGCCATGTGGCCATGTCGACAATGGGAGGCAGAAAAACCGGTTTGACCCAGTTTCTACTTTTGCCGACTTTTGCCTGCCGGCAAACTTTCCCAGTGTAGATCTCGCGTCCCATCAGCACACGTCCCATCAGCACAGAGTGACCACACTTTAGCACCGCAGCCACTGCAGCATTTCAAATGTAGACAAACTCTCGGGCACTGGCCCTGGGCTTCCGACTAGCCTTCCTTTCAAACCTCTTCCCTCGCAACTGGCTTTACGGTTAGCGGTGGTGGTGGTGGTTTTCTTCCCCCCCCACCCTCCTTTTTCTCAGAATGTGGCAGTTGAGAGTTACACGGAGCTGGGAGGAGCAGGGGGTTCCCAGACTGGGTTTTTTTCCATTTTCAAGTTGCTTCACTGTTTTGCCATTAATTTTAATAATCTCACCCTGGCTGCCCAATGCAAGGTGGATGTGACGGTTTGCTCCCCCCCCGCCCATGCTTTATGAAAATCGGCTTCTGGATATACATAAGCATAACTCGAAGATGCTTTAACCAAAATGCCTCCTGGAACCTATCGATTTTAATGCCACAATTGGCTGGATCGATGGGTCCTATTTTGGTGCGTGGGACATTCTCATACAGAAAGTTAGAAATATGAAGGATGAGACTGTGTACACATGTTGAACCTCCCTGGTCCAGCATTCTCTGGTCTGGCAACACCCGTGGTCCAGCGTGATTTTAGTTCGTTGGTTGTCATGGGAGTGGCCAAGTGTCCCATGGGTTTTACAGACCCAGTTCTGGCTCTCAGTGTTCTGTGCTGTTATTTGGCTCTAATTGGCCCCTAAATCACCCCGGTGATTAACCCCCTGGTGAAGCGTAGGTAGTCACCCTCTGCCAGGAATACTCCTTGAGAGCAGGTTTGAAAGGGTGTGGCCGAAGGAAAGATCAAACAGGAGGGGTGGGCGGGTATTTACCTGTCTCAGGTGTAACATGGGTGCGGTGGACTCAAGCCAGTGGAATCCCCATTTGCATACAGGGGGGTGGAAGCCCCCAGGAATGGCATGAGGGAAGTTCCCGGAAGCAAGGAGTTATGGGAGATGGAAGCGAGGGCAGAAAGCCCCGGGGCAGATGCAGGAGGCCAGAGTCCTTGCAAGCGATGAAAGATGGGCCCGTCGAGCCTGGAGTCGCGGGAACTGAATGCAGCCGAGACACCTGCCACGGCAAAACTCTCTCCCCTAAAAAGGCAGGGGAAGCTGGTGCCTTGTATTTCTGTGGAAGGTTCTGAGGCCATGGGCAGTGGTGAAGCTAGGGCTGGGGGAGGCAAGCCCCCAGCCCTACCCGTGTGGCCTGAGGCCGTGCCCCTGCTGCCCAGGACCCCGTGGGAGCCAAGTGCCCCCCTACTGTAGGGGCAGACCACCCTTACCCCTGGTGCGCAGCCCCGCAGCATGGGGAAGGCAGGCTCCCAGCCTAGGAGGGCATGTGTTGGGTGGCTCCCCCTTGCCCAATTCGCCCTCTAATTTTTTTCCCCATCCCTTGTGTGGAATAAATTTTGTTGTGTGCACCAAGACATGGGCAGACGTGCACCACCCATAGAAACACTCACTGCCTGCTGTGGGCACTCTGCGTAGAGGGAACACTGCCCTAGCCTCAGTCCGCCTGGTCCCGGCCTTCCCAGCCCCAGCAGGGTTGGTTGCATGGAAACTGGGTAAGATTGATTGCGGGAGACAGGGGCTGTGGGCGGAGCGTGGGTGGGGCCAGGCTGGCACTATGGAAAGGCCTTCCCCTGCCTCTTCTTCCTGCTGCCCATAGCCCTGTGGAAACATCACCGGGAGGACGAATGGTTGTGGAGAGACACCGTCATGCACACGGTCTAAAGCTTAATCTAGCAGGCTGCAGGCTGTTTGTTGTGGTTTGTTTTATCTGCATCTCTTTGTGTCTCATCTGATAGACCTGAGCTCACTTAACCCTCGGTAGAACTTGCCTTTCCGTTATTCCATTTTACCATACGCCAACTCCAGAGGCGCCAACTTCCTAATCCCCCCATAGGGCTCAACCCCCTGCTCCGCCCCCGGCCATGCCCCCACCCCACCCCTTCTCCCAAGGCCCCACCCCACCCCACTTCCGCTCTGCCCCCTCCCCAGATGGCATCCTGTTCTCACGCCACCTCCCCCCACACCACCGAACAGCTGAGCCGTGGTGGTTGGGAGGTGCTGTCAGGAAAGGGGAGGAGCTGATCGGTGCTGGTGGGGTGCTAAGCACCCACTATATTTTCCCTATGGGTGCTCCAGCCCCAGAGCACCCACAGAATCAGTGCCTATGCCCAACTCGGTGCTGGGTTTAAAGGGCAGGTGTATTCACCCCACTTCAGTTCATCAGCAGGGATGTGGTTTGGGGTCTCTGGAGGAACAAACCAACCATACCCTGTCTCTGCGCTGTGAAGGGGAGGCCTGGAGACAGCAGGACACATGGTTTTGGGGGAATCTGGGCATGGGAGTGTGCTGGGGTCACCCTGCATGGAGTAACCCAGGCTGGTAGAAGAAAGTGTGGGGCTGGAGACAGGCTGCTGGGGTCAGAGCTGCTGGACCCAGGCTGTCCAGTGCACAGACACTCCAGGTATGACCTGCATGCTGCTAGGCTTGCTGGGAGTGGCCCAGGCTGGGAGCTACTACAGCAGGGGTGGGCAATAATTTTTGACAGGGGGTCACGCCAAGATTTTGGAAAGTGGTCAAGGGCCGCACTCCTCCATGGTATTAATGGAGGAGGTGTGGGGTCTGGGATGGAGGCTGGGTGCAGAAGGGAGCTTGGGGTGCAGAAGGGAGAGTGGAGTCTGGGAGGGAGTTTGGGTGAAGGAGGCGGTTGTGACCTAGGGCAGGGAACTGGGGTGCAGGGTTTTGGGGTGTGACCTAGAGTAGGAGGGGATTGGGATCTCAGGCAGGAGGTTGGGGTGCCAGATCTGAGAGGGGGTATGGGTGCATGTGGAGTAGCAAGGCAGGAATGGGGGGCGGAGGGTTGGGGTAGCGAGGGGCTGGAATGCCAGAGGCAGGTTCTGGCAAGGAGACTTATCAACCAGCAGCCAAACCAGCCTTCCTGCCTGCCCACAGAGCTTAAAATGTTTCTGCCTGCTCGGCCATGTGTTTGAGTGAGTAACTGAGCAGGAGGGTTGTGCTTCGTGGCTGCTTGTTACTCAAAAAGGCAGCTCCTATTGGCCAGTTTCTGTCCAGAAACAGGCCAATGGGATTGTGCTGGGGGCAGGAGTAGCGTCTGAATCTTCCCCCCACCCCTACGGACTCATAAAGAGAAAGCGTCCCGCAGCCACGTATCTGCACAGCGGGCCCCAGTTGTGCCAGGGGTAGTAAGATGAGGGCCTGAAACAAAAGTCCCCTTGGCACAGGCCTGGTGTGAGGCCTGAGGCCTGACTAACAATGGTCAAGATCTTGCTAAGATAAAGTCGAGTAAAGCTGTGAGCAAGAGGCAGGACGCTGCCCCCTGAACTGGGCACGAACAGGGCGGAGAGCATAGAACACCGGCAGCGGACTTCAGGGCTGGGGTTGGGCAGGGCTTGGCTTCACGGGGGGAGGGGTGGGGAGTTTGCTGCAGGGGCGGGGTCTAAGGCAGAAGGGGCGGGGCTGTGGCTTTCCTTCCCTAGCTGGGTCTTCACCCACCACCCATGGAAACATCACCTGGTTAAAAAGGATTTTGGTACCCACACTCCCCACTTACTGACCCGGATTCAGGAAAGGAGCTAAAAATGACAGCAGGATGGAGCAAGATGTCCTAAACGCACCACCAGGTGCAGGGTGATGGGTGGTATCTAAGTAACGTCAGTGGGTGGTAGACTGACAAGCCAGGAGTGAGGTGTAACTTGTCTGTACCTGTCTAAAAAGTGGTGTCTTGGAGGGGCTGTCTTTGCCCAGCCTAGGGGACAGCGGGACTGCCCACTGACAGCCGGTCCACTGTCGGGGATATATATGTACAGTGGCGGTACAGTCTGCCGACAGCTATGACTGTGCTTTGACAATAAACCTGTCCAGGAGCCTTCGATCCATATCTGATTTTGTGGTCTATGGGGGCTCTCTCAGAGCCTGCCGCAATGGCTATTTGCACAAGACAACACAACACCCAGAGGAGCACACACACACACAGCCGAACCCTTCTCATCACTGACGGAGCCGGAGACCTGACAGGACACCACACCAGTGATCCCTGACCCCGACTGGGATCCAGATTCCCGTTGTGCCAGGCGCTGACCCAGACCGAGATCAGGACCCCCCTTGGGCCAGGTGCTGCCCAAACCCCTAACAAGACACATTCCCTGCCTCAATGAATTTGTAATTAAGACATCTGGGTTTTTTAGTTATATCAGTTTCACTTTTGGGCAGTATTTTTAGCAATTGTTGTGTTCTCTGTCCATGTCCAAACAATGGGTGTTTTGAGGACTTTCTCTATCTTGAATAAAGCGTATTGTATACATGACTCATCACAACCCTCCACACCGTAATAAACAACCACTGTGTGATGGTCCTTAGTCACTTTGTGATACACTGGGAACTCTCAAGTGCAAACCAGCAGGGTCTGCATGGACAAGTTAATGAGCAGCACATGAGTGCGCTTTAGAATCCAGACCCCCATAACTGCTCCGTGTAGACAAGCCCATGGTTACAGGTCACCATTTCCAGGTTGTTTGTTTTTTCTGGTGTTCAGTGGATAAATACCGATAATGGTTTTTGTCCAGGAGGGCTGATGTAATCTCTGTTATTGTTGAAACTGAAACTCTGCAGCCCTGTTTATCATCAGAATGGACCAAAGAATGGCCATTCTCCCCATGTTCCAGATGGGGAAACTGAGGCACGGAGGAGTCACGTCACTTGACCGAGCTAGGAGAGGAAGGGTACACCCGTGGTTAGGGTGCCCCTCTAGGGCACAGGCAGGATGAGTTTAATTCTCAAGTCTGCCACGGCGACCTTGGGCAAGTCCCTTAGCTGCTCCCTGCCTCAGTTTCCCCATCTGTGCAATGGGGATAAAGACACTGACCCCTCAAACAATTTGGCCCAGTTACTCAAAAGTGCTTAGGGGCCTCACTCCACCACAGTGGGGCTGGGCCCGAAGGACCACCGCGGAATTTGCGGTTTGAGATCGATGGAAGAAAAGCTCTCGCTGAGAACTAGGTATTATTGGAAGAACCTGAGCAAGACTGAAACTGCCACATCCCAGCCCTGGTGCCCAAACCACATCCACCCTGCCCATGCCCAGAAGGGATGGAGCTGCCCCTGCCAGGGGAAACTGAGGTAATTAAAAAACTCCACTGAAAAAAAAAAGAGAGTGCACGATCTACAGACAGACACGCAATGAGTGTCTAGCAGGAAACTCCGGGCAGGGAGCCTGCAAAAGCCCCTTTCTGGAGGTGTAACTCGCTGCTGGCTCTGGCAGTGCATTGGATGAGGAATTTGAAACTACGGCCGCTGCTCCCACCCACACACGTGGGACTTTCATGCAGTTTCCTCATCAGTGACGGAGCTCCTCTCAGCAGATCCTGGAGGCTTTTCTCCCACTCAGACTGGTGGAGGTGGCAAAGGCCTTCCTGGATGTGATTTGCAGAATCCTGGGCAGGGCAGGGTCTGAGCCCTGGAGGGGAAACTGAGGCACCACGGGATGTCAGTGTGTTGGAAAAAGGCTCACACAGTGAACCCAGGGGGCCTGCCTTCCAATTCTCCCCCATAAACCTCTCACAGCATTGGAACAAGAGCCCAGAAATCCTAGACATCACCCCCGGCACGCTCTAACCACTAGACCCCACTCCCATCCAGGAGCCAGGGATAGAATGCAGCTAGATCATATGGAGGGGAGGGAATCAGATAAGGCAGTGTGGCCTAATGCATAGAGCTCGGGGCGGGAGAGTTGGTGTGCGTTCAGCCATAGCCCAGTTTGCACAGAGTGGCTGGGGGGAGCAGGGCGAGGGAGGGATTTGCCCCCCCAGCCCCAGGGGAGAGGAGGCAGGCCCATGACATGTTGCATCACAGCGTTTCCGGTCGGCCCAGGGGCCGGGAGGCCGTCACGAGGAGCTGGTCGGTTTCCAGCCCGGGTTGCGTCAGGGCCACGAGGGCTCAGCCCGGGGTGGAGCCCTGGTGTGCCAACAGCCCCACAGGGATGAGCGCAATCTCCTCTGCTCGGGACACCGGTTGTAGGGTGGGGAACACCCCCCAACCCCGCCAAGGGAGACAGGCCGAATCCAGGCAGTGGGGGCAGGGCCTTGTGGTTTACAGGGGATCAGCTGCTTAGACTCCTGGGGAGGGGCATTTAGCGGGGCGGGGCGGGGCGGTTTAGCGGCAGCTGGGCAGGGGCGTGGTGGGGAGAGCAGGGGCTGGGCATTGGGGGTCTGTGCCCTGCTGTCCTCCTTCCAGCTCCACGCATCTGCCCTCGGGGGGCTGGATTCAGGGGCTGCCCCACGCCAGCGGGGGGGAGCAAAGTGCCCATGGGAGGGGTGGGGCTGGAAGATCCTGAGCTGTGGGGCCAGGGCCAATTGGCTTCTTTGGAGTCCTCAGAGCAGCCCCCTTTGTCCCTCCCCCCAAGCAGGAAGCAAACTCAGGAGTCCTGACCCCCCAGCCCTACCTCTGCCCCCAAACAGGAAGGGAACCCAGGAGTCCTGGCCCCCAGCCCTACCTCTGCCCCCAAACAGGAAGGGAACCCAGGAGTCCTGACCCCCAGCCCTACCTCTGCCCCCAAACAGGAAGGGAACCCAGGAGTCCTGGCCCCCAACCTCACCCACTAGACCCCACTCCCTCCAGAACATGGTCTCCTTGCCGCATACCCCCCAGCCTTCGTCTGTTCTATTCCGAGGGGGGAGGAGCGAAGAACCCAGGCCAGGTTCCATCGTTACTAAAAATAGGTTTTACTTAATGACCAAAACACAGACAAGCGGGGGCAGAAGGGGAAACGGGCCGCGAGACAGCCCCTGCCCCCGGCCCTCGCCAAGGGCTGCCATGGCCAAGCACAGAGCCCACCAGCCAGGGCCTCTTGTTAGCAGATCGGCAGGCTCCCGGTCGGGTGCAGTCTGCGCTGGGGGCAGGATGCAGGGCCCGTTCTGATGGAGGACGCCACCGGAGCTGGGAAGCCGGCCTGCGCTCAGAGGTACACGCGCCGCAGGTCGGCGGGGGACGTGATGGCGTTACACTGAGGACAGAGTTTCTTGGAGCCCTGCAAGAAAGGGCCGCAGGAGACGGGGAGCTTTCAAAGCGATCTGCTAAGAAGCCCTCCCCTTCCCCCACATGCAATGCTCCCGCCACGGAAATGCAGCCACCTCTGGGCACTAAGGGCTACATGTAGGAATAGAACCTGAGAATCCCAGCAGCCCCCCGCCCGATTCACTGGAGCCCACTCCTCTCCCAGAGCTGGGAATGGGACCCCAAAGTCCTGGCTCCAGGCCTGCCCTGCTCTAGCCACTGCACCCTGCTTCCCTTCAATAGCCACAGGGAAGAACATCTTCCCCCGGGGGAGAGGCCTCAGGAAGGTGTCACCCGGGATAATTGCAGTCGTGCGACTTGATGCATGGTGGGCAGGCGCCCAGGGACCAGGGTGATGGGCATGGGATGGGAGCTTGACTGGAATGGAAGAGAGGGCTGGGGACGGGGCCAGCACTGGCCTGCCATCAGGGCTTGTGCTCAAGCCATCAGCTGGGGCTCACAGCCACGGAGAAGGGACTCGGGGGAGGAGAGCTGGCGGGGGAAAGGGGAGTTAAAGGGCTGGCTCTGGGCCGTGTATTTCAGGCTCTGGAGCGGATAATGGAGCCGGGGCAGGAGGGGGGAGGGGTGCGTTACCAGGGTCCGGAGCCAGCACTGCTCACAGTGGATGTGCCAACACTGAATCGAAGTCAACGGCACGGAGTACGAGTCCTGGAAAGGAAGGAGACTGAACGTTGGGAAAGAACTGCAGGGAGCAGGCAGGAGCACTGGCGGTGGGGGGAGCTCCCGGCCATTCCACCCCCGCCTCTCCCAGCAGGGGGCGCTGTGGGGAGCAGGCGGGAGCGCTGGTAGTGGCGGGAGCTCCCGGCCATTCCACCCCAGCCTCTCCCAGCAGGGGGCGCTATTTAGATCAGGGCGAGAACACTGCTGGGTGAGGGGCGCCTGGTTACTGCGACCCCAGCCTCGCCCAGCAGGGGGCGCTGTGGAGCACAGGGCTGGAGCACTGACTGTGGGGGGAGCTCCTGGCTATTCCATCCCAAACTCTCCCAGCAGGGGGCAGTGTGGGAAGTGGGGCAGTATTGGCTGCAGGGGGAGCTCCTGGCTACTCCAGGCCCAGCCTCTCCCTGCAGGGGGCGCTGTGGGGAGCGAGGCGGGAGCGCTGAATACTCAAGTATCTGGAATGATGCCAGACCCGGGCAGAGGGGGCATGTTTGGGTCCCACGCAGGGATGGGGGTGGGGAGGGTGTTACAGCACCCCCACCGCTACCTGCTCCACACTGGGACCCGACTTGCTTGTTCAGACCCCTGGGCGAACCCACCTGGTCCTAATAGGTCCGCTCCGAGTCCACATTTTGCATCCTGGGCCCCGGGCCAGGGGAGGGGGTGGTAACAAGGCGGGGGATGGGCCGTCCTTACCAGGCAAATGTGGCATTTGTACGAGTCCTTTTGCAGGAGCCTGCGTCGCAGCTCCTGGATCTGAGCCTTCAGCAGCCCCATGGTGAGGGGGGGGTCGCCCTCCTCCTCCTCCTCCTCGTCTGTCGTGCTGCGGGGAGAGGAGACGGTTGGAGGGGAGCCAAGGGGACATGAGCTGGGGCAGGGGGAGGTGATGAGGGATGGTGGAGCTGAGCCAAAATTCAGATCCAGGTGACCCAAGAGAGCTCTGGGGTTCTGGGGCAGAGAGGCTACATGGAGGGTCTCAGTTGGGGCCTGGAGGGCAAATGAACTGGTTAAACAAACCTCAAGCAGGGGAGGCTTTGGCGTACTTAACCCAGCCCCCAGGAGGCAGGACGGACTAGACGCCTTCTCCAGCATCCTTCCAGCCTCATGTTTCTCCAATCGCCAGCAAGGATAACACCCCCCCTCCTTCCCGGCGTCCCTCCGTTGGAAGGTGCCCTGAGATCCCTTCCCAGGACAGGTGGCCCATGGGAGGGAGGGAGGGAGCCCCGGAACAGGGTGTCTGTAGTTTCTGGCTGGCTCCACTTTGCTTGCAGCAGGGAGGAGCCAGGACAGGCGCTAACCACTGAGCAGCAGGGCACTGGAAAGAAGCCAAGAGAAAGAGGGGACCCCCACTGATTTACCCTCTTGCGGGGCCAGCTGGGACCAGGCCCCCTGGCTTCCTGCTGTCCTCCGCTGGGGCGCTCTTCGAGGCTGGAGACAGGCACCTGGTCGGGTGGCAGTGAAGGAAGCGACAAGACCCCTCACAACCCCGCGGTGCCCCCAACAAGCCCCAACCCTGCTCTGGAACCCCCAGGGATCTACACAGCATCACCCAAAAGCCAGAGCTGAAATTGGGGACGTGGCCTGGGCTGAGCTGGCCAAGACTGGCAGCCTTGGAATGTACCTCGTCTGGAGCCCACCATCCAGGCTAGGACTTCACGGAAATCCCGAGTGTGCTTTGCTGTTCCTTCCAGGATCTCAAAGCACTTCGCCAGCTGGCAGGGGGAGGGTGGGACAGGGGAGGTCTTCAATGTGTAGGTGGGGAAACCGAGGCACAAAAGGCAGAGCAGCAACATGCCTGAGTTCTGTGCCAGGCCAGGATAGAAATCCAAGTCCTGCATCTCAGCCCTCCTCCTCTAACCTCTACACCTCACTACCCTTCCAGGGCCAGGACTAAGAACCCAGGCACCCCGGTGCCCAACTACCCACTGGCTCCCACGCCACCTAGCACAAGCTGGCCAGCAGCCCACCATGCTGCTTCAAGCTGACCTACCGGGCTGGCACCGACGGACCCTTCTGTTCCGATGAAGCGCACTACAGCAGGGGTTGGCAAATACAGACCCAGTCTGACAGGTTAGCCCCTGGAAGGCCCCCACACTGCCCTATTTACCTGCACCTCCACAGGTACGGGGGAGGGGGAATCTCAGCTCCCATTGGCTGCAGATGGCCCTCCCCAGCCAATCGGAGCGGTGAGCGCCCATACCTGTGGAGATGCAGGTAAATACAGCAGCAGCCGCCCATCAGGGGTTAACCCTGGCAAACCACCTCAGCTTTCTTGCCCACCCCTGCACTAGAGTGGAGTCTCCTGCCCACTCCGACTGAGGGTGTGGTACATCCCCAGCAGCTGGGGCCGCTGAGGAACCACTACGGGACTTACTACTGCTGCCCGCCGGGGGAGCGCGCCATCCGCTCAAGCCGCAAGAGGCCTGGAAGGAGGATGGACCAGCAGCCCCCTGGGTTGCGGGGGTGAATGGTACAGCCAGGGGACTTTGCTCCCCCGCCACCTCTCTGGAGGGTCACCTGCTCTTGCTCCTCGCCCTCCCCCCACCCCTTCCCCGGGAGGTCAGCTCCTCTCTCAGACCCACAGGGGGCAGGATACGTCCGCTTGGCGAAGGCCGGCAGCTCGTCACCTTCTGAGTCCACGTCCTCATCGTCGCTGTCGTGGCTGGGGCTGTGCCGTGCCGCCAACTGCCTGCAGTCTGGGCGAGATGGGGAGGACCCTGAGATCTACCTGCATCTGCTGTCCGAGCTAGAAAAGCCAGTTGGCCAGGTGGGGGGCTCGGACCTCCCCCCATCACACCAGGTGCTGCACAGACCCACCCCCATCGGAGGTCACACCCTCCATTGCCCCGGGCACCGCATGAGCACCCAGCGAGAGACAGGTCATTCCCCAGAGAGATTATATTCTACATAGACGGAAGGTAGAGGGGAAACTGAGGCACGGAGCAGGGCGGTGACTTGCCCGAGGTCAGACAGCAGCATGAGGAGGGAGGGGCAGAGAGGGATGCAAGTGCATTGGAGCACCATGCCCTCCCCCACTCTGGCCTGGTGGGGAATCCCGCAAGGACAGCTGAGCAGGTTGGTGGGACAGATGTACTGGCAAAACAGAGGAGAAGGCTCGTGGTGGGGAGGGTGGCAGGAAGGGGCATAAATAAAGCTAGAAATGCCCCTGCCCTGCCAGCCACCCCCAGGTAGCAATACAACTGGGAGAAGTAGGAACAGCAGTGCCAAGCATCCTAAAGTGTGGGGCAGATCAGTGTCCAGCAACCCCCTCTTTATGTTGATCACCGCATAACCCTGTTAATAGGGAATTTTCCTTCCCTTCCACCCCCTTCCCCACATCTCACCTGCACATTACAACCCTAACTGGGCTCCTGTCTAGGCCAGCCCACGCGGAACCAAAAACACCAAAGGAACTTGCCAGACAGGCCCTGGGTTTAAGTACAAAATTCAACAGCCAGACCCCCTCTCTCCCTCTTGCCTCGCTTCCCTGCGGCGTTCGCATGGGACGGCGGGTCTGTACAGCACCTAGCGTAATGGGGCCCCAAGCTGGATTGCATCCCAGCAACGCCGGAGCGTTCATAACCTGACCCGGTGCTTTGGGACACCTGCCGATTTTGTCCCCAGTGACTGTCACGCACCCAGCAAGCAAAGGGACAATCCCGGCACGCAATCTGTCTCGGGCCAAGTGCAAAGGGTCTGACGTTTGGTTTTGTTCGGCAAAACGGGGACTTGGCACAATTTCCCACGAGGAAGTCGCGGGGGGAGGACAGAACCACGCCCCAGACTAATCAATAGGCGAGGATATGAAGACAGCAGTTTGTGATTCAGAGGAGGGGCCTGAAACTCAGTCTCCTCCACGAGGGCCCTTCTGCCAGGCTATTGGCAAGTGTGGGGTGGGCGCAGCTCTTGAAATGCCAGCCCAGATCTGACACACTGTCTCGAAAGATATTTCACCAAAACCAGGACGTTTCCGGGGAAGGATCTGGTTTGCAGAGATTGGCGTCTTCGTCAAAAAATTCCAAGCCAGCTCTGCTAATAACTTCCTTTCTGCCAGCTCATCTAGCTGATGATCTCAATGCACCCAGCAAGTGACACTGGACTAAAACCCATGGCCTCCAGGATAGGTTCTGATTTATTAGGTGAATTACAGTAGCACCAAGTGTGAAGCAAAGTGGGGATTGTATTCACTCTTGTAGTCCCTGTATTCACTCTGGTTTGGGATTCACCCTGTTGGCTTTGTTGTGTTGTATGGGATTCTACTGTCCTGTGCTGTTCTGTAGTAACTCTGTGTGCATGTGTGCCTCAGTTTCCCTGCAACACTATCTGGATGAGGAGGGGAAGACTGCCTGCTCCTGTTTCCTATAACAACAAGTCTGTGCTACGTTGTGTCCCTGTGAACCAATAAACCTTCTGCTCTACTTGCCGGCTAAGAGTCACATCTGGCTGGGCCCGGTGACTCCCCCACACTACATGACCCCAATCACAGCCCAGGACCCCTTGTGTACAGACTCAAAGCCAAGGGGTTCTGCCCCAGTGAGCTGTCCAGCTAAGATCCCCCAACTGAGCCCAGGTTCCCATCGTACCAAGTGCTGCTCAGACACAGACCAAGTCCTGCTCTGGAGAGTTTACACTCCAAACAGACTCAGACCGGGAGGGGAAACTGAGGCACCAAGCCGCCTTTACTCTCCCCATATTCCTGTCCATGATGTCAGCTACAGCAGCCTCTGGGCTGCTCTAAAGTATCATCCACCCCCTAGGAGACAAAGAGAGGCAACCCGACTTGCTCTGGGCCACACAGCACGAGAACCCAGGTGTCCTGAACTCCAGCCCCGGGCCCAATCCACTCTAAGGAAACGTCTCCCTCCCTTCCAGTTAAGCCCTTTCCCAGCATCACACTGCAGGAGGCGGGGGGCACATCCTGCAGCATCCAGTTTACACCAGCTGGGGATCTGGGGACCTAGGGGTCCATTCTGGAGGCTTCCCACTGACAAGTCAGAGGCTGTCCCTCTCTCCTGCCCCACCCCCAACGTGGCTGCTCATTGCCACTGATCATTAATAACGTGCTGTGTTTGTATAGGCTATTAGCTGTTCCCCATTCTCAGAGCCTCTCAGCCCCCCAACCCCATCTGCACAGCCTCACAATCCCCCACCCCCCCAGCCCAGGAGGCAGGCGCTTATCCCCATTGTAGAGATGGGGAAACTGAGGCCAAGAGAGATTAAGTGACTTGCCCAAGACCACACTGGAAGTCTGTGGCAGAGCAAGGGCTTGAACCCTGATCTCTTACATCCTGGGCTCATCCTTCCTTTCTTATAGCACCCGTCAGCTGGGCTAAGCATTGTGTCAAAACGCTTTGGAAAGATCCACAACCCCCCCTGGGAAGTATAACTCCCATTATACAAATAGGGACACTGAGGCACACGGGAGGCATGGGGAGGCATGACTTAACAATGGTCATAGAGGAAGAGAACCCAGGTGTCCTGACTCCCAGTCCCTGCTCCAACCACTATACAATACTCCCTCTCACAACCAGTATTCTAAGCACTAGGTCCCCTCCCACCGCAGGCTCCCAACCCGCCTGTGCTCTAACCACTAGATCCCACTCTCTTCCCAGAGCAGCAAATAAAAACCAGGAGTCCTGTTGCCCAAACTTCTCCCCTCTCCTTCCCCACTCAGTTCTAATCACTAGACTCCACTGCTCCCCAGCGTTGGGGCGAGAACCCAGGAGTCCTGACTCCAATCCCACCCCCACCTCTAATCACAGTAGTTCCCTCAGGATGTGAAGGCCACGGCCAGGAACTGCGTCCAGGCTGAAGCGAGGGCAGGAAGTATGAAGTACAGGAAATGCTGTCAGATTTCTCGGCCCAGTTCTGCTGACCCAACAAATTCTGCACAAATCCCGGTGTGGGTGGGAGGAACTGAAACTTGTGACGCTTCGGCATCTGGCTGGGGGATGTGCTGTGAGGAGGGGTTTGGATTTTAAAAACAAGAACAGAGCAGAAGGGGTGAATCGGCCTGGAATCTGTGCCTTGTGGCGCAGAGAAACCCTGGATTGCAGCTAGGGTCTCAGGGACAGAGCCTACCACAGCCTCCTGCTCCGCCAAAGGGTGACACGGCTGCTGCCCGAATTAAAGGAGACTCTCCATTAGCAATACAGGGCCTAGGACACATAGTTGAACATTCTGATTCCATCCAATACAGGGCAGTGGTCTCCGGTCAATCCGCACAGGGGTATCACACCTACTCTAGTCTGACCACGCCCATTTTCCAGCATCAAGGGCTCCTCTAACTAACGCATCCGGGGGCTCCACCGCTGTAACCCCATCACCTGGGGTTAACAGCAGTGGAGGAATTAAACCGCAGCTCCTTTGGTTTCCAAAGCACCGCCCCTTCCCTCTCGCCAGAGCTCCTTCGGGGAAGGGGTAGCGACACCCCGCTGGCTCAGAGCTGGTGCAGCCCGAACCACGCTCTCCTGTGTTTGGAACAGTGGCAGGAGAAAGGGAAAGTGACCTGTAGCCACCCCACATTCCAGCCCAGGATGTCAGGTAGAGCAGCCACTGGGTGGCTCTAAATTACCCTCTGCCCCCTAAAGGGGGGGGAATTCCCACACCTCCGATCCTGGTCTCATTGAGACAGATTGCTTATAAATGGGACTGCCTGATACCGGTGGAAGTTGAAGGAGATCACTGAAGAGCAAGATCTTCAAGCCTCCAGCTGCTCCCAGGGTGTCTGGACTTGAACCCACCACCCTGCACTCCCCAGGCAAATAGGGATAGTCACAGCACAGTGCACCTGGGCCATGCTGCCCCATCTGCCCTCTATGGGCCGGGGACAGAGACTAGCCCCAGCCCAGTGGACTCTGATCTACCCCTTTGACTGTCCCATGGGCCTGCCCCGGCCCCTCTCAGACTGGTGCAGAACCTAACCCCGACCGTGTGCCAACCCAGAGTCCTTGGGGGCTATTTCTGCCCTATGGGAGGTCGCTAGAGGAACCTGGCTGTGATGGACTCACAGGCCCCAGGCCGGCTCAGAAAGCAGGAGCGTGGGAAAACAAGGAACAGGGCAGGGGAGACGAGAATCCACATGCCCAGGGGTCAGGGACCCCCCCCACACACACACCTCCCAAGCCCTCCCTGCCTGCCCCCCGGCGAAAGCAGCCCCCTACCTTTCCTCTCCAGGATGTTTTTCTTTGGGCTGCGATATTCATCTCCGCCGCAGCGGCTCTCGTCGGACAGCTCGTCCTCAGCGTCAGCCAGCCTGGCGCCCCTGGGGAGAGGCCCCTGCGTCGGGAAGGGACACAGACACGGGACGTACGTGGGGCGGTGGCCACCGGGGAAGAGGGTTCGGGGGAGCGGAGGAGGGAGAGGCTGGGGGGGTTGTTTCTTGCTGCTGGGGAGCTCAATCTGTGGTGGGGGTGGGACTCAGAGACCATCTCCCCAGGGTACCCACACAAGACCGCTCCCACCCAGCCCCACCACAGCAGGCCAGCCCCACAGCCTGCCCTCATTCTTGGTGCTTAGGCTGCAATTTAACGTGGCACCACTTGGGGGCGGTCACTCCCAGGGTCAACTGGGGCTAAATCCCTTATCTACAGGGCCCGATCCATGCACCCCCCAAAGCCCCCGGCCCGGATCCTCACCTGCTCCTCCAGGCAGGGTCTGATCCGTTTAAACCGGCCAGCTCTGGCTGCAAGACGGGGCAGAAAGACGTAAGCATCTTCCCGGGGAGCTCTGCATCTCTGGAGAGGGAGTGCTGGAGATCCCTTTACTGCTCAGGGCGGGGGGGTGGCTGGGCAGCTGGATCTCCATCGAGCGACCCAGGCAGAGGACAACTCAGGGGAATGGAGTCACTGGTTCGGGGCCTGGATGGGCATCTAACCCGCCCTGGTTCTGCAGTACCCAAAAGCAGAGGGGTTCTGCCAAGCCAAGCCCTGGCCCAGGATCATGCTTCTAAAGTGCCTCCCCCACGAGACTTTCCAAAGCAGCGCCGTACCATTACCCCCTGCTCGGCACCTGGGGAAACTGAGTCACGGAGCCGTGCTGGACAAGCCCACCCCCGTGACTTGCCACTCCCCTGCCAGAGCTGGGAACAGAACCCAGAGTCCCAGCTCGAACCAGTAAACAAAACTTGGTGTCAGAGTCAGGAACTGAAACCCTGGTGTGTGAAGGGCCCTGTCTCGTGCCCTAACCACTAGACCTTCCTCCCCTTCCCCCGAGCAGCACTGATCCATCGGCAGCGAAGCTTCAGTCCGACCCCCCCCGCAGATCCAAGCCCAGTTTCCGTCTCACCTCCCATGCGGCCTTCCCGGTTGGACTTCACCTGCAAAAAGGTCTGGGGGAAGGGGGTGAAAACAAAAGGGGAGCATCTGAGATGAAGGAAGAACTCGGCTCGCACGTTAACCCCAGCAACAGCACGGGTGGCTGGCTTCCCCTCTCCCACGTGCGTCTGCTGTGCTCCCCCCGCCGCCTCCGGCCCAGGGGGCAGGGAGAGAAGGGGCCTCAGATCAAGCCCCCCAACCATCACCACCTGGCTGGGGCCCGAATTGCTAACCTGGTGCAAGACCCTGGTTTGCTTCATGCAGTCGTGCCCCCCTCTAGTGGCAGAGTCTAGGTACCACAGCAGCCAGCTCCACCAGCTGGGGGAGGGGCCCTTGTATCTCCCGGGGTCTAGGGCTCGTGTCTGTGCCCCCCAAAGGTCCCCGGTTCAAGTCCCCGCTGAGGGCTGTGGGCTGGTGATACGGCAGGAGGAGCCCACCTGCTGCCTGTCCGCCTTGTGCGCGTCCTCGCAGGCCTGCGGCGACCCCTTGGGAGAGTCCGCGCCATCCTGAGCGGGGGTCGCTGGAGACTGGAAGGGAAGGGAAGGGGAGATGTGAGGGGAGAGCTTGGGCTGTGGGGCCAGAGCAGCGGGACTGAGGGATTATGGGCATTCGGAGTCAAAGTTCTCCCAGCAGGGGGCGCTGGGCTAGTCACAAGGGAGCTCCCAGCTACCCTAGTCCCAACCTCTCCCAGCAGGGGGCGCTGTGGGGAGTGGGGCAACAGCCCTGGCTGTGGGGGGAAGCACCTGGTTATGCCAGTCCCAGCAGGGGGCGCTGCAGGGAGCAGCGCAAGAGCGCTGGCTGTGCGGGGAGCCCCAGGCTACTCCAGTTCCAGCAGGGGGCACAGTCGGGAGCAGGGCAAGAGCGCTGGCTGTGCGGGGAGCCCCAGGCTACTCCAGTCCCAGCCTGTTCCAGCAGGGGTCGCTGGGCTGGCTGTGGGGGGACTCCCCTGCACCCCAGTCTCAGTAGCTCTCTGTTTTCTCTTGCATCTTACAACCTCTGAGCCGTGGGGCAACGGGTGGGGCTGGGCCACGCTTAGCGTAGCGCCCCCTGGAGTTCACCCCCAGGCCAGACCTCAGCTTCTGGCTCTTAAGTGCCCCTCCCCGGAAAGGGAGATGGGGACATGGGGGGAGTCCTGGGAGGGGAGGGGAGAGGGACAAAACCTTTTTACAGCAGCCCTGGGGGGGAGGGCTCACCTGGGCGGAGCTGTGAGTGTCCTCCGGAGGGGTCGTGGCCTCCCTGCAGAGAGAGAAGCAAGGGGTGAGCTGCAAGGGGAAGGGGGGAGAGGGCTGAACCCCGCTGGGACGAGTCCACAGAGCCCCCCCCCGGAGGGCCTCACCAGCTCATTGGAGTAGGGACGCGACTGTGCCGGTCCTGGCGTGGGTGGAGCTGCCGGATCGGTCCAGGGGAAGCGGGCAGGGGACTCCCATATCTATTCAAGGGAAGGGGGGGGGGAGGTTCCCGCACCTGCCCACGGGGGAAGGGAACTCCTATTCCTGTCCATGGCGGGGGGGCGCTCCCTTACCTGTCTGGGGGGTTCCCGTACCTGTCCATGGGGAGTTCCCGTACCTGTCGGGGTTCCCGTACCGGTCCAAGGCACTCCTGCGTATCTGTCGGGGCTCCGTACCTGTCGGGAGGGCTCCGTACCTGTCGGGGGGGGTTCCCGTACCGGTCCAAGGGGCACTCCCGTATCTGTCGGGGGGGGGCTCCCGTACCTGTCGGGGGCACTCCCGTACCTGTCGAGGGGGGTTCCGTACCGGTCCAAGGGCACTCCTGCGTATCTGTCGGGGGCTCCCGTACCTGTCAGAGGGCACTCCCGTACCTGTCGAGGGGGGTTCCCGTACCGGTCCAAGGGGCACTCCCGTATCTGTCTGGGGGGGGGCTCCCATACCTGTAGGGGGGGGCTCCCGTACCGGTCCAAGGGGCACTCCCGTACCTGTCGGGGGGAGGGGGCCGCCGTACCTGTCCAGGAGGTGGGCGAGTCTCTCGATCTCCTGCTGCAGGTGTTGCCCCAGCTCCGCGCACTGCAGCTCCCTCTGGCACAAGGGGCACAGAAGGGCCAAGGGCTCCGGCTTGTCCCCTGGGGGAAAGGAGGCGGCCCGGTCAGCGCCCCGGGGACCCCAGCGGGCTGGCTCCCGCCCCGCGGCCCACAGCGCCCCCTGCTGGGCGGGGCTGAATCGGCAGGCCGCTGGCCCACCGGAGGGGGCGGGAGGGGCCGGTTACCCAGCCCAGGGGTCTCCGGGGTGGGGGCGGGGCAGAGCGCCCCCATCAATCAGTCGGGTCGATTAGCTGCAATGTGACCCCGGGAGCTTCTTCCTTCAGCCCAGGCCGGGGGTCAGGGCCTGGCTACCGAGCTATTAATCAACCCCATTGAGCCTTTGTCCGCGCTGCCTCCGGGGGCCATTGTGCCCAGGCAGGGCCGGCAGGGCACCTGCTGCCTGGAGGGGCCGGGGGCGGGATGAACGAGGTTGGGTTAAGAGAGAGATTAAGGGGGGCGCAATGGGGCTGAGGTGGGAAGGTTTTGCAGAGAGATCACAGGTGGGGCGGCTCTCCCTGACCAGCCGATGCCCCATCAGTCCCGGGGATGGCAGTCAGAGGCGACAATCGAGACCAGCGCCCCCCGCCCCGCCCCGCCCCGCATGGCGCCAGGCGCTGTACACACCCCAAGAGGCCAGCTGCATAGGACCCTGGTCTGAGAGTCAGGACACCTGGGGTCCAGCCCTGCCTGTGACTTCACAGAGGCAACACTCCCGCTGACAAGCCAAAGAGGCAAAGGGCGTGGGGAGGGGAAACTGAGGCACGGAGCGGGCCCTCTCCTCGGCCAAGGCAGGGGCAGACTTGAGGCCTCGAGCGGCGGGATCTCATGAGCGGTGACTCTCCCCTCTGCCCCAAAAACCCGCCTCTCCTCGCCCCCGACCAGAACTGAAAGGGATCGCGTGGTCCAGTTTCAATTCCACACCCCAGGGGCCAAAAATCGGCCTCCTTACCGGCCCTCCAAAACCTCCCAAACTTTCCAGCCGCGAAGTAGGAAACTGACGCCGGTGGGGCAGGCCTCAGACAGCTGGAGAGCGGGGCTTAGTGCCCCCTGCCGAGACGATGTAAATACCAGCATTGTGCTGCGCCCCCCAAACCGAGCTGGGGGGCAGAGGGAGGGCCTGGCCCTTGGGAATCAAACCTCCCTTCCCAGCTCTGCCCTGCGCTGCTCAGGATTGTACCTCCCGCTGAGGGATCGAGATTTCCGACACAGCTACGCCAGGCTGGCTGCAGAGCCGGCTCCTTGCCTCAGTTTCCCCACCCTGCAACACGAGGACAGGGATTGGGGATTGGTGCTGTACAAACCCCAGGGCAGAGGCGGACCCTTCCTGGAAAAGGCGGCAACTGTAGAGAGGCAGAAGGCGTCTTGGGGACCCATTTTGCAGATGGGGAAAGTGAGGTGCAAAGCAGGGCCGGGACTGGCGGCAGCAGGGTTCCCTCTAAGCTGAGCGCTTGGGCTGAGATTCAAATGGCCCAGCGGATTAGCAGAGCGCCCGCAGCCTGGGTTTATATTGGTGGTGCACATCCAGTGTGCGTAACACAATTTATTCCGCACATGGACCCAATTAGAGGGAGCATGGCATGGCAGGGCCAGGAACTGCAGCCGAGTGTCAGTCTAATGCCCTGACCACTAGGACACCCTTCCACCAGGGCAGGCGCCTTTGGCTGGCTGGGCTGTGAGCGCTGAGGGGTAGGGAAGGGCTGTCCCCTACTATGTGTCTGCGCAGCGCCCCGCCCAATGAGGCCCTGATCTTGGCCCGGGTGCGTGCAGCGCCTGGCACCATGCGGGCCCCCCACATCGGGCCCCCCAGTTAGCGCCATGGCGGGTGCTATTGACAACGTGGCTCCCTCTGCCTGGGGTTCCCTGCGAGCGCTTTCTCCCGGGCTGGCCGCGCCAGAGTTTCGCTCAGAGACACGTTTCCGCTTCAGACAAACCCCAGAAGAATCCCTCGAAGTGAAACCCGGCTCCAAATCTCCAGTTTCCACCACCGGCCGGAGGGGGAGGGGGGAACCACCCGCCAGTGCGGAGGCGTGGGGAAGGACCGAGGCGGGGGCCGGCGGGGGGCGGGAAGCCTTCCCACCAGACAGGGGCGGAGCTTTGAGGGAACCTGGGCAATTCCCACGGGTGGGGATTCCAAATTCACTGCAAACCTGTCATGAGCTATAACACTGGGGGGGCAACCACACCTGGGCTCCTCTAGCCCTGGGTCTGGCAGGGGGAGTGGGGTCTAGTGGCTAGAGCAGAGCTCCTGGTTTCCCTTCGCAGTCTAGCTCTTCACAAATTCTTGGAGAGGCACTCCCTTCCCCCACTCCGTGCCTCAGTTTCCCCAGACTGCGGCTAATGCTTGTCCCACCTCCCTGGGCCATGGTACCGCCTGCTGACAACTCCAGAGTGGGTGGGGGGCAACTATGGGGGTGGGGATGCCTCCATGGCTCAGCCCCCTCCCTGGCATGGGGTGGGGGAGAAGCAGTGGATAGCTGCCCGGTGTGAGGGAATGGGGGCGGAGGAGAAAGTTCTGCTTGAGTTAAGATCCATTGTCTACCCCCACTGCTCCCTCCAGGAATCTGCCCCCCCCCTTCCTGCCCCATCTGCCAGAGACAAATGCGGAGGGTGTGGCGACAGGAGTCATTCTGGGTCGCTTAGCAGGGGCCGGATCTGGGCTCCCCCTCCCCTAGGGGCCGGGGACCCCCTGGGGAGAATCAGCTATGCCAATTTGTCCTCTTCACGGCCTGTCACCACCGGGGGCCTGAAAGAGAGGGGCCCGCCCCTCCCAGCCGTGCCATGGGGGGTTCGAAGCCCGCCCAGCCAAGTGGAAAATAGGCAACATCCCCTCAGCTGGGCGGCCGGTCACACCCGGGGAGCTGTGAATACATATGCGATGTAATGGAGTCCTGTGCCCCCCTCCCACGGCCCCTTCCCCCTCATTTGTCACTGCAGTGGGGCAGGAGCAGGCATCCTCCTCCTGACACAGTGGGTCCCAGGGAGAGGGGGTTTGGCCTCTGGGGCTGGGCAGCAATGTTCCCTCAACCTTGTTCCATCCCTGTGTGGAATAAATGTTGTTCTGTGCACTGAGGCATGTGCGGATGTGCACCACCAGGAGAAACATGCTGTGGGCGCTCTGCTAATCCGCTGGGCGGCATTTCAATCTCTTCTGGGTGGCTGCCCACTCAGCTTACAGGGAACACAGGATCAGCTCCCCAATAACGTACAGAGGGACCCCAGGGGGCATTAGCCGGGAGCCTGGGACAGGGAGCAGGGTGCATCTGTCCAGGGGATTTGCCACCCATGGCTGGTATGGGACCCGGAGACAGGCTGATGCTGAGGAGGTTTGGGTCTAAGGATCCATGTGATTTGGAGCCAGGTGTTTTTGGGGGGAGAGTGGGGGGAAACAATGAACCTGGCAATGTCTCAAGCCACAGAGGGGGAGGCAGGGTCACCCAAGAGGGACGACACAGATCGGTGTGGTGAGAGAGCGCCCCACACGGAGGAGCTGCTGGGAAGTCCAGGGAGCGAGCGTGACCAGAGTTTGGAAAGGCTCGGCACAGGGCCTGCCTAGCACCCGGGCCCGTCGTGCACCTAATAAACTGGCAACAACTTGTGAACGCGACATCCGATCCCTTCCCGTCCGTCACCGGACGTTCTCCGCAGCGACGGGCAGCGGCCTGTGGATTTTGGTGAAAATCGGAGCGCCGGGAAAGAAGGGTTCCCACTCCAATCAGACCCAGGTAGTGTCCGCAGCCACCAGGAGCACCCTGCGCCGGCTGCTGCTGCCTACATGCATCTCAGGCTCCTGCACTGCCCGTACAACACGCGACCCTCTCGTAAATAACCGTAATGATTAAGGAGCGAGCTCAACCCTCAGGAATCCATCGGGTGAAATCCTGCGCCCCCCGTTCCCCCTGGAAATCCACAGCAAAGCTCCCTGCCAGGATTCCAGGGTGCTCTTAGTTAAAGCCTCACCTCCTGGAGGCATGGGATTAGGTGAGACTCTCTCATGGGCGGGTGGTGAAAGTAGGGCTGGGGGAGGCAAGCCCCCAGCCCCGCCCCTTCTGCGGAGGCCCCACCCCCACAGGAGCCATGTCACCTTCCCATCCCCCCCCCCCCATGGGGAGGTGGGGCAGCACCCTGCATGCCCCCTCCCCACCACTACGGGGCTGGGGGGAGGGTGGACGGGCACGCGGCCCCAACCTCCCCGGCAGCCCCAGAGCACAGCCAGGGCGGGGCCAGGGGCGGCCCGTGACTATAGGCCGACTCGGCCGTCGCCTTCAATGGGGCACCCAATGATAACATCACGGGGCGCCCGATGATGACGTCACTCCATTGACGGCCGTGCAGGCGGGGTCGCCGATCGCGCATTCCGCCTGGGGCGCCAGCTGCCGCAGCCCGCCTCAGGCTGCTCCGGGGCGGGGCCAGGTGATTTGGGAAGGCAAGGCCTTCCCTGGCCTAGGATATCGGCCACCCATGGACTCTTTGTTTTCCTTGAAGGGGTTTAAAGCCAATTTCTGGCTTTTGGGGGCAGAGAGATGCTGGGAAATGGGCCCCTAAAGGCCCCTGAGCCAAAAGGAAAATTCCTGGTTTCCTGGCGTGTCCGGCCGGAAGGGAGAGCGAGTCTGATCTTCTCCAGAGCCCGTCCCACAGAAATCCCGCCAGCCCCCTCCAGCCCCTGCTGAGCCCAATGGCTTTAGTTAAACTGAAGCATTTGAGTCCACAGGAGGCTGACGTGACATGTGCCACCAGCGGAGATCGGCAGAGAGCCAGGACCTCGGCACTGGCAGGAAATTGATTCGGGGAGACATGCCCAGATGATCCCAGCCTCCTGCTGCAGAGGAAGCCAAAGCGCTCGCAGGGTCTCTGCCAACCCGACATCCCTCCCCACCCATCGCCGGACGATCAGCCTGACCCTGAGCAAACCCTACCAGCCAGGCATGCTCCGGACCTGCTCAGAGTCCTGGCCTACCCCATCCCGTGTCCTAGCAGCAGCTATGGCCAAGCTCTGATGCTTCAGAGGAAGACAGGGGGGGAAAAAAACCCAGGAGCCATCTGCCCATTTGTGCATTCGGAGGGGGCCGGGGATGGGACATTCCTTCCTGACCCCTGCAGGCAACCGGCTTCAGCCCTGAAACATGAGCGTGGCTTCTAGTCATTATCTTACTGCGGGAGCAGCATGCTCAGACATTTCCAGAGGCCCAGAGAGGCAAGGGATGAGCTGTAGGCCGGGCAAATTCCCAGGCCAGAAGGGACCCCATCAGCCCTCCCGACCCACCACCCACGGGCCTCTCTGCAGAAGCTGAATTGAAATATACCCATTGCCAGGTTCCCGAATCTCATTTTAAAGACTCCAGGGTCAGTCCGTCCCCCTCTCCAGGGCAGCTGTTTAAAATACACACGTGTTCCTTTTAAAATCCCTCATGATTCTTAAGCCAACTTCGGGGGGGGGGGGGTTGGGGGCATCATCTAGGGGTTCTTGAAGCTGCTCCTCTGTATGCAGCGTGGATCTGGTTAACCCCTTAGGGCCAGGCAGGCCCGTGCTGGTCAACAGGGAGGTTTTCACCCCACATTAATAAGGCCTGGGAAGGTGGGGGAGATGAACTGGATTACAGGGGAAGACTTTCTACCCTGCGACATGTCCATCTGCCGTGGCCCTCCTGGCAGGCTGCAGAGAATGAAAGGGATGAATACACCCAGCCTGGGGATTAGCATGACAACAAGACAAGATCCCGGGGGGGGGGCAGCCAGGCCCACCCGTGCTCCCCCCGCCAGGATGGGAGTGGGGGAGGCCGGATTGCTCAGCAGCTTGTGAAAAGGTTGCGTTTGTACCGTGTGGTTGACTCCTGCTGGGAGATAAACAGAGGTGGCTCTGTTGTGTGTTCCCCCCGCCCCGCCGCCAGTGCCAAGCGACCGGCCCCCCCACCCAGAGACCCCCATCCAGCAGGATCAAAGCCAAGGCTCCCTCCCCACCTTGGACCACGCCAGCCCCATCCAGGAGATACAGCAACAGTGGGGAGACCCCTAGTGGTCAAAAAACCCAGGAGAGCAGAAGGCTCTGGACAAGTTGGCTCATCGCTACCACAAGAGATGGCCGGGGAGGTATCTCCTAGTTCCCTGCTTCGCCCCGGGGGCTACAGGGCAGGGGCCTCCCCGGAGACACCAGCACAGCTGCAGCGGGAGGGGTCGGTGTCGCTCTGAAGGCAACCCCCCTGCCCAGCCGCTTCGCCTTGAAGGGGTTTCCTTAGTGTAGACGCAACGGGATCCCGGGAATCTGGAGGTGGGGAGGTTAAGGGCCATCAGACGTCCGACCCTAATTGCCTTCAAATAATAATGGGAGCCCAGATCCAGAGACCGAGGTGCGTGGGCCAGCCCCCAGTCCTGGCACCCGGGAGCTGGACTGGGGGGGGGACCAGAGAGGGCTGAGTGCTAGGCCCGGTTGGAAATTCCAGCGGCTTGAGAACAGCCAGCCTTGCCGCCAGCGCCACGCTTCTGTAGAGATGGGGAAACTGAGGCAGGGGCAGGCCCGGGAAGCAACACGTCTCACGGCCCCCCAAGGGGCCAGCGATGGGGCTGCTGGCTTGCTGTCTCTCCCGGCCCCTGGCTGTCTGCCCGGCCTGTGTGGTAGCCCAGGGGTGATTCTGTGGGAGCCCCAGGGTTCGCCACAGAGCTGCTGCCTGCGGTGAGTGTGTCACAACGGTTTTCGCGAGGGCTGTAATCTCCCCTCGCCGCAGCCCTGGCAGGCTCCGGCCTGCACTTGTGGTTGGTGGCAGGGGCTCAAAGCAAACAGCCCCGGTTTGGACTAGAGCGTGAACACTTGCTGGGACAGGCCTTGCCGGGAGAACAGCGGGTGCAGGAGAGACTGAAACACGCTCCCAAAAAAACAAGAGAATCCACCCCAGAGCATGTCATTCTCAGAGGGCTCGGCTGTTTGGGGGGGTCATGGGACACAGGAAAATCCCAGCTTGGGACATGCAGATTTTGGTGCAGAGCAGCTGGGAGATTCCCCCTCAATCTCACACTGGATTTAGGGGAGCAGGCAGGGGAGAGGGAATCTGCCTCCCCCCCAGTTAGCTCTAGTGGAGGGAGAGCTGAAAGTTTTAGGAAAGGGGTTCTGGGTCTGGACGTACCGCAGCCCACACCAGCGAGCCATGCCTGACCGGCTCCCCGGGGGTTCGTGGCAGGCACACCGTCCCGGCACACCTAGACTCAGCTGCTAGGTCTGGCACTAAGAGCACACTGAAGGTGCTGGGGGGTTGTTTGGTTTTTTGACAGCTGAGCCTTCCCCCGTGTTTTACAGATCAACACAGACGAGACCCCTCACATTGCAGCCCTGGGCTTCTGACCCCCAGCAGACAGACAGCTCCCGCAGACAGACCCACGGACAGATTCTGACATCTGCTGATGGCAGAGTCTCAGCCCCAAGGCCCCCTGCTCTAACCACTCACCCCCATGGCCAGAGGTAGATAAAACCCAGGAGTCCTAACTCCCAGACCCTGCCCATATTCTAACCACTAGACCCCACTCCCCTCCCAGAGCCAGGGTTAGAACCCAGGAGTTCCGGCGCCCATTCGCTGCTCTAACCACTAGTCCCCACTCCCCTCCCAGAGCTAGCAAGAAAACCCAGGAGGGCAGCTGGAGGCCTAGGGAGCAGTTTGAAGACTTGCCTAAGCTTTGTTTGCTTTTCCCAACCTAAAGTTGCCCTGCCCAGGCAGATGGGGGGGAGGGGGTGGGGCAGATAGGGGGGAGGGGGTGGGGCAGATAGGGGAGGGCACTGGGATGGTTTATAGGCTGCCCTTTCTGCTCAGCAAACAAAAGCCCCGTGCTCCCCGCCCTTTATGGCAGCTTTCCCCTTTTCAGATGCAGCTGCTGCAGGTGCGGGAGGAGGGTGGGATGCCGGCTGTACCGGGTGGGGGGGAGATGGCGGGGGGGGGGAGATTGTCTCCAGGAGCAGGTGATTGTGCTAGGGCCCGTGAGCTGTGATTGTGAGAGAGAGGCTATTATTTTGGGGGGGTGATTGTACATGTGTGTGCACATGGGAAAGCGTGCGTGAGTGTGCGACAGCGTGCGGGGGGCATGTGCTCGTGAGAGAGAGACTGATTTTGGGGTGGGTGATTGCGCGTCTGTGCACGTGCGCGTGGAGAAGCGTGCGTGAGTGTGCGACAGCGTGTGGGGGGCATGTGCTCATGAGAGAGAGACTGAGTTTGGGGTGGGTGATTGCACGTCTGTGCACGTGCGCGTGGGGAAGCGTGCATGAGTGTGCGACAGCGTGCAGGGGGTGTGGAGCGTGAGAGAGAGACTGTGCAGGGGGTGATGCAAGACAGAGTAGGGGCCCTGAGGATAACGACCCCAGATGAATCCGGGGGCGGGGGGGTCTAGTCGTGAGAGCTCATCCACTTTTCTGGGGCGATCACAGGAGGCTGCGAGTACCTGAGATGGGGGGCGCTGAGGAACCATCCACCCCCCCGAGGTCCCTGCTGTAGAGTTAGTTCTTGTTCTGTTCCCCGCTCCTCTCCGCTAGCCTGCCTGGCATGGATGGCGGGGTGGGGTTCCCACAAAGCACGCAGATTCATTGTTCCTTTCTTTGCTTCCAGCACCCTCCTGGGCAACGGTCTCCGAGCATGTTACAAAGGAGGGTTGGTATCATGACGCCCAATTTTCCACTGGGGGAAACTGAGGCACAGCACAGGAACAGGGACTTGCCCATGGTGAGTCAGGGGCAAGGCTGGAGATGGACCCAGGAGCCCCGACTCCCAGTGACCCCCCCAGCTCTAACCATTAGACCTCACCCCCAAAGCTGATGATACAACCCAGTCACCCTGGTTCCCGTTCCCAGCCCCCCCCTCCACCACTACATCTCACCTCCCCCCCATATCAGGAGCTCAGATTCTGTCTTCCACCCCCCATACGCACACTCTACCCACTCCATGCTGGGGAGGTCTGGAGATGGCAAGGGGGGGCAAGGTGCTGGAGAGGGCAAGGGGGGATCTGGGGACAGCTTGAGGGGGGCTGCCAGAGAAGGAAAGGGGGGATGTCCTGGGACCAGTCAGGGAGGTGGCAGCAGGACACACTGGGGTGGAGGGTCCTGGCATGGATTGGAGGGGGAAGGGGGGTACCATGGGGGGCTATTCAGAAGGCCAAGGGGGAGGGGCGAGCTGGTGAACACAATGAGGGGAAGGGGGTGGTGAGGGAGGGCTGCTGCGGAGGGCAAGGGGAAGGGTTAGGGACAGAACGGTGGGAGAAGGGGGATCCCCAGAGAGACCCGGGCTTAGAACCCCTGAGCAGGGGGCCAGGCAAGCACCCCGTGGGGCTCCTAGCCAAGATCCTTGGTTCTCTCTCCCCATAACCCCCCTCCATCGGTCCCCCTCCCACCTCCTTGCTGGGGGTGCCACCCTCGCCCCCTACCTGGCTTGCCATGCCGTGGATTCGGGGAGCCCTTGAACGGCTGCAGCCCAGACGCCCCGCCAATGGGCTCCGGCCCCAAGTGGACGCGCTGGGCCTCCATCTCCTTCTCCAGCGCCAGGCAGCAGACCTGAGGCGGCTCCGACCCGCTCCGGCCCTTGGGCCTCTTGCCCGCCAGGAAGCCCCCCGGGAAACACTCAACGTCGCCAGCAAGGTGGAAAGGGCTGAAGGGGTGCAGGGGGCCGTAGCCCAGCATGCCCACCCCGCCCCGCTCCTGGCTGGGGTGGGCAAAGGGCGGCGGCAGGGGCAGCAGTGGCGGGGGGTAGTCGCGGCTGGCGGGGGCCAGGTGGTCAGGGTGAGGGTACACGAGGGAGTAAGCCGTGCCGAGGAAGGGCAGCTGGGACGGCTTCTCCATGGCAACAGGAACCCCAAAGTGGCGGGGCTGCTGGCACGGGGTGCTGGTGCTCCGGGTGCCCTCTGACGTGGAGGCCAGGACCAAGAGGGCTGGGGAGGCTAGGGGGTTCAGGAGCCCGGGAGAGTTCTCCATCCTGCCACAGCGCCGCCACCTACAGGAAGAGACAGAGAATTCACCAACAGGCCAGGGGGCTGTGCCACAGGGAGAGGGTGGGGCTCAGGAGGGGGTGCTGTCCCCTAGCAGCCACTGTTGACCCCAATTTCCCCAGTGCAGCACTAGGGGGTGCTGAGGTGCAGGGAGTGTGGGGGTGAGGCTCGGGAAGGGTGCCCTCCCCTCTGAACTAATGCTGACCCCATTGTGGCACTAAGGGGCGCTGTGCTGTGTGAAGCCCAGTGGAAGCCCAGCAGGGGGCGCTCTCCCCAGGCAGGCAGGCTGGCCCCAGTGCCCCGGTGGCACTAGGGGGCATTGTGCTGTGTGAAGCCCAGTGGAAGGCCAGCAGGGGCGCTCTCCCCAGGCAGGCAGGCTGGCCCCAGTGCCCCAGTGGCGCTAGGAGGTGCTGTGCTGCGTGGAGCAAGGAGGAAGGCCCAGCAGGGGGCGCTCTCCCCAGGCTGGCAGGGCTGGCCCCAGTGCCCTGGAGGTGCTAGGGGGCGCTGTGCTGTGTGAAGCCTGGTGGAAGGCCAGCAGGGAGCGCTCTCCCCGGGCAGGCAGTGCTAGCCCCGGTGGCGCTAGCGGGCGCTGTGCTGCAGGCAGCCTAACATTTCTCACAACCAGCTAACGCTCTGAACGCTGCTGAACTGCCCCTACTCGGCCCCCAAGTTCTGTCTGAGCCCCCGGGGCGGTTTTCAAACCCGACCCGCCCTCTGCGTCTAGACGGGGCTCCAGCCAGGCTCACTTCTCCCCTGCCTTGGCGGGCCTCACGGTCATCGCGCAAAGGCCAGACCCTCCGCGGGCGGATCGAGGCCGGGTCACCCCAGCTAAGGACCTGCCCCGGAGACACGTATGGGGACGTTGCCGACCCGTGATTCATTTCTGTCCCTGGCCGACGTTCTGCTGTAGGTAGGGTTGAAATATGCACTGTCTGGAGCTTGGGAACCATTCCTGTGAGACATTCGTGTTACCCACGACGGCGTTCCTGCCAGTGACTAGACATGCGGACCCAGGGATCTAGAGCTAGCTAACGAGCGGGCTTTCTATGGGGACGATAGCTAGACAGCTCTGTGGGGCGACCTATAGACAGAGAGGCACTTTTGCATCATTATCCCCTTTTTATCAATGGGGAAACTGAGGCACGGAGTGACCACATGATTCAGCGGCACAGCTGGGGACCGCAGCCTGGAGTCTCAGTGCTCACTTCTCTCACCTTTACTCACAACCCCCTCCCAGAACTAGGGATAGAACCCGGGTGTCCTGATTCCCAGCCCTCCCCCGCCACCATGCTTTAACCACTAGATATCACTCCCCTCCCAGAGCTGGCAGACTCCAGGAGTCCTGGGACTGGTCTCCGGAACTGGGGCTCAGTGTTATCCGCCAAGCAGGTGGAAATGCAGGCCTGGACTGGAAGCAACTCACCCTCCCCCAAGCCCTCCCCCTCCTCCCAGCAGCTGGGCAGGCCCCACTGTGGGTGGTCTAGGCGGGGAATTACTTACAGGGAATCAAGGAAGACTCCCTGATGGGACAAAGGGAAAGTGAAGAGAGCAGTTAGATAAACAGCTGCTCCGGAGTAAGGGCCTTCAGGAAAAGGGGGGGGGCAGTAGCTGCCAATCCCTCCCCCCAGCGGGGGTGGGCGGATGGGCAGGGAATTGGGAGGGGGCTGGTCAGCTGGGAAGGGCCCAGGCAGGTGTGAGTCACTGACCCAGGGGACAGGATATTGGAAGCTGCTGGGGGGGGAAGGGGGAGCTGTGCCTTCTGGATTGCTCCCCCCCACCGCAGGGGGGCACTTAATCCCATTACTCGGATATTAAAGGCAAATGACGGCCTCTTTCTCCTGTTTGCCCATATGCAACACACACGCGCGCACACACACACACACACACACACACACACACCAATCCAGGGCGGGAAGGGGCCCATCGGGCCCGATCCTCCTCTCGCTAACAGCAGGGTAATATCACTGGGCCAAGCCCCCCCCGCTGGTGTAAATGGGACAACCCCGCTTTAGCCCAGCGGAGGCGCAGGCTCCGTTGAGTCCCACCCGCTGGGTCTGGGGACGCCAGCCCGGTCCCAGCCCCTTGAAGCCCGCTGGGGCTCTGCTCCCACCTACGCTAAGGGATGGATGGAAATTGGCACCGATGGGGATCCGGCCCTTTGAGGCCAGTGGGGAGGCGGGTGGCAGGCCGAGGTTTGTTGCTCAACTGGAAGCAGATGCCAAAGACCCACTGAGCTGGCAGCATGTTCTCAAACTGGGGCTCTGATTGAGGCCAGTGTAAACCCAACATGACTCCCTTAGAATCCAGAGCTGGTTCCAGATTTACACCCCTGCGACTGGGCTCCCTCTCTGCCCCTGCAAGCCCAGTCCCCTGGCGGTGGGCCTGATCCAGACCCCCAAAGCTGGCTCTGGAGAGCCCCGGGCTCCATCCAGGAAGTCACTCCTGGACTCAGTTCAGAACAGAATGCTTCCCCACAACATCTTTAAAGGGAAGGCAAATCCTCCCCCACCACCACCACCTCCCAAGTGAACCATCCTATCCCGCCACTGCCACCACTTCGCGGCCCAGCAACCTGCACCCCAGTGACTCCCCCGGAGGAAACCACTTTCACCCGCTCCCGGTGTAAACCAGCCACGCTCCTTTACACCAGCCAGGGAGCCGGCCCCGGTGACTTTGCCTGGTTGAAGCTGGTTGTTAAAAATCAAAGCTCGTTTTTAACAAAATGTTACTTTTTAAAAGTCTCTTTCGGCACCCAGGCTGCACACAAAGGGTGCGATTCCCCTCTGGCGCTCCCCGGGGTGAACCGGGCAGCATTCCTCCCCCCCCGGGCCGATCCTGCTCGCAGTCACAGCGATGTAAACCAGCATCAGCAAGGTCAGGATCAGGCCAGAGGGGTCCAAAATCTACCCTGAGCCGCGGGAGATGCTGTGGGGGAAATCTGGACCATTAGACCCCATGCCACGCTCCCGGCAGGTGGAAATCAGGATTAACCCCACTGAAGTCAACGGAGCCAAAGGCAAGGGGGGAGAGGCTTGGTGAATGTCTGATTTACACCAGGGTAAAGAGCAAAGGGATTTTGGACACACACGCACACCCCCCAGCCATGGGAAATGCTGCTGCTTTTATACTTCAGCAGTGGGGTTGGTTCCTGATTTACACCAGGGCTAGCAGGCGATATTGCCTCCTCCGGTGACTTCTCCCCGCGCCCCCCCCAGCCCATTCCTGGGTGGTTGGGTTGCACCCCACAGCACTGGAAAAGTACGACCCCCCTGACCTCCTTGCCACCCCCAGAAATGCCCCAGTGGGTCACTCACCAGAGGAGCAAGGACTGGAGCCCGGGCTGGATTTCGCCCACAGCTGGCGGCCGAGTGTGCTCCAGGGAGCTGGGGTTGGGGACAGCCAGCGGCTGCTCTGTGCTTTTTCTTCTGTAGGGTCAAGCCAGTGAGGGTCGCCCCAGCCCCCCCCCCTTCACTTTCTGTTGTCAGGACATTTCCTCACTCACAAACAAACAGACTCACACAAGCACAGGCAGACACACAACCGCACACTTACATCATGCAGACTCAACTACCCACAGACAGATTCACACACCAGGCAGACGCACACAACAGCATGCGCACGCCACACAAACACAACCACCCACTGACTGATTCACACAACAACAGGCAGACACACAACCGCACATGCACACCACACAGACACAACCACCCACTGACAGATTTACACAAAAGGCAGACACACAACCACACGCTTACACCACACAGGCATAAGCACCAACAGCCAGACTCATACAATGACAGGCAGACACACTACCACATGCATACACTACACAGGCACAATCAGCCACGGACAGACTCACACAAGGACAGGCAGACACACAACCGCATGCTTACACCACACTGACACAACCACCCAGAGACTCTCACAACAGGCAGGCACAACCACATGCACGCACACGCTCACAAACAATGAAGGCACAATCATACCCACACTCACAATAACATAGACACAACCCCACACGCACACCGAGATACCCAGGTGCATGCACACCCACAAATAAGCTCACACAAGATTTGCACAATTCCTCACCCACAGATCCCCCCCACACACACACACACAATCCCAGGTACCAAGATAACCCCACAATCACACACACAGCCCAGGACACACTCAGAAGGACACACCTCTGATGACACATGGACTCAGTTGTGCGCACACATCACACTCCCGTAGAAAGAGGTTCCAAGAGACACACAATCACACCCCCATGCACTCAGTTTTCTAGTTCACCCCCACCCCCAAACTCTGCTGGTCTCCAAGCCTTCTTCCCTTCCTCCATTTCTCTCATTCTTTTCTTCAGGGGCTAGATCCCTAGAGGGGCAGATGTGGAGGGGGGGGAGCCATTTCTGACAGGTTCTCTCCCTCCCTCGGCCGGATTTTCACTCTCCCCCCTTTCTCGCCTCCAACAAAGGACTCATTTGAGCCTCTTGGCTCCTTCGCTTTTCCCTCTTGCCTGCTGCCTCCTGTCTCTCCCCGGCCATTCCCCAGCTCAGGTCATGAAACTCCCTTCCCCAGGCAGCCCCAAGAGCAGGGCT
The DNA here is from genome assembly GCA_019425775.1 of Rafetus swinhoei. Classification (NCBI taxonomy): domain Eukaryota; kingdom Metazoa; phylum Chordata; order Testudines; family Trionychidae; genus Rafetus; species Rafetus swinhoei. Next base: position 8,788,687 of record JAFJHL010000256.1, on the reverse strand, counting down.
TAAAAGACCCAACTGGGGGCTCCGGATGGGGCCGCAAGTGGCTCCTCTGAGGAGGAGCCGTGAGCTCTCTGGGCTTAGCAGCCCGTCGGCAAGAGACCCAGAGCAGATCCAAGGGGCAGAGAACCAGCCCCCAAAGGAAGCCCTGGGTGTTTTCCCTCTTGGGTGGATCTGTGTCTGCACATCGGTCAAGGCAGTGGGCCTCAAACTTTTCAGCCTCCTCCTTACCTGGTTCACCCCCCAGCATCCAAAGCCAGGTCTCTATGCTGTCCAGGGCTGGGAGATGGAGCTGGGGGACGTGTGTGTGGGGGGGGAGGCTGCCAGGAGTGGGAGCTGAGGGCTATGCCTAGGAGCTGCAGGCCACAGCCAGGAACGGGACCAAGGCCAGGGTCTGAGAGCTGCACCCCTAAGGGCTGGCGTAGGCTGTGCCTCCCAAATGTTCCTCCATGCCCCCCTCCAAGGAGATGTGCCCCGCAGTTTGGGGACCGCTGCATCCAGGGCTGTTACAGGCAGGGGCCAGCTGTGCTCCACGTCCCCAGGAGGCAAGGCAAGTAGCAATGGGCTTTTCTGCAGCAAGACAAGCGTAGGGAATTGGGAAAAACGCTACCTCTTCGGGGAGTTCCGCTCCCAGGGAGCCCGCAGGCACCCGGCCCGGCGCTTTCTCGGAACAAGCTGGACAAACACCAGCCAGGGCCGGGCTAGGACTCCTTGCCCCATCCCCTGTCCCCCACCCTTCCACCTCTCTTTCCCCTAAGGCCCCGCCCCTGCCCCTGCCCCGCCTCTTCTACGTCTCTTTCCCCTAAGGCCTCGCCCCTTTCCCCCACCCTTCCACCTCTCGTTCCCTAAGGCCCCGCCCCTTTTCTCCCACCCTTCCACCTCTCTTTCCCCTAAGGCCCGCCCTTTCTCCCCACCCTTCCACCTCTCTTTCCACTAAGGCCCCGCCCCTTTCCCACCCTTCCACCTCTCTATCCCTAAGGCCCCGCCTCTTTCCCCACCCTTCCACCTCTCTTTCGCCTAAGGCCCCGCCCCTTTCTCCCACCCTTCCACCTCTCTTCCCTAAGGCCCCGCCTCTCTTTCCCCACCCTTCCACATCTCTTTCGCCTAAGGCCCCGCCCCTTTCTCCCACCCTTCCACCTCTCTTTCCCCTAAGGCCCCGCCCCTGCCCTGCCTCTTCTACTTCTCTTTCCCTAAGGCCCCGCCTCCTTTCCCACCCTTCCACCTCAGGCCCCGCCCCTTTCCCCACCCTTCCACCTCTCTTTTCGCCTAAGGCCCCGCCCCTTTCCCCACCCTTCCACCTCTCTTTCGCCTAAGGCCCTGCCCCTTTCCCCACCCTTCCACCTCTCTTTCCCCTAAGGCCCTGCCCCTGCCCTGCCCCCAAAGCCTAAACCCGTCTCCCTAGGCCGCACCTTCACACCACGTTTCCCACAAGACCCCCCCACACACACTCCTCTCCACTCCAGTCACTCACCCTCCTGCTTTTCAAAGTCATGGGGTGTCATGGCTCCCTGGTGCCCCCGTCCCAGTGACCCTGCACCCCCCCCCCGCCTGGGTCTGGCCAGCTCAAGAGACGGTCGAGCCTCCACTTCCCCGGGGAGTTGGATCTGGGGTTCATCACCCTCCCTGTTAAGCACCGGTGCCTGATTTCGGTTCTGAATCCCACCGGCTTTCCCGTCCCACCGTTGGCTCTCGTGAGAAGCCGGACGGATCAAACGTTTTAGTTTAAGCCTTTCGCCGTCAGGCATTTTGCTCCAGCCCTTGGCTCATTTCTGTGACCTTTTTTGCTGAATCCCCCGAGTCCCCTTCTCCTTCAGAGCTGGGCTGGAACCCGGGCGTCCGGGCCTGGAGCAAAACTCACAGGGTGGGAAGGAATCTATCTGGCCGAGGTTTGGGGCGCATGGCGGAGAATCGGCTAAACGTGACCAGTGGCCCCTAAGCTGAGCGCCTGGGCGGCCACCCAAGAGAGCTTCAAATGCCGCCGCACCGGGTGTTTCTATTGGTGGTGCACATCTGCACAGCCCTCGGTGCACAGAACAAAAGGTATTCCACACGCAGATGGAAAAAAATGAAAGGGAACATTGGGATGCATCAAGAGGGGAATCTCGATGAGGGGCAGGGAGGTGATTTCCAGGGGCGGAGCTTCGAGAAAGTTGGGGGGGCGGGGAGCAGCCGTGCGCAGCACGACGCGGCTTGTGTGTCTTCCCGTTCCCCTGACGATAAGGGAGCGAGGGGAAAGTACTTGGATTCCGTGCAGGCCTCTCACGCCTGGCTGGGGAAGGGAGGGGGCAGAGGTGTAAATCACAGAATCCAAGTACTTTCCCCTCGCTCCCTTATCGTCGGGGGAACGGGAAGACACACAAGCCGCGTGGTGGTGCGCACGGCTGCTCCCCGCCACCCCCCCGCCCCGGCGCGCTCGCAACGGTGCCCTGGGTGGCTTCACCTCCGTGTCTGGCACGCGGGCGACGGCTGCGGCCGGGCCTGGTGCCCGCAATTCAAGAAGGGCGTTGAGCAACGGACGAGGCTTCAGAAGAGCCCCGAGAGTGATCGAAGAGCTGGGAAACCGTCCCAGCCGTGACAGACCCCAGGAGCGCTGTTTGGTCCGCGGAGGTGACTTGGTCACGGTCGGTAAGTACAGACATGGGGAACAAATACTTACCGGGGGGGCGGGGCAGGTGGGAGAGATCTTCAGGCTGGCGGAGGAAGACATGCCATGTTCCAACAGCTGGCAGTTGAAGCTAGACAAATTCAGACTGAAATCAGGCGTCAATACTTACCCGTGAGAGTAATTAACCAGAGTCAGGAGGGAGAATGCTACAACCAGGGGTGGGGAAGCTAAGGTCCGGCCCCTGGCTTGCCTCGATCTGGCCTCTAGGGCTCTGGGCTCCCCCCACAGCATGGCGGAGCCCGCGCTGGCGTTCCCGCCCCGCATGGGGCTGGAGCCCACAAAATCTACTGGCCTGGGCCCGCTCTAGCCTCTGATATGTGAGGGGAACGGGGGGAGCGTCTTTCTCCTTCTCAGTCGGGCCCCACATCAGTGAGGGTTGGGTTTTTTTGCTTCTCGCTTGTGTGTGGCCCCCCGTTGATTTTTCTGTGGGTCAGCGGCCCCCAGCGCAAAAAAGGTTCCCCACCCCCGATCTTTCCAAGGAAGGGCGGATGCATTTCGAAAAGCTCTGCTCTGGGGATTGTTTTGGGGGCGTTTGGGGTGTCTTATCCAGTGGTCAGACGAGATGGTCACAGTGGACCCTTCGGACACCTTACCATCTATGAGTCCCAGCCCCCACCTACTGTAACCACTCGACTCTGCTCCCCTGCCAGAGCCGGGGAAAGGACCCAGGTGTCCTGGCTCTCAGCCCCTCCCACTGCAATTTTTTAACATTTGTGTCCAGTCCTTGCTCCAAGCTCTCTGGAGACACTCCTAGATCCGTCTGCTCCTGATGCGCTTTCCTTGCGTACACTTCCCCTCGCCGGCTCTGCTCCAGACCCCACACACACACACACACAACGGGCTGGGACAGGTTAGGGTGGGAACGAAATGGATTCAGTGGGTGGGTGTGGAGGGGGGATCCCAAAGCACATGTGCCATTGCTCCCCAGAAGCGACCAGCAACCTGCCTGGAGAAGAAAACGGACTCGAGGGAGAGGGGAGAGGCGCTCTAGGAGGGGAGTGGGTTCTAGTGGTTAGAGCAGGGGAGCCTGGGTAGCAGAACTGCTGGGCTCTCTCGCCAGCTGTGATGGTGGTCCACTCACACACCTCTCTCTGTGCCTCAGTTTCCCCACCAGCAAAATGAAGATGATCATTTTTCCTTCTCTGCCTTGTCTATTTCAGTTGCAGGCTCTTTGGGGCAGGGTCTGGCTCTGCCTCTGTGGCCACAGCCCCCAGTGCTATGGGATCTAGAGCTCAACTGGGGTCTGTGCAGTGCCTGGCACTCCAGGGTGACTAGTGGTTAGCGTTCTGGGGGGCTGGGGAGTCAGAAAGCCTGAGTTTTATTCCTGGCTAGGAGAATGGGGACTAGTAGTTAGAGTTCTGGGAAGTCAGGACAGCTGGGTTCTAATCCCGGCTAGGAGAGTGGGGACTAGTGGTTAGAGTTGCTGGGAGCCAGGACAACAATGGGCTGCAAGAAGCCCCTGGTGGCTCCCCCGAGCAGCACAAAGCCTCCCCCCTCCCTTTTATACTCAGCCTCCTGGCGCCATCTACTGGCGACAACGGGGCGTTCGCTCCCCCAGAGCCAGCCCATCCGGGCAGCCCTGCCCCCTGCACAAACTGGAGCAAGTTACAGGAGAGAGGTGCCTCCCCTTCCCCGCTGCCCTGTCCTCGGATCTGGGACTGCTCCTGGGTCGGGGGGGGAGGGGACCCCACATGGCTGCATCTAGTCACATTGCTCCGCCCCTGGCCTGGGGTTGAACACCCAGCTCGGACACTGACCTGGGTCTGGGCTGCCCCTCCGTCTGGGGAATTAAGGACGGGGCTACTGGGTGGCTGAGCAGTGGAGGTGGAAGATGCATGTGAGATGGATGGCACTGTCCGCCCCCATTTTACAGCTGGGGAAACTGAGGCACAGAAAGGGCCTTGTCCAGAAGACCTCTCCTCCCGCCTCCCCATTGCTGGATCCCCTTCCCAGAGATTCCCTCCACCCCCACCCCAGGATATTTAACCTGCCTCCAAGCAGGCCCAGCAGAGTGTCTCTGTGGTTTTTTGTGGGGCCTGCAGCTTTGCTGGGGGGATGAGCAAGAGGGCAGCCCCAGTGCTCCTGTGCCACCCTACCGTAATAAACCGAGCCATGCCCATCATAAGCAACCCTACAATAACAAACCAGCGCCCATGGCCCAGCCCGCCTAACTCCAGCCTCTTCCCATCCAGGCCCCCAGCCCCATCGCTTCCAGCAGGTGGGCAGCAAGGAGCCTTTCTCAAGCGCCCCAGCAGGGGGAGCTCAGCCCCCGTCCATCTCCCCCCTCGCCCCCCTGCCCAGGCCCTTCCTGACAGCCTGGTGGCCAAGCTGCCCGGCCATGGACTCTCCATGCTACCCAGCAGGGGGCGCTCCAGGCACAAGCTGCCCAAAGTTCTCTTTGGATCTTCCCAGCTGCTGAGGAGCCATCTGCTGAACCTGAAAGTTGTGGGGTGGGGAGGGAGATTTGGTGATGTGCAATGGGCAGACCCCTCCCAGAGACCCCTCTGCAGCTGTCCCCGCACGCGCGCGCGCACACACACACACACACACACACAGAGATGTGTGCGCCAAGGGAGGGGACAGCAAGCGAAACAGGCCCCGGCTTCTGCATCATCTCAGCTGCTGCTGCTGCAGGCTTGTCGTTACTTGTGTCACTACCACACGTGACAAATGCCCAGCTAAGATCGGAGCCCCACCATGCCAGGCGCTGCCCAGCCCCCAACTGGAATCAGGGCCCCGCTGTGCCAGGCGCTGCCCAGACCCCGGCTGAGATCAGGGCCCCATTGTGCCAGGTGCTTCCCAGACCCTGGCTGAGATCAGGGCCTCGTTGTGCCAGGTGCTGCCCAGACCCCGGCTGAGATCAGGGCCCCGGTGTGCCAGGCGCTGCCCAGACCCCGGCCGAGGTCAGGGCCCGTTCTGGCAGCGGCACATCCCTGACCCAGATCGCAATCCCATTATGCTGGTAGCTGCACAGTGAGAGATGGCCCCCTACCCCCAAGCATTTATAATCTAAGCAGACAAGGCAAACAGGAAACAAAGGCAGGAAGCGACTTAGCCGGGAATAGAACCCAGGTGTCCTGAAGTCCAGCCCTAGCATTCCGCAGCATGCTCTTGCCATTGGCCGGGGTGCAAAGTTGAGACCCCATGAGACCTCCCCCCACAGAACCCCATATTGTGATTCACCCCTGCCCTGCACTGAGCAGGGAGCCCAGAGCCAGGTCAGCAGAGAGGAACCTCAGACTTCCTTGTGGGTATTTCCTGCACAGACACCAGTCCTGGAAGAACTGGACTGAGACCCCACCAACTCATTTCCCCTGGAGGTCACCCGGGCAGGCTGAGCGCAGAGGCCCTAGCGTGGATTCAGAGTGACTCCGGATTAAGGATTCAAAGTGACTCCGGATTGACTCTGTGGATTCAGAGTGACTCCGGATTGACTCCAGGTTTAGGAGGGGAGGGCACAACCCGCCCATCTGGTGAAGTGGAGATGAAAGGATCCCTAATCTGTTACCACACAGCTACCCCACCCCTGCCAATCCAGAGTGGAGTTCAAAGCCATCTCGGTTTGTTTCCTCCACCCCAAAGAGGCCACACACGGGTGTCCTGGGGACTGTGACCTTCCCTACTGTTCCTAGCCAGCTGCCAAACTATTTAACCCTTTCACTGCTAAAGCTTTTCTCCCCCTCCCCCCACCATTCAAAGAAACTTAATGCAACAAGTCCCAGGCTGTGATTGTCATTTTGATGGCTTTTCCGGGAGGGGGAGGGGGTAGTCAGGAGGGTCCCAGCAGGTCCTGGCCAGAGGGTCAGGACACCTGGGTTCTTTCGCCTCTCAGCTGAGGGGCGAGACCTTGAGAAGGGAGCTGGATTGAGGCCCACGGGCAGCCTTGGGTCTGGTGTTTCCTGGCTGGCCAGGGCTCGACTTTGCACCCTTTGTACTCATTGACTAGATGGTATCTTCATTATCCAGCCTCGTTATTTTCACGACAGCTGGGAGCCTCGGTCATGGCCCGGGCCCTGGGCGCTGCACAGACGTGGTGTAATACGTTGCGTTATGTTGCCGAGGCCCCAGCTGAGCTCAGGGTCCCGTCACGCCAGGAGCTGCATGACCCGGCGAGGGAGGGGCCCTGCCGCCCAGCGCTGGCGATCGAACCCTGCTAGCACTGGGGCGAAAGTCGGAGCACCCCGTGTCCCTCCCGGGCTACAGTAGCCAGGTGCCCGACCAAGATCAGAGCCCCATCATGCCAGGTGCTACACAGACCCCAACTGAGATCAGGGCCCCTCTGTACCAGGCGCTGCCCAGATTCCAGATGTGATCAGAGGCCAGTGCACGGGAGGGGAAGAAGTGATGGTCTAAGGCATCCATGCATCGGTCAGTGTGTATCCAGATCAGCCCCTCTCCAGCTGGGTCCTTCACTCCCCCACGCTAGCCAGCACCCCCTTTCCAACAGGGTCTTCCCTGCTCCCTCTGGCTAGCATCTCTGCACACACCTGGCCTTTAAGGGCGAAAGCTGGCAAAGGGCTGCCGGGAGGGCAGACTGGACTGTGGGATGGGGGACGGGGGCTGGTTGAGGGGAACTGGCTGGAGAGGGGAGAGAGGCCTGGCGGGGGATTCAGGGACTTTCAGGTCCAACGGGACCACGTCCAACCTTTTGTGCCTCGCAGGGCACAGAGCCTGCTCCTGGAAAATCCCCAGAATCTCTGGCTGAGTCAACGAGCTCTGCAAATCAGGGCTTCGATTTCAAGTTACAGAGAATCCCCCATTTACTCCAGCTGAAACCTGCATGTGGCCCACCATGGCCTGCTCTGGGTCACACACACCCCCCCTCCCCCGGGTCTCTGCCAGTCTCAGCAAGGGGAAATTCCTTCCTGACCCCAACCTGGTGATTGGTCACACCCGGAGCGTGTGGGGGAGACCCCCCCATCAGCCCTTGGAGCTATTTGCTGCTAGCAGCCCCAGACCAGCAACCCAGGGGTGGGGAACCTCAGGCCCGCGGCCCTCAGCTTGCCTAGATCCAGCCCCTAAGGGCCCCTTCTCAGCATCGGGGAGCCCATTCTGGTGCTCCAGCCCCCCTGCTGCCCCTCTGGGGACTGGAGCACACAAGATCTACTAGGCTGGACCCCCTCCCCCCAGGCTCTGGTGGGCAAGAGGAAAGTGGGGAGCATCCTTCTACTTCTCAGCCAGGGGCCACTGTGAGGGCTTTTTTCCCACTTCTCACTTGTGTGCGGCCCCCGACTGATTTTTCTGTGGGTCAGTGACCCCTGACCCAACAAAGGTTCCCCGCCCCTGAGCTACATGCTATTGTGGGCTGTCCCAGTGTCCCATCTTCCCCAGGAACTTAACAGCTTGGTCTTGGATCCAGACACACCTCACAGCCCCTCCTCCCCTCCATGAGCGAGGGCAAGGCCATTTACCCCCACTGGCTAGATGGGGAAACTGAGGCACACCGTGATGAAGGTCGCAGCAGGGAATAGAAGCCAGATCCCCTCCTCCCCTGCTCCCTTGGACCTGCAAACCAATATGGGGGGGGGAGAGAAAGGAAGAATTATTAGTAGACAGCACAAGGGAGTGATTCCAATGGAAGGATCTGCCCCCCCCCCCCATTCCCCGCCACATTTCATTATTACCATAAGCTGGCACCCTGTTCCCCAAGGGCCAGTGGACACAGAATCCTGTAGAACCACCCCTACAAAAAGTGTGTGCCCCTGCTGCTCTGGAGCAGTCGGTTTTGGGGGAAAGGCCCATCATGTCCTGCCCCCCTGAACCCCGTGGGGTGCAGAAGGGATGGCCAGTATCCTGCCAGATCCGCCACGCTCTCTGCTGGCCGGCCAGGGCACCCCATGGCCGCCAACCCAGGCCTGTGAATAACTTCGCGTGTGGGGACGGGCCATCAGGCAGGGATGCAAAGACCCACAGAACTCAGCAGAGGCTGGGCTGGTGTGTGCAGGGCCTGGAGGGGCCAGAGGGGTGTCCTAGGCAGAAGACTGCGCATGGGGATGGATAGATCTGAAAGGAAAGGGACTCAGAGAGGAAGCCAGCCACAGGGGGCCGGTTATCTAGCGTGGCCGTGGCTAGAGAGTCCAGCATCCCAGCCCATATCTGGCCTTGGGTTTAACTCGGTCTAAGCTATATGTGTGGACCCCTTATCACAACAGAGGAGCAACTTCCAGCTTCTCTGGTCAAACCTCCCAGCCCTGAGTGAGGGCAAGGCTGTTCATAGAATCATAGAACCATAGAGCTGGAAGAGACCTCAGGAGGTCATCAAGTCCAGCCCCCCGCGCTAGGCAGGACCAATCCCAACTAAATCAACCCAGCCAGGGCTTGGTCAAGCCGAGACTTAAACACCTCTAGGGATGGAGACTCCACTACTTCCCTAGGGAACCCATCCCAGTGCTTCACCACCCTCCTAGTGAAATAGCTTTTCCTAATATCCAACCTGGACCTCTCCCACTGCAACTTGAGACCATTGCTCCTTGTTCTGCCATCTGTCACTACTGAGAACAGCCTCTCTCCTGCCTCTTTGGAACCTCCCTTCAGGAAGTTGAAGGCTGCTCTCAAATCCCCCCTCGCTCGTCTCTTCTGCAGACTAAACAGACCCAACTCCCTCAGCCTCTCCTCATAGGTCATGTGCTCCAGCCCCGTAATCATTTTGGTCGCCCTCCGCTGGACCCTCTCCAATGTGTCCACATCCTTTTTGTAGTGGGGGGCCCAGAACTGGACACAATACTCCAGATGTGGCCTCACCAGAGCCGAATAAAGGGGAATAATGACATCTCTGGATCTGCTGGCAATGCTCCTCCTAATGCAACCTAATATGCCATTAGCCTTCTTGGCTACAAGGGCACACTGTTGACTCATATCCAGCTTCTCATCCACTGTAACCCCCAGGTCCTTTTCTGCAGAACTACTACTTAGCTGGTTGGTCCCCAGCTTGTAACTATGCTTGGGATTCTTCCAGCCCTGAGTGAGGGCAAGGCTGTTTACCCACCGCAGTCTAGAAGGGGAAACTGAGGCACGCCTCCTGGTGAAAGTCGCCACAGGGAATAAAACCCAGGTTTCCACAAAGCAGAGGTTTAAACCCTGCTCCCTGTGCCAGCCTTCTTCTAGGGGGGTTTGGGGAGCCCCTTTCCCTGCCCCACCTGGCTTAGCCAGGCCCCTCCCCCATATCAGTCCTCCCCCCTCGGCCTGGAGCCTGGGACTCCCATAGTGGGGGAGGGGGGATCGCGCACAGGTGGGGGGGGTCGCGGCCCCCCCCCGGGGATACACAGGAGGATCCCAGGAACCCTGAGCTCTGCCCCCCTCTGTCTTTCTCCCTCCTCCCCACGCTCCGGCGCCCGGGCCGGCCCCTCCCGCCGCGGGGAAGCCCAGGCCCCGCGTGGGGCAGGACGGGGGGGGAGGAGTCTCGGTCCCAGCAGCTGGAGGTGGAGGGAGCAGCCGCCGCCCGCCTCACTCCGGCGTGGGGCTGAGCTGGAGCCCGGGCAGCGAGCGCCCCGGCCCGGCTGCAGGGAGATCCCGGCGGCGGGGAGATGAGCCCGAGTCCGGAGCCCGGCAGCGGGCAACAGGTACCCGGGAGGGCGGCCCCGGGACCCCTTCTCCGGCCCCCCGAGTTCTCCTTCCCGGGACCCCGAACCTCCCCTGCCCCGGGGAAGCTGGGAACCCTGGTGCCCCCTTCTCCAGACCCCCCGAATCCCCTTCCCGGGACCCCGAACCTCCCCTGCCCCGGGGGAGCTGGGAACCCATCTGTCCCCCCTTCTTGGCGTCCCTGGGCCCCCTTTCTGGGCCTCTTTCCCCCCTGAACCTCCCCTTCCCTGGCAGGAGCTGGGAACCCTGAGTGGACCCCCCCTTTTCCAGCCCCCTGCTCCCTATATGCCCCTTCCCAGGTGCCCCCTTGGGCCCTACTTCCCCTATTGGAAGCTGGGACCCCCGTGCCTCTACCAGGCCCCCTGGATTTCGTCCAGCTGCAGGGGCCCCGAGCTCTGATCTCAGCCCATCCCCCCCAGAGTACCTCCTAGACTCCCCCGGATCCTCCTCCCCCACCCCCCTGAACTTCTCCTCCCCTAGGGGGGGCTGCCACCCCCTGCTTAGGTCCCCCTACCCAGGCCTCCTGAATCCCCTCGCCCATGGGGAAAGTTGGACCCTCGGCTGCATGGGGTCCCCCTGCCCCCCTGAAGGGGAGGTTCAGGGGGCCCAGGAAGGGTGGCTCAGGGAGACAAGGATCCAGCCGGGGGAGCTGGGATTTCTGCACTGCCCCCAACCCCAAGGCAGCTCCCTCGTCGCCCAGCCTCCCTCCTTCCCCCCATAGCTGGCCCTGTGCATGCACCTCCTCCCCCCTTCCTGCCACTGAACCCCCATTTCCCTGCTCTGCCCCCCATCTCCCAGGGCAGCCGCAGCCTCTGCTTAGCAAGGTTTGTTTGTGTTGCTGCCTTTCAGGCTCCCTGACCCCTGTACAGAGAGGAGAAGGAGAGACACCAGCCCCCTCCCGCTCTGTCCAGGGCTGGAATCTGGAGTCGCTCCCGGGGCTGGAAATCCTGATTCTCTGAGCTGCGGGAGGAATCTGGATTGCACCTTTCCTCCCCCGCCCGAAGGCCATGGACAAGAGCAAGTGCGAACTCCTCCCCGACCGGCCCCGGAGTCTGTCTGGGGAGCCCCCGGCATGGCCTGGCGGCCACAGAGATGTCCGGGTAACTGTCCGGGCTCCCGGGTCCCAACCTGAGGATTATGCTGCCCCAGGGCAGGGGCAGAGAAAGACCCTGGTCGTCCTGGATATCGTCTGTCTGCTCGTGGGTGAGTGTGGGGTCAGCAGAGCCCCGTGCATTGCGGATCCCCCTTCCCCCTGCCGGGGAGCTCAGACTCCTGCCTCTTCCGGTTCCAAAGCTGTGTCCTGGCCCAGAAATGCAGCCACCTCTGGGGAGGAAACTTGGGCCCAAACACCTAAGTGAGATCATGTCAATGGGGAGGGGGGTGGGCATGGATGCCAGGTGGCCTGGGGGAGGAAGCAGAATTGCTAGCTGCCCCACAGAGGAAAAAACCCTGGCGAGGCTGGATCCCTCTTCTGAGGCCCCTTGTCTCCTTGAACCCTCCTTCTTGGGACCCCTGTGGAACTCCTTGCTGCAAGATGTCCTGGATATCAGCAGGATTTTTTTTTTTTATAAGCGGAAGGGCTAACGAGAGTGTGTCGACGTACAGGGCTAAAAGTAATAACCAAGCGATTTGAAAGGGCCTGTACATTGACCTTTGAATCGTGAAGGTGCACATGCTGCCAGAAGGATTTTAGTCTAGCTGCTCTCAGGGACAGGGTAGTGAGCTAATCGGATCCACCAGTCCATCGCCGGCCTGGGTTCTGATGTCTCCTGTGCCGGCTGCTATTTGGGGGAGCCTCCGATCCAGCACCATTTCAAGTCCATCGTCCCTATGCTATAAATGGCCTGGGTGCCAGCTGAGCTGGTTGGAGTGCGGCGATCAGCTGGCTTTGCTGGGAATCCCTGGAGCCACGGCGAACTTGCGGATTCCCAGCTCTCGTCCTTGTAGGGCGGGCCCGGTGCATCAGTTATGCCCCATATCCCTCCTCTGGAGGGATATTTAATGGCTCTGTCGCAGCTGGGATCTCACTGTCAGCGTTTCATCTGGATCTTGGAGGGATCTGAGCTTTCAGAGTCTGTCTACTCGTATTGCTAAGGGAAAAAAATGTGAGGCTAGGAAGGAGAATAAGATGGAAAATGTTATAGTGACATCAGTGGCCAGACCCAACAGGGGTGCTGGGCCCAGTTCAGTCTGCAGAAGAATCCAGCCTCTAGGACATTTGGAGGATGGCTTGAGGCCTGGGGAAAGGCCTTTTTCTGTACAGAGGGATTAAGATTGTGGGAGTGTTAGAAAAGAGGTGGAGAAGGTAGATTTGTTCACGGTGAAACTGAATGAAAAGGTGGCTCGTGCAAAACAGAGCAAAGGAATTCTTTCCCAAATACACATGGGTCATTGGTCTGTGGAACTCCTTGCTACAAGATGTCTTTCATTTCAACAGGATTTTTCTTTTTTTAAGCGGAAGGGCTAATGAGACTATGAAGAGTTTGAGGGTTAAACATAATAACCAAAAGGTCTGAAAGGACTAGAAAGGGCCTGTTTGGGGTATAAATCAGTCTTTGAAGGTTATCATGTATTCTCCCGTAATTGCTGCCAACAGTATTTTGTTCTTTGACACTGGCTGCTTTCAGGGACAGGGTAGTGAGATAAACGGATCCATCAGTCCATCGCCGGTCTGGGTTCTGATGTCTCGCTGGCTATATATAGGCAGAGATACCCTGGGATAAATCTACAGGAGGGGTCTATTTTGGGTTCCGGGGGCCGGATAAGTAGAACGAAGCAGATAATGGATTTTTGTTGCTTTGTTGCTTTCGCCGGACCAGCAAAGCCAAGTTGTGGGTGGAACGAAATATTTCAGCTTGACGCAATCAAAATGTTTCAACTTGACTGCAACCAGTCTGAGACCTCACGGGGTGGCAAAGTAAAACGAGAGGAGGCCGTGGAGGGAGAAACAGGGCTGCAAAGTGCGGCATCAGAATGCTCGGACGTTATTTGACTCCTGGGCAGACGGTCGATTGAGCTCACTGGATGTGCAGAATAGGGATGTTAAATATCACTAACTGAATCGTCGATTAACCGCATGAATTCTTATTGGTTACTCGACTTCTTTATAGTCCCTGGGGGTGGGGCCGGCAGCCAGTGCACTCCAGCCCCACTCCTGGGGAGCCCCCTGCTACTCCAGGGTGCCAGGAGAGAGCTGGTCTGCGAGGGGAGCCAGTTTAAAAACCAGCTTCCCTTGTGGACCAGCTACCTGCCACCCCGCACTGCTGCCTCTGATACAGAGGCAGCAGTACAGGGTGGCAGCAGCTCCTGTCCAGTGGAGGGGCTGAGCTCCTGGACCCAGCACGAGCAGGAACTGAGCCAGGCTGCCTGCCCCCCTGGCTCCTAATACACTTGAAATGCAGAGCCACAGCAGGGTAGGTCCCGGACCCAGCGCAAGCTGGGACTGAACCGGGCTGCTGGCCAGCCTGCTTAAATATTTCATGGGGGGTGGGGGAAATGCGTCTCGCCTATAGCATTAACCTAGAAGCTTTTGCTCATCAGTTAATCGACTCCACTATTACATCCCTAGTGTGGAACAGTGTGGCGCCTTTTCCACGCAAGACACGTTTTGCCCTGCTCTGCAGAGCGGGATCGTCTGGTTTAGCTCTTCCTTGGCTGGGGAACTGCTCTGAGTTAAACGGGGCAGGGGGTGGGGGGACCAGAGCCGACATCGGTTTAATTGAAGCCGATCACGAATGGGTGTAAACGGAACCCAAGTGAGTCCGCCTTGGAGGGCGTTGACGGTGCCGGTGCAAGTCCAAACCGATTTACAGCAGACCCCAAAGAGGAGCAGGGCAAAGCTGGATTGTGCCGGTTCCCCTATGGGAGTCGCGGGCCCTGGTATCCAACCTCCTGCCATCGTTAGTGAACGTCCCCTCGCAGCCCCTCCATGTGGTAGGGCTCTGGGGGAAACTGAGGCACGGAGGGGCAAGTGACTTGCCCAAGCAGAAATGGGCACTGAGTGCAGGTCCTGGGCTAGCGCGCTAACCACTGGGCCGGCCTTCCCTCTCCCCGTGCCCCCTGACCCAAGAGCGCTGGCGGCCGGCTATTTGGGCTCAGAGGGGCAGAGTTAGGGGGGTGGGCCAGGGGAGTATTCAGACACATTAGCATAGCTGGGGGGTTCCTGTGGGGGCAGGTGGGTGGGGATCGTGGGGTGGGGTTGGATTGCCGGAGGGTGGGTTGTGGGAGATGCAGTGAGCAGGGGAGCGGTGGAGTAGGCGGGTGTCAAGGATCCTATGAGCGGGATGGTGGAGGGGCTGGATTGTGGGGTGGGGAGCAGACTGGCAGGGGTGGGGTTAGATCCTGGGGTGGGGGTGTTGGACTGTGCGAGGGACAGACGGGCAGAGGGCAGGGCTGGATGGGGAGATTGGGGTGGACTGGCAGGAGGCAGGCTGGGCCGGCGGGCTCTTACATTTAAAATGCAGAGGTGCAGCAATCAGCGTGAGGCGGGACTGCTCGGGCCGGGCTCGCGCCGAGTCCAGAAGCCCCGTGCGCGGCGGCCTGAGCTGGCACGGCCGGGGGCTGCTGCCGGAGCAGCCTCTGCCCACGGTGAACCTCGGCCTGCTGCGGGCAGAGGCTGCTTTGCAGCCCCGTTTGCAGGTGGAGATGGTGCTGGGGAGAACTGGTTTTTAAGCCGGCTCCCCCCAACACCAGCTCCTGTTTCCCTCCCCCTTGCTGCCCCTGAGAGAGACAGCGGGGGGGGGGAGCAAGTAGTTGATACTCCACGGGGAACCCCCCATTTGCTGCTTCTGCTGGCACAGCCCACCCCAGGATTGGGGCCCTGCCTTGGGCAGCCTCCAGAGCCCCCTGCTCAGCTCCTACCCCCTCCCGCCCCGTGGCACCAGCTCGCAGCCTGCCGGGGGTCTCTGCTTCAGCTGGGGGGGGAGAGGCAGAGGCAGGGGCATGCTGGGGGGGAGGATGCAGAGGCAGGGGCATGCTGGGATGGGGAGGACGCAGAGGCAGGGGCATGCTGGGGTGGGAGAAGACGCAGAGGCAGGGGCATGCTGGGGGGGGGTCTCTTTCAGCTTCCTCCTGTCCCCCCAGGCCTGCTTTTCTCTTCTGCCTTCTGCCCTGGCGTGAGCCCTCCCACCCTCCTTTCCCAGCCTTGAGCTCTTGGCTGCCAGTCAGGGCCTGGCCACGCCCTGCAGCTGTCTCCTGCCCCCTCCCTAGGGGGCTCTGAGCTCCCCGGCCTCTCTCACTCCTGCGGGATCCACCTGCTTCCTCACCCCGGTGACCGGCGTGGAGCCCAGCCTGGGCAGGGAGAGGCCGGGACCGGGGGCGGGGGAGTTTCTGGTCCTATGCATCTTCCTGGGGTCTGTGGGGGTGCAGTGCAGGCTTGACCTGCCCCCCAAAGCAGGGCAGGGAACTCCCTTTGGGGGCCTGTTCTCTCCCCACCCCCCCAGCCCTGCACCTGGCCGGCCTGGCAGGGAGCCCCCAGCCCTGGGCAGCCAGCCAGCGGGAGAGGGGGACCCAAGAACGTGGCCAAGAATAGCCCGGCCCTCTCCAAACAGCCGGGAGGTTTGGCGTGTGAGAGATGGCTGGGCAGGGCAGGGCTGGGCATGAGGGTATCGGGCTGGCATCGACCAGGGCATGGCGCTAACCGGGCGTCCCACCTTTCGCACTCACGGTGGCTCCCCCTTGGCAGTGCCCCCTGGCAGCACCCCCTAGTGGTTAGGCCTAGTGCTGCCCCCACTCATCTGGCTGAATCCCGCCCTGTAGGGCACAGACTCGTGCCCCTGGAACACACTGGCTGGCTACGGAGCTTAACGGCTCCCCCAGACCCGCTGCAGCCGGTGGCACACGAGGGCGCGTGCAGGTGAATGTCCGCTCCCCTCGCACGGCCAGCGGAACCCCGGGCGCACACGCCTGCCCCACCCCCACTGGGGTTGGAGCCCCGACGTGCTCAGTACCCAGTCTGGGCCACGCCGTGGAATTGCCCCTCCCAGTTCTGCCCAGCGCGTGTCTCTGACCCCCTCCCCCCCAAGGTGTTCCCTCACTGCTGTGTCCCATTCCCCACCCCCCCCCCCGGATTTCAGGGCAGTTGGAACTTTTCTTCCGCCCAAAGCCCTGTGGCTCCAGTGGATAATGCTGGTTTACACCGCTTGGGGGTCTGGCCCCGTGGCTCCAATGCAGCATGCTGGTTTACCCCGCTTGGGGGTCTGGCCCCAGTGAGCGGGTTGGGGCTGGAGTGGCTGGCGCTGCTGTCCCTCCTGCCCGGGGCTCTCTGTGTAAATACGCTGCAGGCTGGGCAGGGCATGGGGCAGCCAAGCCAGGATGGAAACTTGGCGCTGGCTCAGGCCAGTCCCTGGGACCCTGATATCTGTGTGGGGAGGGGAGGGGAGGGTCCGGCCTCAGCCCAGGCCAGCCGTCCCTGCAAGTCTCAGATCTTTGACATAAACCCGGGCGGCTCCTTCCTGCCGGACGTGACTGGGTTCCTCTCTGAGAGCATCCCCCGCTCCCAGCCCTGGAGGGCTCCTGCCCCATGCCGGCACTGCCCCCTGCTGGGCATCCGCAGCC
This sequence comes from Rafetus swinhoei, assembly GCA_019425775.1. Lineage (NCBI taxonomy): Eukaryota > Metazoa > Chordata > Testudines > Trionychidae > Rafetus > Rafetus swinhoei. Next base: position 8,771,895 of record JAFJHL010000256.1, on the reverse strand, counting down.
CTGGCGCCCTCGCCATCTCCCTGCCCCCCGTAGGGTGGTGGCGCCCCCTACAGGGGGGAGGAGCCAGGCCCTCCGTGCCAAGGGGCTCCGTGGGCAGCGCCCCGGCTCTTGGCGGGCAGCCTGGCCCATCGGAAAAAGGATCCTGAGAAAACTCGTTTGCCAAGTGAGACGGGAAGGGAGGGAACCTGGGAACCGAGCATGGAAACATCGTTCTCAGCCCCCAAAACCAGCCCAGAGCCCCCGGGAGGGTGATGCAGCCTCCTTGTCCTTAAAGTGACAGCCCAGGCACCGCAGGCTAGGACGCCTGGGTCCCGCTGGGGCTTGAGTCCCATCCTTCCCCCGCATGCCACCTCCTTTGGGCTCTTCTTCCATTTCTTCATGCTCCCAGCCTCTGAGTGCACTAGGATCCTTGTGCCAGGGCACTAGTGCCGAGATTTGCATACTCATCTCACCAGGATCCTTGTGAACAGGGCACTAGTGCCAGGACATGCGCATCCAGTTCACCAGGACACTTGCAACAGTGTGCTAGTGCCGGGACATGCATGGCCCCGCTCGGCGGGATCCTCGTGCTAGAGTGCTAGTGCGAGGATGTGAAAGCCCAGCTCACTGGGATCACCAGGGAGAGCACTAGCACTGTGGTTCCCACTCCCAGCTTCTGACCATGCTGGTGCCAGGCTCCCTGCTCCCCCCTCACCAGCGTCGGTTCGCCATTGCCCAGGCTGGCGCTCGCTGCCCCCAGCGCTGCCGGGGTCTCTCCCAGGTGCAGGGTTCATGGAAGAGGGGGAGGTAACTCAGCCACATGGACGTTTTTCTCCTCCAGCAAGGGAGGGGAACGTGGCTTTACCGCCCCTTTAAGAGCCAGGCGGAGACGTGGCTTCTAGGAATCAGCTGGAACTTTAAGGCCTGCTCCCCCCTCCCTGCACCCCGTTCCCTGGCTGCTGCCAGCAGCCCTAATGCAAAGCAGATTGTGCCCCGTCCCGGCAGGCAAGTGCTGCGGGGGGGGGGGAGGAGAGGTCCCCCCTTCCCTGCCACCTCTTGGGCTCTGACCCGTGTGCCCTGCCTTGGGGGGGACATGGGGGAGGAGCTGGCGAGAGCCCCAGCAAAGCAAAGAGGCTGGGGATTTGGGGGGGGGTGGGCTGCCACAGGCTAGTTCTGGGGGTGGCAGGGTGGAGGGGGATGAATCATGCACCGGAGCTGAGGGAGTGGGGTGTCCTGGGCTGGTCCCTGGGGAGGGGGCAGTGGCGGTGGGGTCAGAGGGTGGTCCCTGGGAGGGGGCAGGGTGCCATGAGCTGGGGCCTCGGGGTGGGACAGGCAGCGAGATTGTGGGGGGAGGAGAGCAGGGCAGTCCCTGAAGGGGCAGTCAGATTGGGGGTGTCCTGAGCCCGAGGGATTGTGGGGGAGGGGTCTCGGAGCAGCTCAGGGAAGGGGCTGAGTAAGCCCCTCCTTAGCGCCCCTCCTCTGTTCCCGCCGCAGCCTCTGTCCCCTTCTTGATCTGCGAGATTGGCCTGGTCCCCCCCATGCGCCGCGGCTTCTACTGCAACGACAGCAGCATCCGCTACCCGCTCAAGCAGGCGGAGACCGTCAGCGACACGGTGCTGATCTCGGTGGGGATCCTCATCACCTCCGTCTCGGTGAGTCGCCGGGTCGAGGGGAGCGCCCCCTGCTGATCCCCCTGCAGCACCGCGCCCCCTAGCGCTGCTCTGGGGCCAGCCCGCCGGCCAGGGCAGAGCGCCCCCTGCTGAGCCCCTGCAGCACCACGCCCCCTAGCGCTGCTCTGGGGCCAGCCCCACGGCCGGGGGAGAGCGCCCCCGGCTGAGTCCCCCGCAGCACAGCGCCGCTCTGGGGCCAGCCCCAACGGCCGGGGGAGAGCGCCCCCTGCCACATTCCTTGCAGGGTGGCAGGGCCTTGGTAAGAGGGGCTGCAGTGGAGTCCGTGTAGCTTACCCCCTGTGCCCCTTATGAAATGCAGAGCACTGGTTTCCGATCCTTCCTCTGAAGCAGCAGCCCTTGGCCCAGAGGACAGGATCCCAGCCTGGGTGCGATCCAGCAGAGCTGACCCTTCCCCTTGCCATGCAGCCAGCTGCTTGTCCCGTGGAACTCCCTGCTGCAGGATGTGGGGCAGAATGGGAGGGGAGGCAAAATCCTGGGGGGCAGGGCTGGCTTTCAAAAGGGAGGTTGGGGGGGATGAGGTTACGGGGCTAATCCAAGGGGCTGGAATGGGGGAAGCGGGGAATGAATCCAGCTGCTTCCTACCTCCCATCCCAACCCATGGGGGAGGCTGACCCCCTCAAGCTGCCGTCCCCCAACACCTCCCTCATGCCCCGCAGATCGCCCTGGGTGAGAGCTACCGCATCTACTCCCTGCGCCTGGGCTCCCGCGCCTTTGTCTCCAACCCCTACGTGGCCATCCTCTACAAGGAGATTGGCGCCTTCCTCTTCGGCTGCACCGTGGGACAGTCCCTCACCAACATCGCCAAGATCACCGTCGGCCGCCTCCGCCCCCACTTCCTGGCCGTCTGCCGGCCGGACTTCGCCCTCCTCAACTGCTCCTGGGGCTACGTGGAGGAGTACGCCTGCACCGCCAGGCCCTCGGAGGAGCAGGAAGCCCGGTGAGCCAGCTGAGCCAGACCCTAGCGGAGGCTTGTCCGCCCCTCGGGTTGATCAGTCAGCTGGGACCCAGGGCAGCCCTCTGGTTCCCACCAAGAGATGGAGACTCAGTGGAGGGCAGGTCGGCCCATAGTTCTAGCCACCAGTGTTCCCTGTAAGCTAAGTACTTGGGCGGCCACCCAGCAGAGATTCGGGGGCCGCCCGGCTGATTACGCCCACTGCCGCCAGCACATGTTTCCACGGATGGTGCACATCTGCACCTGCCTTGGCGCGTGCAACAAAAATTATTCTGCGCACGGATGGGAAAAATGAGAGGGAACATTGCTAGCGACTCCCATGTGCGCGCCCTGTGCGTGTCTCTGACTTCCTCAGCTCCTACGTGAGAGACTCTCCGGGGTTCCCAAGCCAACTTCTTCCCTCCACACCTCTTCCAGGCCTTTGTTTCCGAGCGGGGGAGGTCTCCGCTTGGTCCCTGCGGTGTGTTCGTGAGTCACTGGGCTGGCGCCGTCTCTCTGGGCCCCTCCTGGAGCTGGGTGGATTTCAGCCCGTTCCTTTAGGACAGTTCATTCCACCCAGATGGGGAGCCACATGGTGCCTCTGTTTGTGAGCCTGCCCCGAGAGCAAACTTCATCCCTTCCCCCGCCAGCCCCGCTGCACCTGGGAAACTGAGGCATGCCCAGGCTTCAGAACAGATACTACCAACATGTCCCACTTTTGCACCCCAACTTCCACCGGCCGGTCTGGTGGGCATCTCCCCTCCGGCAGACTCTTTGGCAGGGTGCGACCGCTCGCTTAAAGGCCCACGCTTGGAACAAAGGGAAGGCTTCTTGCCACTTTGTGTTGGCCCTCCGCACCTCCACCCCCCTGGCCTTGGGACCCTGGTCCGACCCATTCTGTGCAGTCTCTCCTACAGCCCCTCCCCCCAAGTTTTCTTCTGTGCGGGGGTGCAGATTGGCTCACACGGGTGCAGATTGTGATGCGGGGACAATTAGCACCGAGATATTGTGTGTCTGTAACACCCGGCGCAGTCCCATGGAGCCTGGGGTGTCTGGGGCCAGGGGGTGGCTCAGCTTTGGAGCCCCCTGGCTTTTCCCTGGAGGGGATCTGAGACAGCCGAGGAGGTGGCACAGGGAGGGGCTGCAGGCGGGATCCCTCTGGGCGGGGTCGCCAGTGATAACGGGCCCTTTTTTGTCCTCTTCTAGGAAGTCCTTCTACTCCGGCCACGCCTCCTTCGCCATGTACAGCATGACCTACCTGGTGGTAAGTGCCCCCGCCCGGCACCGCCCACCTGAGTGCTGCACGGACCCCTCTGATCATCCCAGAATCTCCTGCAGCCAACGCCCACCCTACCCCTCATGGACCACGCCTGGTTGCCCAAGGGGGGGGAGACTCCTGGTCTGTGGAGCCTGGGTGCATGGCAGGGTCTCGCTGCAGAGCCGGGCAGGGGGAGGTCTCTGAGGAGCGGGGGGGAGGTGTCTCCCCACAGAGCCAGGCTGGGGGAGGTCACTGAGGGGTGGGGGGCCTCCCCACAGAGCCAGGTTGGGGGCAGTTACTGGAGGGCTAGGGGAAGTCACTGGGGGGTGGAAGGTCTCCCTGCAGGGTGGGGGAAGTCTGGGGCCTGGCTGCCCCTCTTCGCCAGCCACCCCATCCAGCGTCCCACCCCAGAGCCAGTGCAGCTCCTGCAATTGGGAACTCAGCGGGGAGTGGAGCCAAGTGCCCAGAATAACCCGGCAGATGGCCCCTGCGGGCCAGGCTCTTCCTGCCGAGGACAGTTGTGAGGGTGGGGGCTGGATTTCCGTGCAGAGCCCTCGGGGCGCCACGACTCCTGGGTTCTATTCCTGGCTCTGGGAGGAACGTGGCTCCTTGTGGCTTAGAGCCAGGGGGTTGGGGCTGGGAGTCAGGACTATTCCCCAGCTGTGGGAGGGAGTGGGGTCTAGTGGTTAGAGCAAAGGGAGCTGGGTATCGGGACGCCCGGGTTTTCTGCCCAGTGGCCGGCGGGTGTACTGGCAGGTGGGCGGTTCTGCGCCCAGCCCCTGAGCTGCCGACTAAGGTGCAGTCAATGCATGGCTAAAAATAAAAAAGGAGTCATATAAAAAATGGAAAGTAGGACAAATTACAAAGGATGAATATAGGCAAACAGCAGAGATGCTCAATGACTTCTTTGTTTCGGTCTTCACCGAGAAGTCTGTAGGAATGCCTAACAGAGTGAATGCTAGTGGGAAGGGGGTAGGTTTAGAAGAAAAAATAAAAAAAGAACAAGTTAAAAATCACCTAGAAAAGTTAGATGCCTGCAAGTCATCAGGGCCTGATGAAATGCATCCTAGAATACTCAAGGAGCTGATCGAGGAGGTATCTGAGCCTCTAGCTATCATCTTTGGAAAATCATGGGAGACAGGAGAGATTCCAGAGGACTGGAAAAGGGCAAATATAGTGCCCATCTATAAAAAGGAAATAAGAACAACCCAGGAAACTACAGACCAGTTAGTTTAACTTCTGTGCCAGGGAAGATAATGGAGCAAGTAATTAAGGAAATCATCTGTAAACACTTGGAAAGTGGCAAGGTGATAGGGAACAGCCAGCATGGATTTGTAAAGAACAAATCATGTCAAACCAATCTGATAGCTTTCTTTAATAGGATAACGAGTCTTGTGGATAAGGGAGAAGCGGTGGATGTGGTATACCTAGACTTTAGTAAGGCGTTTGATATGGTCTCGCATGATATTCTTATCAATAAACTAGGTAAATACAACTTAGATGGGACTACTATAAGGTGGGTGCATAACTGGCTGGATAACCATACTCAGAGAGTAGTTATTAATGGTTCACAATCCTGCTGGAAAGGCATAACAAGTGGGTTCTGCAGGGGTCTGTTTTGGGACGGCTCTGTTCAATATCTTCATCAACGATTTAGATATTGGTATAGAAAGTACGCTTATTAAGTTTGCAGATGATACCAAGCTGGGAGGGGTTGCGACTAATCTGGAGGATAGGGTCATAATTCAAAATGATCTGGACAAATTGGAGAAATGGTCTGAGGTAAATAGGATGAAGTTTAATAAAGACAAATGCAAAGTGCTCCACTTAGGAAGGAACAATCCGTTTCATACATACAGAATGGGAAGCGACGGTCTGGGAAGGAGTACAGCAGAAAGGGATCTAGGGGTTATAGCGGACCACAAGTTGAATATGAGTCAGCAGTGTGATGCTGTTGCAAAGAAAGCAAACATGATTCTGGGATGCATTAACAGGTGTGTTGTGAGCAAGACACGAGAAGTCATTCTTCCGCTCTACTCTGCGCTGGTTAGGCCTCAATTGGAGTATTGTGTTCAGTTTTGGGCACCACATTTCAAGAAAGATGTGGAGAAATTGGAGAGGGTCCAGAGAAGAGCAGCGAGAATGATTAAAGGTCTAGAGAACATGACCTATAAGGGAAGGCTGAAGGAATTGGGTTTGCTTAGTTTAGAAAAGAGAAGATTGAGGGGGGACATGATAGCAGTTTTCAGATATCTAAAAGGGTGTCATAAGGAGGAGGGAGAAAACTTGTTCATCTTGGCCTCTGAGGATAGAACAAGAAGCAATGGGCTTAAACTGCAGCAAGGGAGGTTTAGGCTGGACATCAGGAAAAAGTTCCTAACTGTCAGGGTAGTCAGACACTGGAATAAATTGCCCAGGGAGGTTGTGGAATCCCCATCTCTGGAGATATTTAAGAGTAGGTTAGATAAATGTCTATCAGGGATGGTCTAGACAGTATTTGGGACTGGACTCGATGACCTCTCGAGGTCCCTTCCAGTCCTAGTATTCTATGATTCTATGGCTGCCCTAGATCCCATCCTTCAGCTCTCCCGGGCTGGAGGGTAGCGCGACCCAGTGGGCGAGCTGTGCCAGTCGGGCTCGCCCTCGGAGAGCTGGAGAGGTATTAACTCGCTGCTCCGCCTGCCTTGCCCAGACTAATCCAGGCCCCTCTGCATGTGGGCACACTGAGCCCAACAGAGGGGAACGTCCTGGCTCCCAACCCCCTGCTCTAACCACTAGTCCCCACTCCCCGGTGCTGGAAATGGAACCCAGGCATCCTGACCCTGCTCCCAGCCCCTGTCCTGCCCACTCACCTCATTTCCTTTGCTCCCTGCACCCAACCCACCTCCCGCCTCATCCAAGTAGGTTAACTTCCCCCTGCTGCCAGTGCACCCAGATGGCTCTCACCTCCCTGCCCCCACCATGCCTGGGTCCGTGGTTGGCAATGGAGAAGGCTCCATTGTTCCCTTGGGGAGAGGCACAAACGGGTCCTTTGTGCGTCCCCGGCTGGCGGGCATGCATGGGTGGGGGCGGCGAGTTGGGAATGTGTCTTAGGCGGGGGACTGCCCGTGGCCCCCCAGCTCCGACGCCCTGTGCCAGTGGGGGGCAAAGGGGGTGGGGCGGGCAGGGCGGAGCAGGGGGTAGAGGGGCAGGGATCAGAGCACGCGGGGGGAGGGGATCTGCAGCGTTGGGGGGAGGGGACATGGGGGTGCCCCGCGCTCACCCCCCCACCTCTCTCCAGTTCTACCTGCAGGCGCGGTTCACCTGGCGTGGTGCCCGGCTGCTGCGCCCCCTGGTGCAGTTTGTCCTGCTGCTCCTGGCCCTGTACACCGGGCTCACCCGCATCTCCGACTACCGGCACCACCCCTCCGACGTGGCCGTGGGCTTCCTGCAGGGGGCGCTCGTCGCCTACTGGGTGGTAAGGCAGAGCCTCCCTGTCTGTCTGTCTCTCCCCTCTCCCCTCTGTCCGTCCAGCCAGGGCGGATGGGTGCTTGCCCATCCCAAATGCCGCCCAGCTCCAATGAGTCGGTGAGTCCACGTCCCAGCCTGCCCCCTGCTCGGTCCATGGGCACGCTGGCATTCGCCAGGACTCCTGGCTTTTTCCCTGGCACTGGGGCCTAGTGGGTTAAGGCACGAGCGGAGCAGGGTTCTGGGAGCCAGGACGCCTGGGTTCTATTCTTAGCCCTGGCAGGGGCGTGGATTGCAGCAGCTGGAGTGGGGGAGTGGGGTGGTGTCTAGCCCTTAGAGCCAGAGGGCTCGGAGTCAGGTCGCCTGGGTCCTGTTTCCTGGGAGAGGAGGGGACTTGGTCAGAGCCGGCATCGGGGGGGTAGGAGGGCTGGGAGCTAGGTCTCCTGGGTTCTCTCCCCAGATCTGGGAGGGGTGCAATGTCTAGCAGTTAGATCAGTGCGGGGGCCAGAGAACTCCTGGCTCAACCACTGACTTGTGCGAGCTTGAGCCGGTTGCTTTCCCTCTCCCAGTGGCCACAGCTCTGACCTCCTTGGGTGGCAAGCGCTGGAGCTGGAGCCGGGATTCTCCCCTCTGTTTTCCCCACCCCCGGCCTTGCACAGGGAGGTGGGGGGGGTGTCTGTGAGCAGCCAGCTGAGGTGCTGAAGCACTGTCGCGTGCAGGGCTGGAGCGCGATGAGAGGAAACAGCACAGGAAATGCCTCCGGCTTCAGCATTATAACAGGCAACATGGAGGAAATCTTCCCTTGTCCCAGGGCTGCTGGCTTCCAGGATACCACCCTTCCCATGGGGGCCCAGGCACCTAGCTCTGCCCCCCCTCCCCCCCACAGCCCAGGGGGTACTTAGCACAGCAAACCCCACAGCCCCCGCGGGAGGTGTGAGCTCCCTTGTACCTATGGGGAAACTGAGGCAGGGAGGGAGGCATGGAATCTGGAATCCAACGGGTTGGGTGTCGAGTTTCCTGGGTTCTACCTCCAGCTCTGGGAGGGGGATCTGGTGGCGTTAGAGGAGTCAGGACTCCTGGGTCCTATTCCTGCCTTATGTATTGACTCGCCCTATAACCTCAGAGCCTGCCTGTGTTTCCCCTCCACCCAGCTGTGGGGAAAACGCCCCCTGCTCTGAGCAGGGTGGGCAGCAGTGAGGCATGCGGAGGAGGGAGGGTCACATCCATGCGATCAGCTCCCCCCACTTTTTGGACTCTCCTGTCTCACCCCCCTTTGTTCTCTCTCTCCTCCTCCTTCCAGGCCTTCTACATCTCGGGCATGTTCCGCCACAAGCCCCCAGCTGCCCGCCTGCCCCGGCTTTGCCCCGATAGCCCGGACTCCAACTGCCACACGAACTGCTAGGCGCCAGGCCGGGACTCGGGGCTGGAGGGACCAGCACCCAGCTGGCCGGGGGCGGGGGGACAGGAGTGAGAACCAGGCCTTCTCTCTGCTCCTCCTCAGAGCACGTCCCACCCCCCCGCCCCTCCGCTTCCTCTGCGCCAGGGTTGGGCTTTCCTGTGTTGCTCTGCTCCCGCCAGCTCTTTGCCAAGCACTTTAATTTCCTCTCGGATGCCTGCCCTAGGTCACGCCGTCACCACCTCCTGAAAGGCTTCCTCTTGGGCGAGGTTCTCCTCTGTCTGTCACAGGATGTCCCACCTTCCTCTGGCCAGGGCATCGCAGGAAGTCCCACCTTCCTCTAGTATGGACATCACAGGAAATTCTGTCTCTGTGACCAGGGCATCACAGGATGTTTGGCCTGCTTCTGGCGTGGACATTACAGGACATCCCACCTTTCTCTGGCAAGGGCATGGCAGGAAGTCCCACCTTCTGCTCAAATGGGCATCAGTGGAGCATTGCAGGAGGTCCCACCTTTCTGTGCAAGGGCATGGCAGGAAGTCCCACCTTCCGCTAAAATGGGCATCAGTGGAGCATGGCAGGAAGTCCCACTTTTCTGTGCAAGGGCATAGCAGGAAGTCCCGCCTGCCTTTGGCACCAACCTTGCAGGAACACTGCAGGAAGTCCTGCCTTCTTTTGACATGGGCATTACAGGAAGTCCCGCCTCTCGCCTCCCCACCCCTTCATGCCTGGGGATTTCTTAGCTCACTGAAGGATTATAACCAAGATTTGCATGTTACACTTTGGCCACCTGCCCAGACTCTGCTACCTGCTCCTCCAATCAGATGGCCCCTTCCCTCCCAGCCCTCAGGGAGGAGGGCTGTGATTGGTGGACAGGGAGAGCTGATGGTGGTTAAACATGAAGGATGAACCACAGGCGGCTGGGCCGTAGGACGGGGGGCCCATGGGGCCGGCTCACAAGGGGATCATCCATGCCATGAGTGGCTACCCCTGGTGACTGGACTGTGCTCCCCACCCATGCCCAGCTGGCCCTGAGAATGTGAATGGTATTTTTGTAATAAATGGTACATACAATTGGCTGGGGGTGGTGCTGGCTCTGCGGGGAGGAGAGGGGGTGTGGCTGGGCGCCTGGCAAGGGGCTTTCCTCCTCTCCGGGAGCCCTGCCCGGGGTGCACATCTGCAGTCGGGTGGGTTCAGATGGGGGGGATACTGGGGAAGGGAGCTGAACAGTAGCGGGGGGGAGGGGAGGCAGAGAGGAACAGCCTGACCGCTGGGACCTAACAGAGGCTCCCTCGCCTCGGTCTCACCTCTTCCAGCTGCGCCCCGGGGCCGCGTCCTTGTGAGCTGGGGTCCATTGGGGGGGCCGGGGGCAGCAAGAGAAACGGTCCCATCCCCCGGCCCCAGACAGGTTTCACAAATAGGGGCTATTGGTTTATTCTCTCAGGCAATCGGTTGATGGGGAGGGTTGAGGGCTGGATAAAAGGGGGCTGCGGGCTGGGAATGAGGGGCACCGGCAAAGCTTGGGGGCAGGAGCCTGGGGGCCTGGGCTGGCAGGGGTTGCAGTTTAGGAGTGAGGGGCGCTGGCAGAGTGTGGGGGTTCCAGGGGCTGTGGGTGGGTGGGGAGTGAGGGGCGCTGGCAGAGTGCGGGGTTCCAGGGGCTGTGGGTGGGTGGGGAGTGAGGGGCGCTGGCAGAGTGGGGTTCCTAGGGCTGTGGGTGGGTGGGGAGTGAGGGGCGCTGGCAGAGTGGGGGTTCCTAGGGCTGTGGGTGGGTGGGGAGTGAGGGGCGCTGGCAGAGTGTGGGGGTTCCTAGGGCTGTGGGTGGGTGGGGAGTGAGGGGCGCTGGCAGAGTGTGGGGTTCCAGGGGCTGTGGGTGGGTGAGGAGTGAGGGGCGCTGGCAGAGTGTGGGGTTCAGGGGCTGTGGGTGGGTGAGGAGTGAGGGGCGCTGGCAGAGTGGGGGGTTCCTGGAGCTGTGGGTGGGTGAGGAGTGAGGGGCGCTGGCAGAGTGTGGGGGTTCCAGGGGCTGTGGGTGGGTGAGGAGTGAGGGGCGCTGGCAGAGTGTGGGGTTCCAGGGGCTGTGGGTGGGTGGGAGTGAGGGGCGCTGGCAGAGTGTGGGGTTCCAGGGGCTGTGGGTGGGTGGGGAGTGAGGGGCGCTGGCAGAGTGGGGTTCCTGGGCTGTGGGTGGGTGGGGAGTGAGGGGCGCTGGCAGAGTGTGGGGGTTCCAGGGCTGTGGGTGGGTGGGGAGTGAGGCGCTGGCAGAGTGTGGGCGTTCCTAGGGCTGTGGGTGGGTGGGGAGTGAGGGGCGCTTGCAGAGTGTGGGGGTTCCAGGGGCTGTGGGTGGGTGGGGAGTGAGGGGCGCTGGCAGAGCTGGGGGTTCCAGGGGCTGTGGGTGGGTGGGGAGTGAGGGGCGCTGGCAGAGCTGGGGTTCCGGGCTGTGGGGAGTGAGGGGCGCTGGCAGAGCAGGGGTTCCCGGGGCTGTGGGGAGTGAGGGGTGCTGGCAGAGCAGGGGGGTTCCCGGGGCTGTGGGGGGGAGTGAGGGTCACAGGGGGACCTGTTGCCCAGCAGAGGTTTAGAGGAGGCTGGGACGATCGTAACCCCAGAAAAACAGCGGCTGCTCCGGCCTGCTAGGGAGGGGGCTCCGTTGCTCCTCCTGCCATCAGGCCCTGTCCTGTCCAAGCGGTTACTGTGGTCGGCCTGGCGCTGGGAGACATTCCCTGAGTGTCCTTGACCCTGGGAGCGCGGCCGTGGCGAGGGAGCTGGCCCTTCGACAGCAACGCAGGGGAGCTGGCGGGGCCCTGGGGGAGCTGGGCTGGGGGCCAGCAGGGGGCCCTGGCCAAGAGGATGCAGGAGAGGGGGCTCAGGCCCAAGGCTGGTCCTGGAGGTGGCCCCGTGGGGGCCTGCGAGCTGGGGAGATGCAGGCATGGTTTGTACTTGGATGGGGAACCAAAAGGATACAAGGCTCCTGCATGCAGAGGAGGAGGGGGTGCCTCAGAGCTCCCCCCCAGGGCCCAGCAGGGGGCGCTGTGCTGCAGGGAGCAGGCTGGGGGCTCAGCGGGGGGCGCTGTGCTGCAGGGAGCAGGCTGGGGGCTCAGCGGGGGGCTCAATGGCAGGGAGTGGGAGGCTCAGTGGGGGGCGCTCTCCCCTGTGTCTGTGCTGACCCCCATGCTCCAGCATGGTTCCAGGAGTGCTGTGCTGCAGGAAGCGGGGGGGACTCAGCAGGGGTCCTCTGAGGATGGGTGCTGACGCCCAGCACCCAGCAGGGCCTGTGGTCCACGGAGCTGAGTGAGCCTAGGGACTCAGGTTCACTAAAAATCTCCCCCGCCTCAGCGCGCTGACCCTGGTCTCCTAGAGGCAGCTGCATGTCAGGGTAGGGGGCCCCACCCTGGGCAGTGTTACTGGGTGGCTGCTCACCAGCTGCCAGGCCTTGCCCCAGAGCTGGCTGCATCTTAGTGACACTGCCGCTTTTTTTTATCCTTTTGTCGGAACCCCTCTTTTGAAAGCCCCCTTATCCCTCCGAGAGGGGCTCCCGAAAGAGCGTGTTTGCTCTTCCGGGGAAAAAAACAAAGAGCAAATGCGTCCCTGGACGTGGAAGAGTTTTTCCGGGATACCTCCGGTAGCTGGGAAAAACTCTTGTAGTCTAGCCGACCCCTTACAGCTGCGCGAAGCAGGCCCTGCATACGCCCTCGAGGGCTTTGGCCGTGTGAGGAATGCAGGGTTGTTATCAGCAGGCCTAGTAAACAAATCCCCAGGAGGAATCCGGCCCTGCCCCTGTTTGTCCTCCTGTCTCCCCCTGTTTCACAACAGCCGCGCTGTTCCTTTCCAAGCTGCCATGAATGACTCCTTTATCCCCCCCGTGGGAGACGGGGGCCGTGTAACTCCTAGTGCTAGGCTCGGGAACAATCGCGGGAGCAGATGGGAACCCATCAAAGCCGCACAACCAGCCTCAGGAGAGAAGGGAGAACAAATCCTTTTTGCAGGGGGAGAAACTGAGGTGCAGAGCGAGGCCGTGACCCCATGTTCCCCCCTAATCTTTTCCAGCTATGTGCAGAATAAATTGTATGTGAAGTGAGGCATGTGCGGATGTGCACCACCAGTAGTCACGCATGCTGCCGGCTGAGGGCGCTCGGCTAATCAGCGGGGCGGCCTTTGGATCTCTCCTGGGTGGTCGCCCGAGCGCCCAGCTGATGAAGAACACTGGCCAAGGTGTGACAGCAGGGTAGTGAAGGGAGTCTTGTCTCTTGCGCTAAGCATTAATCCCCTTCCCTGAGCTGACGTGTGGCCTTCCCTGCTCTAACCACTCAACCACCCTGCCCATTCTGTGATTCCCACACTATGGCTCTGTCCTCCTAGGGTCTCTGGCAGTCACAGGATGCCCATGATAGCCAATGGAACAAGGAGCCAGTCTGGCTGTCCCTTCTGGTGGGGGCTGCTCTCTGAGACGACAGGAGATGGATAGCTGGAGGCTAGGAAACACACGCACACATACACCCCGCTGCCCCATCTCAACCTCATTATGCCACACAAACCACCTCGGCTGTGGTTACCCCAGGGATCCAGAGGGATCACAAGCAGGAGGGGAGGTGGTTGCTAAGAGGTGCTGTGAAGAAGCGGGCCCTAATCCCACTGCTACCACCATGTTGCCAGAGGCTTCAGTCAAGAAGCCTTGACCTGACCTGGCTGACTTATGACCAATGCAGCTCTGAGAAGGGAAATGGGATGTAGTGGTTACAGCCCCGGCAGGATGGGGCTCAGGACTCTAGAAGAAAAGTGGAGGAGAAATCAGTGATGGGGAGCCCATATATAATTGTTCCTGCAGCTTGTTTAATCTATTGCACCCCGGTCCTGGAGCGGAGGTGGGCACAAGCAACAGTCAGCCCAAAGCAAAACTGCAGCAGCGCAAACACCAGCACCCTACCCCAGGAACAACTCTGCTCCAAGAATTGACTCCGGTCAGAGGGCTGAAGGCGCAGAGCAACCTCCTCTGCACCACAAGGACACACATGGTGCATGGGTTCAAAGAACAGCGTTACACAGCACATCTTCGAGCACCGAACACTGGCTCGCACGCTAAGAACTTGGAAGACAACACGCAACGGCACCGCCTACGGTGCTCTGATTGTGCCAACAGAAAACCCCCCGTCGTGACAGCCAGGAGGCCTTTTCTGAGTTTGAAACGTGGCCTTTGCGAGGGGAAAAGCGGAGCCAACCCCTTTGCTTTTTCCCCAGGCGCACCAGCAGGGAGAAACCAGCTCTGGAGGGGAGTTGGGGGTAAAACTGGCCAGCAGGCTGTGTCCCCAACCGACGCAAATTGACATGAGTCTCCCGTGGGGAGCTATCTGGGGATGGTTCCTTCCATCACCTCCCGCTCTGCGCAAGATACTCGGCAGCGAACCCAGTACTGACTGCTCTTGCAAATGCAGTGCTGGGGAGGGGGGAGGTTGCACCAGCCAACAGCTGAGGAACAGAGAGGATGGGGGGGGGGAGGCCCACCCAGATGTCCTTAACAAAGCACAGCTGTTAGCTTGGGGCTCATCAGCTGGGAGAGCCAGGGGGCGGGGCGCTCCCGTTGTGCGGAGGGCGAGCCCAGTCACGCACGTCCATGTGCGCGTGGCTGTTTTCAAGCGAAAATTCAAGGAGCGAGGACCGATCCTAAACCCAGGGCTGGTGGGGTCCATTCCCTTGGCCGGGCCCCTTGCACTCAGTCCTGGCTCGGGGCACCCCAGGCCTGCGGAAAGGGACACGTGGCTGGATCCCAAATACTGCCTGGGGCAGGGGGCAAAGGCCTGTGAGGAAGGCTCTGGATGAGGGACACCTAGGTTCCAGGCCCCAGCTCTGGAAGGGCAGCAGAGTCTAGTGGCTAGAGCAGGGAGAGGCTGGGAGACGGGACACCTAGGTTCCAGCCCCAGCTCTGGAAGGGCAGCAGAGTCTAGTGGCTAGAGCAGGGAGCGGCTGGGAGACAGGACACCTAGGTTCCAGCCCCAGCTCTGGAAGGGCAGCAGAGTCTAGTGGCTAGAGCAGGGAATGGCTGGGAGATGGGACACCTAGGTTCTAGCACCAGCTCTGGGAGGGCAGTGGGGCCAATGGTTGGCGTATGGAGGGACTTGGCACTAGGGTGCCTGGTTCTAGCCCCAGCATGGGGAGGGGAAGGAGGACTGATGGTTCGAGGAGGGATTGATTGACAGGTGTTGTGACCCTCACTCACCTGACTTGTGCCTTTAAGGCCCTGAGTTCTAATCTCCCACATGCACCCCCCGGCCCCCCCATCAGTCCCAGTTTGCCAGTTCCTAGCCTTCACCCTGGCGTGACTCCCACGTGACAGCTGGGTTGGCCCAGCTCTCCCTGCTCTACAGGAATCCTGCCGGGGCTTGTTCTGGGACAAAGGAACCAACCTGCAAACAGCTGAGGGTGGAGGCTGGAGAAGGGGAGCCCCAATGTGCCCTGGCAGCCAGCTCCCCCCAGAGACTCAGTGCTGGGGGCAGGGGTGAAAGTCCTGCAGCGGGGGTGGAGATTGTGTCTGCTCTGCTCCTGCTGGCTAGGGTAGTGTATGTGTGTGTGGGGGGGGCACATGTCTGCGTGCATGTCCCCCCCGCACCGTATGCAGCCAGGCCCTGCATGTATCCCTCCCCCCCCTGCACCATTTGGGGCCAGGCCCTGCCTGCATGTGCACCCTGGCAGTAGCAGGGCTGGATATTAATTTCCTGGTTGTTTCCCCCATTGCGTAACTCTTTGGCTCTGAGCGGGAATAGACGCTTCCCAGCCGGGCCGGTAGCCAGGGCTGGACGGAGGCCGCGGCACAGGGCGGGGGTGGAGGGGGCACCTCAGCCTGCCCCCCCGGGGCCCATCTGGCAGACTGAGGCACCCAAACGCCACCTGCGCCGCCCTGCTTGAATGTGCCCATGGGGTGAGCCAGCGGTTTCCCAGCCTCGCCGCATGAGAACAGCTCCCCCCAGAGCTGAAATGCCGCCACCTCTGGGGCGGGGCACAGCCGCTGGTCACAGAGCACAGCAACGTGGCCCGGAGGACTGAGCTGGGGGATTTCCCCGCGAAGGGGCCCGAGTTCACATTGTGCCCGCTGCGGCTTCTGGGCAGGGCTCAGGAGTCCCATCGAGATGAGCCAGGCTGGGACCTGGTGAGCCACCAGCAGCGTGGCAGGGGGGGTGTCTGTCCCTGTGGCCAGCTGCCTCCCCGGAGCCAGGCCAGCCCCAGCTCTATGGCTGCAGCCCGGCAGTCGTGCGTGTCCTGCCTCGGCTGACCTCCCCTGGGGAGCTGGGTTGTTTGGATGCAGGGAGAAGGTCAGCTTGGGCCGGCCTTCCAGCCTCCCAGGAGAGGAGCCCCATGGGCCTGGGGGGCTGGGTGTGTTCATCGCCTTTCCGGGCCTGTGCAGTCCGTGCTCAGAGGCTGGGCCTCCTCGGCGCCCTTTGCATTTACATTGCACACGAAGCCGCGTCTCAAGGTCATGGGGTGGAAGGCAGTGCCAAGAGCCGGGGGCTGCGTCTCGGGGTGATCAGGGTGGGGGGCAGTGCCAAGAGCCGGGGGCTGCGTCTCGGGCTGATCAGGGTGGGGGGCACTGCCAAGAGCCGGGGGCTGCGTCTGGGAGTGAAGGGAGGGGTCACACAACTCGGCCACATGGCGCCACGCTGGCTTTCCCTGGTGGCTGGAGGAGTTGGTGGTTCTGTGTTGCAAGGCCTGGGTCGAAGCCACCCCAGGCTGGGGGAGCAGCCCTTGTTGCAGCTCGGGGCTGCCCTCTGGCCAGCCAGCCTGTGCCCCCGGGGAGGCATGGGGGTGATTTTCTGAGTTGTGTTGTTGTGCCAGCAGGGGGCGTCTCAGTGAGTGAGGATGCCAGGGGGCGCTGTGCTGCCGGGGGAGGGGGCTCAGCAGGGGGCGCTCTTCCCTAGCAGTCTGTACTGGCACTAGGGGGGCGTTGTGCTGCCGGGGGGCTCAGCAGGGGGCGCTCTCCCCAGGCAAGCACCGCTGACCCCAATGCTCAGGGGGTCTCTTGTGACAAGCTCGTTCCCTACTGTTCTGCTTTAGGGTTTGTGAGGCCCGAGTGCCCTGGGGCCCCCCCTCAGCTTGGGTGTGTGGGGTGAGATCCACCCTTGGAGCAAGCACAAGGTCTGCATCCAGCAGGGGGCGCTCTTGCCTGTTGGGGTCTGGCACATCGCCAGCCCCAGAGCTGGGGGGGGAGGGCGGGAGGTGCTCTCATGGGGGGAAGGGCGAGAGGCAGCAGAAGTTGGGGCCCAGTGCTGACACTTTTTGCTTCCTACCTTGCCGGGGGCCCACCTCCCTGGGGCGAGGGGCACCTGGGAGAGCGGGGGCAGGGCTGTGTTTTGGGACGAAGGAGGGGGGAGATTTGCACCTTACCCCAGCTGGGCCCTTCCTCGGAGCCAGGCACCCCCCGCTTCAGTGCAGCGCTCAGACAGGCTGCAGCCTGCCCAGCAGGCAGCTATAAATAGGGGATTTCCCAGAAACTGGGCAGATTCCCTGAACTGAGATAGGGGCAGAAAGCCAGTGCCAAGGGGAGGGGTTCATGCCATCCTGGCTGCCATCATGCGGGGGGGGGGGGGGGAATTCCCCACCCAGACACAGGAGTTCCAGTAGGGGGCGCTCTCTCTGCCTCACCCTAGTGCAGCACTAGGGGGCGCTGAGATGCAGGGAGCAGAGTGGGGGGGTCTGTTGGGGGCGCTTGCCCCATCCAGCCGGTGCTGACCCCAATGCCCCATTCTGTGCATGTGCATGCACCTCACTGCCCTCTGCTGGATGAGCTCCGCACTGCCCAACTATGTGTCATAGCCCCCATAGTGCGTGTCTAATGGAGACCTTCCCATACACTCCTCTCCATAGCCAGCATTGGCAAGGCCCGCTTTCCCATATTAGTGCCATATGGCTAGGAGCCCCCCCCCCCCACTCCACATGTGGGTGTACGAGGGGGCTCCTCTCCCTGCAGGGACTGGCCTTGCCAGCCCCGGTTCTCTTGAGGTGGCAGGAACTGGCCAAACCAAACCAGAAGGGAGAGAATTGGTGGGGGAAGGGGCAGGAAGGCTGGGGGAGTTACCCTGCAGCATGAGGCTCCTGGAAGATATTAGCAAGGCCTAGAGCGCCACCTCCTGGCAGCCAGGGGTATCGCAGCTCCTCGGTGGGGAGCCACCTCACAGCTCTTGCCCCCACCTTGCTCCCTGACACCCCCTCCTTCCACTCTGCCAGGGGGATCTGGTGCCCGCCCCGACGCAGCTAACTGGGCGCAGGGCTTGGCTCATACCCGGCCTGTGATGGAAGCAGGGTAGCTGAGCCCTAAAAATACCCAGCACCAGGCTCGAGTTACGGGGGGAGCGGTCGGATGTCACCACCGGCCGTCGTGCGTCAGGGGCCGGGGTGCTCGCAGAGGACAGAGCGGCTGCGGCGAGGGGACGTATCCGGGGGCTGCAGTGGTGGAAACCGAGTCCCCAGCCGTTCGGGGCGGAGGGTGGGGGTTGGTTTAAATGCTGGGCTTGTTGCCTGCTCCCTTCTGGGGCTCTCAGCCTGTTTCCATGGGGCAGGGGGATGGGATACACTCACTGGGTGACTGGGCTTACCCTGACCATGTAGGAGAGCGCCCTCCCCGCCCTGGGCTGCTTGCAGCGGGGGCTGGAAGAGGCTGTGGCCCCCCATACAAAAACAGCTGCCCTTCCCCCCTTATGGAACCCCCGGCTGCGGTGCCAGGCCTCCCCTGGACACTTCTTGACCAGTGCTCTGGGGTTGGAGGAAGAACCTCTCCTGGGCCGCTGCAAACACAGCCCCCCCCAGCCCCACGCCCTCTCCCAGGCATGGGCAAGAGGGGGGTGGCCAGGGGATGGGCGCTGGCAGAGGGAGGGATTCCAGGGGCAAGGGGCTCCGATGCCAGGGGGATGGACGGCTGTGGAAGGCGGAGAGCCACGCAGCCTAGCGGTTCGTCCCTGCACACCCCCAGCCGTCCCGCCACCATCTCTACCTACCTGGACACACGCCACCATGGGCGACCGGTGGCATAGGCGAGGGGAGCGTTGCCTTCCAGACTGCCTTGCCTGGGCCCGCCCATGCCCCTCCCAAGTCCCCCAGGCCCTCTCCCAGGCAGGCTGGGGGCCGCGCTGCCTTTCCTGGTGCGTGGGGGGGGGGCACTCTGGCTGCCCGGCACTGGGGCTGGTGGCTCGGCTGGGGAAGGGGGTGGTTCCTAGTTAGGGGTCTGGCTGGCAGGCAGGTCCTGGGGAGGCTGGGGTCACGCTGCCCACTGGGTCTCTAGAGCTGTGGGGCCAGGACAGGCTGTGGCCGTACTACCCCGAGCCGAGGGCACTACCCTGGGGCCAGCAGACAGATGGGGCGGGGCTGGGCAGGGGCTGGCTTGTAGGCACCACCTCTCTGGCTTTGGCTGCACAGCTAAGGTAGCACAGCCTGGGCTCACCCAGCGCTGGAGGCAACCCGCTCCCAGCAGGGGAGTAGCTAGCGGCTCTGGGAGCCCGTTTACACGGGTGCTCTCCAGCGCTGCCCCTTGCTGCGCTCGGGGGGGCTGACAGTGACCCGCAGAGCCTTGGTTTGCAGTGGCTGGGGGTGGTGGGGCTCACTAACTGCTCTTCCTTCTCCATGAATCGACAGCAATTAATGCCAATTAACGATGCATTATCCCGGAGAACCTTCCTGTCTAAGTCCCGGCTCACCCAGCTCCATGCCCACTAAGGGGCGAGAGGCCCTGTCCCAGAGCTGGCCCCGGAGCGGAAGGTGGGCTGAATGCGGCAGGGCTCAGCTGGGG
This sequence comes from Rafetus swinhoei, assembly GCA_019425775.1. NCBI lineage: Eukaryota > Metazoa > Chordata > Testudines > Trionychidae > Rafetus > Rafetus swinhoei. The sequence continues at coordinate 8,752,440 of JAFJHL010000256.1, read as the reverse complement.
GCTGCAGAACTGGCACCTCCCTCACAGCCAAGCAGCTTGGGACATGCCACCAGTCCTCATTCAGGGGACCCACAGATGGGTGTAGAAAAGGGAGGGGGGAGAGTAGAGGCAGAGTGGAGGGAGGGATGGTAGAAGTAGAGGAGGAAGGAGAGAGGGAGGAGTGGGTGAGGCCAATGGAAGGGGAGGCGGGCGAGGGAACTGGTGCTGGGCCTGTGCCATTGCCCCATGGTGGCATTAAGCTCCTGGCCCCCTTCTGCCCCACCCTGGTGGCAGGGGGTATCTTGCCAGTCATGTCAGCGCCATAGAACCCTGCCCACATGGCTGGCTGGTGGGGGCCAAGCTAGGAGGCTGGAAGGTGGGGGCAGTAGGAGCAGAAAGAATGGAAGCTGGGGACTGGAGCAGGAGGGACCATTTGAGATGGGGGGGGGGCTGTCCTGGGGAATCAGGACAGGAGGGATGGTTGGCCCTGGGGGGATGGGGCAGAAGGGACCATTTGGGGTGGGCTGTTTATGTGGTCAGGGCAGAAGGGGAGGTTTGGGGCAGGCTGTCCTGGGTATTTGGGCAGGAGAGATAGTTTGGGGTGAGCGGGAGGGGCTGTCTTGGGAAGTTGGGGCAGGAGGGGGCTGTCCCAGGGGGTCTCAGTGCTAACACTCCAGCACCCTTTTTCCATCCAACCCAGATAAGCCCAGAGGCTCTGGCCCCATCTATACTAGCCTAAGCCATTCCAGGAACCACCCCACTTCCCAGGTGTCCCTTATCCTGCCTGCCCCATGCTGGAGCTGGCTCCAGTTCTGTCCATCTGCTCACGTGATTGGGGCTGGGGTGGGGACTGGAGCCCACCACCCTGCGCTCCCCAGGCAAATGCCCTATCCACTAAGCCATTCCAGGCCCCACCCCACGGTCCTGCTTTCAGAGAAACTGAAGCCTGCAATTGGCACCTCCCCTCGCAGCTGCCCCCACCAGCGAGCCCAGGTACCCCCCCCGCCAGAGCACCAGCTGTCCCCGTTGGTTCCAGCAGCCTGGCGAGAGTGGGCCCTGTGCACTGTGGCATGGGAAATTCCCAGCATGCATCTGGAGCCCCAGAATGCACTGCAGTGAATTGTTGTTGTTGTTCGTCCATCGTGGTCGATGAAGACCTCAACACCACTAAGTGCTTTGAGACTGGATACAGTGTGTCCGAAGATGACTTATCAGGCCAATTCGGGCACCAAATGTCCTGGAACATGTCGGGCAGACATGTGTAGGCATTGCAATCGTTGCACTGGTAGCTTTGAACTTGCGCAGCACGCGCTTGTGTTGTGCTTTAGAGATGCACCTTGTTTCGAAAACTTGGCATCCCTTGTGAATGAGACTGCGCCAGGCAGGGCGGTTGTGTGCCAGCGATTCCCAGGCGGTTGTATCAATTCCGAACGACTTCAGGGAGACCTTGAGTGTGTCTTTGTAACATTTCCTCTGTCCACCACGCGAGCGTTTACCAGTAGAGAGTTCCCCAAAAAAGGAGCTGCTTAGGTATACGTTCGTCCGGCATACGAATGACATGACCTGCCCATCTAATCTGTGCACTCATCAGCAGAGTGTGGACTGACGGTAAACTTGCTCTAGAGAGAACCTCAGTGTCTGGTATTTTGTCTTGCCATCCGATGCGTAATATTCTGCAAAGACAAGTCATGTGGAAGTGATTAAGCTGTCTTGCATGCCTCCCATACACAGTCCACGTTTCACAGGCATACAGGAGGGTGGTGAGTACCACGGCTCTGTAGACCTTCAGTTTTGTTGCTTGGCTGATTCCTCGACGTTCCCATACAGTGCGGCGCAGTCTACCAAAAGCAGAACTTGCCTTCGCTATTCTGCATGTGACTTCTATGTCAATGTTAGCTGCATGGGAAAGAGTACTGCCGAGGTAAGTGAACTGGTCCACTGCCTGTAGCATCCGCCCTGTGACTGTGATTGTGGGTTCTGTGTATGGTGCATAAGGGACAGGCTGACACACAACTTCGGTCTTTCTGCTGTTGATGGTGAGTCCAAAGTTGTCACAAGTTGTGCAGAACTTGTCCACACTGCCTTGCATCTCTGCTTCAGGGCCAGCACACAAGGCGCAATCGTCGGCAAACAAAAAGTCTCTCAGAACAGTCTCTTTCACTTTGGTGATAGCCTGAAGTCTCCTCAGGTTGAAAAGATTCCCGTCCACTCTGTCCTTAAGGCTGATTCCGGCAACGCTGTCCTGGAAGGCGTCATTCAGCATAGCAGTAAACATGATGCTGAACAGTGTAGGTGCGAGTACACAGCCCTGTTTGACGCCATTGGTGACTGGGAATGCCTTAGAAGATTCTCCACCGTCTAGCACTCTGGCCATCATGAAACTGGCGTACCATCTGAATGAATTTGGGGGGGCAGCCAAACTTTGACATGATCCTCCACAGACCTTGTCGGCTGACAGTGTCGAAGGCTTTTGTGAGGTCAACAAAGGTTGTGTAAAGTTCACGATTCTGCTCCTGACACTTCTCCTGAAGTTGGCGCGCGGCAAAGATCATGTCAATAGTCCCGCGGCCCTTACGAAAGCCACATTGTGACTCCGGCAGAAGGCCACACTCCAGATGAGTGACCAAACGATTTAACATCACTCTTGCAAGGATTTTACCGGCAATGGAAAGCAGCGAAATTCCCCGATGATTGTCACATACCTGTCGATTGCCCTTCCTCTTATAGAGGTGTACAATGGATGCATCCTTGAGTTCCTGAGGAATGGATCCTTGCTCCCAAAAAGACTGGAACAGCTCAGTGAGCTTCTCTGTGAGTACGTGACCGCCGGCTTTATAGACCTCTGCAGGTATAGCGTCTGCCCCTGGAGCTTTGCTGCTGGATAGCTGGCTAACAGCTTGTGAAACTTCGGCTACTACCAGTGTATCATCCATGCCGCCATTGATGTCAACCTGGGGAATCCTCTCAATCGCCTCGTCGTTGATAAATGAAGGTCGGTTGAGGACGTCTTCAAAATGTTCAGCCCATCTCTGCAGGATCTGAGCCTTCTCTGTAATCAGAGTTGAACCATCTGTACTAATAAGGGGGAAACTCCTGAGAGACTGAGGTCCATAGAGAGTGTTAAGGGCTGCATAGAACCGTTTCAGGTCATTCCTGTCAGCATGCCCCTTAATTTCAGCTGCCTGGTCACTTAACCAAGCATCCTGCATTTTACGCAGTTTGTTCTGGACTGTCCTGCGAGTATTTGCAAAGGCGTTCTTCTTGGCAGCTGATGATGGATCATTCTGATGTGCACGATGAAGGCGGTGCTTTTCAGCAAGTAGAGACAATATCTCCCCATCATTCTCATCGAACCAGTCGGGCTGCTTGCGCAAAGAGGGTCCCAAAATCTTCAGTGCAGATGAGTGGATAGCATTCCGGAAAAGTTCCCAGTCGTCCGCAGCGCTGCCTACAAGGTGCAGGTCGGAAAGCCTGCTTTCTAGATCCTCAGTCAATGCTGAGGCTATGCTCTGGTTCTCTAGCCTGGCCACATTAACTCTTTTATGGGCTTGCTACCTTGTGGCCGCTTCTTTCTAATTCGGAGATTCATTTTGGAGACAATGAGCCTGTGATCTGTCCAACAATCAGCACCACACATGGCCTTGGTCACTCTGACATCTTGCCTGTCTTTCTCCTGACAATAACATAGTCGATAAGATGCCAGTGCTTAGAGCGGGGGTGCATCCAAGAGGTCTTGTTCCGGGTAGGCAGGCAGAACGTTGTGTTGGTGATAAGGAAGTCGTGTGCTGCACAGGTCTTCAGTAGGAGTAGGCCGTTGCTGTTACATTTGCCCACTCCATGTCTGCCAACGACTCCATGCCAGGCTATTGAGTCGCATCCTACTCTTGCATTGAAGTCACGAGCAGGATCAGCTTGTTGGTGCTACTCACAGCTGATAGTAAGGAATCCAGTTCTTCATAGAACCTGTCTTTCATCTCGTTCGGGTTAGTCATTGTGGGAGCATAGGCACTGATCAGAGTGGCTTGGTTTCTATTCTGTAGCGGAAGCTGTAGTGTCATAAGCCGATCATTCACACCCTTGGGAAGACTGGCAAATTGCCGAACAAGGTGATTCCTGACGGCGAATCCAACTCCAGCATCGTGACGCTGATCGGTGCCACGACCGCTCCAGAAAAAAGTATATCCACCTCCAGTTTCAGTTAGCTGACGTTCATTAGCAAGACGAGTCTCACTGCAATATCAATATCAATGTTGTATCTTGCAAGCTCTCTGGCAACCAAGGCTGTTCTTCTCTCTGGTCTGTCTGTTGTAGGGTTGTCCAAAAGCGTGCGCACGTTCCAAGTTCCAATGGTGAGCAATGTCACCATACATTTAATCTATTTATTTGTATTTGTTCGACCGCCATAATGGGATTCCCGCCAGCCGCGGTAAACTGGCCAGGATGTAGTGAAGCAGGCAATGTTTAGGGCACCTTTTCTAGCCCCTTCCCCAATTCTACGGAGGTGAGCAGTGCGTTCCTAAAAAGGACTGCTCAGTTGCCCAGGTAGACGCCGGATTTCACTGCTGCTTCGATCAGCGAGAAACGACCATTAAAACTGAGCCGCCTGTGTGCAGGTCCGTGACTACAGCTCCCAGTGTATCCACACCTGCTGCTTCGTCACTCGCCCATCGCCACAGGACTTCGAAGGTTGCGATAATGATGATGGTAATAATGTGGTGTCGAGACTTGCGCGTGATTTGGATTTAAGTGAGGAAAAGTTGCGCGGCGTCAACCTCACTCTCTCTTCCCAATTCCCATCTGGGTCCAGTAGCAAGACAAAAGTCAAGACGGCTGGAGATGGGACTGGGCGCAGTGGGTGACCAGGACGTCTTCTGTGTCTTGTCCTGCTGTACGCGTTCCACAACACTTGTGGAGACCGCCTTCTTGACCGTTGGACCTTCCATTGGTCTCATCCACTCAATCCGCCGGAGTCTGTCTTCACATGCTGGGATAGACAACTCCCTGTCTCACCGAGGGTTTGGGCCCATCGGCTACCCTCACCTGGTTTGGCCGGCCAGCCGTTGCCCGGGGTGTGGCCGCTGTCGCATGCAAACAGCTACGAGGAGCCACAGGTGAGAGCTGGGTGCCAGGTGGGGGCCAAAGGTGGATGAACCGCCCTAAAAGGACGCGACATGTTCAGCCACCAGAGGTGCTACCCCTCCCTGACACACCTTGACACCCTACTGCAGTGAATAGTGAATTGAGGGTACCGAGTAGTGTGGGGTGGGCCATTCCCAGCATGCAATGGGGGATCGTGGCTAGAGAGGGCACAGGGCACTGTGGGAAAGGCAATTCCCAGCATGCACTGGGGGATTGTGGCTGGAGGGGACACCGGGCAGTGGGGGGCGGGCAGTTCCCAGCATGCTCTAGCACTGGCAGCAGGGGGCGCTGATATGAACAGCCTGCAGGGCAGGGGCAGGGAACAGGCGGAACCCAGCCCGGGGCAGTGAAGGGACTGGGCACGTCACGGGGCAAATTCTGCCCCCTCCATTAAAAGGGCTTGGCCTAGGCAGGAGTGGGGTCTCAGGGCCCTACAGGGACCAGCAGGCCTCATTTGTGGCAAATTGGTGTCCTGTTAGCCGTGGTACAAGCTGGACTGCCCGGGTCTCGCCCTTCTCCAACCTGGGGTGGGATGGAGAGCCCATGTCCGCTCACACCCTGCTCCAGCGTGTCCATCACTGAGACCAACTGAGACGGCATCGCAGGGACTTCAAGCAGCAAGGCGCAGGTGTCCGAACGGGTTACAAAGGACCAAGAAGTAAAATGTACAAGCTATGTAAACTCAGAGGATTCGCTCCATTGGGAGAGAGAAGAGAATGGATTCTCTCTCTCTCTCTCTCTCTCTCACACACACACACACACACACACACACACCCTCCCCAGAAACACCTCCCTTTAGGTGAGTGTTTCTCAGTTTCTTTGTCAAGATGTAGATTTTCTGCTCACGCCCTTTTTCCTGCCAGGGAATGGCCATTTAACCTGGGGACCCACACACACACACACACACACACCCCAGAAACACCTCCCTTTAGGTGAGTGTTTCTCAGTTTCTTTGTCAAGATGTAGATTTTCTGCTCACACCCTTTTTCCTGCCAGGGAATGGCCATTTAACCTGGGGACCCACACACACACACACACACACACCCCAGAAACACCTCCCTTTAGGTGAGTGTTTCTCAGTTTCTTTGTCAAGATGTAGATTTTCTGCTCACACCCTTTTTCCTGCCAGGGAATGGCCATTTAACCTGGGGACGGTCCATTTGATTTCATTAACACCTGGCCTAGCCCTGCACCAGCTTTTGTCTCTGGTAAGGGCTTTCTTTTCTGCTTGGAACTTCTCATAAGAACGGCCAGGCTGGGTCAGACCAAAGGCCCATCTAGCCCCGTGTCCTGTCTGCCGACAGTGGCCAATACCAGATGCCGCAGAAAGAGTGAACAGAACAGAGAATCCTCCCGTGATCCCTCTCCTGTCACCCATTTCCAGACAAGCAGAGGCTAGGAACACTATTCCTACCCATCCTGGCTAATAGCCATTGATGGACCTAACCTCCATGAATATATCTAGCTCTTTTTTGAACCCTGTTAAAGTCCTGACCTTCACCACATCCTCTGGAAAGGAGTTCCACAGGTTAACTGTTTGTTGCAAGAAATAGTACTTCCTTTGGTTTGTTTTAAACCTGTTACCTATTTGTTTAATTTCCCCTCGTTCTTATGTTATGGGAACAAGTAAACAGACTCATAGACTCATAGACTTTAAGGTCAGAAGGGACCATTATGATCATCTAGTCTGACCCCCTTCACAGTGCAGGCCACAGAATCTCACCCACCCTCTCCTAGAATAATCCTCTCACCTATAACTCAGATATTGAAGCCTTCAAATATTTTGAAGACCCCAAGATACAGAGAATCCTCCAGCTGTGATCTGTACCCCATGCTACAGAGGAAGGCGAAAAACCTCCAGGGCCTCTGCCAATCTACCCTGGAGGAAAATTCCTTCCCGACCCCAAATATGGCGATCAGCTAAACCCTGAGCATGTGGGCAAGACTCACCAGCCCGACACCCAGAAAGTTCTCTATAGTAACTCCTATCGTCCCTCCATTGACCTATTTACCACTGATAATAAATGGTCAATTAGTTACCAAGATCATGTTATCTCATCAAACCATCCCCTTCATAAACCCATCTAGTTTAATCTTGAAGCCAGATAGATCTTTTGCCCCACTACTTCCCTTGGAAGGCCGTTCCAGAACCTCACTCCTCTAATGGTTAGAAACCTTCGTCTAATCTCAAGTCTAAACTTCCTACTAGCCAGCTTATATCCATTTGTTCTTGTGTCCACATTGGTATTAAGCTTAAATAATTCCTCTCCCTCCTGGTATTTATCCTCTAATATATTTAAAGAGAGCAATCATGTCCCCCCTCAGCCTTCTTTTGGTTAAGGCAAACAAGCCAAGCTCCTTGAGTCTCCTTTCATAAGACAGGTTTTCCATTCCTCGGATCATCCTAGTGGCCCTTCTTTGTACCTGTTCTAGTTTGAATTCATCCTTCTTAAACATGGGAGACCAGAACTGCACACAGTATTCCAAATGGGGTCTCACCAATGCCTTGTATAATGGCACTAACACCTCCTTATCCCTACTGGAAATACCTCGCCTAATACATCCCAAGACCGTATTAGCCTTTTTCACGGCCATGTCACAATGGCGGCTCATAGTCATCCTATAATCAACCAGGACTCCGAGGTCCTTCTCCTCCTCCATTACTTCCAACTGTTGTGTCCCCAGCTTATAACTAAAATTCTTGTTATTAATCCCTAAATGCATAACCTTACACTTCTATTAAATTTCATCCTATTGCTATCACTCCAATTTACAAGGTCATCCAGATTTTCCTGTATGATATCCCGATCCTTTTCTGAATTGGCAATACCTCCCAACTTTGTGTCATCCGCAAATTTTATTGCTGACCTTTTGGTGCCAAGGTCAGCAATAAAAAGATTAAATAGCTTTTCCTTATTCACTTTCTCCCCACCCATCATGATTTTATCAGGCCATATCTACACTAGCACCTTGACCTGCAAAACTTCTGCCGCTCAAGGTTGTGAAAAAACAAGCATTTGTGCCATGGTAGTGGGAGACGCTCCCCCACCACCATAGCTACGGCTGCTTCTTGAGCTAGTTTTATGAGGTCAGTAGAAGAGCTCTCTCCCATTGGCATAGCTCAGCTGAACCGTACAGCTGTGCTGCTGGAAGCTGGCGAGGTAGACGTGGCATGCAGTGGAGCGTTGCACCTGCCTGCAATGCTGCCACCCATATTTCACTGAGACAATAATGATCAGCAAATTATGAGTTTGCAGATGATCCCTCCCAAGACAGGCTTTGTACAAAACATCTCATATGTCTATGAAAGGGGGGTACAGACAGTTGCAACTGGTATCCTCCGAGTAACGAGAGCACAGAGCAAGTCCGACGCTGGCGTATTTCTCTGGCTTCCACCTTTACAGTCACTCAGCTACATTTCCTCAGGCTTCCCCTTGGGGCGTGCAGGGAAGGAGAAACTCCAGCAGCGTAATGGAGCTCACACGGAGGAAGAGGGAGGGTTTCATTTCTAGCAACCAGGCAGAGGGCGGCGCTGGAGGATAGCTGTGACGTTTAGCCTTTGATTTCCATCCACATAAAGGCACCAGAGGCCTTCTCCACTAGGGGGCCCTGGCTCAGACCCAAGTAGGGGAGGACAGGGAATGGGATCTGGGGCCTCTCTCCTCTAAGGGGTCCCAGCTTCCCGCCCCCCCACCCTAGGCCAGCTGAGGCTGATCTACGTGACCTGGAGCAGCAGCTGGTAAATACAGGCCTAGCCTAGAAGTGATGCACACAGGGCATCACATGGGCAGGATACAGCCAGGCAGGTCCCCTGGGATGAATCGCTTTCCTCCAGAGCACAGCGCCCAGGGAAACCCACTATCTTTGGCTTACCTCCCTTGTGCCCCAGCCTGGCCTGTTACACTGCAGCTCCCCATCTTCCCTGCTTGGCACCCCAGTGTCCAGCTCAGCTCATTAGCACTATAGGACCCCCCCCCCACACACACACACACCCATCAGTAAATCCCAAGGAAGCCTTAATGAATAACCCTCATTCGGCTGTGGGTAAGAGGAGCAGGTATTTCTTCGGGTGCCTATGGAGTCTTGAACGAGCACTGGCTGGGGGCACAGAAGGCATGGGGCTGTTTGGATGGGGCGGAGGGCATGCGGGGATGCTGAAGCTGGAAGGGCAGGATGCACGGAGAGAGGATGCAGGTGGTGCCTTAGTTAAGGGCACAGGGAATTTGGGGGGGAAGGGGCATGGCAGAGTTTGCAGACAGCGAGCAGGGCAGGTGGATGCCTGGGGCAGTGTGGGGCGCATGGTGTGGGGGTACATGAGCTATTACAGACAGAAGATCAGGGCCGGCCCACAACATTTTGGCACCTGAGGCAGGGAGCTCAAATGACGTCCCCATGCTCCCTCGCTTGGGCCAAAACTTTGAAAGGTCTCAATTCTGTCTTCTTCCTGTTCTACTCCTCTCGTGGTGCTGCTCTGCTACCCACATATGCACCAGCCACAGACACAATTTTCTACACTCTGGCTCCTAGTGGCGCCCCTCCGTCTGGCACCTGAGGCAGCTGCCTCAGTTCGCCTCATGGTAAGGCCAGCCCTGCAGAAGAAGCACGGAGAGAAATGCAGGCGACAGAGGCAAAGGGCCTGGGTGGGTGCAGGGCGCATGAGGGGCTGGGGCAAGGGCATGCAGGCTGCATGGCGCTTTTTTAAGGGGAGTGCCTGGATGCAGCTGGGAACGCGCGCCGCATGGAGAGGGGCTGCGGGCGCATTGGCGCTGGGGCGTAGCCATGGCCCGCGTGCCGCAAGGAGGGGACTGCGGGCGCACTGGCGCGTAGCCGCGGCCCCATACGCCGCATGGAGAGGCTGCGGGCGCATTGTCGCTGGGGTGTAGCCGCGGCCCCGTGCGCCGCCTGGAGGGAGCTGCGGGCGCGCACAGCGATGCATCACGCGCAGAGGAGGGGGAGCAGCCAGGCCGCTCCTTCGACCCATGCGCAAACTGCGCCACGGCTCTCCCTGGCCCGCCCTCCCCCGGGCTCCATTTAAAGGCGCATGCGAGCTGTTTAAGGATTAAGGGAAGAGCCATCACCGGAGCGAGACCATGCGGGAGATCGTGCACCTACAGGCCGGGCAATGCGGCAACCAGATCGGGGCCAAGGTCAGGGCGGGGCCCTGGGGATCGGGACCCTTAGGTGGAAGCTGGTTTGGGGGGAAGGGCGCACCTCTAGGATCTCAGCCCTGACCCTGCGGGGGCGGCTTTGGGTCACCCCCTTTATCCTTGGGTTTAGCTCTCCCTGCCAGGGTCCCTCCGTGCGACCCCACCCTTGCTGAGTGGGGAGACCCCTGGTCAGGCGCTTGCGGATCCGACGGCTTGTGTTTCTCTGCTCAGTTGGGGGGCACGGCACTGGCTAGCGCACCCCCCCCCCCTTTACCCACCCCAAGTCCTTTCTGTGCCCGGGTCCCGCCTGCCTGGAGACGGACGCGCCGAGCGGCTGCCTGCGGCAGTGAGGGGAAGGGGGACGAAGGGCTGGCTCCCAGCCCCTGAAATAGCTGCGTATCCGCAGCGCGGGCTGCAATAAAAGGGCGAGGTGGGTAGGGAGCAGCCCTTCCCTCCTCCCGCCCAGGACGAAAATGCAGCCCCCCCCCGCAGGAGAATCGGTGGGATCTGCCGGTGCCGCATGGATGCGGCTGGGGAGGCGGCCCTGGAGACACGCACAATGGCTCCCTTCTTGGGGGACCCCTCTGGGGAAGGGCGGGGCCGGCCCAGGCAGCCCTGACCCGGCTTTTTCGGTGGCACCAGCCGCCTCCTAAAACAGCCGCTGGCTTCCCCCCCTCGGTTTGCCCCCCAGCGCGGCAGGGCGGCGAGCGGAGCCCCGCCGCGAACATGGCTTCCGCTGCGGGGGAAGGCAGGCTGGCGTGACGCGCGGGGAGCGGGCCCCGGCCCTGTCTGGCGCGGCCTCGCCCTGCAGCTGAGTCACCAGCGAGGCAGGCCCGGGGCGCAGGGCCGGTGGTCGCGAGATTCCAGGACGCGCTTGGCTCCGCTGCCGGCCCTGGCAAGGCGGGGATCGCGCCGAGGCAGCCGCCCAGAGCGGGCAGAAACGTGGCAGCTGGGCTGCGGCGCTGTGGTCCGGCCCCCGCTTCCCAGGCGATGCCGGACAACACAGGGCGCCCCCTCTTTTCCTGGCCCACTTGCCCCGTGCTGGGCCGGCAGAGCCCGAACCGTGCGCCAGGCCCCGCCTAGGCGGGGAGGTGGCCCCTGGGTCTAAACGTGGCGCGGAGCTGAAAGGACTCGGCTGAATTGCACCTGTTCGGTGGGCTCCGTTCCAGTACGGAGACCAGCCCGTGGTCCCGGTCTGGGGTGGAGGCCTCCCCTCTGACCATCCTTAAAACCCTGCGGGCCGCTCCCCTCCCTGGCTGCCCAGCCAAGCCGGGGGGAAGGGGCTTGGCTCAAAATGCGGCGCTGGGGTGGGGCGCTGGTAGGCCGGCTGGTCCCCGGGGCCAGATGCGCCCTGGGGGACTCTTGCCCTCTCTGTTGTGGCGTCTGGCACTTTGAGGTGCAGCTGGTTCTGGGGTGGGAGCCCTGCACACCAGGGCGCAAACAGCCCAGCAGTGCCTCCAAGAGGCGGCAATGGGTCGCACTGGGGGAGGGGGACATGAGGGAGAGACCCACCCAGCCCTTCCCCACATGCGCTGTCAGCTGAGCTTGCATCCCCAGCCCTTTGTGATGGGGGAGCTGGGGGGTTGGGGAGAGGATCTAGAGTAATTAACCTGCCATGGCCTAAGCTCAGGGGTTCCAGAGTTGAGTTCGTGGGGCAAAGGTCAAAACTGTCGGGAGGTGGCGGCTCGGGGCAGCTGCCGGCTGGCACCACTTGCCAACAGGGCGTCCCCGGGCTGGCGCTGAGAACAACGTGGGGGAGGTGGCTCTGAGTGTCTCCTCACCGTGCGGGGTGGCCTTGTGGCCGGCCAGGTGTGGGTGGCTTTGGTGCTGGGGGCTGCTGAAGATGGCAGGGCGGGCCCAGAGCATCTTGCTAAGTCACTAGGCGGGGCAGGAGGGGGCGAAGGCCCATGACGCCATGCTGCAGTCAGGCCCGCGCCATCTGCATTCAGGTGGGGAGGTCCTCGGATCACCCTTGTTCTTGACATTTGATCTGTGGAGTCAACCTAGCAGCCCCTCCAAGCTCTGCTGGCCGGGGGGCCTCCGCCTGCCAGAGCTGCTGGTGGGGCTGGCTAGGGTGGCTTTGGGGCTGGTGATCCAGCCTCAGCGTCTGCCCACCCCAGGCTAATCCCACTGGGCTCGGAAAGATTTGCTGTTTGGTGGATCTAGCTCTGGGGGGAGGGGCCCGAAATAGGAAGATTGGGTGGCGGGGGAGGAGACTAAAACAGGCATTTTCTTATGACAATAACAATGAAAGCAAATGGCCGGGGGTTAAGCAATCACTTTGTCTGTTTATGCCTTGACACCCCTACTCCAGCCTGCCCCATGGGTTCTGGTGCGGGGGAGGAGGGGTAAATACAGCAGTGAGGGGTGCAGGATTCCGTGCAGTGGGGTGGCAGCTCCTGTCCAGTAATGGGACCCCGGCTCTTCCCCACAGGCCTCCTGTGGGCAGAACAAAGCTAGGATCTGAACTGCCCTGCGCTCCTGGGTCCCTGGTGCAAAAGGGCTGACGTGGCCCCTCCCCCTGTTTGAATTGCCTGGCTCTTTAAAAAGCCAAACCTGTCAAGGGGGGGGGTAGGGTGGAGGAATCTGCAGTGGAGCTGGCTGGTTATTTTTGGAGCCCTGCTTGCGGGTGGTAATGGGGGAAGGGCATTCAGTGGAATCTGCATGGGGGGAAGCTGGGCCCTTGGAGGCTGAAACTAGCACAAGGGCTTGTTTTACCCCCTTGGGTTTTAGGGGTTCCCTTCCTGCTGCAGCCAGTTTCCTGCAGCCCCCCCATCCCTGATACCAAGTCCCCTTCACAGCCCCCTATGCCAGCAGGGAACCCCTGATGTGGAGGGGTGAAGCTGGGCAACAGGAGTAGTTCCTTCTGCATATTTTTGTTGCATCCTTGGGGGGGGCTCCCTAAATGTACCTCGATTCTGGCCAGCTGGGATCCAACCTTCCTTTCTAGGCAAGGGCCCTGCTGCCTCTTCACGCCCCGATTTCAACCCACGGGGCGCTCAGACCCCTGCAATATTGACCCATCAGTAGGGGAGACTTGTTTCCCCTTCTGTGCCTCAGATCTGTAGAAGAGATCCTGCCCCCCCACACACACACACCCCCTGTGGCTGTGGGTTCTAGCCTGCACTCCAGGGTGGAGTCTAGTGGAGGGGGAGACCTGGGTTCTTTTCCTGGCTCTGGAAGGGGATGAAGGGAGTCTGGTGGGGCTCCCCCTCCCGCAGTATGGAGGGGGGCGGAAGTGGTGACAACAGAGCCCTCAGGCCAGGCAGTGGAGGGGGGAGTGTCTGTCTGTCTCTGTCTGCTGGCTGTCCTAGGTGGCTTTTTTTTTTAAAGGACGTTGTGAGGTGTCTGCTTTGCTCACCCTGCCCTGTTCTGCCTTTGCAAATTCCTGCCCCACTTCCTGTGTAGCAAGCACCGGATATAAATAGATCCGGTGGCAGCGGCTGCGTGGGGGGTTGGGGTGCATGTTGAAAGAGGCGAGGGCTGGCACTGCGGCTCCATTTTAGAGCTATGCTGCAGAAAGGCAGCGCCCTATCTGGGCGGGGGCTGTGTGTGTCCGTGTTCATCCTCCGGACAATGCGTCCGGGGGAAATCCAGGCAGATTGCTTTTGATCTCAGTGGGCATCTCTCTGCGCGCACAGCCCTGATTGCTCTGTGAGCAGGGGAGGGGCAGCGGGGAGGCAGGACTCCTGGGTTCTCGCCCCTCCCTCGCAGGCCTGTGGGATCCAGTGGCCGGCAGAGGGAAGGGTGGAGGGATGGCTGGCTTCCAGGCCCGGCTCCAGAAGGGGTGGGGGCCTGAGAATCTGGATTCCTGGGTTCTGCTCTCCTGACGGCATCAGATCCTGTTTCATTAGTTAACCAGTTAAACAGTCACATCCCTACCTGGGAGGAAACTGGTTTTGTGGCTACAGAACCAGAGTGGGACTCCTGGGTCCCAAAGATGCTGGGACTCCTGGGTCCTCCATGCCTCCCCTCCCCGCAGTTCCAGACTGACTCCATCACCCGGTCCAGCCAGCTGATCCTCAGACCTACCCGCCAGGCAGGGAGCAGGCCCATGAGGGGAGCCAGTTGAAAAACCAGCTCCCCTCACGGACCTGCTGCCTGCCACCCCTGATGCAGAGGCAGCAGCATGGGGTGGCAGCAGCCCCTGCCTGGGGCTGGGGGTGGTCTGAGCTCCCAGACCCGGTGCAAACAGAAACTGAGCTGGGCTGCCTGCCCACCTAGCTCCTAATGTGCTTTAAATGCAGAGCCCCAGCAGATGTAGGTCCAGGACCCAGCACAAAGTGGGACTGAGCTGGCTGGCCAGCCTGCTAAAAAATTTACTGGTGGGCGGGGCGGGGATGCATGTAGTCGACAGCATTAACCGATAAGCTTTGGTTTATCGGTTAATCGATTCCACTATTACATCCCTAAGCCATAATGGGCAGTAAATTCTCTGACAGTCTGGATTGTAAGCACCCGATAGGGCTGCTGAGCCCATGAAAATTGAGCTCTAAACTCCCTTGAAAACTTGGCCGTTCAAGCCCTCTGCCTCGGTTTCCCCACCTGTCATTTCTCGGCGGGGTCTCTTTGTTGCGTGTGAGCATTTGCGGCTGGGCCTGCTCTGCTTGGTGTGCATGAGGGCCGTAACGTTGCTGATATTTTAAATCCATCCGAGGCTTCTCCCAGGACAATGGGGTAAAAAGCTAATTTCTCCTCTGCCCAGCCAGCCGATTCTGAGACCGCTAAAACTGCCAGTGTCCCTGTCGTGGGTGCAAACGCCGGCTGCGGTTAGCCTTGCTCGGGTGACCGCTCGATAAATAAATGACCCTGCCATCTCCCCAGCGGAGGTGCTGGGGCAATTGAAAGCAAGTGCGACAGGCTGTTTACCGTGAAGGCCACGTAGACGCAGGCACTGGGTCTGGTTTTTTGAAAGGCTCCGAGGCAGGCAGATGCTGTTAACTTGGGGGGCCGGGGCAGCGGTTGTCCAGCAGAGGCAGCCATGGCTAGAGCTGGTTCAATGGCCATGCTTCAGGGCACAAGCCAGTCAGCCGCTGGTGGTCAGGAAGGAATAGTTGCTCTTGCGGCGTGTGGGCTGCAGATGCTTGGGTGGTTTCTCTGCAGCCGGTCCAGACCCTGGTCTGGATCCAACCTGTGCTGCCTTTTCCCCCCTGCAGTTCTGGGAAGTCATCAGTGACGAGCACGGCATAGACCCCACTGGTACCTACCATGGCGACAGCCACCTACAGTTGGAGAGAATCAACGTCTACTACAATGAGGCTTCAGGTACAGAGCCTGGGGGGGGCTGTCCCTCCCCACTGCTGGTCTGTGGGTGGTGGATCTGGAGGGTCCTCCCCTTCCCCCCCCATTCCCTGGGGGTGCTTAGCGCTTCCTGGCTAGTTCCTTGGCTAATGCCACATGGGGAGGGAGGTAGCCTGGTTGGCAGTGCGCCCTAGTGGGTGGAACACAGGACCAGGGCGTTGGGACTCCTGGGTCCTATTCCCCAGCTCTGGGAGCGGGGTGGGGTCCAGTGGTCATCAGGGCCGGGGAAACAGGACTCCTGGGTTCTCTCCCCTGCCCCCGCTTGGTGATCACTGGCTGCACCAACTCAGAGAGTGTGGGGGGGCTGGGAAGGGAGCACTGGGTGGGGAGGGGGCTCAGTAGTGGTCTGGCTATGTGTAGCAATGCTTTGGGAGGAGGAGGAGAGGACTCCACCCCCCCCCCCGGCCTCCTGAGGTTGGCCCCTCCGCCAGCCAGAAGCTCCTAGGGCAGATGGCAAAGCCACCTGGGGTAGCCCAACCCAGCCTCCTGAAAGTGCCTGATCTCTGTGTCCCCTTCAGGTGGGAAGTACGTGCCAGGGCCATCCTGGTGGACCTGGAACCCGGCACCATGGACTCAGTCCGATCCGGGCCTTTCGGGCAGATCTTCAGGCCTGACAACTTCGTTTTTGGTAAGATGGGAGGCACCAAGGTGCGGGTGCTCTGGGGGAAGCCAGGGGGGTGGATCTCCAGCCAGGGCTATGCCTGGGGGTGGGGGCATTGGAACCGGGACACCCCCTCCCCCCGGCTAAGCCACACCCCTCCTCCGCCCTTCCCCAGGCCTCTACCCTATACCGCCTCTTCCTGCTCCCTGCTTGGTCCCTGGCCCTGAGGGTCTGCAGTT
Source organism: Rafetus swinhoei (assembly GCA_019425775.1). Classification (NCBI taxonomy): domain Eukaryota; kingdom Metazoa; phylum Chordata; order Testudines; family Trionychidae; genus Rafetus; species Rafetus swinhoei. Next base: position 8,736,034 of record JAFJHL010000256.1, on the reverse strand, counting down.
GGTCCCAGAGCCGCAGTCACTGCTAGGCGAGGCCCGATTCTGCCGTCTGAGGCCCCCTGCGTGTTCCTTCCCCAGCCGGCGCTGTCTGGAACCAGCCAGCTTCTCCACCGCTTGGCGGTGGGTCCCGCGGGGCCGAGTTTCAGGACCAGTGGGAGTCCCTAGAGCAGAGGTGGGGAATCTTGTTTGGGGCGGGGGGGGCCACTGACCCACGGAAAATCAGTCGGGGGCCACACGCAAGTGAGAAGGAGGGGGAACCAACCTCAGGAATGTTGCCCCCAATTGAGAAGCAGGAAAAACAAAACTCCCCTCGAGTCCCTGCTGAGACTTACGGCCGACCCCCTCGCCCCCCAGGGTGGGGTTTACTCTTCTGGGGGCCCTGGAGCTGGTAGGTTTTGTGGGGATCCCCGCCACTCCGATTAACCTGCAACTCCCAGCCAATGGGTGCGGCTGGGCAGGGCCAGCACAGCGCTTCCCTGCAGCATGCAGAGCCCCTCCCTCCCCTTGCCTGGATCAGGCCTGCAAGGCTCCACACCCACAGCGGGGAGCCGGCACTGACCCCCCTGCATGGCCGGAGTGCCCACGTCCACTCTCAGCACTGTGCGGGCAGGGGGAGAAGACAAGGCCCCAGCCACGCAGGCCGGATCAAGGCAATCCGTAGGTTCCCCTCCCCTGCGGTGGTCCCTCTAGTCTTTTCCATGCATGTGCAGAATAAATTTGTATGTGCGTCAAGGCATGTGTGAACGGGCACCACCAATAGAAACCCAGAACCTAGCAGTGGGCATGTCACTAATCAGCTGGGTGGCATTTGAATGTCTTCGGAGCACCCGCTGACGGGGAACACTGACCCCTGCCCTAGAAGGGGGTAATGATTCTGACCCCCCGAGCTACCCACGGGGGACTGGCTCCCCCACATAACCCTGGGGGCGAGGGGGGCAGGTAATTCCCAGCTTGGCCTGTTTTCTCCCAGCTGCTGACCCTGCACGCCCCGTCTCCACAAAGAGAGAGCGACAGTAAGAACATAAGAGTGGCCATACTGGGTCAGACCAAAGGTCCCTCTAGCCCATGGGTTCCCAAACTGGGGGGCGTGCCCCCTTGGGGGGGTGTGAAGAAATTCCAGGGGTGGTGCGTGGCGCCCCAGGCCCCCCCCCCGTCAATCCCACCCCCAGTTTTACTGCTATTTTTTTGGGGGGGGGTGTAAGGGTTTCTCAAAAATCATAAAGGGGGCGTGATGCCGAAAAGTTTGGGAACCACTTGTTCTAGCCCAAGGATCCTGTCTGCCGACAGTGGCCAATGCCAGATGCCCCAGGGGAGTGAACAGAACAGGAAATGATCAAGCAATCTCTCTCCTGTCATCCGTCTCCACCCTCTGACAAACAGAGGCTAGAGACACTATTCCTTACCCAGCCTGGCTAATAGCCATTAATGGACTTAACCTCCATGAATGTATCTAGTTCTCTTAAACCCTGTTACAGTCCTAGCTTTCGCAACCTCCTCAGGCAAGGAGTTCCACAGGTTGACTGTGCGCTGTGTGACGAACTTCCTTTTATTTGTTTTAAACGTGCTGCCCATTAATTTCATTTGGTGTCCTCTAGTCCTTATATTGTGAGACAATGGGATGGATGGTTAGGAAAGGAGGGGTTTCTTCTTCTTCTTCTTGCCCTCGAGAACCAATGCTCCGTTTGACTCCTGCTTCTAAAGGACTCGCGTCTCCAGCTGCCATTCCCTTTTCTCCCCTTTCTCCCCCTTCTCCCAGCCCAGTGTTTCTCAACCAGTGGTACTAGAGAGAAGTTGGGGGGGGAAATGTCAACACAGCTGAAATTTGGAGAACTGAATTTTTGTGTTAAGTTTTGCAGCGTCTTATTATTGTTGTACTTTTTACACCTGAAAATTTCATCACCTGCCTAGTTACGATTACGTTGTTTAAACAAATGTGTTGCAATGGTAGAAAAAAAATTGTCTGAAAGCTGTAGGTACTGGAGGTACTTAAATCTTTTTTTTTTTTTTTAAAGGGTACTTTATAAAAAAAAAAAAAAGGTTGAGACACTGTCCCAGACTGCATAGAGCAAGCAGGGGAACCAGGAATTGGGGGCGGGGGAAGGAGGGGAACTCACCTAGCACCAATGATGGCTCTGACTACAGACCTGCCGGGATTTAGCAGCACAGCTCATCCCAGCTGGGCCCTGTTCCCGTTTTTGGGAAGAAGTGGAGGCATAGTGGCTAGACTAGAGTGGGCTGGAGAGGGGGCCTCCTGGTTCTGGACAGCAGTGTGTTCTAGTGGTGAGAGTGGTCAGGGCGCCCAGACTCCTAGGTTCTCAGAAAACAGCCTCCTCCCTGGAAAAGGAGCAGCGAGATCTGGGTGGGGCGGAAGACGCTCAGGATATGTGCGTATCGCTTTTAATTACTGGGCTGGGCACTTTGATTGCCACCCCCCACCAGCACGGCCTGCCTCGTCAGGGAGCCCCGGGGCCTGGCTGATTCATTCCCGTCTGGGTTTTGGCACCGGCCAAAGAGCCGTGTTCGTTAAGCTCCCTGAGCCGTGTGCTTCCGTGTGAGCGTCTGAGCAAGGGATGGAGCCCAGAGGAGCTGGCTGGCCAGCAAGCTGGCTTGAGCCGGGTCTGGGGCCTACCCCCCACTGCGGCTCTGCATTTGAAGTGTATTAGGAGCCAGGAGGGCAGGCAGTCTGGCTCAGTCTGATTCATGCCGGGTCTGGGAGCTCAAACCTCTTGCCCCCAGTCGTCCCGACAGGAGCTGCTGCCTCTGTATTAGAGGTGACAGGCAGCCGGTCTGCGAGGGGAGCTGGTTTTTAAACCGGCTCCCCTCACGGACCAGCTTCCTCCTGGCCCCCCCCACGCTGCTGCCTCTGATACAGAGGCAGCAGCGCGGGGTGGCAGGGGGCTCCTCTGGAGTGGGGCTAGAGCGCACTGGCTGCCGGCCCCGCCCCCGGGGACTCTAGACTAGTCGACTAACCGATAAGAATTAATGCGGTTACTCGACTGTTCAATTAGCTGAGATTGAACAGCCCTAGTAGCTGGTGGGGGTGTTGGCGCGTGTTTTCTGCGTGCTTCCGTCCTAGCCCACAAGGAAGCCCCTCTGTCGTGGGCAAGCCGAGCTCCTTGGTCCTCTGCCCCGTCCTGCTGAAAGGGCTGGTCGTGCCTGGCGCCCGCGAGCTCCCAACGAGCTGTCCGGGTGGCGATCGGCCCTGGGATCCTGCTGAGAACCCAGCACCCAGGCCTTCCGTCGAGGGCGGAGTCCTATCTGGGGTTGGCTTGGTAGTGGGTGGAAACTCACCCCCACTCTATGCAACCCTCAGTGTTCCTGGAATGTAACTGAACCCCCCTCCCCACCCTTTGCTTGCCTAGGTCAGAGCGGCGCTGGTAACAACTGGGCCAAGGGGCACTACACGGAGGGGGCCGAGCTGGTAGACTCCGTGCTGGACGTGGTGAGGAAGGAGGCGGAGAGCTGCGACTGCCTGCAGGGCTTCCAGCTGACCCACTCGCTGGGCGGCGGCACCGGCTCGGGCATGGGCACCCTTCTGATCAGCAAGATCCGGGAGGAGTACCCCGACCGCATCATGAACACCTTCAGCGTGGTGCCCTCGCCCAAGGTCTCGGACACGGTGGTGGAGCCCTACAACGCCACCCTGTCCGTCCACCAGCTGGTGGAGAACACCGACGAGACCTACTGCATCGACAACGAGGCCCTCTACGACATCTGCTTCCGCACCCTCAAGCTGACCACCCCCACCTACGGCGACCTCAACCACCTGGTCTCGGCCACCATGAGCGGCGTCACCACCTGCCTCCGCTTCCCCGGCCAGCTCAACGCCGACCTCCGCAAGCTGGCCGTCAACATGGTGCCCTTCCCTCGCCTCCATTTCTTCATGCCCGGCTTCGCCCCCTTGACCAGCCGCGGCAGCCAGCAGTACCGGGCCTTGACCGTGCCAGAGCTGACCCAGCAGATGTTCGACGCCAAGAACATGATGGCAGCCTGCGACCCCCGCCACGGGCGCTACCTGACGGTGGCAGCCATCTTCCGTGGCCGCATGTCCATGAAGGAGGTGGACGAGCAGATGCTGAACGTGCAGAACAAGAATAGCAGCTACTTCGTGGAGTGGATCCCCAACAACGTCAAGACGGCCGTGTGCGACATCCCACCCCGCGGGCTCAAGATGGCCGCCACCTTCATCGGGAACAGCACGGCCATCCAAGAGCTCTTCAAGCGCATTTCGGAGCAGTTCGCCGCCATGTTCCGCCGCAAGGCCTTCCTTCACTGGTACACTGGCGAGGGCATGGACGAGATGGAGTTCACCGAGGCGGAGAGCAACATGAACGACCTGGTCTCCGAATACCAGCAGTACCAGGACGCCACGGCTGAGGAAGGCGAGTTTGAAGAGGAAGCGGAGGAAGAAGTGGCCTAGACGGTCCCATGCCCTCCGTCCCCCCGACATGCGCACCTTGTGCCCACCCATCCGACTGAACTCATGGACCATGTTGCCCCGACTGGCATAGACTCTGACCGTTCTCCACCCAGCTAAAAGCAAAGAGCTTGGTGCACACCCTGCCCCCTACTGGTAGGATGGGGAAGTTCGAGGTGTGTTGTGTTGAGGTGGGAGGATTCCTTGGTGTTGGTCGGGAACGGCAGCACGTAATAGGTCTAGGTAAAAACACCGTTGGTCCCTTCCCTTTTCATCCACCCATCTCACCCTCCAGAAATACACCTCTCCCGCAGTGAATTCTGTCTGTGTCACGTACAGTCATGTGATTTCTCTTTTTTTTTTTTAATTTTATTTGTATCTTTTTTTTTTATTATTTTTTATTTCCAGAGAAGAGTATGCACTAACTCGTCACTTGCTCGGTTGTTGGGGTGTTTTTTTTTGTTGTTGTTGTTTTTTTTTTTTTTTCTCTTTGGTGGTGGTTGTTCTGAGCTTAAAATAAAAATTGAGGATCATGGAACTCCTGGGGTGGTCTTGAGGGAAGGGGCAGGGTGAGGAATTGATCTCGAGGGTGGGAATTCCCCTTTTCTTCCCCCTCTCTCCCCCCCACCCTCCCCTCCCCCGCGTGCCCCTTCCTCCCCCACAGTCTTTCTACTTTCAAAGCAGCTGGTCGGTGTGTGTGTGTTTCCACAATAAAATGTTGAATAATCTGAAGTGCCGGCGTGGTGTTCTCTCTCTTAAAGGTGTGCCCGTTTGCGGTGGCTTACAGGAAGCGTGGCCTGTATTCGACTGGCGAACGCCACCGTTGGGAGCGAGTAAGTCCATAAATAACCACAGGTGGCCGGGAATGTTTGCGCTTCCCGTTTTGTTTGGAAGAGGCTGCTTGGTCCATCCCGAGGTCGTCGAGAGATGGCACCAAGCAACTGGCTCTTCTGAGGTGCAGGAAAACTCGCCAGTCTTGGGTTTTCCTCCCGCTGTGCCAGGGGCCTCTTTTAATCCCCTACATTTCCATGAGGTGGGAAAGCCAATTTACACCGGGCTGGGAGGACACGGGCCGTCGGCGTCGGCCACCAGACGTGTTAGTTCCCTGAGCATCCACCGGTACGGCCACTCACAGCTCCCGTTGGCTGCAGTCTGCCGTTCTCAGTCACTGGCTTGTTGCCCACCCCTGCGCTGCTCACACTGGTCGTGCCTGGACTCCAGTCCCCCAGCTGTGCATGATGGAGGCTGGCTGCCAGGCCTCTGCTCCAGCACCCTGGGGAGGAAGCTACTGCTCAGCCCCACCTAGAGCCAGCTAGGCAGGAGTGAGGCACTAACTCAGTGAGCTGGGACTCCATTGCCTGAAGTCTGCGGTGCGGTCCCCATTCCTACTGGCACTCTCAGGACCATGGGCCTTTAGGTGCTACAGTGCCATCATAATGGGGGCCAGGCGATGCCTACGGGCGCTGTCCAGTGACCCCCATATTACAGGCAGCTGGAGGCATCTTCAAGCTCGCACAGGGAGCCGCGTAGAGCAGGGATCTGTCCTGGGTCTTGCAAGTCCTTAACTAGTTCCTCCACCCTTAAGAACGGTCAGGCTGGGTCAGAGCAAAGGTCCGTCTAACCCAGGGTCCTGTCTGCCGACAGTGGCCAGTGCCAGGTGCCCCGGAGGGAGTGAACAGAACAGGGAATCAGCAAGTGAGCCATCCCCTGTCACCTATTCCTGGTTTCTGACAGAGGCTCAGGACCCCATTCCTACCCATTCTGGCTAGCATCCACAGGTGGACCTAACCTCTGTGAATGTAGCTCGTTCTTTTTTTGAACCATGTTAAAGTCCTGGTCTTCACCACATCCTCTGGCAAGGAGTTCCACAGGTTGACTGTGCTGCATGAAGAAACACTTCCCTTTTAAAAAAACAAAAAAACCCCACCCTCCTCCCTATTAATTTCATGTGGTGACCTCTAGTTCTTGTGTTATGGGAATAAGTAAACAGCATTTCCTTATTCACTTGTCCCTGGGGTCATGGCAGCGTCCCTACTGGCATGGGGTGCAGCTGGTTGGGTTGGGGGAGGAAAATAGCACCCAACATTGCTCATGGCTGCAGCCCCCCCAACTGCTGAACAACGAAGGGGTGACTTACATTTTCTGTCTTGAACAGCTTATGGCCCAAATAAACTCAGCTTTCTGGGGAAACTGAGGCTCAGAGAGTGAGGTAACTCCTCTCTAGTCACCGGGCAGGTTGCTGGGACTGGAACACAGATGAGCTCACCCGCTGTAGCCCCCTATCGTGTGCTCTAGGCCCACCAACCTGAGGGGTGGCTGGCAACGTAGTTTGAACTAAGAGGGAATTACCCCCGGAACACCCTTAAAGGGCAGAGGTAGATTCTCCCTCCCTGGCAATTTGTGACTCAAGCTGATGTTTTTCTATGTAGGGTTCTTGGGAATAAATTCAGCCTGTGGCACAGGCCTAGGCACGGCTCCTTCCCCGAGGAAATCGAGCCGGAGTTTCTGTGTGGCAGGGCTCGGCCACTGCGGGAAGAAACTGTTGGAATTTCCCGCCAAGCAGAAAATCTTGCGTTTCCCCTGGCTCTAAGGGGGGCCTTTCAGTAACTCCGTGTCTGAGGGGGGGTCTGCACCCAGAAAGGCCGGGCTACGGGGCTCTCTCCCGGGCGTTCCTCCTCGCGCACTTTTGCTCTGAGCTGGTCCAGCTCCTGGCTTTATGCGCAGCTTGATCTTTGCGTGAGGCTCCCGGGCACGGCCACAATACAAATAAATCACAGTGGGGAAAGCAAGGGAGAAAGGAGAGCTGTTAGTGCAGCGTCTCACGCATAGAGGCGCTTGATGCCCATTACAACCCAGGGGATTTGGGCACCTTATGTTGTACTTAAAAGTACTGCACGGGAGCTTTTTCAGGGGGAAAAGGCAAAACGCCACATTTATTGGTAACACAGACCTCAGTCAGCCCTTAGCATAGGCATATGATATATCACAAGCACTCTGTCTTGTTACCAGTAGTTGCTCCCCCTACCTGCACAGGCCAGGTGAGTTAGAGGGGGGAAGGGTGGAGCCGGGCATCTGCCGATCTGGATCGCTGCTCCCAGACAAGACGAAAGCCGGGGTTCCCCTGCAAGATGCCTTAGATTGATATTGTCTTCCCTCTCCTGCAGATCTACATGCAGTTAGACAGCTGCGGCGCCTTTTTCTGGGGGGTGTCTCAATGCTGCCATGTTCCCCTCCAAGGAGAAGTCCCCCAAAAACAGGCCCTAGTTCCTGACTCCCAAGGCATCCATAGGTCCAGTTTTCTTTCAATGAGCCCACTTCACAGGTCCCATTATTCTGATTGTTCTGGAGGTGGTTTCCGTCCCCTCCCCAACCGGTGATTTCCACACCCTATCCATTCACACCTCATTCACTCCACAGGGCAATCCACGAAGCAAAAAGGGGTACAAAGTCTACAAGATACAAAGTTTCCACGTAAAACAGCTTAATACAAAGTTTCCATGTAGAAAGGCTTAATACAAAGTTGCTGTGATCTATATGAAAATATACAAAGTTTCTATATAAAAGGACTTAATACAAGTCCTCCAAGGTTGGGTTGATTGAGTTCGGGTTGGTCCTGCTTTGGGCAGGGGGCTGGACTTGATGACCTCCTGATGTCTCTTCCAGCCCTAGGATTCTGAGATACAGCAAAGCTCAAGCCTTATTACAATGCTCAAAGGACTTGATACAAAGTTAAAATACAAATTTCAGTGAGAAAATGGTTAATACAGAGATTTCTGATTAATACGGAGATTAATGAGATGTATCTCCATCAATGGCTGTGGTTCCTAAGCTCCTGTGAGAAATGTCCAACCTAAACCTCCCTTGCTTCAATTTAAGCCCATTGCTTCTTGGCCTATCCTCAGAGGCCAAGGAGAACAATTTTGCTCCCCCCTCCTTGTAACATCTGAGGAAGTGGGTTTTACCCAGGAGAGCTCATGGGGCTCTATATATTTTGGGTGCCCCACACAGGACTGCCCACAGTCAATGACAGGCTCCGAGGCCCTGGTGTTCAGCCAATGTTCCCGTGGCATCCATGCGATTCAAAGGGGCAGCTGCGGAGAGCTCGGGGGCAGCTGGGGACTCCCCAGCTGACCCCTGTTCCCATGACCTGCGGTCCCCTCGCACAAACACACCCAGCCGGCAGGGGCGTTGGGTCGCCGTGGCTTGTGATTGTCCGCGCGGCTGCCCTGCCAAATATGTGTTCCCAGCCCCGTCGCAACTTTGCCGCTGCTGAGCGACTTTGCGGCCTGTCTCGGGAAAGATCGTGGTTTGGGGCGGGGGTGGGGGCACGATGCCTGGGGCCTGTCCTCAGCTCCGGGAGCCCAGGGCAGTGGCTTGCAACCTCTTTTCATTCATGGCCCCCTAACAAATGTTGGATGGAGGTGTGGAGTCCTTCGGAAAGTTCAGATCTAATCTGCGGACCGCAAATCACAGACTGAGGGGTTGGCGCAGGGAGGCTGGGAGTGAGGCCTCCTGGGTTTTGTTCCCAGCTCTGGGAGAGGAGTGGGATCTAGTGGTTATAGCAAGGGTGGGGCGGGGTTGGGAATCAGGACGTTTTGGTTCCACTCCTAACTCTGAGTGGGGAGTGATGGCTAGTGGTTAGAGTGTCGGTTCTGCAGGGTTCCTAACCAGGCTGAGGGCCACGGACGGGGTCAGGGAGTTGATTTGTGGGATTTAGGGAATTCTGGACAGCTGTGTTCTAGTCCCAGCTGGGACAGAGAAGTGGGGTCTAGTGGTTAGAGAAGGGGGACACATAAACACCCCTCCAAAGATTCGCACCTATACACCACAGGCACGTACTCTCTACCCCTTGCAGAAGCAGCACTCCAACACGTGCCCTGGTACAAAACACACACGACACCCCAGCACCCCCTGGGCGCACCACGCCCATCTCACACACGCCTGTCACACTCACAGAGAAAATACACGCTCCGATCCCAGACCCCGGTACAGGGGCCACACCCCCCGACAACCAACATGCCACACACACGCTACCACCATGTATGCACCAGACACGCTGCTCGGACATGTCTCACGCTCACATGGACAGCAGGCGAGGCACCCCGCACGCGGGGCTGCGTAGACACCCGCCCGGGCGCTCGCCAGGTGCTGCGGGGGCTGATGCTCCGTGGGAGGGCAGGAGAGGCAGGCAGCTGGCTCGGACATGGCCCGGGGCTGGGAGACGGCAATCTAGGTCAGTGTCATACTGAGGGGGGAGGGGAGGCTGCAGGGCGCCAGCTCCCCCACCCCCCACACCAGCCGCTTGGAATGAGGTCAGCGCCCGCCTTGCCTGGCCGCCGAACAAAGTGGCATTTGTCTCCCTGCCGGCTCTGCGGGGCAGGCAGCCGTGCGAACGGGACCTGATTGCCAAGGGGCCCCCCCATGCACTCAGGGAGGGGGGGCACGTAACCCGCCTGCAGCATAGATCCCCCTTTGTTACATGATTCAGGCTGGCCGTGGTGCAAAGGGGCCCAGCCACGGGCGGGCTGACCGCAGGGGTCGTTTCAGGACAGCCAGGACGGGGTGGTGTGTGCCTTGGCCGGTTTCTTGGAGCTGAGAGGCAGCCCATAGCTGGGGGGGGGGGGGGATGAGAGTCGGGACTCCTGGGTTCTGTTCTCAGCTGGGAGGGGGGTGGATAATGGAACAGGCTGGGCAGGGAATCAGGACCCGTGTTCTAGCCCCAGCAATGGGGACTAGGGGGAGGTCAGGACCCCTGGGTTCCATCCCCGGGGCTGGGAAGGGAGTGGGGTGTAGTGGGCTGGCACCCCTATGACCCCACTCTCCTTCCAGAGCTGAGCCCAGTGGGAGTTTTGAGCCCGTCTTGCGCTTTTAAGTTAACTCGTCAACTTCCCCAACCCGATGAATGATAAATAGGCTGGGGATGTACCCATTTTTTGCGGGGGGGCACATACACGGCCATATGAGCTGATTCCTCCATGTGACTTGCCAGAACCAGCCACTGAACCGGACAAGTATAATATAAAGGGGAATTAACAAGAAGTGCCACAAAACTATTTACACTCACACTCAGCCAGTGCGCCACCCTGCTACTCCCACAGCCATATTTATATTCAAGGCCTTAGTGCCACCCCCCTCCCGTCCCGGACTGGCCTTGCCCCGCCCACAGTGGGAGGAGCTTACTCTATATAAATAAGGCCCTAAAATTCACAGCCATATTTTAAAAAAAAGCACATCATGGACCATAAAATCTGGTCTCGCTTGTGAACTCTGGTCCTTTGTGTGCTTTTACCCTTTATGCTACAGGTTTCACAGGAGGAGATGTGTGTTTCTCAAATAGGGGGGCCTGACCCAAAAGGGAGATGCAGGAGACTCTTTTTTGGGGGGCGTGTATTGACACCCTTACTTCAGGCTGCTGTAAGAGCTGGATAGCCAGACAGTGGTGGTCGTTGGCCAGACACCTAGCTCTGAAGGCAGCACCCTGCCAAAAGCAGCACATAAGGGTGGCAACACCATCCCATGCCACCCTTACTTCTGCGCTGCTGCTGGCGGTGAGGCGGCCCACAGAGCTGGGCTCCCAGCCAGCAGCCGCCGCTCTCCAGCCGCCCAGCTTTGAAGGCAGCAACAGTGCAGAAGGGTAGCAGCACTGTAACCCCCCTACAATAGCCTTGGGACCCCCCATAACTCCTTTTTGGGTCAGGACCCCTACAATTACAACACTGACATTTCAGATGTAAATAGCTGAAAGCATGACATTTACCATCAACTCCTATGACTGTGAAATTGACCGTGATTTTGGTAGACCCCCTAGATATAAATCTCAGTTTCCAGTTTGGATTCCTTCCCCAAACCCTACTCTTGTAGGTCAAAAAATGGCTCCGTTCTGGATGAATGAGGTAGATTATTAACTACACCCATTTCTGGGGGAGATAGGGATCCCTAAACATATTTTGTGCTGATTAACTTTCATGCCTGGAGGGGGAAACACTTAATGGTGGGTTTGCTGGGTGGGGGGGAATAGCATCGCTATCCTAAGTGCAAAAAATCACACCAGGACTAGACCTGGAGACTGTGTTGTCTAAAATTCTTTTGGGAGGGTGGAAAAAGCAGATTCCAATCAACCCAAAGATTTAATGAATTTGTCTTGATTTTGGCAAAACGGTTTTGGTCCAAAACTGCCCTGCCATGTAAAAAGGTCTAAACATTTTGATGTTTCAGGTGAAAAAGACATTTTGTAGAAAATTTTCCTTCGTGTTCCTTTCAAACAAGTTTTGAAGCGCTTGAAACTGAAAGAAAACATGTTGTTTCCACTTTTCAATTTGCTGAAATTTTTCAAAAATTTAGGGTTTGGGGTTTTTTTTGTTTGTTTGGGTTTTTTTTGCCAGTTGGAAACAAATTATTAAGTATTATTATTATTTGGAACTACCAGTGAACCAAAAAAACAATCCATGTGTTTCTCCAGCTCTAGTCAAGTCCACCCAAAATCACAAGAATGGTGTAAAAAATCATGAGATTTAAAAACAAAAACAAAAAAACCCACGTAGTACATTTGGGGTTCTTCTGTCCAGCTGCCTTTTGTTTTCTGTAGCTCGCACACAGGTGACATTTGAAAAATTTTCTCCATGAGGAGGAGGGCTCGACATGCACTTTCCCCCACCTTCACGTGACTCTGGACTTTAAGAAAAAAACGCGAGACATTGCCAGAGTTTGCAACACCGGACAAATCCAATTTCTGCACGTGTCACCTGATCTAGGCTGCTGGTTCTTATTCCAGAGTTTGCAACCCCCCCATCCTTGTTATTCCAGGGGCTCCCCACTTGATCCCAGCTAAAAGGGGCCTGGTGGGTCCTTTGGAAAGGGGTTGTGTTGTGGTAAAGTTGAGGAATCCTCGTCAGCTGTCTGGTCAGCACTGGGAGCGTACCAGCCTCTCTACACCAAGATAGCCTGCTTTGCCCTCTTGCAACTCACCCGGTTTGATGCACGAGACTCCTGGATTCCAGTCCCAGCTCAAGGGTGCCAGCTAAGCTGCATCGGGGCAAACAGCAGGAGGATATCGGAAAGTGTGTCCCCGTTACAGGGTGCAGCTTTGGATCAAGCTCCCGTATGCACCAGATCCCAGGCCCCTATTGAACGCCCCATTTAGGGCAAGAGGGCCTGTAGGCTGCCCTGTGACTGGATCGAACTTTGGAATCCTGAATCCCTCCCCTCCACATTAGACCCTGCCCCTCACCCAGAGCATGAGAGGGAACCCAGGAGTCCTGGTTCTCCTGCTCCCTGTTTCACCCACAAGGCATCACTCCCTGCTTCCCTGCTCTGACCACCCTCTTCCCACCCAGAGCTGGGGAAAGAACCCAGGAGTCCTGACCCCGAGCCCCGCCCCCAGCTGTAACCACTAGGCCACAAATAATCCCAGGAAATGAATTTGCTGTCTAGGCACAGAAAATGAAACTGACTGGGCTGGTGTCCCAAGCAGAAGTAGGTGCAAAAGGTAGCATCCCTTTAAGTTAACCCTGAGTTACCCACAAGCGTGTCTGTGATGGCCTTACCAGGGATCTAGGGGGGCAATTGAGCAGGTTCTGGCTCCCAGCCGGCTGGCCCCAGATGTCCGCCCAGAGCCGTATTTACTACTGGCCGCCTGCTGACCTGCCCACACCTCCTGGTGGAAGAAATGGCACAGCTCAGTCCTCCCGTCAGGCTCTTCCAGTGGAGGCCCTGCAGCCTAGTGGATACAGCAGGTCGCAGGAGGCCTGGGTTGAATCCCTGGCCCACTGGAGGACCTTGGGCATGTCACTTCCTCTGTGCCTCAGTTTCCCCCTCTGTCAGGCAGGGATGCTACTGCTGACCTGGCTGCCTTCGAGAGCTGGGTGTTATTCACTGCTGCAATGCGCCGAGCGCACCCTCGCCGCTGAAGTATTCAGGCGAGACAGAACCCCCTGGCCCCTTTCGAGCCCCACATGGGGACGGATCCACTGGGCAGCCCCAGCAGGGATGGGCTCGTTTTCATCTTGGGGTAAAGGGGGCGGGGCTGGATAGGGCTCGACTTCCTACATGGAAGTCAAAATTACCTGCTGCCTCCTGTCCACCACGCTTTGATGGGGGTGAGCTGGCCCAGCTCCGTGAAGAGCCACTGAGGTCAGCATTGCTCCCAGGGGAGAGCACCCCCTGCTCAGCCCCCCTGCTCCCTGCCGCACAGCGCCCCCTGCTGAGCCCCCCATTCCTGCAGCACAGCACCCCCTACTGAGCCTCCTGTTTCCTGCAGCACAGCACCCCCTGCTGAGCCCCATTCCTGCAGCACAGCGCCCCCTACTGAGCCTCCTGTTTCCTGCAGCACAGCGCCCCCTGCTGAGCCCCCACTCTGCTCCCTGCCGCATAGCGCCCCCTAGTGCCACACTGGGGCATTGCCATCAGCACTGATTGACAGGGAAGAGCGCCCCCTACTGAGCCCCTAGCTCCACATTGGGGTGAGCAGTGAGTGCCAGGACCCCACCTTGTGACCCCACCCCAATCCCCAGAGCACAGCACCCCCTAGGGCTGCCCTGGGACCAGCGTTGATTAGGGTGGTGATGAGTGTCCCCCGCTGACCTCCAGCAACACCCCACTGCCCATCCAAATTCTGAGCTGGCACATGGGACCTTCTGTGATCTGCAGCAGGGTCTCCAAGGAGCAGGGCAAAACCAGACACTCCCCCGCCTCCACCATCAGGAGATGCATGTCATTGCTGCGTGCCTCGGTTTCCCCCGTCAGGGATGATAATACTGATCTGACCGCCTCCTCTTCACGGTCTGACCCGTCCCTCCTCCCCCTCATGATGCCCCCTCCCCCCCCGCCACCCCAGCCTGCCAGGTCCCCATTGGGTGTCACAGCCCTCAGACTTCCTCTAACGAAAAGCCACACAGGAAACGCTGAAGCAAGAAAGGAGCGATTTCTTTCTCATGCTCTTGTAGCTGCACCGTAAAAAAAAACAGGGGAGAGATTTTTTTTTAATACCCAACCCGGCCTTGAAATCTCCCCTCCAGGGGTGCTGCGGGCCCCACGCCCTGCTGGAGGCAGCCTTCCCGGGATGTGAGCGTGAAGGGGAAGAAGCAGCCAGAGCCATGGGTTCGCGGATAAAGTAAGACCCCCCCCCCGGATTGTCTCTGAGCACTGTCAGGGCTTGGGCTGCGGATTTTCAGCCTCCCCTTCCCCCGTTCCCATCTGCTGAATCTTTAGCTGATCAGCGGAGAAAGTGAAATTGACCTTTGATCCCAGGTGGAGGGCCAGGCCACCTTATGACCCCCCCTCTTTGCTGGTTTCAATGGCTCAGGCCCCCACGAGCGAGTGGCCCAGAGGGGCTGGAAGATTTCTCCCTTCGGTGGGTTGGAAGCTGGGGCCGGGGGGACACCGCCCCCGGGGGGATCTCTGCAAAGGGGCGGCAGAGCCAGGGCTCCCTAATTTGGCAGGGCGCTGGCCCTGTTGCCCACAGGGCTGGGCCAGCTTCGGGCTCCCAACTCTGCTCACCAGCAGGCAAGCATGCCCGGGTTTGAGCGAGCCAGGCAGGTGAGCAGCCCTGGGCAGGAAGAGCCGGGGTGGGGGTGGGATGTTGCAGTTGGGGGGTTGGGAGTTCTCCTCCATCCTTGGGGCAGGTGGGACTATGGGGCGCATTGGTGGGGGAGGGGAGTGCCCCCCCAGTGGAGTGGTACCGGCTAATTCCGTTGCCGTCCTCTGGCCAAAGATTCCCCCTGCGTAGGGATGAATTCAGCCTCCCTTCGGAGAGGCAGGTCCGTGCCACCGTCCCCCTGCTCCCAGGGGACTGAGGCCCAGGGAAGGGGAGTGACTTTCCCCAGTCTCAGAGGGGTCGCCGTGTCAGGCTGTATCTGAGAAACCAACGAGGGCTCCGGGGGCACCTGAGTGGTGAACAGATTTCTTCGGGCATAAGTGAATGAGAATGCATGAGCCCCGAATCCTCCCCCTCCCCCGGTTGCTCCCTACTCTCACCACTAGACCCAACTCCCCTCCCGGAGCTGGAGAGAATAGCCAAGGGTCCATATTGTGTCAGTGGAGTCCCCATGCCAGGTGGAGTCTGGATCTGTCACCAGGGTCCTTCACCAGGCCACCCCAGCTGGTCCTGACCTGTGCATTAAAATCCACACACACCCCTCGTCCCCAGGAGACAAGAACTCTTAGCAGCCTAAATTGGGCCCTTCCTGGAAGGTTTTCCCCCAGTGCACACAGGGGCAAATCCGCAGGGTCCTGTGACTGCTGCCCGTGTGCTGAGCTTGGATGTTCTCAGCCCTTCGGCTAGCCAGTGGCGATAGGTTCCGCTCTTCTCCCCCCACCAGGGAAAATCCCCAGAAGACATTTGATTTGTTCTTTGAGGCGGCCTGCCCCACGTCTGCAGAGGACGGTAAGTCCTGGCCCAGCGCCCAGGGTGGGCGGGTTGTATGGGGTTTACCGGACTTCTTGGAGGGGGTGGACCAGAAGGGAAAGGAGTGGGCACACGGGCACAGGGGGTTTTGGTTCCACTCCACCTTGCATCCCCTGGGGCTAAGGGCAGCTCACTGATCCGGGAGCCAGGACTCCTGGCTTCTGTCCCCAGCCCTGGGAGGTTTGGGGAGTGGAGATGTCTAAGTGGCAGAAGGGACGAGGAGTCAGGACTCCTGAGTCCTCCTGGTAAGGAAGAGGGGCCTAGTGGGTAGAGCAGTTGTGCAGTGTGTCTTTTCCATCGCTCTGGGAGGCCCACAGACACAAGGGCCATCCTGGGGCATTTCAGGGGGCAGGCGGCTGTGTCCGGAGGAACAGCATTTGGGATGGGCATGGGGGCATCTGCGGTTCAGGAGAGACCTGCAGCATCTCCGGCTGTCTGATCTCAGCTGGGATTTCCTCAGGGCCCCTCAGCTGAGCAGGGACCAGTCAGGCCTGTGATTGGATGAGAGACCTGCAAGCAAAACTCCTGGGGGGCTGTTGAGTGGCAGGGGCGAAGTAGGGGGCCTACGTCCCAGCAGGATGCAGGCAGTGGCGTGGGGGCTCAGCAGGTGTTTTCTCCCACTTCCTGCCGGTAGCCTGGGACCATTCTGTTCTGCTGCCCCGTCCTCCTGCAGTTTGAACCAGGTCATTCACTTCCTGCCCCAAACTGGTTTTCCCCAGCGGCTCCATCTTACCCCAGAAATGGCTGCCTTTCCACATCGCGGGGAGGGGAGAGGGATCCCTTGATAAATGGCCCCCTCGTGTCCCACCCCAGAAGCAGCCGCTTCTCTGTGCCGGTGAGGGATCCCTAGGTAAACATCTGTCACGCCACACCCCAGAGGCGGTCGCACCTTGGAACTGGGTGAAGAGCTGCAGTGTAAGCAGTCTGCCTATATTACAGCCCGGCTCCCGTGAGGTCCAGGCGAATCAGACACCCCCTCCCCATGGAGGGGGCTGGTTCCAGGGGCAGTGCAGGGCCTTGGTTTAGTGCCCCCCGCAGAGCCGACAGGGCCTTCCCCCCGGGTGGCTCTCGACAGTCACAGGAAGTGGCGAGACAGGAGGTGGAGGCAGTCTGCCTATATTACAGCCCGGCTCCCGTGAGGTCCAGGCGAATCAGACACCCCCTCCCCATGGAGGGGGGGGGCTGGTTCCAGGGGCAGCGCAGGGCCTTGGTTTAGTGCCCCCGCAGAGCCGACAGGGCCTTCCCCCCGGGTGGCTCTCGACAGTCACAGGAAGTGGCGAGACAGGAGGTGGAGGCAGCTAGCAAATCTGCCATGTAGCAGCAGTGTGTGGGGGGGGGACGGCATCGTGCCCTGCACAGGTGTCACAGGAACCCACATTCCCAAGTGCCAGCTCACGGTGGGGGGGGCACTGGCACCCTGGGGAGGGAGCTGTCCCAGTGAGAGGCAGCTCTGGGGGTGCGGGAGAATCCAGGGGCAGAGACGGATCTCCCCCCGGGCCCACGGCTCCCCAGGGATATTGTGCCTCACTCGCCCCCGTGGGCCCACCCAGCCTGGGCCCCCGCCTCCCTCCTGCAGTAGCAAGGGGGGATTTCTCCTCCAGGCTCTGAGGTCTTGGGTGGCTCCAGGGGGACGAGGGATGGGCTACGGGATGTTTGCCCCCTCGGCGGCTCCGATCCAGCTCTTGGCTGTGCTGTGGCAGAAGGGGGGAGGGTCATTACCACCCAGGGGCGCTGATGGGTGGCTTTCATGAAATGATTAGAGGGAAGCGGGGGGCTGAGAGCCAGGACTCGGGTTCTAGACCCAGCTCCGGGAGGGGAGTGGGGTCTAGTGGTTAGAGCAGGAGAGCTAGGACTCCTGGCTTTGGACACGTCACTTCCTCTTCCTGCTCCCCACTGGAGAGGGAGGGGGGGGGGCCTCAGGGGAGGTAGAAGAGGTAGGGGGGGGCCAGGCAGTCATGGCAGCTCTCTCTGCTTTCCCCACAGACCCCCAGGTGCTGAGGCAGTTCCCGGAGGAGTTTGACGACCAGGTCTGCGCCCCTTCTGCCAAGTGCCGTGTTTCCCCTGCCCCTGTGGGGAGGGGAGGGGGCAGCCAGCTGCGCATCACCCCTCCCCCACAGTGCACTGGGGCCTGGGCCCGGAGCCATGGGGCTGGGCTTGATCTGCCCCACGTCCCTCTAGCTCAGTACACCCCCTGCCCGGCGATCACACCCATGGGCCCAGCTCGCTGGCATCTCCCCATCCCTGCCCCCTAGATCAGGCCCTCGTGGACCTGTCTCGCCTCAGTGGGGTTAAACCAGGCAGAACCCATCTGGATCACAAGGGTCCCCCGGAAACTCCTCACAGCTCAGGCCTGGCATCTGGTCTGTTGCAAGGGCTGGGGAGTTTGATGGGGCTTTTGGGGCCCTGCGCTTAGCCCCAGGGGGCTGTCCCTGCCCAACATGTGACTGCCACCTTGCCTTCTCCAGGAGTCCATCCAGATGCTGCCCAAATTCTGCTTCCCCTTCGACGTGAGGTAGGCGGCTGCGTGGGCACCTCTGTGGGCGGGCATCCGACCCAGTTCACGGGGACGGCCCCAGCTGAAAGTGTCCCAGGCTGCCTGGGGCCCAATCGCCCCTGGCCAAGCTGGGCTGGCAGTGGGATGGCTTCAGGGAGTTCCCTGCAGTGGGGGGGCTGAGTTCCCCGCCTCCCAGGGGGCAAATGAAAGACCACTGGGCGCACTGAGTGCCCAGGGGAGAGGAAGATGCTGAGTCACTGGCAGGATCAGGCCCAGAGAGCTCAGTGCACCATGGCCGGGACCAGCAGTGGGACCCCAACCACTAGACCCCACACCCCTCCCAGAGTGGGGGAGGACCCAGGAGTCCTGCTGCCCACCCCCTGCTCGGGGTGTTGGCCTGGGACAGGCTCTGGTTCCTGTCTGTCACCAGTGCCCAAAGCTTCGGCCCGGCCCAACCCGGATGGCAGGGGGCTGGGGCAGGCCGTTAGCTTCCTCCTCTCCCCTGGGTCTCACGGGCGCCCCCGGCCCCCGCAGGGTAAAGGAGAGCTCCATGGTGCAGAACTTCACCTTCGCCCTCACGGACCTGGAGGGGAACCAGCGCTTCGGGTTCTGCCGCCTGGCCGGCGGCTTCCGGACCTGCCTCTGCATCCTCAGGTACCACGCGGCGGGGCAGGGAGTGGGCCAGGGGCTCAGCCAGGGGGCGCTCTCCCCTCCGTGTTCGCGCAGCCCGAGGCGGCAGCGGGGCCCTAGGGGGAGCCCAGTTCCCACAGGTGCCGTGTTCCCCCACATCCTGCTCCGTCAATTGTTTCCATTCCTGGGGCTCTCCCATGTCCCTGTGGCAGTGCAGCTGGCTTTGGGGGTCTTCCTCACTTCTGCCTGACGCTCTGCATTGCCTTGCCATGCAGCTGTTACAAACAGTGATGCGCCTCGCACCAGAAGCAGCTGCCTCTGCGCTTTGAGATATAAACAGCCTCACCCTAGCGGCAGCTGCATTTCAGGCCCTTCATCGCGACGTGCCTCAGTTTCCCCAGCGGAGCTTTTTGGGACACAGACTCTCACTCCGGGTCTATTCAGTGCCCAGCAGGGCAGGTCCTCTTCTAGCTCCCGTACCACCGACAATAAACCGCCCCCTGCTTCTCTTTCCTTCAGTTACCTGCCGTGGTTTGAAGTTTTCTACAAGATCCTCAACAACATTGCAGACCATTTGGCTAAGGGGCAGGTGAGCCCAGGACTCCTGGGTCCTTTTTGGTGGCATTTCTCCCCGCCCCCCGCCATCTCCTGTCTCACTACATCCCAAGCACCTTATCACCGTCTCCACCCCAGCTCCCTTTGGGCAGATCAGTTTCATCCTTTCTCTCTCCCCATCAGCTCCATGAACTGTCCGAGCTCCTCTCCGCGCTCTATTGCCACCCGGTGCCCCAGCTGAACAGCCCCGTCAACCTCGAATTTGTAAGTATCAGCTCAGTCTCTCTCACTAGGGGGCGCTGCCTTTCCTCTGGGTCTATTATCCATCTGTGTAGGGTGGGGGCTTGGGGGAAGACGTGGACTGAGGGTAGGGGTGGGGTGGAGCAGGAGCTTGGAGGAAGCAGGGGAAGGGCCGGGCACACGCCAACTAGAGAGGAAGTCGGCGCCTATCCACGACCCCCTAAAATAGCCAAATTTCACAGGGCCGGATTTAATGGTCCGTTATATCCAGTATAATTTACAGCTATTTGGAAAGTAAAAAGCTGGTTTTTTCCCCCTTTAGCAAACTTTTGCCAATAGAAACTTTTTAGCTTTTCCTTGAAATTTTTTGCCTGAAAATGTGACCTTTTGGCACTATATTTTGGCAGAAAACTAAAAGAGTCCAATTCAAACTGGGGCTGTGGGTGCCTTGTGGGAGTTGTAGTTCAAGTCCCTTGTGTGCCTGTTCCCTATGGACCAGCTCTCTGTTTGGACTACATCTCCCAGAATGCACCACTTCCTCCCCTCCGTGAAGGGCGGGGTGTGACCTAGGATGCTGTGGTGCATCCTGGGAGATGTAGTCAAACCAGGAGCCCATGCTACCATCTACATGTTTTGTTAGTCTTTAAGGTCCTGCTCAACTATTTGTTGTTTTTTAAGTTTTTTCAAGTTCCTTCCTATAGAGGACGACAGCAGCATGAGGCACCCAAACTACAAGTCCCACGAGACACCAAGGCGCCCTTTTTAATTGAGAATACTCTGGTTTGGGGCCAAAATATTTCAGTTTGGGGTATTTTGACATAGCAGCACTTTCCAGGAGAAGCAGATGGGTGGCAGGGGGGTGGGTGGGAATCCATTAAGTCAAACCTCAATTTTCCATTGAAAAAATCAGGACTCTTCAATCTAGTGGCCAAAGGGCTAATTAAATCCAGTGCCTATGACTTGAGGCTAGATGGGTTCAGACTGGAAATAGGTGTACATTTTTGACAGCAGAGATAATTAACCACGGGAACAGTTTCCCATGGTATTCTCCCTCACTGGCCATTTTGAAATCAAGAGACTCAAAAGGTTGAGGCAGTTCAGTTTAGGAAAGAGAGAGCCAAAGTGTGTGTGTGGAGTGGGAGGGGGAAGGGGGAAATATAATCCAAGGCTATGAAACCATGACGGGTGTGGAAACAAGGGAACGGAGAATGGTTATTTATCCTTCCCCACAACACAAAATCCAAGGGTCACCTGATGACATAGATAGGCAGAAGATTTAACACAAAAAAGAGGAAGGTTTTTTTTTCCCCACACACTGCTCAGTTAACCCATGGAACTCCCTCCCTCAGGATGTTGTGATGGCCTTGTGCACAAATGAGTTTTAAAAAAAGAACTAGATACATTCACAATGAATAGATCCATCAGTGGCTATTAGCCAAGGTCCGGGATGTAACCCCACGTGTTGGCGACCCTGAATCTGTGTCCCAGAATCTTTGGCCACTCAGAGATGGGACGCTGGGCTAGACTGGCCATGGTGGGACCCTGTAGGGCAGCTCTGATTGGTTGTTTTTCTAAGAGGTCTGCTCTAGGGATTATTTTGGGAAAGTTTTACAGGATTTTGGCCTTGAAATCTCTTACCCCTCCGAGCCCCATCCACTGACCACGCCGGGGTGCACTGCGGTGGGGGTGTGCGTGTGTCTCTATGCTTTTATCCCCCTCGTTGTCCCGCAAGGACCAGAAGTTGAACAAACTGAAAATTACCACCGGCAACTTTCTGAATGGCCGACACAGAGACCGGACCCAGGATCCGGCGGGCGGGACCGAGTCGGTGAGTCGGGATCCTCCGCCCGATTTTAACCAGCCGGAGTGTGCCGACTAACCGAGCGATCCCTGACAGTGTGGGGTTGCCCCCACGAGATGATCACTAGGGGGTGGGTGGGACGGGGGCTGCTGGAAGGAGAAGACCCTGCCTCCAAATCTTCTCTCTCCAGCCAGGGCAACCGACTTGGCTGCTAACTAATTACCAGCGTAATGATGATTAACCCTGTGTAGCTTGAGTGAGCAGCACTAACTCGCAGCACGGTGCCCCCTGGTGGTGGGGGCTGTGCTAATGCCCCCCCCCATCTTCATTACAGCCTTCGTACTTCATTGCACCGGACCTCGGCAGCCTGCCCACCATCCCGGAGAGCGTAAGTCCCCGTGTCTTCCTCAGCAGGGGGATGTGTGCGCACTGACTGTGGCAGAGGAGTGCAGTGCACAGGGTGGAGGGGCACGCACTGACTGGTGGCAAGGAGTGCAGTGAGGGTGGAGGGGCACGCACTGACTGTGGCAGGCGAGTGCAGTGCAGGGAGAGGGGCATGCACTGACTGGCAGGAGGGAGTGCAGTGAGGGAAGGGCGGCACCAGTGCAAGAGGGAGGGGTGCGCACTGACTGGCAGGAGGGAGTGCAGTGCAGAGGGAGGGGCGTGCACTGACTGGCAGGAGGGAGCGCAGGGGGAGGGCCGCACTGACTGGCAGGAGGGAGCGCAGTGCAGGGGGAGGGGCGCACACTGACTGGCAGGGGACTGCAGTGCCGGGGAGGGGCGCACACTGACTGGCAGGGGAGTGCAGTGCAGGGGGAGGGGCGCACACTGACTGGCAGGAGGGAGTGCAGTGCAAGGAAGGAAGGAAGAGGAGATGAAGGGGAAGCCGGGAAGGGGGCCCTGGTACCTCTAATGGCTGCCCCGGGCGCTGCCCGCAGAGGAACCTGACGGAGTTCGTGGTGGCCGTGGACGTGCCCAACATGCTGCAGCTGTACGGGAGCATGCTGTACGAGCGGCGCATCCTGCTCACCTCCAGCAAGCTCAGCACGGTGAGGGGTCCGGCACATGCACACACTGGGGGGGCCGCGGGGATGGCTCTTGGCACACACACTGGGTCGCGGGATGGCTCTTGGCACACACACATGCACTGGGGGAGGAGGGTTGCAGGGATGGGTCCTGGCACACACACTGGGGGGGTCACAGGGATGGCCCTTGGAACACACATGTGGGGGGGGTTTGCAGGGATGGCCCTTGGCGCACACACACTGGGGGGGTCATGGGGATGGCCCTTGGCGCACATGCTGGCGGGGTCATGGGGATGGCTCTTGGCTCACACGCTGGGGGGGCTGCGGGAATGGCCCTTGGTGCACACATGCTGGGGGGGGGGTCTCGGGGATGGCCCCTGGCACACACACGCGGGGGGGAGGGTTGGAGGGATGGGCCCTGGCACACACACACAACCTGCTACTCGTGTCCCTCCCATCCATCAACACAGGCCATTTCTTGGGTCCCCTGCCTCCACCAGCTTCACACAGATCCCTCCGCTCCCTCCTCCCCCAGTGCGGAGTCCCCCCACTCCCAGCAGCACAGAGACTCAGTCCTGTCCCTGTGTGTGTCCTCAGCTCACAGCCTGCGTCCAGGCCTCTTCCGCCATGCTCTACCCCATGTACTGGCAGCACATCTACATCCCCACGCTGCCTCTGCACCTGCTCGACTACTGCTGGTAAGGGCACGGGGGCCTTGGGCCAGCTAAGCAGGGCTGGGCCTGCTCAGTGTTTGGAGGGGGGGACACCGCCAGCGTGCTCCAGGGAGGCAGGAGGGTTGGTGCTGGCCACAGTTCCCCAGACAGGTGCTAGGGGGCACTGTGCTGCAGGGAGCAGGTCGAGGACTCAGTAGGGGGCGCTCTCCCTTGGCAGTCAGTGCCTTCCCCAGTTTCCCAGGGTGGCACTGGAGGCGCTGTGCCACAGGAAGTGGGTTTGGGGGGGCTGATCTGTTACATTGATCCCCATAGTCTTTGCTTGGTAGGGTTGCCAGGTGTCTGGTTTTCGCCTGAACTGTTCAGTATTCGGGTCCCCTGTCCGGTAAAAAAAACAGAAAATACCGGATGGAAGCCCAGTGGGTATGAAACTGGAGGAGGGATGCAAATGACGGGGACTTTTCAGCGTGGAAAAGAGATGGCTAAGGGGGGATATGACAGAGTCTTAGAAAATCTTGATGGGTGTGAAGAAAGTGAATAAGGAACGGCTATTTAACCCGTCCCATAGCACAAGAACTAGCAGTCACCCAAATGAAACTGATAAGCAGCCGGTGTAAAACAAACCAAAGGAAGTATTTCTTCATGAAGTGCAGTCAGTCAACCTGTGGAACTCCTTGCCAGAGGATGTTGTGAAGGCCAAGACTAGAACAGGGTTCAGAGAAGAGCTAGATCCGTTCCTGGAGGACAGGTCCATGGGTGGCTATTAACCAGGAAGAGCAGGATGCAGCCCCACCATGCTCCCAGTGTGACTGCCAGACACTGGGAATGGTCAACAAGGGAGGGATCACTTGATGGTTCCCTGTTCTGTTCCCTTCCTCTGGGGCACCTGGCACCGGCCGCTGTGGGGAGACAGGACGCTGGGCTAGATGGACCTTTGGTGGCCATTCTCCTGTAAAAATTAATTATTATAATACAAACGTGGAGGACCGACACTCTCCAAGATACTGACCTCTCACGAGGACAACGGTGTGAGACCATGCCCTTGGCAAATCGGGTACTTTAAATAGTGTGGCCTAGGAGGAAGCATGAACTGACGCCCCAAAAGCCAGAGTTCTGGAGCAAAGTCATTAACCCGAGTCGAACAAACACCGTCCAGCCTTCCTGCAGCTTGCCCCTCCCTTTTCCCTCCAGCGCACCCCACTTTTGTTGTCCTTGGTGAGGGGAGACTCAGAATGCAGAGGTGTTTTCACCTCCACGTCTGTGTGGGTGGGTGTGGGGGGGCACTTGGCTTGTTCCTCCAGCCCCAGCCTCACCACTCAATCTAGCCACTGCTGTTTATTGAGCTACTGTTCACTCTACTGCAGGGGTGGGCAAGCATTTTTTATGGGGGGGCTACTCACAAGATTTTGGAAAGTGGTCAAGGGCTGCACTCTTCCATGGTATTAATGGAGGAGGTGCAGGGTCTGGGATGGAAGTTGGGTGCAGAAGGGAGCTTGGGGTAAAGCATTGGGGTGCAGGAGGGAAAATGGGGTCTGGGAGGGAGTTTGGGTGAAGGAGGCAGTTGTGACCTAGGGCAGGGAACTGGAGTAAGAGGGGATTGTGATCTCGGGCAGGAGGTTGGGGTGCCAGAGCTAGGAGGGGGTATGGGTGCATGTGGAGTAGTGAGACAGGAGTGGGGGGCAGAGGGTTGGGGAAGAATGGGGTGAGGTGCCAGAGGCAGGTTCTGCCAGGAGACTTACCAGCCTACCTGCCGGCCCGCAGAGCTTAAAATGTTTCTACCTGCTCAGTCATGTGCTTGAGTGAGTGAGCCCGAGGGTTGTGCTTTGTGGCTGCTTGTTATTCAAACAGGCAGCTCCCATTGGCCAGTGTCTGTCCAATGGGATTGTGCTGGGGCCGGGAGCAGCATCTGAAACTCCCCTCTCCCTTCCCACCGGACTCAAAGAGAAAGCGCCTCGCAGCCGAGTTTCTGAGCGGCGTGTGGGGCAAGCAGCGAAGCCTGCCTGGGGCTCCCCACTGCCTCTGTGGGCTGGATCTCATGGCTTGATGGGCCGGATCCAGCCCGCAGGCCGTATTTTGCCCAGGTCTGGTCTACTGCCACCTGCTTCTGGGACTCCTGCAAGCTGCTCCCTTGAGGTTCCAGCTCTCACCGAGGGAACCTCTCCGCCAGGGGAGTAGCTAACAGCCAGGCCAGCGCCGACTTGAGCTGAAGCATCCACACCACAAATGGGGTCGGGTACAGAGTGACCTGGGCAAAAAGAGGGTTGGGCCAAAAGAAATCTGATGCGGTTCAACAAGGACAAGTGTAGAGTCCTGCCCTTGGGACAGAAGAATCCCAAGCATAGTGACAGGTTGGGGACCAACTGCCTAAGCAGCCATTCGGCAAAAAAGGGCCTGGGGATTCCAGTGGATGAGAAGCTGGATATGAGTCAACAGGGTGCCCTTGTAGCCAAGAATACTAAGGCCATGTTCAGGTGCAGTAGGAGGAACATTGCCAGCAGATCTAGAGAGTGATTATTCCCCTTTATTCAGCACTGGTGAGGCCACATCTGGAGTATTGTGTCCAAATTTGGGCCCCCCATTACAGAAAGGATGTGGACGCATTGGAGAGGGTCCAGTGGAGGGCAACAAAAACTATTAGGGGGCTGGAGCACATGCCCTACGAGAAGAGGCTGAGGGATTTGGGTTTGTTTAGTCTGCAGAAGAGACGAGCGAGGGGGGATTTGATAGCAGCCTTCAACTCCCTGAAGGGGGGTTCCAAAGAGGCTGGAGAGAGGCTGTTCTCAGTGGTGACAGATGGCAGAATGAGGAGCAACGGTCTCAAGTTGCAGTGGGGGAGGTCTAGGTTGGAGATTAGGAGAAACTATTTCCCTAGGAGGGTGGGGAAGCACTAGAATGGGTTCCCTAGGGAAGGGGTGGAATCTCCATCCCTAGAGGTTTTTAAGTCCCGGCTTGACACAGCCCTGGCTGGGATGATTGAGTTGGGGTTGGTCCTGCTTTGGGTAGGGGGCTGGACTTGATGCCTCCTGAGGTCTCTTCCAGCCCTAGGTAGGGTTGCCAGGTGTCCGGTTTTCGCCCAGACAGTCTGGTATTTGTGGCCCGTTTGGTAAAAAAAAACCAGAAAATACCGGATGGACGGAAGGCCGGTGGGGACATTCTTCCCCTGCTGCGTTTGGCGGGGGCGGGGGGAGTGGGGAGGATTTAAAGGCGCAGTGACCTTTTTTTTTTTTGCTCAACAGCTTTGGTCCCCCCCCTTTTTTTTTTTTTTGCTCAACCAATTTTTTCCCCCGCCATGTTTGGGATTTTTTGTGAAAGTATCTGGTAACCTTAGCCCTAGGATTCCATGATTCTATGCAAAGACGCTCTCTGGGGATGCTCTGACGTATTTGTGATTCATAGGCAGCCCATCAAGCAAAACATCTGTCCCCACCCTCTGTCTCCACTGGGAGGGGGCATGTCAGTTGAGGGATGAATTGGAGGGGCAGTTCCAGAAGCTGGAAGAAGTTGCTTGCGTTAATGAAGCTAATCCAGTCAGGGTGGGAGTGGCTTATTCACGGCATTTGGTTGGGGGATGTGGCTATCCAGAGAGGGGAACTTGCCGTTGTAGTGGGTTAACCAGTTGAGATCCTTATTCAATCCTAAACTGTTAGTCTCAAAGGGCAGCCGTGTTAGTCTGTGACTGTAGAAACAAGGAGCAGTCCTGCGTGGCCCTCTTGAGACTAACAAATCATGAGCTTCCGTGGGTAAAACCCACTTCATTGGATGAGTGGGAGTGGAAATTACACAGTCCGGGGGTATATGTAACAGCAACAGAGGTTACCTGTCAATTGTAGGACCAGTGTTAAAGAAACTAATTAAAATCAGGCCGGATGGGTCTCATTCGTACTAAGGATGTTAAAGACTAGTCGACTATCCGATAAGTGAAAGCTTATCGGATAGTCCAGTCAACTAGTCGATTTTGTCCTCCCCTTGCTGCCTCTTTCAGATAAAGGCAGCAAAAGGGAAGGGGGGAAGAGAGGGTACTTCAAAGTGGCAGCGCCGCACAGCGCCTGTACCCGGGGTCCATGTGGTGCTGCCGCTTTGAAACGCTGTGGCGGTGTTTCAAAGCAGCGCCGCGAGGAGCTGACCCCGGGCTCCATGCGGCGCTGCCCCTTTGAAACGCCGAGGTGGCACCGCGTGGAGCCCAGGTTCAGCTGGGGACTCCCCAGCTGATCTTGGGATCCATTTCTGCAGAACCCGCGATCAGCTGGGGAGTCCCCAGCTGACCCTGGGCTCCACATGGCATTTCAAACCAGCAGCGCCGCATGGAGTCTGGGTCAGCAGGGAACTCTGAGTCCCCTACTGGCTCCAGGCTCCATGAGGGCGCTTCTGCTTTGAAATGCACAAGAGCACGGTTGGGGACTCTTGTTCATTTCCAAGCTGGCACGCCGCGTGCAGCCTGGAGTCAGCAGGACTTCCTGCTGGCCCCCAGTTCCTCATTCCTCCTTTGAAATGTACAAGAGTCCCAGTGGGGGCTTTTGTACATTTCAAAGGAGGAATGCGGAAGTGCCTATCGACTAGTCGAGTAGCCGATGGAAATTCCATCGACTACTCGACTAGTAAATTACTTGCTATTTAACATCCTTAAATTGTACCATTTGATGTGGAGATGCAAATATTAAAAAGCAGGGAAATGGCTTTTGCAGTGAGTTAAGCAGTCACGATTTTTATCCAAGCCTAAATTGATAGTGTAATCTTTATCGCCTCTGTAATTGGGTGATAATGTTCTTTTTGTAGAAGAGCGGCTACTTTTAAATCCGCGATTGAATGTGCAGGCAGATTAAAATGCTCCCTACAGGTTTGTGTGTGTGACCGTCCCTGATGTCTGATTTGTGTCCATTTTTCCTTTGGCGCAGTGCCTGTCCGGTTTGGCCAATGTACGTGGCGGAGGGGCATTGCCTGCACTTGCTGGCATATATCCCATTCCAGGCTGTGCAGTGAATGAGCCCTGAGGTGGTAGCTGGGGTTGTTAGGGCCTGCGGTGGTGTTGGGGGTACAGCTGTGTGGACAGAGCTGGCGGCGGGGTTTGTTGCAGGGGTGGGTTCCTGGGGAGTGTGTTTGAGTTGTGGCAGCAGGTGGGTATTTGCTTCAGGCTGGGGGGCTGTCTGTAGGTGAGGACTGGCTTGTCTCCCACGAAAGCTAGTGCCCCAATAAATCCGTGAGTCCCTCAGGCGCCCCAGGACTCCGCGCTGTTTTCCCCGTGACCCCTCCGAGACAAAGGAGGGAGACCCCCCAGACCAGGACAGGCTAAGCACGGTCCTGCTGCCCTGTACTCACGCAACAAGGGTCACCACATTTCACTACCTCGGCATTCAAGTGGTTTGTCACCCAACCCCCCTCCAGTCTCCGTCACCCGGGCAACACAGCGCTGTAGCTGTTTGACACCCGGGGGGGCTGTTGGGGACATTCGGGACGGGGGTAGCGACATTGATCCTTTGTCTGTGACTCATGAGTGTCTCTCTCCCCCTCCCCCCTCCTGCTCCTTCGCAGCGCCCCCATGCCCTACCTCATCGGCATCCATTCCAGCCTCATGGAGGTGAGTCCTGCCCCTCCCGGTGCCACTAGTGCCCCCCCCCCCCAGGGAGTGGAGCCTGGGGGTCACTGGGGCTGTGGGAGGCTGAAATGTGGGGGATCCCCTGGGGCACAGAGGGGCGCTCCGTCCATTCCCAGGCGGAGACCAAGGGCAGGCGTTTGTGCAGAAAAGGGTACCACAGCCCCGGGGGGGGGGGGGGGGGGCGGTTCCCTCAGCCTGTGCCCAGAGAGTGGGTCTGATCCCTTGAATGTTTCAGTTGGCTCTCGAGTCAAAGCTGCCATCTTCCAAGAGCTGGCAAGAGTCCCGGTGCTGGAGTGGAGCCAGGCGCCAAGTGACGGGCTTGCGCGAGTTGGCTGCCAGATCAGGCGTCCCTTGGCAAAGGGCCGTCCTTGGGGTCTGAGGGCACAGGGAGCCCGGCTGACTGGTGGGGAGATGCAGCACACCGAGGCCGGCTCCATCTCAGCCCCTTCCCCTCTGGGGTGTCCTCTCCCTGCAGAGGGTGCGAAGCAAGGCCCTGGAGGACGTGGTGATCCTCAACATCGACACAAACACGTTGGAGTCACCCTTCCAGGACCTGGAGAACCTCCCGAGCGATGTGGTCAGTCCCCGCCCCTCCCCGTCTCTGCACCAGCGGCTGGGTGAACCCCCCCTGCTCTGGAGGGGGCCCCGGCCACATTCTACCGCCATGGTCCTGGGCAAGTCCCACGCTGGTCTGGATCCAAACCTGTCACCCCATGGCCAGGAGCTCCCCAGACACCCCTTCTTTTCTGTTCTGTGCCCCCTCTGACCATCCAGGGCACAGGGGCGGTGAGCTCTGAGCCCCTGCTGGCTTCTCCCAGCCTGGCAGAGCTTATCTCCACTGCCGACTATGCCCTTCAGCTGCTTCCTGAAGAGCGTATGACTCCGGGGGGCCCAGGGGACCCTCTAGCCCTGGCCCACAGATGGATCCCCCCATCCCTTTCCAGACGGCCCCCTGGGGGTGTGATTTGCAGGGACCCAATGGGATTTCCCTTCCTCTCCATGCCCATGGACTCTCCCACCTAATCCAGGGGTCCCTGCCCTGCTGAGCTCAGCTTGAGCGAGCCCCAAAGTCCCCTGGGGTCCCAGGCACTGACTCTGATGCGCTCCTGTGGGTTCCTCCTCTCCCAGGTGTCCCTGCTGAAGCTCCAGCTGAAGAAGCAGTCGGCCACCACTGGGGACGGGGTGGCCCGAGCCTTCCTCCGGGCCCAGGCGCTGCTCTTTGGCAGCTACCGCGACGCGCTGCTTTGCACCCCGGTGAGGCTGCTCCCCTCCCTGCCCGCTGCGGGAAGCTCCCAGGAGGGGGAAGGTGCAGCCTGAGACGGGATGGGGCCAGGTGGTTCAATGTCACCCCCCTTGGGTGAGATGTTCACTATTGGTACTGTGGCGCCTTGACCCCCTGTCCTGGCCCAGGAACCCAGTGCTGTGCACTGGGTATTATATATTAGATGTATTACGGTAGCCCCTGGGAACTCCAGTCAAGGGCAAGACTCCACTCTGCCAGGTGCTGTACATTATTTATTAGGTGTATTACGGTAGCCCCTGGGAACCCCAGTCAAAGACCCCATTGTGCCAAGTTCTGTACATTATTTGTTAGGTGTGTTACGGTAATACCCGGGGACCCCAGTCAAAGACCCCATTATGCCAGCTGCTGTATGTTATTTATTAGGTGTATTACGGTAGTCCCTGGGAATCTCAGTGAAGGCCAAGACCCCACTGTGCTGGGTGCTGTACGTTATTTATTAGGTGTATTACGGTAACCCCTGGGAACCCCAATCAAGGGCAAGATCCCACTGTGCCAGGCGCTGTACGTTATTTATTAGGTGTATTAAGGTAACAGCTGGAAACCCCAGCCAATGGCAGGAGTACAGTCACAGAACAAAAACAAAGTCCACACCCCTCCCCAACA
Source organism: Rafetus swinhoei (assembly GCA_019425775.1). Taxonomy (NCBI): domain Eukaryota; kingdom Metazoa; phylum Chordata; order Testudines; family Trionychidae; genus Rafetus; species Rafetus swinhoei. Next base: position 8,705,307 of record JAFJHL010000256.1, on the reverse strand, counting down.
TGTCCCCTCTTCCCACGTGCCCCATGTGTTCCCCTCCCAAGGGTCCCCCTGCTCTGTGTAGCAGCCCGTGCGTTTCCCCGTTTTTCCAGCCCTGCCCTGTGCGTGTTCACACAGAGCACTGCCATAGGCAGACCCGCAGAGGAGCACAAAAGGAATCAGCCCTTGAATTGTCTGTCTTCTCCTCGCTGGGAGGTTTCCTTCCCCAGGGATCCACGTGGGGAACCCCCAAACCCTCCCCACTCTGTCCCCTCCTAATGCCCCCCTCGCAGGCAGAGCTTCCTGAAACCCAGGGGCCGCTGTGGGTTTCTCTGTGCAGGGGGAGGTGCTCAGCCTGAGTGCTCCAGGGGTTAAGCCCAGGGGGCCGGGGCAGAAAGGCAGAGAGAACACCAGTCTGGCCCAGGAATCCCCCCCTTCCCCTCCCGGTCAGTGCCCTCAGTACAGACCCCTGGAAGTTGGGGGGGGTCTTGGCTTTGGGATAGTTGTCAATTCCCGGTGTGGAGAGCAGGCTGGCTTTGTCGGGGCCCCCCACTCCAGGCCTTCCCGAGGGGGCACAGAGCTGCTGTCTCTGAGCTGGGGCCCCAACCTCCTAGGAGGGAAATGCCCCCATTGAGCCTCTGTGCCCCCCTTCCCCAGGGCCAGCCCATCTCTTTCTGCCAAGAGTCCTTCCTCAACCACAAGTCCAGCACCATGCGGGAGTTCCTGCACAACGCCGTGCATCTGCAGCTCTTCAAACAGGTAACGGGGGCAGCTCGTGGCTGGGGGGGCAAGGAGTCCTGAGACCCCCCGGAAACATTGGCAGCCCCTGACCAGAGGGAATGATGTGCCTACCCCCCACCCCACCCCATGTGTGCGACCTGCCTTCTGCCTCGGAGGGCTGAGGGTGCATCTAGGAGCATGTGGGGTGGGGGGCCTGGGGTGGGGGGCTGACTGGGCCACCCCATCCTGAGCCATACTGTCCAGGGCTGTAAGGTTCCATGGTGCCACAAGAGCCATTAACGAAGGGCCCCTCCCACATTATAATTTATGCTCCCACTGTATCATCATGTGCTCTCCCTGTAATGTTCCCCTCCAGTGGTTCCCCCTCCATCTGCCCTGCCATGTGCTCCCCCCCAATGGTTCCCCCCATCTGCCTCCTGTGTGCTCCCCTCCAATGGTTCCCCCTCCATCGGCCCCCGCCATGTGCTCCCCTCCAATGGTTCCCCCCCATCTGCCTCCTGTGTGCTCCTCCAATGGTTCCCCCTCCATCGGCCCCGCCATGTGCTCCCCCAATGGTTCCCCCATCTGCCTCCTGTGTGCTCCTCCAATGGTGGCCCCACCATGTGCTCTCCTTCAATGGTTCCCCTCTATCTGCCTCCACCATGTGCTCCCCTCCAATAGTTCCCCCTCTCCATCTGCCCCATCATGTGCTCCCCTCCAATGGTTCCCCCTCGCCATCTGCCTCCTGTGTGCTCCCCTCCAATGGTTCCCCCTCCATCTGTCTCCTGTGTGTTCCCCTCCAATAGTTCCCCCTCTCCATCTGCCCCCATCATGTGCTCCTCCAATGGTTCCCCCTCTCCATCTGCCCCACTATGTGGTCCTCCAATGGTTCCCCCTCTCCATCTGCCTCCTGTGTGCTCCCCTCCAATGGTTCCCCCTCCATCTGCCCCTGCCATGTGTTCCCCTCCAATGATGCCCCCCTCCATCTGTCCCTACTAAGTGCTCCACTCTAAGGGTTCCCTCTTCTCCGTCTGCCCTCCCAATCTTCCCTCTAATGGTCCCCCCGTCCATCTGCCCCTGTGCTCCTTTTTAATGGTTCCCGCTGTCCATCTGCCCTGCCCTTTGCAATTTTCTCTAACGGTTCCCTCTTTCTCCATGTGCTTTCCCTGACTCCCCTTGTACATGTGTCCCCCCCACGCCACCAACTCTTCAGTTCATCGACGAGCGCCTGGAGAAGCTGAATGCCGGCGTGGGCTTTTCGGACGTGTTTGAGCAGGAAATCACCAACAGCGGGATGGCGGCGGGTAAGGAAGGGGCAGCCACCGACTGCACCTGCCCTGGGGGGCAATTGGGGCACAGTGCCCCCGGTGTGAGCCCTTCTGCGTATAACACAACCCCATCCTCATCCCCAGGGGGCCACGACACTGGGTTTGCTTGGCCCTGCTCATCCTGACACCACCGCATGATTCTGCCACCCCACGTGGTCATCGTGGACCACAAGCTAAATATGAGTTAACACTGTGAGACTGTTGGGAAACAAGCAAACCTCATTCTGGGCTGTATGAACAGGAGTGTTGTAAGCAAGATACAAGAAGTCATTCTGCTCTACTCTGTGCTGATTAGGCCTCACTTGGAGTATTGTGTCCAGTTCTGGGCACCGCATTTCAGAAAAGATGTGGACAAATTGGAGACGGTCCAGAGAAGAGCAACACAAATGAGTAAAGGTCTAGAAAACATGAGCTATGAGGGAAGACTGAAAATAGTGGACTTGTTTAGTCTGGAAAAGAGAAGATGGAGAGGGAACATGGTAACAGCTTTCAAGTACAGTAATTCCTCATTTAACACGGTAGATACGTTTCAGAAAATGATCGTGCTAAGTGAAAACGTGTTATGCGGAGTCAATTTTCCCATTGAAAAAAATGGAAAAGGTGGGGGTTGCGTTTCAAGCGCATGTGTGCTCGCAGCTCCAGCCTGCACTTGTTAGCAGCTGGGACTGGGACATAAGGTTGGGGGAGAAAGGGGACTGGGTTATAGCAGGGAGGGGAGGTGTTTGGCTCTGAGAAGGGAAGGGAAGGACAGGGAGGGGCTTGCAGCCGACGGCTGGGTTTCCCCAGCTGGCCGGTCACCGACAGCTGCCCGGGGCTTCCTCTGCCTCCTTACAAAGTGGCGGAGGTTTGCTGCTCGCCGCGCCATTCCCCGGTGACCCCCTCTGGCCAGATACCTTGCGTCCGGCCAGAAGGGATCACCGGGGAACGGCGCTGCGAGCGGCAAACCTCTGCCACTTTGCAGGGAGGCAGGGGAAGCTTTACGCAGCTGCTGGCCACTGGCCGGCCCTAGGGGAAATCGTGTTATTGCAGGACGGGGTCGTGTTGTTTGAAAAATGTTCCCTAATAAAAAAATCGTGCTATCGCAAAAACGTGTTAAGCAGGCACGTGTTAAGTGAGGAATTACTGTACCTAAAAGGTTGCAACAAGAAGGAAGAAAAATTGTTCTCTTTAACCTCTGAGATAGGACAAGAAGCAATGGGGTTAAATTGCAGCAAGGGAGGTTTAGGTTGGACATTAGGAAAAACTTCCTAACTGTCAGGATGGTTAAACACTGGAATAAATTGCTTAGGGAGGTTGTGGAATCTCCATCCCTGGAGATAGTTAAGAGCAGGTTAGACAGATACCTGTCAGGGATGCTTGGCCCTGCCATGAGGGCAAGGGACTGGACTCGATGACCTCTTGAGGCCCGTTCCAGTGTTAGGATTCTATGACTCTGCCGCCCCCAATCTGTCCGTTCCCCTAATGTCCATCCATTGCTGTGACCTCTGCCCCCTCAGCTGTGACCCTTTAACGTTGGTGTCACCCTAGGTTCCCCCACAATGCAGTGGAGGGGTGGCACTGATGGTAGAGCTGGCTTGGCTGTATCCACCTCCCCACAGGATGTATGCCAGGCTTGGGGGAGGGGGTGTGAGGACCTTACCTAGGGCTCTGAGTCTCTAATGGCCTTTTCCTATCCCTATGCAGGTAACCTGAAGTCGTACCAGCTGTGGGTAGAAAGCCTCAAGGTATGGGTTCCATTCCCAGCTCTGGGAGGGGTGTGGGGCATAGTGGTTAGAGCGAAGGGGCTTTGGGAAGGGAGTCAGAAACCGGACTCCTGTGTTCTAGTCACTCCTACCACTAACTTGCAGCATAACCTGAGGATGGAAGGAGTCCTCCCTCCCCCGAACCTGACACACCTCTGTGCCTCAGTTTACCCCCTCTGTAAAATGATGATGAAGCGGACCGGCCTGCATTAAGTATTCCCTGAAGCGTCTAGCAGCACAGAGCCAAATTTTGCCATTGGCGCAAGGAGGAATTGGATTTGACGTTCATCAGATGCAGTTTACACCCTGAGGGGGCAGATCCTTGGGTGTAAATCAGCGTAGTCCCATTGACCACAGAGAGGCCAAGATCTGACCCCTGCAATCCTGGGGGCTCGGAAATGGCTAGCGAATAAGTCACAGAGGAGGTGAACGAAAGGCGCCACTGCCCCTACTTTAATGCACGGCTCCCTGTGTCAAAACAATGAGGAGTCCCGTGGCACCTTATAGAGTAACAGATTTATTGGAGTATAAGTGTCGAAGTGGGTCTTGGTCCACGAAAGCTTATGCTCCAATTCATCTGTTAGTCTGTCAGGTGCCACAGGACTCCTCGTCACTTTTGCAGATCCAGACTAACACGGTTACCCCTCTGATACTTGATCCCTGTGTCAATTAACTCCCCTGGGGGCATGTAGCATTAAAATGAGTGTGACGCCACTGAAGCCACTGGAGTGACCATGGTGGACTCAGAAGCTCACACCCACAGTTGTTTTCATTTCTCGTTAGTGACCATCCGTGGCTTAGCTGCACCGACAATGTTACAATCGACTGTTGCCCCTCTCTGGAGAGGTAGTAGATGCCCTTGCATGTCCGCTGCCCGCTGGAGGAGGAATCAGTGATATGGAGTCTGGGCATATTTGCAACTTGTTTATGAACACTCTGTACCGGAACAGAGGCATCACAAGCTGCAGGCAGGCCGAGCCCCTTGTTCAGGAATCCCAATCCATTGCAAAACTCGCTTCCCAGGGTGCAAAGCTGCCTCAGGAATCAATGCCAATTGGAGGCTGAGATGGAGCACGCTACCCAGCTGCTCGTCCCCAGATCTTAGCCTGGCCCCCCAATTGAACTGCCCCACGCAGTGTGTGTCTTCCTAAGACTGACCACTTGCTCGCGCACCAAGGAAAAACGCAAACGTGGAGACCACAGGTTCGCAGCGCTGGCCTCCAGTGGGTTCTAGTTAGTGGGACCATGGAAGAGGGCAGCCCCCTTTCCCCCCGCCACTGGCAGCAGATCCCACCAGAACCCCCCCCCCCACCATTGCAAAACTAGAGACAATGGGGATTCTTGAAAGATTGGTGTGCGACAGCGCCACCTGGCGACTCCTGCGGTAACTGCTCACCCACAGGCTCCCCCTAGTGGCAGGAAGGTTAAGGGCCAAGCACCAAGCTGACTGCAGGAAGCACCAGGTGACCAGGGTCGCTCCAAAGCAGGGTCTCTGTGCTTTGTCTTGCCAGAAAGGTGGCGGGGCTCTGTTCCACACAGTGAAGAGCAAGACCAACCCAGCGGTCAGGAACATGTACAAATACGTAAGGTCACCTGCTGGATCCACGCCCTTCCCGTTCGCTGGGTGCTGATGGCAGGGGGGTGCAGTTGTGTAGCAGTGTAGGGGCTTCCTGGGGGTTGGGGGGGTGCCACCATGTTTCCATGCAGGGGGGAATGTAGCATGGGATGCAGTCATGTCTCCATGCGAGGTGGGGGTCCCAAGACTGGAGTATAGCAGGGGCGCAGTCATGTCCCCGTGCAGGGCGGGGGGAGCATAGCGGGGTGCAGTCGTGTCCCTGTGCAGAGTGGGGGAAGCGTAGCAGGGGGGAGCGTAGCAGGGTGCAGGCGTGTCCCCGTGCGGGGAGTGTAGCGGGGTGCAGGCATGTCCCCGTGCAGGGTGGGGGGAGCGTAGCGGGGTACAGTCGTGTCCCCGTGCAGGGTGGGGGAGCGTAGCAGGGTGCAGGTGTGTCCCCGTGCAGGGGAGCAGAGTAGCAGGGTGCAGTCTCCCCGCTGCGGCTCTTTGGGGGCCCAGTTGTGGAAGACACGAGCGAGCCAGGCCCGGCCTGGTGCCTCGTCATCCCCTCTCTGTTTCCTCCAGGCCAAGAGCCAGGCGCGGGACAGGCTGAAGGAGATGCGCAGTCGCTTGAGGTACAGGGTAAGATTCCTACTGCGAGATCCACTCTGGGCAGGGGGACCCTGCGCAGCCTCCCCCCATCCCCCACCTCCGAGCCAGGGATTCCCCCTTGATGTGGGCATTCCCCAACCCAGCTCCTCTCTGCTCAGCTGCTTGCTGGGGGAGCGGGCGGTGCAGGAGCAGGGGGCTGATCATAAGGAGGGTTGGGGTAATTGGGTGTGGATGGGCTGCAGGCCAGGGGTAGTTAGATGAGAAGGGGGCAGGAGACCACAGGGGGCTGAGGATTCGGGGCCGGGTAGTAGGTCCTAAGGAAACTTTCTAATCCTCGGCCAGGGCAGGAACCTGCCTGGAGCTCCCATGATGCTCTGCTTGGAGATCCCCCTTTCAGGATCCCCAGAAAAAGACCCCTTGATTCAAGGGGGCTAGAACCAGCTGCCCCCCATCCCTTCCGGCCCCCCTTGAATCCCTGCTCCTGGCAGCGGGTCTCCCTTGGGGATCATTGGGGAGGTGCTGGGATGGGCCCTCGCGTAGCTGGTCTCCTCCCTGCGCTTGCTCACAGGCATGGGGTGAAGCCCCCCCAAGATGCACTGGGCTCCAGACACGCCCCGGTGCAGGCGACCTTCGCCCTCTCCCACCCGGTTAAGTGGCCTGTTGAAAGGGCACGAAGCCCCTGCTCTCAGCGTTGTTGGGCTCTGGAGCTCCACAGGTTCGAATCCCAGCTCAGGCCAGGAGCCCCGCCCCATGTAGGGCCCGCCCAGCTCCCCTTGGCAGCCCGCCACAGGGCTACAAAGCCGATGGGGGGAGCCGGCCCTGGCTCTTCGGACGCCTTGCTGGGGTGTCTGCTCACCAGCCTCCCGCCCGGCGCTTGTTCCCCGCTCCAGGACTTGAGCCAGGCCTCCTTGCTGCAGCGAGCTGGCTCCCTGCGGTGCGACCAGCCCTCGGGGACCATGCTGCCCCGGAGCAACCAGTCCGAATGCCTGCAGCGCCGGCTGCCCATCACCCAGCACTTTGGGCAGGTGAGCCCGTGTGGGCTGGGGGAGGGCACATCTGGATGGGGGGCAGGGGCTGCAGAGATCATCCCCCCGTTGCCAAAAGTGGGGCATCTGGAAGGGAAAACTGGAGGGGGGGGGTAGTTCCCATGCAGATGTGGAACATCTGGGGGGAGTAAGAGGGCAGGCAGGGAATCCTCCTGCAGAGGTGGAGCATCTGGAAGCGGGAGCGGGTAGTTGGGGACGGGAATCGCTCCCCCCCCCATCCCTCCCATGTAGCCCTTAGCCTCTGAGTAACAGCTGGAGGGTGCCAGGCCAGCATGGAAGGGTCTGGGGGGCTAGGGTGGTCCTCCCCCCAGCTGGAGGGGCTCGGTGTTGCACTGCCCTGGGGATCAGTCACTCCTGCATCTTTCCTTGCAGTCCCGGCCCCTGCGACCCAATAAACGCGCCGGTCGGACAGAGCTGGAGGCCCAGAGGTAACGGTGGGGTGGGTGTGGCGGGGGCTGGAGGGCAGAGATGGCCTGGGGTGTGGTCCGCAGAGCGGGGGGGTCCCCACCTTAGAAGCCCTCCCCACCCTTCCCCTTGGGGCTCACTGTCGATGTCCCCACCTCATCCGGTGCGGGCGGTGTTCACGTGTCACCGTGTGCGGGGGCGGAGGCGTGTCCGTCGACAGCCCCTCGCCCCATGTGGGTCGGGACGCCACGCAGGAGGGAGGCTGGCGGCTGCGTGCCCGGCGCGTGCAGCATGTGAATTCACTGGGACGGTCGTGGGCCTCACACGTGCGTGTTTCACTTTCCATGCGTGCGCTCAGCCTCATGCCTGGCCCCGCCTGGCCCTGTACAGAGGCTCTGGACACAGAGGCGGGGGGGGGAAGGTCAGCAGTGATGCACGAGCACGTGTCCCATGTTGCTCGACTTGCGTGCGGAGACGTGCGAGGTCGCCCTCGCACGCGACCGTGTCGCCCGTTTCCACACGTTCCAGCCTCCCTTCCCCCCTCTCGCTCAGGGCTGCCCCGGCCGACGGCCCGGAGGCTCCCCCCAGCCCCGACGCCAGCCCCAGCGGTGGGGAGCTGGACAAGGGCTTCCTGGAGACGGGCGAGCTGGACCTGCTGGGCGAGATCTTCGAGACGCTGAGCCTGACGGCGCCCACCGGGGGTGGGCTGCTCTACGGCACCCGCAGCCTGGACTTCTGCAGCCTGGAGGAGAGCGGCAGCTTCACCAGGGTGAGCGCCCCTTCCCTGCACCCTCCTTGTGGGCACCTCCGTGGGCATCTCCCTGCGCCCCCTCCCCCAGGGGCATCTCCCTGCGCCCCCCCACGGGCTTCTCCCTGTGCCCCCTCCGCACAGGCACCTCCCTGCACCCGCTCCCCCGTGGGCACCTCCCAGTGTGTCCCTGCCCATCCCAGGCTCTCTAGGATGAGACACCCTGCCTCACCTTCCCCCCCGCCCTTTCACTGGAACCCCCTCAGCTCTGCCCCTTTCTTAGCCCTGCCCACATGTTCACCTCCAGGCTCCGCCCCTTCTGCCCATCCCTGCCCATGGATTCTGCCCCTCCCTCAGAACCGTCTGCTAGCCCCTCTCTCCCCTTAGCCCCCGACTGCACCCCTTTTCTTAGCCCCCACTCCTTTGCTCCCTCCCTCTCTGTCTCCCCCAGCTCCTTCTCCTTGCCCCTCCCTCCCCCAATTTTGCCCCATCCTCTCTGACCCAACCACCTGATTCTGCCCCTCCCCCGCCTTTCATCTCCTAGCCCCTCCCCTAACTCCTCCCCTCTTCCTCTAGCCCCTCCCTCCCCGTCTTTCCTCTCTAGCCCCGGTCTCTCTCCCTGCCCTTGCCCACACCGAGCCCGGCTCCTTGTCCCTTCCAGTGGAGGCCCACAAACCCCAGCGAGGAGAACCTGAGCGGGCGCCAGGCCCGGGACCAGGAGTGCTGGCTGCTGGAGGAGGAGGACAACTCGTCCCTGGAGTTTGCTCCCCCCTCTTCGGAAGAGGCCTCCCTGGCGGAGGAGGAGCCTGGCGACTCCCAGCATGCTTTGCTGCCCCCCGCCAAGGCCACGCGCCCGGCCAGCGGGATGTGGGACCGGGGGATCAATGATGATGAGGAGGGCCCTTGCCAGCCGGCTGAGAGAGGAGCGGCACCCAGCATGGCCTGGCACAGGCCCACCCAACTCGGGGAGGAGGAGCTGGGGGGCTCGGCCGGCAGGAGGCAGGGAGGGGCTGGCGCAGAGCTGACACCAAACTCTCAGGAGGCCCCTGACGAAGCAGGGGCAGGAGGTCCCCCCAAAACAGCCACTACAGGGACAGCGTCTGAGCAGGGCATGCCAGGGACAGAGCCCCGCCCCAAGCAGGATAGCCCCACCCCTAGGGTAGAGCCCCGCCTCTCACAGGATAGCTCCACCCCTGGGGACGAGCCCTGCCTCCCACAGGATAGCTCCGCCCCTGGGGACGAGCCCCGCCTCCCACAGGATAGCTCCGCCCCTGGGGACGAGCCCCGCCTCCCACAGGATAGCTCCGCCCCTGGGGCAGAGCCCCACTTCCCGCAGGATAGCTCCGCCCCAGGGGCAGAGCCCCACCTCCCACAGGATAGCTCCGCCCCAGGGGCAGAGCTCCACCCCACCCAGGATAGCCCCCCCTTCCCTAGGGTCCTGTCAGCTGTGGCTCTGTTCCAGGCCAAGGCCCACAAGCAAACTGACTTCAAGGGAGGGGTCCCTTGCCTGGGGGCCGGAGCCAACCCGCCCAGCTCATCCTCGCTGGAGCTGGAGCTGGAGCTGGAGCTGGAGCCAGCCTCCCAGCCCCCGGCCCTGCCCAAGGTGTCGGAGCTGAAGAAGAGGTTTGAAGCCTAGGAGGCCGTCGGCCTGGAGAGAGCTGCCCCCAGGGGCCCAGGCTGAGCTGGGAACTGCACCCGGGTTCCTGGAGCCCCAGAAGAACCAGGCCAACAGGGAGACACCGCCTTGCTCCAAGCCAGGCCTGGCTCCAGCCGGCTCCACAGCCCACAGGAGTCACCAGTAAATGCTTATGGTAGAAGCGGCAGCTGGCTGAGTGTCCAGAGCCAGTCTCATGCCCCCTCCCCACACCCAGCTTGGGGGCTCCTCGCTCGAGGGCACTTGGCGCATCCTGCCCCCTGGAAGAAAGCAAGTGACTAAGCGCGGGCAGGCCGTTCCTCGTTTTTTTATTGATCCCCAAATTAGTTTACCAAAAAAATAAAAGCTGCCTTTTGGACAGAGGCGGGGAAAACACTGCATAACCCCCTCCCCCCGGGCCTACTCCTCACTGGCTCGGTAGGACTGGCTTCCTACTGCGGGGGAAACTGAGGCACGAGAGGGGACGGAGCCTGTCCAAAGTCCCCAGCGCCTGAGGTGGCGCCTTCCTGGCACAGCCAGCCACCCTGTCTAGCTGAGCATTGAGGCTGGGGGGGAGGTGGCAGGGAAATAGGAGCTGGAGGGGGTCGGCGTAAGACCTGCGCGAGGGGTCGCAACTGTAGGGCTATATCTACACTGGCGGGTTCTTGCGCAAGAATCTGCAGAGCGTCCACACTGCCCACCCGCTCTTGCGGAAGAAGATTTACAGTTTGGCGTGGTAAGAGAGGGCTCCTTGCGCAAGAGCTACGCTCTTTTCTAACAGGTGTAAGCCCTCTTGCGCAGGGGCTGTTGCGCAAGTGGGCAGTGTGGACGCTCGGCCGGGGTTTCTTGTGCAAGAAAGCCCCAGGGCTAAAATGGCCATTGGAGCTTTCTTGCGCAAGAGAGCGTCCACCCTGCCATGGACGCTCTTGCGCAAAAGCACAGCTCGCACGTGGCAGTGTGGACGTTTTCTCGCGCAAGACTTTTTGCAGAAGAACCCTTGTGCTAGAAGTTCTTGCGCAAGAAGCCGCCAGTGTAAACATAGCCTAGGAGTTTGAGATTGAGAAGATGGGGGGAGGGAGGCAGAGCTGCACCAGGGGGCCCACACTGAGCTGTGAACATGTCATGTGCCCCAAACCAGAGCCAGGAAGGAACCTTAATCACTGACCAGCCCCCGTCCCCCCGTGCTAGGTGAGCAAGGAGGGTGCAAGAGACGGCTGCTTGCCCCATTTGGAGGAGCCCAGTGAGCCGGAGGGGGAGGGGGTGGGGGGGACCCTCTGGGAACTGAGCCATTGGGGGGGAAATGGGGCAGGGAGATCTCAGCCCCACCAGTTCCAAAGGGCACAGGCCATGCTCTGGGGATGTCTGGGTTAACTGCAGGGCCTCCTGGGAGGTCTGACAGCACAGACGAGGTGATGGAGGCGGAGAACACGCAGCCCCAGGGGGGGCTGAAGGAGGGTGAACAGGCCATGAGCAGCCTAGCAAGCCCCTTCCCCATCTTCCTCCCTCGGACGCCTGCGGAACTCATTGCTGCTATGTCAAAGTTAGAGCCAGCGGAGGCGGCGCTGTTCTAGTCACACCCCCAGGGCAGCAGGAAGGCAGAGGCAGCACCAGGTGATTCAAAGCTCGTTGATCATGTGCACTAAGCAGAACTCAAATGGCAAAGGCACTGGTGGGAGAAAAGCGCTGGAGTTAAAGAGCCACAAACCTACTGCCCCAGCCAGAGGCTGCACAGGAATGGCCACTGGTACAAGTGCCTAATGGGGCAAGGAAATCAGCCTACAAGTGGAGGGATGGTGGCTCCGGCTCTAGTCCTGTTTGGGAATGCAAAGGTACCTTGCTTGATTGACCCCAAGCAGGGGACTAACCTTAGCCCAGCTCTGGCCAGTAGAGCAGCAGTGGGGTTGGGCTGTGCTGTGGGGGGTGGGGAGGGACCAGGAGCTGGCTGAGAGTCAGTCTCACTGGCTTGGGGTGCAGGGGGAGGGTCAGGGCCCTGGCTCTGGCTTTGCCTCCCACGCCCCCAAGATGGATTGTGCTGACAGCTCCTGGGTCCTGTGCTGACAAGTCTGTTCTACGCTGTGTCCCCGTCACCTAATGAACCTTCTGTTCTACCCGCCGGGTGAGAGTCGCCTCTGGCTGCGGATGGGGGTGCAGGGCCCGGTGACACCCCCCCACCTCAGGGACACACCTGCACCCCTGGGGACACTACAGGAGGGCTCAGACTCTCAGGAGGTTTATGTGCAAGGGAGGGATGAAACCGCCTCCCACAGGCCAAAGTGTCTGCCTCGGTCAGACACATCAGGAGCTGTTTGCTTACCTGCCCTATTGCCGGGTCAGCAAAACACAGCGCTGCCCAGTTATTTAATTTGTGTATTTCACACACACACACACACACACACACCATGAGAAATGACTCCACCAGCGGCCCAGCTTTGAGTCCAACCTAGGGAGCAGCTCCATCAGCTGGCAGCAGCAGGAGGCTATTATCCAGTGCATTCACCAGCCCCTGGAGATCTGAGCCCCAGAAGGGAGCAGAACCATCGTCCTCGCGGGGCCAGGTCCGTGTGGGCTGGAGCCGTGGGGAGAAGATGCCCCAGGCATTGCCAGGAGCGGGCGGAATGGCCTGTGATGCTCGGGGAGTAAAACCATGGCCACATCCAGACACCAGGGGCATCCCTGGGACTGAATCAGGCCTTCGCTACCAAAAGCTCAGCTCCCTCCGACTTGAGTCATGACAGCGGTGACCCCAGCCAGCACCTCGGAGCTGGGCCAGGGTTACCCCTGGGAGCCGGGGCGCAGGGAGGGAAAGCGACCAGCTACAGGGTCACCCACCACATGATTGGCAGGATCGAACCACAGCTCTGATCCCAGCTCAGCTCCAACCACTAGAAGACACCATCTTCCCACACCAAAGAGCCCGGGGGCCCTGACTCTGCCAGAGCAAGTCAGGAAGACCTAGAAGGGACCATCTGCCACACACCCCTCTGCAATGCCTATAACAGACCCCCTAGTGAACGGGGCCAGTGATGGAGCAGGGAGCGCCTAGGGGCTGCCCAGTCAGCTCCGGAGCCAATTAATTTCTGAATTAACCCTCTAGGAAGCTGCCGCCCCTCTGCAAGCCCCGAGTTGTGCCAGATACACTGGGTAAGGAGTCTGCAAAAATGCTGCAATTTCGATCGTCTCGCCTCACCTTTGTAAGACACGTGACAGATACGTAGGTCGGGGGCAGGGGCCACTGACCCACAGGAAAAAAAAAAATCAGTTGTGGGCTGCACACAAAGTGAGAAGCAAAAGCAAAAAAAAAAAACCAAACCCAAACCACCCCCCTGCACTCATTTGACCCCCAAGAAGCAGAAGCCTCGCCCCACATTCCCCTCACACTGCAAAGCCAAGGGGGCCCTGGGCTAGTAGATTGTGCCCCCCTCCCCCCCAGGCTCTGGGATGTGGGGTTTTGGCAGGAGGGAGGGAGCAGGAGCAGGAGCAGGCTAGAGGGTCTGGAAGGGTGCAGGAGTGGAGTGGGGGGCTGCAGGGTCTGGGGGGAGCAGAAACAGGCTGGACATTGGGGGTAGGGGGTCTAGGTAGGAGGGGGATGCAAGAGTGGGCTGGGGGTTGGGGTCTGGGTGATGGAGGGCACTTACCTGGCACAGCTCCGAGGACACGTGGCTAGGTGTCTCCCAACTCTTAGGCACCGCCCACTGCTTCTCCTATTGGCCACGATTGCATCCAATCAGAGTGGCAGGCAAAAAGCCTCCAGGCAGCCCTTTGCTGCACTGCCTGAGGCTCAGACCCGCCCCTCCTCTCCCAGTGGGGAGCCGGCACTGGCAATGCAGCCCCACGGGGGCAGCTGGAGTGCCAGCGTGGGGACCCTGCTGCTGGGGGGAGCCCTGAGCCTGTGGGGCCAGATCCGGGCTGTTTCCCCCAGCCCTGACATAGGGTGTATCTGAATTCCCACACCTGGGCTGCGTTTCCGGGCCATAGCCCCAGCCGGACCAATAGCCAGGGACATCAGGTGTACCAAGGACCCTACCCAAAGGAAGTAGGCCTGCACCTGAGGAGCCGGCAAGCCAGGCAGGGCCGTGCCATGGACTTTCAAGCCAGCCACCGCGCAAGACTGCTACGAACCTAACGCACGAGCGCTGCAATCAAAGGACCACCTGCCCGGGGAGCCGCGTCGCCGGTGCCAGCAAGCCAGGGGGAGCGCTGCGACGCCTTCCGGCTAACGACCGTATCAGGGCACCCACCAAAGCCAGCTGTGTCCCACCAACATGTTGCCCTAACGGGTGGGTCTTTCTCGGGCTCCCCGTTGGTTTTGTAGGTACAATGTGGTAGCCTCGCCCTTCCTCATCACAGCTCCCTCTTCCTTTGCAATCAACCCTGAGGTTTCGATGCTAACGCCGGGGTCAGCAACTGAGGATGCGCGTGAGCCAAACGTGGCTCCGTCCTGAGCCACATCCAGCCCTTTGGGCATTCCCAAAGCACACGCCACTTTTTACAGTCACATGAAAAATGAAATTCAAAATTTGAAGAACGCAGCGCTCCTCCTCTCCCGGCAGCCTTCCGTCCATTTCCCCGTTAGGAGGTGAAAGGAAGGCTCTGAGCCCCAGGCACTCTGCTGGTTAAAGGGCCGGGGACACATGTGCGCTCCCAGCTGGGATAGCGAGAGGGGCTGGTGGCAGCAGATCGTAGAATCCCAGGGTTGGAAGAGACCTCAGGAGGCATCGAGTCCAGCCCCCTACCCAAAGCAGGACCAACCCCAACTCAATCATCCCAGCCAGGGCTGTGTCAAGCTGGGACAAACACCTCCAGGGATGGCGATTCCACCCCCTCCCTAGGGAACCCATCCCAGCGCTTCCCCACCCTCCTGGGGAAATAGTTTGTCCCAATATCCAATCTAGACCTCCACCACTGCAACTTGAGACCATTGCTCCTCGTTCTGCCATCCCTCATTACTGAGAGCAGCCTCTCTCCATCCTCTTTGGAACCCTCTTCAGGGAGTTGAAGGCTGCTCTCAAATCCCCCCTCACTCTTCTCTTCTGCAGCCTAAGCCCAAATCCCTCAGCCTCTCCTCAGGTCATGCGCTCCAGCCCCCTAATCATGTTTATTGTCCTCTGCTAGACTCTCTCCAATGCATCCACATCCTTTCTGTAGAGAGGGGCCCAGAACTGGACACAATACTCCAGATGTGGCCCCACCAGAGCCAAATAAAGGGGAATAATCACTTCTCTAGATCTGCTGGCAATGCGCCTCCTAATGCAACCTAATATGCCATTTGTCTTCTTGGCTACAAGGGCACACTGTTGACTCATATCCAGCTTCTCATCCACTGTCATCCCCAGGTCCTTTTCTGCCTGGCTCCAGCCCCCATCTGACGGCTGCGGTCTGTCCCCAGCCTCCATGCGCCCGAGGCAGACCCCAGAGCCCAGCCCAACAAGGCCTCAGTTGGGGCCCAGCCACCCATCTGGTCACAGCGTCCTATCCCTGGCCCCAATCCTGGGGCAGGCCCTGTGGTCCAGCCCTGATCCGGCCGCAGGAAGGGCTGGCAGCGGCCTCCCTCCTGTTGTGGCATGGGTTGGAGGGGAGGCCATGACCCAGCTGCGGCGCTCCTGGCCCGGCCCCTCATCAGCCCAGGTAAGGTAATCCGGCCCCAGGGCTTCCCAGCCCCCTGCACCTACCACCCCCCTAACTCCTTCCCACAATACTCCTGCATCTCCCATACACCTCAACCCTGACCCGTGCGCCCCCCCCAAAGGGGCATTCATGTATAGCTCTTTGTGGACCACTTGCTCTGAACTTTGATGTAGTTTGGCTCTTTGGTGTGAAAGAGCGTGGGACCCCAGGTAAGACCCAGAGTTACAGCGAGCAGGTAACGTGCCCGCCCCGCTGGGCTCCACAGAGCATTACGGACAGGCAAGCAGAGCTTTGAAAACACCGTCTCACGCGTGCGGGAGTCACAGAACTGGAATGCAGCCTTGAAGGTGCGGGATTTTTTTTTCTTTGTGCGTCCTGGGCCCCCGTGCAGGGAGAAGCACGGAGCAGATGGAGACACACAGACAGGGGAAGGGGAGCAGTTACAGAACCAGTGAGTCACAGTTGAGGGGTGGGAGGATAAAGAGTCCAGCGGCAGTGGAAACACACACAAGGTGCAAGCAATCTGCCAGTATCCCAGCGCCACCGCAGAGGGTCCCACCCACTTCCACCACCGGGGGGGCGACGTTGCACGGCGGCCATGTGGCCAGCAGCATCATGGGTGCCCGTGTCCACTGTGACTGGCCAGCCCCCCCGCCGCAGCAGGAAATCCAATGCGACCGGTGATGAAGACGGCTCCTTCCGGCCGGCTCTGGAGCAGCAGTGTCCAGCCGGGACAGAGTCTGGTCGTTTGGGGCAGCGGCCCCCCCACGCCGGGGTCAGATCAGACGCTCCTCGGGGGGCAGTTGGAGGTTGGCATTCGTCACCGCCCGCGCGCCCGCCTGCTCCTCACTGCTGGGCCGGTAGGTGCCCTCCGTCTGCCGCCTCTCCCGCACCTTGAGCGCCCCGAAGATCGCCAATCCAATAAGCAGGAGCCCCCCAACCAGAGAGGGGACGATGATGGCTGCCAGCCGCTCCGACTCCTGCCAGGGAGTGAGGGAGAAGCAGGATCATGCCTAGCTCAGCTCTCTGCGAGCGTGGGCGGGGGCAGAGAGGTGCTGGGGAGGGCTGTCTTAGCAAGGGGAGTGGGAGGCCGAGGAGGGACAATGCTGCATATGCAACGGAGCCAGGCTTTCTGCCAAGGGCGTGGGTAGAGCAGTCGATTGCATGGGCAGCGGGTAATGGAGGCAAGGGAAGGCGTTGCCTTCCCAGAACGGCCTACACTGCCCAGCCGCCCAGGAGGAGCTGGGGCCATGCCACATGGCTCCCCAGTGGGTGGGGAAGGCTGGAGCCACACCCAGCAGCAGCCCCAGCCCTCAGCTGGGGTAGAGTGGGGCTTGACTGGGTGTGGGGGGGAGGGAAGGTTATGAAGGGGCATGGTCTCAAGGGAAGGGGTGTGGCTTTGGGCAGAAGGGGCGGGGTTTCAGCTGCCTTCTCCCAGCCACCCATGGGCAATTGTGTGGGGGAGGTTACACCAGGAGCCAACCTGGGGGGGGGCAGGGCCAGGGCCAGATTAAGGGGGGGCTAGCCGAGCAGCTGCCCGGGGTGCCAACCTATGAGGGGTGCCTGATGGCAGCTGTAAGGGGCACCGCGCGCCCAGCCATGCGGCGCCCCTTAGAGCTGCCGGGGGGCGGGACCGTGCATGCAACATGCACCCGGGGGCAGGGCCGCTCATGCATCGCGCGCCTGCTGCCCGGGGTGCAGGAATGGCTTGAGCCAGCCCTGGAGGGGGGGTGCCCCAGAGGAGGCAACAGGCAGGGCCAGGGAGTTAGGCCTCCAGGCCCCAGATCCCTCCCTTCCCAAATTGGACCCCCCCCCCCCCCAGTACAATAGTCCCAAGTCTTTCCCCCCGGTGCATGCTGGGACATGCCCCCCCCCAGCCTACTTACCGTGAGCCCCGACGCGGTTGTGGGGGACTCAGTGCTCCCAGTCGTGCCTTGATTGAAAAAAGGAACAAAAAGCACCGCTTAGCGTGTGGGAGGGGTGCAGCGAGGGGTGCGACAGGCTTTGATGTTAGGAGGCCTCTGTTTGAGTCCCCACCAGAGATCTTTGAAGCTTGCCAGATTCAGCCACGGCGCTGACGTGAGGCAGGCACCAGCGCCAACATGCAGCCACCTCTGGGGTGGAGCGTGGCAGCTGGTTAGCCGGGGCAGGGGACAGGTTAAGGAGCCCAGCCCCTGCAGCACAGTGCCCCCTAGTGCCATGACGGGGCATTGGGGTCAGTTCTGAGAGCGCCCCAAGCCCTCACCCTGCAGCACAGCAAGAGAAACCCACCAGCCCTCACAGCCCAACTCTACTTGGGGGGCTGGGATGGCGTTTCCCGCTCCGCAGGGGGCAGCAGTGCACACAGGCCGGCCCCAGGTGTCCTGGCTCCTAGCCCCACACCCCGCTCTCACCCACCCCACATTTCTCCCTTCCCAGAGCCAGGGACAGGACTCCTGACTCCCACTGCCCCCACACCCTAACCACTCAACTCCACTCCCCCGCCAGAGCTGGGGACAGACCCCAGAAGCCCCGCTTCCCAGCTCTAACCACTAGACCCTACTCCCCTGTCCCGGATCCCATGGTAGCAGACAGAGTGGCAGGGCGTGCTGAGCCCTCTGCGGATCCCCCAGCACAGCGATTCCCAGAAAGGGATGCTCCCAGGGAAACCAGCATGGTCAAGGCCCATCCTGCGATCCCAGCTCCGCTCCCCCGTGCGCCATCCAGCCCCCCAGTGCCCCCATCTGTGAGCAACACGCCAGCCTCACCCCACACACACACACACACACACACACACACACCCCGCCACCAACATGCAGGGTGGGAACTACAACTCCCAGGGTGCCCCTCTCCATTCCACCCCGCTCTGCCCAGGCCCCAGCCTGGCCTGCAGGCCTGGCTCCCAGCGCTTGTGCAACCCAGCGAAGCAGGTCGGGCCTGAACAGGCAGCTGGGAGAGGCTCCAGCCCTTCCCAGGATCAGGGTGGGACAGCGAGTTCTGGGATCCAGCGGGAGGAGGGGCCCCAGGTATGCACGGGGTTGGCCCCCAAGTCACCTTGCTAGCCAATGGCAGAGCTGGGCATGTAACCCAAGACTCCTGGCTCCCAACCCCTCCTGCTCTCACCACTAGGCCCCGCTCCCCTCCCAGGGCGGAGAATCCAGCAGTCCCTACTACTAGCCCTTCCCTCTCCCCACTCTCTAGATCCCACCCGGACTGAGAATTGCCCTGGCTTCCAGCCCCCCTCATCCCCGCACTAACCACTAGCCCTTACTGTGCAGCCTGGACACAGGTTTGCAAGGCAGGGGATCATGGACCCTCCCTGCTTTGCCCAAAGCAATAAGTTACGCGCTGTAAGACAGGGGCAGGGTGGGTCTCAAAACTCTTTAGATGGTGACACCTGTAAACAGAGACACACTCAGAGGGCGGGGATCAGCCAGCCCAGAGATCCGGAGCTGACTCACCTGGCTGTTCCAGCCAGGCAATTCCCCAGGCCTCTCCCACCCCGTCCAGGGCGTGGCTCCCCCAGTGCCTGGCTCCCCAACCCAGCATCTGGGAGGACCAAAACCACCTCCCCGGCTCCCCAGTGGGACCGGCTTGGGGCCCGGGCCCGGGACCGGATGGGATCAACCTGTAATGGAAGAGGAGACTTCCACACGCTGCGATTTGCCCTAGGCTGACGAGAGAGGCTCCGGCATGGGGACAGCAGAGGCCGTGGGGGTGATCTGGGACAGGACCGGCCTGGGAAGCCGCCTCTCTGCTGGGTACTGTACGTTCCTTCTCCCACGTAGCAACACCAGTGGGAAATTTTAGCAAGGGGAGGGGGAGGAATCAGACCTGCCTTGCATGACAAAGGGTGACACACACCCCACCAGCTGCAGGGAACGTCCTTCCCACCACGGAAATGCAGCCACCTCTGGGGTAGAACAGGGTGGCTAGTTAACAGCTGCACGGCAGCACTGCTCAAGCAAAGCTGAAATGCAGCTACATCTGGGGTGGGGCACAGCAGCTGATGAACAGTGCCCTTCCCCCACATGCTGGGAAACACAGGAGCGCCCATGGTCAGTCCCGGGCAACGCTGGCTTGACCCTGGTGCTGTTCCTGGTGACGAGACGCTAAAGCCACGGAGTCCCCTCTTCCGGCAGCGCAGGCTAACGACCGTCCAGCAGCAGCTCTGGTCAAGCTATGCGGCAGCCTCCTGCTAGGGTGACTTGCCCGATGCAGACCTTGCTAGCCCTGGGTCCCAGTGAACAAGTCTATCCACTTTATTACAGCCTGTCCTGCCCTCTGCTGCATGGAATCAGAACTGCTGAGACATGTGTCATAGGACCTATACTGCATACCAGGAAAGGGGAGTCTCCTTCCTACCACGTAGGGAAAGGGGTGAGCATAGGGGAAATCACTGACTGGATCAGTGGAGGAGTTAAGAGAATTCCAGGCTGTTTAACCACTAGACCCCACGCCCCAGCCAGAGCTGGGCATAGGACCCAGAGACCTGCCTCCCAGCCTCCCCTGGTGTGGAAGCACATGCACCTAACATCCCACGACCTACTTTGGCCCAGGGCCGGCTGTAACAGGGACTGCAGGGCCACGGCCAGGAACAAGGGCAGAAGACTGTAGCCTGCCATCGCTCCGCCGGGTGTCCGGGAGGGAAGGGGGAACATAGAGGGGTCACTCCCCCTCTCCCTGGAGGGATCACAGCTCCGATGGTGCCACGGTAACACGCTCCTCTAGCAATACCGTCTCCTGCTTCCCAGCATCCTTAGACCATGCAGGGCGCCCCCTTGGAGATGGGGGTGACAAGGAACCAGCAGCCCCCCAGTGTTTGCAGCACCTGGGAAAGGGACAGAGAAAGAGGGATCAGAGCCAGGAGAAACCCCCGTCGCCTCCCCCAGCTCTGCATCCATGAGACCCACGGCCCACCAAGCTGCCCCTCCAGCAGGCCAGCTCCTCGGAGCACTCGACAATCCACCCGCTCACGTGGGGTGGCCTGAAATTGGCTTTGCCTCTTGGGGGAGCAGGGTAGGGTCCATGGTCAGAATTTGGGGTCATTCGAGCAAGGGATTCACAAGATGCCCCCCACCCCAGCAGTCACAACG
Organism: Rafetus swinhoei; assembly: GCA_019425775.1. NCBI lineage: Eukaryota > Metazoa > Chordata > Testudines > Trionychidae > Rafetus > Rafetus swinhoei. Next base: position 8,684,845 of record JAFJHL010000256.1, on the reverse strand, counting down.
TATCTGTGGGGAGGGGTCCTGTGCACACTCGGGGTGCAGACACTGCCTGGGACCTGCCCCAGACTGAACTTGGGTGCCCAGGATTTTTCTCCGCCAATTCCGGGTGCCCGCTGCCCCCCGGTAATGGGGGTTCCACTGAAGAAGTCATGAAAGGGTTCAGTTAGGAATCTGGAGCACCAGCAGCCGGAGTCAGAGAGCATGGAACTGGGCATGTGCCTAAATAACAACCCTCGGCTCTTAGCTGTACCATTACCCCCATTCTACAGATGGGGAAACTGAGGCACGCAGCAGGGAAGTGACTTGCCTGGGGTCACCCAGTGGGCAAAGCTGGGACTAGAATGCAGATGTCCCAAGTCCCAACTCGGGGCTCAGTCCGCTAGGCCACGCTGCCTCCCCTGGCAAGCCTGCAGCAGCCCTCATCACCATGGCAGCAAGGGCAATGCCAAATTCAAGGCAGCCCCGCAAAAAGCAGCACCACCGCAGGGGGAAGCAGATGTTGCGCCGGCCCCGCAGACCGAGCCCCAGGCTCCAGTCCCAATTCTGACCCGCCGCGGGACCGTCATTACCCTGCTCCGTGCCTCAGTTTCCCCATCTGTGCAGGAAGAGGAAAACCAGACAGACCTGTCTCCCAGTAGGGGTAGGAGAGTCCATTTAGACAGTCCCTGCTCTCGAGAGCTTGTCTCAGTCAATCTTTAGCCAACACCTCACCCACAGGGTCACTCTCGGGCCGGCCCCACCCAGATGACATGAAAGCGGCAGACGCAGGCTGACCTACCCCACCCGAGAGTGCACGCTGCTTGTTAAGTGGCTGTCTAGGACCTGGCCGTGCCAGGGAGATTCCCTGCTCTGCAGCCGATGGGATCTGCCTTTCCCAGGTTCCCCCGGATCCATCGGACCCCCCCGGGGTGCTTCGAACATTCCCAGAATCTCTGCAATGGGCCCTCTGCAGCCTCCCCGCGCTACGGAATCACGAGTAGTATTTTGACAAACAGGGGGGATAGGAGGGGGAATCATGAAGCTAAACCTTAAAGCTTGGGAAGACCCTGGATCCTAGCGAGATGGGGCCAGGCAAGTATCTAGAGTGGGGTGGGCAATCGTTTTTGATGGGGAGGGGCACTCAAAGATTTTGGTAAGTGGTTAGGGGCCCCTTCTATGGAGGGGTGTGGGACAGAGGTTGGGTGCAAAGGGAGCTTGGGGTAGGGGATCGGGGTGCAGGAGAGGGCGTGGGGTCTGAGGGAGTTTGGGTAAAGGAGGGGGTTATGACTGAGGGCCGAGAATTGGGGTGCAGGGTTCAGGAAGGGGTTATGGGTGCACAGGGTTTGGGCGGGGACCTGGGGCAGGGAGTGGGGTGTGGGAGGGACTGGAGTGTCACATACAGGCTCTGGCCGGGAGGCGCTTACCTAGGTGGCTCCCAGCCAGCAGCCCAGCAGGACCCTCCCTGCCTGCCACAGCCACAGGCCACTCAAAGCAGCTGTAAGCTGGGTGCTTGGGCAGCCACCCAGGAGAGATTAGCAGAGCACCCACAGCCGGCAGCCTGTGTTTCTACTGGTGGTGCACATCCACACATGCCTCGTGCACAGGACAAAATTTATTCCACTCATGGAGGGGAAAAGTTAAGAGGGAACCTGGCAGCTTGGCCAATAGGAGCGGAGATGATTGTGTGGGGGGTGGGATTAGGACGTGAAGCCTCCCGCCCCTGCAAGGGGCGCATGGCACCTAGAGGCACCCCAGCAGCTGGCTGCTTTGAGCGGTCGAGGAGCCTGCCGCATCCAAAGGGTTGGCAGGCCAGATCCAGCCCATGGGACGCATCTTGCCCACCCTGCTCTAGGGTGCTGCATCCCCACCCCCCGCCCCTCACTGACCTAGCTCAGGATCTACTTGGTGGCCCTTCCGCACGTCCAGACCTCCAGGGATGTTTCTGGGCAGCGCCCGGTTGGTTTGGGGGACGATCAGAAAACTGCGGGGTGGGGAGGAGGAGACATGTGCAGCCCCTTCCCCGCCCCCGGCATCTGGTGGGTGGAGACCAAGCTTTGATCAGGGCTGCAGATCAAAGGGCCAGGGGAGGACATCAAAGTCCAAGCGAGAATGGTGGGGATGGAGGAAAAGGCGGCAGAGCCCCTTGGGAGGGGCAGGAATAGGGGCCCTGAAATGGGGCAGGGAGCACACAACGAACCCTGGTGTGGGGGAAGAAGTTTCCCAACAGCTGGATGGAGCCATGCCAGGGACCCAGCCCTTTCGAGATGCCAATCAGGAAGGGGATTTCTGGCCCTGGGCAGTTTCTGCCCCCTAGGGGCTCTCCAATCGCGGGGGCGGGAAGCAAACTTCCCACGTGCCCTACCAGGGAAGCATCGCCACAGCACGGAGCAGACCATCCCCATCTTTGCTCTCAGCGGGCCCTCGTCCTAGGCACAGGGGAGCTACCGCTGCAGCGGCCCTGCAAGCGGCCTAGGGCGCCCACGCGCCGCACAAATTCCAACCTCATAGCACCCCAGAGAGGAAAGAGTGGAGCAGATGGGGAAACTGAGGCACCAAGCCGGGAAGGGGCTTGCCCAAGTGAGAGGGGGGCAGGGTGCCAGGCCAGTGCCAAGAAAGTCCAGGCGGGGAGTCACTGGTAGAGCGGCGAGAGGAGCCCGGGAGTCCTGGTGCTCAGCTCTACCCAAGAGAAGACACCATCCCCAGGTCTGGCAGGGAACCCGGGAGTCCTGGCTCCTGCGCCAGCCGTACCCACAGCTCCATATTCCTCGTGGTTCTCCCTAACCAGGCCCATGGTCCCCACCCCCTCATCCAATCACTCCAACAGCCGGTGGGGACAGAGAGCCCCCCAGGGGTTAAAACACGCCCTCCCCAACCAAACCCAAATTTCTTCCAGCTGCCATCAGAAAGGCCACTCTCGGGTACTTCAAATAAGCCACCGACCTCTGCCTGCACCACCACAGCCATGTCAGCTCAACCAATCCCAAGAACTTCGCAAGGCCTGCAGACAACCCAGCAAGCAGCACGGCCTAGTGGCTAGGGCTCTGGGCTGGAAACAAAGTGAGCGGAGTTCCCTTCCCCTTATGGTCACTCACCTTGGACAACTCATGGTGCCTCAGTTTCCCCTCCCACCTGTTTAAACTGCAAGCTGCTAGGGGTTGGGGGCTGCCACTTGCTAGAGGCTGTGCAGCATTTGTCGGGCCCTGCTTGGTCACAGATTCAGCTGTTTAATCAGGGGAGCTGGGGTGGGAAGCCCCACCCCCCTCCTTAGGGATCACGGCCTAGTGGCTAAGACCCGGGCCTGTGATCCACTCCCAGGTCGGCTTGACTCCTGGTCTGTGCCTCAGTTTCCCCCCCTGCTTCCCTGTGAAAAATCCTTTGCTTACGGCCAAGGGCAGGAATCTCCACACTGCCCAGCACACCTGGGCCCCACTCACCTTGGGGGGGGGGGGTGCGCTAGAAGAACCCACATAAGGTAACCCCCACCTCGGGGCACCTCCTGGTGGGCAGCTGCTTGCAGCCCTGGGCCCCATGGGGGCTTCCAGACCAAATTTCTCTGCAGAGGTGCCCCCGGCTTGGAAACTTCCTAGGCAGGGCCCTCCTTTCTGTTGTGAGAGTCCCAGGAACGTGCAGAGGGGGTGTAAGGGCCCATCGGGGGCCTGACATGTGGGGGGCATAGGGAGCACACAAATCCCCTGGCATGGGGGAAAGAAGGACCGTGGTATAGGGGAGGGGGAACAGAGGCACACAGAGACATTGGCATGGGGCAGAATGGGGGCCCATGGGATAGGAGAAAGGGAGTGGGGCACAGAGCAGCTGGTGAGAGACAGCCTGGCAGTGGGAAGAGGGCACAGAGCCACCAGCAAAGGACCAAAGGGGCCTTATGGGGGGAGGGGGACAGGGAGGCCTGAGGGGTGAGCCCCAGCATGGGGGTGGAGTGGGAGATAGTAGGGGACAATCTGAATCAGCAGGGGCACAAAGGGAGCTGGGGCTTAGCCATGCCTGGCCCACGACACCCCGGGAGGGGCTAGCGTGGGGGGGACGTAAGGGACCTTATTTGTGGCCCTCAGGAGAAAAGCCACCAGCCCAGGCCAAATCTCCAGCTCCCAGAGCCCCCAGGCGGGGGGTGAGCCACTGGGCTGCCCCCCACCCTGGCCCACCCCGCTCAGGCAGGGAGGCGGCTTTAAAGCAATGGGGGCGCCCCCGGGCCCCCCCTACAGCCACTCGCCCCTCCCCCCGGGTCCTAGCCCAGCCGGGCCTCTGGTCAATTGTTAACCCAGCGGCCGAAGCAGAAGGCAGGGAAAGTCACCGGGGCGGGTTAACGCCGCGTGTGTCACGCTCGGTCACAGCCCCCCCCCCGGTCTCGCCTGTGTCAGCGCCGGGCACCCGATCCCTGGGTCCCCTGAGCGGGGGCAGGAACGGGCCGGGATCCCCGCTCCCAGGGTTTGGGCCGTGCCCTGGCCGGCCTAGGCTGGCTGGGGGGGGGGGGGGTACAGGCACAGGTGGGGATAGTGCCCCCCCGGCCAGACCCAAGGTACAGGTGGGGGGGGGGGGCAGCCTGCATCAGCCGCAGCTACCAAATGAAGCCAAGGGGGAGGGGACTCGGTGGCCAAACTTCAGGTGGGGGAAGGGGGCAGATCCCCACTTCTCGGCATTAAGTGCATGGGGGGGGGTGAGGGTGTCGTAAAGGGACAGAGGGGCTTTCTCTGGCTCCAGGCTAGGGGCTGCCCCAACCCCCTTCCCCGCACTTACCAGTCCTGGCCCCGTCCGCTCCGTCCCAGGGCTGCGAGCGGTCCTGCCCCGCCTTCCCTCTGGCTCATGTGACCCAGGGGAAGGCAGGTGCCTCCCTCCTCCCACACCTGAGGCAGGCAGGCCCCGCCCCCTGCTCACCTGGGCGCTCCCAGAGCCCCCGCCACACTGAGCCTGCAGGAAGGGGCTCTCTCTGACCACCCCCAACCCTCCCGGGGAACAGGTCCAGGGTGCCCGGGAGATCTGGGGGTCACCTGGGCCTTCTGTAGCCTAGGGGATCCTGCCCCCAAAGACCCTGCCCCAGGGAAGGGGAGAGCTTCTGCCATGCCCACCTGAGCAGGAGAGAGAAGCCTTTTCCTTCCCACCTGCACTGGGGCCAGGTGCTGCACAGACCCCGACCCAGATCCGGGCCCCCACTGGGACCCCTCCCCGACCGAGATCCGGGCTGCCATTGTGCCAGGTGCTGCACAGACACAGGAGAGAAAATCTCCCCACCCCACGAGCACAGAGGCTAAATATACAAAAAGTGGGAGGGGAAACCGAGGCATGGAGCAGGGACGGGAGTTGCCCAAGGTGAGAGGCGGAGCTGGGAGTAGAATTCGGCTCCCCTGGTGCCTGTTTCCACATGCAGCTTTGCTCACGTAGGTTGCCCATGTGGGTGAGGAGGAGGCCTGGGCCTGGAGGGCCTGGCTGCGGCCTCGGAGCACGTCAGCCCCTTGATCCAGGCAGGTCCCTGTTTCCCTTTGGTAACAGCCTCTCCTCCTCTGCCAACCCAGGACCTGGCTGCTGTGGGCCGGACCCCAGATCGACCCCTCGGGGTATCCCAGGCCACCTCCCCCCACGCAGGTTGGACTTCACGGATGATCTCCGTGGAATGCCGACAGGAATGACCACGTCCTCTGCGTCCAGCTCCCAGTGTTGTGCCAGCCTTGGTGGGTGGCGCCTCGACCCCCACCTCTGAGTTAGGAGAGCACTGGTGCCCCCCACTGGATGGGGGGAAACTGAGGCACAGAACGAGAACACGCCAGAGTAAATCAGCCACAGAGGTGAGAACAGAACCCAGGTGTCCTGAAAAGCTGCCCCCCTACCCACTTCCCTCCTCCCCAGTCATGGGACAGAACAGAACCCACACGTTCTAATTCACGGTCCCTTCTGCTCTACCCACTAGCCCATGCTCTCTCCCAGAGCTGCAGAGAGAATTCAGGAGTCCTCATTCCCAGCCCTCCTGCTCTAACCGCTAGGCCCCACTCCCAAGTTGTGCTGCATCTCACTGCTCACCTCCCTCCCCCTGGACACCTGCTGCCCCCCAGTGTATGACTCAGGCTCTGGCAGGCTCTGAGCCAGCGCTGGGATTCCTGATCGGAGCACGCCCCCTGCTGGAGGAGACTCCATGAGCCCCTGCAGCCAGGCCAGAGGGGAACACCAGGTGCCAGGCACTCAGCAGTGGCTGCTCTGTGCCAAGCAGTCCCCGTCCGCTCCGCCCGCTACATTCCTGGCTGCGAAAGCGGCTGCTGTCGCAGCCAGAATGGAATTTCGATAAGCCGGAGGGATAAGGGCCACTGGGACCCACCTGAGGGTGGGGCTGGGCCTAGCTCTGATCACTCCCTGGGACCTGGGCTTTGGTGCTTCTTGGAGTGCGTGGGGAAACTGAGGCACAGAACAAGAAAGTCTCTGCTCCCACTGATCAACTGCCCCCTGCAGTCCCCAGGCTGGGGCTCTTGTTTATGGGCAGTGCTAGAGGGGTGAGCCACTCAGCTGCTGCTCCATCTATTTCCCTGCATAGGGAAGCCCTCTGGCCTGGTATTTGTCACTGTGTGGTAAGAACACGGAGCAGTGATTAGTGCACTAGCTTGGGATGCAGGAGACCAAGAGCTAATTCCCTGCTCTGTGCCTCAGTTTCCCTCTCTGTGTGTGTAATTGCACTTCACTGAGGCTGTCAGACACTGGATGGGGGAAGGGGAGTCCTGTAAACACCTCCCATGGAGAGCAGCTGGGGCAAAGGGGTGTTAAAGGTAACAGCTTTCCTGGGACTTAGGGGATGTTCGGGTGAAAGGCAGCATGGCCTAATGGGTGAGCAGCACCTGGGGACTTCAGGCCTGGATCTGGTTGTCGACCCTGGGAAGGGAGTGTGATCTAGTTAAAGTGGGAGAGGGGGGAATCAGAAACCAGGACTCCTGGATTCTAACACCACATGAGTTAGCTATGGAGGGGGCAGGGCTGGAGTCAGGACTCCTGGGTTCTCTTCTTAGCTCCAGGAGAGTCATGTCTAGTGGTTAAAAGCTGGGAGCCAGGATACCTGGCATCTGTTCTCAGCTCTACAACTGGAGCAGGATCTAGTAGATTAGAGCAATGGGGGAAGGGCATGTCCCGGGGGCAGGGGAGCATGGGTCTAATGGCTAACACAGGGGTGTGTGTGAGTCAGGGCACCTGGGTTCTAGTCCTAGCTCTGCTACTGATTTTCTTGGTGCAAGTGACTGTCCCTGCCTGTGCCTCAGTTTCCCCTCTGCAAACCAGTGCTAGTGAGCCTCCTATGAAAAGCGCTTCAAGATCCAGGGAGGATGCAGAACACCTGTCAGAGTGGGGTCTGAATGTGCCCTTAGTTTGCCCTTTCAGTGTTTCTCTGCTGTGACACAGATCGCCCAAGCTAAGGGACCGTTCGCTCTCTGGCCCTGATTCTGCTCCCAGCTCATGCCCAGCATCCATCCATGGATCTCAGGGAGGTGATGCCAACGTCACACCAGTGCCCATGACTCCAGCATTCGGCCTCCCCTCTAACCCTGCTGGTGCGATTGCTGCGAACGGAAGCCAGTTGTGCCATGCAAAGCAGTTTCCTTATGATTGGTGGCCAGGCAAACAGCGGTTTAGACCCTGGCATTCGACGGCTGCTAGGCACGGCTGGCCCCAGCAAGTCACGAACAGCTTTGTCCCTCCTTCCCAGCAGCCCAGGGCACCTGGAACCTCACTGCTCCCAGTTCACTCCTCCGGCAGGCGCCAGGCCACGATCTGCAGGAACCCAGCTGCTCATCTGGGCCTGGCTCACTTCTCAATTTCGACCTGATGACTTGCAGAAAGAGAGAGCCGGTGCAGGAAGAGGAGCCGGAAGCCTGGTTTGGAGGGTAAGGTGTGAGGCTAGTGCTCCAGAGAGCTGGTTTCCAGTCCCAGCTCTGCTGAGGGCTCTTTGAGTGAGTCATGGAATTGCGCCCTGCCTCAGTTTCCCCTCTGTCAAGCTTACCAGGGTAACTGGTTAACGGGTGGGGGACTTGGCCCAGCTGGGCTAGAGCAGTTCCCCGCCCACAGCGCAGGATCACAGTTAGCAGGCTGAACGTTACATTGAACCGCTTAACTTTTTCATTGGGATTTTACATTCCCCTACTACCAATTGCCCTGACTGCACTAGCTTTGCCATGTGTTAGCTGAAAAGAACCCTTAGCGCTCCTGGTCAGCAGAGCAGAGCATTACCCCCAATTTACAGAAGGGGAAACTGAGGCAAGGAGCAGCCCTGTCTCAGGGCACCTCACATGGCTGGGAACAGAATCCAGCTATCAGAAGTCTCAGTCCCGAACACTATCTACTAGGCCACGCTGCCTCTCCAAGAGCACCCCTTTCTCCCGAGTGAAGACCAGGCCCATGTAAATGTGCACTGGGGGGCCCTGATCTCAGCTGGGCTCTGGAAGAGCAGCTTTGTGCCACAAGGAACTGCCCACATAATCTGTATTGCCGTAGGAGTCCAGTCAGGACTCCACTGTGCTAGGTGCTGTACATTATTTATTAGGTGTATTACGGTAGCTCCCAGGTGCCCTGGCCATGACCCAGCAGCCCACTGTGCAAACACAGAACACAAAGACTGTCTCTTCCCCAAAGAGCCGCCAGTCTGTGTATAAGACAAGAGATGCCACATGGAGACAGACAGACAGACAGGGGGAAACGATTCGGTACCCGTCAGCGCCACACGCAGTGGTCTCCGCACGCCAGCAGCCTGGCCGTTGTCCCGATTCCTGGAGGCATCCCAGGTCAGGGGAGTTTTGAAGTTGAATAACGTGGTGGCTTGGCAGATGTTCACAGGGAGGCGAAGCAGGGGAGCCCGCATGAAGGCCCAGGCCCTTGAGAATACGTAACGGCCCCGAACATTCGGTCCCTAAATCCCCTTGTGGCTCAGGGGCAGCTTGAAAACTGCAGTGACGGAGGCGGGCGTCACGGGCTGCTAGAGGCGGGCGCCGGCCGAAGGAGATGACCCGCAAATAATCGGTGTAATAAGATGTGGCTGGCACATTGGGAGTACCGGAGAACTGAGGCGCTAAGCCCCTGCTTTCTGCCCGGAAAAGCCAAGAGGCCAGAGTAAGCGTTCCCCCTGGGGGATTGCACGGGGCCCAGCACTGCAAAGGAAGTGGCACTAAGAGGAAACATTGGCTACAATGTAAAACTATTTACAAAGGCAGGCAATGCTGAGAGTAAGGTCATTTCCAGCACAGCAGCCTATGCCCCGCTCCCCCCAGCTGGCGCCCCAGAAGGGCAGTTGTGTCAAACCGGAGGGGCGGGTGGTTAAAAGTCAGGATGCCTGTGGCAGGGGAGTGGGATCTAGTGGTGGGGAGGCAGGAGCCCTGGGCTCCATTCCCAGATCAGGGGCGGGAATGGGATCTAGTGGTTAGAGCAGGGTGCAGGGACGGGAGCCTTCAACTCTACCAACCCCTCCCTGTATGACCCTGGTCACGTCCCTTTCCCCCGCCTCCCTGCACCTCAGTTTCCCCACCCGTAGAGGGACGGTCAAGCCGCTCAAGCAAGGGCTGCCATGTGCATAGGATCCTGGTGCGAGAAGGCTGCCCGGCCCCCCGATTTCTGGAGGAGAGGGGGTGACCCCGCCGCTTTAAGACCCAGCGGGGTTATACTGCCCCTAGCTGTTATCCCCGCCCGGCGGCCGAAGGGTTAACAGCGGCTCGCCGTGGGCCTGGCTCTTCCCGGCTGCGAACAGCTGGGGGTTGGGGGGGGCAGGAGGTTCCTCCACCAATCAGGAGCTGGGAGGAAGCAGCCCGGAGGGGGGCTGATCTTTAGTTTCATGTCTTCTTTCTGCGCCCGAGTGGAAGCGGACGGGTGCACATGCATCACTCCAGTGGGATCTTTCTGCTTCTCCCTTCCCCTCCATGGGTCCTGCCAAGCCGCGCCCCGGGGGAACAAAACAGCCCATTGAGGGCATTGCCAGGGGACTTGCGGCAGCAGGGATTAGACCCATTTATGAAATCATGCCCCCAGCAGCGGGCATGATGAAACATTGCAGCCCCCGTGACCGGCTAAGGCACTGCAAAGGGATTAGCTCGGGCGTCAGCAGCCAGGGTGCGGGGCCATGGGCAGCTTTCGCTGCCCCCAAGAGCAGCCTGCGGGCGTGGAGTCCGGGCAAGGGAGGTGAGGCCATGCAGAGATGGAGCCTTTCACCTCAGCACAGCTGCCGTGCCCCACCCCAGAGGTGGCTGCATTTCCGTGCTGAGTGAGCCATCTCTGTGCAGTGTGGCCGTTAAACAGCTGCTGTGCCCCACCCCAGAGGTGGCTGCATTTCTATTTCGGGTGATCGCTGGCTAGTGTGGCTGTGCAGCTGTTCCACAGCTGCTGCACTTTGCCGCCACCCCTCTCCCCCCCTGGGGTGGCTGTAGCTCAGGAGCGAGCAAGTGCTCTCATTGCAGCCTTCCTGGGAGTCTGTTAAATAGCTGCCATGTCCCATCCCAGAGGTGGCTGCATTTCAGCACAGAGCAAATGATCATGCCTCCTCTTGGCTGTGCACCTGCTAATTAGCTGTCACCCTCCACCCCAGAACAGGCTGCATTTCAGTGCTGAGTGAGCAATCGCTGTGCAGTGTCACTGCTTGATGTTAAGCAGCTGCCAAGTCCCACCCCAGAAGTGGCTGCATTCAGCTCTGAAGCAAGCCGGCCCCCCCTCATGCAGTCGCCATCCGCCACCCTGCAAGAAGCTGTATATCAGCCTGGGCAAGTCATCTCTCTGGAGTGCTGCTATGCAGTTGTTAAACTGCAGTCGTGTCCTGCCCCAGAGGTGGCTGCATTTCTGGAGCGAGTCTGATGCTCTCATTTTGCAAAGTGCTTTGGGGTGGGAAGCGCAACATTCCCAGTGCAAGGACGCAGCATTTCAAGCAAGACCGCACAGCTGTTCCTGGCGGAGATTTCAGAACAACCCACAAAAACACCCTGCCTGTTCCGGGATTTGCCCCCAGCCCAGCGCCTGCTGGCCCCAGGGCTTTGGGGGTTTGCTCTGGGCTGGGGAGGGGGGGGTGGATACCCATGCAGTATGGATCTGACCCAAAGAGCTTTGTTATAGGCCCCATGGTGGGCTCCCAACAGCTGGTTTAAAGATTCTCGCTCCATTTTCCCAGCCTGAGTGGCTGCAGCATGAATAACCAGAGACCAGGCCCTGAGATAAGGCAGGAGGCCACATCCCTACCTGGGGTAAGTGGGCCGAGGTGCAGGAAGTAGGGTGCAGGGGGTGCTGCAGGTTTGGGCATCCCAGCCCTGCACCCCCGCCCCCCGGGGGCTCTGCTGCCAGCCCTGGGTCCTGCTCGGCCACGGGCCCCCCACCATGCTTAGCCCCAGAGGCTTGCCTGGCTGCCTGCCCATGTCCGAGGGATCCACCACCAGGCCCCACCTTGCTGCCAGCCCTAGCTCTAGGGGGTGGTGAGGGCTATGGACAGGGACAAGGGTGTGCAGCTCAGCACGGCCAAGCCGAAACCAGCCTCATGACCGATGGAGTCCATGGGGCAGCCCCCTGGCTGGTGTGCATCCCAGTGGCTCTGTTGCTCACAATGAGGCTTGGCTGACTTGCACCCGCCAGGGACCCTGCCCAGCGTCTCAAGCTCCAGGCACCCTGTGGCACGAAGGGAGTTAGCTGAGTAGAGGTGGCCCCATGGGCAGTAACCAACCAAGCCCCACGTGCCTTCCCCAAGGGGCATCCAGGCTCCTGCCCCCTAAGGGGCCCTCTCTGGGGCAAGCTGGGACTCTGCTGTCCCTGACTTCTCAGGTCTGGGGCCTCTCTCCTGTGGCTGCCAGGGCAGGGGCCGCTAGCACCGATCACAGCGGGTAGGATGCTGGGGGTGAGCTGGGCTGAGCATCCCCCTTCCCCCGACTTGTCTCACACACACAGACTGCCAGGCACCTGGGGGCTGGGAATAACCCTCTCTCCCTGCCAGGGGCTGAGAGGTGAACAGCACTTCAGCCAAAGGGCCTGTGCTCTGGTCACATAGGGACACAGTGCCAGAGCCAGGAATGTAACCAGGAGTCCTGGTTCCCACCCCACTCCACTCTAACCACTAGACCCCACTCCCCTTCCCCCCGCCCCCAGCTGGAGATAGGACCAGGAGTCCTCACTCCTAGTTCTTCCCTGCTCTAATCACTATACCCCACACCTCTCCCAGAGCTGGAGATAGGGGCTCCCAGGTCTACCCTGCTCTAACCACTAGACTCCACTACCCCTCCCAGAGCTGGGATAGGACCCAGGCGTCCTGGCTCCTTCTCTGTTGCTAACTTTCCCTGGCAGCGGCGAACGGCAGACTGGGAAAGGTTTCAGCCTCTCCGACGGGCCCCTGCCCCCCCTTCTCTCGCAGCAGCGCGCGCCAGCAGGTGCGGCGGGGGGGGCGGAGGGAAGGTTTTGGGGGCGGAGGGAACAATCTCCGTGGGAGGCGACTGCAACCAGCGCATTGTGAGATGCCCTTGCGCTGGCGGCGGCGCTTTTCCCCGGAGCCTGGCAGGGATCCTGCGGTCCCAGGCGGGAGCAGCCCCGGGGTGCCAGCCGCAGGGGCCCGGGCAGCTGGCCGGCCATGCAGCCCAGGCCCAGCCCCCGGGCAGGGGCCGGGCGCCAGGTTCGCTAGGAGCCCAGCCCCGGAGCACGGCAGGTGGGGTCCTCCCGGCGCTGGGGCTTAGCGGGGGGCCGCGCCATGCGGGGTGCCCGGGATGGGGGGCCAGCGCCGTGCCCGGGCGGCCGGGTCCCCGAGCGCCAGAAGTACTGGGTCGAGCTCTTCGACCAGCTGGACACCAATAAGGACGGGCGGGTGGACATCAACGAGCTGCGGGAGGGGCTGGCCCGGATGGGCATGAACGCCGGCTCCCACGCCGAACAGGTAGGCCCGGGACTTGGGGAGGGGCTGTAGGCCCTCGGCCAAGGCAGGGAGGGTCACAGCGTCGCGGTACAGGAGGGGAAACTGAGGCACGGAGTAAGGGACTTGCACAGGGTCGCACAGTGAATCCGTGGCAGAGCTGGGACTAGAACCTGACTCCCAGCCCCTCCCCCCCATTCCCCACCCAGAGCTGGGGCGAGAACCCAGGAGTTCCGGCTCCCAGCCCCCATTGCTCCAGTCCCCCCCCCAACTGGGAATAGAACCCAGGAGTCCTGGCTCCCAGTACCCCCCTCTACCTGCTAGACCCCACTGCTTTCTGCCTGGGAACTGCTGGCTCTCCAGTGTGGGGCTGGGAGGCACTGGGCAGCAGGAGCAAGGGGCAGAGCTGGGAATGGGCAGTGACATTGGGAGCTACTCCCCTCCCCCCCGGCCCCATTCCTGAGAAGGGGTGAGGCAGGATCCCCACCCTCTGTCCCCCAGCAATATTCAGGGGAACTCAGTGTGTCTCCACAGCAGGAACCGGGCTGGGCGAGGTTGCTTTGGCCTCTGCGTGCCACTGGCTCCAGGTGTGGCTGGGCAGTGGGGTCATGGGGTGCCACAGGGGGATCCTCTCTCCCCACTCCCTAAGACTTTGACCCCTAATTGTGCCCTGTGCCAAGGAAGAGGGGCTGTCAGAGTCCTCTGGTGCTCAGTGAGTGGGAAGGTGGATTCCCCCCGCTGGTACCCAAGCACGGACATGCTTGATTGAGGGTGCACACAGGGGGGAGCGCACACCCCAAATCATGTGGGGGCCATGAGCACACACAGGCTTGCACGTGAGCACATGCATGATGGCACGCACCGACATGCGAACATGCATGGGGCATGTGAGCGCGCACACAGCTGTTTGTGAACCTGGGCACAGCCACGGGTGTCTCCATGGGGGGACGTGAGCCCCACACTCACTTGTGTGTGGACAGGCACATCCAGGAGTCCTGGCGTCCTGTCTCATGTGTTACTACCCACCAGGTGCCCCTCCCTTCCCAAAGGTGGGAGAGGAACCCAGGAGTCCTGGAGGCCTCCCAGTCTCCTTGCTAGTCATTTGCTAGCCCTCCATGAATGTGTATGTACAATCCCATTCACGAACAAGTGTGCATCTGCTCTCGTGCCCCGTGCGGTCTCATGTTCATGCACCCTGGGAATGTGTGTGCACAATTCCATTCACAAACAAGCGTACATCTGCTCACGGGTCCCTGTGTGACCACGTGTGTGCACCCCGTGAATGCGTGTGCACATTCACAAACAAGTGCACGTCTGCTCATGTGCCCTCGTGAGTACACCTCTGTGCTGCTAGTCGGCACAATCTGCCGGGCCCAACCTGCAGCGGCGGGGCGCCGTGAGCAGTGGCTGGTAGAACTTTCCCAGCTTGGATTGACTCTCTGGTGGGCTGAGTCCATTCTGTACCCCCAGTTCCACCCACCAGGCCAATTGTTTTGGCAGGACCCCAGGGAGGGCAGCATGGCTGGGCATCCCTCTGCTTCGGAAGCCGAGAGCCGGGGAAGTGTGGGGGGTGCAGAATGAAACATACAAACAAGCACGGGGAGGTATAAATAGGCAACTGCTCATGTCTCCAGCCTTATTTTTAGCCCGTTGCTTGTGGTCTCTTATCACAGAACCGCCGAGGTTGGGGAAGGAAGGGATCCGCCGGACCCCCCATGCCCCAGTCCATCGCCTGCCCCCAAACCCTGCAGGCCCAAAGACCATTCTGCCAAAGCCATGCAGCAGGTTGGGGGTAGTGACAGAAATTGAACCCAGGTCACCTGACTCCCATCCCCCGCCCCTTTCCCTGGGCTTGTGACAGGACCCAGGAGTCCAGCTCTAGCCGCTAGACTCTACTCCCATCTCAAAGCTGGAAGTTGAACCCAGGAGTCCTAGCGCCCAGCCTCTTGCTCTAACCACTAGCTCCTACTCCCCTCACTAAGCTGGGGAAAGAACCCAGGAGTCCTGATGCCCAGCCACTTGCTCTAACCACTAGCTCCTACTCCCCTCACAAAGCTGGGGACAGAACCCAGGAGTCCTGACTCCCTTACTGCAAGCCCTTGAGTACCTGTTTTCCAGCCTGCGCCTGGAAACATCTCATAGAACAAGTGCCCCCGATGCGCCCTCATGTCCACCCCCACTTCCCTGTCTCCTTCTCAGCCTCTCACATGAGCGTCTGGGACGTGCGAACGAGCCGGACCGGCATGTGGAATGTAAACAGAACAGGCTGAAAATAGCGGGGCCTGATCCAGGCCTGATCCAGGCCCTAATAATGAGACACGTGGCAAAGCCAGAGAGGCTGGCGTGTGGCGTGGACCCCTGCCCCACCACAAGGGCCCAGTGGGAGGGTGGGGAGGACACAGTCTCCAAACCCCACTGGAAGTTAAGGCCTGGTGGAACCCGGATCCAAACCAAACCCAGTTCTGGAGACCTTGGCGAGGGGCAGCATGGCGCAGTGGTTAGAGCATAGGACTGGGTCAGGACCACTGACTAGAGCCGGGGTGCCTGGAAGTCAGGACTCCTGCGTTCTATTCGAGGGGCAAGGCCCCTTCCCCGCTTTGTGCCTCAGTTTCCCCTGGTAGATCCAGGCACTTTGTAGAGCGAGGTTTTGTGTGGTGGTGGAGACTTGCCCCCTGACACTCCACTTCCCACAGGGGTTGCTCAGAGGCCGGGTGTGTGAGAGGCAACCTCAGATCAGATCACAATACATCACAGCTCCATCGTTGTCAGGGGGAGGGGAGGGGGAATATGTTCCCTGAGCACACGGCCTTGGCTTTTCCAGCACAGCCCTGGTCCACCCTCCTGCTCCTGCCCCATTGGCTGTCTGGAGCTCCCTACGGTGGGTAACGCCCAGTTGGGGCGAGGTGGGGGGGCAGTTCCCTGCAGTTGGCATCCAAGCGCCTGGGAATCTGTGCTGCGAACTCTGCTCTATGGATGCTTGCCCAAGCAGTCTTGCACACTCATGGCTCACATACAGCCTTGCACACTAGCTGTTTGCACAACTGCCCTCCTGCCGACCAGCTCTCTCACACAGTAACACATGCAACCAATCAGATATTTTCACAGGGGATACCCACCCTCTTACCCCCCCCCCCCCAATCCACAGTGCCACCCACAGAGGATGCCCTCTGCTCTAACCACTAGACCTCACTCCCCTCCCAGAGGTGGGGGTGGAACCCAGTCTCTCTCAGCAGTGGAAGGGGGCTGTCGGGGTACCAGGTGCGGGGGGGGGGCGGGCTGGCCCTTTCTCACAGCTGTTGTTCCCTTTCCCCCGGCCAGGAGATCCTGCGTGAGGGCGACACGGACCAGGACGGCGAACTAGACTTTGAGGAGTTTGCGCTCTACCTGCAGGAGCGAGAGCGCAAGCTGCTGCTCATGTTCCACAGCCTGGACCGCAACAATGACGGTACGGCCCCCGCCCCCCTGCCACCTCCTTCCCGCCCGCCCCTCCCTTCCCCCACCTCCTTCCTTCCATCCCTCCCTCCCCTCTCCTCCCCCACCCTGCCACCTCCCTCCCTTCCTCTCCGCCCCTCCCCTCTCCTCCCCATCCCCTGCCACCTCCCTCCCTTCTATCCCTCCTCTCCCCAACACCTCCCTTCCCTCCATACCTCCTCCTCCTTCCCCGCCACAGCCCTCCCTCCATCCCTTCCTCTGTCTCCTTCCTTACTGTTCCCCCAACCTCCCTCTCCCCTCCTCTACTCCCTAACCTCCCCTCCCTTCTCCTTTCCATCCCTCCCCACCCCTTCCTCCGCTGACTCCCTTCCATCCCCTACCCCTGCCCACTCCCGGCTCCCCCTTCCGTCCGTTCCTCCCTCCCCCTACTGCCCCTCCCTTCTGTTCTGTTTCCTCCTCTGCATCTTGCCCCCTTTGGCGTTTCTTCCCCTTCCCCTTCTCTCTCTCTTGCCCCACTCGCCCCAGGCCCTGCACTCAGTGGTGGGGGCCAGGATAGCGTGAGCCTGGGGATCTGGCTTGGGCTGCTTGTGTCTCTCCCCGCAGCCCCTGGGGAACAGAGAAGAGCCGGGACACAGTGAAATCTGCCCCACCCCCTGGGGCTACTGAGCTCCGCCCCCTCCTGCTCCCCCAGGAACACTGGGCCCCGCCCCCTCCCACTCCCCAGGGCCACCTTGCCATGGCCCCACCCAAACCCTGACGCTGCCCCTATCTGTCGCTGGGCATGGTGCTCGGATCCACCCCCTACGCCAGGACCTGGGAGCAGGGCCCCTGTGCCAGCTCTGTGCCAGCCAGGACCCCCTCTCCCTGGAGCGGTGGGGGGGGGGGACTTTTCTTGGCCCCCATTGGACTGAGGGGCCTGAGTGCCAGAGAACAGGGCCTGTCTCTGTCCGTTCCTGCTTCCTTCCCTGGCTCCCTCGTCCTGCACCGTCCAGATCTGGCTCCCTCAAGGCCCCAGCCCCACACAGGCCCCTGGGCTGCTCCTTCTAGCCCTGGTGTTGTGAGGGACGGTCCTGGATGGGACAGGCTGGAGCCTGGATCAGAACCGCCTGTGGCTGCTCCCCTTCCTGCTCACAGGCACCGAGCCCCTGATGCCAGCACCCCAGTCTCTGCCCACTGTGCCTCTCGCAGGAACATCCCCTGCCCTGGGAAAGGGGGGAGGGGGGGAAGTCTAGTGGTTAGAGCAGGGAGGTGAGGGACTCCTGGCTTCTGTCCCTGGGGATGGAAAGGAAGTGGGGTCTAGTGGTTAGAGCAGGGAGGTTCTTGGCTCTGGGAGTCAGGACTCCTGTTTCCAGCACCCTGATCTCTTCTGGACAGGACCATAACATACACCAGGCCCCTGCCTTCCGTGGTCTCGGCCTCAGCCTCTCATCCGTGGCCTCCTTGCCAGCCCGTGGGGCACGCTTTTCATGGCCCCTGAGTCCCGGCCAACTCGGCTCACGTGGCGAGGTGAGGGGGGCAGGATGTTGGATTAGAAGCAGCTGCCAGCCGGAGACGGATGCATCCGGGCTGGTGCCAGGGACTTAAACGTGCCCCAGGCACTTCGTTCCCACCGTACCTGGCTCTCTTTACCCCCCAGCCAGGAGGTTGGGGAGAAGTGTGTTCCCCCCCCCCCCCCAGCCCCTCTCCACCCCGGCTCCCTGTTCTGGCCCTTTGGCTCAGCCCCCTGGAGCAGGGGCGGGGGGTTGCCGTTCCGTGTGTGGGAAGCAGGGAGATGAGAAGCAGGCGCAGCTGGCATCACGCCCTGGCAATTTTTAGCCTGGAGGGTGGGTGTCTTGTTAGTTCTCCCCCATGCTGACACTGACAGCCAGGAGAGACACCGGCCTGGGGATAGCCCAGGCTCCCAGCCAGCGCCAGCAGTGCCCGGCTGCTGCCACGCTGCCCATGCCAAGCAAGGCTGGGCCAGATCTGTGCTTGCATGGGAGACCTCTAAGGAGCACGGAGTGATGCTGGGGGCCTGGAGGGGCTGTTTCTCTTCCTGGGTCAGGAATGAACCAGTCCGAGTGGGGCTTGTTAGGGGGCACTCTCCCCTGGCCCCCCGTGCAGTGCTAGGGGGTGCCGTGCTGGGGGAGAGCAGGAGAGGAGCTCGCTAGGGGGTGCTCTCCCCTGCACTCAGTGCTACCCCAGCATGGCACTAGGGGGCGCCGTGCTGTGGGGAACAGCAGGGGCTCGCTAAGGGGCGCTCTCCCCTGCACTCAGTGCTACCCCAGCATGGCACTAGGGGGCACCGAGCTGTGGGGAACAGCAGGGGCTCGCTAGGGGGCGCTCTCCCCTGCACTCAGTGCTACCCCAGCATGGCACTAGGGGCGCCGTGCTGTGGGGAACAGCAGGGGCTCGCTAGGCGCTCTGCACTCAGTGCTACCCCAGCGTGGCACTAGGGGGCACCATGCTGGGGGGAACAGAGCAGGGACTCGCTACACCAACCAGTAGATCTTGTAGCATCGGACGGGTGATCCTGACTGGTCTGACCAAGAGGTTATCAAGTGCAGGCATTTCAGCTGTCCCTCCCCCCACTGCTGCGCATCTCTTGCCCTTTGCCTTTGAGCTGCCCCTCCCCCTGGGGAGCCTCCTGCTTTCTGGGCAGAGGAGGGGCGCTGATGTCAAGGTACCCCCCCTCTTCCATCCTGTATCCTATCTCCACAGAGCAGAGAGGGGGCACAACAGGACTCGGGAGGGAGTTTGCTGGCAGCTTTAGGAAGTGGTCCAGGGCCGGGGTGAACCTGCCTTAGCCCCACTGCACCACCAACCAGGAGCCACCAGCAGTGCCCCGCTGGCGCCCACATCCCAAACTCCTACCCTAGTCATGAACCCCTTCCTGCACCCCAAGCCCCTGCCCTAGCCCTGAGCATCCTGCATCCAAACATCTTCCCAGAGCCTGCACCTAGAACCCCCCTCCGGTACCCCAACTACCTGCCCCAAGATCAGCTCAGAGCCCCTCACACTCCAAATCCCTTAATCCAGGACCAGAGCCTGCACCCCCAACCCTCTGCCCCAGCCTGATGAAAGGCAAGAGAGGGAGGGTGGAGTGAGCAGGGGCCGGGCCTCAGAGAAGGGGTGGGAAAGAGGCAGGGCCAGGGTATTTATATTTGGGGTAGATCTTGGATTGCACCTAAATTCAGAAAGTGATCTTGTGCTCAAAAATTTTGGAGACCCTGCAGCTAGGGGGCGCTCTCCCCTGGCTCTCAGTGCTACCCCAGCATGGCACTAGGGGGCGCTGTGCTGCGGGGTAGGGGCAGCCCTCCTGTCCCACTCAGGGCTGGCCCCCAAGAGGTGCCATATTGCAGTAACAGTCTGGGCAGCGGCTGCCGATTCTGTAGCACTTTGGCAAGTGATATGGGTATTACTGGCCAGGTTCCCTGCTTGGATTCCACTGACCTCAGCTCTCCGCTGCGGTTCCTTCTTGGCTCCGGATTAGCCTTGGCGCCCTGTGCTGCAGAGCAGCGCGGCTGCATGCGGGCAGACGGCCCCCGCACCCCACCCCAGAGGTAGCTGCATCTCCCGAGCAGGCTTGAAAGGATCCCTGTGTCGCCCCGTGTGGGGAAATCCAAGCGCTTGGAGTTGAAAGTTGCTTTAAGCTTTTATCTGGCGCACAGCTACTATGGTAACCGGGATATTAGAATTGATGAGAGACAGAGATGGAGCTTAGGTACTAATTATCATTCTCGTTACCATAGTGTCTGAATGCCCCATCGGCCCCCTCTTCCTGAGGGGGAAACTGAGGCACTGAGCACTACAGGAGTCTGTGGATTGGGAACTGAATTGAACCCAGCCCTGCCAAGTCCCAGACCTGGACTCCCAGCTCCGGGCCACCCTTCCTGCCCATGCGGGGGATGCTGTGGCTGGATGGGGATAGGTTAATTGTTGCCTCTCTGGTCTGGGGGTAACTGGGATCCGTATGGGCTAGGAGTGGCTCAGTGCGTGGGTGGGGCTGGCCCAGGGTCAATGCATGGAAGGGTGGGGGTGGCAGAGAGATGGGGCTGGCACAGGGTGAGTGGATGGGGCTGAGGAGGGGGGCCAGATTCCTGGAAGGATAGGGGTGGCAGACGTGGGTTGACGTGGGGTGGGTGGACGTGGGGTGGCACAGGATGAGGTGGGGATGGAAGTGGCAGAGGGTGGGTGGGGATGGGGCTGGGCTGGCGAGATGAGGGGATGGGGCTGACGGGTGGATGCCTGGAAGGAAGGGAGTGGCAGACGTGGGTGAAGCGGGTTTGGCTGGCACAGGGTGGGTGGACGGGGCTGGCACAGGATAAGGTGGGTGCATGGACGAGGCAGAAGGTGGGTGGGCAGATGCTACCGCAGCAAAGCAGAACAGCCCTTGGCCTCCCTCTGTGCCTCGTGCCACGCAGACGGCCAACTTCCCGGGGCCGGATCGTGCGCCGTCCCCTCTCTGCGCGTGGCCCCCATGGCTCCATGCCCTGGTACCGCAGCCCGTCCCCCGCTGGGCTCCCTGCTGCTGGCTGGACTCAGGGGCTGAGAGACGCGTCCCCGGCCACTGGGAATGAGCTGGGGATTAACCCTAAGGGCCTTAATTCTCCTAACTGCCCTGAGCCCCTTATGTAAGAGCTCTCCGGAGCCCCTGGGGGCCAGCACGGCGGGGGGGAGGCGGATCACGGAGGCCTGTGGGTGGTTGATCTTGGCCCTGTGGGCCCGTCCCCTGGGCAGGGGCATGGGGGTCCGGGGCAGGGGCTGGCTGTCCATGTGAGCGGCTGGGCGGGGGTCTGGCTGATACATGGTGGGGGGGTGGCGGTGAGTCGCTGCCCCCAGCTAAATGCGTTTCTCTCCCCTTTGCCCTTCGCTTCCTCGTCTTTCACCGGGGAAGGTGTTTTCTCAGCACCCCCCCAACCCCACTTTCTGTTTGTCTCACTCTCTCCCAGACAGGATTTCCCCCCCATCCCCAACCCCTGCTCCGTCCCACTCCCCGTCCCATTCCTTCTGTGACCGCCACCCTCCCTCTGCTCTGCCCCCCAACTTCTGCACACCCCTACCCAGAGGCACCCGCCAACGCGGCTGGGGGGCACTGCATGGGGGCTAAGGGGGCAGGTGCACGTGCTTGCCCAGACGCACAGGAATAAGCACGCGGGTGCTCGGGCATGGGGCTCTGTGCTGGGCCGGAGACCCGTGTGCTCACACTCCTTGTGCACACCCACGCTCGTGTCTGCACGTGTACGTGCGCCCACCCCTGGATCGGGACTCGCGCCTGGAGCCCAGCTGGGGAATCTGCTCCCTCCCCGCCCTCTCTTGCGACCCACAGTGACCCTCCCACCCACCTGGGACCCCCTAAAGACTCCAGCTGCTGAGTCCAGTGCTGTGGGTCTGAGCCAGGGCTGGGGGGGGCGGTGCCCCCGGCCCTGCGTGACAGGGATCCTTGTTCCTCCCCTAGTGGCCAGCTCTGGTGTTTTAAGGAGCTCCCGGCACCTGGCGAGTTCACTGGCTGCAGCCTGGATTCCCCCTCCCCAGCCAGAACCCTGTTCCACCCCCTTCTCTTTCTCTCTTCCAGGTGGGACACCGGCACCCACTTCTGGGGGGCTCGTTGCAGGAACCTAAGTGTGGGGTAGGCAGATTCCTCCCCCCCCATACAGAATGCACTCCCCCCTCACCCCATCCCAGCTCTGCTTGCTGATCTCCCTGGGCATGCAGCATGGGGGGGCATAGAAACCAACCCCCCCCCACACCTTGTCATCTCCCCGCCTGCTGTTCTGCAATGCCCCTGTCTGAAGCTCTCTAGCCGGGTAGGACCCCCCCCCCCACATACTCCGCCCGCCTGCCTGCCCCCCACCACCCTGCTGACCTGCACTGCCCCTCTGCTTGTACCCAGGCCAGATCGACGTGTCCGAGATCCAACAGACATTCCACAGCCTTGGCGTCTACATCTCCCTGCAGCAAGCGGAGAAAATCCTGCACAGGTGAGACCTGGGGCCCCCCGATCCGCCCTCACGCCTCCCCCCCTCGCCCCCCGGCCGCCCACTCGCAGCCCCGGCCAGGTCAGCCTCGGCTGTGCCATGCAAGCTGCGTCAGTGCTGCAAGCCCGTGGGGTTGAGCTGGGGGGCAGCTGGGGGCCCGAACTCCTGGGTTCAGTCTCCTGCTCTGGGAGGAGAGTGGGGACTAGGGGTTAGAGCAGGGGCTAGGGGCATGGACTCCTGGGTTCTGTACCCAACTCTGAGAGGGGACTGGGGACTAGTGGATAGAGCAGGGACTGGGGGCCACGGCTCCTGGGTTCTGTTCTCAGCTTTGCCCTTGATTCCCGGGGATGGGATGAGATCGGGGGGGGCCGGGGAGTAGTTCTCTGTCCCAGCTCCCCCTGCTGTGACTTGGGGAGAATAAAACCTGCTTCCTGTCTTGGCGGCTGAGTGTCTGTGCCCAGGGCCGGGGTGAGGCCAGCAGCGGAGCTGGGGTGGGGCCAGCAGCGGGGCCGGGGCGGGTCCTGTGGAGCAACCCTCACCCTGGGTGCGCCTCTGGTCCGCTTGGCAGCATGGACAAGGACGGCACCATGACCATCGACTGGCTCGAGTGGAGAGACCACTTCATCCTCAACCCGCTGGAGAACATGGAGGAGGTCGTCCACTACTGGAAGCACTCCATGGTGAGGAGGGGGAGACGCTCCCGGAGACCCCAGGTCTCCCTCGCCGCCCCCTCGGGGGGCTGGCACCTGGGCAAGACCCACCGACTTGTGTCACCTGGCTGGGGCCGCCCGAGACGGGGAGGGTGCCTGGCGGGGCTGGAACCGGACTGGTCCCCGGGATCCCAGCTGTTGGAGGGGAGGGTGGCTACGAACCCTGGGATTTATACCTGGCTCCGAGTGGAGTGGAGTGGAGTGGGTTAGAGCCAGGAGGCAGGGAGGCAGGGTTCTGGGAAGGGAGCCTAGTGGTTAGAGCAGGGGCCTGGGAGCCAGGACTCCTGGGTTCATTTCCTGACTCTGGGAGGGGCATGGGTCAAGGGGGCGGGGCGAGTGGCGGCCAGGACTCCTGGGTTCTGTCCCTGCCACTAAGGGGCAGAGCCGTCTCCTTGCTCTCGGTCTGTCGGCGGCCCAAGGGGAGCAGCCCAGGGGGTGTCTCCAGACTGAGCAGCGCCCCGTCCCCCCCCAGCTCTTTCCCAGGGAGCCATGGCCTAGCCCCTCCCTTTGCCCCATCCCTAACCCCCTTCTCAGCAGGCGCCCGGGGCCAGGGCAGCTGGGAGGGGGCCAGCCCAGCGGGGGCTGTTTCCCTGCTGGGCTAATCTCACCGGTGATCTGCACAGGCTGCGATTTACTGGTTATATTTAAACGTGGTTGATAGGGGGCGGGTCACACCGGTTCTATCCCCAGCTTCAGGAGAGGAGTGGAGACCAGTGGTTAGAGCGGCGGGTGGGGGAGGGGAGCCCCTGCCCCTCCCCATGTCTGTTTCCAGCGGCGACTGGTGCCTGCATGGGGAGGGGGTGCAGGGCGAGCAACCCAGAGGGGCGGGGAAGGGGTATGTGGGGGCACCCCATTTAGCAATTAACATTTTGGGGGGCCACAGGGAGGCAGGGCACCCTCCGAGTGCTACCATGAGGCACCGATGTCTGTGTTCCCCTTCCCCCGTGCCTCAGTTTCCCCTCCCTGCAACGGCCGGATGAGCTAGAGGATAGAGCTGTAGCCCAGGCTCTGCCCAAGTCCCTCCTCCACCACCAAGCTCCCTAATCTCATTAGCAGGATTTCTAGGAGGCTGTATTGCCTGCCCAGTCCTCCCCACCCTCTCTCACCTTCTTCCACTCGCCACCGGGCCATGGAGGAGCCCTCGTCAGCCGCAGGGCGCCCGGCTGGTGCGTGCCCCACCGTGCTCCGCCAGGCCGCTCTCGGTGGGCTCCCCAGAGGCCGGGCGCTGGCCCAGCTGTGGGAGGCTGAACAGAGACACCTCGGGGGCTTGGAATCTGTCCTGGGGGATCCCCAACGGGTAGGACGTGAGGGGTTATTCATCCCCAGGGGCGTCTTTCTCCGTCCGTCCGTGCCCCATTTCTAGCCAGCCGGGCTTATTAAAACCCCTGCTTGCGGCAGGCCGGGGTTCCCCATGGGTCCAGTGATTAAAGCCCGGGGTGGGGGAAGCGGGGGAAGGGAGCTAGGAGTCGGGACTCCTCAGTTTTTGTCCCTGGAGGGCGTGGGGGCGAGTGAATTAGAGCAGGGAGAGGGGAGAACTCAGGGGTCTCCCCAGCTCTGTCATAGTTTCCATGCGCTGTGCCAGCCGAGTCCCAGCCTGGTGCCGTGCCTCAGTTTCCCCATAGCACAGGTGACTGGTGGTAGCATTGGGGAGGGGTACCTTCCCCCTGGGCCCCCGCCAAAATCCGAATTGCCAATTCGGGGGCCCCTGTAACACATGCCATGGGGCCAGGGACTCTCCTGCCACCTGGCTCCCCCCAGCTGCAGGTGACCCCCTTCCCCGGCTCACGAAGGGTCTGGGGGCAGCTGCAACGGGGAGCAGAGCTGGGGCAAGGGGGTGAGTGTCCTTGGGGAGGCCCAGTATCTGCCCGCAGATGGGGAGAGCCAAGGTGGGGATGGGCTCCGGGAGTCCTTTATTGGAAAACCTGGTCGCCTGTTATCAGGGCGCCTCCCCCCCCCGCCCTGTGGCTCTGTGGGGTCCCGTTGGGGGAGTCCCGCTTGCTCGCTCCCTGGAGGTGTGAGACGTGGTGACCGGCCAAGGTAAATTGACCCGGATCGTGAACAAGTCCCAGGCTCCCGGTAGCATGGGGTTGGGTTGGCGGGGGGAGAAGGGGCTTTTCCCCACTGGAGGGCCCTGGTTCTGATCCAGCCCTGGGTCAGGGGGACTGGCTGGCTCTGGGGGGGCAGGGAACAAGCCATGGGGCTTCCCAGCTCCAACCCAGCCCCCGGCTGCTGTGCCCAAACAGCATCACCCTTCTCTGGCGCCCGTGTGTGGTTCCCGGCCCCTTCCCCAGCAGAGGGAAAGCGTCGCTCTCCCATAGCATCCATCCAGCGCCAGCTGCCATGCCAGGGGACCAGGCAGCAGCGCGCTCGCAGGCACCACCGGGCTGAATTGTACTGTAGCCTACCACCTGAAGCCCTGGGTTCTGTTTCTGGCTCTGCCGTTTGGCATACCCTCCGTGCCTCAGTTTCCCCATCTGTAGGCGGGTCCCGTTACTGACCTCCTTGGTAAAGCGCTTTGAGGTCAGCTGATAGCAGCCTGGTGGTGCTGTTCTTCGGGGGGTTTCTTTCCAGGGCTCTGGCTATTCCTGGGGGTCCTGGTTCTGTTCCACTCACCCCCCTCCCCATCTCCCCCGGCAGGTCCTGGATATCGGAGAGTGCCTTACCGTGCCTGACGAATTCTCCGAGAAGGAGAAGAAGACGGGGATGTGGTGGAAGCAGCTGCTGGCGGGTGCCATGGCGGGAGCCGTCTCCAGAACCGGAACCGCCCCCTTGGACCGGCTTAAAGTTTTCATGCAGGTAAATAAAAAAATAGGCCCCCGAATTCCTTGCTCTGGCCGTGGCTATTGGGAAGCGGGCCTTCTGCATCTGGGCAGCCTGGCTGTGCAGTGGCGCCCGTGGGCATCTGCGGGCATGGAATAGAGCAGCACCTGGGCATTGGGCAGAGAGTGCCAACGAGAGGCATTGCAGAAGGACAGGCAGGGGGAAGGGTTGGAGATGGGCAGTGAGCCCAGTTGAGGGCCGCCACCCCAGAAGTGGCCGCATTTCTGCCCTGAACGCGCAGGCTTGGGAGAACCTCCTTGTGCAGAAGGTAAGCAGCTGCCGTGCCCCACCCTAGAGGCGGCCGCATTCCAGGGGGCCGGGGCGAGGCTGGGCCATCCCGCCCCACCCAGGCAGGGTCCCCTCCCCGGGGCACTGATGCTGCAGCCTCTCCGGCACAGGTTCATGCCTCCAAGACCAACCACATGAATGTGTTTGGGGGGCTGAAAGGCATGATCCAGGAAGGGGGCGTCAGCTCGCTGTGGCGCGGCAACGGAATCAACGTGCTGAAGATTGCGCCTGAGTCGGCCATCAAGTTCATGGCCTACGAGCAGGTGGGTGTTGGGAGTGTGGAGCTATGGCGGGGGGGAGGGGGTGTCAAGCCAGGGAACAAACCCAGGAGTCCTGGCTCCTAGTTCCCCTAGTCTAACCCACTAGACCCCTCTCCCCTTCCAGAACCCAGGAATCTTGGCTCCCAGTTCAAGTCCCAAGCCCCTCTGAATGCAGACAGCCCCCCCATGACCGTTCCCTTGGACTACAGCTTTTGCCCACTAGAAGGTGGGGCGGGGACTGCAAATTGGAAAATGCCTTCTGGGCACAGCGATTTGATCTGTTGTTTCTCATCCCAGATCAAGCGGGTGATCCGCGGCCAGCAGGAGACGCTGCGGGTGCAGGAAAGATTTGTGGCCGGCTCATTGGCCGGCGCCACCGCTCAGACAATCATTTACCCCATGGAGGTGAGGCCCCTGCAGATGCCGAGCCACCGCCAGGGGGCACAAATCCAGGGTTTGCATCCAGCATGGTAGCTACTGCCCTGCCTCCTCTGAAAGCTCTCCTGCCCGGTCTGAAAGCAGGGACTTGGGGTGTTGTTGGAGGAATGGCGAAGGCACAGGCCTGCTGTTCAAAAAAGCTGAATTCAGGCCCCATCTCTGCCACTGACTGGCTGCGTGACCTTGGGCATGTCTCTCAGCATCCTGGCCTCAGTTTCCCTAGCTGTACAATGGGGGTAATAGCAGCATGAGCCGTGTCCTGCCTGAGGCTAAATACAGTGACGACTGGGAAGGATCAGAGATCAGTACCCGGGCACTGTGGGAGGCGCGCACTTGGACTGCGTTCGGATCCCAGTGTGACACTAGAGGGCTCTGACCCAGTGCTGATCTGGATGCCCCTGTGGGGCACTAGGCAGTGCTGTGCTGCAGGGTGGGGGGCACAGGAGGGGGTATTCTCCCCTTGCAATTGGCCAGATGCCAGCTGGAGAAATGCTCTCTCCCCCCCCCCCCGTCCTCCCAATGATTTTGTGGTCCAGTACTAAGCTGCTCTGTCAAACAGTTTGCCCCCCCCCCCCCGTCCTCCCAATGATTTTGTGGTCCAGTACTAAGCTGCTCTGTCAAACAGTTTGCCTGCCCCACCCCAGAGGCGGCTGCATTTCAGTGTTGGGCAAGCCAGTGCTGCACTGCTAGCCCGTGGCCATGCCCTACCCCAGAAGTGGCTGCATTTCCATGGTGCCCTTTATCGCGGTCCTTAAGGAATCTGTCCCCCCAGGTGCTGAAGACCCGGCTGACCCTGCGGAAGACGGGCCAGTACGCAGGGATGGCGGACTGCGCAAAGAAGATCCTACGGAAGGAGGGACTCCGGGCCTTTTACAAGGGCTACCTGCCCAACGTGCTGGGCATCATCCCCTACGCCGGCATCGACCTGGCTATCTACGAGGTCAGGGCCACAGGCGCACGGGCCTGCAAGCTGGGCGGAGCCTGTTTGCACATAAGCTCCTCCCTCACGGTTGGAAGTAGGGTGCTGCGAGTGGACCCATTTGTCACATGCTGGAGTCCTGACTTACAGCCCCATCCCAGTCTAACCACTAGACCCTGCTCTCCTCCCAGAGCTGGGGGTAGAATCTAGAGTCCTGACTCCCATTCTCCCCCCTGCTCTAACCACTAGACCCAACTTCCCCCTTCCCTGGGTGGAATCTAGGAGTCCTGACTTCCAGTCTCGCCCTGCTCTAACCACTAGACCCCACTTCCTCTCTCTCTCCCTCCCCCCCCCAAGCTGGGGGTAGAATCTAGGAGTCATGCCTCCCAGTCCCCTCTGCTCTAACCACTAGACCCCACTCCTCTCCCAGAACTAGGGGGAGAGCCCAGGGATCCTCACTTTGAGTCCCCCTGCAGCCTGGCATCCCTGGCATCCATCCAGTACTCCCATCCCTCTACTGGAACCCCCCCAGCCCTGGCATCCATCCACCCCTCGTCAGCTCTGCTCTCCTCCTTCCTGCAGACGCTGAAGAACATGTGGCTTCAGAAATACAGCACGCACACCGCGGACCCAGGCATCCTGGTGCTCCTGGCCTGCGGCACAGTGTCCAGCACATGTGGGCAGATCGCCAGCTACCCCCTGGCCTTGGTGAGGACCCGGATGCAAGCCCAAGGTGAGATGGGAGGGTGACGTGCTCTGAGGGAGGGCGCCAGCAGTGGCCCAGGTACCACAGGGACGGGTGTGGCCTAAGGATGCACAAAGCAGAGAGATCCCAGGGCAGGACCCAGGAGCTGACCCGGGTGTGTTATGGGCTCGGCGAGCATCCCGTTGGACCAGTGGTCCAGGCCCCATACAGCCAGGGAGAGGCGGGGATCAGCAGCAGCCGCGATGCCTGGCTGCCTCCTCTCCAGCCTCGGGTCGTGACTGAGGGAGAGATGGGGTCTCCCTGTCCGTGCCCGGGGGGCATTCGTCCCCTTCCCCACAGCACTTCTCCTGGACCAGTGCCAGGGCAGATCCATGGGGTGGGGGCGAGTTTAGTGTAGGTCAGTTTCAGCCCTGGGACATGCCCTCCCTGTGCAGCATTGCCGTGCCCAGCGACCATGCCTCACCCCAGAGGCAGCTGCATTTCCATGCCGAGTGAGCCGTCCCTGTGCTGCGTGGCTGCACGGCTGGTACCGGATGCATTCACCACATTTGGGGCTTTCTGCCTGGCTCCCTGCTCGACCTCATGCTTTGCCCCCCATTGGCCCTCTGGCAATGCCTCCGAGCCACCTGCTGTGGGGCAGAGCTCCCTAAAAACTGGGGTGGGGAAAGTCCCCTCTGCAGGGAGTTTTTTGGGGTCCCCTCCCGTTCCCCCATAGCCTGAGTGTAACTGAGCCTCAGGCCCTGAGAGTGGGGGTCGGGTGAGGGTGACCATAAGGGGCAGGACCTGACCGGGACCCCTTCTCCCCCCAGCCTCCATAGAGGGTGCCCCCCAGCCCACCATGCTGGGGCTCTTCAGGCACATCCTGTCGCGGGAAGGGGTGCTGGGCCTGTACCGGGGCATCGCCCCCAACTTCATGAAGGTGATCCCGGCCGTCAGCATCAGCTACGTGGTCTACGAGAACATGAAGCAGGTGCTGGGCGTGACATCCAGATGAACCCGCTGCCCCCGCAGGCAAGGATGCCCGTCCCCCCCGCCCCCCCTCCCATGCTGCACTTTGGAGCCGGCTGGCGCAAGAGCGGGGCTGGGAAGTGCCGGAGC
The DNA here is from genome assembly GCA_019425775.1 of Rafetus swinhoei. NCBI lineage: Eukaryota > Metazoa > Chordata > Testudines > Trionychidae > Rafetus > Rafetus swinhoei. Next base: position 8,655,412 of record JAFJHL010000256.1, on the reverse strand, counting down.
TGGGGGCCTTCGGAGACGCTGCGAGAGCTCAGCTGCACCCAACCCCCGGCCCCCCTCCCATGCCAGCAGGACTGCGCCGGGCCAGAGGACCAAACCCTGGAGCAGCCCCGGGGTGGAAAGAGGAACCCTTCAGCCCGACTCTGCCAGGTGGAGCGCGTCTGCTGGGGGCAGTTTGGCCAGGGGGTGGGAGGAGCAGAGCCGGGGCATGTGCGGGGTTAAGACCAGGCTGAAGTTTAGGCTTTTTTTAGTTTGAGACTCTCCAACCTCCCCCCCCCCCCCATTTCTGCTGAGGGGGCGTCGCTCCTGGAAGTGCATGACACACGCACGACCCCGTTCCCTGCATGCTGCACATTTCCTGCAAACGGGGGGGGCTTTGCTGCACCCCCTCCACAAGCACTTGCTGACATTGCACTGCCAGTGGATTCCAGTGGAGACTCCTCCAATTCAGCACCCCCGACCCTCCATTCAGCACCCCTGACAGCACTGCCACTGGATCCCACTGGGAAACCCCCAATCAGCACCGACACTGGATCCCAGGGGAGAGGCCTCCAGTCAGCACCCCCAGCTCAGCACCGACACTGGATCCTACCAGGGAAACCCTCCAATCAGCACCCACACTGGATCCCACCGGGGAAACCCTCCAATCAGCACCCACACTGGATCCCACGGGGGAAACCCTCCAATCAGCACCGACGCTGCACCCCATTGGAGAATCCGCCGCTAGCCACTTCCCTTCCCCCACCCAGACGCCCAGTGATGCCACTGGATCCCACTGGGGGCCGCCTCCTGCCGAGAGGAACACCCCCCCAAGCAGCATTACAAGATCCCAGCTGGAACTGCTGCAGCTCCCCCTCAACCCAGGCACTGCCCAGTTCATCCAGCGGGCTGCACCCTAAAACACCAGTGCCCAGACAGGAGCCAGGGCCCTACCTCTGCATAGACCTTCCTTGCCACCCCACGCCCACTAAGTCAGAGCTAGCAGCCCGCCCTTCCCCCCTTGCCACCCGCTGTCTCCGTGTCCCTGCCTGGGGAAGAGACTTGGCACTGGTTAGCCCCCCCCTTCTCCTCTGAGAGGCCTCCCCTGCATGCACCAAACAGCTCAGGAGCCCCCCTGGCCTGCCAGCAATGGGTGGGGCAGGGCACAGGCATGGCATGCTGCATGCCTAGCTAAAAGCTGAGCAGCGGGGGCAGGGCCATGCTGGGGGGAGGGATGCAGCCTGAGCCCCACAACTGGCTGGAGGGGGGTCAGCGAGGGCTGGTGGCCCCAGGGAGTCAAGGCCAGGCCATGGATTACCCGAGGGGCAGGATGCCAGGGCAGTTGGGGGTGAGCTTCCACCCAAGCAGGGGGCAGTATGGGGCATGCCCTGCCCCGGCCCGCCCCGGCCCGCCCCACCCCACCCCACTGGCCTATCCATCCAGCAAGGAGCCGTATGGGGCATGCCCAGCTGTGCTGACCTATCCCACCCAGCAGGGGGCAACATGATGCACCCAGCAGGGCCCCCTTCGCACACAGGCCAGAGGAGCCCATCCAGCAGGGGGCAGTATATACAACTCCAGCCGTGCCCTCCCCCCCAACCAGCACATGGCTGTGTAGGTGTTGACCATCCAGCAGGGGCAGCGTCACAACCCCCTCCACCCCACTCCCCCACACCAACCTTGGGCAGCGGAGCCATTCTAAACTTCACCCACCTGCGTGCACCATGGACCCATCGTTCCAGCTTGGGGCCTATGTCCATCGCTAAGGGGCAGCGCCCCCCCCCCCAGGGGCACCCACTGTGGGTAGCGCCTGCCTGTTTTGCACAGGGCTGGATTTAACTTGGGCCTATTATGGATGCTGCCTGGATTTCTATGAACCTTGTGAAGGCCCCCCCGATATTGAGATGGGGACTCTCCCCCCAACACACAAACACGCACACTGGCTGGGGAGGGCGGCTCCTACAGCCAGAAGCGGCAAGGGCTAATATTCTTGTGGTGGTGTTATTTTGGGGAAGGGGGCTGTTAGGTCGCCTGGCTGCGGGCTCCCCCCAGCTCCCTTGGGGTCTGCTTGGAGCTGAGCCACAGTCTCTTCCTGTCACCGCGGCGGCCATCTAGCCCCAGCCTCGGACACAGATGTTCTTCCGCATCAAACCTTGGCCGGCCAGCCCCTCTCCCGGCCTGCTGACGCCAGCTCTGAGCCAAGGCCGGGCGTGGGAGTGACAGAGAACATGCTAGCCGTGGGAAGGGGGGATGTCCCACACTCCCAGGTGGAAGGGGTGGCCGGTAGATAAGAACAGCCAGGCGGGCTCAGCCCAATCATCCATCTTGCCCAGTGTCCTGTCCGGTGCCAGATGCCTCTGAGGAAACGAACAGAATCAGGAAATGGGCGAGTGATCCCTGCGCCCGGCCTCGCTGCTTCATTTGTAACGAGAGAGCTGCCAGGCTCAGGCAATTGTTTTACTTTCATAACTGACGTGGCAAACCTGGAGGCGCCGGGCTCTGAGCTGCCAGGCCCGGAGGTGCCGGGCTTTGAGAAGCCAGGTCTCTTAGCTGCTGAGCTGCCAGGCCCAGCTGGGCTCTGAGCTGCCAGGCCTGGAGGTGCCGGGCTCTGAGCTGCCAAGCCCTGGCACACAGTAAGCACTGTCTGTCACCAAGTCCCAGCTTCTGGCAACCAGAGGCTCAGGGGCTCGTGGGGGGGGGATTGATTTGTGCTAGGGAGGAGGGGGGGGGGATCCATGTAATGAGCTTGCCCAGGAAAGGGGAAAGGAGGGTGGTACGCCCTCCCCCCGGCCATTAGCTGGGACCAAACCTGGGACCCCAGGAGCCCAAAGCCGGCACGCTTGCTAACTGAGGCAAAGGGCCAGCTTGCCTAGCTGGCCGGCAGCAGCACACTCCTAAGCTGCTGTGCAAAGTCTGACCCCTAGAGGGCAACAGAGAGCAAGCACCTGCCAGGGGCACCCCCAGGAAATACGTGCAGGGTGAAGAAGGTGCCTTGTGGGGGCTGGAAGGCTCCCCCCCCCCATATTGAGAGTGTGGGGGGGTGCATGGGGGGGGGGGGGAGTGTGCAAAAGGACGACAGGACCGGCTGCGGGGAGGGGCCTGGTACCAGAAGGGAGGAGCAGGTGGGGCGGAGCCGAGAACTGGGAACGTTGTGACAGGGATGGGGAAGGGACCCATGGGGGGGGGGGGGGGAAGGTTGGCAGGACATTGCCAACTCCTGGCAGTGTTGGGCCTTTATTATTATTTTAATGTTATTTAATTCCCCATTTGAGGTGTGAGTGATGAGTGGCGCAGGGCTGGGGAGACAGTAGGAGGCAGAGGCAGGTTGTGGGGGGGGGAGGCGGAGGCAGAGATAGCCCCCCCACTCTGCGGCAAACAGGCTTCCCAAGGGGCAATTGGTCCCTCTCCAGTAGGGGGCACTGAGAGCCCCCAGGCCCTGGGGAGGGGTAGCGGTCGCCAGCCTCGCCATTCCCGCAGGAGCCGAGGACGCCTGCCCCCATGACGGCGCCAGTCCTTCCCCCAGCTGCTTTGCTCCGTGGTGCCTTGCCTGGCAGCCCAGTCCGACCGGGTGGGAAGAACACGGCACTCGCCCCCTCTCAGCAGGGCCAGGCCTGCCTCACTCCTGGCTCTTGCATGTGCTGGCTGGCAGGCCCGGCTCTGCGCCCCGGGCGGGGCTGCTGCTTGAAAGGGAAAAAAGAGCTAATAAAAGTTTTCTAAACTTTCCTGTTTGTTCTGTCGCCAGTGCGGGGCTATGAATGGGGACAGGGTGGGGACGGTGCCAGGTATCACACCAGCCACCCCCACTGGGGCAGAAGCCACCCCCTCCAGAGGCACAGACAACAGCTGAGGCCTCTGCCATCCGCCGCAGCTAGGAGGACAGAGCGGTGCAGCCCCATGGCTGGGACACAATCCTCTCCAGTAGCCTCGGAGGCCTTGGTTTGACTCCTGCCGCTGACCCCCAAATTCCCTCCCAGCCCTTGAACTGGTCAGGCCATTGGTGCCTCAGTTTCCCGAAACACCCTTCCTTTCTCCCACCTCGTGTCTGGTTAACTGGGTTGCTCTTCCCCACAGGGGTGGCATCTCACTGGCTATACGGTGCCAGGGCGATGGGGCAACTAGCAGATCTAGCCAGTAGGGGGCAGTGATACACCCAGGGGATTCCTGCCCCAGAAATGTTACAGTGTCACTCATCAGGGAAGCGAGCCAGCAAGCAGCCTCCTCTATCGGGCCAGCTGTTGTGGGGCAGGGTTCTTAGGGTGCCTGGGTGCCACTGAGGCTCAGAGAACCACAGATCACCCACCACAGCATCCAGGGCACAGATTGGACCAGGGGCGCTCCCATCTTGCTCAGTCAAGCTCCCGTTTAAGCCTGAAAGGCACAAGAGGAGGGTTTGGGACATAAGTAACTGCCCTAGTCTCCAGCCGCTGGCCTGCCTTGGGCGCTCAGCCTGGCTCTTGCTTCTGCCTGCAGCTGTGCAATTCGGGTGCCCCATCTAGGCTGTAGCAGCCCAGCTGCATGTGACTGGTTGATTGACAGCAGGAGCCAACCCCCCACCCACAGGACACCCAACACCAGCCAGTGTCAGCGATAAAATCTCCCTGCTGAGTAATCTGGGGCCTGCTCCCCGCTGGGTGTCAATCAGCCTGGCGCTGCTCCCACGACACCCGTGCCCGCCAGCCCCCCACCCTTCAGCGGAGTCCCGTCCGTGTCAACCCTCGCCCTGCAGCCATGGGCTGGGCTGCCCCCGGCAGCACCAAAAGCAGCTGCCCCCTTGGCAGAGCGGCTTGCGGGGGCCCATTTGTCGGGAGGAGGCCGTTGGGGTTCCGCTGCAGCCCCCCTGGCAGCCAGGTGCGGGGCCCAGACCGGTGCCAATTACACGCAGCGCTGGCTGCTAAATATTTCATGCCCCTCCCTCCCCTTCTGCAAACCGCCAGGGCGCAAACCTCCCCCAAGCACGGCACGGTCACGTCGGCAGATTCAGGCCCAAGGAAAGGAGAACACAACAGGGCTCGGGCCTGGGCCCATGCCCCTCTCCCCCACCCCCCTAACTAGGGAAGTGGCCACACCGCTTAGCTGCAGATTAGCAGCTGAGCCCCACGTGACGGCACTGTTTGCGTGAAGCAGGGGATGTGGGAAGCAAGAGAGCAGATGGGGGTGTTAGTTCTGTTAAGATCAACGCCCTGTCCTGTTGGAGGCCAGACACTGCAGAGACCCGAACCAAGATCAGGACCCATGTTCCCTGTAAGCTCAGTGCCTGGGCAGATGAGATTTAAATGTCACCCAGCTGCTTAAAGCACCCACTGCCAGCAGCATATATTTCTGCAGGTGGTGCATATCCACACATGCTTTGGTGCAAATGACAAAATTTATTCCACAGTGGGGAAGAGGAGAATTACAGCAAACACTTATCAGAACCCACAGCGTTACCTAGCAGCAGACAGTCCCTGCCACAAAGTGTTTACAAACTGTTGGGACTATAATGTTCTTTCAGCCAAAAATGCAGGTTGGGTGACGCCGGCACCTTCCTCAAATTCAGGGTGGGTCTGGGTGGCTGTTTGCATAGATAACAAAAGGCAGAAAAGTGGTGCAATGGACAGGGTCCCACTTTTTGTTATTTCCTGCCTGTTTTTCACGTAACAATAAAAAAACCTCATGGAAAATGAGCAAAATGTTTTGTTCAAGCCAAAACAACACCCACCCCCCCATACCCCCACTTTTCCCTTTGCTGAGAACTGAGGAAAGGTTTGTTTCTAGGGATGACCCTGAAATTGGAGCGGGGAAGGGGTGGCTTTTTCAGACTTGCCAGCGAAGGAAAACACGGCCCAGCTCTAGTTTCCAGTAGAAATAGACAAGTCAAAGGGCAGGGTTGTGCGGCTTGGCTTGGGGAAAGTGAGGCACAAAAAAGGAGGAACTGAATTCAGATCTCAGGCCAGCGCTTTCAGCACCAGCCCACCTGTCCTTCCAAGCTCCATTTCCTCAATGCTTGCTCCAGGGAAGGCTTGGCTTGGTTTTTCCAACCACATCCTTCGCGCCCCCAGCAGAAAGAGCCTTTTGCCATTAGAGAGAAGCACAAAAACAGCTGGCAGCCACTGGAGAGCTGCCCATCTTTAATTAGCCTTACCCTAATGACAAATCACCTTGTTAGTTTAAACCCCACGCCCTCCCTTAACAATAAGTGCAAAAAAAAATCATTAGCAAGCAGACAGTTCTTTTCCTTGGCACCATTCACGTGGCCTCCAAATTTGCAGGCGGATTTTCCTCCAATGCCCCCAGCTTCCTGCAAAGACATTTGGAAGCTGTTTGTTGGGTGAAACTGACAAGGGTCTGTATTTCCCCCCCTTCCTAAGAGAGGGAAAAAAAAAAAAAAAAGACAGCTGTAAAAATCGACACCGGCATTATTTGTGCCGAACCCGTCGGCTGTGTCTACACAGCAGCATTATTCCGAAATAACATAGCGCACGTCCACACGGCAAGCCCGTTATTTCGAAATCACTTCAAAACAACAGGCTTCTTACTCCGACTTCTGAGTAAGTACTCCCCATTTTATGAGTAAGGGAAGTCAGGGAACGAGGTCTCTATTTCAGAATAACTGCTGCGTAGACAGCACCAAAAGTCGAAATTAGCTATTTCGACTTAAGCAATGCAATTAGCATAGCTCAAGCTGCGTAGCCTGTTTTGAGGTTAGCCCTGCTGTGTAACCGTGCCCAAAGCGAATGATTAAGGACACAGAGGGGGAGCCGTGTTGGTCTGTAACCAAAAAAAAAAAAAACAACAACAAATGGTCCTGCTACTTCTTAGAGACCAACAAAAAATGTAGATGGGACCATGAGCTTTTGCGGGCACAAATTGCGTCGCTTATTTCAGAGTTGATTTCGAAATCGCTTTTTTCGAAATTAAAATAGGGCCCTATTCTGAAACGTCCCTTCCTCCTTGTGGAACGAGGTTTACAGGGACATCGGAATCACGCACCTCTTACATTTTGAAACAAAGGGCTTGCACAAAAGACGCGGAGCAGCTATTTCAGGATAGCTCTGCAGTGTAGACATAGCCCGGCAGAGCTACACCGCCAGGTAAACATACCAGCTAGCCACTGGAGGGGCCCACAATGCGCGCACGTGTATAAATCAGTCAAAGATCATGATTTTCAAAGGCATTAGGATTGTTTATTAGGCATATTATGGTAACGCTTAGGAGCCCAGTCAGAGCCTAGGGCCCAGCATGCCAGGCACTAAAACACAGAACAGTCATGCCCTAAATCCCACTTTGGTCGGGTTTCAGTTTCTTCAGGCACCATTTTTGGGCAGCTCTCCTCTTCCAAGGTTCACCTGCTACATAACGTCCCGCCTGTTCCAGAGAGCGGAGTCAAGGATTTGAAACACCAAAGCTGGCGTATCTAGCTGGGTGCAAGACAGGGCTGCAAGTTCACAGCCCTGAAAATCAGCAGGGGGCGGTAGAGCTAATGACCCTGCCTGGCCTAGAAATCGATGCATTTCTCGCTCTCTCAAATCATTCTGGGAAAAGTGGGGAGGGAAGGGGGAGAATCCAGCAGAGCTAGCCAAGAAGAAGAGTACATGGCCAGACAAGGCATCTACCAGCCGGCTACAGGTTAGCTGGACTTGGATGGTTACAAGTGATGGGTCAATCTTTTGGCTTCCTCTAAAGGCACTTTTTTTTTTTTTAAAGCAAGTTGGCGCCTCTGTACAGATTGCATGTCTCAACCCCGGGGCTTTCCTTTCCCCTTCTCCCGGGTCCAACCCAGTCTCCACAGCCGGGGCAGGATGCGATGAAGCGTTGCAAGAGCGAGGAGGGACGGTGCGCAGGACTGGCCACGTCCCCCTGGGATACGCCTGACTTCTTTTGAAAGGATTCGAGGCCCGGGACCACTTGGGGCAGCTGACACGATGAAGCGGATTCTCGGTTCAGGCCCCTTTAAGGCAGAATAAAGTGGGCGGAGACAAACTCCTGCCTCCTCCCCATGTAGGCAGGGCCTCCCCCAGCCAGTGGGAAGCTAGAAGGGCAACGAACCTAGCGGATGGTGGGCGTGGCCAGAACAGGTTGCATTATGGGTACTCCATGCTTTTGTGCAAGAGCATGAATTAGAGCAGCCCAGAGACTGCTCTAGCTGACACTAGGGACTAGGCACAACCCCAGAGGTAGGGGAGAAACTGACCATCATGCCCTGGTCCAGGCCCAGGCATCCGCTGGTGGGGAATCCCATGAATCTCCCTCTTTCCAGGGTTAGCCAAGGGCCTTTGGCCAGGTCAAACTTTGTGGCACACCTGGAAATAACAACCCGGGAGGCTTTGGGGTTGACGGGAAGTCAGATCCACAGATGCCAGGGAAGTGGAAGGGGAGCAGGGCTCCTCACACCCTGGAATCTCAGCCTACAGCCAAGTCAGGCAGCTCAGGAGCTCCCTCCGGCACTGATCCACAAGGCAGCCCTGCCTCACTAGCCCATCGGCGCACAGGCTGAATCAAACCATGCGAGAGCCTGAGGCCTCGATCCTGGAGCAAGCTCCAGCCTCACCTCCATGAGATCAAGGTCTCAGCCAAGCCGGGCTCCAGCCTGGAACAGGATGGCTAATGGGGGGGGGGGAGAAGAGTCTCTCTATTCCCCTGCCCTGTCCCCAAGTCCCCCCGGCCCAATTCCCCAGTGCCCTGCCCCGTTAGTCTAACCCCACTGCAACAATCACCGCCCGTGTGCAAACCAGACTGGACTGATTTTCGCCCCGCACACACCAGTGCAAATAAATCATTGCCCCAGGTTTGGTGCAATGGGAATCCAGAGCCAGGATCTTTAGCTTTACGAGACTCCCAGCCCTGCAGGGCTTGGCTCCAACCAAGCCAATACATGGGAGGAATTCAATTTTCTCCCCAGCCTATGGGCTTCTCCCCCCACCAGCCCTTTCATAAATTAAGGGCCAAATCCCCAGGTGCTGTAAACCAGTGTCACTGCATTGGAATCGATGGAGCAACACCCATTTACACCAGCACAAGGTCTTGCAGAACCTTGAGAACAGGGACAAATCTTCCAACCATTCAGACAAGCGTGAGCTGAGCCTCTCGGGATTTTCCCCTCTCCCCACACACAAACGACTGAAGATTTTTGGTGCCTCCAGGCTTGGGGTGCTCAATCATAGGCTCCTTAAAGGGACCAGCCCTCCCACCCCCCAAACCTTTGAGGCAGGTCACGCTGGGCAAGTCCCCAAACTGCAGCACCTCAAAAGCAGGAGATGCTTTGAGGAAAGAAGAAAAAAACCCGCACAGCACCCAATCCCTCGCTGCCTCATGCCTTCATTTTCACTGCCACCCCCCGGCCCCTAAAGGAGCATTCGACACTAGTGCAAACACATGCACCAGGGTCAGGCAGTGCACTAGCGCCCCCTGGCCACTTACAGGGTGTATGGCTCAGTGGGGAGCAGTCAGATGGGGCTGAGTTGCTTTGGAAGTGCCGATGCAGTGCCCCATGGGAGTTGTAGTTCAAGGGCCTTAAAAGCTTCCATTCTCTCCCACCAGACAGGTTCCTTGATGGGAATCCCTGGTTGGGGTGTAGTCCAATGATGCAACTCCCCCACCTGGGAGAGCGTGGTGCATCATGGGAGATGTAGTCCAGCCAAGGAGGAGAGGAGGCGCACAAGGCATTTCAGAATCAAAGTAGCTCCAAGTGTTTGGTCAAGAGTGTTCAGGAAATTAATTTTAACGGGAAAAAACCTGAAAAAAATCCAGTGGAAAAATAAATGGAATTATCTCCTCCTCCCCCACCACCTGTTTTACAGCATGAGAATTAATGTTCCTCACACCAACCAGCAGCAAAACCTGCACACAAAACTTCCTGATATCTACCGTGTCCCCTTCCCGCCCGGCACCCCTCTCTGTCCCCTTCCAAACCCAGAGCGGTTGGCACTGATCTACACGGGGTTCCATGCCCTAGCCTTTTGCAAAGCTCACCCAGGGCCGGGTTAATAACAGACGCGCTCCCATGAGACTCTGTGCACAGAGGCATCTAACCCCTTTTGGGTCCGTGGCACCCCCACCAGCGCAGTCAATGGAAGTCAGGACAGTTTTCGCCAGCTGCAGGGGAGGAGAGGGGCTAGGCCTACCCCACCGCCTCCGAAGCTGGGTGGACAGGCTGGGGTGCCACATCCCTCTGCTGGCCATGGTGGCAGGGACAGATGAACTGTGGAATGGGGCAAACCAGCAGGCAGCTTCAGTGCAGAGCTGTCATAGGCAAACAGAAAACCCTGGGGCAGCAGCCCAAGAGATCTGTCCCCAAAACCTCCCCTCCTAGTTGTCTATGACACCTATATGACCACTGAAAAGGGGGGGGGGGCACGAGGAGAGGGAAGCCGCCGGTGGGCGGAGTCCGTTATCTAGCAAGAGCAGCTGCCAGACTGCGGGGGCGGGGTCTCGGTCAGGGTGCCGTTCTTGCTGTTGCCGACGAGCGTGGGGCTGGCGTCCAGGCTCTCGTTCATCTTCTCGCAGATAATGTCCACCAGGCGCTCAAAGACCTGTTTCACGTTGATGTTGTCTTTGGCACTGGCTTCAAAGAATTCAAACCCTGGGTGGAGGGGGCCGGGAAGGAGAAGGAAGAGAAAGTGGGGGGGTGGGAAAATCGCATGTTGGTAAATGTAGATTGCAAGTAACAGCAGATCCAGCAGCGGGATTCGAACCCTTGGCCGTCAGCATGAAACCCCCCACCTCCTCACAGAGCAGTAACTTGATTGCCAACCACCTACAGGAGAACTTGTGCCTTTTCAATTGAGCAGAGGAAGGTCTGACTCCACCCAGCCGCTGGCAGCTGAAACCAGACCCATTCAGACTGAAAATAAGGCGTCTGTTTCTAAAAGGGAGGGGAATTCGCTATTGGACCAAGGGTGGATTCGCCATGATGGACACCAAGATTGGGCGTGTTTCTCAAAGACCATTTTGAGGGATTATTTGGGGGCAGTTCTCAGAATACATGATCCTGATGGTCTGTTCTTGCCTTGAATTCTAGGGGTACATCTACACAGCAACATTATTTTGAAATAATGCCGAAATACTGTCAAGCTGGAGAAGCTTTTATCGGTTTCCCTGGGCCGCTAGGGGGCAAGGTGGCACAAAATGAAAGAGTGTTAAGGGCACAGAGGTGATCAGGACAGACCCCTTTCTGTTGTTGGAAGTTTGTGATTGGCCAGCCCCCCAACTCAATTTTTGGCGGGGAGGGGGGGGGGATGACATTAAAACAGGGAAAAAAAAAAAGCAGCAATTTTTTTTTCTAAAAGGAAAAAAAAAACATTTTACTTTTTCCTCCCAAAATTCCCCTGCCTTTTATTAAAAATTAAACCAAAAAGGTTAAAAAGGCGCCAATTCAAAATCGCCTCCACCCAGGACTAAATCTGTGTCGACGTTTCAATTTGCTTTCAGCGTCAGACAATGGTGACCCCCCCGGACGTTTACTCCTGGGGTTTTGGAGCCGCCGACACCCCCCAGAATCCGTTTCATGCCCAGCCTGCTGCGGGGGAGGGAAGAAGGGACACCTACCGAGCTCATCAGCCAGCCGCCTGCCGTCCTCCGCGGCCACCACCCGCTCGTCCTCCAGGTCACACTTGTTGCCCACCAGGATCACCTGGGCGTTGTCCCAAGAGTAGGTCTTGATCTGAGTCGCCCTATGGAGCGGAGGTGGGGATTGAACTCGCGCACAAACCCTGCCCCCAGCTGTCAATCACCTTGACTCCTCCCATTTATAAAAATCACTATGGCAAACCCCGTGCGCCTGCTCTTGCTGGGGACCAAAAGGAACGTGAGCTGCACAATCAGAGATTTGCACTAAAATAGGCTCTTCCGTGGGAGGAAAGCAACTGTCCTAGCACCCTGCTCTGACCACTAGACCCTGCTCTTGGAGCTATCAACTCAGGCTCTTTGCCGATTCAGGCACCAGTGAGAGCTAACTTCCCCCACCGAGATCTTGACCTCAATCTCTCTGACCAATGTTCCCACTAATTTCTTCCATCCATGTGTGGAATAATTTGTATGTGCACCGAGGCATGTGTGGATGTGCACCATCACTAGAAACACAGGCTGTGGGTGCTCTGCTAATCAGATGGGCAGCACCTGAATGTCTCCTGGGTGGCCACCCAAGCACCGTCTACAGGGAACACTGACTGTGACACACACACCCCCGACTGGGAGCCAGGGGCCCTCAAGTAGACCACAGTGCAAGGGAACGCAGAGTCTCCTACCAGTCCTGCACGGCGTTGAAGGAGTCCTGGTTGGCGATGTCGTACATCAGCAGAAAGCCCATGGCTCCCCGGTAATAGGCCGTCGTGATCGTCCGGTATCTCTCCTGCCCAGCTGTGTCCTTTAAACAATCCCGGCCCCCACCCACCCCAACACAAATTAGAGCCACTTCTATGCAAGATCCCAGCTGCACAGGGGACGATTTCAACTCAGAGGACTCACTTCCCACTTGATTTGATTCCTGCTGCAGACAATCCCCGCCCCCCCATGCCTCAGTTTCCCTACCTGTAAAACAGGGGATAATCCTTTCTCTGGATTGCAAACTCCCTGGGGGCAGGGCCCATCTCTCCCCACGTGTGTGCAGGGATGCTTCAGTTAGGGGCTGTGAATCAAATGCAGCAGTGCATTGTGGGAGGGCGAGAAACATTCGCTAGTCCCTAGCTGCCCGGCCCTGATCTACTCTCCGGAGTGCCGAGACCAGAGATTGCACAGAGGGCTGGGACTGAAGGCTCTTTTCATGAAAAGCAGGGGGGGGGCCAGATGGGGCTGCCTGGAGTAGCCGAAGGGCCATGGAAGAGACGGGGAGGGATTCTAGCGAGCCCCCTGCATAACGCAGGGGTACAGGGATACTGGCCGGTAGGGAAGGGAACGGGCGGAGGCCAGATCTGTCCAATGAGTGCTTTGTGGGCGCATCTATGCATGTATCCAAAGGCCTCCAGGAACTTGTGCTATCCACCTGCACTGCTTATTCCAGGAGCCCAGCGAAAGCAGCACTCGGCCAGTGTAACCCGTCCCAGCTTGGGTGGGGAGGGGAAGTTAACATCACCCGCCTGCAGAGCACTGACTAGCAGACCTCCTTCAGTGGACGTCTGGAACAGGGCAACTAGCCTTAGGACGGACAGGAGGACCGGGGCGGGGGAGGGGCGGTTAGCCTGGGGAACTCACTGCTCATTGATGGGATCAACACTCCAGTTTGTGCCTGCAGCACCTAGCACAATGGGATTCCAGTACTCCAAGGTACTACCATAATACACCTAATAACATACAGCACCCAATCCATCGAGTCCCAGGCCATAACTGGGACTCTTGGGTGCTACCTTAATACATCTATTTATTGACCTCCAGGGTGGGGGTGGTGCAGGCAGAGTCTGTAGAGAACTGGCATCTGTCCATCCTTATGTTAATTAATCCTTCCCCATTCAGCTGCGTCCCCTTAAATTGAAGCACATGCTTAAGTACTTATTTATGAGGCGGATTGTGCTAGTGCCTCAGCGGCCCAGGAGCCCAGGCACTGTACATCCGCAGAACAAACAGATGGCCCCAGCCCCCAAAGAGCTTCCGACGTCGCCAAGCAGCGGAGTGACTCCAGTGAAGCCACGCTGAAGAGCTAAGCACCTGCTACCGTAATATCGCTCCCACACTCGCCCCTGGTCTAACAGCCCCATCCCTCCTAGCCATCAGGTCACTAACGCTGGTCCTGCAGGTCCCTCCTGCCCACCACAGCGGGGGAAGAGGTTGTGTAGGAAACATACTAGGCCAATGTGCCTGCCAGCTGTAGAGTTACCATCTGCAGAGATTCAAGTCGCAGCAAGTATGGAGACCGCCCAGCCTTAGGAACCACTACAGTAGGTCTCCATCTAGCCAGTCAGCCCTTCTCCAATAGTATTATCTGGCAGCAGTGAGTTCCGCAGATTAACCACATTGATAAAGGTAGAGAGTAAATGCGGAGGCAGAGGTAATTCAGGGTTCTGGGGTGGACAGTAGTAGGCCGGTGCAGTTGCCACCATGGGGAAAAAAAATAAGTGGCAATGAGTTCCACAGGCAAACCCACAGAATTAAAAGGGAGACAAAGTAGGGCTGTCAGGCTGGGGAGAAAAATCCAGGGGCTGGGGGCAATAACCTTTTTGGGTGGCGAGCTTGGAGGACGGCGCCCCAGTGACATTTACCGGTGTCAAGGTAACGCCAGCTGCTGCCCGAGCCAAAGCACACAAGGGCCGGAGGCGTTGTCATGGTGAGCACAAGAGGCCTTCAGGAGCAAAGCGACTCCCCCAACCCGGACGCCTGCGACAGCTGCAGCTGCCGTGTGGGGAGGGCTGTTTACCCTCAGCTCCAGCACTTAGTGACTTGGCTGGAGCCAGAGATAAATGGGAAGGAACATGCTGGTCTGGTCCTACCACCTGGCGCCGTGGGATAGCGCAGCTGGTTGGGCCTCAGCAGGACATGGGCCAGATCCCCACTCGGGTGTAAAGCGACCTAGCTCCACGGACACGAGGCCGATTCACACCAGCTGGGGGCCAGGGCCCGTGTTCAGAGAGTCTTAAAAAGTCTCATTCTCCCCAGACCTTTCCCCTCTGGGGCCCCGGCGCTGATCAGCCCCAGGGTGGGGCACTAGCTAGCTATGGGGAATAAGGAAGGAGGACATAGGGTCTTCCCCCTCCAATGGGCATCGGGGGGAGGCATAGCTCAGTGGTTTGAGCATTGGCCTACTAAACCCAGGGTTGTGAGTTTAATCCTTGATGGGGCCATTTAGGGATCTGGGGCAGATCTGTCAGGGATGGTACTTGGTCCTGCTGTGAGGGGACTGGACTCGATAACCTCTCAAGGTCCCTTCCAGTTCTAGGAGATAGGTATATCTCCATATAAGCAAGCTCCAGTCTGGTCCCGCGGCAGGGACCGGCTGGCTGCCTTGGGGTGGGGAAGTCAGGCCTTTTCCTTGCGGCTGCAGTCTGCTGCACAGAACGGTTTCCCCCAGAAGAAGGAAGGAAGGATGATTTTAAAAGGAAGTGGTGCAGGACTCCAGTGATTACGGTAACAGCTCCCCAAATGCCCTGTGGTGGGAGGCATGCCAATTTCACACCCATGCACTACCCACATGAAGTTCTGGTCCACTCCCTGCAGCAGGAGCAGGCCCAATCCCCCACGATGCAAAGGGCAGAATTTCTCCAGCTGCCTGCCCTCTGGCCATACAGAACCCCTACAGAACAGGGTGCTGGCAGAAAGAATATGCCCTGCTTGGGCTAGGGACCTGGTATGGAAGGCTTGGGGTAGCTGGTTATCCGCATGCCCAGGAACAGAGGGCAGCTGTGGGGAGGGACAAAGTTTGCCCCTAGTTGTTCATAGGACTAAGAGCAGCACCCAGCAAGGAAAACTGAAAGGAAAAAGGTCATCGACCCTCATGCTTCAGGGCACAGGCTGATCCCAGTTTGGGGTCAGGAGGAATTCACCTGGAGTTTAGTACTGCCCAGCCTGGGGCAGTGGGCTGGGCTGCTCTCCCCAGTGTCTGGCGTGGACGCCGGAATATAGAGGATGCTGGATCTGTTCTGACCTGGGACCCCGATTGCTAGAGATTATTATGGGATTCAGGGCCACGGCTTATCCCTGTTCGCTGCTATCAGTATTACAGTAGCAGAGGAGCCCCCTCCATGGCCCAGGACCCTGCCGGTGAGTTGGGCAGGGCACAGAGAGACAGCCCCTGTCCCCAAGCGGTCAGCTGAACCACTGGGACCCCCGGCCCCACTCTCCATCCAACCTCCGCCCCCTCCGGCGCTCACCCAGATCTGCAGCTTGACCCTCTTCTCATTCCGATAGACCGTCTTGACCTTGAAGTCGATGCCCACGGTGCTGACGAAGGCCGAGGTGAAGGAGTCGTCGGCGTAGCGGAACAGGAAGGACGTCTTCCCCACGCTGCTGTTCCCGATGATCAGCAGCTTGAACATGTAGTCGAAGTTCTGGTCGGCGGCATCTTTCTGGGCCTGCCGGGTGTCGTTGGCAGAGGCCATCTGGGTGGGGAAGGGAGGAAAAGGGGGCGTCAGCCTCAGGAGGGCCTGTCAGGACTCTGGGGTTCCACTGCCAGCTCCGGGTGGGGAGTGGAGTCTAGTGGTTAGATTTGGGGGGAGTTGGGGGATAGGACTTCTGGATTCTCTTCCGGCTTTGGGAGGAGTCTAACGGTGAGAGGTGGGGGAAGGCAGGACTTGTGGGTTCTATCCCCAACTCTGAGAGGGGAGTGCTGGCTAGTAGTTAAAGCAGGGGATAGTGATGGGAGTCAGATCTCCTGGGTCTCATTCCCAGCTTTGCCAGGGACTTGACTAACTTTGAACAAGCCACGCTGACTTGCTTTCCCCCCCCCCGGTCCCCCTCCAAGGAAGGCAAATAGCCTTGTCACTGGCTGGCGGAGGGTAAGAAAAACCCAGAGAGAAATTCCCCCCGCCCGGGGAGCTAGGACACGCAGCACGCTGAGGTCTCCAGAAGTGAGGCTATAACCCGATTACATTTGTTTTTTTGGGAGGGGGAGGGGGGAGAGAAGAAAGAAGCTCCCTCTGGGATGCAATCAAAGTTCCTCCTCCTCACAGCCCTTTCTGGGAACAGCCGATCATCAGGGATCCCCAGCCTGGAAGTTAACGCACAAATCGTCACTGGAGCTTCGAACCAGCCTCTCTTCTGCGTATGCCCAGAGCTGTGCCAGGTCCCCTCACCGCTACCGTAAGCCACCTAATAACTAGCCACCCCCGGGTTCTAAATCCCAGCTCTGATTCGCTGAGTAACCTTGGGCAAGCCACTTCCCTGTGCCTCAGTTTCCCTTCTCAGTCTCAAGTCATTCCCAAGAGAACCCAGGAGGCCCAGTCATGGGCCAGGCCTCCCTGCCCTCCTGGTGCCAGGCGCTGTATGTTGTTAGGGCCGTACCCAGGAGTCCCAGCGTCTCAGGTGCTCTACAAAGACAGAGCAGGGTAATTAGCACCTTCAGGGTCCGTACAGCAACCTCCTCGGAGCTCTGACACAGACCAAGCGGGAGAAGTCAGCCCGCTGCTCAGGGATGTGTTAATTGCCTGTTTCCTGTTGCTCCTTGCCTGCCCTTCTCCTCCCGTACAACCCTTCCAGGCCAGGCGGGACTGTTCTGCTCCTGGGGCTAGGAGGTGTCACATCAGGGCCGGGCGCACTGCGGGGGAGGATTTCTCAGCTCAAACACAGCTGTTTGCTAACTAGGAAGGGGCAGGAACTGTGGCTTTGGCCTCTCACCTGCGGTCAAACCAAACCAAAACCTGTTTACCTAAAGGGAGAAGGGATGAACACCACCCCCACCCTCCCGAGGCAGGTGTGGGGTGAAGCGATTGGGCTGCAGGAGATCTGGGATCAAATCTTCCCTTGCAGCTTGCTGGCTTTGTTCAGAGCTGGCATAAGTGGCGAGGCCGGGTTCCAGTGTGGCCTAGAGGATGGGGGGGCGGGGCCGGGGGGGGGAATTCCCCCCACCATCACCCACCCAAGCAGTTTTCTGAGAGGGAATTGGGTTTTTCGACTAAATGACATACGTTTCTGGAAAAATATCTGCTTCCTGCAGAAAAATCCCCATTTTACTCCCCATCACAAATCAGAATGCCCCAAGGCCAAACAATTTCTGTTTGCCATGGCCATCCCACAGCCTCATGGGAGTTGTAGTGCAAGGGCCTCCTGGCCCCATTCTAATCCCAGGCCCCAGCCATCAGTGGGACTGCATCACCCATGATGCACCAGGGTCAGTGCCTCCCCTAATGCACCACCTCCACTCACTATGAGGGTTACCTAGTTGGTTCATGGGAACTGTAGTCCAGCAATACAAAGCTCAGCTCAGAGCTCACACCACATCACACACTTTTCACGAGTGAATTTAGCTTGGTGGAATTGGGGCTTCCAATTCCCAATTGGAATAAATCAGCGTGCATCGGGGGGGGGGAAGGGGGGGCCACGCCCAATCCTTCAGCAGCCCTTCCATCTCTGTGCAGCCCTTCCATCTCTGAGTCCATCCAGGACTCATTTGGTGATGGTGGGGTATCCCCCCCCCCCATCCCCTAGGCCACACTGGAACCCACCGCACCTACCTACCTACCTACCGGGCAGCCCTATCCTGCCTTCTGAGTGCTAGAACCAGTTCCTGCACTGGGGCAGCCTGTGTTGTCTGTTTGGCTGGTCCCAAAGCAGTGGGGGTGGGGTGGGGGGCAGGGCGGGACTGAGGCCACGAACACATGGAAACGAAATGCCCCCATGCCCCGCAGAGCGGGCAGACAGGGTTAAACGCTGCCGGGCAGGAGCCAGCAAGACTGACTTCATAGCGGCTCTCACCCAGGCCCCGTGAGTCACGCTCCCCGCCCCTGCGCCAGCAGGTCAGAACAGCCACTGCTGTGCCAGGGCCTCCCGCCCAACCCGCCCGACCGGTTTGCATGGCTGCCGCTGAGGACCAGCCAAGCAAAGTAACCGCTCTGGTTCTCCAACTTGTGCTGACAGCTGCTGAGTTCTGCCCCTGTAGAGCTGTTGGATGGGGCCATGGAGAGGACACCTGGCTAGGGCTCAAGGCAGCTGGGCTGTATTCCCTGCTCTGCCAGGGCCCTAGGGTGAGGCATGTCCCCATTTCGTGCCTCAGTTTCCCCCTCTTGTGCTTTCCTTGTTTAGACAGCGAACTCTTTGGGACAAGACTGTCTGGCCAAGTGTCTGTGCAGCACCCAGCACAAAGGGGGTTCTCTGCACCAGGGTGCAGGCAGCATCCAGCGTGAGGGGGCCCTCCAAGCTCCATCGGGGTGCAGATTTAGGTCAGGGTCTAGGTCTGGTTGACTATTCCCTGTATTGAATATTAAGCTGTTTTCTGAGGGAAAATTGGGGGGTTTGGACATTGGATTTTTTCAGTAACAAACCAGAATGCCCCAAACACAAACGATTTATGTTTGCATCTGCCATCGCAGGGACTGGGAGTTGTAGTGCCCCATTTGATCTTCTGGCCCCATTCTACCCGCTGGCTCTTGCTGTCAGTGGGACTACATCACCCATGATGCACCAGGGCCATGGGCTCCCAGGATGCACCACCTCCACTCACTAAGAGGGTTACCTAGCTGGTTGAGGAGAGCTGCAGTCGGCCAAACAGAGCTAAGCTCACGGCTCCCACCACAGCACCCGTTTTTCTGCGCTGGCTTTGCGGGACAGGGGTGGTCTCTAATAATACGTGTGTGCAATAACGTGTCAGCACAATAGTGTATCAAATCCTGAGATGCCCATATTGTCATCCTACAGAAATATTGGCTGCGACATAAGCATTAAAACCAAGCTCTTGGCTGGATATGAAAACATCCAGGTATCCTCCCCAGAGGTACAGCCCTCCCTCTCGCAGGCCAGAGCACACAGCCCAAGAATTCACAAGGAAAATGGCTAATTCATTTAGGGGCGAGAGTTGATCGAAAACTGGGTCCTGTAAGAGGCTGAGCTAGGCTCTTTATCCTTTGGGAACCCTGGATAACGCAACTGCCTCAAACACCCTGTCCCAGGAAGCAAAGTTGTTAACAATCGTTGCAACTCATAACTCTGATCATAACAGGGTTGTTGTGACATCAGAGGATAGCTTAACCAATCCCTGCCCTTCTTCCGCTAATTTGCATGCCACGATGTCATTGGGCGGAGGGAGATTGGCAGCAAGAGTTTGGTGGATTGCTTGGCCAATCGCAGCTGTTTAAAGAGCCTGACTCCATGTTAGTTGGGCAGCATGGCACGGCTGCTTCCGTCCTGCTGCGCATGGAGGCAGTGCTGCTGGGGGAAACTGAGGCAGGGGAAACTCTAAGCTCATAGAGTCACTGGGACTCACTGAGCTTTTTCCATCCAGAGTGATGAACTATTCCAGTGGTTCCCAACCTTTGCGAGCATACGGACCCCTTTTCAATCTATTAAAATTTCACAGACACCCTCCCCCCCTCCCTGTGGGAGAAAAAAGAAAAGGAGAAGGAAAGAAAACTAAGGATCTGGCCCACTGTGATGGGCCTGATCCTTATTTTTAAACTTTCAACGGACCCCCTGCAGTAACATCACTGACCATCAGGGGTCCTGCAGGCTACAGACTGGGAATCACTGAGGAAGGGTATTGGATGCATGGGTAGTGCAGTCGGGCGCTGGCATAGAGCAGCCCATGGCAGGGTGTCTGCTAGGTGGGCGTGCAGCAGTGCATGGCTTT
This sequence comes from Rafetus swinhoei, assembly GCA_019425775.1. NCBI lineage: Eukaryota > Metazoa > Chordata > Testudines > Trionychidae > Rafetus > Rafetus swinhoei. The sequence goes on along the minus strand of JAFJHL010000256.1, from coordinate 8,635,260 downwards.
GCTAGGGGCTGGCACAGCGACTGGCAGGGTGGCACGGCTGGGAGCTGGCACGCAGCCATGCTGCAGCAAGGCACAGACAGGGCAGGTGCGTGCCAGAAACCGTGTGCCGACGACCAGAGCAAAGCTAAGCAGAGTGACTAACCGGAGCTGGATCCGTAGCAGCCTGGACCTGACTCACAGCCTGGGCTCTCTGCCCTGCCCAGCGGAGACTCGGGTGCAAGAACTAAGAGCAAGGGGATGGGGGAGAGGGAAGCACTGTGCCCTGAGAGAGCTGCACGGTTCCTATACCCCCTGCCCGGTCTCATAGCAGGGCGAAGCTCCAGGCCAGGCTCCCCGCTGGAGCCAGCGCAGCCGGACCCTCTCCACCAGCTGGGATCTGGCGCTTTGTACACGTTGACTGGCAAAGCCGAGGGCGTGTTTACTGAAGGCTCGAAGAGGGGCCGCTCCCTGGCAGCTCCGGGAGAGCTGCCATTCACAGCCAGAGCACGCCCAGCCAGCGCAAGGGCCCAGCTGCTGGGACACGCCGATGCCCCTGCGTGGCTGATCTTAGCCCTAGGCGTCACCTCCTAAGGGCGACCCGTTCATCTACCAGGTCTCAGCTGCGCCTCGGACCAATGCCCCATAGTGCCATCCCTTGTGCATGGGGCAGGCTCTGCAACCCTCTGCAAGACCTCCACATGCTCCTGTTTCCCACTCCCCTTGCACTATTAGGTATATTATGGTAAGAGCCAGAGGCCCGCCTGCCCATCTCCCCCACCCCTGACCTGCCCCTTCCCCACAGCTGAGATTGAGAGCCCCATAGTGCTGCACCAACACAGAGTTGAGCTGGAGAGCAGACAGCTGTTCCAGCACTGGGCGAGGAGTCCCACATGCCTCACCCCAGAGGCAGCTGCATCTCCTGGGCAAGGAATCCCTGCACGAACAGCCCTACAGCACCACCCCAGAGGCTGCTGCACCTCCCCACCCCAAGAGGCCCTTCTGACACCCCAGAAGGTAGGGTCACGGCAGAGGTTTCTACAGGGATTCCTCACACAGCAGCAAGATGCAGCCACTTCTGGAGCGAGACATGGGGGCTGCTTCTCCAGGGATCCTTCCGCGGCTGGGCCCAGGATACTCCCAGCTCTGAGGTGGGTAGGAAATGAACCTCAGGCTGGCCAAGAAACCCACCAAAGCCCAGCCCCCACGCCCGGAGAGATCTGTTCTGCCTGGCAAGAAACTGAACCTGTCGGCTGCCCGGAAAATCCTGCTGTGTTATCTCTTCCACGCAGGAGAGCCCAGACCGGAAGGGGCCCTGGGCTATGACAGCTCAACTCAGCCACCTGCCTGCCCCATCCAGGCCGTCCCTGCAGGTGGCAGTCCCCCAAGGCGCCTGTATTGCAGAAGAGCTGGGATGGGGATAGACAAGGATCTCCCTGATGCTGAAACGCAGCTGCCTGGGGGAGGAGGGGCGTGGACGGTGACAGCTGTTTATTCAGGGATCCTTTACCGACAGCCACAATGCAGCGGCGGGGGGGCAGCGACTGTTTAGACAGGGATCCCTCACCCAGCATGGAGATGCAGCTGCCTCTGGGCTGGGGCACGGCAGCTGTTTAGACAGGGATGCCTCACCCACTACTGAGGGATTGGGGCTGGGGCATGGCCTGGGGATGCTTAAACAGGGTTCCCTCCCCTACAGCGGAGATGCAGCTGCTTCTGGGGTGGGAGCCGGCGGCTGCTTCACACCCCACAGGCTCACCGCACAAGAAGCGGGACCCCATACCCAATGGAAGCGCTGGGGGGAGCATTTCAAGGGGCAGCATTGACTCCCATTTAACACCCTCTTGTATAAAGGGCCACAGCACCTTGCTGGCTGGATTCTCCGCTCCATGGGAGCCTGCTGAGGAGAGCGCATGGCTGGAGGGAGGCATGCCAGAGTCTTCAGGACACGTTTTAACTGGGGGGAGGGGAGGGATCTGTCCGGGCCCTGCTGGATTCGCGTCCCTCATCCCTTCAGCTTCCCCCCATAAATGTTTGGGGGGCTCCAAAGGCCTCCCCCCCTGCCGTTCTGCCTGCAGTGGGAAGGAGACACTTGGCTAGGCACTGACATTTGCACCCACCAATGGCCACTGCATCCAGGGTGTGTGTGTGTATATGCGGGCGGGGGGGGGGGAGAGGAGAGGAGAGGAATCCTCCATCAACCACCCCGCCCTCTGTGGAGAAATGCCAGACACCAGAACCAGCCCCGGCCATGAAAGCAACCGGAGGCTCCCCTGCCAGCTGCTGGCACAGATGCTCGGTAGCGGGCCTTACGCTGCTGCAAGCCAGGCAATACCTGGCCAATTCTGCAGCCAGAAAAGCCCAGCGAGAGAAGGGCTCCGACTCATACACCTTGCAAGATCTCAGGGTCTTTGCTCCTGCGTAGCTACCTGGGATGCTACCCCTAGCTAGGCATGATCTGCACCCAGGAAGCACCGGCTACGTGTCCCTGCGACTCCTACACTGCCCCAGCACCTGCTGGCTCATTCCCCAGGATCTGGCTTCCGCTGTTAGGAAAAGCCCCCCTGCCAGCAGCGCTGAAGGGCAGATCACAAGGGTGCGAACGGCGCTGCTCACTCCGCAGCCCCTGCGAGCGCTGGTTCAAAGCCACCCCGGGCAAGGTCCCTCCCACGAGAGCAAGGGCTGGGAGGTGCAGAGAGGCAGGATATCCTGTGGTTAGCGCACTGGCCCTTCTTGGGAAACGTGGGGTCATTTCCCCACTCGGCCCCAGACAGTCGGAGTGATCTGGTCAATTCACCGCACCGCGCCTCAGTTTCCCCATCTGGAACAGGAGGGGCATAGCACTCACTTGCCTCATGGGGGGAGGAGGCTGGGTGGATACATACACTAACAATTGGTAGGTACCCAGATACTGCAGTGATCAGGGCCAGCTAAGTACCTTGACTAGCTACACACTGGTTCAAGTCGGTGCTGCCTCTTCATTCTTGCCCCCTACATCAAGGAACCGAGCCCAGGGCCCCGCGCTGCCCTACTCCCTCCTCCCCTCTTCCTGCAAGAGACCCTGGCCCAAAGAGACCCAGCGGGCAGCAGGATCCAACCTAGATCCACAGCACCATCCACTGCAGGTGGCAACATATATAAGTGGAGCTGAGTTTGTGGACGGAGCTTGGAAGTGCCCCTCCCTCCAGTGCGGCATTGGTGGAAGTGGGAATCCGGCTACTGGTACGGTGCCCACTCAGCAGCGAGATTTGTGCCGCGTCGCCAGGAGGGGTGCGCAGCTGCCCGGCAGGGCAAAAACCCCTCAGTTCTGCAAGAGATTGGAGCTGCCCTGCCAGGCAGATGCCCTGGCCATTATGAGCATCCTGTCTCACCCCTTCCCCGCCAAATGGCTCCTGTTTTGTGACACAGAGTCCCTGCCCCTCCCCTCTGAGTGAACAGTGCACGTGTACCAGGAGGCAGGCACTGGGGGGGGGGCACAAGGTCTACCCAACAGGGGGGCTAAGTTCCCTTTGCCCATATTGTGGGCCCTGCCCCTGCTGTCACTGAGAGCAGCCACAGGGCTGCTCCAATTGCTGCCCCACCCCCAGGAAATGGAGAACTGCACAGGGCAGGCTGGCCATGCCCCTGGGGACCAGTGCAGGGTCCTTGGGGGTCAGAGACACCCTCCTGCAATGGGGGAGGGGAGGAGGAATCTGGAGGGGACCCTGCGAGAGAGAGGAGCACAGAACTAGACCCGCTTCTCTGTTTGTCATGGGGATGAATGGGAACCCAGCCGGGCCCGCAGACCCAGGTTCCTTCTGGCCACCCAGAGATCCCCAGACACAAGGCGAACTGCCCCGGAGGCAGGTGGCCACCTCAGGCGTGCCCAGGAGGAAGTCAGAGAGGAGCCGCCATTCCCGGGAGTGCGCCCTGCTGCTCCCTGGCTGGGAAGTGGCTGATTGCTTCCTGCCAGCCTCCGGGCTGCTGTTTTATTGCTGGCTTCCTGCTGGTTTATCAGTGGAAACGGACTTGGCAAGGTCCCTGCCCCCCAGCCAGACACCTTCCCAATCAGTGCCCCCTCCCTGCCCAGCCAGGCACCCCCCCCAAGCCAGGCACCTTCCCAATCAGTGCCCCCAGCCAGGCACACCCCAAGCCAGGCACCTTCCCAATCAGTGCCCCCAGCCAGGCACACCCCAGCCAGGCACCTTCCCAATCAGTGCCCCCAGCCCCAGCCAGGCACACCCCAGCCAGGCACCTTCCCAATCAGTGCCCCCAGCCCCAGCCAGGCACCCCCCAGCCAGGCACCTTCCCAATCAGTGCCCCAGCCCCCAGCCAGGCACAACCCCAGCCAGGCACCTTCCCAATCAGTGCCCCCAACCCAGCTCACTCTAAGGGCCAGGAGCTCCCAAAGGGCTCAGCAGCCAGGGGAACCGGGAACAGGCGAGTGACCCCAGTTTACGCCGCCGCGGATCTAGCCCGGTTTCTCTCTGGCAGTAGCCCCTGGAGTCCTAATGGAGCTTGGGACAAGCGGCCCCGTGCCCGGCGCTGCCCAGCCCGGGCCCCCCTACGCCGAGCCGGGCCCCGCACGAGGAAAGCTTCTCTCGCCTGGTCGCTGAACCCAGGAGGAGCGAGACTCAGCGGCCCCGGGCCCGGGCCGCTCCCCACCAGCCGCGCCCCGAACCCGCCCCGGTACCTCGGCAGGTGCGCGGGTCTCCCTGGCGGGGGCTGCTCCCCAATCGCACCCGGATCCGCGGCGCCTCTCGGGCTGATGTGGCTGCACCGGGCGCGCCCCCCCCAGCCCGTGTGACGCGCGAGCGGGGCTGGGTTTGCAGCGGCGCGCACCGGCCCCACCTGCGGCCTGGCGGGGCCCGCTGCGCGCGGCGCGAAACCGGGGGCCAGCTCCGGCGGGTGTAAATCAGCATCGCTCCATTGGAGTCAACGGGGCCAGCCCCCCAGCTGGTGTAAATCCGGATCGCTCCATTGGAGTCAACGGGGCCAGCCCCCCAGCTGGTGTAAATCAGCATCGCTCCATTGGAGTCAACGGGGCCAGATTCCCAGCTGGTGTAAATCCGGATCGCTCCATTGGAGTCAACGGGGCCAGCCCCCCAGCTGGTGTAAATCAGCATCGCTCCATTGGAGTCAACGGGGCCAGATTCCCAGCTGGTGTAAATCCGGATCGCTCCGTTGGAGTCAACGGGGCCAGCCCCCCAGCTGGTGTAAATCAGCATCGCTCCACTGGAGTCAACGGGACCAGACCCCCAGCTGGTGTAAATCCGGATCGCTCCATTGAGTCTACGGGGCCAGACCCCAGCCAGTGAGTGTAACCGATCGCCCGTTGAGTCCAACGGGCCAGCCCCAGCTGGTGTAAATCCGGATCGCTCCACTGGAGTCAACGGGACCAGACCCCGAGCTGGTGTAAATCAGCATCGCTCCATTGGAGTCTACGGGGCCAGCCCCCCAGCTGGTGTAAATCCAGATCGCTCCGTTGGGGTCAACGGGGCCAGCCCCCCCAGCTGGTGTAAATCAGCATTGCTCCATTGGCGTCTACGGGCCGCCCACAGCTGGTGTAAATCAGCACGCCCTTGAGTCTACGGGCCAGACCCCCAGCTGGTGTAAATCAGCATCGCTCCATTGGAGTCTACGGGGCCGGTCCCCCCGCTGGTGTAAATCAGCATTGCTCCATTGGAATCAATGGAGCCAGCTTCCCAACTGGTTTTTAAACTGGCTCCTGTGAACCAGCTCTCTGCCTGAGCACTCCAACGCTGCTGCCTCTGATAGAGACACAGCAGCGTGGGATGGCAGGCTCGGAGTGGGGCTGGAGCGCACTGGCTGCCAGCCCCACCCCCAGAGACTATAGACCAGTCAACTAACTGATAAAAATTCATGAGGTTACTCGGCTATTCAATTAACCGATATTTAACATCCCAAGGACGGACCCCCGGCAGGTGTAAATCACCATCGCTCCATTGGAGTCAATGGGGCCAATGCCAGACCCCTAGCTGGTGTAAATCAGGGTTGCTCCACTGGAGTCAATGGGGCCGATCTCTACTAGGCATAAATCAGCCGGGCCCCATTGCAGTGATGCTAGTTTACCCCACCGGAGGACTTAGCCTGTTGGCACAGTTGCTGCTAGACACAGGAGGTGCAGAGACACGGGGAGGGCCAGGGGTTCACTCACATTTGTGTTTTCATCTCTCCCAGCTCAGCACAGCCAGAAAGTTCAAGACTCCTGGATTCCCAGCAGGACAGTTGCAGTCCCATGGTCTCTGGGGGGAAAGCCACTGTCCCGCTAAATAACTTTTAAAAAAATGTTGAACCAATTTATCTCTGGTCGTTGCTTTCCCGGCATACAACTAGAGGAGGTGGAGAGAACAACCCGTCTGCCTGGGATGGTGCCATGTGACTCTGCTTTACACACAAAACCAGAGGGAGCCGTAACAGGCTGCTCCCTGGGGCCCAGGGTACCCCTCACTCCAGGCTGGCTCTCTACTAGACCATTGGTCACCAACCAGTAGATCAGGATCTACCAGTAGAGCTTGGAGCCTCCGACAGGGGATCCTGACTGGCTTGGCCAGAAAGCTACCAAGCGCTGGCACTTCAGTTGCCCCTCCACTGTCATGCTGCTCCTGCCCTTGGCCTTGGAGCTGCCCCTCTGGGAGCCTCCTGTTTGCTCTGCAGGGTGTGGGAGGGAAAGGAGGGGGAGCGCTGATGTCAGGGTGTCCCTCCTCCCCCCACTTCTGTACCCCGTCTCCACACAGAGCGAAGGGGAGGGAGGGAGCTTGGCGATGTAAATCCGTCACTCTCATGCAGTGTGTGTGTCTCTGTCGTTCTCACACACACACACACTGTCCGTCACGCTCCTCTCCCGACCCAACACACACATGGGGGGTGGTTGTTACTTCTTTTAATGCTTGCAAAGTGGGTTAGTTTTGGTTTTTGACGGTCCTTGCCCTAAACCTCCTCCTCCACCCAACCTCCTGCCCCGACGTGAGTCCTCTGCACCCAAACTCCTTCCCAGAGCTTGCACCCGAATCCTCCTGGACCCCAATCCCCCACCCTGTGCCAAGCCTGGAACTCCTCCCAAACTCCTTGGGCCAAGGGCTTGCACCCCAGCCCGCTACCCCAGCCTGGTGAAAGTGCATGAGGATGGGGGAGGAAGAGGGATGGAGTGAGCAGGGTGAGGCCTTGGACAAGGGGTGGAGCAGAGGCAAGGCCTCAAAGAAGGGGCGGGAAGGAAGCGGGGCAAGGGTATTGGAGATCTTACATTGCACTGAAACTGAAAAAGTGATCTTGTGTTTAAAAAGGCTGGAGACCGCTGCTGTAGACCGACAGGGGCTAGATCGGGTGGGCAATCATTTTCACAGGGGGCCACTCAGGGGCGGCCCTAGACTAGCTGCCCTAGGCGAACCATGCAATCGGCACCCCCACCTCCAAACCCTCAATGATATTGCACCACCATTTGGCACCCCATTTAACTTGGCGCCCTAGGTGACCGTCTAGTTCGCCTATATGGACGGGCCGCCCTGGGGCCACTTAATGAATGTTGGCACATGGTCACCAGCCAGCTCCACCCCCAGAAGGGCGGGGCCTGGGGCAGAAGGGGCGGGGCTCCCTCCCAGAGTTGTCTGGGGCCAGAGGCTTAGAATTAAAAACACCGCAAAGGTCTTGCGACTCTCAACCCCGCCGCTACCTCGTTGCCTGGCAGCCGCCGGCGGTTGCTGTGGCTATTTAAAGGGCTCCCGGCTCTGGCCCCTGCCAGGGTAGCGCCCCGACTGGGAGCCATTTAAATAGGATCCTGCTGCCTGAGCCACCGTCTGGAAATTCGTGGCATGGGCAGCGGGATATAAATCAAAAGCTGACCAGATCAAAGAGTTAGGCAGCCGGATCTGGTCCCCGGGCCGCCTCTTGCCCAGCCCTGTGCTAGATCCAGAGTCGATGCTTCTCTACAAAGTCCCCGGTCTGCCAGCAGAACCAGGCAGCCCCCACCCCAAACGGAAAGTGCTCGCTCGCACTTTGAAACCCGTTCCAAGGCCCTGCGGTGGTGAGCCTCAGCGAAAGGAGCTCTTGTGTCAGCACGGGGAGATGCAGGAGGAAGAGGGGCTCGCTCTGAGAACATGCAAGGAGGAATTACAAACCCTTGCATCATAACCGACCTTGCACAACGCAAAGGAGCAACGTGAGCGCCATGCTAGAAACCAGGGCGGCCTGGAGTCTCTTGTCTAAGTTCTGGAGGGCAGGAAAAATGGCTGCTTCAGGGGACCTAGTTGGGAGCTTTTCCACAAATGTTGGTCCTCCGTCTCTTGGAAAATGCCTCTTCGTGGCACCTGGAACTTCTTGCAGGCAACGAAGGCAGTTTTTAGGATGTGCTAGGGTCGCCAGGTGTCTGCTATTGGCCCGGACAGTCCAGTATTTGCAACTTCTGTCCGGTGAAAAAAACAGAAAATACTGGACATGTAAAATGTCCGGTATTTTCTTTCTGTTTCTCAGACAGAAGGCATTCTTCCCCTGCTGTGTCTGGTGGGGGCGGGGGGAAGCCTGGGGATTTAAAGGCGCTATGACTTTTTTTTTTTTTTTTTTTTTGGTGTGTCTGGTTTGTTTGTTTTTTTTGCTCAACCAATTTTTTCCCCCCACCATGTTTGATATTTTTTTTTAAACTATCTGGCAACCCTAGATGTGACCCAGTTTGGAGGAAGAGAACGCTTTGAACGGGCAAAACGCCCTTGTCTGGGCATTTCCCAGGCAAGAATTCGGGTTTCCTGGTTCGGAACAATGGCTGGATTTGAAACGGAAGCTAAGCAGAGCGCAAAGGCATGAAAATGGCCCAGGCCAAAGTGTTCCCAGACAATCAAAGTGAAACGGTTGGCAGCAAATTTTCTTTGGGGCTTTTGCAGCCCAAGGAACATTTGGAGATTTCATCTTTGGGGGACAGGCAACTTCCCTGTTATCGTGAAAGCATCTGCAAGACAGGAAATCTCTTCCCAGCCCAGCTTCTCTGCTCCGACTGTCTGGCAGGAACCTCTCTGGGATCCACACCAGACCAGGAAAGAAGTCTGCCCCCCAGCCAGACACCTTCCCAATCAGTGCCCCCTTCCTGCCCAGCCAGGCACCCCCCCCAAGCCAGGCACCTTCCCAATCAGTGCCCCCAGCCAGGCACACCCCCAAGCCAGGCACCTTCCCAATCAGTGCCCCCCAGCCAGGCACACCCCCAGCCAGGCACCTTCCCAATCAGTGCCTCAGCCCCAGCCAGGCACACCCCCAGCCAGGCACCTTCCCAATCAGTGCCCCCCAGCCCCAGCCAGGCACACCCCCAGCCAGGCACCTTCCCAATCAGTGCCCCAGCCCCAGCCAGGCACAACCCCAGCCAGGCACCTTCCCAATCAGTGCCCCAACCCAGCTCACTCTAAGGGCCAGGAGCTCCCAAAGGGCTCAGCAGCCAGGGGAACCCGGGAACAGGCGAGTGACCCCAGTTTACGCCGCCGCGGATCTAGCCCGGTTTCTCTCTGGCAGTAGCCCCTGGAGTCCTAATGGAGCTTGGGACAAGCGGCCCCGTGCCCGGCGCTGCCCAGCCCGGGCCCCCCTACGCCGAGCCGGGCCCCCCGCACGAGGAAAAGCTTCTCTCGCCTGGTCGCTGAACCCAGGAGGAGCGAGACTCAGCGGCCCCGGGCCCGGGCCGCTCCCCACCAGCCGCGCCCCGAACCCGCCCCGGTACCTCGGCAGGTGCGCGGGTCTCCCTGGCGGGGGCTGCTCCCCAATCGCACCCGGATCCGCGGCGCCTCTCGGGCTGATGTGGCTGCACCGGGCGCGCCCCCCCCAGCCCGTGTGACGCGCGAGCGGGGCTGGGTTTGCAGCGGCGCGCACCGGCCCCACCTGCGGCCTGGCGGGGCCCGCTGCGCGCGGCGCGAAACCGGGGGCCAGGTCCGGCGGGTGTAAATCAGCATCGCTCCATTGGAGTCTACGGGGCCGGTCCCCCCGCTGGTGTAAATCAGCATCGCTCCATTGAGTCAACGGGCCAGCCCCAGCTGGTGTAAATCAGCATCGCTCCATTGGAGTCAACGGGCCAGATTCCCAGCTGGTGTAAATCCGGATCGCTCCATTGGAGTCAACGCCAGCCCCAGCTGGTGTAAATCAGCATCGCTCCATTGGAGTCAACGGGGCCAGATTCCCAGCTGGTGTAAATCCGGATCGCTCCGTTGGAGTCAACGGGGCCAGCCCCCCAGCTGGTGTAAATCAGCATCGCTCCACTGGAGTCAACGGGACCAGACCCCCAGCTGGTGTAAATCCGGATCGCTCCATTGGAGTCTACGGGGCCAGACCCCCAGCTAGTGTAAATCCGGATCGCTCCGTTGGAGTCAACGGGGCCAGCCCCCCAGCTGGTGTAAATCCGGATCGCTCCACTGGAGTCAACGGGACCAGACCCCGAGCTGGTGTAAATCAGCATCGCTCCATTGGAGTCTAGGGGGCCAGCCCCCCAGCTGGTGTAAATCCAGATCGCTCCGTTGGGGTCAACGGGGCCAGCCCCCCCAGCTGGTGTAAATCAGCATTGCTCCATTGGCGTCTACGGGCCGGCCCCACAGCTGGTGTAAATCAGCATCGCTCCCTTGGAGTCTACGGGGCCAGACCCCCAGCTGGTGTAAATCAGCATCGCTCCATTGGAGTCTACGGGGCCGGTCCCCCCCCGCTGGTGTAAATCAGCATTGCTCCATTGGAATCAATGGAGCCAGCTTCCCAACTGGTTTTTAAACTGGCTCCCCTGTGAACCAGCTCCTGCCTGGCACCCCACGCTGCTGCCTCTGATAGAGACACAGCAGCGTGGGATGGCAGGGGGCTCCCCCGGAGTGGGGCTGGAGCGCACTGGCTGCCAGCCCCACCCCCAGAGACTATAGACCAGTCAACTAACTGATAAAAATTCATGAGGTTACTCGGCTATTCAATTAACCGATATTTAACATCCCAAGGACGGACCCCCCCGGCAGGTGTAAATCACCATCGCTCCATTGGAGTCAATGGGGCCAATGCCAGACCCCTAGCTGGTGTAAATCAGGGTTGCTCCACTGGAGTCAATGGGGCCGATCTCTACTAGGCATAAATCAGCCGGGCCCCATTGCAGTGATGCTAGTTTACCCCACCGGAGGACTTAGCCTGTTGGCACAGTTGCTGCTAGACACAGGAGGTGCAGAGACACGGGAGGGCCAGGGTTCACTCACATTTGTGTTTTCATCTCTCCCAGCTCAGCACAGCCAGAAAGTTCAAGACTCCTGGATTCCCAGCAGGACAGTTGCAGTCCCATGGTCTCTGGGGGAAAGCCACTGTCCCGCTAAATAACTTTTAAAAAATGTTGAACCAATTTATCTCTGGTCGTTGCTTTCCCGGCATACAACTAGAGGAGGTGGAGAGAACAACCCGTCTGCCTGGGATGGTGCCATGTGACTCTGCTTTACACACAAAACCAGAGGGAGCCGTAACAGGCTGCTCCCTGGGGCCCAGGGTACCCCTCACTCCAGGCTGGCTCTCTACTAGACCATTGGTCACCAACCAGTAGATCAGGATCTACCAGTAGAGCTTGGAGCCTCCGACAGGGGATCCTGACTGGCTTGGCCAGAAAGCTACCAAGCGCTGGCACTTCAGTTGCCCCTCCACTGTCATGCTGCTCCTGCCCTTGGCCTTGGAGCTGCCCCTCTGGGAGCCTCCTGTTTGCTCTGCAGGGTGTGGGAGGAAAGGAGGGGAGCGCTGATGTCAGGGTGTCCCTCCTCCCCACTTCTGTACCCCTCCACACAGAGCGAAGGGGAGGGAGGGAGCTTGGCGATGTAAATCCGTCACTCTCATGCAGTGTGTGTGTCTCTGTCGTTCTCACACACACACACACTGTCCGTCACGCTCCTCTCCCGACCCAACACACACATGGGGGGTGGTTGTTACTTCTTTTAATGCTTGCAAAGTGGGTTAGTTTTGGTTTTTGACGGTCCTTGCCCTAAACCTCCTCCTCCACCCAACCTCCTGCCCCCGACGTGAGTCCCTCTGCACCCAAACTCCTTCCCAGAGCTTGCACCCCGAAATCCCTCCTGGGACCCCAATCCCCCACCCTGTGCCAAGCCTGGAACTCCTCCCAAACTCCTTGGGCCAAGGGCTTGCACCCCAGCCCGCTACCCCAGCCTGGTGAAAGTGCATGAGGATGGGGGAGGAAGAGGGATGGAGTGAGCAGGGTGAGGCCTTGGACAAGGGGTGGAGCAGAGGCAAGGCCTCAAAGAAGGGGCGGGAAGGAAGCGGGGCAAGGGTATTGGAGATCTTACATTGCACTGAAACTGAAAAAGTGATCTTGTGTTTAAAAAGGCTGGAGACCGCTGCTGTAGACCGACAGGGGCTAGATCGGGGTGGGCAATCATTTTCACAGGGGGGGGGCCACTCAGGGGCGGCCCTAGACTAGCTGCCCTAGGCGAACCATGCAATCGGCACCCCCACCTCCAAACCCCTCAATGATATTGCACCACCATTTGGCACCCCATTTAACTTGGCGCCCTAGGTGACCGTCTAGTTCGCCTATATGGACGGGCCGCCCCTGGGGCCACTTAATGAATGTTGGCACATGGTCACCAGCCAGCTCCACCCCCAGAAGGGGCGGGGCCTGGGGCAGAAGGGGCGGGGCTCCCTCCCAGAGTTGTCTGGGGCCAGAGGCTTAGAATTAAAAACACCGCAAAGGTCTTGCGACTCTCAACCCCGCCGCTACCTCGTTGCCTGGCAGCCGCCGGCGGTTGCTGTGGCTATTTAAAGGGCTCCCGGCTCTGGCCCCTGCCAGGGTAGCGCCCCGACTGGGAGCCATTTAAATAGGATCCTGCTGCCTGAGCCACCGTCTGGAAATTCGGTGGCATGGGCAGCGGGATATAAATCAAAAGCTGACCAGATCAAAGAGTTAGGCAGCCGGATCTGGTCCCCGGGCCGCCTCTTGCCCAGCCCTGTGCTAGATCCAGAGTCGATGCTTCTCTACAAAGTCCCCGGTCTGCCAGCAGAACCAGGCAGCCCCCACCCCAAACGGAAAGTGCTCGCTCGCACTTTGAAACCCGTTCCAAGGCCCTGCGGTGGTGAGCCTCAGCGAAAGGAGCTCTTGTGTCAGCACGGGGAGATGCAGGAGGAAGAGGGGCTCGCTCTGAGAACATGCAAGGAGGAATTACAAACCCTTGCATCATAACCGACCTTGCACAACGCAAAGGAGCAACGTGAGCGCCATGCTAGAAACCAGGGCGGCCTGGAGTCTCTTGTCTAAGTTCTGGAGGGCAGGAAAATGGCTGCTTCAGGGACCTAGTTGGGAGCTTTTCCACAAATGTTGGTCCTCCGTCTCTTGGAAAATGCCTCTTCGTGGCACCTGGAACTTCTTGCAGGCAACGAAGGCAGTTTTTAGGATGTGCTAGGGTCGCCAGGTGTCTGCTATTGGCCCGGACAGTCCAGTATTTGCAACTTCTGTCCGGTGAAAAAAACAGAAAATACTGGACATGTAAAATGTCCGGTATTTTCTTTCTGTTTCTCAGACAGAAGGCATTCTTCCCCTGCTGTGTCTGGTGGGGGCGGGGGGAAGCCTGGGGATTTAAAGGCGCTATGACTTTTTTTTTTTTTTTTTTTTTGGTGTGTCTGGTTTGTTTGTTTTTTTTGCTCAACCAATTTTTTCCCCCCACCATGTTTGATATTTTTTTTTAAACTATCTGGCAACCCTAGATGTGACCCAGTTTGGAGGAAGAGAACGCTTTGAAACGGGCAAAACGCCCTTGTCTGGGCATTTCCCAGGCAAGAATTCGGGTTTCCTGGTTCGGAACAATGGCTGGATTTGAAACGGAAGCTAAGCAGAGCGCAAAGGCATGAAAATGGCCCAGGCCAAAGTGTTCCCAGACAATCAAAGTGAAACGGTTGGCAGCAAATTTTCTTTGGGGCTTTTGCAGCCCAAGGAACATTTGGAGATTTCATCTTTGGGGGACAGGCAACTTCCCTGTTATCGTGAAAGCATCTGCAAGACAGGAAATCTCTTCCCAGCCCAGCTTCTCTGCTCCGACTGTCTGGCAGGAACCTCTCTGGGATCCACACCAGACCAGGAGTCAACTCCTGATCAAATCACGCTTCCTAAGCCCCTCCCCTTTTGTGGCCCATGCAGAGGCCCTCCCCAGCTGGTGTGGAATGGGAGCAACAGCTGTTGTCAGTTCCTGGGGACTATGGGAGAGGGGAGCACAAGTTAGAGCAGCCCTGAGGCTGCTCTTGCTGAGAACAGGGATCAGCCAGGACTCAGCCTGCGGAGAGCTCAAAGCAACAGCTGCCTCCAACCACTTCTGGACACACCCGCACACAGGGAGGGGGAGGGGAAAATTAGGGCTCCTGAGTCCCAGCCCAATCCCCCCTTCTATAGCCACTAGTTCCTACAGCAGGGGATCTACCTCAAAGGTCCTGGCACCAAGCCCCCCCTTCCCCCCGGCTCTAACCACTAGATACCACTCCCCTTCCAGAGCCAGGGTAGAATCCTGGAGTCCTGACAGCCATCACTGCCCTAGTCATCGCTCCTGCAGAGGGTCCCAGCGAAAAGGAGTCACCACACTATGGTGAACCGACACCCAGGAGCCGGAAGTTTCGTGTCCTGGGTGAGTCACTTTGTTGTGCTGGGCCTCAGTTTCCCTGTTTGTGAAACAGGGGAGATACTTGTGTTGTCTAGTTGTTCTCTAGGGCAGGGACTGTCCCTCATTCTGTGTCTGAGAGGGGCCAGTGGGGCCCTGATCTCAGCAGGGCCCTGTGTAGCGCTAGGCCCAATGTGGGTCCTGATCTCAGTCGGGGTCTGGGCCTTGTTGACAGAATGCCCATGATAAATAGGAAGTGACTCATCCCAGGGGACTCGAGAGAGGAAGGGTGGCCCAGCACTCACCTAGGACTTGGGAGAAGTGGGTCCAAGCTCCTGCTCCTCCCCTCACTTCTTGCGTGACCTTGGGCAAGTCATTTAGCGGCTCCGTGCCTCAGTTTCCCCATTTATACAATGGGGATAGTCACCCTCTGGTGAAGCAATGCTGAGTGATGCCAGCCCACTGATCCAACCCACTGATCCCCTTCTGGAGCTGTCCCCACAGGGATCTGGCTCCAGTGAGCAACCCCACTTGCACCAGCTGGGGGGCTGGGCCCCAGCTTTCTGAATGCACCGCCCCTCCCCCGAGGCTGCCAGCGCTGCTTCCGGCTGGTTAAACCCCCGCAGTGTCTCGTCTCCGGCGCAAGCAGCCAGCCCTCTGCTAGCTCTGCCAGGCAGGGTGAGCGATTGCTGTGCCGTCTCGCTGCCAGCCCTGCAGTGCAGCCGCCCCCCCGCCCCGGCGGCCCCGGGCAGGGCTCTCCCAGCACTGGCTGAAGGTGGCGTGATGCAGAAACCAAGGCCCTGAGCTGCCCATGGGCAGGGGAAACGCCCCGTTCTTGGAGCCAGGATTCACCCACCCAGGAGCTGGGCTGCAGGATTCACCCACCCAGGGCAGCAGCGATGTCCCCCCTGCTGGATTTGAACCTCAGCTGCTGCTGGGGCAGGGGTGCAGGATGGGCCCCGCCGGGCATCGCTGGCGTCCTGTCCGCTCTTCCTGGGCTCCTCAACTCCTCCATCCCCGGCCGCAGCATCCCAGGCTCCTGCCTCATGCAGGAACCTTCCACCAGGGGGCAGCGCAGGCAGGTAGCAACCTGGGATGCAGGGGGTTAATACCCCAGGCAAGCTGGTTACAGGGTGTGTAAGGGCAGCAGGGCACAATATTCTCCCCTTCCCCTGTGGGCCCTGGGGGGCAGGGACTAGCTACAGCGCAGGGCACCACAACCAGGCCCAGATCTGTCCCTCTGCCCCCTGGCAGAGGCTTGGACCAAGGGCAGTGCACGGCGCAGGCCAGCCCCACATGCATGGGGGTGGAGGGGTCTGAGGGCAGCACAAAGGGGCCTGGGTGTCACCAAGAGCCGGGCCGGATCCTCCAGCAATAGCGCAGACCCTGCTGCGATCCGGGCAGGCGTCTCGCTGCCAAGCCAGGGTGCATGCGTCCCCCTCCCACTTTGTCCTGTTGGCAAGTGGGCAGGATTCATCCAGGCTGCCCCACTCCACCAGGGATCTGCCGAAGGGGATTCTGCACCCAGAGGGGTTGGCGGCAATGTTCTCGCTAAGTTTTTCCATCCGTGTGCGGAATAAATGTTGTGTGCACCAAGACAAAGACAGATGTGCACCACCCATAGAAACACACGCTGCCGGCTGTGAGTGCTCTGCTAAGCATCTGGGAGGCACCTGAATCTCTCCTGGGAAGCTGCCTAAACGCACCACTTCCAGGCCATGCTCCTCAGGGGCCGTGGGAATTGAACCATGGAGCATGGGATCTTAAAGCACCAGGCTCTGCTGCCTGAGCGAACTCATCCGCTAGTCAGAGCGGGAGCCTCTAGAGGGGGACAGAGCACCCACGTGGGCGTGGCTCACAGGGAACCAATCGCAGGAACATTGCCTTGACAAACGGAAACCCGGGCTCCACCCCCTTCCTCACCAGAGACCAAGGGAGGGCACTTTTCTCCCCTGCTGCAAATTTTTTCTCCCATCCTGGGATAGGGCATTTGCCTGGGGAGTGCAGGGTGGTGGGTTCAAGTCCCAGCCTTCTCCCCAATAGCTTAAAAATTTTCCCATTTTTTCCCCTGTGACCACATTAGAGGGAATTACTGGTTTTTTTTTAATTGAGCCTCTTTCCCCTCCTCCGCCCCACCTCTGGGTTTTCAAACAACACTAGGGAAGAAATCCAACCTGCCAAAAACCCCTCTGTGAAAAATCCTTCCTTTGCGGAACCTGCCAGGAGAACGCGGCTTCCCCACTTGGAGATTCCTCTCTCGGCCCCTTTCCGAGCCTCTCTCGGGAAGGATGGTTACTATTCACGACCCTCATGCATTTTTAGGGACAGGAGGCTTCTTTGTGAAAGATATGCCCCAGCTCTGCCAGAAATTAGGGTGGGTTTTGTCCTGCCACACGCCTGATGTGTCTACGCTTTAAGTGCTGCCCCCCCTCCCAGGTGATCACGTGGAAGGCTGGAAGGGACCCCTGCCCAGCCTGCTGTCACACACGCCAGAGCGTTTGGGTTTAGATTGCCCCTTCTGGTCCTAAAATCCGTCCATTCTTCTTAGAAGAATCAAACGGTTTTGCCCCCGCTCTGCGACCCTGGCAGAGGCCATGTTTCTCAAGGCTGCTGCAACCAAACCCAGTCTCAGAAGCACCGGCCGTTGGTGGCGGGGCAGGGGAGACCAGACCGTGCTATTAATACAGCCCTGTCTAGGGCAAGGACCCCAGGACTTTGCCTGCTCTGGTTTTGAAGACTGCCAACATGTTGGGTAATGTGAAGACAGCGCCACCTCGTGGCCAAATGAGCACAGCCCTGGCCTTAGTCAGTGCCAAGCTGGCCCACCCTGGCAAGTGCACTGAGGAAGAGGAAGCATTCTTCCCCCAGAACGTCTGACATGGCATTGGAGGTGGAGGGGGGGGGGAGGAGAAGGAGGAATATCATTAAAGATCCCAGGACATTTTAACTCTGATGTTCCTACCAGATTCCAGTTCAAGCTACACCCTACCTCCCTAGACCCCCCCACACACCAAGGTTCTGCCACAGTGTCACACGCTACCATGACCCGCAGCCCCCCAGAGGCAGCTGCATCTCAGGGGAGCGTTTGCGAAAAGTACATTGACAGCTTGCAAAGCCGCTCTCAAGAGGCCCGGATGCATTCACAGGAGAGCTGTGAGGCAGACACAAGAAGTCATTCTTCCGCTCTGCTCTGATCAGGCCTCAGTTGGAGTACTGGGTCCAGTTCTGGGCACCACATTTCAAGAAAGATGTGGAGAAATTGGGGAAGGTCCAGAGAAGAGCAACAAGAATGATTCAAGGTCTAGAGAACATGACCTATGAGGGAAGACTGAAAGAATTTGGCTTGTTTAGTTTGGAAAGGGGAAGACAGAGGGGAAAAGATAGCAGTTTTCAAGTGTCTAAAAGGGTGTCACAAGGAGGAGGGAGACACATTGTTCTCCTAGGCCTCTGAGGATAGGACAAGAAGCAATGGGCTTAAACTGCAGCAAGGGAGGTTTAGGTTGGACATTAGGAAAAACTTCCTAACTGTCAGGGTGGTTAAACACTGGAATAAATTGCCTAGGAGGTTGTGGAATCTCCATCACTGGAGATATTTAACAGCAGGTTGGACAGACATCTATCAGGGATGGTCTAGACGGTACTGGGTCCTGCCATGGGGACAGGAGACTGGATCTGATGACCTCTCGAGGTCCCTTCCAGTTCTAGTGTTCTATAATTCTATGTCCAAAGAACACCGGTTCAGCTTTCAAAGGGTTCAGGATCTATCATCCAGGGCTAGATTTGGTTACGGGAATGGCTAGGCACTGCCCTGTGGCCCTAGGGTTGCCAGGGTCTGGTTTTGGCCTGGACAGTCCATTATTTCTGGCCCCCGTCTGGTAAAAAAAACAGAAAATTTTACATGTACGGCATTTTCTGTTTCTCTAGGATGGAAGGCCAGAGGGGACACTCTTCCCCTGCCACATCTGGCGAGGGCGGGGGTAGGGGGAGCGAGGGGTTTTTATTTTAATTTTTTTGTTCAACCAATTTTTTTTTCCTGCCACATTCGGGATTTTTTGTCAAAGTATCTGGCAACCCTGTGCCAAGCACTACCCATGCACAGCCAAAAGAGATGCTGCTTTCCCCAGAAAGCTAATAATCCAAGTGGCCATGGACGGAAAGCACAACGTAGAATTGGCTGAGGATTTTTGTTCCTAGCTCTCTTCCCCGGCCCGACAAAAAAAAAAAAAAAATCACTAGTTTTGTCAACACGCAAATGTCTGTTTCCAACTAAATGTTGCAGGCAGTTTGTTGAAATCCAACGCCAGGAACTGGCAGAGGCTTCGGGGAAGACTCTTAGGGAAATTAAAAATAATAATAATAATTAAGTATCAGAGGGGTAGCCGTGTTAGTCTGGATCTGCATAAGCGACAAGGAGTCCTGTAGCATTATAGACTAACAGATGGGAGCAAAGTTGGTGGGCAAAGACCCACTTCGTCACATGCATCTGATGAAGTGGGTCTTTGCCCACGAAAGCTTATGCTCCAATACATCTGTTAGTCTATAAGGTGCTACAGGACTCCTTGTCAATAATAATTAAATTTTCTACCAATGGAAAAAAACTGTAGAAGAATCCAACACAAATAAAAACAATTTCCCCCCACTCTAATTTTCCTCCCCGGAATAGCCAAATCCCCAGAGCAGCCATGGAAAAGTTCTGGCGCAGGTCACAAAGGAGAAATCTGGAGGCGCTTCCTTTCTGCGGGCGTGTAAATATGTCTTTTATTAATGGAAACTACAGTCCCCCAAAGCAGGTCGGAGGCAAGGGTTCATGATTTGTGTGGCACTGGTACCTGGGAGCGTTATTTCCCTTTTACGCCCGGTGCTGTACAGACTCCGGGCGGTTACGTTCCCCCAGAACAGCACTAGAGCCAGACTTGCATTCAGCAGGTTTCCCATGTGGTCGGGCAGGGAGCCCGTGGAACAATCTCTGCCAGCCGAGGTTCAGCAAGGAAAGGGAGGGCAGCGAGCACAGAACAGGACGCGTGACACTGACGAGGAGGCCCAAGTTCTGTGTAACCAGCCTAGGCACTGCCAGGAAATCCCACAGAGATGCTGATAAGGGGCAGCGTTGCCCAGTCACTTGTGACTCAGGGAATCTTGGGGCTAGTCCTCGGCTCTGCCACTGGCCTGCTGGGTGGCCTTGGGCATGTCACTTGGCTGCTCTGTGCCTCAGTTTCCCCTCCCATCTTTGGCCGGTTTCAGCTAAGCTCTTGTCTAAGTGCAGTGCCACAGGGGCCCACTCAGCTGAGCTACTTACAATGATCTCTAAGGGGGAGGGGAAGCGGTCCGGAAGGGAGACAGGCACCCATATCTCATAGTGCCCTTTGAAAGGGCCAGATGTGACTGAGGCCTGGGACCTACGCACAGGATGAATTTCAGCCCCAACTGGTTTGACATGATGTGTTAGCAGAGGCAGCATCCTCCCCTTCCCCCCCCCCGCCCCAAGATTTTAGTTTTGTTTAATACAATAAAGAGATCTAGTTTCTCCTCCTGCTCTGGAGTACCAGAGTCCAGTCCTCCGACAGCTGGGGAGAAGACCCAGGAGCCCTGCTCCTTAGGCCCTCCCCCACTCTAACCACTAGACCCCACTCCCTTCCCAGAGCCGGGGATAGAACCCAGGGAAAAAACACTACTGAGTCACCAGCTCGGCTGCATTTCCTGCGCCCCATCAACTTCCAGCTGGTGCCAGCGGTGGGATACAGGCTTCCCAAAAGATGCCACTCCAAATCCCACCCAGTGGGCGGGGCCCTCACGGCCAAAGCCGCCGCCCCCCACCCGGGGCCCCGCCTACAGACCGCGGAGGTGCAGCGCCAGGCACAGCAGGTTGACGCTGTTGCAGGCGAGGCAGGCGAGGTTGCAGAGGGACGACAGCCCGTGGCGCCGGAAGAAGCTCTGCCGCGCAGCTTGGTACTTGGGGTCCCTCTCCCGCAGCTGCTGGTACACCTCGCGCCGGGCTGCCAGCCCCACCTCCCCGCCGAGGCCGTGCTCCCGCTCGATGGCCTGCATCTGGAACATGGCTGCCGTGGTGGCCGGGGAGAGCCCCAGGGTGTTAACAATGGCCAGGAGCAGGCAGAGAAAATAGAGGCAGCCCTGGGGGAGGGGAGAGAGAGATGGTTGGGACGGCAGCACGAGCTCCTGACACCCAGCCCCCATTGCTCTGACCTCTAGACACCACTTCCCCCAGAGCCAGGAATAGAAACCAGGCACTCTGACTTGCAGCCCCGCCCCCCGCTCCAACCCCCTAGCCCAGGGGTGGGCAAAAGGGCCTCTGCAGGCCAGATCCAGCCCGTCAAGTGGGTGGATCCAGCCTGCAGAGGCCCTGCTGCTCCCCTGCCCCCAGGCCAATTAGGGCAAAGGGGCTCCCCCATCCCACGACCAATCATGGCCCCACCCCTTCCTGTTTAGGCCCCGCCCCTTCTGGGGTGGCCCAGGGCTACTTCAAAAATTTTTGAAGTGGCCCCCAGGCAAAAATGGTTGCCCACCCCTGCCCTAGCCTCCCAAAATGAGGGGCAGAATCCAGGCATCCTGACCCCTACTGTCTGCTGCTCCAGCCACTAACCCCAAAGGGGAGAGAGCCCAAAAATCCTGGCTCCCAACGCCCTCCCCCATGGTCATGAAACGAGAATTGTAGTCACCCTGTTCGCTTGACAAGTTGCACATGCAGAGCTACTACAGAACAGTAGAAATCGCGTGCCTCAGTTTCCCTGGGTGCTGCACTGGTGCCCGGATGGGGATGGGAATTTTGGGTGCGACTCTCACTGAGGGGAGGCTGCCTCAGCCTGGGGGGAGGGGTGCAACCAGGTGACACCTTTTGCCCCGGGAGGACGCTGGAGAAAGGGGGAAGGGGAGCTGCTGGGACTGGGTTGCTGAGTGTGAGTTAGTCTTGGCTGGCTTAGGATACAGGGAGGGTACCCCTGGCTCTGGCCCCCCCACCTCCCCAAGATGGATTGTACTGCCTGCTCCTGGTTCCTGTACCAAGTCTGTTCTGCGCTGGATCCCTGTGAACTAATAAACCTTCTGTTCTACCTGCTGGCTGCGAGTCACCTCTGGCTGAGGATGGGGGTGCAGGGCCCGGTGACTCCCCCCACCTCGGTGACACCCACCAACCCGCTAGACCCTGCCCCCCCCCGGTCAGAGGTGGGAACAGAACACAGGGATCCTGCTCTGTCCCCCTCTCCCAGAGCCAGGGACAGATCCCAGCCACTGGGATGCAGCCCACCCGCCTGCTTGGGGTGACTGGCCCGCGAGGGGGTTGGGGGCTATGCCCGGCCCGTCACTGGTACCTGCAGGGTCTCGGTGGTGCTCAGCAGCTCACGGGGGTGGTAGCAGGCGAAGAGGGAGAGGTTGAGGAAGGCGCAGGCCACCAGGGTGTAGAAGTAGAAGGGGAAGAGCTTGCTCTGGACCAGGCCGAAGGTGTGTCGGCTCACGCCCCGGATCAGCACAAACCCTGTGCCAGGAGGAAATGAAGGCACGCAGCGAGTGTCAGGCCATGGGGCTGGGAGCCCGGCTTCTAGCCCGGCTCGGGGAGTCAAGTCTAGTGGTTAGAGCAGGGAGCCCAGACTCGGGGTTGTGCTCCTGGCTCTAAGAAGGGAGTCAGGTCTAGTGGCTACAGGGCGGGGAAGAGGGGCCAGGCGTCAGTCCCCTGGGTCTGAGAGTTCAGGGGGCAGGGGTGGCCCTTCCCAGATGGTTGGACAGTTTGGCACAGCTTCCCCAGGCCCTGCGCTTTGAGGGTCAGCAGGGGACAGCCTGGGAGATTACTGGGGCGGGGGTGGGGGGCTGACCCTGCACTCAACAGCAGCAGCGGGAGCTGCAGGAAGCTGGGAACTGGGGGGAACAGAGCAGGCTGGGGTCACTGCGCTTCCTACTGCCACAGTGAGTGGGGGGGGCAACCCTGCTCTGCTGCCAGCCTCCCCCCCTCCCCATAATCCCCCTTTGTGTCACTCAGGGGAAGGGACACCGGGTGGGGAGGGAGGAAGAGGCAGGGCCTGGGGGAAGAATTGGCCTGGGGGTGGGAAGAGGCAGTGCGGGGGCAGGGACCCTAGGGGTCCCGCTGCCAGCAGCAGGCCCCACCTGAGATGAAGGTGACCCATATCTGCATCCCCCAGGCCAGAGACAGGACGAAGAGCTGGGCGACTTTGGCCAGGCTGCTGGGCTCCCCTTCCAGCGACATCTCTGCTGTGCTTCGACCTGGAGGCTGCGGAGGGGGAAGAGCCCAGGATGAGGCACAGAGCAGAGACGTTCCCAGCTCTGCCGCTGTCCGGCTGGGCAAACAGAACCCAGGTCCCTTGAGTACCATTCCCAGGTTGGGGCTGTGAGACCTCCCCCGGCAAGGCCAGCACCCCCAATACAAAGGTGGGGAAACTGAGGCACGGAGCGATCCAGCAACTTACAAAACCGACCCGAGAGTGGATGAAAGCGGCCGAGCAGCTGGCGTGCTGAACTTGGTGGCCCGGCCTGGAGGCAAGAAGAGCAGGGAGGCCGGGCCCCATGTGCATGTGGCTGGCAAGTGGCAGGAGGAGATAAGGGTGTGGGGGCGGGCGGGGGGCAGAAGCCTGGAGTAGGGTCATGGCCCCACAGCCAATGACCCAGATGCAGAAATGCTGCCCTCGCCCCCTAGAATAAACTGGGAGAGGGGAACTGGGGGGGGAGGGGAGGAGAACTGGAGGGGTGGGCTCAGGACACCTGTGTTCCCCTCCTGCCTCTGCCACTGACTCCAGGGCGAAGGTCACCTGGCGAGCGAGCCACACAGTGAGGAAGGGAACCGGGGAGTCCTCCCCGTAACCATTAGACCTCCCACGCTTCCCTCCTCAGGGCTGAGACCAGGGTCCGGCACCGGGAGGGCCCCAGCCTTGCCCAAGATGGGGGGGGGGGCGAAAGGGGGCAAAGCTCCTGCCCAGCCACAGGGCCACACAAAACACCCAGCCGGGGACCTATGGGAGCCCCTAATGTAGCTGCTTCCCCCGCCCCACACGTGCCCTTTGCTCTTCCCTTTGCACCCTTCCTGCCCCCTCTCTTCCCCTATCCGCCCCATACCCCCAGCGCCCCGCCCCCTGCATGCCTCAGCACCCCACACTCCAGCCCCCATGTCCCCTGCATTCCCCCCATGCTCCCTAAACCGCCCCCCAAGTCCCATGGATCGGCCCCCCGCCCGTGCAGAGATCGGGTGGAGGGGGGGCGGTACCTGCTCCGGCCCGGGCTCAGCTGTAGAGCAGCTCTGACCACTCGGCTCCCCCTTCCCCTGGCCACGCCCCCACTTGCACTCTAGGCTCCACCCCTTCCCTCCTCCTACCCAATCGCCTCGCCAGGGGAACTGAGAGGGGAATGACATCATCCTAGAGGGCGGAGCTAGCAAGCCACGCCCCTTGGTCTTTGTGACTGTTTTTGTTACATAGGGGGGCTGGATAGGTCCAACCCCGCCCCCCTCGGGCACCACGTGGGCCTCTGGCAGTGGTGCAGAGACCCGGGGTGATGGAGGAGCTGGAGGAGCGGGTCCGAGCCAGCAAGGTACCGGGGCAGCCAGGCTGAGCCCTGGCCCAGCTCATCACCCCAGCTCTGGCTCCGGGCAGGCACTGCCCCCTGGCTGGACCAGGCACCCTGCCCAAGTCTGGGGGTCCAGGGATAGCTGCCCTGGAACAGGGCAGGTGCCCATCAACCCTAGTATCCCGCCCTCTGGGAGCCCATCGGCCCTGGTATCCTGCCTTCTGGTGACCTGGCTGCATCCCTTTTCCCTTGCCAAACTAACCAGACCCCCCCCCCCTTTCCCAGGGAGAGGCAGGCAGGAGTATGTGGGGGACTGAATTCCGCCCCCCTTTATTTCCAGATCACTTTGCTCACAGCGTCCAAGGAGGACAAGAGTAGCACTAATGCACCCAGCTACTACTTATCACGGGCCATCAGCAGTTCGGGGCTGGTAAGCAACTCCAAGCCGCTGGGGGTGCAGAGAGAATCCTGGTCCCCATGGCTGGAAAGCCCAGAGCCCCCGACGTGCCAGCTAACAGGCAATGTCCCCTCTAAGTTTTCCCACCTGTGTGTGGAATAATGTTTGTTATGTGCACTGAGGCATGTGTGGATGTGCACCACCAATAGAACCCTGGGCTACCAGCTATGGGCACAGCGGGTGCTCTGTTAATCCACTGGGCAGCATTTGAATTGGCCGCCCAAGTGCTCAGCTTACAGGGAGCGCTGTGAGCGGAGAGCGCTGGTGCCCCATGCTCTGGTTTGGGGCTCCCTCAGAGAGGGACGGCGCTAAACTCTAGTGCGCTGCCCTTAGTCCCATCTCCGGTGACACTGCGAGCAACCTTGAGGCTGCTCTAACTCCTGCCCTGCTAGGGAAGCAAAGAAATGGCCACGTCGCCCCCCTACTCCATTTTCACAGCAGCTGAGAGGTCCCCTGCCCAGAGGGGTAGCTTGGAAAGGGGGGGCCTCTTCCCCCCACTGAGCTCCCAGAGCAGCTATTAAGGGGGGTAGGCGTCAACGAGAATGGGGTCCCCGTTCGTCCTCCAGGGGACACAGGATTCACTCTCCCCACATCTAAGTCTCTCCCAGCCCCCTCCCCGTGGGCTCAGTCCAGCGCTCAGACCCCTGGCCTGGACAATCATCCCCGAGCTCACAGGGGCCAATGGGGAGAGCGGTGCTGTGGGTCAAAGCTGATGACCCCTTCTGACCCCCTCCTTGCAGAGCCAGCTGGAGACAGAGGCCTTTGAGACAAACGGTGAGAGACCATCCATCTCCGTGGGGGGGGGGAAGGGGGGAGACCCTGCTGATCCTTTGTGGGGATGGGGATCACTAGGCCTGGGGAGGGGAGACAAGTGCACCCTCCCCCCCCCTCCGCTGAGCAATCCATGGGATGGGCTGCCCTTTCCATCTGCGGGGGGGCCTGGCTCCCTGACCCTGGCAGGAAGAAGCGAGGTGGACCCCAGCAGGGGGGCAGATGCGCTGGTTTGGGGCTGGTCCCCACTGGGGTCAGGCCGAGGGGCCATGTCCCAAGCCGGGGAGCAGGGCGTGCCTTGGAATTGAGGAGGGACCTTGTCGTGGCACCGGTGTTAGTGAGAGCAGCGCCGGCTCATGCTCTGCCATGTCCCATGGTCCCCAGGGAGCGGAGAACAGCCCCAGCATGGTGTGCCCCCCCCCATCCGCGCCCTGTGCCCATGCAGAACCAGGATGGCACAGGGAAGCACGTTTGTAAGTCCTTCCTCGGGCTCCATCCCCATGCCAGCGCCGGCTCCCCGCTCACTTCCAGCCGCCTTTACTCTGAGGCAGGAATGATCCAGACGATGCTCCCGGATTCCCAGAAGATCCTGAAGAACGAGTTGGAGATCATCAAAAGCCAGCTCCATGCCCAGGCCAAGGTAATCACAGCAGGGCAGGGTTTGTTAGGTGCATTACGGTAGCGCTTAGGGGGCCCACTGGAGCTGGAAGCTGCAAAACCAGGATCAGGGCCCCATTGGGCCAGGTGCTGCACAGACCCCCATCCAGGATCAGGGCCCCATTGGGCCAGGTGCTGCACAGACCCCCATCCAGGATCAGGGCCCCATTGGGCCAGGTGCTGCACAGACCTCCATCCAGGATCAGGGCCCCATTGGGCCAGGTGCTGCACAGACTCCTAACGAGAGCCAATCCCTGCTCCAGCTTAGAAGGTAAGCACACAAAAGGCGTGGAAGGGAAACTGAGGCACGCAGCAGCAAAATGATTTGCTCAAGACCACCCAGCCAATTCAGTCTGGAGCTGGGACTAGAACCCAGGTGTCCCGTCACCCATCCTGATGCCCCTTGTGCTGGACTCCACTGCCTCTCCAGCCCCTGCTCCCTTTCCGCCTACACTCAGCGGCCCTGGCAAGTCACCAGAGGCAGCTGGGCTGGGTGTCCCGGCTTGGTCCATGAGCTCTCTCTGTTGCGTGTCTCTGGGACAGGCCTTCGAAGCCCTGAGCCACTCGGTCTCCCTGCTGGAGCAGGAGAGCAGCCTGCAGCAGCGGCAGATCCAGCAGCTGGAAGGTGAGAGAGGGAGTCTGCTCTCCCCCACCAGGGAATTATCTCCACTCATTGTTTGGATTATGGTGCCCCCTTGTGCTGGGCACTGCAGAGACACCCCTCTGACAGATCTGGGCACAGCCGTTCCCTGCCTCCCGCCCCTCTGACTGAGATCAGGGCCCTGCCGGGTCATAGAGCAAGCAACAGACCCTGCGCTAAAGATTTCACCATAGAGAGAGAGAGAGAGAGAGAGAAAAGGAGAGATCATCATTGTAGAAATGAGGAAACTGAGGCACAGGGTGAGGCAGTGACTCCCCCAGGGTCACACAGGGAGTCAGTGGCAGAGCCAGGAGTTGACTCTGGAGCTGACCCTGGAGCACCACCCCAGGGCCTGAACCACCAGCCCAGCCTGCATTGTTTCCCAGATGGGGTGGGATTGTCACAGGCACCAAGGGCTGGATGCTGGACTCCTAATTTCCCTTTAACAGTCTTCCCCTAGGACAGTTTCAATTGGTCCTGCCCAGATAGCCCCTCCCCCTCTAGCTCCTCCTCCAAATAGCTTCATCAAGAGCCCCTCCCTCTTCAGTAGCTCCACCCCCAAATCCACATGGTACCGTTTGCGTGGGTGTCAAGTGCCCCCCTTTGCCTGCCCCCTGCTCTCCGCAGAGGACATGAGCCGAACGTGCGGCCTGGCCCAGGGGGAGATGTTTGAGCGGCTGGTGGACGGGAAGATCCAGGAGGTCTGGGCGGCCATGGCCAAGGAGGTAGAAGGGCTGCAAGAATCTCTGCTCGAGCGCTCCGACCACCGCATGATCCAGAGGGGGGACTCGCTGGAGAACCTGTCCCTGGAGATCCTGGAGAGGTTAGAGCGGTAATTGGGGTGGGGCTTCCAGATCTGCTGCCCTGCTGCCCTCAGGGTCTTGCTAGCCCAACCCCAACCCCGACCAGACTGGGGCCCTGAATAGTCACGGAGCAAGAGACAGACCCCACACTGAAGATTTTACCCTCTAGCCAGACGCAGGAAAGATCATTATTCCCATTGGGGATATGGGGAAACTGAGGCACAAGGTAGGGGCGTGACTAGCCCAAGGTCACACTAGGAGTCAGTGGCAGGGCTGGGAATTGAACCTGGATCCCATGAGTCCTAGTCCAGGCCAGGCATGAACCACCAGCACCTGCCCCCTTCTCCAGCAGCCTCATGCACCCATTGCCCACCCATGAATGAGACAGGAACACTACTGTGACATGGTAACAGCCCCCATTGGGCCAGGCCTGGCACAGACAGCTGGTGAGAAACACTCATGGCCCCAAATCTAACTAGGCAAAAGGTGGGGGGGAAACTGAGGCACGGAGGCAACCCGGCAACAGGGCTGGGATTAGAACCCGGGTGTCGAGAGTCCCAGTCGCTGGCGCCCACTTGCCCCACCCTGTACGGCGCTTCCAGCTGCAAACTGTGGTGGTGGTGTCAGAGCAGGAAGGAGTGAAATCCTTCCCCACCCACTCCGGACTCCTGTGTGCACCTTTAAAAAGCTCCCCCCAGAACAGTCAATGGTAGCCCCTCCCTCTTGAATAGCTCCTCCCCCCAAGGACCCGCCCCCCATTGACTGTCCTGGGCCCAGGACATCACCCAAGGGGGTACCCAGACTACGCAGCTTCTCCAAGTCCTCATGCTGCAGATTTCCCCAGTCCTACAGGGGCGATGGTGCCAGGACCCTCTGGTTTTCAGTCCACATTCCTCTTCCTTTAGCAAGAAATTCCTCTGGGAGGAGCTGGAGTCAGTGCAAGGTGAGATGAGGAGGATCCATCAGAAATTGAGTAGGTACCAGCAGAATACCCCTTTCTTTGCCCCCAGCCCTCGGGTGCCCATGGGTAAAAAAATCTCCCGGGTGGGTGCAGGGCACAGTACACTCTCCAAAGCACCCTCCAGTCGTGGATCTATCTAGAGGGGAAACTGAGGCACAGAGCACTGAGAAGGGACTGGCCCAAAGTTCAGGCCGTGAGCTAGTGTTTGAGCTAGGCAGAAAACCCCAGGAATCCTGAGTCCCCATCCAACCTTCCCCTCCCATCTACCTATTATACTGCACCTTTGTAGGGAATCAGATCTCTGCCTCTCAGGCCCGCTGCATGAAATGCAGGCTCACCGCCTTGTAGTCCTGCTGGGAGGCCCCATTTTCCATGGGGGGAAACTGAGGCACGGACATGCCAAGTGTTCTGCTGAGGGCCCCACTGCAAGTCGAGGGGCAGGAGCAGTGCTGGGTCCCAGCTATTCCAGAGGTTGGAATTCCAGCTCTGCCAGATGTGCTTCCAGGGGCATGGTTAGCTGTGGGGACGGTTCGGGAAGGGTCCGGGGGGGGGAACCCTAAACTGGAGGTTCTGGTTTGTCTCTTCCGCAGAGGATCAGGAGGACGATATAACTAAGAACCTGGTCAGCATAAAGAAAATGCAGGAGAATCAAGTGAAATGCAGGAAGGTGAGATGTGGGGGGAGGGGAGGAAGAGGGAAAAGGGGTGGGGCTACAAGATGCCCCTCCTCCTTTGCAGTCCATTCACAAATGAGGCTCTTGGCATCATATCATTCTCTGTCCCCCAGGCACACACTGGCTGCCAGGGGAGAGTTTCCCCCCCTCCCCCCACTGATCCCCACCCTACCCCCTGCAGGACTGGGGCGTTGGGGTCGGCGCTGGCTGTGAGGGCCGCCCCCCATGCAGCACAGCCAGCCTCTGTGCTCGAGCGGTTTGGGCCTTTGCCCGCCCACCTGGGGTGGAACCACAGCTCTGCTGGAACAGGGCCCCCTCTCTCCGCAGATCCTATCACAGCTGAAGGGCAAAGGGCTGGGCCCGGAGGGGGCCCCAGAGTCCGTGAGCGGAGGCAGAGACCGCCGGCCGGTCAAAGAGGAGCTGAATGATATCTGGTAAGGGTGGCCAGCCCGGCGCCTCTGCCCCTCTCCACACTGAGCTGTACTGAAGCCCCCTGTCCATCCTGTGCCCCCTCCTCCCCCGGGCTCTTATTGCAGCCATTAGGGGCCAGCACTGATTGCCAGAGGAGAGCGTCCCCTACTGAGCCCCCAGCTCCCTGCAGCACAGCGCCCACTAGTGCCATGTGGAGATCATCACTGACTGCCAGGGGAGAGCGCCCCCTGCTGAGCCCCCAACCTGCTCCCTGCAGCACAGCTCCCCCTAGTGCCATGTGGGAATCATCACTGACTGCCAGGGGAGAGCGCCCCCTGCTGAGCCCCCTGCAGCACAGCGCCCCCTGCTGAGCCCCCAACCTGCTCCCTGCAGCACAGCTCCCCCTAGTGCCATGTTGGGATCATCACTGACTGCCAGGGGAGAGCGCCCCCTGCTGAGCCCCCTGCAGCACAGCGCCCCCTGCTGAGCCCCCAACCTGCTCCCTGCAGCACAGCTCCCCCTAGTGCCATGTTGGGATCATCACTGACTGCCAGGGGAGAGCGCCCCCTACTGAGCCCCCTGCTCCCTGCAGCACAACGCCCCCTCGCACGCTCTTCATCGCCTCCCTTTGCCCGGTGGTGACTCCCTTCTGCCGGTAGCTCCCAACCCTCCCATTATCCCCTTCTCCACCTCAACGCAAAGGCAGCAAAACATGCTCCTCAGTGACCCATGCTTGGGCGTGAATGTGCCCCCCCTCCACTGCCTACCTCTGGATTTGGCCCCTGAGCCCTACAAGACCACAGGCCAGAGCTAAAAGAGCAGCTCTGTGAGCCGGCAGCAGTAGTAGGTTGTTATGTTCTTACACACATCAGTCACCAGAGGGAGCTGAAGAGAAGCCCAGCGGCCCCTCTGTAAGTGGGGTATCCCCAGCCCTGCAGTCTGTCTGCCCCGCCCTAGTGAGGGGCTCTGTTAATGGGGTCTCCCTACACAGGTCGGCCGTCAACACCCTGAGGAACTCCATGGACCGTTGCAACCTCCGGGGCGACAGCCAGGCGGCGGTGAGGGTCACAGGTGAGCTGGGGTGGGGCTGGGGGGTGAAGTGGGGGGCAGGGAAGTGGCGGGGGCTGGGTGCGAGGGGCCCGGTGTGAAATGGGGACGGTGAGTTCGAGATGGGGGGGCTTTCAGGGAAGAAGATGTGAGGGCTGAGGTAAATCCCTGCTCAGCGGCGCCCCCGTCCCTCTTGCCCCACAGGCCGGAGGAGCCGCCGGCAACGTGTGTCCATCTCGGCCAGCCCCCCAGCCCCCCACCGCAGAGCCCACCCTGCTTCTGGCCCAGGAGGAGAGCAGCTCGGACCACAGCTCCTGCGAGGGCCCCTGCCCCTAGTGGGGGGGGCCGTGCTGGTGAGACCTCCCCCCGCCCCATCCCGCTGCCGGGCCTGGGCTCCACTGGGCCTGCACTTGTGTTGAAACTCCCGTGGGATGGGCCCTGGCCACCCCTTCCCCTGGGTCTCTGCTGCTAAGTGCTCAGTTAAAGGGCCAGCGTGCCAATTTGCCTTCCTCTCTTTTCCCCAGGCAGAGAGCAGAGACCTGGGACCTGCCAGGGGGCCCGACCTGCGGATGAGAGAAAATTAAATTGAGCTGCTTGGGTTTGACGGCGTCCAGTGGTGAAGGGCCGGGTCGGCGGAACGCAGGGAGGTGTCTGGCCAGAGGGTCCAGGCACCATTCACGGCTGCCACCCGGCTTCTCTTAGCACATGGGCACCCCCCCTTGTGTGATGCCCTGGGAACCCCTCCTCTCTTGGCATTGAGGAGGGAACCCAGGAGTCCTGGCTTCTGCCCTCTGCCCCGCTCTAATCACCAGACCCCACTCCCTTTGGGGAGCTGGGACTAGAACCTAGGAGTCCTGGCTCCCAGTGCCTGCCCCTCTCTAAGCACCAACCCCTGCCTGTGCCCTGCTCCCCACACACAGCGCCCCCTAGTGCTTCCCTGACAGCACTGACTGCCGGGTTTCCTGCACCTTCAGCTGGTACCGGCCACTTTCACGGACAGGGGCACCCCTCTGCACTGACTAAGGGTACGTCTACCCTGCAGGGGAAGATCGAAGTGGCCACTGTCCATCTTGCAGGGTTCAAATTAGCAGTTGAGTGAAGACAGCTTATTGGAAGCGAGAGGGGCACTCCGGTCGATGCCGGTAACCCTGCTTCCACGAGGAGTAAGGGAAGTCGGAGGGAGAGTGATCTGCCTTCGACTTCCTGAGTGTGAACAGTGCCAAAAGCCGAGTTAAGCAACGTCGACTTCAGCGACTCCATTAACGTGGCCGAGGTTGCGCCGCTTAACTCACCCTTGTCCCGCAGTGTAGACGTACCCTTGGGGTTTTAGGTGAGACGGGGCCATCTGATCATCTAGGATAGGATGGAAGAGGAGTGAGGGGAGACGGGGGCAGAGGGTCCAGGCTGGGAAGGAGGATCCTGGAGGTTTCTGCCATGCCCGTTCCAGCCCCTCTCACCTACACCCCTGCCCTGCCCTCCTGGTTCTGCCTGCCTGGTTTCCTGTGGATCCCAGGCCGGAGAATTGCACCTGCCTGTTCCTGGATCCAGCTCCGAGTTGGAGCATCATTGAAAAAGGCAACAAGTCTTGATGGAAAGACTCCACATTGTGAGAAGCCATCCACTCCCGAGGTCAGTTGCTCCTTTGGTTAATTCCCATCCCTGGCAGACACGTGCCCCTCATTTGTCGTCTGGATCTCCCTGCCGCCTTTTCCGCTGGACCCCAGAGCCCTCTACCAGCACGATCAGAAATCTCCTCTCGCCGCTAGCTGGAGCCCGGGATCAAGTCCCCGATTAACCTTCTCTTGGCTCAGCTTCTTGGGCCTGTCTCTCTGGGAACCACGTCTAGGGCGACACGTTCTCCTAGCGCCTTTCTGCAGCCGACGCAGTGGCTCCGGGGCCTTTACGGAGGCGCGCACCCCGGAACGGGACGCGGCATCCCAGTAATTGTCTCTCCTAAGGACCCAGACAGCAAGATTCCCAGTGACCCCAGCAATATTCAAACCTTCCCAGCGCCCAGTTTGAGAGGGCTGTGTATGTTCCATCCATGTTGGACTGCTTCCGCCCCAGTGGGAAACCCTTCCCAGGCCCAGCTGCAGACAGATTTTGCCTTGCAGTCCTCGTGGCTGAGCCCTGGTTATTTGCTGGCGATCTCTCCTTTCCCCCGTCCTCAGTTTCCTTCCCGGGGCCTGCCCATCCTATCATCCCCCAGGAGTTATTGACCGGAATCTCCCCCCCGACGCGATCCCGGGCTCCTTGATAGATTTTCGATAGTTGCGATGTTATTGCTGCTTCGCTGCGGCATTTTCTGCTCTACTAACCTACGCCGGGTTGGGTCTAGAAGTCATAGGCGAATAGCCACTACGGGAAAAGCGCCGTGGCCGCTGTGCGGCCTTGAGTAGACCCGCCCTGAGCCTCCAGGGCAGGCGGAACAGGTCCCCTGGGGCGGCCTCCTGCAGGTGCGTCCTTGCATTGTAGCTCCCTGCCGGATGGTGCCAGGTGATATCTCAACAACACTCCCCAGCCCCCGGGGTTGGTCACCTCCCTTGTCATTGTATCTGTGGGGGGGGGGTTTGGATCCAGGGTCACAAATCCACAGAAAAATCAGTCAGGAGTGCAGGGGTGAGAGGAGGAGGGTGTAGGAGCAGGCTGGGGGGGGTGAAGGTGTGGGGTCTGGGTGACAGGGAGGTGCAGCAGCCGACTGGGGGTGGGAGGGTGGGGTCTGGGCGGGAGGGACGGTGCAGGAGTGGGCTGTGGGTGAGGGGGTGGGGTCAGGGTGGGTGCAGGAACAGGGTGAGGGTGTGGGTCTGGGAGAGAGGGTGCAGAAGCCAGCTGGGGGTGAGCATGTGGGTCAGGATGGGAGGGAGAGTGCAGCAGCTGACTGGGGCGGAGGGACGGTGGAGGAGTGGGCTGTGGGTGAGGGGTGGGGTCAGGGTGGGAGGAGGGTGCAGGAGCAGGCTGGGGTGAGGATACAGGGTCTGCATGAAAGGGGTGGGGCTCTAGAAGCAATGCAGCAGTGGAGTGTGGGTGGCGGTGCAGGAGTGGGCTGGGGTGTCTAGGAGGGGATGGGGCAGGAGGGGGTGCATGAGGGGTGGGGGTATAGGGTCTGGCCGGGAGGGGACAGGGGGACACAGGTGTGTCCGCTCAACTCTGCACACTTCAGGGAAGCACTCCTTGCAGGCACCACCCCCCGGTCACTCCCATTGGCCATGATTTCTGGCCAATGGGAGTGACTGGGGGGGGCAATTCCTGCAGGGAGGGCTTCCCTGCAGCACATGAAGCTGCTTCCTTCCCCCCCTCTCCCCCCAAAAAAATCTGGCCCATGGCTTGCTTTGAATGGGCCCACGAGGGTTGGGGCTTGCCTCCCCTAACCCCCACAGCTGCGCGGGTCCCCCCCCCGCTGGAGAGCCAGCATCTGGACTCTCCCAAGCCCGCCACGTTTTAGTGAGAACCACGCAACAGCATGGTCATTCCACGTGCACTGCTGCTGGGCACATCTGGCTCGAGAAATGGCCTCGCACGGCTCGTTCCCGTGCAATAGCGCCAGTCGAGAGATACCAGACTGTGGCCACGTCCTGCGTGGATGGGAAGGTTTGCCCATCCCCGCAGACAGTCCACCCTCCTCCAAGAGGCAGCACCGAAGAAGCTGCCTGTCGCTGCAGCTACGCTGGGCCTTAGCTTGCAACCCTCCATTTGCAGCCTCAGGCATAGACAGAGCCGTGGGGTGGAGTCCGCAGGGGGCTGGCAAATGGATCCCCAGCCACACACCCCCTCTCACCTCAGGCAGAGCCTGGCCTGCATGGGGCACAACCGCCCCTCCCCCTAGCCAGAGGGATGGGTCACAGGCACCCAGGGCCTCTCCCCGCCAGTGGATCCAGCCCCCCTGCAGCAATAACATTCCTCTGTGAAGGGGGGTGCTACTCACTAAGGAGAGCTGGGAACAGAACCCAGGGGCCCTGGCTCCTAGCCCCCCCCAAGTCCATTCTCTTCCCAGAGCTGGGGACAGGCCTCCTGGTGCTCACACCTTCCCCTGCTCTGACCACTAGCTACCACTCCTCCGCCAGAGCTGGGAACAGAACCCAGGCGTCCTGGTTCTACCACCATCCCGCTGTAAGCCCAGCTCTAGGAGGGGGGTGGGGGCTAGTGGCTGGAGCAGCAGGGCTGGGGGGAAGGGCACCTGGTTCTGGGAGGGGAGTGGGGGCTAATGGTTGGAGCAGCAGGGCTGGGGGGAAGGGCACCTGGTTCTGGGAGGGGAGTGAGGGCGAATGGTTGGAGCAGCAGGGCTGGGGGGAAAGGCAGCTGCCTCTGGGAGGGGGAGGCTAGTGGTTGGAGCAGCAGGGCTGGGGAGGGGCACCTGCCTCTGGGGGAGTGGGGGCTAATGGTTGGAGCAGCAGGGCTGGGGGGAGGGGCACCTGGTTCTGGGAGGGGAGTGGGAGCTAGTGGTTGGAGCAGCAGGGCTGGGGAAAGGCAGCTGCCTCTGGGAGGGGAGTGGGGGCTAGTGGTTGGAGCAGCAGGGCTGGGGGGAAAGGCACCTGCCTCTGGGAGGGGAGTGGGGGCTAGTGATGGGGGGCTGGGGGCTGACTGGGAATCAGGACACCTTGCTCCCCTCCCCCCCAGCCACCTGGGGCAAAATCCTAAGGGGATAAACGCCCCTATGGGGGGCACTTTAGCTCCTGCGACCCCCCCTTTTTTCAGGCCCCGTGAGCGCTGGGGCAGCCCCTGCAACCCCCGGCGAGCAAAATAAAAAGCAACGGGGCGATCCACCTGCACGAGGAGGGGGCAGCCCCTCTCCCCCCGCCCCGCCGGGGGTACCAGCTGATCAGCCCCCCGCTCCCGCCCCCTCCCTGCGCCGCCCCCTCGCGCTGGAGACGCCGCGGCTGCGGAGCGGCTCCGGACCCGGGCGAGCGGCGCGATGGAGCCGGGCCGGCGGGCGGCGGAGCAGTGACCGGCCGGCGAGGAGCCGCGGGGGCCTGGCTGGGGGGGCCGCGATGGCCGCTGCCTAGCGAGGGGCGGTGAGAGGGGCCGGGGCTCGGCAGGCCCCAGCCAGGAGCCGGGGCCATCGAGAGGCGCCGCGGGGGGGCGGGAACGGGGTGCGGGACCGGCATCCGAGAGGGGGATCTGGTTGGGTAGACGGAGGGGAGGGGCTGTATAAAGGTGCGTGGGGTGGATGGATAGAGAGGGAGATGGTTGGGAAGACAGAGGGGAGGGTGGGCTGTATAAAGGGGTGCGTGGGGTGGATGGATAGACGGGGGTGGATGGAGAATGACAGAGGGGAGGGTGGGCTGTGTAAAGGGGCTGTTTGGGGGTGGATAGGTGGGGGGATATGGCTGGACAGATGGAGGGGATAGATGGATAAAAGGGGGTGTAGTCTGGCTGGCTGGATAGACAGGCGGGTGTTTGTGGGATGGAGGGATAGAAGGGAGGAGGGGTGGGGCTGTACAGAAGGGGCATATCGGGATGGACAGAGGAGGGTGCAGAGAGGGAGGCAGAGGTGTGGTGTATAAAGGGGGTGTTTGGGATGGGTGGATAGGCAGGAATGTACGGGGAATGATGGAGGAGGGGCTGGGGTGTATAAAAGGGGTGTTTGGGGAGGGATAGACAAAGGGGTATATGGGGAATGACAGAGGAGAAGGGGTGGGGTGTATAAATGGGGTGTTTGGGGATGGCTGGATGGCTGGTGTTTGGGGTATTTGTGGGGTGGACGGGTGAGTGGAGGGTGTAGATGGGTGGCAGGAGGAGAGGGGCTGGGCTGTATAAAGGGGTCTTTAGAACAGATGGCTAGAGGGGTGTTTGTGGGGTGGACGGAGTAGAGGGGTGTAGTTGGGTGGCAGGAGGAGCAGGGGCTGGGCTGTATAAAAGGGTCTTTAGAACAGATGGCTAGAGGGGGTGTTTGTGGGGGTGGACGGGTGAGTAGAGGGGTGTAGATGGGTGGCTGGCAGGAGCGGGGGCTGGGCTGTATAAAAGGGGTCTTTAGAACAGATGGCTAGAGGGGTGTTTGTGGGGTGGATGGGTGAGTAGAGGGGGGTAGATGGGTGGCTGTGGCAGATGGCTAGAGCTGGTGTTTGTGGGGTGCCTGGGATAGGCAGATTTACAGCCACCCAGACGGTCCGGCCACAGTGGCAATGAGTGGCTGGTAACTGCAGTGTGAGCCCTGACTGCCCGGCACAGAGGGTAACAGCAGAGCACGGGGGCCTGTTGCTAGCAGGCCAGGGCTGGCCAGGGCCGGATCTGTGTTGCCCTAGCTTGGGTGGGGGCCCTGTGCCATGGCCCTGCGAGAGCTGTACGGGCTGGGGGTGGATCAGAGTCCGACTCTGCCCAGGAAAAGGGGGGCTTCGGCGGCCACCCCATGTGATGCCAGCTGAAGACCTGCCCCAAGGCTGGGCACAGGAGAGTGG
This sequence comes from Rafetus swinhoei, assembly GCA_019425775.1. Taxonomy (NCBI): domain Eukaryota; kingdom Metazoa; phylum Chordata; order Testudines; family Trionychidae; genus Rafetus; species Rafetus swinhoei. Next base: position 8,598,392 of record JAFJHL010000256.1, on the reverse strand, counting down.
GGCTGGATCGGTAGCAGAGGCCAGTGTGGGATTATGCCCCCCCGGCCCCCAGGCTGGGAAATGCATGCGTGGGTCTATCTCTGGATCCCAGCCTGCGGCCGGGGCAGTCGCCCTGGGGTGTGAAATAAAGGGGATCCCTGGTGGGGCGGGTGCTGGCCCCGGTACTCACTGGCACATCCCTTCCGGCAGGGCAGAGGGGTCCTGGCTATCTGGCAGAGAATTGGGAGAATCAGAATGTCAGTTCAATGTAACTGTAGGGAGGGAGGGCTGGATTGGAGCAACACCCCTTCCCCATGCCCCACCGCCGCAGGGGAGAGAGCCAACAGGCTGAGATGAATTCCAATTGTTGGCTGTATTTATGGTAGGGGCTAGGACGCTACCCAAGATCAGGACCCCTCGTGCTGGCGCTGAACTCTGGTCCCTGGGGCTGACGGTCTAAATAGACATAGTGGGAGGGGAAACTGAGGCACACAGGGGAACGTGAGGTCACACAGTAGGTCAGTAGCAGAACAGGGAGCTCAGAGTCCCGACTCGGCTCCCCGGAGCAGGTCCCTGCTAATGCTTTGTGCTCGCTGGGTGCAGAAGGCTGGGGCCCGGCATTGCCAGGCTGGTGCCGGGGAAGGGAAATGGGTCATTCAGCAATGGCCGTTGCCCTCTTGGGTGTGTGAGCTGGGGGTAGATTGCACAGGTCATGCTGCTGCTTCATCCGTGCTCTCCCCACCGCCACCGGAACTACTTCCAGCCTCCCAGCCAATCAGCACCTCTCAATTCATTCTGTTCACCCAGGCAGTACCCATCTGTCCACCTCCACCAGGACTACTTCCTGCCTTTGACTTTTGGTACCTTTACTCTTGCCGGTGGAGGGATACATAAAATAGACCCATTCCTATTTAAAAATAAACGTCAGCGTGTCTGTAGGCCAGAGTCAGTGTTCCCTGTAAGCTGGGTGCAGCCGCTCAGAAGGGATTCACGTGCTGTCCAGCTGACTAGCAGAGCTCCCACAGCTAGGTTTGGTTTCTACTGGTGGTGCACACCCACACATGCCTCAGTGCACATAAAATTATTCCGCACGTGGATGGAAAAAATCCACATGTGGCTGGAAAAGATTAGAGGAAACATTGGCCAAGGTACCTAAAAATCATGGGGTCAGCACCGATCTCCCCCTGGGAGATCCCTTAGCCACCCCTGAATCTTGTCACGTTCTCACCGTGCCCCATTTCACAGGTGTGTGAGTGCGTCCTGCAGGGAAATTCTGGTGGCACAAAACGCCAGAGAGTGACGAAAACTGAATGGCATCTGCCCCCTCTCACATAAGCATATCCAGAACCTGTCTCTTCTCGCACGAGTACGTCTGGGTCCTGTCCCCTCTCGTACGATGCACGTGGCTGGAATCTGTTGCCTCTCACACAGATAGGTTCCCCCATGTTTGCACGGGTAGTCAGGATCGTGCCATTTGGTAGCCCCCCTACTTTGGTATGTCACCCGCAGAGGTGCCGCCCATCTGGCCCATGGCCCCGAGCAATGCAGCAGAAGCATTTCCTGTCAGAAAAGCCATTTTGTCGAAATTGAAAGGATTTCCACCTCCTTATTGACAGAAAAAGTTGGAAACTGATCAAAATGGAACCAGTTCTGCTGTGAATGATTTATTCTCTTAAGCCTTCATACTATGTCACCTTCTCATTTATACATCTACATTTTATAGTCCATTATACTTTAATAGTAGACAATTTAGTCGATTATCTTTAATTTTTCTATTATATAAACTTCAGATTGTTTTACATTTGATAGAACTGTGATCTAAATAGAGGAAATACACTCTAATATAAAAGTGTAACAGAACCCAAATATAGAAAACAAATAGATTACACTTTTATATTGGAGTGTGTTTCCTCTATTTAGATTGTACGTCCATAAAAGTGTAATAGACTCTAAAAATAGAAATTTAATTGATTACACTTTTATATTGGATTATATTAAAGAAATAGAGAAAATGTAGTAATTACACTTTTATATGTCAGTTCATTTTCTCTCGGTAGACTGTAGTTCTAGACAAGTGTACTAGAATCTAAATGGAGAAAAATAATCGATTGCACTTTTATGTGAGATTCTGTTTTCTCTGTTTGGATTCTGTTGTACGATTTCTTATTCATCGCAACAAATTTTGTTTTTGCTCTTTCATATTCCTCTCCCTTTCCCATCCGATGCTGAGATCTTTGCTAGCTCGGGTCTTCTGTTTGAACACTTCAAACGTATTGAAATAAAGAATAAAGCGTCAGGCTGCGCCCAATAGTCTGGCATTTTCCCGGAATTTCCATTCCACCAACATTCCAAAATCTCGACTTGTCCCGATTTGGGGCGACTTGTCGCATTGTCCCGACATGGGCGGAGAAGATGCCCCAAAGGAGCAGGGATGGGAGGGCCAGGGGCAGGATGGCAACCAGACTGGGAAGATGTGGGGGGCATCAGATATGGGGTGAGCTGTGGGGTGCAGCAAGATGAATCAGAGGAATGGGGGGCAAGATGCTGTTCGGGGGAGGAACCTGGGGTCTCCATTCACATCATGCATGGGAAGGGGGTTGTGTGGGGACGTACTGACCCTCCTCCCTTTGGGTCTCCTCTGCCAGGTGCCCCCTTCCCACGGAGGGACCCCCTCTCTCCCGCGCCCTGGGGTGGGCATCATGGCGGGTGCGAAGCAGGACCTGAAGAGAAGTGTTTCCATCATCCCCTGCTTTGTATTTGTGGAGGTAAGGCAGTGGGCCTGAGCGGTTGGGGCTGGGTGCCAGGACACCTGGGTTCCCTCCCTGGCTGTGGGAGGGGAGTGGGATCTAGTGGTTAGAGAAGAGGGGGCTGGGAGCAAGACTTCTGTTCCTCACTCAGCAGGAGAACCCCAAATTAACCAGTGGATCGGAAAACAGGGACCTGGCCTTGCGAGCTTCCCTGTGACAGTGTCACAGGTCCATGGGCCCAGTGCTCTCGCATGGCTCTGGGGGGGGACCTGGCCCCTTCCAGCTGGTCACACACGGCTGGCGGAGGGGCTGATCAGCCACTGTCTTTAGTTACCAAAGGTCCAGGCCAGTGGCATGGGGACGGTCTTCTGGGACTCCCCATGGGCACGGGACCCAGTCAGTCAGACCTGCAAAGAGTAAATAACACCACCTTCTCCCCCCCCCCCCGCCCAGTTAATACAGAGGGGAAACTGAGGCACACACCGTCTTCAGACAAAACATTATGGAAAATTCCTACTTTGTCCCAGGCAGTCCACAAGCTAGGGGGACTGCAGAGCTGCGAGCTTCCCTGCAGCAGTGCCTTGCCAACCTGCCCCGCCCCCCCATGCACCAGCACTGGCCTTTCCTGCCATGAACCCTCCAGAGGTTAGACACAGGAGTTTAGCCATGGAGAAGGGTCCTGTGTTAAAAGACCAGTGAGAAAGGGGATCCTGTGAGGGGGGAACCCTCCTCTGCCATCTAGCTCAGGAACCCAAAGCCAGAGTGAACGTTACCATTTGTCCCTTCATAAAACCCTGGCCTGGTCCAGTTTTGCCAGCCCCTGTGCCCGGAGGGTCAGAGGCAAATCCCCAGCCCCCCTCTCTTGTTTACAGGATCCCTTATCACTTGCTTCCTGTCCTCAACAGCCCCTGTGCCCCTCCCCAGAGCTGGCTGCAGCTCCGCATTGGGTGAGGGGACCTCGTAGAAACAGCCCCACCCCAGAGGCAGCTGCAGCTCGGCGCTGGGGGAGGGGTCCTACAGCCTTGAAAGGGGGAGGGTCGGATTTATTTAGGTGCTGGAACCGGCAGGCTGAGGCCCAAGTCTGTGCTCCGGTTGGGGAGGAAGGGGGGGGAGCCCTATGGGGAGGCAGGGGCGATGTGGGGCGGCAGCTGTCTGCCCCAGTTTGCCCTCACCTGTGATGTGATGTGGAGCTACAACAGGCAGCCGAGCGTGAACGGGCGTGCACGAGGGAGCTTGCACGGAGCCGGGGGAGGGCGGAACCAGTGACTTGTACTCCCCACCAGCCCCACACTCCTGCAGCCTCTCTCCTCCCCGCCAGGCGCTCAGTCCAGGCCGAGCTCGGGCCGGGTGCTGAACTGCCATGTTCTATTTCCAGCTGGTGATCATGGCGGGCACCGTGCTGCTGGCGTATCACTTCGAATACACCGACACCTTCCCCGTCCACATCCAGGGCTTCTTCTGCTACGACAGCGCCTACGCCAAGCCCTACCCGGGGCCCGAGGATACCAGCCGCGCCCCGCCTGTCCTGGTGTACTCCCTGGTCACTGCTGTGCCCACAGTCATGGTGAGGGGCAGGGGCTGGCAAGGGGAGGTGGGAGGGGTACCCGGGGGGGAGCTGGGATTGCGGAGTGGGGAGCCGCTTCTGCCCTGGGAGGGTCCCTACCTCCACCGCCGCCCCAGGGTCACACTTGGGTCTGACCTTTGCCCTTTGACCCTCCAGACCCATACCAATCGCTTGGGCTTTGGGGCAAAGTGCCCCCCCGTCAAGGCACCCACCCGCCAGTCCCCCCAAGTGCCCAATGGGGGGCCAGCAGCCAAGGGACCCGCTGGTATCTGCAGACCCCATTCTAGAGACAGCACCGGGGGGCGGCTGGGGGAGGCCTGGGGTTCAGGGGGCCGTGGGAGTGGAAACGGGGTGGGGACCCAGGGAAGGTGGGGAGCCCAGCAGGGGAGTCGTATAGCTCATCTGTGCAAGGGGAGCAGGCAGCAGCCCCCCCTGCTAGTCCAGCCTTGGCCTTCCCCCCCAGCTCTTCTGGAACCCACTTTCTCATCCCCAATTTCCCACTCTCTCTCTGTCTGCCCTCTGTCCACCCCTTCCTCTCCCCTCCATCCCTGCCCTTCCCCCCTTCACGCCCCTCCGGGGAAATGGGGGCAGGGTCTGGGGGAGACACCTCTGCCCCATCCCACCCCCCCCTTTACAAGCTGGGAGGTCCCAGCCAACCCCCCTCTGCCTCCTCCCACGCGCTGTCTGCTCCAGTTGGCTAATCCCCTGCCCCTAGTGGCTGCACTGTCTGCTCGGGAGGGCAGATCCAGGGAGGGCCAGGAGTGAAGGGGCAGGAAAGGGGGGGTCAAGGCCCCCCAACTTGCCCCCTGCACAGATGAGGCTGCCTCATTCCCCCTCCAAGGGTTCCCCAGGACCTGGAACAGAGGGGCCAGTGTTGGGATCCTGGCCGGCGTCCTGCGGGCGCCCACTGGGGGTGGGGCAGGGTATTGGGGGGAGGAGAAAGATTAACAGGCAGTGCCAGGGGTCTGGATCCTGCATCCTGGGCCTGGTTCTCAGGTGGGAGTGCCCAGACCCAGGTCCTGAGGCTGGCGGAAGGCCCTGGCGGGGGGCGGGGGGGCCTGGCCGTAGCACACTGGGCTGGGCTTGCTCCCCGCCCCTGCCGAGGCCCAGAGTGGGGCAGAACATGAGGCAGAGCAGACCTGAGGCTGCCCTGACGGGCTCTCAGCCCCCTCCTGCTGCCGAAGGGAGAGGAGGGCAGTTGGGAGGTGGGGGGGGAGGCCTGTGGGGGGGAGGGCATTGATGGAGCTCCCAGCCGTTCGCCCCCAGATCCTGGTCGGGGAACTGTCTGCGTTTTTCTGCCGGCCGCGGGGCCGTGAGGAGAAAACCATCATATCTGGGGAGTGCTGCTACTTCATCCCGCTGCTCAGACGCACCGTTCGCTTCCTGGGTGAGGGGGCGGCCCTGGGTTCCCCCAGCCCTGCCGGGGCCCCTCACTCCCGACCCGCAGCCCCTGCCAGCCCGGCCCTGGGTTCCCCCAGCCCTGCCGGGGCCCCTCACTCCCAACCCGCAGCCCCTGCCAGCCCGGCCCTGGGTTCCCCCAGCCCTGCCGGGGCCCCTCACTCCCAACCCGCAGCCCCTGCCAGCCCGGCCCGGGGTTCCCCCAGCTCTGCCGGGGCCCCTCACTCCCGACCCGCAGCCCCTGCCAGCCCGGCCCGGGGTTCCCCCAGCTCTGCCGGTGCCCCCCACTCCTGACTGGTGCCCCCTGGAAGCTGAATGCTTGGGCAGCCCCCCCAAGAGAGATGCAGGTGCTGCCCAGCTGCTTAGCAGAGCCCCCCCAGCCGGCAGCCTGTGTTTCGACTGATGGTGCACATCCGCACATGCCTCAAACACAGAACAAAATTTATTTGGCACATGGATGGAAAAAATTAGAGGGAACCCTGTTCCCGACCTGCTAGCCTCCCCCCCCAAGCTCTGCTGGGACCCCTCACTCTTGACCTGCCTCCCCCCCCCCCGTCTCTGCACTAATTACCCTCCCCCCCGCAGGTGTTTATTCCTTCGGCCTATTCACCACCACCATCTTTGCCAACGCTGGGCAGGTCGTCACGGGCAACCAGACCCCCCACTTCCTGTCCGTGTGCCGCCCCAACTACACGGCACTGGGGTGCCATCTGCCTGGCCCCCAGTACATCACCGATCGGGCGGCCTGCGCGCAAAGCCTTCCCCTCCAAGGATGCCGCGCTCAGCGCCTACGCCGTGGTCTATACCGCCGTATGGGCCGCCTGGGGGGGGGCAGGGATGCTGGGGGAGGCAGTGGGATGAGGGTAGGGAGGTGGGGCAGGATGGCAGTGGGGTCGGGGGCAGGGAGAGGTGACAGCACAGGGGCTGGCGGGGGAGGGCAGGTGGAGGATGGGAGGGCTATGGGACAAGGAGGGGAAAAGGAGAGGATGGGGGCTGCGGGGCAAGGAGGAAGAGGAGAGGATGGGGGCTGCGGGGCAAGGGGAGGAAGAGGAGAGGATGGGGGCTATGGGGCAGGGGAGGGGAAGAGGAGAGGATGGGGAGGGGAAGAGGAGAGGATGGGGGCTATGGGCAAGGGGAGGGGAAGAGGAGAGGATGGGGGCTGTGGGGGGAGGGGAAGAGGAGAGGATGGGGGCTGTGCAAGGGGAGGGGAAGAGGAGAGGATGGGGGCTGGGGCGGGGAGGAAGAGGAGAGGATGGGGGCTGTGGGGGGCAGGGAAGAGGAGAGGATGGGGGCTGCGGGGCAAGGGGAAGGAGGAGAGGATGGGGGCTGCAAGGGGAGGGGAGGAGGAGAGGATGGGGGCTGCGGGGCAAGGAGGGAAGAGGAGAGGATGGGGGCTGCGGGGCAAGGGGAGGGGAAGAGGAGAGGATGGGGGCTGTGGGGCCAGGGGAGGGGAGGCAGAGGGGATGGGGAGCTGTAGGGCAGGTGCAGCGCAGCCCACAGAAGGGGAAGGGGCAGGGAGTCTACAGGCAGGGGGGTGGGAGGGCTGAGGGGGCTACTGGCGGCTCCTGGGGCCCCCTCACACCGTCTCTCCCCCCAGATGTACGTGACGCTGGTGCTGCAGGTGCGGGGCTCCCGGCTGGCTAAGCCCTCGCTCTGCCTGGCGCTGGCCGGCCCGGCTGCCCTGGTGGGGGTGGTGCGGGTGGCCGAGCACCGAAACCACTGGGCCGACGTGCTGGCTGGTTTCCTGACTGGGGCCGCCATCGCCACCTTCCTGGTGAGCCCCCTGCCCCCCTGAGCCCCCAGCTCCCGCCCCACGGCCCTCCGCCCCACCCCTGCCCCCAACCCCTTTCCCACAGCCTTCGCCAATCCCTGCCCCATGTCCTCGCACCTCCCCACCCCTGAACCCCAGTCCCTGCCCCTTGTGCCTCCCCGCCACCCCTGAACCCCAGTCCCTGCCCCATGGCCCTGCACCTCCCCACCCCTGAACCCCAGTCCCTGCCCCATGGCCCTTGCACCTCCCTGCTCCCTCAACCCCACCCCTGCCCCACGGCGCTCGCGCCTCCCCACCCCCAGGCCCTGCCACACAGCACCACCTTGCCTCCCACCCCAGCCCCTGCACCGAACCATGCCCACACCCACCCAGGGGCTGGGGGCGCGGCGCTGCAAGGAACAGGGTGCGGGGTGGCTCCTGGAGGGCCGGACCCTCCCTCACTCTGCCCCCATCCCAGGTCACCTGCGTGGTCAACAACTTCCAGAGCAAGGTGCCGATGGCCCAGAAGCCGGCGCCGCCCGAGAGCCTGGCCAGCGTCCCCGGCGTGGGGCTGCCCTGCGTCGAGAGCCCCCTGGAAAAGTTCAGCGTAGCCCAGGTGAGGGGCAGGCTGCCCGCTGTGTGCCACCCGGCGATGCGCCCAGCTCTGGGGAGCCACGAGCCAGCCCATCCCCCACCCCGCTCCCTCCTCTGGGGCCCAGGTCTCTGTGCTCAGCCACAGGGTCACTGTCCCTGAGCCCTGGGAGAATTCAGGGGGCTGTGGGGAGCAGGTGTGGGGGCTGCAGAAGGGAGAGTAGGGTGGGGAGAGCAGGGGGCTGCGGGTTCAGATTGAGGGGCAGCCAGGTGGGGGGGAGAGTGGCATGGCAAGTCCCTGCCCCCGCAATCCCCTCCCCCACCTTGCACCCTGAGTTGGCGGGGAGCAGTGGGAGATCTGGGGAGGGGGGACAGGCATGGGGGAGGGGAGCCATGCTCCTCAGGGTGGAATCAGAACAGGGAGGTTGAGGGGCAGCCCTGGCCTCCAGGGTGTGGGGCTAGAAACTTCACCCCCCGACCCCCTCCCCCCGTGACACCTCAACACCCCCACCTGCCTCCAGGCTGCCGAGCGTTGGCCACGTGGGGGGCAGGGCGGTCGGGGGGAGTTTCACCAGGCGTCTGGGCTCAGCACCGCGGCAGCTGGCTCTAGGCTGGGGGTGGCTCCCGCATGGGGGTGTGGCACTGGGTGAGTGTGTGGGGGCATAGAGCCCAAGTCCTGCGTCCTTCTCTCCCCACACCTGCTGCCCCCCCCATTCCCGCATTCTCATCTCAGGCTGCCCCCGACATGAGCCCCACCCCCCTTCCTCACCCCACCCCAGTCCCACTCTGACCTCTCCCCATCAGACCCTTAAGTCTGAGCCCCAGTGACCCCTCCCCGCCCCCAGGTGTGACCCCCAACTCCGCCCCGGTGAGCTAGGAGTAAAGGCCTAACATTGTCTCCATCTCTCTGTCGTTTCTCTCTCCCCACATCTCCCCCTGCCCCCCGCCTGCTGCTGCTCTCCCGGAGGCCCTAGCGGGTCAGGGAACCCCCAGAAGAGCAGGATTTCTCCACGCTGCTCACCCGAGGCCTGGAGCGGCAGCTTGCTCGCTCCCTCCGCGCCGGGGGCCACGCCGGGGCGGCTCGGCCCTACGAGTAAGTGCTACCCTCCACGCCCTGCTGGAGACCTGCCAAGGGGGCGCCCCTCCCCCACCCCCAGGCAGGTGCAGCCCCGTGCCAGGGAACGGGGTGTGGGGCAGGCGAGGGGTGAATGGGGAGGGTGGATTATGGGAATGGTTTTTGGGAGGGGAAATGAATTTTGGGACAAAATGGAGATTTGGGGGGGGGGAGTGAAACAGGAGTTTGGGGGCTAAAGGAGAGAAATTGGGAGGGAGCAAAATGGGGGGATTTGGCAGTGGAACACACTACCAGTGCTACCCGAACCAGACTGAAGGGATAACAACCTACTAGTGCTGCCCAAACCAGACTTGAAGGAATAACAACGTACCAGTACTGCCCAAACTAGACTGAAGGGATACCAACCTACTAGCGCTGCCTGAAGCAGATTGAGGGGATCACAACCTACTAGTGCTGCCCACCAGCAGCACTGCTCCCACAGCTGTAGCAGAAAAGGGCTGTGCTCTGGAACTAAGGGTTGTGGGCTCAAAGTAGGGGGCCCCCAACTTCCCCAAGAGCTTTGAGGCCCTGTTTAAAGCTCTGTCCCTCCCCATCTTTCTCTCCCCTCCAGGATCACAGAACTGTGCTCCCAGCGATCGCCTGACCCCCAGCTGTGTCTCTTCCCCACCACCCCGGACGTGCTCATCCCCTCCCGCTCCGTCACCAGCGAGGTCTGACGGAGGCGCTGCCCCTTGGGGAGGGGAGGGGGGAGGTTGGCCCCCCCCAGGCCCAGCCCACCCCTGTGCATATCATCCCCAACCAGCAACATCCCTTTAACCAGCTCCTCCCTGTTTGGTCCAGGGATCGTGATGACGCACTCACAAGTGTGGCACCGGGGGGTGGAGGGGATAAAACCTTTTCTGTATGGCCTGGCTTTCTTGCTGTCCCCCCCCCCCGGCTCCTGAGATGGGCCCGATCCTGCTACTTGGGAAATGAGCAGGCATTTTGCCCCCGCCCATCCTGAAGTTGGGGTGATAAGAACAGAATTAGGGCCCCCCCACTGAGAGCCCCAAAGCGCCCCCCCCCCCAGCTGGGGCTGCCTCCTCTCTATGCAGGTGGGTGGGAGCAACTGGACAGGGAGGGAAGGTTGGCAATCAGCCCCCCCTGGAACCAGAGATCAGCCAGCAGGGCCCAAGGGCCCAAGGAGGGGGGGAGGGCTGGGGACAGAAAACTGACAAGGGTGCAGTGCTGGGGAGCAGTGGGGATGAGGCAGAGAGGGCTGGGAACAATGGGGTACAAAGGGGATGGGGAGCAGAGAGGGATGAAGGTTAGGGGGCCAGGGATGGGGAGGGGGATGTTTTCATCAAATGCTGGGAGCTGCTGGGCCTGGATCGAGCAGAAGGTTTGGTGGGGCATGAGGGAGTGAGGTGGGGTGAGTGGGGGGTGGGGTGAATGGGAGGCTTTGGGGTGCACAAGGGCCTGGGGGGCAAGCGAGGAGGCTGCTTTTGGCTCTAGAGCCCGTTCCTCCTGGCTGCCCGGGCCTGGGCCACCCCTCTAGCCAGACCCTTCTCCCTGGGGGTCCCAGGTTGCCCCCTCTAAAGCTGAATCATTGCCCAGAGAAGTGTGTGGGGGGGGGGAACCCTGAGCCCTTGGGGGGCAGCTCAGCACCACAAAGCAGGAGAGTTCCCACCCATCCATCAATCACAGATTATTGCTGTCCAACCACAGGGCTCAGATGGGGAGAGGGAGGGGCTCATTCAAGCTCCACCCACAAAATAAGCCCCTCCCACAGGAATTTCCCACACCAGATGGGTTTGGGAGCTCCCGGACTCGGCTCTTCCCTGCCAGGGGGGAAGGACTATGTGCCCCGCACTTGTGGCACCAACGGAGCCATGGCTGGTGGCTGATCCATGCCCCCCTTCCCCAGGGCTGGACTCGTTAACGACGTCGGCGTTTAAGTGATGGGTGCGGACTCGGAACCGGGCCGTTCACACCCCTGCAAGCGGCTGGGCAGGACTCAGCCCCTCCGGGTTTCACCGTCTCACCTACAGCCAGACTCGTTCCTCTTGCTGGGTGTGCGGGGGCTCCCTTGAGCTATGGGAGGTGGGGCTCCTGGAGCAGGGGTGGCCTGGAGCAGTGGGGAGGGGGAGGGGGTGCATGGCTGGTGCATTGATGCTCCGACCACCAGCGGGCACCATCCTGGACACACTTCTTCCCCGTTGGGTCATCCGGCCAAGGCTGGGGGGCTCTGCTGTGGAGAACCCCCCGGCTGGGATATGGGGAACAAGTGCGGGGGGGGTGGCTGGGGTAGGGGAGGGGAAGGGGGGTCAGGCTAAATGTGATGTGTTTCCAAGAGGATTTAATAAAAATCATGTTTGTAACAGACGCTGGCGGCTGGAGAATTGTCCATCTGCGGCCCCCGGGGTCCCAGCGCCACCCCCCAATGCCCAGAAAGAGTGAGAGCCTGTAAATTGCGAGGGGGGCCAGAGGTAGCTCTGCTGGGGCCCCCCCAGCCCTGCCGGTGCCCCTCGCTCCCACCCCACAGCCCCTGCCAACCCAGCCCTGGGCTTCCCCAGCCCTGCCGGTGCCCCTCGCTCCCACCCCACAGCCCCTGCCAACCCAGCCCTGGGCTCCCCCAGCCCTGCCGGTGCCCCTCATTCCCGACCTGCAGCCTCTGCCAGCCCAACCCTGGGCTCCCCCAATCTCCATTCCCTCCCCCCCTCCCCCTCCCGGCTAGCTGGCCAAGATGCAGCATCATACCCACCTGATGTGACAGATCAGGCCATGTCACCCCATGGCTTTGCTCACGGCAGGGGCGGGGCTCAGCATCTCCGCTCCGCACCCCCCCAGGATGGGACGCTGTCCCCCAATGACACTCTCAGGCCCAGGGTGAAGCCCCCCATGCCCTAGGGGGACCCATTCCCCCCTCCACCCCAAGCCAGCCAGTTCCCTGCCCTGGGGCTGGGTGGGAGCTGGCGCCCCCAGAGGGGAAAGGCCCAGAGGCCTGTGCCTGCCCCGCCCTGAGGCCCCGGGTGGCAAATCCCTCTTCCGCTGAGGTAGTGGTTTATTCTCCGTTGCCATGGAAACACCATCCTGGGGGAGGCATATTCCAGGAGCAGCTGAAGGCTTCACCGTAGCAAGAGAACGCCCCCCCCCTCAACCCTCGGGGGGGGGAGGGGTGCCAGGAGCTGTGCTGTGCAGCAGGGCATGGGGGTAGGCGGACTTCTCCCTGGGGGCAAGACAAGTCATTTCCTCCCTCCTCGCTTGGGGGGGGGGGCAGGGACCTCACAGCTACCAGTGAGGGGCTTGATGGGCCTGTAGGCAGGGCACCATCGTCTCCCCCGTGCCTTGTGGCGGTGCGGCCTGCCTCAGTTTCCCCTCCATGATGAGGGCCCTGCTTTGGCTGGGATTTAAGGACCCCTCCCGCAGAGCCCAGAGAGAACTTGACCCCCGCCCCCCCCCCAGCCAACGTCTCTAGGTGCCAGTGGCCGCATCCAGGGGGCTGCTGCATTTTCTCGGGGCGTGCCCAGGCGGGCAGCTTGCTTAGCTCAGCACACTCCCCACCCCCCACACACACCAGAGCTCATCCTCGCCCTTGATCCTAAGGGCCGTCCCGCTAACGAGGCCCATGCGGGGGGGTGGCCCTGCCCTTCCACAGAGCCCTGAGCCTGCCAGGCCGGTGCCAGGCAGCGCTGGCTGGGCCAGATTGGAGCTGGGCACTGCCGTGGGGTTTGGGGGATAGCACGGGCAGGGGCTGAGTGTGTGTGCGCACAGGCTATATGGGAGGAGCAGAGGCCCTGGGATGGGACATAAGAGCGACCGCACTGAGTCAGGCCAAAGGTCCATCTGGCCCAGGATCCTGTCTGCCCACAGTGGCCAATGCCAGGTGCCCCATAGGGAGGGAACAGAACAGGGAATCGTCCGTGATCCCTCCCCTGTCGCCCATTTCGAGCGTCTGACAGGTTTGGGACGCCCTCCCTGCCATCCCGGCTAGTAGCCACTGATAGACCCGTCCTCCTGCTGGGCAACGCCCCCCATCCCAGACCCAAGACGAACCTCAGAGCCATTTAAAACTCCCTCCGGCTCCCCGGCCTGTGGGTCGCGCTCCAGAGTGCTGTGGGGAAGTCTCACCACCGGCGCCAGAGGGCTTGTGGCTGGTCCGCCCTGCGAAGGGGTTGCTTAGCCAGGAGCTGGAGTGGGGCCATGCCGAGACCCCTCCTCACACCAAAGTAGGACCCGGTTCCATCAGGAATGGAAACCAGGGGCCGGCACCCTGGCTAGCCGGAGAGGGGACCCGAATGCCAGCGCTGGGTGTGAGCGTAGCGTAAGACTGGCCGTAAAGGCCAGGGTAGAGCAGATGATGGGCTAGTCTAGTGGTTAAGCCAGGACTGGGAGTTTTATGCCCAGCTCTGGGAGGGAAGTGGGATCTAGTGGTTAAAGCAGGGCTGGGTCGGGAGACAGGATGTGGCTGTTTTATTCCCAACGCGGGCAGGGGAGTGGGATGTAGTGGTTAGAACTGAGGGGGCTGGTGCAATGAACTCCCCAGCTGCTCTGGGAGGCATTTGAGCTGCTCCTCTCAGGCTCTGGGCTGAATCCGGCCGTGTCACCGTGTCGCTCACACCCAGTTCCGCCACTCAGGAGCTGGGGGCCCAGCGGGCTCTGGGAGGGGCCTGGCACCTGCCACAAGGGCTATGGTGGCTCCAGCCTTGCCACCTTCAGCCCAGGCCCCTGACAAACCCAGCCCGGGAGGGGCTGGCCTATTGATTCTTTTGCTAGCGCCAGTGTCTTTCCATCGATTCTGCCATCAGCTAGCCTGCCCGGGGAGGCCTTTGTTGCTATAGAAACGTCACTCATTGCTCGGCCTGTCCGTCAGCGCATGGAGAAACCCTGGTTTGTCTGCCTGGGCTGAACATCAGCCAGAGCCTTGTGCCCAGTGCGAATGGCACACAACCGCCACAGGGGGCATGAGCCTGTTTAGCTGGGCTCTGCTACGGGGAGGTGCCCTGTGTGTTATTTTCCACTGCCGGCTTTTAGGTAAATTATGGTACCGCTGATTACAGGGGCCCCAGGCGCTGCCCGGACGAGGGATGTTAAATCTCAATTAATTGAACAGTCGAGTAACCGCATGAATTCTTATCGGTTAGTCAACTAGTCTATAGTCCCCGGGGGTGGGGCCAGCAGGCGGTGCGCTCCGGCCTCTTTCCCGAGGAGCCCCCTGCCACCCCATGCTGCTGCATCTGTATCAGAGGCGGCAGTGCGGGGGGCCAGGCGGGAGCTGGTCGGTGGGGGGAGCCCATTTAAAAACCAGCTCCCCTCACAGACTGGCTGCCTGAGGCCCTGTGCTGCTGCCGCTGATACAGAGGCAGCAGCCTCTGTCCAGGTGTGGGGGGGTCTGAGCTCCCGGACCCAGTGCGAGCCGGAACTGAGCCGGGCTGCCTGCCCACCCGGCTCCTAATACACTTTAAATGCAGAGCTGCAGTGGGGGTAGGTCCCAGACCTTGCACGAGTTGGGACTGATCCAGGCTGCTGGCCAGCCTGCTAAAACATTTACTGGCAACAGGAGGGGTGTGGGGGGAGGGGGAACACATGTCATGAGCATTAACCTGTAAGCTTTTGCTTATCAGTTAATTGACTACACATCCCTAACCCAGACCCCAACCAAGATCAAGCCCCGTCATGCCAAACACCACCCAGACCCTGACCAAGATCAGGCCCTGTCATGCTGGGCTCTGCGCTGCAGGCACATGGTAAGAACTGGTCCTAAGAGCTCCTAGTCTATATAGACAAAGGGTGGGAGGGGAAACTGAGGCAGAGAGTGGGCCACCCAGCAGGCCAGTGATGGAGCTGGGAACAGAACCCGGCTCTCCTGAGTCCCCGCACCTTTGCTTTCCCCGCAGGGCAAGACACCCCCCCACTGCCATCCCTGGCCTGGCCCCATTAGGTGCTACACAAGGGGCTTCAAGGCTCTTTCTGAAGCCCCTTGGCTCTGTAGCTGCTGCTCACAGCAAGGCCTGGAGCTGAGGGTCTGGAGGCCTGGCTCTGACCGTCCCCAGGGCGCTCTAGCTCCCCACGGCAGGATCCCAGCTCTGGCTGGAAACAAGAGCCTTGCCCACCCTGTGGGTCAGGGGAAGGGGGGGTAACTGACACGGTGATGCTGCCTGAGTCTGCAGAGAGCCTGAGCCCCTCATAGTGCGGGGGAAGGGAGTCCCTCCCGCCCAGCAACTGTGTCCCTTGTGAGCTGGGGCAGGTGGCTGGGGCAGACCAGGGCGCTAGTGGGAGGAGGGGGGCTTCCCTGATGAGACTGGCACCAGTATTTCAGGGGCTGGGGAGGCTGCGGTGTCAGTGAAGTGCGGGGGTTGGGGTCAGCTGGCTCTGGGGCTTCATGGGGCAGGGATCAGGCTGCCAGGGAGCCTGAGTTATTGGCGGGGGAGGGTGTGTGTGTGAGCATGTGGGGGGGTGTCACAGGCCTGCATCAGTCACTCTCTGCTCAGCATATTTCAGCTGCCCCCTCCCCTCCCTGTGCCCCCCCCAGCCCCTGCTCCACTGTCCCAGGCCTGGAGGTGTGCAGAGGGGTGGGGCCTTTCAATGAGGGCCCAAGGGCTGCTCCAGGCCCCCCTCCCACTGAGTGATCCACACCCCCCGCAGGGCTCCTGGTCCTTGAGAGCAGCCATGGGGGGAGGGGGGGCTGAGCCAGTGCCAGGCACCAGGGCCATGCTGGGGGGGGGGGGGGAAGCACCAGAGCCATTCCGGGGAGGGTGCCAAGTACCAGGGTCATGCAGGGGGGGCACCAGGGCAAACCCAGCCGGGGCGGGGCAGGCTCCCGGCTAGGCACGGGGCTACCCACCCTGGGAGGCTGGATCCAGCCGGGAGCCCAAGGTGTCTGCAGCGCCCAGCCAGAGGCGGTGCCCCGAGCGGTGACTAAGGGCATCGGGGCCAGAGCCGGGCTGGCGCTGGGTCGGTCTCTCTGCCTGCCCGGCATCGGCGAATCGCTCCCCCCTTCCCTCACCCCCTCCCCGCTGCCCCTCAGCCCCGCCTCCCCTTTCCCCCTGCTCCAGCCACGCAGGGGCCCCGCACCCACACGGGGGGGGGGGGGGCGGTTTCCCAAGGGGGCGGGGCCCTCCCCAGCTACCCTCCCCGAGTCCCCGCTCCCCCTTCCTCTCAACACCGGGGCGTCGCCTCCTTTACAACCACGATCCCCTCCCCCGCGCTCAGACCCACCCCACTCGCGTGACTGTCACCCGCGGGCAGGCCCCACCCCACGCCGGGGCTTTGCCCCTTCCCGCCCCGGGCAGGCAGCGGGCACCCCGCCCCCCCGGCGGGCAAGGGCGCAGGGCGTGGCACCCGCCGGGCTGCTGCGGGTCCTGCGGTCGCCAGACGGGTCTCTCCCCCCGGGCGGGGCCCCCATCGCCTGACCCCGCCGTTCTTGGGGGGGGGGAGGGCGGCTGGCTGCAGTGACGGCGGGGGCAGACCCAGCCCCTGGCTCGCCTCTGTTCTCTTCCCAGGCGTGTTTACTAGGTGGCGCGGGGGTGGGCGCGGGGGAAGGAGGCTGTTTTTCTGGCGGGGGGGGGAAAGGGGTGCGGGGGGGAGAGGGGGCGGCGGAGAGGCGTGATTTTAAAGACACATCCGGCTGGAATTCCACAAGAAAGCCCGGGATTCCCCCCGGCCCGCCGAGAGCAGAGATCCAGACGGAGCCGGGGCTGGGGACGGACCGAGACACGAGGCGAGCCGTTGAGCGCCCCCCCCCCCAGGAGCTGCTAGACAACAGAGGGGTGAGTCCAGGGATCCGGGGTCGCTCCCCCGCCTTGGTCCCTTTTGCTATTGCTCCGCATGTCCAGGACTGGCTCCGTTTGCGGGTCTGCTTGGAGGGGGGCGGGCTGTGAGTGTGAGTCTGAGTGTGAGAAAGTGTGTGTCAGTGTGTGTGTGTGTGTGTGTGGCTCAGTGTGTCAGTGTGTGTGTGTGCCAGTGTGTGTGTGTGGCTCAGTGTGTCAGTGTGTGTGTGGCTCAGTGTGTCAGTGTGTGTGTGTGTTTGTGTGTGTGTGGCTCAGTGTGTCAGTGTGTGTGTGGCTCAGTGTGTCAGTGTGTGTGTGTGTGTTTGTGTGTGTGTGGCTCAGTGTGTCAGTGTGTGTGTGTGTCAGTTGAGCCAAGGTGGGGCAACACGCTGAGAAAATCCCGCTGGGTGTTTCTCCCCCGTTCTGCCCCCTCCTTGCCCTGGGCTATTTCCCTTCTTCCCCCTTTCCCAGTCCCTTGGGCCGCTCCCCCCGCCCTGCTGCTCCAGAGTATGGAACCGGAGTGACTCCGGTGCCCACGCCCGCCAGCCCCGGCGACGGAGGCTCTTTCCCGGCCGGGTCCAACCAGTGCCGACAGAGCCCGGGGCATTTTCTGGCGGGGGGAGGGGGGCGCTCTGTCATGGGCAGGCTGTTTTCTTTCCCAAGGAATCTGCAGCACCTTTCCCTGCCCCCCCCCGGCCCCCGTGTTTCACAGCCACTCTCTGCGGGGGGGGGTGTTCCTCCCTCGTTGGAGGGGGGGCTGTTCAAGTAAGCAAAAACGTGCCAGCCCCCTCTTTGCCCCCTGTTATTCCTATCTCAGCCTCCCCCGACAGAAGGCTGCGCTGGGTTCGCCTGACACCCGAGCCATTGGCCCCGAAATGCGTCAGTGCTTGGGAGGGGAAGGGCCTGTCCAGGCAAGAGCGTGTGACCGGCCCCAGGCGCGGGCCCCGGCTGGGCCGCGGGGTCGGCTCGCCCGGAAAGTTACCGGCACCCACTTGTTTATCCGCCCCTAGAAACCCCCCCTCCCCCAGCCTGGACTCGCCTTTAAAAATCCCAGGGGGGGTTCTAAGGGTCTGGCCAGGTCTCCCCTCGACCCCCCCCATGTTCCCTCTCCTGGGGGGGGAGCAGACGGACAGACAGACTCTGGCCCTGTCATGGCTGACTGCCAGCAGAGCTGCAGAGGCTGGGACAATGGAGCTGGCCTTGGTGCTGAACGCGGCCGGCGGGGCGGCCGGGAAGGGAGGGCGATGGGTGCAGCAGGGGACCGCAGAGCAAAGGGGCTCGCTGGAGAAAGAGCCCAGAGCCGCCCCCCACCAAGCTCTCCTGGCCAGGGTGAGCTGGGCCATCTCCGCTGGGGGCTGAGAACAGGCCAAGCCGGGCTGGGCAGGGTCTGGGAGCTGGTGTGCGGGAGACACAGCTGAGCTCACAGCTCGCCCCTCCCAGCCAAACCGGGGTTGGGGGCGGGTCAGAGGGCCGGCTGGCAGGTCCCAGACAGCTGGACACTGGTCAGAGCCGCGGGGAGGATCCCTGAGCTGAACGGATGCCAAGTGGGGTGGGCTGGGCTTTGACATTCAATTGGGTGCCAGGCCCCATGGAAAACAGCAGCCCCAGAGGCAATGGTTCGAGAGAGATCACGTGCCTCAGTTTCCCCATTTGTAAACCGGGGAGCATGCTCCTTCCATTGTCTGTTTACAATGCCAGCTCTCTTGGGAGGGGCCTGGCGCTTGCTGCATGGCAGGGCAGCACCCGGCGCATCGGAGGCCCCATCTCCAGTCTGTGCAGCCCCTGCTGCGAGGGGCCCTGATCTCGCTTGGCATCTCTGCAATGCCCAGCCCAGTGGGGACCTGATCTCAGTTGGGGGTCTGGGTAGCACCTGGCACAGCGGGGCTCTTATCTCAGGGTCTGTGCAGCACCTGGCACAATGGAGCCATGATTTCACATGGGGTCTGGGCAGTGCCTGGCACAGCGGGGCCCTGATCTCGGCCAGGGTCTGTGCAGTGCCAGGGGGAATGGGGCCCTGATCCCAACCGGGGTCTCTAGCTGTGACTCTAAGATAGCTAATAACAATTCCAGAGCACAGGGCATTTGCAGGGCAAACAAACCCCCCTCCCTACCCAGCCCTGTTAGAAGAAGAGTCCCTGGGAGCAATAGGGGGACATAAGGAAGAGTGGAATTCAGGGTGCCCGGGGAAATAACTGCCTCACCCTTCCAGCTCTGTAACCAGTCACACCCTGCCGCCTGTGCTGGTGCGAAGAGCTGCTTTGCAGCCACTAGCAATCCCCCCACCCCCAAAGCACCCCCACAGTATGGTGCCCAGAGCGCCGAGTGCTGGAACGAAGCATTTATCCGGGAACCCGGAGGTGCTCCCTGCTTAGAGGGGGGAGGCCGCCTGGTAGGCCAGAGGGCTGGGTTCTTGGCGGGAGTGGGAGTTAGTGGTTGGAGAGGGCAGGGTGTGGGGGATGGAGTGTATTCGAGCAGCTGGAAAGAGCAGGGCTAGGGTGTCAGGGCTGAGCAGGGGGGCTGGGCTGCAAGTCCAGGGTGGCCTTTGCAAAGTGACTCCCGGTCTTTGACATGGACAAGAATTACCCAAGGCCCAAATGGGCCCAGGCTCCAGGAGGCCTTTCCTAATGACTAATGGAATCGTTACTGCAAGAGCCCAGGAGCAATCCCAGCTGGGCCCAAGCTAAAAGCCTTTTAGCTGTTTCCCCGAGATCATGTTCCTGGACCCAGCCTTGCCTTAGGGCAGCCCCGTGAGTCCCCCGACACCCACCCAAGTTAACAGGGTGTTTTGCAAGGGGCCATGTCTGTCTAGATACCAGTGAGTGTGGCATCTGGCATGCCAGGCCTCTTGGGATCTAGTCCAGGGCACAAAATTGGAGTCAAAGCACCCAGATTCCAGCTGGTGTAAATGGGTGTCACTCCTCTAGAGTCCCAGCTGGTGTAAATGGGAGTCCAACTTCACAGCTAGTGTAAACGGGTGTCATTCAAGTAGAGTCCCAGCTGGTGTGAATGGGTGTCACTCCACTGGAGTCAATGGGGCCAGCTGCCCAGCTGGTGTAAATGAGTGTCACTCCACAGGAGTCAATGGGACCAGCTCGTGTAAATGGGTGTCACTCCGATGGAGTCAATCAATGGGGCCAGCTGGTGTAAATGGATGTCACTCCACTGGAGTCAATGGGACCAACTGGTGTAAATGGGTGACACTCCGCTGGAGTAATGGGGCCAGCTCCCCAGCTGAGGTGCTTTGGCAGCGCTGCATGGAAGCCAGCAGCACAACACAGACATGCCGGGCCACGTGGGGTAAGAGCCCAGAGGGCTGGTCACAGAATCGGGGCAAGGCTGCCAGCCTGATGCCCACAGCTGCCCTGCTCCATCCCCTCGTGGCTAACTCTGTTGCTCTTTCAGCCACTGCTTTCTCTCCTGCTTTCTCTGCAGGCCGGAGAGGAATCCCTGGACCCCGGGCGGCCGGCTCACGAGCTCTCTTCGGCGACGGGTATTCTTGGGTAGATAATACGGATTGCGTTGTTATTGCTTGAGAATACGCGTAGCCGAGGGGAGAGCTGCTCATCTCGTGCCTCCCTCCCTCCTTCCGGCATCAGACGAGGCTCGCCCGCTGCCCATCCCAGCTGGGGGCTCGGCCCTACCCCTGGAGGAAAACAGAAAGGTGCCTCCCACAGATGGTGCCAGAGAGGCCCTGGGCAGGCCCCGGTCTTGCATTACTCCAGTCCCAGCCCTGGTCTGTGGAACTCCTCGCCACAAGATGAGGAAGATGGCCACATGGGATCAGACTTTTCCATGGGGAGCAAGAAGCCGGCATTAGGGTAAGAGTAAGTGGGGGTCAGAAGGGATGGACATTGGGCCACGAGCTGAGCCCCAGATATTGGAGGATCAGAGGAAACTGTCTCCCTCTCCTTGGGGGGCAGTTAATCACCAATGGGATTCTTGCATCTTCCTCTGCAGCAGCTGGTGCTGGGCCCAGTTGAAGCCAGGGCTCCAGGGGCCTGCTCCGGTCTGGGGAGTCCCAGATGTTCT
Source organism: Rafetus swinhoei (assembly GCA_019425775.1). NCBI lineage: Eukaryota > Metazoa > Chordata > Testudines > Trionychidae > Rafetus > Rafetus swinhoei. The sequence goes on along the minus strand of JAFJHL010000256.1, from coordinate 8,577,511 downwards.
GTCCATCCAAGCTGCTTCCCTGGGAAGCCAACTGGGGGTCCCGACCCATCGAGTCCAACGGAACAATACAGCCACGCACGTAGCTGAGGACGCGGGGGTGTCAGGAGTCCATTAGCCCTCGGCTCTGAGGCATGTTCTCTGTGGGGCCCGTCCTGTACCGTCACTGGAGGCAGAGACATTGCCCCCCCAAATGCCCAGTACCTCGTGGGTGCCGTGACCCCTTAGGAGCAAAATGGGAGTCTGCAGGGGCTGGCTCCTAGCACCCCGCTCACCCGCCTGCCCCTCCCCCCGATCCATGAGAAGACGAGGAGCCGTTAGCTCCGATATCTCATCCAGCGCCAGTTCATATCCCCGCTGCGCTCCCAGCTGCTCACAGAATTCTCCTGCACTCGCTGCACTAAGACCCCCTTGTTAAAACACCCCCTGCCGGCCAGCCCAGAAGCAGCCACATCTCAGCAGCTCTAGCTCTGGGGGGGAAACAGGCAGGGTGCAATTCTCCTTCCCCCAGCCACGATCAGCATGAGATTTGCAAGGTGATGGCCCCGCTAACTCTGCCCCAAACCTGCCACTGCCACCCTATGGCCAGCAGCTCCTGTTGTAGGGATTCAACCCCAGAGGTACCAAGGTTTTTGGAGCAAGGGTTGCAAAAAGACGAATTCCCACCCCCCAGCCATCGGCCTGCAAATGCAGGGGCCAGTTCTCGGCCATGAGGAGCAGCTGGATTTGCCCGGTGTGTCGGCCGCCTCTCTAAAGTGTGGGGACCAGAAATCCAGAAACACCCATAAGGAGCAGAACAGGGTGACACTGATCTCTGGGCAAGAGGGGTGGCCCCGGGGCAAGGCCCAGCCTAAGCGCTGGTGGGTTAGGAGAACTGGCAGGGGACCGTGTCTGCACGGCACACGCTGCCCACCCCCATGCAGACAGAGCCAGGGTCATGAGCCGCAAGCTAGCGCGACACAAAGTGCAGCAGGGACGCTGCAGCTCCCGGGTCTCCCAGCCCCCCAGGAGTCCTGACTCCTAAGCAAACGTCCTGGCTGCTGGGCCACTGGCAGTCTCTTTCGGTGGTGCCCAGGGCTCGCACTGGGGCTGGACATCAGCCCTGGCTGCTGAGTTAGGAGACCACAGACCCAGCAAGGACTGGGCCCCCAGGCCAGAGCCACTGGCCGCTTAAATGATTTCATTCCACAGGAAGTGCATGGAGCTCAGCATCCCCATGGGGGCTTGCGGGGTTGGAGATACCTGGGACAAAGGCTGCCTATGTGGAAGCTCGGTCAGACACGGCCATGAGGCCTACAATTCCTCTTGGGGTTAGGCATTCTGCAGAGACCCTCCCTCCCTTCCTCCTTCCCTCCCTCCCCCTTCTTTCCTCCTTCCCTCTCTCCCTTCCTTCTTTCCTCCTTCCCTCTCTCCCTTCCTTCTTTCCTCCTTCCCTTCCCTCCCTTTCTCCCATCCTTCCTCTTCCCTCTCTTCCTTCCTTCCTTCCTTCCTCCCTCCTTCCCCCTCTCTCTCCCACCCTTCACCCTTCCCTCCTCCCTTCCTTCCTTCCTTCTTCCTTCCCTTTCTTCCTTCCTCCCTCCTCCTTCCCATCCTTCTTTCTTCCCTCCGTCTCTTCCTTTCCTCCTTCCTTCCCTCCTTCCTTCCTTTTTCCCTTCCTTCCTCTCTCTCTCTCTCTCTCTGTCTCCCACCCTTCTGCCATCCCTCTCCTCCTTCCTTCCTTCCTTCCTTCCAAATGGGCAGAGCCTTGCAAACCTGGAGACAGCCACGGGCCACATTTGGGATCGCAGTTCGGCTGCAGATATAAATTTTGTAGCTGCTCAGGGCTCTATGAAGTGGTACTGAGGGAACTCAGCACTGGAAAATGGGGGAGGTGTTTTTGTGGACATTTTCAACCCCCCCCCCCCATGTCTAATAGCCTCTCTTGAACTTTTCTGTAGAAAATTTTGTTTATTTTGTGTCTCTCCACTCCCCCGACCACCATTATTTTTGGTTTTCCATCAGCCATGTCTTGGGTTGGGGATTTTCCCGTTTTGGGGTCAGTTTTCAGATTTTTGGTTTTTTAAGGCCCAACCAAACATTTGGGAAGAAATCAAATATTTTCCACCAAAAAAAAAAAAAAGAGGCAATTTTCTCAACCCCCCCACAATTGTCCAATAAAAAGCCATTTCAAGGGAGAATTTCCCACTGGCCTTATCGCCACTCCTTTCAAAACATCGACTGATTTTCTTCAGGCGCCTAGATAAGAATTTCAGGACCTCGGTGTAAAAGCCCAGCATCAAACATTTCAAGCACCTGTAAAGAATCTCAAGCAGGCACGGTGAGATTTTATTCCCTCTGTATTTGACATTGGTGCTACTGCTGCTGGAGTCCTGTGTCCAGCCAAGACGCACGTTGATAAATCAGAGAGGGTTCAACAAAGAGCCATGAGAATGATTCAAGGATTAGGAAACAGACCTTAGAGTGAGTGAGTCCAGGAACCCATCTATTTAGCGTCACAAAGAGAAGCTTAAAGGACAGCTTGATCCTGCGCTGTGAGGACCTGGAGGGAACACAATGGGCTCTTCAGTCCAGCAGGGGAAGGTCTAATGCAGTGTTTCTCAACCTTTTTTTATAAAGTGCCCCTTTAAAAAAAAATGATAAGTACCCCCAGTACCTACAGTTTTCAGACACACAACATTTTTTCTACCATTGCAACACATTTGTTTAAACAACTTAATCGTAGCCGGGCTGGTGACATTTTTGGGTGTAAAAAGTACCAAAATAATAAAACGCTGTAAAACGTAAAACAAAAATTTAGTTTTCTCCAAATTTCAGTTGTGTTGACATAACCCCCCACCCCAGACTTCTCTTGAGTCCCCCTAAGGGAACTCGTACCACTGGCTGAGAAACACTGCTCTAATGCATCCCAGAGTGAGAAAAATTCATACTGGACACACGCTGCACATTTTTAACCATCAGGAGAATAAAGGGTTGGACCAACTCACCTTCCCAAGCTTGCTGAAAGCTTTGTCCTGGTTCAAACAAGAGTTATCGCCATGCAGTTCAGGCCCATGGTCTCTAGAGGTCAGATTAGGTGAGCTCAGAGGTCCAGTCTGCCAGGGGTCCAGGCATCTACCAGTCTAGGCAAAGCCCAGGCTTGGCCAGAGCCACAAACCCAGGATGGCTACCATGATTTGTTCTGACCATGTGTCATCCCCCATCTCTGCTCCGAGTGGGTCTGCCGACCCCACCAGCACATGGGGATTCGGAGCCTGCTGAGAGGGGTCTCCAGGAGAGCAGCTGGCTCCTCCTGGCCCTGGAAGAGGGTAAAAGCCCTGGATCTGGAAGTCACCCGGTGCCATGGGGGTTGAGGGTAGGATCTGGTCTCTGGGCTTCTGTAGTGGAGTGGAGGCGGGCGGAGAGCCTGCCCGAATCTTCGTGCAAAGGGCAGGGCTGGCGCTTTTGGGAGCTCTGCTCCAGCAGAGTCCTGGCCCGTCCCCCAGCGGAACCGTTCAGCCTACAGAGCAGGCTTGGAAAAGGCTCCAGCGCCCCCCGCAATCCATCATCCCTGGCTCTAGAGCGTGCCTACTCCAGAGCCCCGCCATTCCAGAACCTCCTTCTCCAGAATCACCCTCCACTGAAAACCCCGATCTCACAGCTCCACTGTCGCCCCAGCCCAGCCCCCTGCACTGGGAAGTCGCTGTGCTCTGGGTCCCCCGTTCTAGAACCCACCTCGAGACCTACCCAACTCTAAAACTGCCATGTTCTGGAGCCCCCCATGCCAGAACCCCCAAACCTCATGCATGCCCTTCCCACCACCCCAAACGTAACCCATCTCTAGAACCACTGACACCAGAACTCACTGCTCTAGAACCCCCGGCTCTAGTATCATCCCATTCGAGAGCCACCCCCCACTCCAGGACAGCCCCCTCTCACAGCACACAGAGATGATGGGCCGACGCAGGGATTGCTGGGGGAAAATCTCTGGCCTGTGACATGCAGGAGGTGCAAGGAGCTGACCACAATGGTCCCAGGACACGCACCCCTCCTCCCAGCTCCCACTCCGCCTTTGTCACCCCCAGGGCGTGCACAGTATGTGTGTGGCAGGGGGGTTGCAATGGGGCCCAGCACTCCCTGGGAGTAGGGGGTTGGCCTGGCAAACTCAGTGCCCAGAAACACCAATGGTGGGTACATTAGCAACCCAGAGACACACAGATCAGGGTGGAGGATGGGCAATGAACACCCCAGTCCCTCCCCCCCTCCGATAGGTACTGAAGATGCTACTCGTCCACCGCCCCACCCCCGCCCCGTCACTAAAGGTTGCAGGTGGGATCGAGCCTGGGGAGATGTCATGGGGGGGGGGGGGAGGCTATTTCTGGCCTCCCCCTTAAAAATTCTCCACCCACTGGAACCCTGAAAGTTCTCAGCGTTGCCCGGCAACTAGAGCAGCAGGCGCTAGGCAACGCAGTTGCTAGGGAGTGTGTGTGTGTGAGAGAGAGAGGGGAGGTGATTGGCAGCTCTGACAGAGGCCTGGAAAATGGCACTTGACCAGATGAGCAGCCAGCATCCCGGTGCCACCGTGTGCGACCCCCTCTCGGGGGGGGGGAGCTGCTGGGGGAGCTCAGAGCGGGGGGGCTCCAGTGCTGGGATGATTCACTCCCCTGGTCAGTACAGGGGAGCTGGCTCCGTGCTGCACCCCACTCACAACCTGCTCACCCAAGACTGGCCAGGACCCAGCTGCCAGCCGCCTGCCCATCCCGGCCGCCCTGCCAGCCCCCAGTGCCAGCAGCACCGGCCATCTGCAGCCAGAGGCCCTTCCCGGAGCCAGGCACCAACCAGAAATGTGCCAAAGCAGGGGACCCTGGTACGGCTGCACCCCATCCCCTGCCCAATGCACTGTACCCCCGCTCTCCTGCCCCTAGATCAGCCCAGCCACAGTACACTTTACTTCCCACTCCTCTGCCCCGAAAACAGCTCTCCAGCCCTCCCATTCCAACTCACGACCACGCCACACACACACACCCATTTCGGGTGCTGATGCAGTAGGCCCTGGCTGTCCATTAACAATGGATTCCCAGACATTCACAGCAGAGACAGGGAGAGATGAGAGTTAAAAGCCCTCCCCTCCACACGTGACAGAGCTCCAGCAAAGCTGGCCAGGGAAACCAGAGGGCAACCCCCTGTGCCCACCAGTCCATGGGACGGGGTCAGATCTGGTGTCCCCCTAGAGCAGGGGATCCCAACCTTTTTCAGTCCCCGTACCCCCTTGGCTTTTAGTAAACCTTCCCGTACCCCCTAGTCAATATGAAAGGAAATAAATTCTAGACTCTAGAATCCACAACTTTTTTCACTAACACTACTACTATTGGAATATTTCAATTAGGATCATCTAGTTATTTACCAAAGATTCCCCGTACCCCCTTGACAAGCTTCTCGTCCCCCCTTGGGGTACGCGTACCGCAGGTTGGGAACCCCTGCCCTAGAGGGAAAGGCTCATGCTGCCTCTAGAGCAGTCCAAGTTGGGGCAGGTTGGGGGGGGTGCTGTGGTACCAAAGCCCCCTTGGTAGCCCCCATGCCACAGTGAGGCATATACCCATGGCAGACTCTTTATGTACCCCATCTAGGTGCATGCCTGTGTCCATGTGGGGTGGGTTGCGTCCTGAATCCATTACTCTGCGGGCAGGGTGTGTAGTATTTTATACCCAATAATCCCCAGGCTGACACGTGAGTTGGGGGCATCTGAGCATGTGTGGGGAGGGGAGATCAGGGACCCCTAGTCTATGGTCAGAGCCACTTCACCCTGCTCTCCAGCAGCTGGCCTGGGAAATCACACTGACTCCTGATCCTCCTGACACATGGACACACACGCACATGCACTCTGTGCCTTAGCTGGTAATTAACAACTGAGATGCCCTGAGCTGTGATCGCAGCCTAATCTCATTAATTGGATCCCCCTTAAAACCCGGGGGAGGGAGAGAAGGGGCATGGGATCCACCCCAGGATTCAGGGTGGCTTCCTTTTGACCCCTTGCAGCTCAGAGATCCCACTCTGCCCCCCAGCTGTGGACATGGGACGAGCTTCCTTTACATTTCACCCCAGGCTGGGCTGCGCCTGCTCTCATGTAGCCCCAGGTGGTAACGATAGGACACCAGGGGACTCTTTAGGCATCACAGCCAGTGTCCACTCTCTGGGGTTGCCCTAGATTTCCTCCCCTCCCCAATTCTACCGCAAATTAACTCCTGCCAGCCTGGCCCTCCTCCCTACCCCCCCAGAGCTGGCCCCTCTCCCTGCCTCCCTAGCAGGCGACAGATGGCAAGAGGCTTGCAGATGCCCCACAGAGCCAGGGACAGATGGAAACACCAGCCGGCTCAAAACGCCACCGTTTAGTGACTGCTAAATGTTTGAATTAATCCCCCTCCAAGTCCCCCATGGCCCTCGATTGCCTTTGGGGCCCCTAGCCAGCGATCCCCCAGGGACTCCGTGTCACAGTGAAATATGTTTTTCTGACACCTTTCTTAGGAGGCTGTGGGTCAGCACTGAGGAGGTCTGTGGCTGAAGCTGTGGGGGGAGGAGAGTGGGATAACAGGGGGACAGGCTGAGATTAAGGGGGTTGGCAGAGGTGGAAGGGGTAGAGGCCAGGGCTGGGACCACAGAAGAGCTGCTGATCCGGGTGTGAGGAGAATTGACCCAGCTGGACGGGAGGCATGGGGGGAGCAGCTGGGAGAGCAGGGGGCATAGGTCAAGATCCAGGGGCGTCAGTGGAGCTCTGGGGAGCGGGGCAGCTCAGGGTCGGGGATTCAGGGGCATCTTTGGGCTCGCAGGGGCTGCAGGTCAGGATCCAGGAGCACTGACAGAACGGTGGGGCGGAAGGAGCTGGGGATGCAGGGGCCACCGGTCGGGGGGGGGCATCGGCAGAGCCTCACGGACCGATGTGCAGCCAGCTTTTGGATGGATGCCCCAGGTAAATTCCCCTCTCCACTCCCACATCAGTGCACGTCAGCTGGCTCCCGTACACAGGGCAGGGCTGCAGGCGGGGCCCGGACTCCTGGGTCCTATCCCCGCTGGGGGGGGGGGAATTCTCAGAGCAGGGGGCGGGGCCCGGACTCCTGGGTCCTATTCGGGAGGGGCGGGGCTGTGATCCCGGCACGTGGGGAGGAGAGAGGGCGCAGAGCCCGCGTTCCGCACTAGAACGGAGGGGCGGGGTCCGCCGCGCGCCGCTCGCGGATTGGTGAGGCGTTGGCTGATGGGCGCGGCTACCGGGCTGCGTTCCCTAGGGAGAGGGCGGGGCTCTTAGGGAGGCGCTCCGATTGGCTCTGGGGAAGGCACGGCCCAAGATGGCCGCCGCAACTGATTGGATAGACTGCAGGGAGTGGGCGGGCCTTCCTCCCGCACGGGCTGGAAGGTAAGAAACAGAGGAGCCAGGGGAAGCCGCTCCAGGATTGGCTAGGACCCTGTGAGTGGGCGGGCCTTATTCCGGATTGGCTGGAAGTTGCCAGGGGCGTGACTGTACCGAATACGACCCGCTCATTGGCTGTCACCCGGGCGCGGCGCGGGGCGTCCTTGCGGATTGGCTCGGAGAGAGGCGAGGGCGGGGCGATGTCGGTGGCGCTCGAGCGGGCGCTAGGCGCGGCTGAGCCCGGCCGGCCCCCGGCCTCGGCCCTGGTGCTGGGCCCGGCCCGCTCGGGTCGCTCGGCGCTGCTCTTCCGGGCGGCGCTGGCCGGGCCCCGCGCGCTCTTCCTGGCGCCCCGCGCGCTGCAGCGTCTGCCGGGGGCCCGGCGCGCGGAGAGCGGCCTGCAGGTGGGGGCGGAGCCAAGAGTCGTGGGGGCGGAGCCAATGAGGGGCGCCTGAGGGGCGTGGCTAAGAGCTGGGAGGGGCATGAGGGGGCGGGGCCAAGAGCCTGGGAGGGTTCTGAGGGGCGGGGCCAAGAGCCGGGGGCGGGACCGGAGGGGCGGGGCCAAGATCACAAGGGGGGGCGGGGCCCGGATTTATTATTTCCTGGGGAGGCTGAATGGGGGAGGGAGCTGAAGGCAGCAGCACCTGATGGGACGGAGCAAAGCAATTCAGAGTGGGAGCCTAAGGGGGCGGGGCTTCATGGCAGGGGAGGAGCCTAAGGGGCGGGGCATAGGATGAAGGGAGGAGCTTGAGGAGTAGGAAGAGTCAGACAGGGAGGGGCTGTTTGGAGGTGGTGCCTGGCTGGGTGTTTGGGGGGTGGGTTGCTGGGTGGGGGAAGGGAGGAGCTAGTGGGTTGGGGGTAGTGGGGAGGCAGGAGGACTGGGCTGTGGTTGGCCTGGTGATGGGGGATCCTGGGCTGGAGCAGGCTAGACTGTGCGGGAACAGCGTTCCCTCTAAACTGGGTGCTTGTGTGGCTGCTGGGGAGATTTAAATGCCCCCCAGCTGATTAGCCCCCAGTTAGGTTTTTTTGTTTCTGCTGGTGGTGCACCTAAACAATTTACTTCACACATGGATGGAAAAGATTAGAGGGCAAATTGGTGTGGAGGGAGGGGATCCTGGGCTGGGACAGACCCAATCCCTCATCCATTAGCCCCCTCCTCTTCCACCCTAGCGTGTCCAGTTCCTCTACCCGCCTTCTCTGCCGGAGCTCCTGCGGGTGTTGGCCTCTCTGCACCAGAGCCTGCCTGGGCCCCCTGCCCTGATCCTGCTGGACGGGCTGGAGCAGTACCTCGCCAGTTGCCCTGGCCTTCAGGCGGTCGCCCGGCTCTCAGCCCTGCTGGTGGACACAGCTTCATACTTCACGGGGTGCCTCGGCGCGGAACCCCAAGGATCTGCCCCCGGCTGCCAGCTCATCGCCTCCATGCGGGTCTCCGGGGAAGCAGAGGCTGAGGAGCATCTCAGCATTCTCCAGCGCTACTTCCCAGCCAGGTGCTGGCTGTGCCCGGACCCTGCGGCAGCCTTGGGCCAGGGGGACTGCGGGGGTGACAGGACATTCAGGGCGCATCTGTCCCAGCCCGGTGCTCCAGACCGAGAGTGGAGGGTGGGATTTGGCCTTGATGGAGAGATGACGGTATCCCCTGTCTCCTGTGAGTGTGCGGAGGATCCTGGGGCAGCTTCAGACATGGACAGAACTGCCGGGGCTGAGAAATGACTCCTGGGTGACTGGCCCCCAGCATTCACTGGAGAGCTGAATTCCTCTGTTTCCCAAGCATGGATTTTTCGGCCCTGTTGTTGATTGAACCTTGGGCGATTTAGGGGAAAACCTGTCTTTGCACAGCCCCTCCTGGGCCTACTTAATGTCCCACCCGCAGTGAATAGACATGGAGGAATTTTCAACAATACAAATTTGTTTGTTACCGGTCAGATCACGGAACAGCTGAGATGGGCCCTCCCCTCCTCACTCTGGAGGCTGCGCAAACAAAAAATTCACAGCCTCTGCCCTGAATCAAACTTATTTTCCCAGGTTTTGGCTCTCCAGGGAAGTGGGGGGAACCTGACCAGTTAGCTGCACCCAGCTCTGAGGGGGAGCCCATCTGTTCCAATGGCTAGGAGGCAGGGCTGGGAGTGGAGGAGACTCGGTTTCTGTCTGATCTCGTGACAGTCACTTCCTGTGCTCCGACCGTTAGACCCCACTCCCCACCCAGAGCCATAAATGAACCCTGGCTCCCAGCCTCTCCCTCCCCTGTTCTAACTCCGTGGACCCCACCCCGGCCCCAGAGCCAGCTCTCACAGCTGGCTTAGAGTCATGGAGCTCAGCTGGCCCCGAGCTGGGGGGCTGTCAGGAGGACAATGGAGCCATGAATCAGGCCCAGCCGACCACATGCAGGTGCCCTCCCCGCCTCAGCTGCAGCAGCATTTAGCTGCCTCCTCTGTCTCTCCGGTCCTGAGCTACTCACCCTGCTGACGCTGGATTGGTGCCAGGCCCTGCATGGCTCTTGGCTGGGGTCCTCCTGCCTGCCCCAGCCTGATAACACCCAGGGGCCGGTGGCTGTGGAGATAATCGCTATCTGGTGGGGACAGAGCCAAAGGGGTCTGCCTGGTTGGAGAGTGGGTGGGGGGCCTCATGCTGGGGGGAGGGGACTGGCCCCAGGCAGAGCTACTACCCCGATTCTGCTCTGGCCCCCGGTCTCTGCCTCCCGCTTGTGCCACACTCAGCAGTGTCCCCATTGCCACATTTTCTTGCACTAAGGCCGTGTGCACGTGCAACACCCCAGTGTGTGGGACAGGCAGCCAGGCCCTCTGGCTTTACCCGGTCGTGCTGGGCCCCTCAGGAAAACATGGCTTATCTATTACAGCAGTGCCCGGGGTGCTGTACATTAGTTAGGTGTATTAGGGTAGCGCCTGGGAGCTCCAGCCCCACGCTGTGCCAGGTGCTGTACAAACCCAGATCGACACCAAGTGGGAAAAACCAGCCTCTTTATTAAAAGGCAAAGATCTATTGCACACTCAGCTGCTAGGGGCTCTGAGCTGGGCCTACACCCCTGGCAGGGCGCTGTGGGGTAGTCCCCTACTTCTAGGGGATTCTTGACCCCCTGTCGGCCTCCTTCCCAGCCAGCCCCACGCTTTCCCTTTTAACTATACAGAGATGGGAGCTCTGGGGCTGGGGGGGGCAACCGCTGCTGGGTAGGTAGGAGGTGGTCCTTGCTCCCATGGTGTTTCAGTGCTGGCCAGATGCACCCCAAGGGGGCTGCAGTGGCAGCATTATGTGGGGCCAGGGCAAATCAGTCCATCTGGCACTGGTAGTATCCCTTAAAGAGTTAATGATAAGAGTGTCCCCAGGGCAGGGGCAGCTCCATGTGGCTAAATACTTACAGCAGAGGGGAAATCCAAGTGACGCCCTCGATTGATTAGTATTGTCAGCTGTTTTACACGTGGGGAAACTGAGGCACAGAAAGTCGTTGGGCGGGTGGGACTTGCCCAAGGTCATGAGTAGGGAATAGAACCCAGGAGTCCTGGCTCACCGCCCCTCCCCCCTGCGCTCTAACCACCAGTCCCCACTCACAGACCCCTGGGCTACCACTCCTGGGGTAGAACCCAGCAGTCCTGACACCTCCGCCACCTCGGCCTTCTCTCCCAGCCCCAATGGTCCAACATGGGCGCAGCACTGATGTGCCCAGGCGTGACGGCGCTTTCGCTCCCCGGCTGCGGACGTGCACGAAGCCCTTCGCAGACTGGTGGGTTTCAGGACTCCCAGCATCCCTTGCAGCTGCCACGGGGTGTCCCCTTGGTGACACGGGGGCTGTAACTTCCACCCAGCTCCCGTGTCTTGAATCCGAGCTCGCTCTGGTGGGGGGGGGGGGACTTGGAGGTAGCACCCCCTGCTGATAGGTGGGCCACCAATCCCTGCTTCCCCCTGTCACAGCTGGCATCGGCCCTTGGCAAATCCAGCCCGGTGGGAGCTTCTGCCAAGAGCCATGTCTGACCCCGAGCTGGGCAGTTCCACTCCACCCCAGCCGTGCAAACTGGGCACGGAGGAGCTGGGGTCGTATCTCCAGGCACAGGGCCCTGCTTCCTCCTGCCAGGACAGGCGCACGGCTCCATCCCGCTGCTGCCCCCTCCGTGGCCTGCTGGCACGTTGTTTGCTGCCCATCCAGCAGGCCCGGGGACCGATCTCTGTTCTCCCCGTCTGCCGGCACTATGAGCACACCACGTAGCTGGCTGGGAAGAGCTGGGCCTGGTGCCCCTCCTGGCACAGGTTGGTGTAGAGGTTGGGCTGGTCGGTGCCGGCAGATGGAGGGGCATAGTCGGCAGAGATCCCCGAGTCGGATACCAGGAGGTAGCTGTATTTGAGTGGGGGCGGGGGCTGGCGCTCGCAGGGCGCCAGCAGCTCCGAGCTGGGGTCGAAGATGGTGTACTCGAAGCTGGAGGAGGACGAGATCCGCTCCTCCATGACGGGCTCTGCTGAATCCCCCGGGAGGTCCAGCTCTTGCCCCCTGGTAGGGGGGGCATCAGAGTCCGCCCTGCTCGGGGCCTCTGGCGGGAGCAGCAAGTCCTCACCCTGGCTGCAGGGCATCAGCTGTTCATCCAGCACCAGGTAGTCGTCAGGGGGCAGCTCCGGGTGGGCAGCGGGGACCGAGCCCTGGGCTTTGGGGGGCAGGGGTGGCCCCTCCCCTTTGGAGTCCTCGGACAGCACCTCCAGCAGGCTGGGCTGTTCCTCCACGTAGCCAGGGTTCCTGCTCCACCACGGGTAGGTGTTTCTCTGCCCCAGCCACATCTGCAATGGCCACAGAGCCCCGGTCACCTGAGAGGCTGGGGGGAGGGACCTACTGAGCCTGGCCAGCCCCCAGGCGCTGCCCGTCCCGCCCACTACCTCCTCCTGGTTAGAGCCTGCCAGCCCCTTGTTTTCAACCAAGGATTTGTGTAGGGCCTACACTAATGCCTAGCATTTGGTAGCATGAAATCCTCCCCGTCTTGGCCGCTCTTTGATGGCTCCCCCATCTCTAAGCATCTCCCCCCCCAGATAATCACCCTGGTTCCCTAGCCCAGCATCAGTTCCCCCATGCTCCCAGCACAGACATCCCCGGAGCAGGGTGCTGCCCCCCTCCACCCGCAGGCCCTGTAGCCTCCCATGGGGCCCCTGACCAGGGCAGGATCTGGTACCTGGAAGTTTCCTTTGTAGAGGGTGAAAAGCCCCTCGAACTTGTGCTCAGGGCTGGGGATCACCGGCCACATCTTCTTCTTCAAAAACCTAGGCGCATGGGGCGGGGGCAGGGTGAACAGAAGCCATGTCATAGCCTGACCCCCCCCCCAGAAATGCAGGGGCGCCCTCCCCTGCAAACGCTCATGAGCCGCCCCCCAGGGCCATTTGCTGCAAGGGCAGTGCCCATATGCTTCACACACATGCACCCCCCAAGCATAGGCACACGCGAGTCAACACACCTGTGCACACTGCCACACACGACTACATGCACGCATGCCAGCACACACACACCTCTGGGCGTGCATGGCCCACACGTGCGCGGGTCTGTGTGAGGCACGTGCGCATGTGCATACCCCTGGGCGCACACCTCAGTGCGCACACCCAAACACAAGTGCACATGGGGCCCCTGCACACGTATACATGCACACACCCCTCCCCACACCCCTCAGTCCCCCAGGGCACCACACCTGAGTGGGTGGGTGAGTGTGGTTGGATCCACCCCCCCTCAGCGCTTTGGAACCTTGGCCTGGCAGGGCCCAGGGCAGGAGTGGGCTGTTCTGGTGGGCGCGGCGCAGCGCGGCGGGCGGTACCTGCGGTGGCTGAGCAGGGCAAAGAGGGCCAGGAGCACCAGGATCAGCACCAGAATGAGAGACAGTGACAGGATCAGGGGGTCCAGATCTGTCAGGTGGGGCGGCAGGGTTAGCCCCGCATGGCCCAGTCTGCAGGCACCGGTGACCCCAGGGTTGGCACCAGCAGCCTCCCGTGGGATCGGAGAAGGGCCCCTCCACCCCCAACCCTCCCCACTGTCCCCCACCAGCCCCTGCCCCTCCACCCCATCCCCTAACTCCCACCAGCCCCGGCCCCTCCACCCCATCCCCTAACTCCCACCAGCCCCTGCCCCTCCACCCCATCCCCCCAAACTCCCATCAGCCCGGGCCCTCCACCCCATGCCCCCTAACTCCCACCAGGCCCTGCCCCTCCACCCCATCCCCTAACTCCCACCAGCCCCGGCCCCTCCACCCCATGCCCCTAACTCCCACCAGCCCCTGCCCTCCACCCCATCCCCTAACTCCCACCAGCCCCGGCCCTCCACCCCATCCCCTAACTCCCACCAGCCCCGGCCCCTCCACCCTCTTCCAACCTCCACCCCCAATGGTCCCTCCTCCCCCATCCCCCCACTATGCTATGCTATCCAACGGCCCCTACTGCAGGCATAGTGGGGGGAGGAGGGGGGCTCACCATGGGGTGTCACCACGGTGACGGGCGCGGACCAGGTGCTCCAGTAGCCGTTGTAGCTGACGCCGTCGGGCTTGACGCGCACGGCCAGGGCGTAGCGGGTCCAGGCCCTCAGGTTGAGGATGAGGCACTCGGTGCGCCCCTCGGGGATGTTGACCTGCAGGGGCGGGAGGGCAGGGTGAGCGGGCGGGGCAGCCGCGGGCGGGGGCGGCGTGTGGGGCGGGGGGGAGGGTCACGCACCGTCTGGCGCTCGGCGCCCTCGGGGGCGAAGGCCACCTCGTAGCACAGGCTGCTCTCCAGGTAGCGCAGGCCGGGCGGGCGCCAGCGCACGGCCAGCTGCCCCGGCGTCTCCGTCGGGTGCGCCGTCAGGTTGGAGGGCGGGTCCAGGAGAACTGCAAGGGGAGGCAGAGCCCTGAGCGGGGCTCTCCAGGGCAGGGGAAGGGGCTCAGGGCCTTTCGCTCCTAGGGGGTGCCGGCTCCCATCCTGCCCTGGGGGTGCAGGAATGCGGTATGGGGCCCTTCACCTCTGGGGGGGGGGGCTCCCTCCTGCAGGGCTGGCCTTACGGCCGCCTCAGGTGCCAGACTGTGGGGGGGGGGGGCACCACTAGGACCCAGAGGGTAGAAACTTGTGTCTGCTGCTGGGGCAGATGTATTCTCTCTGCCCTAGAGGCACAGAGAGGGGGGAGTGCTGTGCTGGAGGAAGGAGGGCGCAGGAGACATAACAGGCAGGCAGGAGAAAAGGGAGCCTGGGGGTGTCATTTGAGCTCCCCGCCTCAGGGGCCAAAATGTTGTGGGCCGGCCCTGCCCTCCTGGCCTGGGGCAGGAGGACTGGCTGGGTCAGGGGGACAGGGAATGGGACATGGGGTCTTTCCCCTCTAGGTGCTGGCTCCTATCCAGCTGTGGGGCAGGGGGCTGGCTGGGTCAGGGGGACAGGGAATGGGACACTTCTAGGGGGTGCTGGCTCCCATCCAGCCGTGGGGCAGAGGGCTGGCTGGGTTTGGGGGTATGTGGCCTGTCCCCTCTAGGGGGCGCCGGCTGTGATCTGGGCCAGGGCAGGGGGACTGGCTGGGGGGCTGGGACGTGGGGCCTTTCCCCTCTAGGTGCTGGCTCCCATCCAGCCGTGGGGCAGGGGGCTGGCTGGGTTGGGGGTATGTGGCCTGTCCCCTCTAGGGGGCGCCGGCTGTGATCTGGGCCAGGGCAGGGGGACTGGTTGGGGGGCTGGGACATGGGGCCTTTCCCCTCTAGGTGCTGGCTCCCATCCAGCCGTGGGGCAGGGGGCTGGCTGGGTTGGGGGTATGTGGCCTGTCCCCTCTAGGGGGCGCCGGCTGTGATCTGGTCCAGGGCAGGGGGACTGGCTGGGGGGCTGGGACATGGGGCCTTTCCCCTCCAGGGGGCGCCGATTCCTGCCTGGCGGGGCCGGGGGACCGGCTCTCCCACCTACCCACGTGGTTGACCATGAGGGTGCGGGCGTGGAGGACGTTGCTGCGGTTGCCGGCGTAGGCGCTGACGTGCAGGGAGGTGAAGGACGGGGTGTCCTTCGGGGGGAAGAGGCAGCTGAAGCGGGTGCTGTTCCACGGCGTCCGGGCCACGCTCAGGTTGCAGAGCTGCGGGGGTCCTCCCTGTGGGAGGCAGGGAGAGAGGGGGGTGAGGGGGTGAGCAGCAGCAGAGCCTGGGGCCTTCCACACCCTCTGCCCAGGGGCGCAGAGTTGGGTGGGGGGCCAGCACGGGGACACGCTTGGCGGGGCCCATGTTGGGGGGATGGGGCCAGCATGGGGGCCCAGCCTGAGGGTGCAGAGATGGAGGCATGGGAGAGGGGCTCACACTGAGGAGTGGGGGCGGGGCATGGAGTAGATGTGGGGGGCCCAGCCTGTGAGTGCAGAGAGAGGGGCACGGGGCAGGTGTGGGAGAAGAAGGGGAGGCACAAGACTCACCCCTCCCCAACTCAGCTCCCCACAGAAGGGCCCCTGGTGGGGGTTGGGGACTCACTCCACGACGTAGGAGAAGCCGTATTCCACGGAGCCTGGGGGGCTGCTGCTCTCCCAGAAGCAGGTCAGGTCCTCCAAGGAGCGTGTGAAGCATTTGGGGTTCAGGGGCTCCTCAGCCAAGAGCAGGGCCGCTGGGGGCAGAGGGAGGGCCCAGTTAGCAGCCATTTCTTTCCCGCTGTCCACATGGAGCCATAGCCCCACCCGGCTGAGTCCACATCAAGCTGGGGCTCCCCACTCCCAGGCCACTTACGGGGGGGGGGGAGTTACAGGAGGCTGTTAACCCTCAGAACCCCCTGCACCCCAAAGCCTGCCAGCTGAGAACACCTCTGCCCTTCACCAAACCCTGCACTGCAGTAATGTCCTGCTGCAGGGGGTACCAAGGGTTAACAGCCTCCTGCACCCCCATAATGTCATGCTGCAGGCATTCTGAGGGTTAACAGCCTCCTGTACCCCGTAACATCCTGCTGCAGGGGGTTCCAAGGGTTAACAGCCTCCTGCACTTCCATGATGTCCTGCTGCAGGGGTTCTGAGGATTAACGGCCTCCTGCACTCCTGGAAAGTCCTGTTGCAGGGGGTTCCAAGGGTTAAAAACCTCCTGTACCACGCCCCCAACCAGCTAAGGGCTACAAGACCAAGCCCTGAACTGCCCAGTGGGGTGGCTTCAAAACAGGCCCCCTCAGCTGGGCACGAGAACAACCCCAAGCCCCAGTAAGGCCCCATCTGGTGCTGAGAGTAAGGGGCAGCCTCTAGAGCCAGCCAGTCCTGCCCGTGAGATGCCTGGGCAAAGCTCAGCTCCAGCACTCGACTGACTCGGGAAGGAGAGCTAATGGGGGCCAGTCTGGGTGTATTTGTGCGCCTGTGTGTGTGTCCATGTGTACTCACACGTGTCTATGTTTGTGTGCATAGGTAAGCATGTGTAGTGCTGTCTGCAGATGTGGGGAGGGATCTACAGCTGTGTGTGTGTATATCCATGCACGTGTGGGAAGGCAGGTGTGCATGGGGGGGGGGCATAGCAATGGGTGTATGTGTACAGGTGTGTGGTTGTGTGTAGAAACTATAATACAGCTCCTTGAGGCATTGGTAGATTGTGTCCGCACAGCATCCGGCGCAGCGGGCCCTACTCTAAGCTGGGCTCCGTAATAAATATTATTTCAATTCTTCGTTTCTCAGACCAGTGTCCGTCCCAAGCATTTCACTGCAATCCAGCCATGGGGAGACCCAGAAGTCTCCTTAGCCTCTAGCAGTTCACGTAAAGCTACTTTCTGTTAATAACTCCCTATCTGCACCATGGAGGAGTCAAGCAATAACCTTTCATTAACTGTTCTGTATTCTTGCCTTATAGGCTATGTTCCCTTTATAGAATTTAGGAAAGGAGAGGGGGGAGAGGGCGGGGGGAGGTAGGGATAGACAGATGGGGGTGTATGGGACAGGTAGATTGATAGATTGAGAGATTTTAGAAAGCCCCATTTTAGAAGCAAAACCCAACTTAATCTTTGCTACAGAGGCACAAACAGCGGCTCGTTCCTATATACGAGAGCAGACCTGGTTCTAACAAACTGTCTGGTAGAGACATAAACTATCAGAGAAACATCGAAATGTAGAGCTGGAAGGGACCACAAGAGGCCATCAGGTCCAGCCCCCTGCGCTGAGCTGAGACCACGCAAACCTCTACCAGACCTGACAGGGGTTTGTCTAACGCAGTGTTTCCCAATTGGTGCTCCGGGGAACCCTGGGGATCCGCGAAGCGAAAACAAAGGGTTCCGCGAAGAGCCGGCACTCCCCCGGCCCCTGTTAAAGAGACAGAGCCATGGCGAGGGCTTTTTTTTTTTTTTTTTTTTGGCTCAATGAAACACGGCAGGGGCCTTTTTCTTTTTAAGGCAACTCTAGGGGTTCCGTGGCCAAATAAAATTGGGAAACACTGGTCTAACGTGTGCTTAAAAACTTCCAGTGACAGGGATCCCACAACTGCCTTCTAGAGCTTAGCTTCCCTTCGAATGCGAGGGTCTTGCCTAATAGCTAACCTAACCTGTGGAACTCCTTGCCAGAGGATGTTGTGAAGTATCTAACCTAACCTGTGGAACTCCTTGCCAGAGGATGTTGTGAAGACCAGGACTTTAACAGGGTTCAAAAAAGAGCTAGATAGATTCATGAAGGTTGTGTCCCTAGCCTCTGTTTGTCTGGAAATGGATGACAGGAGAGGGATCAGGCAATGATGCCCTGTTCTGTTCCCTCCCTCTGGGGCATCTGGCATTGGCACTGTCGGCAGACAGGGTACTGGGCTAGATGGACCTTTGGTCTGACCCAGTCTGGTTGTTCTTATGCTCTCACTCTTTACGTCTTCTCCCCTCCCTCCGGAGATATGGAGATCAGCTGAGCCCCATTTTCTTTGTAACAGCCCCTAGAATACTGGACGATTGTTCATAGCTCCCCCCGCAATTGTCTTTTCTCAGACTAACCAGGCCCAGTTGTAACCTTTTTTTCACAGGCCTGGTTTGCTAAACCTTTGTTCATGTTCCTCTGGACTCCCTCCCGTTTATCCACATCTTCCCTAACGAGCGCTGGCTCCGTTTATGACCCTTTGTAGCCCCCCTCCTCCCCGCCCCCGCAGTCAGACCTCTTAGTGGGTAGGTGCCCCCATTTTGCAGCCATGCATTGGCTTTTCCCCTGTCTTGACTGAATGGCATCTGGTTGATTTCAGGCCAATCCGCCAAATTCTCCGGGACGGTACGAATTCTTATCCAAAGTGCTTGCAACCCCTCCCAGCTTCATGTCAGCTGCAAATCGTCTAACCATTCTCTCCACTCCAGGGGCTAATACAAATACGGGCCAGTTCCAGGACCCCTGCAGGACCCCACCGGATACCCCCTCCCAGCGAGCCACTGGTAACTACTCCCTGAGTCGTTTTTCAGCCCGTGGTGCACTCCCCAAACAGCGGCTACGGCTCAGACTCATTTCCTTAGCTTGCCCATGGGACTGTGTCAAAGGTTTGACTAAAATCAAGATAATTCCTGTCTAAAACTCTCCCAGATCACTGGGCCAGTTAAAGAAATCAGGCTGGTTTGGCATGAGCTGTTCTTGAAAAATCCATGCTAGCTCTTCCTTCTATTATCCTCTAGGGCAGGGGTGTGGAACCTAACGCCCCGGGGCTGGGGCTGGCCCCCGAGGCTTGGGGCTCCCCAACCCCAGCATTGGGGACCCCACCCCAGCATTGCCCAAACCCCACACCACCAACCCACTCCTGAACCCCCTCCTGCCCAGGCCTCCCAACTGGCAGCCCCTTCCCCCACCCTGAACCCCTCATTTTTGGCTCCACCCCAGAGCCTGGGGGGGCACGCAAAATCTACTACCTGGGCCCCCCCAGGCTCTAGTGTGGGACGGGAATGTGGGGGGGGTGTCTTTCTGCTTCTCAGTTCGGAGCCACGTCCGTGAGGGGGGTTTTTTTGTTTCTCACTTGTGTGTGGCCCCAACTGATTTTTTTTGTGGGTCGGTAGCCCCCAACCCGAAAAAGGTGCCCCCCGCCCCCACTCTAAAGCTTACACATTGTTTAATCATTTGTTCCAGTGTCTTTTAGGTATAGAAGCCCGGCTGGCTGCTCCCTAATTCCCTGAGTCCTCTTTGCTTCTCTTTGTAAAGACGGGCTCTATGGTCTCCTCTCGCCAGTCCCCTGGGACCTCCCCCATGGGCCGGGAGCTCTCGAAGAGACGTGCGCATGGTTCCCAGGCTGTTGCAGCTACCTCCTTAAGCAACCTCGGATGCATTTCATCAGACCCTGCCAAGTGGAACGCCCCTAACTCAGTTCAATATGCGATAACCCCGGGAGGGGTGTGGGGGGGAGACGTTTTGGCCCAAGGGCCACCTCTGGGGAGGGAACTTGTGTGGCGGGCCATGAACATGTCCTGATGGAGCTGCTCAGATGGCTGGTAGGTGGGGGCGGGGCATGTAGGCATTTCAGTGGAGGGATGAGTATGATCGATTGATTGATAGACAGATAGAAGGGGTGTATGGGGATAGATAGATAGATAGATAGATAGATAGATAGATAGATAGGGGGATGGCTGGATGGATGGCTGGATGGATAGATCGATCGATCCAGAGGTCAGCCGTGCTGTTGTTAAGGCTCTAGCTTTGGCTGAGTCTGAGGATGGAGAGCCGGACAGAGGCCTACAAGTGTCTGGGGGTCGCTCAGACAGACACACATGCTGGGCTAAGACATCAGAGCATGGTTCACAGCCACCTTCACTAGAGCCTGGTGCCCACACAACACACCCTCAGCGCACAGGCCTGCAAGCACAAGCGCACTTCCACACTCGTGCACATGCACGCAGATTCGTGCATGTGCATGTCCCTTCAGACACGCACACATGCATACGTGTGTGTTCACACACCCCCGTACACACGCACACACCCATACACGCACACACATATACACACACACTCGTACATACACGCACGCACACACATGTATACACTCATACACGCACACACGTATACACACACGCGCGCGCACACACATACACACACACACACATGTACATACACACACACACACACACACACACACAGCTGTCAGTCTCTAACGGCAGAGGCAGGAAATCGGTTTCCTGTTATGAAACACTCTCTTGCCCATGCCCCTGCCTGGCCCCGGGCCCGCTGGCCCCCCACAGCCCCCAGGCCAGCGCTGGTACCTTGAGTGTCGAAGCCATTGGTGGGGCTGGCTCCCTCCTGCATGGTGCAGCTGGTCCAGGCCAGCAGGGTGCAGAGGGCAGCGAGGTGGCTCTGATGAGGTCCCATGGTTGGGGGAAAGCGGCTGAGAGCAGTGAAGCGGCTCTGGCAGGGATGCCTGGCCCCTGGGCTGCTCTGCAGGCAGGCTGTGGCTGCCGGCCCTGGCTATGCTCCGCAGGGCGGGCGGGCTGGGAAGGGACAGATAAGGGCTGGGCTGGGGCTGCTGCTTGGAGAAGCTGAGGAACAGGGCAGGGAGTTGGAGAGGAGCCAGGGGCAGCAGAGACGCCCCCATGTCTCCACCAGTGCTCCTCCCCAGCCTCAGGGAGCAGATCACTGCCCCATGAGACCTGGAGGAGGAATGATCACTGCCCCATGGATACAATGGGGGAGGTTCTGGGTCACTGTGCCATGGGATCTAGGGGGAGGTTCTGGTCACTGCACCGTGGGACCCGAGGGGAGGTTCTGGGTCACTGCACTGTGGGATACGGGGAAGGTTCTGGTCACTGCGCTGTGGGATCTAGGGGAGAGATTCTGGGTCACTGCACGGTGGGATCCGAGGGGGAGGTTCTGGTCACTCCGCTGTGGGATCCAGGGGGGAGATTCTGGTCACTGCATCGTGGGATCTAGGGGGAGAGGTTCTGGGTCACTGGACGGTGGGATCCGGGGGGGGAGGTTCTGGTCACTTCACTGTGGGACCCAGGGGGGAGGTTCTGGTCATTGCATCCTGGGATCTAGGGGAGAGGTTCTGGGTCACTGCACTGTGGGACCTGGGGGAGAGATTTCTGATCACTGCTCTGTGGCATCCAGAGGGGAGGTTCCAGGTCACTGCGCTGTGGGCTCCAGGGGGAAGTTCCAGGTCACTGCACTGTGGGATCCAGGGGAGGTTCCAGGTCACTGCACTGTGGGATCCAGAGGGGAGGTTCTGGTCACTGCGCTGTGGGATCCAGGGGGAGTTTCCAGGTCACTGCACTGTGGGATCCAGAGGGGAGGTTCTGGTCACTGCGGTGTGGGATCCAGAGGGGAGGTTCTGGTCACTGTGCTATGGGATCCAGGGGGGAGGTTCCAGGTCACTGCACTGTGGGATCCAGGGGGGAGGTTCTGGTCACTGTGGTGTGGGACCCAGGGGGGAGGTTCTGGTCACTGTGCCGTGGGACCTAGGGGAGAGGTTCCGGGTCACTGCACGGTGGGACTCAGGGGGGAGTGGAATCCAGGATTTACTGGCTCTTTGCAGGCAGCTGGGGAGCTGCTCACCAAGCTGCAGGAGCAGACAAGGCCGTGGCTCTGCACCCCACGGCAGGGCAGCTCCTGCGCTGTGCAGCTGGAGGGGGTGCAGGGGCATCGAGCAGACAGCAGCCGGCGCTCACCCTGCTGCGCATGGGGGCAGCTGGGCTGCATGGGCCAAACAGCCCCAGACAGTAGGTGCTGGAAATAGAGTCTTCAAGGGGCGCAGATTCCCCCGCCTGCACCCCCCAGCCCAGTGGCTGAAAGGCGGGCAGCTCCCTTCCCCGCCGCAGAAAGATAATCAAACCCTCCAGGGAACGTTAGGACTGGGCAGCAGATAAAGCAGGGCGTGTGATGCCAGCGCATTGGCCTTGTTGCTTTTGTGCATTGCAGGAGTCCTAGAGGT
This sequence comes from Rafetus swinhoei, assembly GCA_019425775.1. NCBI lineage: Eukaryota > Metazoa > Chordata > Testudines > Trionychidae > Rafetus > Rafetus swinhoei. The sequence continues at coordinate 8,555,374 of JAFJHL010000256.1, read as the reverse complement.
GTCAACCGGGGCCAGGGCCCTGTCGGGCCGGGCGCTGCACAGACCCTGCCCAAACTCGGCACCACCATGTGCCAGGCGCTGCCCAGACCTCAGTTGAGATCAGGGCCCCATTGTGTCAGACGTGCCCAGATCCCAGCAGAGATCAGGGCCCTGCTGTGCCCGGCACTGCCCAGACCTCAGCTGAGATCAGGGCCCCGTTGTGCCAGGTGCTGCCCAGACCCCAACCGAGATCAGGGCTCCACTGTGCCAGACATGCCCAGACCCCAGCAAAGATCAGGGCCCTGCTGTGCCAGGCGCTGCCCAGACATGGCGAGAGACAGGCCTGGCCCCAAACTCTCAAAGCCAGACAAAAGTGGGATTGTTTTCCCCATTGCACTGCTGGGGAAACTGAGGCACAGAGTGATGTCATCAGGGAGTGTGTGGCACAGCTGGGAACTGGCCCCAGCTCAAGCCGCTGTTTGTAGCTTTAACTAACCCCCTCCCCACTCCCCATCCCGTGTTTTACTGTGAAAAACAAAGTGTCCCACGCTCAATCAAAGCCAGGCCCCAAGCCCCAGCCCCGTGACGCAGGTGGGATCGGTCACAGCAAGAACCCAGAGAGGAACAGGCTGAAACAAACACGGTGTGTTGGCCAGAGATAAGGCGCTGCAGTGGCGCCGGGCAGGACCCGGCTGTTTACACCAAGCCCCAGGCCTCTTTGAAACAGCGGAATAGCACGAGCGCGGGCGCGTAGCTGAGCATCCCGCTCCACCCCCCAGCCCCACCCCCACCCCCAACACAGACACAGGCATCGCCAGGCGGCTCACATGCTCCTGCAGCCACAGGCCCGCAGGTACATGTACACCCCTGCACACCCACAAACACGCGTACGGCCCCGCAGGCAGCCTCGCCCCCAAATACAGGGCCTCCCCTGTCAAGACACACACACTTGTGCGTGCACACACACTCTTGTGCACACACATACGTGCTTGTGCTCACACGAGCTCCTTGCAGGACAGGGTTGGCACATCCGCCCCTGGGGGCTTTGTCCAGCCGGGGTTAGGTTCTGTCCCTGGGTCACAGAGGCGCCAGGAGAGGCGGGGGGGGGAGGGCTGGGGGTGGAGAGAGAGGGGCTGTGGACATCCTGTGCTCGCAGGGGATGCAGGCAATGGTGGGGGGGGGGTGTATCAGCCATTCCCAGGCTGCTTCCCTCTCTCCCAGCTGCTTATCTCCCACCCACCCCCAGGCCGGATAATCACCCCACACGTAGGGGTCCAGCCCCATTCCCACCCATTAACCCTTTCCAAGCTGGGGCAGCAAGACGGGATGGGGGGCTGATGGCCCATCCCACTGGGGTTGGTGGGAGCTGGGATCACCGAGACTGGGGGGGAGGGGGTGTAGCAGGGATGCCCCCTTAACCACAGGGGTCGGAATAAGGCTGGTTGGTTGCTAGGCAACTGCCAGGCTTGGGGGGCCGGAAGCTAGTGGTGTTTTGAGCATCCCACCTGGGAAAGCCAGGGATGCAGGGGGCCCATGGTCTCCTGGGCTGATCCCCCTTCCCCGGCAGTGCAGCAAATTATGAAGGGGGGGGTATTTACAGTTCAAAGGAGGCCTTTGTGCTGGGTCTGACCCGCTGAGGCCTCGTGCCTCAGTTTCCCCAGTTGTCCATTGGGGAGAGTGTTTCTGTACATGGTCAGCGCTGGGGCAGGGCCTGTCTCTCAGTGGGTCCATGCAGTGCCCAGCTCAAGGCAGGGCCTGATCCCAGTCGGGGGCTGCGCAGCACCCAACCCGATGGAGGCCCCCGATCCCGGCCGCCGCAGCTGTGGGACGCATATTAAAATCCCTCCTCAGCAGCTAATGGAGCTGCCTCTGGGGCTGTGGCACAGTGGGATTTTCCCGTAATATTTTCATGATGCTCACATGTGCCTCGGTTTCCCTCCGGCTGCAGCCTGGCTCCCCCGTGGGTACCACAGTGGGGCCCCGCCGAGGCTGCGGGCAGGAGGCTAAGGACCCTGCTCTGGTGGGAGACGGCTCGTGCGTGGCACACGGGGGCAGGTTGGGCCAGGGAGACAGGGAGAAGGGAGGTACCACGGGCCTGAGATGCTGAGCTGGGAGTGTCCGTCTGCCCTGCCCGCCCCTGCCCTGTCCGTCTGCCTCCCTACAGCCACCACGTGCCACTGTCCGTCTGTCCCTGCCCGCCCCCGTGCCACTGTCCGTCTGTCCCTGCCCCCCCCCATGCCCTGTCCGTCTGTCCCTGCCCCCCGTGCCACTGTCCGTCTGTCCTGCCCCGCCCCCCCGTGCCACTGTCCGTCTGTCCCTGCCCCGCCCCCCCGTGCCACTGTCCGTCTGTCCTGCCCATGCCCACACATCCAGCCCCTGCCCGTCTGGCTGCCATTTGGGGTTCCTGTGAGTGGGTCGTGAGCCATCGTGAAGGGGGCTGGGGCAAGTTCAGTGAGATGTTTGGGTCTAATCCACGGGGCGGGGGAGCCAGGGTTTGCCTCTGCAAGGGGCTGCGTGGGGGCTCCAGCCACCACAAGTGTCTGCGTGGGAGAGGCAGGTTCCCCAGCCAGCGCCTCCCTCTGTGTAGTGGGGGCAGAGCTATGAGGGGACCTCGGTAGACCCTGGGGACCCCTCCAGGGCTCAGGCTCCCCCCTCCCCGCCCTGAGTGCTCCTTCCCCCCAGGGGCCCGGGGGTGGGCACCTCGCTGCCCTCATGGTACTGGGCAAGCAGCCCCCAGAGTCAGCCACAGCAAGGGGGACATGGGGCTCCAGGAGCCGCCTCCTCCAGCCCCCACCCCCAAGACGGGATCCTGATGGGGCCCTGACTAGGGGGGGGCTGGCTGGGGGCCTGATTCTGGATCCAATAGTGGGGGGTTGGGGTGGCAAAGGGCCTGTGACTCCTGACACCAACACGCAGAGCTGTGGGGGGGGGCGGGGGCGAGACCCTCCCAGCCCCTCCCTGCCCCCACCTGGGGGAGCTTGGCAGCCCCTCCACACACACAGTTAGGCCCCCCCCAGCATTGTCACAGCAACCAGTGGGCGGGGCTGAAAATGCACCAGCCAAGAGCCCCATTTGGGGCCAGCCCCCAGCTAGGGCCAGAGCAGCTGCTGCCACCTGGTGGTCTCTGAAGGGGACAAACCAGTTGCCAAAAATGGAGTGGGGGGTGCTGGGAAAATGGCCTGCCCTCTCCCTCCACCCCCTACTGGGTCTGCCCCAGATTTGCCCAGGGAACAGACCAGACCCGGCTTGCTGGGATGGGGGGGTTTATTGGAAGAAAAGCCCTGCGGGGGGCTGAGCATCCAGGATTCAGAGCCCCTTCCCCTTCCCCGCTGAGAGGGAGAACCCCCAGCACAGACCCCCCCTTAGTGGGGGCCTCTCCCAGGAGCACTGGTCCAATCCACCCCCTGCCCCTGTGAACTGCCTGTTCCCCAGGCACGCCCCCCCCCTCCCCCCAGGAGCAGGACAGCCAGGGGAAACCGAGCCCAGCCAATCCTAGCAGCTCCCCGTGACAGGCTCCTGGCTGCAGGGCAGGGCGGGGTCAGGAGGGGGCGCATGCCACAGACTGGCGTGGGGCAGCCTTGATCCCACGGGTGCTGGAGTCCCCCTGTGGGTCAAGGCACTGGTGGCCCAGGCATGGGAAACGAAGCAGGAGGGGGGAGAGGGGGAGGGGGAGATCAGGGCGAGAGGCTGGGGGAGGCTGCCAGAGGAGGTGCTAGGAGGGGGGGAAGCGGGGACTGGGAACACTGCGGAGAGGCAGATCAGGAGTGCAGGGGTGGCTGGGCCGTGGGATGCTGGGGAGAGGGTAGAAGGGCCTGGGGATGAGGAGTGGGGAGGTGGCCGGGCTGGGGAAGGCTGGGGGGCTCTGAGGGAGGGGAGCCGGGGCTCTGTGGGAAGGGCTGAGCCGGGGGGGGCGGGGGCTCGAGGGGGCTTGGGGTCCCTTGCGGCGGAGCACAAAGTCGAAGTTGGCGGCTGGATTCATGGCGTAGAAGGCGTTCGCTCCATCGGGGATCAGCAGCTCTGGAGGGTCAGGGGAGAGCGTAAGGGGGGGGCGCAACAGTGCCAGAGCCCCCTCACCCGCTCCTCTTGTCCAGCAGCGCGGCCGGCCCCGCCCCCTCCGCCCGCCTTCTCCCCCAACCCCTCTGACACCTCCCATCCCCCACAAGCCTCATCCCTCCACATGCGCTCCCCCTTACGGCCCTCGGCGCTAGCAACACCCCTGCCCTGCCCCGATAACTCCCCTCCCCCGTCGCCTCACCCCCCGCGTGCTCCCCGCCCCAGCTGCGCCCCTCACCTCTGCCACCCCCCAGCAGCTGCAGGAGCTGGAAGTCTCCGGGTGGGGTCCCCTCCAGGCTGTGTTTCTGCAGGGCACGCAGCACCACGGCAGCGGTCTTGTCCTGACTGGTCAGCTGGGGGCGGAGAGGGGGGCGCAGGATTAGGGTGGGGGGCGGGGCAGAGCCAGGGGATGGGGGTGGGGCAGAGCATGCAGGGTGGGGATACAGGGCAGCGAGGCAGGTCAAAGGCAGCCCCCCCGGCTCCCCCCGTCCAGGGGCAGGGTCCTCGCAGGGCGCCCTCACCAGGATGCTCTTGTAGAGGTTGCCCTGGGCGTTCTCCAGGCTGACCCGCACGATGCACGAGTCCGCCCCCTGCTGGTTGTAGAGGGGCGAGCAGGGGCGGCGGGCGAGGGGGGAGGGCGGCTCCTCAGGGGGGCAGGCGCTCAGCGGCAACTCCAGCAGGCTCTGTGCAGGGGGGGAAGGGGGGAAATAGGAGCTGGTGAAAGAGCTGTAACACCCCCCTGCTGTAACCACTAGTCCCCACTCCCCCCCACAGAGCTGGGGATAGAACCCAGCTGTCCTGGCTCCCAGTCCCCCCCCACATCACTGGAGCCCAGCAGGTACCAGCCTTTGCACTGAGGCAGGACAGCCGAACCCCCCTGCCCCCGCACCCCCGCAGCCATGTCTGATCCACCCTGGCTGGCCCTCACCCCTCAGTACCTTGCAGAGGGGCCCCATCAGCTCCAGCGAGCCAGGGGCACTGTGCCCCTCATCAGCCTCGCAGCTGCTGCCAATGCCGGAGGGAGAGATGCCGCTTTTCGGAGAGGGCAGCCGGGGAGGCAGGGCCTCGGCCCCCAGCAGGAGCCTGGGGGGATACGGCGAGGGTGAATGGGCAAGAAAGGGATGCAAGGCTGAGAGGGACTGGGGGGAGAACCTGCCCCCCCCGAATTCTCCATCCCTCTCCAGATGCCAATTCTGCCCACCACAACCCCCCAAAATCCCTACACCTCTAGCTCCTCACCCACATGAGTGTGGGGATTTTGCTAGTAGTTTTATGACTATGAGGGGTGCCTCAGTTTCCCCATAGACATTGCCTGGCCAGCCACAAGACTGACCCCCAGAGAAAAGGGATGCAAAGCCTGCCAAGAAACGTCCCTCGGCACCCCCGGGAGCTGAGCAGGATCAACCCCCTCTGAATGGGGGATGCGGGAAGCCAGAGAGAGCCCCCAAGGGAAACTGAGGCAGGCTGGCCACACCCAGGGGAATAACCACTCTCAAGCCCAGAGGGCAGGGCTCCTGGTGCCCATAGCTACTGCTGCTCAGTGGGGGGAAGCTGCTCACAGACTCCACCTGGAGAGCCCAGGCCTGCGAGCAGCGCGAGGCCCAGGGCACCCCAGAGAGGCCCGTCGGGCAGTAGCACGGTGCTGACGGGGCTCCCGGCCGGCCGGGGAGGGACTCACGAGCTGAAGCGTTTGCTGAGGCTGCGTCTCACACGGGGCGAGCTGGGGCAGGAGTCGGCCGGGGGCTCGATGAGCCGTGAGATCCGGTAGCTGGACAGGGGCATGGGGGTGGGGTCAGTGCCACAGCTGTCCTGCCCCCCGGCTTCTGCTGCTATCCTGTCCTTGCACCATGGAGGGGGCTGCGCCAGGCAGCTCCCCAGGGATCCCCCACTCTACCCCTCCCCCATCACCCCATCAGACCTCCCCTTGCTGCTCCTCCCCCACTGCCCCCTCAGACCTCCTCCCCAGGGCCACCCAGAGGATTCAGGGGGCCTGGGGCAAAGCAATTTCGGGGGCCCCTTCCTGGGACTCCCTGTCTCAGACTTCAGACTGGGGCCTGGGGCAAATTGCCCCACTTGCCCCCGGGCGGCCCTGCTCCCACTGCCCCTACCCCACTACTTCTCTCCCATCACCCCTTCAGGCCTCTCCCTGGCCTGGAACTCCCTGCTCTTTGACACCCTCGCTTGCCTCCCACTGTGACCTGTGCCCCGATACCCTCTCCACCCCCACCCCGGTACCTCTGCTCCTCCGAGAGCCGGCCCTGGCGCCGGAAGGCGGCCAGCACAGGGGGGTTGGGGCGCAGGGCGTAGCCCCCGCAGGACACCTGCAGCCGCTGGATCCGCAGCAGGATCTCTGCCTCCTGGGCCCGGGCACGGGATGAGACGGGGTTCGGGGCTCCTGCTCCCCAGCTCTTACCCCGTCCGCTTCCTGCCCTGCCAGCCCCTGTCCCCGCCATCCGCCCAGCCCCCCAACCCCGTCCTGTTCCCCATTGCCCCCCAGCCTCCCATACCCCCAGCTCCCATCCAACATCTCACAGGCCCCCTAGCCCCTTCCTCCACCAGCCTCCCCTCCACTCCCAGCCTCCCATTCCCACGACCTCCTCCCCCCTCCCGTCTGTCCCGAGTGCCCCCAGCCCTCTTTGTCACCACCTGCCTCCTGTCCACCACCCCCAGCTCCCATCCCCCGACTCTCCATAGCCTCCCATCCCCCCAATATTTCCACCAATAGATCAAAGACCCCTGGAGTCCTGATTCCTAGTGTGTCCCCCCCCCCGCAAGTCTGCTGGACCCCACCCCTCCTCTGCTCTGCCTGCCAGCCCCCCCCACCCCTCCCTCTGCTCTCCCTGCCAGCCCCTGCCCCCACTCACCTTCCGTCTCTTGTCAAAGTTGATGAGCCCACCCTGGGTGGAATGGGAAAGAGAATGTGAGGGGGGATGGGGTGCCCCGTGTTTACATTTGGGGGTAGCCTGGGAAGGGGCTGGCCCTAGGGGGCCCCTGAACCGGGCGCTGTGTGGAGGGGTACAGGGCCGGGGTGAGCCTGGGAGCCCCCCGCTACTCACCTCCAGGAGATCCGGGAGTGCCGTGTCCAGCATGACTAGATCCGTCAAGAAGGTGCCGAGGTACGGGACAGTGCCCGGGGGGGGCAGCTGGAGGAGGTAGGGTCCAGGTCACCCACACAGCTTGGGACAGTCCCGACCCGCCCTCCCCCCTCTGCTACCCCAGCCCTGCCCCATCCCAAGGTGACACCCAGTCCCGACTTGCCCCCCGAGCTCTGCCAGTCCCCTCAGTCCTGACCCACAGGCCCTGCCCTCCCAGCCCCGGGCTCCCCCCAGCTCTGCTGCTCCTGCTCACTCCCACGTCAAGGCCCCAGCCCCCAGGCAGAGGCCCCGTCGCTCACCACGGGCTTCTCCGGGGCATTCAGTTTCGGAGTCACTTTGCGGGTGGCGCGGGGGCTGGTGGCTCCGTCGGGAATGCCCTGGGCAGCGTCTCCCTGTGCAGAGACGGGACCGGCAGGGCCCAGCAGAAATAACCAGCGGGCGCCTCCAGTCCATGGAGCAAAATCCCCCTGCCTGGGCACAGCACCCCCCACCCTGCCCCCTGCTGCACGGCACCCTCTGCTGAGCCCCCCTTCCCCGCTGAGCCCTCTGCCCCACGCCCTGAGCCCCAGCACCCCACAGCACAGCCCCAGCACCAGGTACCTGCAGCAGGATTTCCCGGCAGCTCAGGTGGTTCTTGTCGTCCGAGAAGATCTGCGAGAGCTTCCGGAAGGTGCCCATGGTTTCCCTGGGGGAAACCGAGGCAGAATTTTTTCCACAGATGCACCCCGCAAGCCCCTTCCCCAATCCTCAGGCCCCTGCCCCCTCCTGACACCATCCTCACCCCGGCACCCAACGTACCACCCCATGCTCCTGCCAAGCCACACGGGGCCAGGGTGTGAGAGCTGCCACTCCCCAGCGCTGGACGGCCCCCGCCTGCTGTAACAGCACCCCAAACCCTCAGCACTCACCGGCTGAGGGCAGCCCAGGTCCTCTTGAGCCGGTGCACGGGGCTGGACTGCAGGGCGGAGAGCACGGCTCGCAGGGAGGAGAAGTTACGCAGAAAGAAACAGTGCTGGGGGGAGAAGGGGAGTCAGTGGGGTTCAGCTGCCCCCCCAGCCCTGCCCTCCAGCCCCTCCAACCCCCCACTCCTCTGCTACACAAATCCAGAAAATACTGGACTCCCTCTCCCAGCCCCTAACCTCCCCCTTCCCTACCTAGAAACATGCCCCACTGCCTCCCACCCCCTCCGTGGTGCCCTGCCCCCACCTGGGCGATGGCGACCCACTTCTCCAGCAGCCGGGCTCTCTGCGGTGCACGGAGCTGCACGTCCCCCAGCACGGAGGCGCTGACGCAGCCGGCGACGGCGTTGAACTGGGCCACGGTGGCGCGGACGCTGGGGGCGGCCCCCTCGCCCCCCTTGCGGTCCCGCTGCGACCACACGCAGCCCAGGCAGTGGAAGGGCTGCACCTGGACAAACAGCTCCTGGGGCAGAGAGGGAGCAGGGGAGGGGGCCTGTGCCTCGTGCCCGGGCACAGCGAAGGAACAAAACCCAGGAGTCCTGGCCCCCAACCCCCCCTCGCTCTAACCACTAGCGCCCACTCCCCTCCCAGAGCTGTGCACAGAATGCAGGAGTCCTGGCTCTTAGCACCCCTGCTCTAACCACTAGACCCCACTCCCATCCCAGAGCTGGGAACCCAGGAGTCTTGGCTCCCAGCCCCTGCACCCTGCTCTAACCACTAGACCCCACTCCCTTCCCACAGCTGGGGAGAGAACCTAGGAGTCCTGCCCCGCAGGCCCCACTTACTACATCCATTAGCGTGAGCTGTTCGGCCACCTCCTCCGCACTGAATGACAGGAGCTCGGGGGGCTCCCCACAGCCCTCTGGCCCCCCCTCAACCCCCAACGCCAGCAGACCAGCCCCGGGGGAGTCACAGCCTGCAGGGGAGACAGCACAGGGGCCTGTGAGGGGGACATGAGCTGAGGGAGTCCGGCCAAAAGGTGGGCAGAGGCGGGATCAGGACAGGCGGAAGAGGGGCTGTAGCCAGGGGAACAGGTGTTGGTGGAAGGAGCCAGGAGGGGACAGGTGCTGGGGGGTTGTCATCGGGGGACAGGCAGAGGCAGGGCTTGTAGCTGGGGAACAGGCAGAGGTGGGGCACAGGCGGAGGCGGGGGATTGTAACCAGCAGACAGGGGAGGCAGGAGTTGTAGCTGGGGGACAAGCAGAAGCAGGGCTTGTAGCCGGGCAACAGGCAGAGGCGGTGGTAGTGGGGGGGTCTCTTAACCTCAGGCTCCGCCTGTTCCCCTCCTGGCTTTTCCTGGAAGCTCTGCAGTAGCCCTTTGGCCCGCACACATCCCTCTGAGGCTGGGGCTGCCTGGCTCAAGTAGCCATGGAGCCGGCGCAGGCTGGAGTGCTGGGGTGGATCCCGGAAATCTTCGGGGTGCTCATGCAGCCAGAGCTCCAGCACCTGCAGCATGGCCCTGGAGGGAAGGGGGTCAGTCCTGGCAAAGGGGGCAGATCAGGCTCTGAGGCTCTTCCCTCTAGGGCTGGGGAGGTCCCTGTAACCCCTGGAGCTGGTCTGAGGCCCCCCACACGAATCCAGAATAGCCCACTGGGTTGGGTGGACAAGGGTCCCATCACAGAGCCAGGCCTGCAGGGTTCTCCTCTCCCAGCCTGCCCAGGGACTGGGGTTGGGGCTCCCCAGTTTCACTTGTCCATGGCCAGGGGGGCTCCCATATCCATGTCCCCAGGGCGCACCTGCCAGGTGGGGGAATCTCAGTGGTTACCCCGGGGCTCATCAGTTGGGGGGGGATACGAGCAGCACCTCCCCCCCGGGACTCACCTGTTGGGTCCCAGTGGCAGCAGCAGCTCCAGCACCTGGCCAGGGGTGGCGAATGCGCGGTAGGTGGCCAGGAAGCTGGGGACGTAGCCAGGGTCGCCCTCCGCGCTGGCAGAGACCAGGCCCCTCACCAGCTGGGGCAGGGTCCCAGCACGCAGGCGGCGCAGCTTGCAGGTGCGGTACTGCACGAAGGGGCAGGGGACGTCCGCTCCAGCCTGGGGAGCAGCGGGGGGTGGTGAGAGATTGAATGGGCAGAGAGCGGGATGGACGGATGGATAGATGGAGCGTGAGAAAGAGATCAGAGGGTGTGAGGGAGGGAAGGAAGGACAGACAGATAGCCGGGGTGCCCGGTACAGAGAGAACGAGACAGAGGCCTAGAAGGAATCATTACATCACTCCAGCCTCTTGCCCTCCTGCCGGGTCTGGAAAGGCTTAAGATGCAGCCACCCCTGGGGTGGAGCATGGAGGCTGTTGCTACAGGAACCCCTGGCCTGGAACGGAAATGCAGCCACCTCTGGGGTGGAGCACAGCGGCTGTTTGTAACAACACTGTGCAGCAGCTTAAGTCCAGCTGAGAAGAATTCCAGCTCCCAGTGAAAATGAAGAATGACCCAGCACCCCCCTGCTGGGCTCCCTGCCCCCCTCCCTGTAGCTGGTGCTGCCCCCCATACCAGCAGGCAGGGTCCCCCGTTGGCCGCAGGCTCTGCCCTCACCCGTTGCAGGGTGACATTGTAGATGGCCCCATCTTCCACCTCTTCACCCCACTCCTGGAGGGACTCCTAAGGGGGGGGGGAGAACAGACCTGACCCAGCCAGCACTCACCGCACACAGAGGGGAGGTGCGGCTGGGGAGCAGCAGTGGGGTCTAATGGTTAGAGCAGAGGGAACTGGGAACCAGGACTCCTAGATTCTGGTCAATGGTCCCTCTAATTTTTTACAGCCATTTGCAGAATGAATGTTGTTATGTGCACCAACATGGAGGTGCTGGGTGGTAAGGGCAGGGCCGAGGGGTTCGGGCTGTGGGAGGTGACTCAGGGCTGGGCTAGAGGGCTGGGGTGAAAGGGGGGTGAGGGCTCAGGCTAGGGGTGTAGGCTCTGGGGTTGGGCCACAAATGAGGGGTTTATGGTCTGGTGCAGGAGGGGGTGAGGGCTCCCACCAGGGGTGCAGGCTCTGGGGTGGGGCCAGTGATGTGGGGTTTGGGGTGCAGGCTGCCCTGGGCCTATGGCTGGGAGAGAGGATTCCCTTCTCCCCACAGCAGCATCTGGGCTGGGGGAGAACAGCTCCCCAGCTGCAGCCCTGCACACCCCATCTTGGTCCCTGCCCCCCAGTCCTCTGCTCTCCAGATCCTTGGGGCTGCACATCTTAGAGGGAACATTGTTTCTGTCCCTAGAGCTAGGACAGTGATGTCTAGGGGTTAGAGCAGCGTGGGGGGCTGGGAGTCAGGACTCAGGTCCGCCCCCTGCCTCTGCCACAGATGCAATATGTGACCTTGGGTGAATCTCTTCGCCTTGTGGTGCCTCAGTTTCCCCCCACCTCTCACAGGAGCCAGGGCCCTGACACTTGGGAGGTGCAAATGCAACTTCTGTAGGTGTCCCCAGAGTGATGAGGGTTAGTGGGGTCCCCTCACCCCACCCTGTGTGCAGCCATCCTGCGCCTAGGGCGCCGGCAGCTCGGGTGGATGGTGGTGCAATACCGCCCCTGCCTGCGGCCGCGCCTCACTCCACCTGCGCCCAGAAGCGGGGGAAGAGGTTCGGGGTGTGAATCCCACGTCTCTACAGGACAGATGGGGAAACTGAGGCACGGAATGGCTTTGGAATAGACTAGAACCAGGAGTCCCCTCTCCCAGCAGCAGGGGTCCCCATTGTACAACGCACGGGGGCAGGATGGGGGGGAGACTTGGGGCAGCAGGAGGCTCTGGCTGTCCTGGACGCCCCCCACTCCCCCCCCCCCCACTTTCCACCCGCGGCTCAGGGAGCCAGAGCCGCCCAACCGGTCCAGCCAGGTCAGCGCCCCCTTCCCCCGCAGCGCTGCGGGCGGTTCTGCTCTCTACGCTTTCCCCCGCCCTGCCCCCCACCCCAGTCGGAGGCGGGAGGAGGGGCGCTGCCCTCCCCAGTGGCCGCAAGTCGCCCCCCCCCCTACGCTCAAGGATGTGGGGCTGGCGCCCGGCGCCCCGATCCCCATAGGGCGGCGGGTTCCCACCTGGAAGCGGGTGAAGTGTCCAACCCCCGCCCCTGCTTCGCATCCCAGCGCCCCTCCCCGTCACTCAGCCGCCCCCGAAACTCAGCTCCTCCTCTGGCACCCATCCCCAGCCTCCCTCCCCCGGCCAACCAGCTCCCCCAGCACTCTGCGCCTCCCCCGGCAGACACCTCCACCCCGGCACTCAGCGCCCCCGCCCGCAGCCCAGTCGAGGGATCGGCCCCCGGGTCCGATGTCTCTGGGTTCACCCCCACCCCCCGGTACCATGGACGCTCCGGCGCCGGCGCTGGATCGCGGCGTCCGCCCTTGACTCGGCGGCGCCGGGAAGGTCTCGGCGGCTGCAGCCCCGGGGCGGGGAAGGGCCGGGCCACTGGCGGGGAGGAAGGGGGGTTGCAGCGCAGGAGTCCCGGCCCCGAGACCCAGCAGGAATCAGGACGGGGTGTGGCTGGGGGCTCCGATCAGGAGCCGGGCAGCCAGGGGAGGGCAGGCCGGGCCGCCTAGCGCAGAGACTGAGGGGCAGCGGGGGGCTGTGGGGCAGGTCTGAGGGGCACCAGTGGGGCAGGAGCCGTGGGGAAAGACTGAGGGGCACCAGGGGGGATGTGGGGCAGGAGCCGTGGGGCAGGACTGAGGGGCACCAGCGGGGATGTGGGGCAGGAGCCGTGGGGCAGGACTGAGGGGTACCAGCGGGGCTGTGGGGTGGGAGGGATCGAGGGTTGAGGGATGCAGCTGACGCTGGGGGGCCTCAGCTTGGCAGAGGCTGGGCGGAGTTTCTGGTGTTTGGTGCCTGGGGAGCAGATGGCGCCTGGGGGGTCACAGCTTGGGCCAGCCGGGCAGGGGCAGAAGAGTTGCCAGGGAACACAGGCTGGGGTCTAGCAGGGGCAAGTGCCCTGGAGGCCCACCCCCATGCTCCACTGCCACAGCTGGGGGTCCCTGGGGCAATGTGGGGGTACAGCAGGCTGGAGGGGGATGTCCCATTCCAACACTCCTTGGGGGAACCTGGCTTCCTCTTCTTGGGAGGGGGCATCCCTTGCTGGAGCCCCTTTGCTGCCCCGGCAGTGGGGCACTGGGGGTGGTGTCTTGCTGAGCAAGGACACCCGGCCCCCGCTGGCCAGGGGCACTCGTCCAGCCCCACGGAGCCACCGCCGCTCAGAGAGGAACAGTTCCAAGCCCCCTTTCTGATGGGGGAGACTGAGGCGAGCGGGGGCAAAGGGGCTCGGGTGGGGTTGGAAGCTCGGCCCCCAGAGCACTGCCGGCGGGATGGAGGTTCAGGGTCAGTGGGTCAGGGGTGCAGCAGGCCCAGAGGGGAAGAAATCGGCCACTGGCACCCCCCACGGGCCGCGAATAGCGAGCGGCCCTCGGTGTGTGGTTTCCACAGCCAACAGCACCAGGGGGTGCTATGCTGGCTAGTAGGCCCAGCAGGGGGCGCTCTTCCCGGCCATGCTAGGGGGATGGGGGGGGCCCAGGGGGCACTAGCTGGTCCCGTTGTGGAGTGGCCGGTCCCTCTTGCTGCGGGGGAGGGGATGCCCGGCCCACTGCACGGAGCCAGGGCTGCGCAGCCAGAGCGGCTTTATTGAATCACACAAGCACATGGGGGGAGATGGGGGGAGCGCCCCTTGGGGCAAGGAGGGGAGATGCTTGGGGGTCCCAAGGGAGGGGCCGGAGCAGGCGCTCAGAGACAGCAGGGAGCACGAGAAGGCCTGGCCGGGGCAGGGCACGGTTCACCCACTGCCCGTACGGTGGGGAGGGGGTCAGAGCATGTGGACCAGAGGGGGCAGGGGGCTGCTTTTCTCCCTAGGGCGGGGGAGGGGAGGGGCCCAGCCACAGGGAGTCCCCAGCCTGAAGGGGGGCGCCGTGGGGCAGGCCCCACCTTCCCCGGCTAGCTCAAGGTGCCTGGCAAGGCTACGGGCAGCCCTGACCTTCATCCTGGGGGCAGGAGCTCCATGGGGCTGGCGCTGTCGCCCCAGTAACCCAGGGACCCTGACCCACAGGGGGGCTGGGGCTGGGGCGGGTTGGCAGCACCTGGGGTGTCCAGCCACCAGCTCTAGGGGGCACAACATGCAGGGGGCTCGCAGTCAAGGGCCCTGGGCTGGAGCCAGCTGTGCCTTTAATTCCCTAGCAGTGACCCACCCCGCCTGGGGGGCTGAGCTCCGAGGCCCGGGGCTCCCCCTGCCGGGCTGGCTACAGCTTCCCCTCCTTCTTCCTGGGGCGGTTGCGGCGCTTGGTCTTGGCCTCGATGATCTGCTGGGACTGGCGCTGAGGGCGGCCCGCGTCACCACGTCGCCTTCATCGTCCCCGCTGGCATCCTCGTCTGGGGGCAGACGGGGCACGGCTGGGGGGGGCCGGGGCAGCAGGCCTCGCCCTCCGCCCACACCTGCCCCTGCCTCCCCAGCGCCCACTGGGACACCCCCACTCCTCCCGGCCCCATTCCCAGCCCCCCACATACACCCCTTGCTTCACTCCCCTCTCCCCAGCGCCCACCCGGACACCCCCACTCCCACCAGCCCCACTCCCAGCCCCACACACACCCCTTGCTTCCTCCCTGCCTCCCCAGCACCCACTGGGACACCCCACTCCCCCAGCCCCACTCCCAGCCCCACGTGCACCCCTTGCTTCCCCCACCCTCCCTGCCTCCCCAAGCCGCAGGAACCCAGTCCCCAGTGGTGCCCCCCTCTCACCATAGTACATGTCCTGCTTCTGGGCCACGGGCAGCCTCACCCGGATGTTGGCGCTGGGCAGCCGCCCCTCTAGGTTCGCTTGGAACTGGAAGAGAGGGCAGGGTTAGCGCGCCTGGGGGCCGGCATGGCGGGGGAAGGGGAGCCCCGTCCCAAGCCCACCTCCTCCTCGGCCATTCTCTGCAGCAGCTCCTTGTGGTCGTGGTCGCCCAGCTCAGCCAGAACCTTCAGCAGCTTCTCCTCCGTCTGCGCCAGCAGCTCCAGCACGTAGTCGCTGGCGGCCTCGTCCGGCGGCGCCCCGGCAAAGCGCCCGCTGTCCTGGGGGAGACAGGTGCAGGGAAACTGAGGCACGAGCGCAGGCAGGGGCTAGCCCAAGGCCAGACAGGACCCAGGCCCGGCCCCTTCCCCTGTGTTCAGCCCAGGGCATGGCCAAGGGGCCCCCTGGTGGCAGCACAGGGCAGTGCAGGGCACAAACTGCTCCCCCCCTGGCAGCCTACAGGGGGCGCTGTGCTGGGCCAAGGGCTGCCTGCCTAATCACTCACCAGCCAGATGTGCTGCACCTTCTGGGCCAGGTGCTCCACGCCCGCCTTCGCCACCAGCAGCACCCGCGTCACCTTGTCCAGCTGCCCCTTGGCCGCGGCGCGCCGCGTCTCCTCCCGGTGCAGGTGAGCGCGCAGCTCCTCCAGCAGGCGCTGGGCCCTGGGGAGGGGGCAGCATGGGCACCAGGGCTGTGGGCACTGCCAGCCCTGGGGCAGGGCCAGAGAGCTCCTACCCTCAGTTCCTGCCAGTGCAGGGGACGTTCTTGCCCCCAGGCCCCCACTCTCACCCCTAGCCCTCACTCCCTGTGCAGAGGAGGGACAGAACCCGCCTGCTCTAACCACTAGCCCCCACTCCCTGCCCAGAGCCAGGGACAGAACCCGCCTGCTCTAACTCTCCTCACACCTGAGAACTGAACCCAGCACTCCTGGCACCCAGCACCCCCGATTCTAACCTGAGCCCCCCATGTACTGAAGGGTGGGGTGGGGGGGCTCCTGCCTCTACACACCAGTGGGACGGGGGCTGGCACTCACCCTGTCACCCTGGCCTCCCCCGAGTAGATGAGGCCCTGCAGCTCGGCCTGCAGCGCCTCCTCCTCCGCCCGCAGCTGCACCAGCGCCTCCTCGTTCTGCCTGGTCAGCTGCTCTAGCTGTTGGCTGGTCTCTCCTTGAGACAGGAACCGGCTCACCACGTCCTGCCGGGGAAGGGGGTGTTGGAGCCCCCAGGGCCGTGCCAGGCCCCTTCTGCCCCCCTCTGCCAAAACGGCCCCTCTGGGCAGCGGGGGTGGCAGGACTCCTATCCCCAGCTCTGAGCGGGGAGTGGGGGCTAGTGGTTATTGCAGATGGGGGAAGTGGGAGCCAGGACTCCTGGGTTCTCTCCTCCAGCAGGGTGGGGAGGGCACAGCCTGGCTGTCCTACCAGTGTCCCAAACCCCTGCAGAGATCAGTGTGCGGGGCAGGACAAGGGCAGCTCAGGTGCCCCGCTGGCAGGGCCAGCCTGGGGCCCCGCACCCATGGCCGCCCCATGGCTCGCTGTCCCAGGTGGGGCCGGCGCCTGCGGCTGTTCCTGCTCCGGCTCCCAGGGAAGCCGATAACGGAGGTCGCTGGCCGTCAGCCAGCCTGTCGCCATGGCAGCGGCTCCGGATGAGCGGCATGGGGCGGGCGTGAAGGAGAGCGCCCCGCTGGCACCGACCTGCTCCCCTGGGGCCTCGGCAGGTGCCACTGCCCCTCCTCCCCCAAGAGGGGTAGCTTGGGGGAAGGGCCATGCTGGCACCAGGCCCAAGGTCAAACCTGAGGGGGGCTCCCCTGCCTGCTGCCAGGGGGAGCTGGCACGTGGCTGGCGGCGGCCGGGGATGGGCAGGTCGTTTGGCTGCCACGTGGCAGTGACGAGGGCCCGGGGCCACGAGCGAGCCAGGGGGTCAAGGGCCCGAGACAGGGCACCCCCTTGCTACCCCAGCCTGGGACCGAGGCCTGTGCCAGCTGCCAGGGGAGGTTGGTGGGGGAGATGCGCTGGGAGCCAGGACTCCCCCGGGAGGGGAGCGTACCTAGTGGTTAGAGCCCAGGGGTTTGTCACTGGGCAGGGACCCTGGGGTGGCGCCGGGGGCAGAGCCCTGTTCAGCCTCTCACCCTGGAGCTGGTGACCCCGGTGGCCACTTTGATCTTGTCAAAAGCCTCCTCTACCGCCACGGTGCCCAGCAGCTGCCTGGCGCGGCGGCTGGAGCCCTTGCTGCGCTGTCCGTCGCTCAGCAGGTCCTCCGTCTGCAGCGGCAGGCGCTCCCGCAGGGCCTGGGGTCACATGCGGCGCTCAGAGCCCCCCCGCGGCCCCCAGCACCAGCCGGCTGGCCTGCACCAGGCTGCCCCGCAAGCACCAGGGATCAGAGCAGCTGGGCCGGCCCCTGGGAAATGAGCTGGGGGGGGCCGTGCGCCCCCTACGCCCCACCAGCCACGGGGGGACAGGGCACGCCGACCACGCACCCCCCACCTGCCATGCAGGGACAGGGCACACCGACCGCTCCCCCACGCCCCACCGGCCATGGGGGGACAGGGCGTGCCGACCACGCACCCCCCACCTGCCATGCAGGGACAGGGCACACCAACCGCTCCCCCACCCCTCACCAGCCACGCGGGGACGAGGCACACCGCCCGCTCTCCCACCTCTCACCGGCCACGCGGGGACGGGGCACACCGCCCGCTCTCCCACCCCTCACCAGCCACGCGCGAGGCGGGGCACACCGCCCGCTCTCCCACCCCTCACCAGCCACGCGAGGCGGGCACACCGCCCGCTCTCCCACCCCTCACCAGCCACGCGGGGCGGGCACACCGCCCGCTCTCCGCTCTCCCACCTCACCAGCCACGCGGGACGGGGCACACCGCCCGCTCTCCCACCTCACCAGCCACGCGGGACGGGCACACCGCCCGCTCTCCCACCTCACCAGCCACGCGGGGACGGGGCACACCGCCCGCTCTCCCACCCCTCACCAGCCACGCGGGGACGGGGCACACCGCCCGCTCTCCCACCCCTCACCAGCCACGCGGAGACGGGGCACACCGCCCGCTCTCCCACCCTTCACCAGCCACGCGGGGACGGGGCACACCGCCCGCTCTCCCACCCCTCACCAGCCACGCGGGGACAGGGCGCGCTGACCAGCCCCCGCCCCCCCACCGGCCAAGCCCAGATTGTGCCATTAGCAGGACAGGCTGGAATGGGTCTCACAGGAACCCCTCTGGGTGGCCCTGGACCCAAGGCAGAGTTTCCTCCCCATCTCCCACCACCCATAGCTGGACAGACGGGGGTGGGGGAAGGGACAGATGCACCCCAAGGGTGGGGGCCGCCAGAGGCACCGCATCAGCCTTAGCAGGGGAGCTGGGAGCCTGGACTCCTGGGCTCTCCCCCAGCTCGGGGAGGGGAGAGGGGCTGCCCAGGGTGGGTGCCAAGTCCCTGCCCCTCTGGCCTTACCCGTCTCTCCACCCGCTCGTTCTGCGCTCTCCTCTCCTCCGCCTGCTTCTTCAGCTCCATCAGCTTCAGGTCCCGCGTATACCGCTCCCGGTAGATACTGTCCTCTTGCAGCTGCAGCTGTTCCTGGAGGGCGTCAGCACTGGCTTAGCCCCCAAGGGATGAGCCGGGGGCACAGAGCAGCCAATGCTGCTGCTCACCAACACAGGGCAGTTCTGCAGCTGGCACGGGCCTCTGGGCACTGAGGCAAGAAAGCACGAGGGGTACAAGACTATGAGCCCCCGGGGCTGAGCCGGGAGGTGGTGGCTAGAATAACCCATTGGCCCCCACTGATGTGGGGGGAGGAATATCCACTCTGATGCCCCTGTCCCACTGGGCTGAACTGAGCCTGCATTTCCCCCAACCCCGCACCGGCGGCCTCCCCATGCCCTGGCAGCATCTCACCTGCACCTTCCTGCCACCCGCCCGTACCCTGGTGCCCCGGCCCTGCCCGTACCTTGGCGGCGTCCCGTGTGGCCTGTGCCTCCGTGTTCATCGCATGCAGACCACGGAGCTCGTGGCGCAGCCGTAGGGTCTCAGCTTCCATTGCATCCAGCTGGGTCTGGGCCGTCCAGCTCTGCTCCTGGGGGGCGGCAGCATCAGCCCCCGAGGGCAGGGATGTGCCCAGATCAGAGCACCCGCCTCCCAGCCCGGCAGGTTCCCGGGGAGACCTCGGCCAGCAGCCCCCACCTCTGGGGAGGTGACAGGGAGGAGGGTCCCGACCCCCAGAAACTCTGGGGAGTAGGAGGAAGGGGGATTTCTCTGTACAGCCCCCCCATGGCGCCCCCACCTGCATGTGAGCTTTGAGCTGGCGGTACAGGCTGGTGATGTGCTCTGCCTCCTCCACCTTCAGCCGGGCCTTCTCCAGCTGGTTCTCCAGCCTGCGCAGGGTCTGGGCGGGGAGAGGGACGGCACCGAATCACCCACCCGCTCAACGGCTCCCCAGCTCTCCAGCAGGACGTAGGGAGCCCCCCCTCAGGTGGCTGTTCCCAGGAGCCCGGCGTGAGCTGAACTGAGCCCCCGATCAGGCTGTCCGGGACCGGCTGTGCTGCAAACAGCACCTGCCCAGCCGATTGGCAGGAGCCAGCGCCGAAGGGGTTCCAGCCCAGCCTTGTGCCCATCCCGGAGCCCAGCACCCTCCTGTCATGCCCTCACTCCCCTCGCCAGGGTCTGTTTGATCCCAGAATCCCCCCTGCTTTGGGAACAGGCATCCCGTTTGCTTGGCAGAAGCTTTGCCTTTGCAAGGGGCCACAGCCGCTCCCCAGACACCTGGCAACGTGGGGCAGGGCCGGAGGGGTAGGAACGCCCTTTCGTAAGCGCCCTCCCTGCTGCCTGGGCCCAGGGCTGCTCAGCGGCAGATGACTCCTGTCTGTTTGCACTGGGGAGAGGAGGGGTTGGCTTCCATTACCTCTCCCAGAGGCTCATGGGAAGGAGGCTCTGGCTTGGTATTCCGGAGACCAGGGTTCTAGCCTGGGCTCACCCACATTCCTGCTCCATGCCTCGGTTTCCCCATGAGTCTGACCCTGCTTGGGAAGCACGGGAGGAACCGGGACAGGCCCATGTCAGCAGGAGGGTGAGTCTGCCGTGGCGGCCAGGCTCAGAGATCAGACTCCAGCAGCTTTCGCCGCCTCCCCCGGCATCACGCAAGAGACATGGGGGGGGAGCAAGGACCACGAGAGGTCAGCAAGCAGCAGGATGGGCAGAGCCCGAGGGCGCCAGCTGCTCAGCCAACAAAACTGCCAACGGTTAGCGACCCCCCCCCCCCCCCATCGGGGGCTACAGCCCACCTTGCTCCTCTTGAGCATTAGCTGGGTCAGAGATACCGTAATATACCTACTATTAGCGCACAGCGCCTGGCATAATGGGCTCCTGGACCTTGACTGCCCTCCCCCACCCCCACCGGGCACTACCGTAATACACCTACTATTAGCGCACAGCACCTGGCACAATGGGCTCCTGAGCCACAGCTGAGCTCCCCAGGGCACTACCGTAATACACCTAATAAATCACAACCAGATGCAGCACAGAAATGAACCTGCCCCAGTGGCTAAAGCGCTGGGTACGGAGGGTGAGCGCTGCCCGGTGTGCCGGAGTCAGCCTGAGCCTCCCCACCCGCTCCCCAAATGCCCCTCTCACCTTGCCTGCCTCTGCATCGCCTTCCTCTACCTCCTGGAAGCCCCGGGCCTCCTGCAGCTTGGAGTCGTACTGGAGCTGCAGCTCCTCCAGCCGCCGCTTCCTCACCTCCACCTGGTGCTTCAGGTCGTTCAGCCGGTTGATCTTCTCGCAGAGCCGGTGGTTGATGAACTCGATGGCGCCCTCGGGAGGGGAGAGGAGGGACAGGGTCAATCGTACAGGCCACAGGCTTTCCTGGGCAGCTGCTCGGCTCGATGGCTCAGGCTGGGACCCCACTGAAATCTCCCACCCACACGGTGCCCACAGCTTGAATCCGCCCTTCCCTGGGGACCAGAAGAGCTGGGCTCATCCCCCTCCCCCGAGCCCCATGGTTTGTTCATACACTGCTGCCTGTGCACTGCAGGGCTCCACTGCAGAACCAGCCCCCACCCTGCCTGAGGTTCGGCGAGGGGTCAGAGTCACCCGCCCTCTAGCCCAACCTACAGACCACTGTCATCTCAGCCCTGGGCTCCCCTCACTCCCGACCCACAGCCCCTGCCAGCCCAGCCCCGGGCGCCCCTCACTCCCGACCCACAGCCCCTGCCAGCCCAGCCCTGGGCTCCCCTCACTCCCAACCCACAGCCCCTGCCAGCCCAACCCTGGGCGCCCCTCACTCCCGACCCACAGCCCCTGCCGGCCCAACCCTGGGCGCCCCACATGCAGCTCTGCCTGTGCCCCTCACTCCCAATCTGCAGCCCCTGCGTCCCACTGCTTATGCCTCAATGTCTTTTTTTCCCTCTAGAAAGGGGGGCCTGGAGACTGCACGTCCGTGGCCGCGAACGGCTCGGCTGGCACATGCACAGCACAAAGCCCCCCCACGTACCTCTCCACTTTTATTTTTCAGCGAAGCCTTCTCGGCAGCCCGGTCCCGGAACACCTCCTGTATGATCTGCTCATCTCCCTGCAGAACACAAGGGCTGCTGTCACCTCAGGCAGCGCCACCCCAACCAGGTGACACTTCACATCGATCTGTGCAGCAGACGTCCCAGCTCCTGGACACGCCTGCCCCGGCCGCTCGGACACATGCTCCATCCCGCTGACCAATGCGGTCTACTGTTTCTCTTGTGCCTCCCCAGCTGCCTGCCTGTTCCCCCCAACCCCCAGACTCCAATCAGCTCCTGTTTGATGGTATCTTTGTTCTGTGGTTGTGCATGGCTGGGGCACCTGGGTGCTACCGTAATACACCTAAGAAATAATGTACAGTACCTGGCACCTTGGGTCGCTGGGCCATGGCTGGGGCTCCTTGGCCCAGCTGTAATACACCTACTAACTTACAGTGCCTGGTACACCCTCACCTGCACACCCCATACACTTCCCTGCATCCTCCTATACTCCTCACTCACCTTCACACCCACATACACCTCCAACTGCACCTCCCCCCCCACACCACCTGGTGTCTCCCGCACCTGCACACCCTGCCACATGCTAATACGCCCTGCCACATGCTAGTAAGACTCCCACCCGCCCTGCCCCGCCACATAAACCCCTCAACACTGGGCCAGATCAAGAGCTGAACCATCTCGGGGGGGAAGGGAGGCTGTGGCTGCTGCTCTCCGGCTCAGGAGCAACTGACGTGCACCCTGAAAGGAGCGAGGCCACGCAGGGTGGTGTGGTGCCCCCTGCCACCCCCGCCCAGAGGCTGCTCACCGCCACGAAGGCCGCCAGCTTCTTGTGCAGTTTCTTGTTCTCCTGCCGCAGCCACAGGATGGACTCCTTGTTCTTCTTGATGGTCCACTGGGAGCTCTCGTAGAAAGCCTTCCGGTCGCCCTCTGCCAAGGGTGCAAAACAGCCCAACAGCAGGGAGGTGCTAAGAAGACAGGCAGCAGGGGCACTGCTGGCTAGCCCCTTGGCTCTCCCACACTCAGCAAGGGCTGGCTCGGCCAGGACTTAGATGGGACGCCCAGGGGGACATGCTCTCCCCTCTGGGCCAGCGAAAGCCATAGCCCCTAGGGGGCGCTTAGCAGCCAGATGACCGGCAGCTGAGCTGCTCTGAATTCCTCCTTTGGGCCATGAGCTCTGAGGCCTGGGGGACATGCACGGGAAATACAAGGTCCAACCAGCTCATCACACAGGCTCTGAGAGCAAACAGCTTCAGAGGACAGCTCAAGAAACCCTCCACAACAGCAGATGAGGAATAACATCCCCCACCCCACCCCGAGATCTGGGATGATTTAGCTGGGATTGGTCCTGCTTTGGGCAGGGAGCTGGACTCATGACTCCTGAGGTCTCTTCCAGCCCTGGGATTCTGTGATCTCCTCTGGTCTCTAAGAGCTTGAGTCCAGCTGGGCTCTATCCCTTCCGATGCTCTTTGTTAGCACAAACTGTTCTAGCTCTGAATCTTCTTATCCGCAACCAGTCCCTCTTCTAATCCTGCTGTTTGCCATCCAGTGGCAGGGAGTTCCAGTGTCTATAGATGCTGTGAGCAAAGCACCTCTGCTCAATTTGTCGCCTCTATCTACTCCTAGAGGATGGAGCACTGGACTGGGACCTCAGAGACCAGGGTTCTCTTCCTCACTCTGCAGCTGGGCTGTTGGGCAACCCCACGTAAGCCTCGGCCCTGCCGTGCCTCAGTTTCCCCTTCTGTAAAATGGTACTGACCACCTTTAAATGGCTTTGCGCTGGAGGGATGAGAAGCACTATGTGAACTAGGGATTATTATTTCTCAACATCCCCTGGGGTTGGATTTTGCTGTGTCAAAAGCTGTTGCCAGAGGGAAGAATTTAACTCCTTGCACCCCACGCTATGACCTGGCTTAACAGCGCGCTGCGGGCAGCTTGAACTGAGAAGGAAGCACCAGTGCAGATGGAGATCCACATGTGGGGCCCTCCCCGGTTTCTGAATGCTGACACCCCGCAGCCTTTTCCAGCCTGAGCCCAAGACAAACGCCCCCTCCACCGCCCACGTTGCTGTGGAACAGCTACATACCTAGGAGCTGTATCTTATTCTGCATCTCTGAGATCTGCTCATGGACTGAGGGCTTCACCCCAGCAGGGCCCAGGGTTGCAGGCATGGCGACAGCAGCCCCCTGGCTCTAGGGAGGTACCGGAGAGCAGAGAGGCAAGGCACAGAGGCAAGCTCGGGCTGTCAGAGGAGCACCCTGGGCAGGGAAGGGGGCACCTTAGAGTGGATGGGGGCACCCTGGAGCAAATGGTGGTACTCTGGGCGGGGCACTCCGGAGGGGAGTTGCACGTTGGAGCGGAGGGGGTACCCTGCATCAGAAAGAGGATCACCCCAGAGCAGATGGGGGCACCCTTGGCAGGGAGAGGGAACCCTAGAGCGGGGGGAGGTACCCTGGGGGGGGGGGCACCCTAGAGCAGGAGGCTCCTTGGGCAGGGGCACCCTAGAGCAGGGAGGGGGCAGCCTTGACCAGATGGGGGGCACCCTGGGCAGATCCCTAGAGCGGGGCACTTGGGAGGGAGGGGTCCCTAGGCGGGGATCCGTGGGGAGGGTCCTAGAGCGGGGCACTCAGGGCAGAGGGGTCCCTAGAGCAGGGGGCACTCGGGGAGGGGTCCCTAGAGCGGGGGCACTCTCGGGGAGGGGTCCCTAGAGCGGGGGCCCCGGGAGGGAGGGGTCCGTAGAGCAGGGGGCACTCGGGGGAGGGGTCCCTAGAGCGGGGGCACCCGGCGGAGAGGGTCCCTAGCGGGGGCACCCGGCAGGAGGGGTCCCGTAGAGCGGGGCGGGCACTCGGGGGAGGGGTCCCTAGAGCGGGGATCCGTGGGGAGGGGTCCCTAGAGCGGGGGCACTCAGGGCAGAGGGGTCCCTAGAGCGGGGGCACTCGGGAGGGGTCCCTAGATCGGGGCGGCACTCGGGGCGGAGGGGTCCCTAGAGCGGGGGCGCACTCGGGGAGGGGTCCCTAGAGCAGGGGCGCACTCGGGGAGGGTCCCTAGAGCGGGGGCACTCGGGGAGGGGGCCCCGGAGGTCCTAGAGCGGGGGCACTCGGGGAGGGGTCCCTAGAGCGGGGGGGGGCACTCGGGGCGGAGGGGGACGCGGGGTAACAGCCCAGCCGGACCCCGTGGACGCTTCCCCGCCCCCCACCTGGCCCTGCTGCCTGCAGCCGCCTCTGCCCTCGGCCCCGCTCCCCATTCACCGGCCCCGCCCCGCTCTCCATGGCAACCAGCTCTGATACAAAGCTTCCCATTGGCCGCCTGGGAGAGCGTCTGGCGGGGCATGATGGGAGGAAGGTCGCCCCTGACCCTCCGGGTGGGAGCTCGGTCCCGGGGCTGCGCCAGCCCCCCCCACATCCAATGAAGACGATGCGGAGACGCCCTCTTGTCCCCCTTCCCAGTGCCACACTGTCGGGGGGCCCTGGGCCCCTTTTCTATCCGTGGCAGGGCAACTTCCGCCACACTCAAGGTGGGCACCGGAAGCGCGGCGCATTGGGGCTCGTCATAGTTAGCGAGCGGGGTCAGGTACTTCCGCCACCTCCAAGATGGCCGCCGGCCCCATTGAGCCGGAACGAGCCACGCCACCCCCGAAATGGCCGCCTGGAAACGACGTTTCCTTTGTCTTCCTCCCGCCTTCCTCCTTTTGTGGGCGCCCAAGCGGATGTGAGTCGCCGCGGACTTCCGGTTGCTCTGGCGTGGACCCTGGACCCTGCTCCACGGGGATTCCGCCCCTTCCTTGGGTACCGGGGGTGGGTCTATAGGGGCCCGGCGGGCGGGGGCGCTCATTTCTATAGGGGCCTCATGGGTGAGAGAGAGGGGCTGGGTGTATAGGGAGCCTCAGCGGAGGGCGGGGAGGGGTGAGGTCTAGAGGGACTTCAGTGGGGGCTGGGGCTGGGCTGCACCTATAGGGGCCTCGGTGGGGGCTGGGGCTGGGCTGCACCTATAGGGGCCTCGGTGGGGAGGGCTGCACCTATAGGGGCCTCGGTGGGGGATGGGGCTGGGCTGCACCTATAGGGGCCTCGGTGGGGGAAGGGCTGCACCTATAGGGGCCTCGGTGGGGGAAGGGGATGGGCTGCACCTATAGGGGCCTCGGTGGGGGAGGGGTTGTGTAGGGGCTTCAGCAGGGGGCTGCATTTACAGGGCCCTGGTGGGGGTGGAGTTCTCGAGGGGCCTCCATGGGTGAGAGAGAGGGGCTGGGTCTGTTGGGGTCTCAGTGCGGGGAGGGAGGGACTGGGTCTATAGGGACCTCAGCAGAGGTGGGGCTTCCATAGCAACCCCTTTGTGGACTGTGCCCCTTAGTGGGGAAGGCGCTGGAGAGGGCGGCACAGGCGCTGCAGGTATGGGGCTGGCCAGAAGGATGCTCCTAGAGGGGCTTATGTAGGATCAGAGCCCCCTTTCCCCCCACTCCCATGCAGAGGAAACATCTAGTTACGCTGGTACCTTTTTCCTCTCTGCTCCTAGGATCTGCTGTGCTTGCCCGTGGGTCATGCTGCTGCTGCTGCTGCTGCTGCCGCCGGTACTGAGTGTCCTGGCCTCCGCCGTGGAGGTGAAGCGACCCCGGGGCGTCTCTTTGACCAGTACGTTACCAGGATCCGCCACAGAGTCTGATACTGAATTGGGTGGCTGGCCCTTTGAAACGTGCTTGGGGGCATAGCTAGTTAAAGGGAATGCCCCTAGGTCATCTCACTGGGAGCTGAGTGTCCTAGCCCTGCATCCGCCCTGCATTGCAATAGCTCCATGCACCTCCACCATTGCCTGGAGGCTCTCGAGCCTTGAGGACTTTCTAGGCTCCCTTATCCCCCTGCAAGGCAGGAAGATATTTTTAACCAGATGGGGAAACGGAGGTACAGAGTGGGAGTGGGACTTACCCCCATTATCCTGGGAAATCCGGGTCAGAGCCAGCACTAGAGTCCAGGAGTCCTGAATTACCACCACCTTCTTTAACCTCTAGACCCCTCCCAGAACTAGGACTAGAACCAGGAGTCCCAGCTGCACAGTTCTGTTTGAGGGGTCGTTTAAGGGCCTGGGGGATGGCAGCAGGCAAGTTGCCTTCTCTGTGTTTCCAGAGAGAAGTGAAAGCTGGTAGTTAAAATTGAGGCTTGGGGTGGAGATGGCAGGGCTGATGGGTGGCAGATTGTCCTGGTACTTAGAGCCATGAGCCTGGAACCAGGAAGCAACCCTGGTTCATAGCGACCTGACACTGGCCTAGTGGTGGTTCTTCCTCCAGGCTCATTGGGTGCGTGTCTGGAGTAGGGATGTAAAAGCCCAACCGGCTAAAGAGTTAACTGGGATTCCGCAGGTGCAGTAGGCCTGGCCGGGGTGGAGTGGTAGGTACGACGTGGGTGAGGGGGCTGCCCAAGCCTGCCACACCATGCTGCAGGGAGCTACTCAGGCTGGGCCCCTGTGTTGCCCAACCTTTTACATCCCTAGTCTGGAGGGAGCCCAGAAATCCCCATGGACTCCCCCCTCCCTGCCCTGAAACATCTCTGGTTCTGCCCTTCCCAGACCATCACTTCTATGAGGAATCGAAGCCGTTCACCTGCCTGGACGGGTCCTCGACCATCGCCTTTGACTGGGTGAATGACGATTACTGTGACTGTCAGGATGGCTCCGAGCCAGGTGGGTGATGGGCCGGAGAGCCCCCTGCTGGGATGGAAGCAGCCGGCCTTGGCCTGCTGCTCGCCCCCGCGAGCTGCTGCGTTGGTGTGGGGCCATGCCTGTCGAAGCAGGTCCTGCCTGAAAGGGCAGGGAGCAGGGCGGGAGAGGATGTGAGGCAGCTGTGGGGCGGGATCCTGAAGAAAGGCATGAAGCAGGGAGGGAGGGGGTGTCATTTGCCCCTGTCAAGCTGCAGTTCTCATCTAGTCAGTTCCTTGCCTTCGCCCCGTTGGTGGCACCTTGGTCTCTTGCCGGTGGCTCGCAGAGCCCGAAATGCCTGGCTCTGGCTGAAATTCCTGCCATTCCTGGGGCTGGTCTCCGGCCCGTGCTGGTCAGAACAGCAAGCCAGCTGATTCCTTCTGGCCTTCAGTGCTCTGGCATCGACCTTGCTGGGTC
Organism: Rafetus swinhoei; assembly: GCA_019425775.1. Lineage (NCBI taxonomy): Eukaryota > Metazoa > Chordata > Testudines > Trionychidae > Rafetus > Rafetus swinhoei. The sequence continues at coordinate 8,527,971 of JAFJHL010000256.1, read as the reverse complement.
CTCGCTACCTCTGCACTCGGATGCTGCGCTAGGCGCTCCCCACGGTTGGGCTGCTTGGGGCGGGATCTTTCCCAGGGGACTGGGGGAGAATCTGCCCTTTGGCTCGGGGGGGCAGTTGTGGGAGGCCTTCACCCCCTGCAGCTGGGCTGCAGAGCGGTTGGGCTGGCAGGCGGCAGCAGCAGGACGTGGGCTGCGCCAGCAGCGAAGCCCGGCCTTGCCGAGCCCGTGTAGCTCTCTTGCCGTACACCCAGGCAGTTGCCTGCTGCAGATCTGTGCTCCGTTGTGTCTCTCAGGGACCTCAGCTTGCCCCAATGGCCACTTCCACTGCACCAACGCTGGCTACCGCCCGCAGTACATCCCCTCCTCCCGCGTCAACGACGGCGTATGCGGTAAGCTGGGCTGCCCCGCGCGGGGCCGGGGGGCTCTGCCTGAGAGCGCCTAACCGCGCAGGGCTGGGCCGTGACGGCCCCTCTTCTCTCGCTTTCAGATTGCTGCGACGCCACGGACGAGTACAACAGCGGCTTCGTATGTGAGAACACCTGCAAGTAAGGGCAGCCCCGGCCCCGGCTATGGGGATGGGACTGGCTCGGGGGGCAGGGAGTGGGACATGCGGCCCGGTTCTGATCTGCCCTTGGAGGGGAGGGGGACGATGGGGCCTTTCCCCCCTCTGGGGCTCTGTCTCCAGTTGCGTTGCCCCCTCTGTGTAGTGCCTTGTCCTGGGGGGCTCAGTCCACTACCCAGCATGCAGCAGAAATCTCCCCCTTCCCTGCTGGCACCCCACATCTCAGCAAAGCAGTCCTGGGGCAGTGGGCGCTGCTGAATGGCTCTGGGGGTGATGCCTGCTTCATGGCCCGGGGTGAGGGAGCAGGCCCAGCTCTGAGGTGAGAACTTGGCTCTTCATCCCGTCCGCTCCTGGGGGAAGCTTAAACCCTGGCAGGGCCCTTCCCTGCACCAGCCTGGGGCATCCCACCTTTGGGGCACCTGCCAACTCAGCCCGTGATCACACGGGGCCGCTCTGTGCTCCTCTCTGGGGGCTGCACCCCTGTAGGTTTGAGTCTGCCAGAGCTGGGGGGGGGTCCCTCCCTCTAGGACCCTTAGAGCCTGGCTGCCACTGCCGAGGCTGATCTGGGCGCCTCTCCCTCCCCCACCCCGTGCAGGGAGATGGGCCGGAAGGAGCGGGAGGCACTGGCGCAGATGGCAGAGGTGGCCAGGGAAGGCTTCCAGCTCAAGCAACGCCTGATTGAAGAAGCGAGCAAGGGCAGGGAAGACAAGCAGGTGGGGAGATCGGGGAGCTGGGGGGCTCCCATCTGGGTTGTGGGCATGCAGAGCGCCCGGGGCCCTGCTGCCAAGGAGGGAGCCGGCTCTGCTGGGCGCATCTGAGCGGCGGCGGGCTGCTGGGTGGGCTCCGTGGACACCGCCAGGCAAGGGGTGAGGCTCGTTTGGGCGGGCATCCTCGTGCCAGCGAAGTCCCCCCGCTGAGTCCCTCGCTCGGGCCAGTCCCCCAGGCTTTGCAATGTAGCCATGGGGGGAGGGGCTATCAGGACTCCTGGGTTCACTCCCAGCCCCCAGGGAGGGCGTGGTCTAGGCTTTGGTCTGGGGATCAGGGCCCCTGGATTCAGTTCCTGGCTCTGCCACAGAGCTCCTGGGTGACCTTGTGCCAGTCGCTGAATCACCTCCTCTCTCTCCCCCCGCCTCAGTCCCCAGAGAGAGTAAATCCGGGGGGTGGGGGAAGCTGCAGCCAACTGGGCAGGGGCTGCTGCTCAGTGACTCCTGAGGGGCCATGTCTGGCCTGCTCCTCCTCCCCATGCCGGGTCCGGCCTGCTCCCTTACTCCTGGCCCTTGTGCAGAGGACGCTGGCAGAGCTGCAGGAGGGAAAGAAGTCTCTGGAGCAGCAGGTGGAGACTCTGAGATCCACAAAGGAGGCAGCAGAGAAGCCGGAGAAGGAAGCCAAAGAGATTCACCAGAAGAACTGGGAGGGTGAGGGGCAGTGCTGGGGAAGGGGAGGGGGTGCCACTCTGCAGGACACTGGAAGGGAGCACTGGGGAGGGGGAAGGTGCCTGGCTGGCTCGGAGGGACTAGAGGCATGTGAAAAAGGCAGCATGGCCCAGTGGGCAGAGGCCCAGTGGGAGTTGGGCTCCCCTTGCCTGGGGAGCGCAGCAGACCAGTTAGCTCAGGGAACGGGGGCTCTCTGGAGGGGAGCAGGGTCAGTACGTGCAGGCCGCAGCGTGTTCAGAGCCGCACTTTGTTCCCTCCCTCCCGCGGGGGGACTCCTGCCTTCTGTGTCAGGCACTGACTGTAAAACCGGCTCCGGGATCCCCCCGGCTGGGGCTTCGGGGGGCGGATCCAAATCGCAGGCTCCCTGGTGCCCGTGCGGTGCCTGGCCCCACGATGCCCTGCCTGGGGAGGGAGGGGGGCTTGGGGGACGGTGCTCTAACCAGAGTCTGTGCCTGGCCCCACACAGAACAGAGGGCGGCCGAGAGGGCGGCGCGGGAGCAGGCCCGAGCCAGCGAAGCCTTCCAGGAGCTGGATGACGACGGGGACGGCCTGTGAGTCCGGGGGGGGGGGTTCCTCGAAGCTGCGCCCGGGGCTGCCTGATACGGGCGGCTGCAGCCAGGGGAGAGGCTTGCTCCTCCGGCCCAGTGGCAGGGCCAGACTGAGGGAGGGGCATTAGGGGCTGCAGCCCAGGGCCCCAGGCCAGTGAGGAGGCCAGTAATGCAGGGCTCTGGGCTGCAGCCCCTAGAGCCACTGGGTTTTGGGCCAGCGCTTCCTGGTGGGCGGCAGCTCCGTGCGCTGCTGTTTCTTGCCCCCGCGCCTGGCTGGAGCAGTGTCGCCTGGAGGCTCCCCCCCACACTCTCATTGGCCGGGAATTGCGCCCATTGGCTGTACACGGACAGTATTGGCCGCACGGATCCACCAGTCCCCACCCCTCCAAAGGGAGCTGCGTCAGATAGGTGCCCTACACCCTCAGCCCTGAGCCTCCTCCTGCGCCTTAGCTCCTGCCCAGACCCCCCAACCACCTGCCCTGAGCCCGCTCCTGTACTCCAACCCCTTTGGCCCCAGTCTGGAGCCGCCTCCTGCTCCCCAAACCCTTCATCCCCTCCCCAGAACCCACACCGCCAGCCAGAGTCCTCATCTCCCCGAGTCCCTCCCACACTCCAAACCCCTCATCCCCAACCGTCCACGTGCAGACTGAATGCTCTGCACCAACACGTAGGTGACGTCGCACATCCAGCTCCTATGGGTGCACATAACGAAATTCCTTCTGCACACGGGCATCAAAAGGCGGGCACTACCCGAAAGCCAAAGGGGAGTCAGAGCAGCACCCCCTGCCTGTGTGTGCTGAGCCCCCATGTGACCCCGGCCAGCCGGGACTGGCCCCCAGCACCGTGTGCTTCCCGCTGCATAACCCAGAGCCCCTTGATTTCTGCCACAAGCTCCAGGGAGGTCGTGGGGTCCAGCAGCACCCGCAGTGGGGACCGGCCTGGCCGCCACCTTGCCCCACACGGGTGGGGGAGGCTGAGCCCTGGGGGCACCTCTGCAGACACCTGTGACCTTTGCTATTGATTCCTGCTGCCACCCCGGGTCTCCCCAGCACTCTCCTGCTAATCTCCCTCTGGGCCAGCACAGGGACCCTGTGGTGCTGGCGTAACCAGCCCCGGGGAAGGATCCCTCCTGCCCCGAGAGAGCTCGGCCGATGCCCAGGGAGGCTCAGGTCAGCCAGGGGCTGGTTGCAGATGGAGCCACGGGCCAGCGCTGAATTACGGCCTCCAAGTGCTTGGAAAGCTTGGGGGAGCCAGCCGGGCCAGGGCCCAGGTCAGAGGTGACCCCTCTGTGCCGGTCAGTGAGGTGCCTGCTACCGGGGAAGGGGGAACAGGGCTCCCCACAAAACAAACGGGACTGGCAGAGCGTACAGGGGATAGGCCCCTCGTCTGTCCTGCACCAGCCTCTGCACAGAGGCCCCGGCTCATGCATCCTGCCTGGTCTCCTTCCCCCCCCCCAATCTCCTGGCTGCAGGGTGTCGGTAGCCGAGCTCCAAACCCACGTGGAGCTGGACGTGGACGGAGACGGGACCCTCTCGGAAACGGAAGCCCAGGTAGGACGGGGAAGGCGCGCCCAGCGATGTGCACTGCGCCGTGTCACGTCAAACAGTCCTTAGCACGTCTCGCGTCAGCCCTCCGGCTGGGGTCGTCTTCCAGTCGCCAGAAGGGAAACTGAGGCAGGGAAGGGCCTCGTCCAAGTTTGCCGCATCAGTGGCGTGACGTTGCACACTCCTAGAGCTGGGGCTAGAGCCCAGGAGTCCTGACTCCCATTGTCTGCTCTAACCACTAGACCCTGCTCCCCTCCCAAGCAGGGGCTAGAACCCAGGAGCCCCGATTCTGTCCCATGCTCAGATCATTTCACATCCAAACGGTCGCTTTATCTCATACTTAAATGCAGCCACCTCTGGGGTGGGAAGCAGCCACCGCTTAACATCTCCCACCCCCGTCATGCAGCAGCGTGACGTTTGCCCCGTGGTCAGTGACACCCCGCCTCCCAAAAAGGTGTCGGATCCCGTTACAAAGGTTAAGCTCCGCCCAGCTCCCGTGCGTGGGCGGCCATGGCCGCTTCCGTGGCCACAGTGAAACCCTCCTGGCTCCTAGCCTGCCAAAGCCCTGGTCTCTGGTGGCCCCGAGGACCCAGAACCGGCCACGAGCGTCCATTCCACCTGTTCTCCAGCAGGTGGCAGTAACGGCTCACAGGGAGGCTGCTCTACCCTGAGGGTGTGGGCAGGGGATGGGGAGTTCCCCTCTTCAGCCCGGTTCTCTCTAGGGACTGGGAGCCCCTCTCCCCCCAGGTGCTGTGGGTCGCCGGTTGGAGGGGCTTGTTACTGGGAGGGTGGGGCCTAGCCTGGCACGGAAAGTCCTCTCTCTCCATGGCCACCAGGCCCATGTGGCCCCTTGCTGGGATGCATCCGTCCAGGCGCACACACGGCTCCCCAGTGGGGGTCTTGACCCTCGAAATCTGCTCTCCCCAGACAAGGTGGCAAGAGGAGTTTTGGACGGCTGCTCTTGAGCAGCAGGGTAGGAATCGCCGGGTCAGGGAGCAATCAATGAGATGCTCTGAGGGCTGCAAGACCAAGTCCTGGGGAGACCTTCACTGAGCCGGCTGCAGCCCAGATGTGAGGGACCCCAGTGAGTGGGGCACAGCATGGACCCCCAGGGAGGGGCAGGGAAAAGGCAGGCTGGCTGTCACTTGAGAGATGCAGAAACCAAGGCGCAGAAGAATCACACAAGATGAGGGTCAGAAAGCCCTTGGGGGTCCCTCTGCTCCAGTCCCCTGCTCCTAGCAGGACCCACCTCAACTAAGTCAGCCCAGGCAGGGCTTCCTGCTGACTCAGAGATCGGGTGACTTGCCCAAAGTTGGCCAGGGAGGCAGTGTCGGAGCCAATCCCAGACAGTCCCAGTGGGGGGCTTTGTTCAGTAGCCCAGCCTGGCTCTTTGCTAGCCCATCTCTGCCCAGCTGCTGCAGAGGAAGCTAGGAGAATGCCTGCAGGAGAGGAGGCTGGACTAACCCTCTCTGGCAGGCGGGGGAGGCCCTGCCTGTCCTGCCAGCTGGAGACTGGCTCCTGGGTGGGAGCCGGGGCCTGCGTAGTCTCTCAACCTTCCTCTTGGGCTCCCCCACATCCAGTGGCAGAGAGTCCCACAGGCCCTGCTGCTCTCAAGCCGCAATGCTTCTCTTCCAGACCCTTCTGGGAAACGCCCTGCAGGCCGATGCCTCCAGCTTCCAGGATTCTGTGTGGGCTGCAATCAAGGAGAACTACAAGCCCGAGGTCAGTGCCCTGGGCTGGCCCTCCGCCAAGGGGGCCTCTGCGTCCATCTCTCTTTGGAATGACAGAGCCAGCTCCTGGCAGCGTTGCCCAGGGGATAGAGCACAGACTGAGATCCGGGTTTTGCTCCTGGCTCTGCTGCTGGCCAGCTGGGTGGGCTCCATGCCTCAGTTTCCCTAGTTTTTAATGATGCTGATGTGCAGTTTGCGGGCGTGTGGTGTGGCCAGCGTCCCCAGTGACTGGATGTGAGGCCCTCTGGCAGTCGGCAGCGCGGTGGGATGATAGGTGAGTGTGCCCCCTGGTGGGGAGTCGTGTCCCCCATTGGTGCCTCAGTTTCCCTAGCTCTTGACTCGTGCTTTTCATCAGTGGTGCTCAAAGTACTTCGCAAAGTAACTGAGGATCCTTGTGCCCATTGTGTGGGTGGGGAAACTGAGGCACAGAGGTGGGAAGTGGCTCTTACAAGGGATGCCCAGCAGCAGAGCCAGGAATCCAAGCCTCCTGTGCCCCAGTGCTTTAGCCACTAGGCCGTGCTCCCCTGCTTGGAGAAGAGCTGAGCGGTGGTGGCATTCCTTGCTGCAATCAGAAGCCCCCTGTCTCGTCAGCACTCTGGCGCTGACCCAGACCCGGCGCTGCCCTCTTCGAGCGCCGCCGGGCTGCACGTGTGCACCTCTGTTTGCGTAGGGCCTACACAAACAGCTACAGATGGTTCTGCTAGCTAGTCTGTTTTTCAGTGCTGCGGGGTCGGAGGCTGGAGGGGCTCTGCTGTGAGACAGAACTGAAAGCGGCACTTTGCACACGTGACTCGTACCTTTGTCAGCTCCGCCTCTCATAAATGGGGAAACTGAGGCACGAAGGGGTGGTGGCCCTATAGACTGACCCCAAGCTGGGGACAGAAAGAGCCCAGGAGCCCAGGCCCCCTGCCCACTGCTGCCTCTGCTGGCCGGCCCTCCTCCTCTGGGGCCCTGCTTGGCTCGCATGGCAGCCAGATGCTGTGCTGACACCGCCCTGTGGCTGCTTGGTGCTTCCAGGGCCTGCCTGATGCCACTCCCCTGCCCGAGGCCCCAGCAGAAGAGGCCCCGGAGCCCCAGCCAGACCTGCCCCCAGAGCAGCCGGCCCCTGAGGACGACTACGACGAGGAGGAAGAGGAGGAGGCTGACGACGACGAGAGCAATGAAGAGGAGCCAAAGGTATCAGGGGTGGGGCTGTGCCCGGGCCCAGCTGGGTCAGAGGCAGGACACCCAGGTCCTTGCAGTCCCTGATCCCATCACGAGCCAACCCTCCTGCCCCATCACTCAGGGTAATCCCGACTGCTGCTTTCTCCTCCTCCCTTGCCTGCAGGCTCTCCCGGTAGGGGCATGAGGAGGCAGTGTCTGCCCTGGCCCTGTCCCACAGGGCAGGGGCAAGTGAGCCCCTAGAGCCAAATAACCCCACAAGAGCACTGGGCTCGCTGGATCGGGGCAGGCCCATCTAGCCCGGTGTCCTGTCTCCAGGGAGCCTGGGCCAGCCGTGGAAGGAGTGGGGAGGTAACTAGGCCCCAGAGACAGGCTCCTTCCACCCGTCGGAGATCAGCCCCTGCCCCTCATCCTCCTGAGCCCTTCGTCATTCTTCCTCTGGAGAATCTCATTCTCCAGCTGAACACCCAGCCCCCCATATCGCCCTGCTGAGCTCCATGCCCTCATGTGGCGGTGAGTTCCGCTGGCCCATTGCCTCGAACTAGAGGGTCACATGTTCCCGGCATGGCTCCCTGCACCCCTCTATGCTCCTGGCACCACCCTCACACGCCAGGTTCCCAATCCCGCTTCCTCTGTTCCCCTGCAGGTCCCCCCGCCCAAGCAGCCGTCCGACAAGGCGGAGGAGGATGCGGAGAAGCTGCCCCCTTATGATGAAGCAACGCAGGCCCTCATTGACGGTAGGGCTGTAAATCAAGGGCAGAAACCGCCCATGGGGGGAGGGGATTCTCCCCCGGCGGGATTGTGACTGTGCCTGTGCCTGTATGCCGTTGAATAGCTCAACGTCTATTTACCCCTGCCACTGCAGAGACATCCCAGCCCCTCCCGGGGCGCCGCATGTGCAGCGGATAGCAGGGGAGCCTCAGATCCCTTAGCCAGGCCCAGCATTCAAACCAGGGTCACCCCCTCTTGGCTGCCTGACTCTGCTGCCCCCTCCCCATATCCCGACTGGCAGCCGCCGGGTGAGCCCCAGCAACCATCCACAGCCTCTCTCGGCTCGGGGGTCGCTCGTGACCCGCTGACATCAAAAGTGCATTTACCAGCGTCCCTCACCGTAGCCTCTGGGCTTCACGTCGGGTCACTCCCAAGCCAGGGGCGCCGACGCCCCCAGCAGCAGGTTCTTTGGCCCTTCCTCGCTTCTGGTACACCGCTCCGCCGAGCTCCTCTTGTCCCCCCGTGGTGTCTTTTAAAATATCGCCTCCGAGAGGCTTATGGGCTTAACGCAGGCGGAATCTGCCACCTGATTTGTAAACAAAAGCCATTTGCTCGGCGAGGGATCAGGCGCGTGCTGTCGGGCGCAGCATCTCTAGGCTGCTCGTGCGTGGGAGGCAAGAGCCGATCCCGTTTGTGTCTTGGAATGAGTCAGCGCGCAGCCAGGAACTCGCCGATTCCTCCGGGCTCGAGGGCTCTGTCGCTCCCTTCCCGAGCAGGCTGCTCTTTCGGAGACGGGCCTGGATCTTTACAGCTACGTAGGCGCCCAACTCCCATTGTCGAGGTCGGACGGCTAAAGCTGTAGCAGGGGGCTGGGGCTTACCAGCAGTACCCTGTTTCTTTGGCCCCCTCACCCTTCCAGTCAGGCACCACACAATCCTTAATGGAGTTATCCCTGGCCGCGGCAGTGCTGTTATCCCTACACCGAGCTGGGGAAACTGAGGCACAGCAACTGACTGGGGGGTGGTGTGTGTCAGAGCTGTGTCTGGACCCCAGGCTAGTGATCTACCCGCTGTGCCATGTAGAAATCTCTTCAGCTCTTGGCTTCACAGCCAAAGACCAAAAAGCCCAGCCCCTGGCCAGGCCCTTGCTGGCATCCGTACAGCTGTACCACCGGGGGTTCCAGTCTGCGGGACACAAATCAGGCCCAGCGCTGAGAGGACCATGTGGCGTTCTCCAGTCTGTGACTAGGAGCCAGCCTAGACAGCCTCACATCTTGGGGTCTCTGGATCCTCGCCCTCCTGCTTGCGAGCTCTGGGGGCAGAATCCTGCTGTGGGGCTGATGTGGGGAGCAGCCGGACCTCAGCACCTCCAGCGATCTCGCCCACGGTGCCTGCCTTGTCGGGGACCCCTCACGGGGGACAGAGGGAGCGTTAGCCACGCAAAGCAGCCTGCGCCAATCCGAAAGCTCCCTGCCTTATTGCTGCTGCCACGACCTACCAAGGGAGCAATCCGCTGTCATTTTGAGGGCGGCTAGAGCCGCCATGCCGGGGCAGGGCCCTGCCAGGCCCTGTTCCCCATCTGTTCCAGCAGCTGGTTCTGCTTCCTGCAGCGAGGGAGGGATAGAGAAAAGGTGACTCATCACCTCCTTGCAGTGAAGTCTGTGCAAAGCGGCGTGGGGGGAGGCTGCTGGCGTCATGGGACAGCGCTGGCAGGGCCACGGGAATCTGATTAGGTAGCGTCCAGGAGCCCCAGACAGGGACCAGGCCCCAGCTGTGCCAGGCGCTGTGTGTTCTTTATTAGGTGTTTTACGGTAGCGCTTAGGCAGGGATCAGGACCAATGTTCCCTCTAATTTTTTCCATCCATGTGTGGAATAATTTTGTGCACTGAGGCATGTGTGGATGTGCACCACCAGTAGACACCCGAACCTAGCGGTGAGCGCGCTACTAATCAGCCGGGCGGCACTGGACTCTCTCCTGGACAGCTGCACAAGCACCCGGCTTACAGGGAATGCAGGTCAGGACCCCCCACTGCTAGGCCTGTGCGCACATGGAGCTCGGGCAAGTGCCGTCCCTTGGGGCGGGCGTGTTCACAGCCAGGGCTCAAAGTCCAGGGCAGCTGCTCCGGCACAGCCTCGCGTTGCCTTTTCTCTGCCGGGCTGCATCCAGCCCCCTCTCTGCTCGTAGCGGGGGCCTGCGGGTGCCAGGCAGGCTACAGCGCCAGGGGTTACCCAGAGCTGCCTCTCAGTTCCCTCATCCAGCCCATCTACCCCGGCGTCCTGTCTGCACCCGGGTTCCCTCTGTCCTCAGCCCCATTCAGTGCAGAGATGCAAGCCCTGGTTCTGGGGCTACATGAGCACCTGGCCGGGCTGGGAGTCGAACCCAGATCTCCACAGTCCCAGGTTGGGTGGTGTCAGCTCCCAGCGTGAGGACAAGCTGCCGGCATGAGCCACGGCGGCCGTGCCCGCTGCCAGCCCGAGCCGGCAGCACGTCAGGGCAGAGTACAGCGAGCTGCGCCCGGCCGCCGGAGCAGCCTCAGAGGCGCCTGGGTTCTGTGTCCCGGTATCTCCCTGGGAACGCAGCCCGGGCTAAGTGCAGCTGCCTCCCCTGGGCCCGTGGCCTCCGGGAAGCCGATCGACCGCTACCTGAGGCTGCCAAACAGCTCCATTAGTCCTGCACTGAGCCCGGAGGCTTGTGTGTGGCCGAAGGACCTTGCAGCCTCCCTGAGCTGAAACCGTCAGTGATGGAGACTCCCCTCAGCTCTGGCGCCCTTCTCTGTGGAGCCAGCGGCCGAACCCTGGCATTTCCTGCCCTCCGAGGGCTTGGCTTCCTGTGGCAAGTGGTCGGGACAGGCCCTTAGTGGGCCTGTGGGAAGACCGAGAGCCCCGGGCCCCCTCGTGCTGGGTACTGCCCGTCCACGTGGCACTGGGCAGCGCTGCAGGGAAGGCTGTGGCAGCTCAGCCGTCTCCCTGGGGCGTGGGGGGGTCGAGGTAAAATCTGCTGCTGGGGAACCCATGGGAGAGACGTAACCCTCCCACATCACCAAGGTGACGGGGAAGGGCCACGCGGGGACCAAGCCCCGGGCCCTCCTAGAACGGCCGCGCTCGGCTTGCTCCAGCTAGCTCAGGCCTGCAGGCGGGTGCCGGCCCTGCCCAGCCCAGGGAATTAACTCGGAATAAGCCAGGGCGGGGGGGGCGGTGAATTCGCAGCGGTGGCACTCGGAGGAGGGGACGGGACGCTCTGCGGGACTGGCTTGTGCCTCAGCAGCTGCTGCAGCCCCCGGCCCTGCACAGGCAGCCTCTCCGCACTTGCTGGCCTCGGGCAGGGCAGGAGCTGTCGTGCGGCTCCGCGCCTCCCACGGCCGGGGCCTGCGCCCTGCTCGTGGGCCGGGTGCGGGCGGCAGTTTAAATCTCTCGCGTTTCTCCTGGGCCGGGAAGCAGTGAGGCACAGTGGTTAGAGCAGGCGGGCTGAGAGTCAGGACTCGGGAATTCTATCCCCCGCTCTAGGGAGGGAGGCCCGGTGTGTTGCGGGGGACGCAGGTGGCTGGTGGGGAGCCGGGCGCTCTGGCAGAGTTCAGTCTAGCCCATGTCAGGAAGCAGCCAGCTTGGCAAGTCCCACGCCGGTGCCTCCCAGGCCCTGCAAACCTGACATGGCAGCCAAGAATGGACGGCCCTTGGCATCTGTCCCCTTTCCTGCTCCGGCTGCAGGGGGCGCTCCGGGCTCAGACAAACGGGCGTGGCCTTCTCCAGCGCCCAACGTCACCTCCCTGCCCTCTCCCTGCCCTCTCTTCCAGCCGCCCAGAAAGCCCGGGAGCAGTTTGAAGAAGCTGAAAAGTCTCTGAAGGAAATGGAGGATTCCATCCGGTAAGGGGGCGACTGGGGGGCTGACGGGTTTGGAGGAGTGTGCCAGGACCGGGGCCGCCTGCCCTCCCACCAGCCCGGATCCAGACTAAGATGCCTAGAAATGTGACCAAGTTGGCCTCCTGCTAGAGGGGGGACTTTGTGGTTGATGCAAGAGATGGAGAGGCAGGACTCCTGGGTTCTCTTCCCAGCCCTGGGGGAGGAATGTGACCTAGTGGGTAGCACAGGTGTGGGATAAACAAGGGAGGAAAGTGAAACTGCAGGGCCTTGGATGGCTGCTGGGATTGGAGATGAACCGCAGCTAGAGCCAAAAGCCAATTAGCTTTCCCCAATTAAGCTGTTAATGAGGATTGGGGATTTTTGAAAATCCCTTCTTGACAGTGTTCCTTGATCTCTGCTGTCTCACATCCCAAGCTGGCTGTTATGACTACAGGCTTGATGGCTTGGGGGAGGGCGGGTGTTTAATAGAGACACCCGCCCACCCCCTGGGGACCCAGTGTCCCCGCAGAGCTGTTTATCTGGAGCAGGAAATCGGCTTTTCCTTCCCTCCCCCCCAGCCCTGACACGTCCCAGGAGACCACAGCGAGGTGGGCGGATGTTAAAAAAACCGAACTTCCCACCCCCCAAGCTGTCTCCTATTGATCACATGCATGGTGAACCACAGTGCCCCGCCCCCCCCCGACCAGGCCTGGCGGCACCCTTAGAACAGTGAGAGCAGATGCTGCATGGGGTGCGGGGGGCTGTGAAGACCTTTCCCCTATTGCACCAGGCCCCTGCGTGAGTTACTCAGCACCCCTTGGAGTTTGAGTTCTGCTCCGTCGAAAGGAGCCAGCGTCGGTTACACCCCCTAAAACCAGGAGAAGTCCGGGGGCACCTTAAAGACTCAAAGACGGGTTTGATCACTAGCCGATCCCCCCGGCACTGCTTGGCTCTGTCAGTCAGGAATTCCATCGAGTGTCGTTTGTGTCTTCGCCCCTGTAGGCGCTTCCCAGTCATGAGGTCGGCACAAAACCAGGCTGTAGCCACCGAGCTTTCCTGTAACCTTTTATTCTCGTGTTCAAACCTTGAGCACCGATGTCGCTGGGCCAAAGCAGAGCGCTTCCCCGCATGTCTGCGTTGTGGCTCTGTTCTGTAAGGTGCATTGAGACGCGATCCTAGCCCCGGTTCCTCCTCTGGTTCTGGCTCATCCCAGCTCCATCTTTCAACATCCGCTCAGCTCCGTCCCCGGGGAGGACTGGACTTTGGAGAGTTGGTCGCGTGTCGGTTTGCTTTTCTGAGGAACAAGCCCGTTCCAGGCCCAGCCCGCGTTCCTGGCACAACCAACCCCGTGTGTTGCGCTCGGCTAGCACCAGAGGAAGCTGTATAGCGAATGCATCGATCCTGGCTTGTGGCATTTAGGAGGAGTTCTTCAGACAGACGAGCGCTTTAAAATATTTAGCAGATTCACTTTCCTGGTTAAAACCCCCCGTCCCCGCACTTCAGATGTCTCTCACAGATGGGTCTGTGCCCACGAAAGCGTTGGCCCAAATCAATCTGTTTGCCTTGAACGTGCCGCAGGACTCCTTGGTTTTGCGGATACAGGCAAGCACGGTGACCCCCTAAAACGGCAGCAGGAGCCCCTCTTCCCAGTCCAAGGGCATTACCCCCCCCACCTCTCTGCTGCACGTGATGCCTTTGGCTGAGCCATTAGCAAGCCCGGAGGGATGGGTTAGTGGAGTAAACAGCTCCGGTCCCCGGGGAGAGGCTGAGAGTGCCGGAGAGCACTCAGGTGCAAGGGCAGGGCCGGAGGGGAGCCGGAGACAGGCCCAGCGTGATCCTGCGGCTGGGAGCTGGAGCCAGACGTCGGGCTGGAGCTAAAGCGTGAATTGTTAATGGGGAGCGAAAGGAACTGCGGGTACCATTGGCCCAGGCTGGTGGCGGCCGGTTGGAAATCCAGATTGGAGGAGGAACATTCCCCCCCCTCCCTTGGGGGCTCCTGGGGGCAGTTCTCCGGCCGGTGTTAGCCGGGATCGCAGTGGCCCCTGCGAAGGGCAGAGAGGGTGGGGTTACAAACCCAGAGCCTCCCTCCCGTGGGAGAGATGAAGAACACTGCGGCTGCCCCCACTGCTGGGGTGGAGCACAGCGGCCAGGATGCACCGGGAATGGAGAGGCGCTGCTCAGAAGGGGGGCTGTGGGGGAGAATGTGGCAGGCAGGGATTGGGCCCAGGCCCCTGCTGCTCATACCCCAGCTCTGGCAAAGCACCATGCAGGGCTCTCTCCTCTGCCATCCACAGAAGGGGAAACTGAGGCATGGGAGAGCGCTGTGGCTTCTCTTAGGAGCACAGCTGGATATAGAACCCAGGAGTCTTGGCTCCAAGCCCACTGCTCTAACTCCTACACACCGCCCTCCCCCTCCCAGAAGTGGGGCTAGAACTTGCTCCCAGCCCCTTCCTGCACTAACCACTAGCCCCCACTCCCCTCCCAGATCTGGGACCTCAGCTGCTAGCGCTCAATTAAGCTAAGAGCTCAGCAGTTTGGCCAAGGCAGCTGGCCCCTCCCCTCTTCTCCGGCTGACTGCAGCAGCCTGCCCTGGAGAGGCCAGTAATTGGCAGTAGCCTTGGCTACCGGGGAGGTAACCCAGACAGCCGCCCTCACTGGCGCCAGGTGCCCGAGTCCCCTGGGGTCTGGCCCCTGGCAGCTGGCGCGTGTGGCAGGAGCCAAGCAGGCCTGGGGTCAGTGCCCCCCTCATCCCCGTCTTTGCCCCTCCCAGGGGCTGCCTGGCATCAGGCCACTATGCCCCCCCCAAATCCCCCCTCCCATGAGCTAGGAGCCAGGGGGCTGATGGCAGGGCCACCCCCATGCAAGGGGCAGATGAGATGAGGTCTGAGAGTCCCTGGTTGGCTCTAGGTGAACCCCAGGAGCCAGGACTCCTGGGTTCTCTCCTCCGCTCTGGGAAGGGAGTGGGAGCTAGCGGTAAGAGCAAGGGGGAGCTGGGATTTAGGGCTCCTGGGTTTTATTCTGGGGGAGGGGAAGGGGCCAAGGGGTTGAGTGTGAGGGCCGGATTCTGTCCCTACCTCTGGCTCGACATCCCCCGCCCCCCATGCACTGCCGCTGCTCTGCCTCAGTTTCCCCACTCTGAACTGGAGCAGGGGCCTTTCCCCTGCCCGAGGGAGGAGCTGCCCCATCTGCCGGGGCAGTGAGAATGAAAAGTGCCAGGCGGGGCGACAGGTGCTGCCCTCCACATGGGCTAGGGAGAGACACGGGGCCAGGGAAGAACCACGCTTGGGAAGGAGTGTGCGCCTGAGAGGCAGGGCCTGACCTCCCCCCTCTGTCTTTCCAGGAGCCTGGAGAAGGAGATCTCCTTCGATTTCGGCCCCCAGGGGGAGTTCGCGTATCTCTACAGCCAGTGCTATGAGCTCACCACCAACGAGTAGGTGCCGGCCGCGGGAGAGCTCCCCCTCCGGAGCAGGGCGCCCTGTGTCCGAGCCAGCCTGTGCCCGGATTCCAGCTCTGCCTCGCAGGCCACGCCCAGGCCCCGCACCAGGGTCCCCTGGCCCCCAGCGTCACTGTGCTGAGCTAGGCTCCAACAGGGCCCTGAGCGCGCTGCCAGATCCCGTGGGGCCTGTCACATCCCTGCTCGGTGCCTCAGTTTCCCCTCTTGGTTGGGGGTCCGGGCGGCCCCTTGTGCACAGACCTGGCCGTTGAGACGTGCACAGGGGAGTGACCTTGGCATCACGGTGTGACAGTGGCGGAGCCAGACATAGAACCCAGGACTCCTGCACACTGCTGCTCTAACCACTAGCCCCCACGCCCTCTCAGAGCCCCGACTTAGCCTGGCACCTCTCCAGACTGCACCTTCGCCTCTGTGTTACCGGCAGCACTGGGCTGCTGTTTGGTTCCAGCCTACCTCCGCGGGGTGCCCCCAGAGGGTTGCCCGGGCTGGGCTGGGGGGCAGAAGGGCTGTGCCCATGCCAGCGGTAGGTCAGCAGTTTCCTTCCTGTGGCGTTGGCGCTGGGTCCCACGTTCATGAGCCAGGCTGGCCTCCCCCCCCTCCCTCAACCGGCCCAGGCAGGCCCGTCGCTCTGGCTCTGGGCCTCTGGCCGGGCTCCCCGGCAGCCGGCCGGTGATGACATGGAAGGTGAGGCGCATTCGGCACAGCACCTCCCAGAGAGGAGCAGAAAAATCTGCCCCCCCGCCTCAAAATGGGTCTGACTTGGTGCGTGGGGGCAGGGTGATGCTTGAGGCCTGGCTCTGCTCCGGGGGGGGAGGGGGTAGGTGGGAGTCACCAGCCCAGTCCTCCTTTACAGAAAGCTGGGGGCGGTAAGATGAGCTGCTGGGCCAGGCCTTTTCCTGGGGCTCAGCCCCCCAACCCCAGCTTTCCCTCCCCCCAGCTGTTCAGCAGCCCCTGGGGCCAGGAACTGGGAATATTCCTGTCGCCCCCTCCACATGGCTCTTGGGAGGCAGCGCAGGGCTGTTAGCTCCATTGTGCAGATGGGGAAACTGAGGCACGAAGGAGGCCTCATCTGCCCACGGTCCCATGGTGTGGGAATGGCTGAGCTGGGGAGAGAGTCTAGGAGTCCTAGCGCCCTTGCTCTAACCCCTAGACCCCACGCCCCTCTTGGAGGAGGGCTGATCAGAGCTGGTTTCTGTGCTCTGTCCCAAGGAAAGCTGCTGGCTCCGTGCCTCAGTTTCCCCTTTCATTCTCTTGGCGCTATCCCTGCCCCGCATCAGCTGCTCCCGACCGGTGGGATGGGGGCGGGCAGCTCTGATTTGTGCCCCCCAACCCCACCCGTATTTCCTTGGCTGCCAGATGGATGCGCTTGCTAACGAGGTGTGTTCCTGGCAGCTGATTTCCCCAGAGGCCCAGAGCAGCTCCCCAAAGCCGCCCTGTCTCTTTAAGGCAGGTTCCCCCCCATCCCCCAAAATCATTACAAATCCCAGCGCCCCCAGGCGCGACGCGAGGGGTTGCTAGGCTACGGGGCCCAGGTGACGCCGCCACGGCAACACAGCATCTCTGCGGGGGTGGGGGGGAATCAGCTGGGAAAGGGTGTGCAGCGGGACAGCGTGTGGGGCGGGAAGGCTGGGGGGGGGGGAACCAGGAGGGCTTTGCGGGGGCTTGGCCTCTTGCTTCTGGCCACTGCCGGAGCTGCAGCTGGGCCGGTGGCTCCGTGGGGCTCGTGCCCTGGAGCGGGGCTGGGCCGGTGCCCCCAGGGCAGTCTCTCATTGCGGTCCCCCCTTCCCCCGGCAGGTACATCTACCGCCTTTGCCCCTTCAACCGAGTGTCCCAGAAACCCAAGCACGGCGGAGCCGAGACCAACCTGGGGTAAGACAGCGCCCGCGGTGCCCCCTGGCCAGCTGCCCCCGGCCCAGGCCCCCTTCCCTGTCCCCCGAGCCAGCCGCCCCCGCCCCAGGCCCCCTTCCCTGTCCCCCAAGCCAGCTAGTCCTGGGGCTGGATTGGAGCCACGTCCCCTGGAGAGGAGAGGCCCCATGAGCCATGGACATGTCTCTTCCCCCGCCCCCCTTCCCCCAGCTGGCATTGCCCCTGCAGAGGGAGGGGAGCGGCAGGGGTTTCTGTGGGATGCTGACCTTTGACCTCTCTCTCGTTTCCAGCTCGTGGGGCTCATGGGCCGGCCCGGAGGAGAACAAGTTCAGCGTCATGAAGTACGAGCACGGGACGGGCTGCTGGCAGGGCCCCAGCCGCTCCACTACAGTGAGTGATCCAGCTGGTCCCCCAGCCCCTCTCTGCCCCCGCAGCCTGCCATGGGGCGCAAGAACCCAGCCGACCCTACGGCACACGCCCAGCACTACTCCTCTGCCCCTGCCTGGGCTGGTGTCACAGGAGCACCGCACTGCTGGCGTAAGGGGCAGCTGGCCTGGGGGGGCGGGGACTGGAGAGGGGCTCGGATGCAGGAGCACATGTTGCAGGTTCTCTAGCCTCTGGCCAAGGGCGGGCAGGAGTCAGCTGCCCAGCGGGACAGTGTCAGGCCAGGAATCACGATGCCACATTTGCCCGGCGAGGGCAGGAGCCCTGAAGCAGCCGCCGGTGGCAGGGGTAGGCCCTGCCTCATAGGGAGCCTCTCAGTCCAAGCTGGGCAGCTCATCTTGGGAGGACACCTGAGATCCAGGTGTCTGGCCAGGGACACCTGCGTGGGGCACATTGCGTGCTGAGCATCTTGTCTGCCAATCTTGTTCTGTGCAGGTCTCCTTAGCTCTGTCCCGCCGGCACCACTTCCCCTTAACCCTGCCCTAGTGATTCATCTCCCTTAGCTCTGCCCCCCTGTCCTGGTGCTGCGCAGGCCTCATTGGCTCTGCCTCCCAGCACCATCATCCCCTTAACTCTGCCCTAGTGCTGTGTCCCCCTTAACTCTGCCCCCCCTGCCCCAGGCAGGCCTCCTTAGCTCTACCCCTGGTGCCACATCCCCTTAACTCTGCTCTGGTGCTGTGTCCCCCTTAACTCTGCCCCCCCTGCCCCATGCAGGCCTCCTTAGCTCTACCCCTGGTGCCACATCCCCTTAACTCTGTCCTGGTGCTGTGTCCCCCTTAGCTCTGCTCTCCTGGCCTGGCGCTGCGCAGGCCTTCTTAGCTTTGCCCCAGCAGGCCTCTGCCCCTTGGTGCCACATCCCCTTAGTTCTGCCCCCCCCCAGCTCCATGCAGGCCTCCTTAGCTCTATCCCCTTGTCCCAGCTCTGTGTTTCCCTTAGTTGTGCCCCACGGCCTCCCCCGGCACCATATCCCACTTCAGTGTTGAAGCCTGCAGGGCCCATTTGAGCCCTCAGCCTGAACCCTGGTGTATTGTGCCCCCCCAGCCATCCCTATCTGATGCTGGCTGCGGTGGGCTGAAGGCAGGCCCAGGGCACTGGGGGGGCTGCGGGTCGGGTCTCAGACCAGCGCGTTGCACCCCGGAGGTGACAGGCCAGGCCCAGGGGCGGCTGGGGATCTCTTCCCGCGCCTCATGCTGACGGGCCCTTCCCGTGCCCCCAGGTGAAGCTGACGTGCGGCAAAGAGACCGTGGTCACGTCCACCACGGAGCCGAGCCGCTGCGAGTACCTCATGGAGCTGGTGACGCCGGCCGCTTGCCAGGAGCCCCGCGACCCCAGCGCCGCCGACCACGACGAGCTGTGAGGGCCGGGAGAGCCGGTACGTGCCCCTAGCCCACCCCCCAGCTCCTCACGTGCTTCGGGGGCCCGCCTGGCGCCCCCTCACCGGCGCCCGCCTGCTCGCTCTCTCTCAGGGATCTCTCTTGTGGCCCCACTTCCCAGCCAGGCCATTCCAGGGGGCGGCCGAGGACGCCGGTCCAGTGACCCTCCTGCCCCACCCCGAGCCGGACCTCACCACTGCCCACGGCTGTGCCCGCCCCCCACTGCCGCACCAGGACCTCCCAGCACCCACCTGCCCGGACAGGCGCCCGCCAGCAGCGTTTGGATCTCCCAGACCCCAGCTGCCTTTTCTACGCCAGAACGTGAGCCGTGCCCTGGGCCAGCCCCCCAGGCCCTGCTGCGACAGGCCACCTCCACTGGATTCCCCTGGGGCCTGGCAGGGCCTCCCAGCGCCCTCCTCCCAGAGCCGCACACGGACGGGGCCGCCCGTGTGCCCAGCGACTGGGGGGCTCCTGTCACCAGCAGAGGGGCTCGCGGCCAAGAACTTCTATGCCAGAAGGGGCGCCCCCTCCAGCCCAGGAGCAGCCCCTCCACCCCTGCTGTCGACTGAGCCAGGCCGGGGGGCCGGGGAAGAGGCACTCGGGTCCCAGCCCCGGCCGGCGCCAAGGGAGCGAGCGGGGAGAGAGCGCCTCTATTTCCACCTCAATAAAGGAACGTTTCTCTCCGTTTCCTGCCCCCCGTCTGTCCTGAGCCTGGCACTGGCAGGGGACTGCAGGTGGGGAGTGAGGGGCTCCCGCAGAGTGGGGGGGGGCCCAGGGCCGGGCTGGCAGGGGCTGCGGGGCGGGATTGGGGGGGCACCGGCAGGGCTGGGAAGGGAGCGACCCTCCCCCCCCGCCCTGCCCATCTGACTGGGCTCTGCTGCTGCCAGCTCTCGGCCAGCAGGGGGTTACTGGGGGGGCCTTTGCTGCCTTTTCCCTGCTCCCTCCTGCCCATTTCCATTACAAAGGGGCTTCCCTGCCCCTGCTCCCAGCTGAGCTCCCAGGGCCCCCCTCTGGCTGGGGGCAGGGTCCCTCCTCTCCCCCTGCCTGGGGTGTAAGTGGGTGGCTCCCCGGTGTTTTGCCCCCTTGGCCCTGCCGCCGTGCAGGGTGAGGGGAGGCCACGCAGGCCTGTTGTGCCCCAACTGCTCTGCCCCTCCTTTTGAGGTGGATGGGGAAGGGGGTTGGGAGCAGGCCCCCGGCAGCGCCCGGCCAAGCTGTCCTGACTGCATCCCCTCCCCGGTGCCTGGCGAGGGGGCAGAGCTGCCGTCTGGGCCTTGGCTTGGTGCTGCCGGGGTGGGGCTGACCAGTCCACAGCTCCTTGCCTTTGGCCCAAAGCCTTGCACCCCCCAGGCCACAGAGCCCCCTGCGAGGGGCCAGCAGGGCACTTGCAGGGGGGCTTTTCCCAGCTGTGGCCCGGCCAGGGCCTGGATGCCCAGCACTGCCTTAACGCAAAACCCTGGCCGGAGCTCCAGCCCCGAGCCCGGCGGGCTTGCCCTGACCCCGAAAGAGTCAGGTACATACGTGTTGTCCAGGATCCGCACCTCGGCTTGCTTGTGCCTCAGTTTCCCCAGCTGTGTAATGCTTCGGCCTTGAGGGCAGCGGCGCTGGGGCCCTCAGAGGCTACTCGGTGCCTGCGGTGCCAAGAACAGAGCCTAGCCTGTCTGCCCAGTACTAACAGGGGCCTTCGCTGAGCTGGGGCCCGCCAGCAGAAATGCCATCATGCCTGTTTTACTGCCCCCAGTCCTACCACCGAGCCAGGGGCTGGGGCCTGGATTCACTGCCCTCCTGGCTCTAGCGCCCTGGGGTGTCGCTCCGCAAGCCACTGCCCCTGCCGTTCCCCAGCAGCTTGGCCACCCGCGGCAAGAGAGCGTGCCCTTTTAGAGGGAGACCCCCTTCCCCAATAGCTTGACGGGTTAAGGGACGGCTGGGCGGGGGATTAACAGGCAGAGTCAAGGGGGCGGATTTGGGGAGCCCTGGCTCAGCCCCACCTCTGTCCAGCCTGGTGCAAGTCACGGACCCTCCCCTGCCTCAGTTTCTCCGCTGTGAAATCAGGCTCACTCTCCCAAGCATGTATGTACAGTGCTGTGAGCTCCACCGCCAGCCGGCTCTCCGGCAGAGAACGCCTCTGCTAGCTGCGCTTCCCGCCAGCTGCTGGTCCCTGCCTTGGAAAGGACGGCTGGAGAGCGTGACCCCCAAATAGCCAAGTCCCTCCACCTGCTTGTTAAAAATCCCATTCTCGACATACGGGTAGGAATAAATGGTCGGTTCTCAGACTGGAGAGAGGTAATAGTCCCCTACTGGGACCCATCCCATTCCACCCAGTCATAAATGAGCTGGAGCAAGGGGGGAACAGTGAGGTGGCCACATTTGCAGCTGATACCAAACTGCTCAAGATCGTTAAGACCAAAGCAGACTGTGAAGAACATCAAAAGGGTCTCACCAAACTAAGTGACTGGGCAACAAAATAGCAAATGAAATTGAATGTTGATCAATGTACAGGGATGCACATTGGAAAAAATAATCCCAGCGATACGTACAATATGATGGGGGCTAATTTAGCTACAGCTACTCGAGAGAGAGCTCTTGGAGTCAGTGTGGAGAGTTCTCTGGAAACACCCACTCAATGTGCAGCGGCAGTCAAAAAAGCAACCAGAATGTTAGGAATCATTTAAAAAGGGATAGAGAACAAGACAGAGAATATCTTATTGCCCTTATATAAATCCATGGCACACCCACATGTTGAATACTGTGTACTGATGCGGTCGCCTCATCTCAAAAAAGATATATTGGCATTGGAAAAGGTTCAGAAAAGGGCAACAAAAATGACTGGGGTTTGGAACAGGTCCCGTGTGATGAGAGATTAAAAAGACTGGGATTTTTCAGTTTAGAAAAGAGGAGACTAAGGGGGGATAGGATAGAGGTCTATAAAATCATGAGTGGTGTGGAAAAAGTGAATAAGGAAAAGTTATTTACTAGTTCCCATGACATAAGAACTAGGGGTCATCAAATGACACTAATAGGCAGCAGGTTTAAAACAATGTTTTTCTTCACGCAGCGCACCATCAACCTGTGGAACTCCTTGCCAGAGGATGTTGTGAGGACCAGGACTTTAACAGGGTTAAAAAAAAAACTAGATAAATGCATGAAGGGTAGGTCCATCAGTGGCTGTTAGCCAGGATGGGCAGGGATGGTGGCCCTAGCCTGTTTGTCAGAGGCTAGGAATGGGGAGAGAGCATGTGAGGATTCCCTGTTCTGTTCACTCCCTCTGGGGCATCTGGCATTGGCCACTGTCGGCAGACAGGACACTGGGCTAGACGGACCTTTGGCCTGACCCAGTGTGGCCATTCTTATGTTCGTTGTTGGGCCAATCTCAGGACTTTGAGGCCTGTGGGGTCGGGAACATGGTAGCGTGGAAAGCATTGAACAGGTGCTCCTCTAATACCAAGCACCCACATCCAGGTGCCCCCCCACCCCATGCCTGCCCCCCTGCACACACATACCTGTACATGTGCCCCTCTCATGCCTGGCCGTTGCCCACCCCCCACACGCCACAGAGAGAGACATGTAAGATTCTGAACTTTTTAATTTTCTGGCATGAAAAGTACAAATAATTCAACAAGTCCATGTAAAAGTTCCTTACAGTCGCTGTGCCGGAAATCCCAGTAATAAATAAACTTAAATGCAAAGTGGCATTGAGATCAGCTTTTGCTTTGTATTTTTTTTACCACAGTTTTTTGTTCTTTTTCCTTTTTCTAGCCCCCTCGGCCCCTCGCTCTGGCTGGCGTGATTCTGTCTTGCCTTAAAAACCCTTCCAAATAAATGAACCAGATGAAACTACAGAGCAGGGAGGGGCGGAGAAATAACACGGTCTCTAGTGACCATCCTCAGTCCCACTTCGCCCCCCCGCCACTCAATCCACTACAAGGCCAGTGGAGGGGGGGGAAGAGAGAAGGTAGGAGAAACCATCTCCCCACACACACACACACATACTCCTCCACCCCATTTCTTGGAAGCAAACTGTCCTAGCAACTAGAAAAGGAATTTGGAGTCGTCTCCGTGGCGGGAGCCTCGGCCTGCTCTGATCTCCAGTTCGCTTCACTAACCCGACAGTGCTTATTGCTACTAGAAGAAATATCGGGAGAGACGGCTTGGCCTGATCAGCTATGGATAGATCATTTTCCTTTCCACTGCTAAGAGCTCGGCCGCAGCTGCCGGCGGCGCATCCCATGCCAAGGACAGCTGGGACGTGCGAGGGAGGGAGGGAGGAGGCTTGAAAGAAACCGGGTCTTGGTGATCCAGCCCAAACCAGCCGGCATTCTCGCCTGCAGCTCCGAGAGGTGCAAAGTCAGCTCTTCCCGGGCCCTGATTCAGCAACGTTCTTCACGCGATGTGGCTGCGGAGTGGCCAGCGGGCCGGGAAGGGCTGGAGTCGCCTCTGCTGTGGGGTCGGGGGCAAGTCACGTCCCAGCGCTGGGCCCCGGTTTCCCCTCCCAGCTTTTGTGTATTTAGCTCGTCAGGGCAAGGACTGTTTCATCCTGTGTTTGGGGCGCACAATGGGAACCCTGATCTTGAGCGGGGTCTGGGCAGCGCCTGGCACAACGAGGCCCTGATCTCGGTTGGGGCCTGTGCAGCGCCCAACACAATTAGACCTTCCTGATCTTAGTTCTGTAATCCTGCTCTCATGCTTGAATCCGTTGCTGAATCAGGTCCAGAGAGAACTGCGATTTGCCCTTTACATACACAACGTCAGCTTTACAGGAGGCTCCGTTTAAAAGAGAAAAAAACTGAAATAAAAGGAAATCCATCACCAAAACCAAATCGATCCTTTTTTTTTTTTTTAAGTTGGGGGGGTGATTGAGTGCTGAGGGCTGTGTTGCGTAGGGGCAAAAGGGCTCATAAATACACACAAGAAGAAGAATAAATAGATAAAACGACAAAGTAGAAATTTGATTCCCTTGACCTGCTAGTAAAATGAAGAGCAGAAACAGGCTTGCGATTTTCCCCTACAAGACAAAAGTAATCGATGTAACATTGACCCCCACAGACACACTTTTATAGATAATTGATCTGTACGCCTTTTTGTTTTGTTGTTTTCATCATCCCCCATAATTTAAGTCAGTGCACTTCGCCTCTGTCGGAGAATCTGTCCTTAAACATTTTCCTCTTAATTATTATTTATTATTATTTGATTTTTCTGTTCCCTTTTTTAATAAATAAATTAGGTAAAACCACATCTCAGCAAATTAAAAAATAGTTCCTTTTTAACTTGCAAATCTGATGAGATAACATAAATATACACAAATGTACTCATACAAGGCAGTAATAATAAATATTTAAGTTAACAATAAGTTAAAACTACAAGAAGCTAAAATCTGCAAAAAGATACAAGTTAATGGTGCCAGTTATTTTATTTTTTTTGTCCTTTTTATATGTTTTTTCGCAAACAGAAGCTCTCACGGGTTCTTACGAACACAGAACACATTTATCTTCAAAAATCAAGAAATCCTAAACTAACTTCTAAATCATTTAAACAATTAAAACTCAACTAATGCTAAAAGGTTTAATTATCGTTACGTTTGCTTTTTTATGTTGTTTTTTTCCCCGTTTGTTTTCAAAAGTGAAAGAATTGGTCTCGTTTTTGTCAAACCAAAACTTGAAAACCAAATTAAAAAAAAAAAAAGAAAAGAAACGAAAAATAGCTGATGTGTTGTTTTGGATGTGAGTCGTAACGTGACTCGCCAAATTCTGCCATGGCTAAAGCGGTAGCAATTGGGTTTCCCCCTTTTGAAGGTTTGGGATTTAATTTAAAAAAAACTTAATTTCTGCTCGCTCTTGGAAGCGGAATAGAAAAGAAGTTGAGACACGTGAGTTGACGGAACACAACCCTAACGATAGTTCCATGCCATTCGTGGTACCGTTCCATGCTGCTACAAATGAAAGAAGCCTACGGAGCCAAAAGAATGATTGTTTAAAAAGTCCGTCAGGACTTCTGAAAGGTTTATGCTCTATAATTTTTGGCTTAGACATGAGGCAATGGAAGATATTTTCTCAGAAATAGCTGAACTTCAAGGAGTTGAACGTGGTTTTTCAACAGAAATCCAGGAAACTGCCCCTTTCAACTCCTTGAAATGAAACCTCCGTAAAAGAAACTAACCGAGGGTAGAATTCTGTCACAAGTGATCGGCTTCAAGGTCAACTGACTCTTATCAGAGGCAGTGATTAAATTAGGGCTGATGGGAGAAAAGGCTTTTCTTTTCCCCCATTAGAAAATGTAGATTTTTAGTTGGAAAACTAAAAAATGTGACTATTTGGCAGCAGAAACCTGAAAAATGGTGGCTGAAAATTACCAAAAATGGAAATTCATTTTGGCTGATATTTCTTGACAACTGAAAATAAAATGATCAAAAACTGGTACATTTTTTGGCCAAAAACTAATCCCAAATAGAGGGAAAATGGCCTAAAATAGCTGAAAATGGGGGAAGGGGGAATTTGATCAAAGGCTAATGAAAACATGGGAAAAAAAGGTTTAAAAAAATTGGGATAGAGGATTAACAACTGGTACATTTTTTACCTAATTTGATGTTTTAAAAAAGGCCAAAAACTGGAAAAAAAACTTTGACTGAAAATTGCTGAGAACTTTAGGAGAAAAATTGATTAATAACTGATCAAAATAGGAAAAAATGACCCAAATCCAAAATATTATAGCCCAAATCTCTCTAACCGTGGTAAATTTTTGACCAAAAACTGAAAAAAAATCTGGATCAAAATCTAGAAAATTTCCAGCAGAAAACTGAAACAACAACAAAATTCAACCGGCAACAAGAAATTTGTTAGCCAAATACTGGCAAAAACCCGTTATTTTTAGCTGAAAAACCTAAAATGCTTCAGTTTTTGTCCCAAAATTTTCAGTTTGCCAATGCAAGAGTTGAACATGGGTAGAGAAGAGGAGACATTTCTATGAAATTTGCATTTTTTTTCAAAAATCTGATTGCCCCTGGAATTCTTGTGCCCAAAATGTTTCATGCAGCATTCGGTAGAGCTCCATTCTGAGCACGGGGGAGAGCTGATGCTGGTCCTACCCCATAAGACTGGGAATTGGGGTAATTAACCAGGGTGGCTACAGGGCCACATCAAATTCTTAACACCCCCCTTCCCCATGATTATCCTATGGCTTGAAATCCAGTATCACCTCCCAGTCAGGGTGAGCTGGTGCAAAGACCTGAGTCTCTGGGTGGATCAGTTTCGTAGCCTAGTGTGGACATTGTGGTGGGGGTACACAGGGCTCAGCTTCTCTTGATGAGGCCTCGTTGGGGCCAGCGTGTCAAGGGGAGGAGACAGAAGCCATGACGGAGGTGGCCACGGGTATTGTGTTTCCATAGGAGCTCACACCCCGGGCCACATGGTTGGCCTTGCAACGGGCACCGTGGTAGGGCATGCTCTGGGCATTGTGCTACCATGGTGTCCTTGTGGCTCTAGAGAGAGAAGGTGGGCGAGGTCCTTGGAGCTAGAGCTGGTATCTCAGGCGAGGGGCATGGTGGTAGACCAAGCAGCATGCCACCATGATGGCTCTGGCATTCCTCTGTTGAAGAGATGGGGGCAGGTTCAGAGGAGGGACTTGCGAGCAATGTTGGGCTCTGGGCCTGGGACACAGGAGGGCTTACATCCATTTTGCTGATGGAAGAGAAGCTGTGGCAGCAGCTGTTGGGCCCCGATCCTGGGGAAGCAAGAGCTCTGCAACCTCTCAGCCAATGGCAAAGTGAGATCCAGTTTCCAAGCCAGACAACTTCAAAGTGGAAAGTGGGGTGTCACCTTTGCCCAACGAGGGGTGTGAGCTCCTGGCATGGTCTCCTGTGCGGGGAAGACAGGCTCTGCAGCAACTTGGAGATTTTAAAGACATAATGGTGAGCTGTCTTTCTAATGTGCGCCTCTAGCTCAACTACAAGGTATGGGCTAGATCGGAGGTGGGGTTCTCTGGCCTGGTCAGATTTGATAATCCAATGGTTCCTGACACTTCACAAATCTACGAAGGCCTGTGAACGGATGAGCACATGAGATGCCCCATCCCCTGAAACTGAGCCTCCTCTCGACCCAGTCAAATGCATTTCCGAGACAATCAATAAGTGACTCACTGCAGTGTACTTTGGTGCAGCGTTGGGGTTTGTTTTGTGCACCCTCACCTTGGCTCATCAGAAATGCTTTTGTGCCATTTCCATTGATTGGTTTATTATTTGTGCTGAGCCTCACACAAGGAGATTGATCCGGGCTGAACGCCCTGAGGCATGACTATGATACACACAATAAATCAATAAGAAACGTTCACACGCCGCCAAAGGTTTTCACCCCAACAAACAAGGGGAAGGAAGAAATCGTGGCTCTTTTTAAAAAATATGAAATTGGGTGTAAACTTAGGAAGCATTTGCTCCTTGGATGAAATCAAGTGAATTTCTGGTTAGTTTGGAGCGTTTTTAAAATCCTCTTCTAGAATTTGTCCTTGCTTTTTTCAGCTAGGTTTAATTTTTTGTTGTTGTTTTGGTTTTTTGGGGGAGTTTTTCAGTTGTCACATGTCAAATAAAAAAATATCCTCGGTAACGATCATGAGTACTTATGGCCCCCCCTCCTTCTGAAAAGAAACCCAATGAAAGAAAACAACCATTTCCAGTCCCTTCTTGGCCCGGAGGTGGGCAATCACGGAACCTCTTTGTTAAAAACAAAAAAGATTTTTCTCTTCTTTTTATTTGCTTTTTGTGTGTGTCAAGTTCAAGAATCCCAGTAAAAATTCCCAGCGAGGTTGGTTTTTTTCCCTTTTTTATAAAAATAGATTTTTTTCCCATTTTTTTGTTGGTTTTTTTATTATTATTTCTGTTTTCAGCCTTTTTATTATTATTATTTATTATTATTATTTTATTTCATTTGTTCGTTCACGAGCTGAGAGAGGAAGCCCTGCCCCTTTCCCCCTCACCCCACCCCTTTTTGGCAACAAAAAAAACAACCGTTCTATAGGAAATAAATTAACAGAGGGGCTGGAGAGGGGCGGAGGGGGGGGACTTTCTCTTGCTTTTCAAATGAGTTCAATCCGTTTATTTAACCATCCCTTTGCACCTCCCCCTCCCTTCCCCCGTTTTGCTCAGGGCAATTTTGGAAAGAAAGCAACGGGCAGTCTGAGGACTGCGTGGGGGGGGTACCGTGGGGAAAGGGTTTATGCTGCATGGGGATCAGGGCTCTTTAGGGGCACAGGGAACGAGGAGGGATCCATTTGCAAAACCAATTCAGCAGCCCTCATTGCAATGAGACACAGACTGCTGTGGCTCAGAGCCTCCAAGGGCATCCAAGGGGGTTAGGCACCTACAGGAAGGCACCTGACCCCAGATCCTCAAAGGCACTGAGGCTACGTACCCCATTCCCACTGCCATTGACGGACGCAGCATCTCAAAACCCTGCCAGGCACCGCAAATGCCTGTCAAAAACGCGGCCCCCTAGGCCTCGGGCCCCGGAGCCCATGCTAATGGGGCAGCCCAGCTGTTGAGGCAAAAGCCCAGGCACTCCTCCCGGACGGCACGAATTTCCAGCAGCTGACACACACGTGTGAACTGCCCGTGCGACAGCCACACCAGCCCCCGGGGAACGTGCAATGCGGTGAACAGCGCTGAGCGCAAAAGGAGGGTGTGGGGACGCTCTCGGAGCCAGGCCAGGGCTAGGCTGACACGTGGAGGGGGTGCCAGCTGGGGGCCCGGCACCTGGTACCTTGCGTCCTTAACATGGGCCGCTAACTCCCCGGCCCCAGCTCTGTTAGCCAAGTCCGCACGGCCTCTTCCACCTCTGTGCGTGATCCAGCCACCACTAGAGGGGGACAGAGTGCAACACCGTGTGGGCGTGGCCGGCCTGCCGAGGGCGTGGCCTTCAAATAGTGGGCGTGGCCTTCACACTGATTTGACAGGGTTTACGCTCATGCCCTGCTTTTGGCACCAAGACCCCACTGGCCCCAGGTGCCAGGCCCTTGGGACTCTCCAGCCCTTGGGGCAGAGCCATTGAGTCGGGACTGGAAGAGACGCAGGCCTGGAGCTTAAAGATAGTCACCCAAATGCCCCCTCCCCCCACCCCCACCGGCCTTGCCGGGGTCGGGGCTCTACCCACGGCTGCCCTGAGCCCCCCGCACGGGTGCAAGCAGGAGTCTGCTTTGCAAACACACTCCACGGCCCCTCCCCAAGGGCCCTTCTGTGCTGAGGGCAAAGGGGGGAGCAGATCTTGGGGTGCCCCTGGCTAGAAGCAGCTGGCCAGCAGCCAGTGGCAAACCCATCTCCTCCCCCTTGCTCCAGGATGGATCCTGGTTTGTTTCAGAGCCCAACTCCCCCATCGTCTTTGGGGCAGCCCCACATCCAGGCGGCTTGGAGCCTCGGGGGGAGGGCTCAGGGCAGCATTTTCCTCCCAGCCTGGCCCCCTTTTCAGCAATTCAACCCATTCCCCACCCCCACCTTCCGGTACTAATTGGGATTTGCTGCCCCTGCCCCCCCCATAACCCCTCACCCAGCTGCCCTGCAGCCCAGCGGGCACCTGCCGATCACAGCTGAGTGCTCTGCCAGGAATCCCCGGAGGAGAGAAGGGGGGAATCGTCTTGGGGGGAGGGCGCTCAGGGCAGGTGGGGGAACCTCACAACGGCTAGCAGGGGGCCAGGCTGCGGGGGGAAGGCCCCCCCAGACAGAGAGGGGTTGGAATTCAGCGCAGAACGGGGGGGCCCCATCCCAATTCCTCCTCTGCCCAGGGGGTTCTCGCGACACCGTGGGGCACAGTCCCGGGGCGGAGCTCAGGCTTACGTTTGCCTCGCCGGGGGGCAGGCGGGGACCTGCTCGCTGTCCGCCCTGGGCCGAGGCGGCGAGACGTTCCCTTCCTTCCGCCCGTCGAGGGCGCGCTTGGCACGGGGCTGGAGGGACGGTGCCGGCCACGGGCCGGGGGCTCGGGGGGAAGACGGTGCCCGCCGCGGGGCCGGCAGCCGGGAGGGGGGGGTTGTCTCTCTTTCCATGGGGGGCAGTGTCGGGGGGGGGCTGCCCGGCCTCTGCCGCAGCTCCTCTCTCCTCCCTCGTGGCCCCGTGCTCAGGCCTTGTGCTGCTTGCTGGTCTTGAAGGAGACCTGCAGGATGCGGTCGCCCAGCCGGTAGCCGTTGAGGCTGGCGATGGCCATGGCGGCCTCCTCGTAGTTGGTCATGGTGACGAAGCCGAAGCCCTTGCACTTGTTGGTGGCGAAGTCGCGGATCACCTTGACGTTGGTGACGGCGCCGAAAGGCCCGAAGAGCTGCCACAGGACGCTCTCGTCCGCCTCGGGCGACAGGTTGTAGACGAAGATGCACCAGCCGCCGCTGGAGGCGCCCGTCAGGTTGACGCTGGCCAGGCTGGCCATGCTGTCGATGGTGATGGGCGAGAACCTGGAGATCAAGGAGAGGGGACTACGCTGGGTGTAACGCGGGCGTCCGGGCGGCGGGCGGGCGTGGGCTGGACGGGAGCGCAGCACCCCCCCGCCGGGGCACGGGGACAACCTGCCAGGGCACAGGGGCCCCCCGCTGGGGCACGGGGATCTACCTGCTGGGTCACGGGGAACTACTACTGGGGCACAGGGACCCCCCACCGGGGTACAGGGACCTCCCACCAGGGCACGGGGATCTAACTGCCAGGGCACGGGGACCTACCTACCGGGGAATGGGGACCCCCCACCGGGGTACAGGGACCTCCCACCAGGGCATGGGGACCCCCCACCGGGGTACAGGGACATCCCGCTGGGGCATGGAGACCCCCCATCGGGGCACGGGAACACCCTGCTGGGGCACAGGGACCTACCTGCTGGGACACGGGGACCCCCCGCCGGGACACGAGGACACCCTGCCAGGGCACAGGGACATCCCGCTGAGGCATAGGGACCTACCTGCTGGGGCACAGGGACCCACCCACCAGGACACACGGAGCAGGGACCCAACTGTGGGGCATGGGGCACAGGGACCCACCCGCCAGGGCACGGGGAGCAGGGACCCACCCGGAGAGCATGGGGCACAAGGACCCACCCACCGGGGCACAGGGAGCAGGGTTCCACTTTAGCCAGCCCCCCCAGTGCCTGGGCAGAGGGGGCCCTACATTTCAGCCAGGCCCCCACCAAACTCAGCTCCGTGGGGCTGGGGTTTGAGGGAGCCTGGTGCCTGGATCTGAGTGCGCTCTGGCCTCCCCCACCGCAAATCCGCTGGGGGGCAACCGCCTCCCCCCCTTCCCGGGCAGCTCTGGCCTGTCTGGACTTTCCCCCGCCCCAGGCTCCCCGAGTGGCCTGGCCAAGCCCTGGGGTCTCTGGGCTGGGGGGCTCATGAGCCGGCCTGTGTCTGTTGCATTGTCCCTGGGCCTGGGCAGTGCCTGGCACGGCTGGGGCCCGGCTCTGGGCTCTGCGGCCTAACAAGGTGGGCCCAGCCGGGGTGGCCGGCCTTGCCGGGACCCGACACGAAGGCCCCTGTGGCCCCTGGGGACGAACTGAACCAGCCCCGGCTCTGGTGGCCCCGCAAAGCCCTCGCGTTCCCGCTGCGAGTCCCCAGGCTCTGTGTCCGCCCCGGGCCCAGGCGTTCCCCCTCCACCGGGACCCCTGCCTGGCCTAGGACCCAGCCCCGCCCCCGACACCCCACGCCAGCCGGGCTCGGAAGAGCATCCAACCCCAACCCCAGGGAGGGCAGTAATCGAGTGATGCAGCCCCTGCACAACCCCCCCTCCCAGGCCCTGGCGTGGGAGCTCCCTTGGGGGGCATTCAGCACTGGCCAGCTGCTCCCATGCTGGGGGATGGGGGAGTTGGAGGGTCTGCTCTAAGGCTGGGCTTGGGGAGGGCATGGGGGGGCTAGTTAATTCCTAGGGCTGGGGCTGGGGGGGGTGCGGCAGGCTGGGGGGGGCGCATTACCTCTTAACGCCGTAGGCCATGTTTAGCAAATTGTCCAGCCTGTGGGAGGAAGAGGGAGAGGAGAGGCGAGGCCTTGGTTAGTAGCTGACCCTGTAAATCGGGCGGGGGGACCCTACATGGTTATGGGTCAGGAAAGGTCGGGGGCATGTGTAGCTGTGGCAGGGGATGCAACACAGGCTCCCTTGCACACGTGCGTGTGATGGCTGTGCTGCACGGGTTTGCACGGCGGCCGCATCCCTCGTGCCAGGGCACACGCGTGCGCCAGGCTGTGAGGCGCGGGGAAAGGCACCGCGTGTGGCAAGTGGAAATGCACACTCACGCACGGTGGGTTTGTTGCACACGCGCATGGCAGCACGTGGCCGGAATGTTCCGTGGCACGCACACTGCGGCCACGACGGTTTGTGTGTTTCACGCGCGGTGCGGCCACCCGTGGCCAGCCACGACATTGGCACGCAGGGGCCCGGCCAGCCATCTGGGAGGCCCGTGCTGTGGTTGCGTGGGAGGCACCGAATCACATGGCACAGCACGTGGTGCCTCAACACGCATGTCAAATGTGTGCACCATGTGACGTCGCTGCGTGTGGAATAGCTCCCAGGCCCCCCGCAAGAGCTGCCCGAGCAGCACACCGGTCACACTGCACGTGTGGGACAGGCACGATGCCCAGGGACCTTCTGCCGGATGCACACGTGTGTGGCATGGCGTTTTTCTCACAGAACATGCTCCGGCCAGCAACCCCCGTGGAAACAGGCGTGTC
This sequence comes from Rafetus swinhoei, assembly GCA_019425775.1. Taxonomy (NCBI): domain Eukaryota; kingdom Metazoa; phylum Chordata; order Testudines; family Trionychidae; genus Rafetus; species Rafetus swinhoei. Next base: position 8,495,650 of record JAFJHL010000256.1, on the reverse strand, counting down.
CAAGCGGCTTGCCCTGGCAGAGGTGACCCGGGTCATACATGTGCGGTGGGCCTGCCCCCGGGCTGTATCCATGCTGCAGTCCTGGCTGGGGGTTGGGGTGGGTGTTACCGCTGGGGGGTATTTTAAAGCTGGAAAGCGGGTTACATATACGGGGTGCGCGGGTTTCGTGGCAGACCTGAGCTAGCTGGAGAAACCAGGGTGCTAAGGGGCAGGGATGCTGCCACCCCCCAGGGATGGCTGTTTGGGGAGGAGGCCGGATCCGGAGGGGTCACGTCCCAAGGTGTGGGGGAAGGAGGGGGGCTAAGACCCAGAGACCCTCGTTCAGGGGCCGCAGTAACAAAACCCTGATGCGTGTGCATATCCAAGCGGCAGTGGGGGGAAGGAACCCAGCCACTGCCCCCCCATGCAGCCTGTACCCGCCCCCAGACCCACACTCCCTCGTCTTGTGGTCCAGGTCCCTGAATTGCCAGTATCCCAGGACAACCCCCACCACCACCAGCAGGATGTGCCCAGCACAGGGATGCAGCCACCTCTGGGGTGGGGCGGGTTGTCCAGCCTGAGCCAGGCAATGAGGGAGGAGCCCATGCTGGGGCGAAGTCTGGGGCAGGATGGGATTTCAGCCAGGACGCCCCGACCCACGCTACTAAGAACTGCGTTTTATTGCTCCTCTGGGAGGTGCTGCCTCCAGCCCCTAATCCAGCATCTGGGGGGGGGGGGGAGAGGTCTCCCATCCACAGCCTAGCCACAGCCCGACCCTGCTTAGCGCCCTCGGCTGGGTCCCCAGACCAGTCCCAGCCCGGGGCAGGGCAGAGCGCAAGACCTGGAGCTCTCCCCTGGGCCCCCAGGAGTAGTGTGGGGCCAGTGGCAAAAAGGGACAAGTGAATAGAACAAGAGGCGGGGTCAGGTGCACAGGAGGCGGGGCTACTAGAGAAATGGGAGGGGCTGGGAAAGGTGCTAATAGTAAAGGAGGAAGGGGTGGGGCAAAAAGGGGAGGGGCCCTGGTAAGGAGCTAATAGGAAAAGGGGGCAGGGCCAGGGCCAAGGAGGAGGAGCTAGCGGTACAAGGGTGGGGCCATGGCCAAAAGGGGCGGAGCAAGCCAGAAAGGGGCGGGGATCCCCGGAAGAGGGCGTGGCCAAACAAGGGGCTCGTGCTGGTGGGGCCAGGGGCCGGCGGCGTCTCACCTGAAGCGCTGGGTCTGGTGGTGCAGCGGGCCCGTGTAGCGCCGCGCCGTGGTCTGGTACAGGTGGGTGAGCAGCGCCTGGCCTGTCTTCTGGCTGGGGTTGTTGGCGAACTTGACGGTGATGGGCTCGCTGGCGCCCAGCGGCTTCTGCCCGTTCAGCCCCTTGATGGCCTCCTCCGCCTCTATCCTCTTGTCAAAGCGGATGAAGCCCACCCCTCGGGAGACGCCTGCGAGGGAGCACAGCCAGGTCAGGGGTGGCCTCGGCGTGGCACAAAGAAGCACTGTGGGGTCAGTAGGGGGCGCTGTGGAGCAGGGGGATGGGCAGGGGCCCAGTGGGGTCCCTTTGCTGCAGGGGCGTGGGGGTCAGTAGGGGGCGCTGGGGGCAGGAGGCAGAGCAGGGGCCCAGTGAGGTCCCTTTGCTGTAGGGGCGTGGGGGTAAGTAGGGGGCGCTGTGGGGCAGGAGGCAGAGCAGGGGCCCAGTGAGGTCCCTTTGCTGCAGGGGCGTGGGGGTCAGTAGGGGGCGCTGTGGGGCAGGAGGCAGAGCAGGGGCCCAGTGAGGTCCCTTTGCTGCAGGGGCGTGGGGGTCAGTAGGGGGCGCTGTGGGGCAGGAGGCAGAGCAGGGGCCCAGTGGGGTCCCTTTGCTGCAGGGGCATGGGGTCAGTAGGGGCGCTGTGGGGCAGGAGGCAGAGCAGGGGCCCAGTGAGGTCCCTTTGCTGCAGGGCGTGGGGGTCAGTAGGGGCGCTGTGGGGCAGGAGGCAGAGCAGGGGCCCAGTGTGGTCCTTTGCTGCAGGGGCGTGGGGTCAGTAGGGGCGCTGTGGGGCAGGAGGCAGAGCAGGGGCCCAGTGTGGTCCCTTTGCTGCAGGGCGTGGGGGTCAGTAGGGGCGCTGTGGGGCAGGAGGCAGAGCAGGGGCCCAGTGAGGTCCCTTTGCTGCAGGGGCGTGGGGTCAGTAGGGGCGCTGTGGGGCAGGAGGCAGAGCAGGGGCCCAGTGTGGTCCCTTTGCTGCAGGGGCGTGGGGGTCAGTAGGGGGCGCTGTGGGGCAGGAGGCAGAGCAGGGGCCCAGTGGGGTCCCTTTGCTGCAGGGGCATGGGGGTCAGTAGGGGGCGCTGTGGGGCAGGGGTTCGTGCAGCAGGGCGGGAGGCTCTGAGCACTCCTGAGTGTCCCAGATTTGTCACATCGTCCTAGGCCCGGGGAGCATCCCCCCTTCCCAAATCAGAGCCAGGGGCCCATCCCGCACTGACCCCGGCTCGGCGTCTCCAGGCCTTGCGCCGGCCCCTGGCTCTGAGCGGGGGGGGTGCGGGAGGGGCCGGGGCTGGATGCTGCGGAAGCTGCCGCGCTCCATTGATCCGGCCCCTCGGCTCATGGCGAGAACCCAGGAGTCCCCACTAACCACTAGGCCCCACTCCCCTCCCAGAGCCGGGGCGGGCTCCAGCCCCTACCTGTGACCTGGTCGACGAGGATGCGGGAGGTGATGATGCGCCCGTACTGGGAGAAGAGCTGCTCCATCTCCTTCTGGCTCATGCTCTTGGGCAGGCCGCTCACGTACAGGTTGGCGTCGCGGATGGAGGCCGAGCTGGGCCGGGCGTAGGAGACCTGGGGGCGGGCGGGGAGGGGTCAGATCGAGGCTCCGGGACCAACCAATCCCCTGCCACTTCATCACGCTTCATCCTGCCCCTCCCATGAGTCCTGGTTCCCAGTCCCCTGCTCTAGCCACTAGGCCCTGCCCAGAGCTCCATGCTGGGGACAGGAGGCAGGATTCACTCTGGAAGTGGCTGGGGGGAGGCAGGATGTGGGGTACTTGCTCCCCAACTCCATGGGTCCGTCCATTGCTGGGGGGGGCTGTTACTCTGCTAGCCCCCAGCCCTCCTGGTCCTTGAAACCAGCCAGCTCCAACCTCCCGGCCCCTCCTCCCCCCGCTCCATCCCCCGGCCCCCTGTGCCTGGTTCCCCCCACTGACCTTGATGGTTTTCGTCTGCAGTTTCAGCCCGTTCAGGGTGTTGATGGCTTTGTCAGCGTCGTTGGGATCCACGTAATTAACAAAGCCGTAGCCTAAACTCTGCCCTGGGAGGGGGGAGAGATGTGAGCGCATGGGGGGGGGGGATCCTTTGGGGAGGGTGGGTACTGGGGAGCATGGGAGTGAGGGGGGAGGGCTGAGTTTGTGGCCTCTCTCAGCTGAATTAAAAGGGCCCCGAACCCCATGTCCCTTCCCTGAGCCCCCTGCCCTTATCCCCCCAACCCTGCTGGTGCCCCTCACTCCCGCCCTGCAGCCCCTGCCAGCCCAGGGCTCCCTCCCTAGCCCAGCCACAGCCCCTCCCTCCCACCCCGCAGCCCCTGCCAGCCCAGCCCTGCCCGCCCAGCCCTGCTGGTGCCCCTCACTCCCAACCCGCAGCCCCTGCCAGCCCAGCCCTGCCCCCCCAGCCCTGCTGGTGCCCCTCACTCCCAACCCGCAGCCCCTGCCAGCCCAGCCCTGCCCCCCCAGCCCTGCTGGTGCCCCTCACTCCCAACCCGCAGCCCCTGCCAGCCCAGGGCCCCCTCCCCAGCCCAGCCAGGGCCCCTCCCTCCCGCCCTGCAGCCCGCGGTACCTGTGATCTTGTCCCGGACCAGCTTGCAGGACTCGATCTCGCCGATGCTGCCAAAGAGGCTCTTGAACTCCTCCTGCGTCATGTTCTGCGGCAGGTAGTTGACGATGAGGTTGGTTTTGCTGTCGTCGGCCGCCCCGTTGGCGCTCAGGGGCGGCCCGTTGGGGAGGCCGCTGTTACTGGTGGGGCCGTTGGACACCTGGGTCTCCATGGTGCTGATTATCTGCTGGAGGTAAGAGGGGGAGGGGGTGACCACTCTGCTGGCGGGGGGCACGGTGTGGGGAAAGGTGTGGGTGGCAGGGGTGCTGTGGGGGCAGGGGCATGGCACAGGTAGGGGGCATGGTGTGGGGGAGAGGAACACCAGACAGGGGCATGGTGTGGAGGAGGGGCACTATGTGGGGAGGGGCACACCGCTGGCAGGGGTATCGTGTGGGGAGGGGCACTGTGCGGGGGAAGGGCACACCGCTGGCAGGGGGCATGGTGTGGGGGACGGGTGCTGTGTGGGGAGGGGATTTTCCAAGCGGGGATCTGGCAGGATGCCCTGGCGTTCGCTGCCACCCCGGTGAGTAGCTGAGTGTCCTGGCACCGTGGTCGGTTCAGCCCAGGGGAGAGGGGCGGAGATGTTGCAGGGCACCATGAGCAGACCGACAGACAGACAGACAGACGCCCTCCCACCCACACTCAGGGAAAAGCTAGAGAAGCTCTGTTGGCAAAACTCATCCAGGCAACCACGTCGGGAGCCCATGAAACCTGGGGCAGGAGAGACCGACTGCTGGAGGACAGACGGCTAGGCTGGGAGGTACAGACAGCTGGGCCGAGGTGGACAGACAGACAGGCTGAGACGGACAGATGTCTGGGCTGGGAGGACAAATAGGCTGTGAGGAAGGGACAGACAGACCAGGGAGTGGGGACAGACAGCCAGGCCAGGAAGGGACAGACCGACAAGCTGGGAGACAGAGGGACGGGCTGGGGGAGAGAGGACAGACAGCCTGGCCGAGGAGACAGGCAGGCAGAACATTGACACTTTGGGGAGCCAAGCCCCCAAATGGCCCCCATCCACTATGCCTAGGGCCAGAGCCAACACCCCCCTGGAGCAGATCCTGCCCACCCTCCTGTCCCCCCGCCCCCCTGAGAGCAATGGGGAGCCTCCTCCATCCCCTGCCCCAGCCTGGTGGTTTCTGCCCCCTCTGACTTGGGAAACCCAAGCTGTGCCCGCGCCTCCCCCCGTGCACCAGCGAACCCCAAATCAGTGGCCCCCTCTTCCCCGTCCCATCCCCACCCCGCCCAGTCCTGCCTCAGCCGCACGCCTGCCCCAGGCTGGTGTCCAGCAGGGCCGGCTAGCCAAGTCCCCTTCTGAGGCTGCCCCATCAGCACCTCCTGCCGACACACTGAGCCAACTCCAGCTTCCAGCGTCCACCCGCCCTGCTCCTCTGCAGGTGCCAGATCCACCATACCCAGCAGCCAGACACCTCTGCATGCCCAGCCTCGGTCCGGCCCCCTTGGCCCGCGGGTTTGGCCCCCCTTCCTGGTTTCCCCCCACGGGCGCCTGGCCCCAACGCCCAGCTCTGACCAGACCTCCGGGCCGTTCCTCCCCCCATCCCCAGACATCCCTGTGCTGAGCCTTAGGATCTTGGCTAGACCAGCCACAAGCCAAGACTACGGCAGGGCGACTCGAGACACGATGGCAGGGAATTGATTTGCTGAGACCATCCCCATGCTGCCGAGGAAGATGAACCTCCCCTTCCCCGAGGATCCCTGCCCATCTGACCCACGGGGCAATTCCTCCCCTTCCCCAATCCGCGGGTCAGTCTCCCCCCCCGGCCCCAGAGCACCAGCCCACCTGCCCCGGGTCCCAGCAGCAGATGTGGCTGAGCTCTGATGCTTCATAGGAAGGAAGGGGAGAAAGACCGGACCCATCGGCTCAGCTGCGCACCGTGGGGAAGGGACGTTCCTTCCTGACCCCTACAGCCCTGAAGCATGAGATTGGATTCTAGCCATTGTCTTAAAGCAGAGCTGGGAGGAGGGTGAGAGATTCCTCTTCTGCCCATGATGGAAGGGAATGAACAATGGGGCTGGCAGATTCCAAGGCCAGAGCTGAGCCCCACAGCCAACCCTGCCCCCCCTCCCCAGGCTGTAAAATCCCTCCCAGACGCTGGATTAAAGCCCCTCTCTTAGAAAGTCTCAGAGGGGCCGCCGTGCTAGTCTGTCACTTTAAAAACAATGAGGAGCAAATTGCGTAGCTTATTTCGAGATAGTCTGTTTCGAAATTTGGCGCTGTCTACACAAGGGCCAAACTTCGAAATAGAGCACTATTCTGACAAACCCTTTAATCCCCGTGGAACAAGGTTTACCGAGACGTCAGAATAGCACACCCCTTATTTCGACCGCATTTCGAAATTACGGGCGTGCGGTAAAGATGCGGAAAATGCTATTTCGGGATTATCCTGAAATAGCGCTGTAGTCTAGACATACCCCTAGTGACTAACAGAAATATACAGAGTCATGAGCTTTCGTGGGTTAGACCCACTTCATCGGATGAGTTGGAGTGGAAATAACAGAATCCAAGAGACATATAGAACAGCAGAAAAAGTACCTGTCAATGGTTACTGAGGCTAATTAAGTGGGCTGGATGTGTCCCATTCAGAGCTTTAGATGTGGAAATGCGGGTATTAAAGGCAGGAGAAATTGACTCTGTAATGCGCCGACCAGTTAATGGCTTTGTTCATGCCCAGGGTAACAGTGTCAAGTTTGTAGACTTTCCAGTTCTGCAGACTCTCTGCCTAATTGGGGAGTGAAATTCCTTTGTAGCAGGATGGTAACTTGTAAATCCATGACTGAGTGTCCAGGCAGGTGAAAATGCTCCCCTACAGGTTTGTGTGATGTCTGATTTGTGTCCATTTCTCCTTTGCGCAGCGCCTGTCCGGTTTGGCCAAAGTACGCGGCCGAGGGGCATGGCTGGCACTTGCTGGCGTATATCCCATTCCAGGCTGTGCCGTGAGGTGGTAGCTGGGGTTGTTAGGGCCTGCGGTGGTGTCGGGGGTGCAGCTGTGCGGACAGAGCTGGCGGCGGGGTTTGTTGCAGGGGTGGGTTCCTGGGGGAGTGTGTTTGAGGTGTGGCGTGGGGAGGCTGCGTCAGGTTGGGGGGCTGTCTCTGGGCGAGCACCGGCCTGTCTCCCAAGGTCTGAGAGCGAGGGAGCGTTTTCCAGGACAGGTTGCAGATTCTCCGAAGCCCCCAAGCTTCGTTGCATAATCCCCTTCCAGGGTCGGATCGATCTACCTTCAGCGCCCTCGTTCGGCCCGTCGGCCAGAGCGGAAAGTCCCAGCCCCAGGCCCAGAACCAGCCTCCATCGCAAACGGGCTTTTAATCTGCCAAGGGCCCACTGCAAGGTCAGACACCTGCTGCCAGGCACTGCCGCTCGCCCGATGAGACTGGGCCAGGTGGTGGGTGGGGAATGGGCCCGCCCGCCGCTTGTCCGAAAGTCCCCAAAGACGTGAGGGGTCGTGCCCCTTCCAACCGGCTGACGTTAATGTCGGTGCAAGCCCCCGGCGGAGCCCCGGATGCATCCCCCTTCCTCAGCGGCAAGGCAGGGGGCAGCGGGACCAGGGGATGTGCTTCAAGGAGCCCGTTGTCCGATCTGGCTCTCGTTTCCCGCACTCACTCATTTCACCCCCCGCTGGACAGCAGCCAGTCGACCGACAGCAAGGACGAGCTTGGCACATGGATCCAGGACCACCCCAAAAAATTCAGCAGCGGGCACGGCACCCCAGCCCGACCCGGCCACTGCACTGCTGTGCCGCCCATCTGGGTGCAGCAGGTCTGCAGCGGCCAGGCCGTTTCATCCCACCTCGGCTCCTCGGTTCTCTCCGTTCTCCACCGAATCCCACACTGGGGACCGGCCAACGGCTCCGTCGTCCCGTCCCTGCTCCCCGAGCAGCCGCGCGCTGACCTGTGCCACAGCGGCACGTCTGACGGCGAGACAGAGGAGGGGTTGGAAATCGGCCCGGCAAAGAACACCTCATAGGATGAAGCAGAGGGACCGGTAGGAATGTGACCTCCAAACTCCCACAATTCTCTGCGTGAGGGCACACATCTCCCGCCAGGTGGTGCACCAGAGACGGGTGCAGGCGACGTTGGGATGCTGCTGCCCCTAAAGTTTTTTGCGTCTTTTGCCAGAGCAGCCTAGCGCACCGAGAACCCCGGCACCCGTGTGCCCTGAAAGCTGAGCGCATGGGCAGCCCCCAAGAGCAGAGTCAGGTGCCGCCCAGCGGATTAGCAGAGTGCCCACAGCCGGCAGCCTGCCTTGGTGGTGCACGTCCACACATGCCTTGGTGCACATAACAAAATTTATTCTGTACCTGGGTGGGAAAAAATTAGGGGAACATTGCAGCCAAAGGGGAGTGGGCTGCAGAAAGGGCCATGTCTGTGGCTGAAAGTATCAAGCGTTAAGGCTGGATCTATGCTAGGAGCATTTGCTGGCACTGCCACTCCAGGCAAGGGTCACCCTAGCACCCTAGCAGAGCTCTGCCAGCCAAGGTTTGCAGCGTAGCCTTGGGCAGAGAGACCCTGGCCAAAACTCCCAGTGTTTAACGCAAGCCGGTTACGCAGCACAAGGTGCCCACAAGCAGCTACTGTCCCCCCCCTTAATCCGAATTAACTTCCCCGTGTAGATGAGGCTGGGTGCGCGGGAGCGGCCTTTGCCAGCACGGAGGGCCAGGCAAAGTGCCCCGAGCAGGGATTGGCCTCGCTCCCGCCAACGCCTCCGACCGAAACATACTCGCCTGGCAAAGCACAGGTCAGCTGGTGGCACCAGCTCCGCTTTGCCAGCTCGGCTGGGCCGCTCGGGGATGAGCTTTTCCACGCGCCCCACGGACCCTGTGGCCAGCCTAGTGCTCCCCCTGCGGCTGGCCCAGGGCATGTCCGGGCTCCCTGGAACGTGAGACCCCCCCCCAAGCCGCACAGTGATCCCCGGGCGAATTCTGTGTGTGCAGCCCCCAGACCCCCAGCTTAGGGCCTGAAGGAAACCGTCAGGGGCAGGGGAATGTGGCCAGTTCACCTCCCCCACCCTGCCACCCACCCCAAAAAGCACCATGACACGCGACCGGCCTGCACTGCCCAAGGCTTTTGGACACGGGGGTCAGGACCCCCCTGCTGAGCCCCTGCTCTGCCCCCTACACCACAGCGCCCCCTAGTGCCCACCCTGCTCCCTGCACCACAGCGCCCCCTAGTGCCCACCCTGCTCCCTGCACCACAGCGCCCCTAGTGCCCACCCTGCCCTGCTGCACAGTGCCCCTAATGCCCACCCTGCCCCTGCACCACAGCACCCCTAGTGCCCACCCTGCCCCTGCTGCACAGTGCCCCTAATGCCCACCCTGCCCCTGCACCACAGTGCCCCTAGTACCCACCCTGCCCCTGCTGCACAGCGCCCCTAGTGCCCACCCTGCCCCTGCACCACAGCGCCCCTAGTGCCCACCCTGCCCCTGCTACACAGTGCCCCTAATGCCCACCCTGCCCCTGCACCACAGCACCCCTAGTGCCCACCCTGCCCCCTGCTGCCCAGTGCCCCTAATGCCCACCCTGCCCCTGCTGCACAGTGCCCCTAGTGCCCACCCTGCTCCCTGCTGCACAGCGCCCCTAGTGCCCACCCTGCTCCCTGCTGCACAGCGCCCCTAGTGCCCACCCTCCTCCCTGCACCACATCACCCCTAGTGCCCACCCTGCCCCCTGCTGCACAGCGCCCCTAGTGCCCACCCTGCCCCCTGCAGCCCAGCGCCCCCTAGTGCCACCTGGGATTTTGGTGCCAGCATTGGCTCACCCTGCTGAGACCCCCATCCCACTGCTTCCAGCCCAGCGCCCCCTAGTGCCCAGCACTGCCTGCCAGGGAAGGATTCCCCAATGGATTACATCTGCTCCCAGCAGGAATTAGCTGACCAATGGCAGAGGCTGAAGCCCCTAGAGCATCCCCCACGCGGCGAACACCCTCCTGGCCAGTGTCACCCTTCCCCCGCTCTGCTGAGCAGCCCCTGCAGCTGCTCTGGTGGCGACTGTCAGGCTATTGATCCGTCCATTGATCTCGCCATGATCCCCGGCCCTGGGCCAGACGTCGAATCCATCGGCAGGAAATTGCCAGCCCGCTCCCAGCCTGCGCCCATCGCTCCCACCCCCAGCCCCCGCTGTCCCAGCCCTAGGCCCCTCTGGGCCAGTGTGCCCCTGCCTTGGTGCTGGAAATTAGGGGATCTCTCTGGGACTCCTGTGAGTCCCCCCAGGCCCCGGGAAGCCCATCGGTGGCTCCCTTGCACTGGGGCTCATGCCCAGATCAGGTCGTGGGGCTGCCATGCAGGGAAGCTACCCCCCCCCGGGACCCGGGCCCGCTCCCCAGCCCTGCCCGGCATGGGCAGCTGTGTTTGGGTGGGGGCAGGGCCCGCGCCGCTGGCCGCGGTGTCACTTGCAGGCTGTGGCCCAGCTTAGCCGGGCTAAGCCCCTAATTAGGATGATCCCCCGGCTCCATCCGTCTTAACGCCACACAACGAGCTTAGGCCCCCACCCTCCCCAGCAAACATATGTCTGGGGGGGGGGCTGGACTGAGATGCACCCCCAGGGCCTGGCCCCCCTCCCTGTTCCCACATGACAGCCATCTGGCCCAGCCCGCGGGCCCCGGTTGCCGCAGCAACCGGCCTCCCAGCGACCACTTGGCAACCGAGACACTCTCCCCTAATCCAGTCTGGCCCGAGCGGGGGGGCCTTACCCCCATAACCCCCCTCCCCCAACCTGGGGGGGTATGCAGGGTATCCTCAAACCAAACCCCCTCTCCCCTGCCACAGGCTCCCCACAATCCCCTATAGAAGGATCAGCCCCTCCATCTGCAGCTCCTCAGCACCTGGGGTGTCTATGGGGGGGGAGGGAATTCCCTGTCCCGTTCTATAGGCGTCCTGAGACACAGAGGGGATCAAATTCTCGACTCGGCTCTATAGGGGCTCCCCTGATACCCCTGGGAAGAGCAGAACCAATTCCATAGCAAGTCAGTAGATACCTATAGAAGGGAGTCCGGTCTATAGGGGGTCTCTAGACACCTCTAGTCCGGTCTATAGGGGGTTTCTAGACACCTCTAGTCCGGTCTATAGGGGGTCTCTAGGAACCTCTAGTCCGGTCTATAGGTGGTCTGTAGACACCTCTAGTCTGTTCTATAGGGGGTCTCCAGATACCTCTAGTCCAGTCTATAGGGGGTCTGTAGACACCTCTATTCAGCTCTATAGGTGTCTACACCTATAGGTATCTAGGAGAGAACCACTGATGACATTCTAAAGTGCCTATAGAAAATGCTTTTCGACCAAAGCCTCCAGCTTGCGCGGGAGCCCCCAGCAGGGCCACCGGGCCCTTTCCAGGAGGGTGGCATCCCATGGGCGTGTTTTCGAGTGAGGAAAGCCTAAAGTGGCCCTTTGCCCAGAGAGAACAGGGCAGGGCATGGAGCCCCGGCTCGGGTTTGTGGAACACCCTGGAACCCCAGCTCTGCCAGCCCTGGCTCGGGGCACCTGCCCAGCTGGCTGCGGAGCTGGGGGGTTAGCGGCCTCCATCTGATTCCTGCCTCGTTTCCGTGGGACGTCTGGGGCGAGCGAATCGTCCCCACGGAGCATTTCGCTTTCCACAGCAAATCCCCGTGGGAAAAAACTGTTTCGTCAGAGGTTTTTTCCACTGGCTCCAATGCCAGGGACAAATTTCCCCGGTCGTACTGCCACACACCCGCCGCCGGCAGCACATCTCGCGCCAGACGGAACACAACTGCTCCGGCGCTCCTGCCGCAGCTCGGACCCCATCGCGCCAGGTGCTGCACAGAGCCCCAGCCGCAGTCAGGGCCCCCGGCTGCGGGGAGTGATGCAAAGGGAGCGCCATGCCTGGCCCAAAGGGCTCACAGGCTGAAGAGACAGGCCAGAAAAGGGAGGGGTGTTGACATCCCCGTGATAGTGGTGGGGAAACTGAGGCACCAGAGCAAGTATCACATAGCAATTCAGGGGCAGAAGTGGAAGGGAATAAAAGCTCTGCTCTAACCACTAGCTCACACTCCCCTCCCGAGCTGGGGATAGAACCAAGGACTCCACAGTTGCCCTTCTCTATTAGGCCCTCCCATTCCCAGGCTGGGCCCAGCGGAGCCCTGACTTGCGTGCTGGAGACCCCTTTAAAGGCTGGCGTTGCCAAGCTGGGGTTGAAGAGGGAACCCCAGGTCTCACATCAACCCAAAAGGCCTCGTGGGTGCAGAGGAAAGTGGGCCCAAACCCAGAAGGAAAAAACCCCAAATTGCTAAAAAAAAACCCCACCCTGATGATTCCTGAATGTGATTTCGAAGTGTCTGTTGACAAACTGTGATCCCCATTTCTCAGCTGGAGAAATCACCCTGGGACCCTGGCAGAGGCGTTACAATTTCTGGACCTTTCCCCTTCACAGGTCATATATAAACCAAGTCCTAACTCTAACTACTAGACCCCACCCCCCTCCTAGAGCAGGGGACAGACTCCTGGATTTGTGGCTTCCAATCCTGCCCCCCCGCCCACCCCAACCACTAGACCCCACTCCCCTCCCAGAGCTGGGGACAGAACCCAGGAGCCCTGACCCCGGGCCTGTCCTCCCTCGCCCGTCTCCACAGCAAAGCAAGCCATCCGTGGCGTGATAATCCTCCATTGTGCGCCAGGCAGGGAGGCGAGAAAGGAGCTAAACGCCCCCTCCCCTTCCCCCCACGCAGAGACGAGCCCGGCGCACACAATGCTGGCCCCAGGCCCTGCGGACAATGGGGCATTGAGTGCCCAGGCGACAGGAGGCACCGGGCTGCCAGCCACCGAGCGCGGCTATTCTCCCACATCCGCCCCCTCCCCCAGGGCAGGCCGTGCCGAGGGGCGAGCCACCAGGGAAAGCCAGAGCTATGGGGCTAGGCCGGTGGCGTGCCAGGGATGTGGCTGGGGGTCAGGGCACTGTGATCAGTTCCTGGCGATCCGGGCTCGGGGGGGCAGGAGCAGCTAGGGGGCCACAGCGACACGGAGTCAGGACTCCTGGGTTTATCCAGAGGCCTAGAATTGTCCATTGGGATCAACCCCCTTCCCCAGCTGTGCACAGCACCTGGCGGGCAGGATTAAAGGGTGTAGTGGCACTCGGTGTCACGGGAGCACCTCGTGGCCCCAACACAAAACAGGGTCCCGTTGTGCCGGGCGCTGCCCAGACCCTGGCCGAGATCAGGGCCCCGTTGTGCCGGGCGCTGCCCAGACCCTGGCCGAGATCAGGGTCCCGTTGTGCCGGGCACTGCCCAAACACACAATGAGACACGGACCCTGCCCCCAGTTGCTCGCACTGTCACTTGTCAGGGGAAGGTCAGAGAGTTTGGGATCCGGTGTGGGGCATTGGGTAACCTGATCCCAGCAGGCCAGAAAGGATCTGCAGCAAAGCCACAACTCAAACCCAAAGCTCCAGCATCCCAGCCCACTGTCTTAACCACTAGGATCTTCTGCCTTGCCTTCTCATACCTGGGCACTGGGCCTGGAAATAGGTGTCCCAGTACCGCCATTGGATTCACTCTGTTGCCCCAGCGGGGGGGCCGGAAAACAGACAGACAGTGCCCTATCGCCCCCAGACTGGCACAGATAGAATCATAGAATCCTAGAAATGGAAAGGACCTCGAGGGGTCATCGATTCCAGTCCCCTGCCCTCATGGCAGGACCAAGCACCGTCTAGAGTCTAGACCATCCCTCACAGGTGTCTGTCTAACCTGCTCTTAAACATCTCCAGTGATGGAGATTCCACAGCCTCCCTAGGCAACTTATTCCAGTGCTTAACCACCCTGACAGGAAGTTTTTCCTAATGTCCAACCTAAACCTTCCTTGCTGCAATTTAAGCCCATTGCTTCTTGTCCTATCCTCAGAGGCCAAGGAGAACAATTTTTCTCCATCCTCCTTGTAACAGCCTGTTAGGTACTTGAAAACTGCTATCATGTCCCCGCTCAGTCTTCTCTTTTCCAAACTAAACAAGCCCAATTCCTTCAGCCTTGCCTCATAGCTCATGTGTTCTAGACCTTTCATCATTTTTGTTGCTCTTCTCTGGACCTTCTCCAATTTCTCCACATCTTACTTGAAATGTGGTGCCCAGAACTGGACACAATACTCCAATTGAGGCCTAATCAGCGCAGAGCAGAGCGAAAGAATGACTTCTCGTGTCTTGCTCACAACACTCCTGTTAATGCCTCCCAGAATCATGTTTGCTTGTTTTGCAACAGCGTCACATTGTTGACTTGTGTTTAGCTTGTGGTCCACTATGACCCCTAGATCTCTTTCTGCCGTACTCCTTCCTAGACAGTCGCTTCCCATTCTGTATGCGTGAAACTGATTGTTCCTCCCTAAGTGGAGTACTTTGCATTTGTCCTTATTAAATTTAATCCTCAGACCATTTCTCCAGTTTATCCAGATCATTTTAATTTTGACTTTATCCTCCAAAGCAATTGCAGCCCCTCCCAGCTTGGGATCATCTGCAAATTTAATAATTGTACTCTCTATGCCAATCTCGAAATTGTTGATGAAGATATTGAACAGAACTGGCCCCAAAACAGACCCCTGCGGAACCCCACTTGTTATGCCCTTCCAGCATGACTGTGAACTATTAATAACTACTCTCTGTGAACGGTTATCCAGCCAGTTTTGCACCCCCTTTCCAGTAGCCCCATCTAGGTTGTATTTTTTTAGTTTATTGAGAAGAAGGTATGTGAGACCGTGTCAAATGCCTTACTAAAGTGTAGGTATCCCAAGTCCACCGCTTCTCCCTTATCCACAAGACTTGTTACCCTTTCAAAGAAAGCTCTCAGATTGGTTTGACATCATTTGTTCTTTACAAATCCATGCTGGCTGTTACCTATCACCTTATTATCTTGGAGATATTTGCAGATGGATTCCTTAATTCCTTGCTCCATTATCTTCCCTGTCACAAGGATTGACTGGTCTGTAGTTTCCTGCATTGTTCTTATTTCCCTTTTTATAGATGGGCACTAGATTTGCCCTTTTCTAGTCTTCTGGAATCTCTCCCGACTTCCATGACTTTTCAAAGATGATCACCAAAGGCTCAGATACCTCCTCTGTCAGCTCCCTGAGTATTCTAGGATGTATTTCATCAGGCCCTGAAAATACCTGGTGACTTGCAGACATCTAACTTCTCTAAGTGATTTCCAATTTGTTCTTTTTTTATTTTAACTTCTAAACCTACCCCATTCACTATGCTATTCATCCTGTCACCATCCATCTTCTTGATGAAAACCGAAACAAAGAAGTCGTTAAGCACCTTTGCCATTTCCAAGTTCCCTGTTATTGTTTCTCCCTCTTCACTGAGCAATGGGCCTACCCTGTCCTTGGTCTTCCACTTGCTTCTAATATATTTGTAGAATGTCATCTTGTTGCCCTTTATGTCTCCAGCTGGATCGAGCTTGTTTTGTGCCTTTGCCTTTCTAATCTTGCCCCTGCATACGTGTGTTGTTTGCTTAGAATCATCCTTTGTCATTTGACCTAGCAAACTGACAGAGATGCTGAAGGAGCTTTGATTTGCCAGCACATCTCTGGATCCCCAGCAGGTCTGTTTGCACAAGATCCACCAGGTCTGAGCAGGCTCCTTAGCTCCCAGTCTCCTCCACGCCCCACTGGCGATGATCTCAGAGAGTGGTCCATTTTGGGGCCACCCGAACCTCATGTCTGGCCTCCCGCAGACCCACAAATTCACCCGGCACTGAGCCCAGCCTGACTCACAGCATCTGCCAAGGGAATCTGTTCTTATTGACCAGCAAACTGACGGAGACCCAGTGCCTACCGGCAGAAGAGTTTTTGTTGGTATCACTCATGCAAGTTCCCAGAAAGTTTTTGCAGCCAGGGAGTTGTCATCTACCCGAAAACCTGAGGCTCTATCAGCTACAGACGTTACACACACCGATCTACACCAGCAAAACTTTCAAACATGAATTATCAGGCATTTTTTTCCCCAACCCTTGGCTCACTTGTGCCTTGGCTGATTGAAGGTCTAGAAAATGTGACCTCTGAGGAAAGGTTCCAAAATTGGGTTTGACTAGTCTGGAGAAGAAAGGACTAAGGGGGAGGGTGGGCATGAAAACAGTTTTCAAGTCCAGAAAAGGTTGTTGCCAGGAGGAGGGAGAAAAATTGTTCCTGCTCACCTCTGAGGATAGGACAAGAAGCAATGGGCTTAAACTGCAGCAAGGGAGGTTTCGATTTGAAATTAGGACATTAGGGTGATTGAGCACTGGAATAATTTGCCTAGGGAGGTTGTGGAATCTTGATCATTGGAGATTTGTAAGAGCAGGTTAGACAGACACCGGTCAGGGATGGCCTAGTTCAATGTTTCTCAACCTTATTTTATATAGTACCCCTTTAAAAAAAAAGTATAAGTACCCCAGTACCTACAGTTTTCAGACACACCATTTTTTTTCTACCATTGCAACACATTTGTTTAAATGACTTAATCGTAGCTGGGAGGGCGATTCAATTTTTGGATGTAAAAAGTACAAAAATAATAACAAGCAATACAACTTAAAACAAAAATTCAGTTTTCTCCAAATTTCAGTTGTGGTGATGTACCCCCCAGACTTCTCTCGAGTACCCCTAAGGGTACTCGTACCACTGGTTCAGAAACACTGGCCTAGTTAATACTTAGTCCTGGGGAACTGGATTTGATGACCATCTCGAGGTCCCTTCCAGTCCTACAATTCTGTGATTTTTGTGCTTTTTCTCTGGACCCTCTCTGGTTTTTCCCACAGTCTTTTCAAAAGGCACTTATCAGCGCTAACCAGGCTGAACATTCTTGCAAGGAGGAAAACACCACAGACCAGCAGAGCAGCATTTCACTTCAAAAAGGGGAACGACACAAAAATGTGGAGACTTCTTAAGCAGCCATAAAAGGAGCAGCCGCAAGAGCGAAATGCCTGCAAGCTGCATGGAGACTTTTAAAAAACATCATAACAGAGGCTCCAACGATGTGTACAACCCACATTTAAAAAGGAAGACCGCAAGAGGGCCCAAAAAGCACCCCCAAACAAAACCCCAAACAACGTGCCACAATGGCTGAACAGCAGCGTTAAAGAGGCCCTTAGAGACAGAAACACACCCTTAAAAAAGTAGAAGTCAAATCCTACTGAGGAAATAGAAAGGAGCGTAAACTCTGGTGAATCACATGTCAAAGTCTAACCAGGCAGGCCAAAAATGGGTCCCGGGCCTTTAAATTACCGCCAGAGCCCCACATGGCACTACAGAGTTCTGGGCGGCACAAAAGGGTGTGCTGTCCAGGTGGCCTCGAGGGCCAGCTGCACTGGCCCGCCCCTTACTCCCAAGGCCCCACCCCTTACTCCCAAGGCCCCGCCCCTTCCAGGAGCACAGAGCCAGACTCTGCCCCCCGACCTTGCCTCGGGGCCCAGCCAGACTGTCGACTCGCCTGCCTACACCTGACCTGTTCACTTCACATGAGAAGTCTGAGAAGCTGTCCCAGCGTGAGATGTCAGTGGAGGAGGTTTTGGAACAAGGTGCTAAATTATCCAGGAATAAGTCACCCGGCCCGGAAGGGCTTCCCCCAAGAATTCGGAAGGACCTCAAATATGAAGCAACGGAACAGCCAGCTGTGGCATGGAACCTATCACTGAAATAAACTTCTCTACCGGGTGAGTAGCCGAGGGCGAATGGGACACTGACTTTTCCAAAAGGCTCCAGAGCTGATCCTGGAAATTACAGGCCAGGAAGGCGAACCTCAGTACCCGGACAATTAGGTAAACAGTCGCAAAGACCAGATGATCAGCCACATGGAGACGCAAAGCATGTTGGGGAGGAATCTACACGGCTTTTGCAAAGGGAAATCAGGCCTCACCGATCTATTAGGCTTCTCTGAGGGGGCCAGTGAGCCTGAGGACAAGGGGGGATCCAGTGGAGGTCGTGAACTTGGACTTTCAGAAAGCCTTTGGCAAGGTGTGACGTAGTGGGGGGGCTGTCTACTTTTGTAATCCCGTGTTCGCTCTGGTGTTGCATTCACCGTGTGTCTTATGGGGTTCTATATGATCCTACTATCCTATGCTGCTCTGTAGTGGCACTGTGTGTGGGTGGGGGTGTGCCTCAGTTTCCCCAGGCCCTGCAGCACTAGCTGCATGAGGAGGGGGAGGCTGGGGGTGACTCACTGGGGAAGTATGGGCAGTCTCTCACCTCCTGCGACCCAGGTGACCGCACATAGCACCTTGGGCCTGGAAGGAGGACGATGGAGGAGGCGGGGCTGCCTGGGGCAAGGGAGCAGTGGCTGTGGGGGTGAGTTAGTCTCGGCTGGGTAGGATGAGGAGAGCAGACTGAGAGCAGGAAAGGGGGGTTCAGGGCCCATGAGCCCTTCCCCCCGAGAGGAAGAAGGCTGGCTGCTCGCGGTGCCTGAGCTAACATCGCTCCTGTGCTACGCTGTGTCTCTGAGAAGCAATGAAACCTTCCACTCTACTAGCCGGCTGAGAGTCACATCTGGCTGCGGATGGGGGTGCAGGGTCGGGGGCTCCCTGACATGCCATCACACCAGGTCTCTCCCCAAAGGCTCTTGAGCCAAGAGCGATGTCATGGGGTGAGCGGGACGGTCCTAGTACGGAGCAGGGAACCGATCCCAATCTCGCCATGATCGGTAAGCCCAAAGCCGTGCCAAGTGTGCCAAAGGAACCTCACCAAGCTGACTGACTGGGCAACAACATGGCAGCTGGAATCCAGCACTGAGAAACGCCAAGTGATGCACATGGTGCGACGTAGTGGGGGGGCTGTCTGCTCTGTAACGTGGGGTTCCCCTGCGCTGTGAGGTGTGATTCCCACAGACTCACCCACATGTGGATTGGCCTAGACACCTAGTCCCAACCTAAGCAGATAACAAGGCCCTTCCCAGAGGGAGAGATAAAGGAAGGGAGGCGGAGCTGGACACCTGGCGGGGGCAAGGTCTGGGAGAGAGGCAGGAACCCTTTCCAAGATCTCATTCCTACTTGCATAGTAGAATAAGAGATCTTGCGAAAAGGGTTTATTTTCCGCAAGATCCCTAGACTGGCGCTTTTTCCGCAAAGCCCGAGCCGGAAAAAAGCGGCAGACGCAAATGCAAATAATACCGCGATATTTAAATCCCCGCGATTTGTAATTGCGACTGGTCTCATTAGCATCCTTTTTTCCAAAAAGGGTGCCAATGTAGACACAGCCGAAGGGAACAGACTAAGCTGAGTGCTGAGGGTTGACAGGGCGATGGACCCCCTAACCCAAGGGGTCTGAGGCATCCTGGCCCTGACTCCGGTAACCACATCACGTCTATGCTGTGCTGTATTCTGGAGGAGCAATAAACCTTCTCTATTCGAGTCTGTTCTCGCTGCTACGGGGGCGCAGGATCGGGGGGGTCCCCGACGCACCGTCGCACATGGCAACCCCTAACCCCAACACGACAGACCAAAGGAGGGGCTCCCCTGGGGCTGTTCTCACTCCAGGAAGATCTGGGAGTCTTTGTGGAGAGTTCCCTGAAAACATCAGTGGTTAGCCACCATCAAAAAAGCCACCAGAGTGTCAGGAGCCATTCAGAAAGGGACCCGAGACTAAGACAGAGAACGGCATAATGCCTCGAAATACATCCACAGCTTGAACACGGCATGCAGGGCTGGCTGGCCCGTCTTCATAAAGGTATGTTAGAACCGGAGAAAAATACAGAGAAAGGCAACCAAAACAATTAAGGGTATGGACCAACAAAAGGACCTGGGGATGACAGTGGACGAGAAGCTGGACTGGAGTCAACAGGGCGCCCCTGTAGCCAAGAAGGTGAACGGCATGTTAGGGTGCATTAGGAGGAGCATTGCCCGCAGATCTAGGGAAATCGTTATTCCGCTTTATTTGGTGAGGCCACGTCTGGGGTATGGCGTCCAATTAGGACAAGAAGCAACGGGCTTAAACTGCAGCAAGGGAGGTTTAGGTTGGACATTAGGAAAAACTTCCTGTCAGGGTGGTGAAGCACTGGAATAAGTTGCCTAGGGAGGTTGTGGAATCTCCATCACTGGAGATATTTAAGAGCAGGTTAGGAGACATCTATCAGGGATGATCTAGAAGGTGCTTGGTCCTGCCGGGAGGGCAGGGGACTGGACTTGATGACTCACGAGGTCCCTTCCAGTCCTAATGATCTATGAGTCTATGATTCTATTCTGGGCCTCCATTACAGAACGGATGTGGACGCATTGGAGAGGGTCCAGCGGAGGGCCACCAAAACGATTAGGGGGGCTGGAGCACATGACTTACGAGGAGAGGCTGAGGGATTTGGGCTTGTTTAGTCTGCAGAAGAGAAGTGAGGAGGCATTTGATAGCAGCCTTCAACTCCCCGAAGGGGGGTTCCAAAGAGGCTGGAGAGAGGCTGTTCTCAGGGGTGGCAGATGGCAGAACAAGGAGCAATGGTCTCAAGTTGCAGTAGGAGAGGTCTAGGTTGGATATTAGGACAAACTATTTCCCTAGGAGGGAGATGAGGCACTGGGATGGGTTCCTAGGGAGGGGGCAGAATCTCCATCCCTAGAGGTTTTTAAGGCTTGACAACGCCCTGGCTGGGATGATTGAGTTGGGGTTGGTCCTGCTTTGGGCAGGGGGCTGGACTCATGACTCCTGAGATCTCTGCCCGCCCTGGGATTCTACGAGGAAAGATGAAAAAGATTGGGCTTGTTCCACTAATAAAAGAGACAGCTAACGGGGGATCTGCACAGTGGGGGATGGGCTGGAGGAAGTGTTAGTTACCTCTTCATGTAACACAAGAACCAGGGGGTTACCCCAGTGAGGTTACTAGGCTGAAAACAAAGGCAAGGAAGTATTCCACCCCACAGCACAGCCAACCTGTGGGACTCCCTGCCTGGGGATGTTGCAAAGGCCGGCAGGGTAGCAGGGTTCAGAAAAGAAGTCGAGAAATTCTCGGAGGACGGCTCTGTCACTGGCTATTCACCAAGAGGATCCGGGATGCAGCCCACGTGGGTGTCCCTAAATCCCACGGCAGGGGACAGATCACTCACTGGCCGCCCTGGTCCGTTCGCTCGCTCCGCAGCAGCCCCTGTGGGATCCTGAGCTATCCGGACCAGAGTGGTCAGTCTCCAATCTGTGACCGTATCGCTCTCACCACCACTTCATACTGAGGGAAAATCGGCCCCTGCCCCCGACCCGCAGTGGTTCTTCACTCCAGACCATTACAGAGCCTGTAGGGTGCCCATAGACAGGATGTTCTCGGAAGTCTGGGTCTAAGGATGTTAAAACTAGCCCAGGCAGGCGTTTCCTGGGCCCAGCTCACCCTGCTTCCCTCCCGTTGTGGGGCTGCCTCCTCGCAGGGGTTCCCCACGAAGCCCCGGCTCCCAAAGTCAGGAGATTCTTCGGGACCCTCGACTTCCAACTGGAAAGAAAACCCAATGTCCGACCCTAGCCCATGGGGACGCCAGACAACAGGACCTCCCCGCAGTGCCAAAGCCAGAAGACAAACAAAGCTTCCACAGTGGGCTTTTTTGTGTGCAAAATCTCCGACTAGTTTTACATAAGAACATCGGAACGGCCCCCCTGGGGCAGACCAAAGGTCCATGTAGCCCAGTGCCCTGTCTGCAGACAGTGGCCGATGCCAGGTGCCCCAGGGGCAATGAACAGAGCAGGGAATCCTCTGTTTGAAGCTGCGTCTGCACGTTCCAGTGGGTTGGGGTTGAAATGCTCCTGCATTGGAGAGTCCAGACGGGGCCTTGGCTCTGTCCCCTGGGACACAGATTGTGTCTCACAGCCCGGCATGGCCTGTGGGGTGCACAAAACCTCTCCCCCAGCTGGCTTCACTCCCGTGACAATCGACATGGGGAGGCTGAGGAAGAGAAAGGGGAATCGACTCCCCCCAAATCACATCGGCCAGTGGGGCAGATCTGAGAGCAGAGCCGCACTGACTCCCCGCCACGGCCCCCGAGACTCGGCTCCTTGACAGATCAAGGACCCGTTGGCACAGATCCACAGCGGGAGAGAGAGCCTGCCTAGTCAAGTTGCTGCACTGAGGGAGGAGGGGTGGGGAAGTAGCTACAATTTGATCTTCATGCACAGTCAACCTGTGGAACTCCTTGCCAGAGGATGCAGTGAAGGCTAGAACCTTACCAGGGTTCAAAAAAGAGCTACATAGATTCATGGAGGTTCGGCCCATCAATGGCTATTAGCCAGGATGGGTAGGAATGGTGTCCTTAGACTCTGTTTATCTGGAAGTAGGAGACAGGGGAGGGATCACGTGAGGGTTACCTGTTGTGATCCCTTCCTCTGGGACACCTGGCATTGGCCGCTGTCGGCAGACAGGATACTGGGCTAGATGGACCTTTGGTCTGAGTCAGCGTGGCCGCTCTTATGTTCTTATGCGGTATTGACACATGCCCAGTGAGATCTAAGGCCGGGCGCCCTGAAGCTCTGATCCTGGGACCTCTCAGGAAACCACCCAGGTAGCACAAGGCCCGGCTCCCAGGTGGAAGAGCCCCTGGAGGTGGCAGGGGATGGGAGTCGGGTCGGGGAGCTGGGGGTTGGGGCTACGTGTCCGGGTGTTTACTAGCAGGCAGATGTTCAGGCCACCTGACCCTCAGGAGTTCTGGGGCTGTGCTTCCAGGATACCCAATTCCCCGCCCCTCCTGGCCCCATAACAGCCAGTGACCTGCGTGGGCCCAGGGTGAGGCAGGAGGACGCTGCCGGACACGACGCATGCATGTGTTCCCACACTAACCCCCTCCTGCCCCACATCCCGCCCTCTCAGCTCGGCCGGAGCCACGCCGCTGTGGCTAGAGTCCTTCCCAGGCACGGGCACGGCTCTCAGCCACTCCTGCAGCCAAACGCCTCTGATTCCGGAGACTCCCTCTGTAACTAGCAGTACAGGGGCTAGGACACACGCTGAGCCCATCCAGGAGACACGCACGCTGTCCAGTCCATTCCTCTCCACTTTCTCACCAAGCTAGGTTTTTTTTAAGAGCGTCCCGTCACCTGTCAAGCCAGGTGCGTGGGGGAGAAAGGAAATTTGCCAAGTCATTTTCCATTTCTCCTGTAGTTTTAAACTCAACGCTGTGCAGCAAGGCCCCCACAAACCAGGAACGGAACCCTGGAACCCTCCCCTCCTCCGTGCTCTAACCACTAGGCCTCCCCTTCCCTGTGCTCTCAGAGCCGGGGACAGACCCAGGAGTCCTGGCTTCCAGAATACAATGACCAGGCCTTGAGTCCCAGTAGCCAAGGTGCCAGGGAAGGGGAGATCCAGAGCAGGTGGGAGCCCACCCCAGCCAGCCAGCTGCACGACGACCCACGAGAACCCGGAATTGAAAGGGGGGGTATGCCAGGAATCGCCCCGGTTCCTCACATTCCCCTCCCCTCAGCCCTCCTGCAAAAGTCCTGCAGCCAGTCTGCCCCCCCCCCATTGCTGGATATGCCCAGCCTGTGTGCCTGCTAGCCCTTCCCCCTCCAGCCACTGCCCCAGAGTTGGCACTGCCCAGAGCCACCAGGCCAGTCCCCCCCGCCGGGGGAAAGGCTGCCCCCTACAGCCCCTCACTCCACCATGAGGGGACGCGGGGGGCCCAAGCCCGGACTCCAGGGTTCTGTTAGCGGCTCTGGCCCGTGCGGGGGAAGGGCGGGCGTCTCGTGGCTGATCCTTCCCCACTGTCGCTGGGGGCGGGAGGCAAATCTCCCAGCTGCAGGCCCTCCCAGTGATACAAGGAAAGGCTGGGAGCTGCACGAGATGTGCCGTATTGGGGCTTGTTTACAGCTCAGGAGCTGCCCGCATGGAGCCACCTTGGCTCAGCCCCACGGCTCCCTCCAGAGTGGGGCTAGAACACAGCCGGTCTGGCTCCCAGCTGGAGCCCCTGCTGCTGTGCAAGCCCCAGCCCCATGGGAGCAGCCACTGGCCTTGGGAGGGACTCCCCTTTGGACTCAGCCCCGCCCCGGCTGTGTGGGCCAATGGGCGGAGCGGGGTCACCCCAGCAGCATCCTAGGAGAGTTGGGGGCCAACACAGCCCTCTTGCAGGGTCCCAGGCTGGGGGAAGGGCACCAAGGCCCACTTGCTGCCCAGGGGCAGAGACGACCCACCTGGAGCTGGGAAGTGGGTAGCAGGAAGGGGGCTGGCCCTGCACAGGGCTGGGGGTGGGCAGCATTTGGAGCCCAGCCCCCCACCCCAGAGCAGATTAGGGTGCAAGGCCCTGGGGCGGTGGAGCAGGGAAGGAGAACGGTGCCAGCAAAGCCCATGGAGGGGGAGAGGAGCAAGGGAATAAGGGCCCCCCCGAAACATGGCCCCATTGGGGGTCTGCCCCAGCCAGGGCTGGCGGGCAGGAAGCTGGGCCTAGTGCTTAGAGCTTTGCCCTGGGAGTACAGGGATCAGGGCTCTGTCCTGAGACCAGAGCCATTAAGGTATTTCGGCTTCTCCCATCCAAGGGAAAGGCCTTAGCTGCTCTGTGCCTCAGTTTCCCCATCTATACAAATGGGGATAACAGCCCTGCCCTGCCCCCCAGGGGCGTGAAGGTGAAAACTGGGAGGTGCCCAGATATTAGAGAGAGTCTGGTACTACAACAGCTGTTTAGCTATGCCCCCATCCCACCCCCATATTGTATTTACCCTTGCATGCCCCACGAGGCAGGGCTATTCTCCCCGGCGTACAGATGGGAAACTGAGGTCCAGGGAACACAGGAGTCCTGCCTCCCTGTTCAAGCCCACTAGACCCTGCTCCGCTCCCAGAGCCTGGATCCTTAAGCACCACAAAGCGTAGAAGTAACCACAAGTCCTACACGCTACGTGACTGGAAGACATGACACAAATCTACATGCCAGCCCGGCCTTGGGCTCCCTCCTCCCCCCCAGCCCTGCCGGTGCCCCCCACTCCCTCCCTGCAGCCCCTGCCAGCCCAGCCCTGACCACTCCCCCAGCCCTGCTGGTGCCCCCCACTCCTGCCCCACAGCCCCTGCCAGCCCAGCCCTGAGCCTGCCCCCCAGCTCTGCCAGTGCCCCTCACTCCCAACCTGCACCCCCCTATTGTTCTAGCTTCCCACCACACATGGCCACATCCTGCCGTGGGAACTCCTTGCACTCACCTGCTGGGGGGTCTAGAGAGGGGCCCCATGGGGCGGGGGGCCAGACCCCTGAGCCCAAAGCCAAATGGGGATTGAAACTGCCTCTGAAGGAAGCAGAGCCCTGAGCCTGGGGAAGGGGAAGGGGGCCTGGCACGGGGCAGCACTAGACCAGCTGGGCATGGAGGAGGCAGGGCAGCCTGGCCGGCCCAGATCCCCCCCCAGAAAGGGATAAAGGAGCAGAGAACAAAGAGTGACACCGAGGCAGGAGCCTCCAACAATAACATCCCCTGGGCCCGGAGCTGGGGACAGACCCGGGCGTCTGGACTCCCGCCCCACCCCTGCTCTACCCACTAGCCCCCACTCCTCTCCCAGCACCTGACTGAGCTCTGGTGCCCTGACTGAGCCCTGCAGGGAACTGGCCAGGGCCTGAAATGGGGCGGGGCCCTAGCTCAGTGCTGATGTGAGGCGGGGCTCAGCCAGGACTCCTGGGTCCCTTCCCCATGGAGAGGGGCCAGGTGTGGGGGGGGCTCACCATGTGTCCTGTGCTACATTGGGCCCCACCCCACTCCTAGGGCCCTGCCCCTCACGCAGACTCTCCTCTGGGCTGGGGGTGTAGGGCCCCGGCCCCACAGAGTGGGGCCTCCCCAAGCCAGGTGGGCAGGGCTGCCCAGACACCCCCTCATTCCCTCCACACGTAGCGCCCACCCCGATACGTCACAGCAGCCCCCCATACATGGTGCCCACCCCGATACGTCACAGCAGCTCCCCGATACATGGCGCCCGCCCCGATACGTCACAGCAGCCCCCCAATACATGGCTCCCAACCTGATACATCCCAGCAGCCCCCCCATACATGGTGCCCACCCTGATACATCCCAGCAGCCCCCCCATACATGGCATCTGCCCCAATACATCCCAGCAGCCCCTGATACATGGCACCTGCCCCCCAATGCATCACCTCAGCCTCCTCCCATTTCCATCGTCTCTGCACAAAGCCCCTGGGCCACCACTCCCCCGGGAACCGGCCATGGGCTGTGTGTGCGGGGGACAGGGCAGCAAAATGTGGGGCTCCCTGCTCCAAAGGCAGAGAGGTGGCAGAGCCCCACCCACCAGCTGATGCTGGCTCATCCCTGGCTGCCCCTCCCTTTGGCACGCCTTTGTCAGCTCGCCAAACTGCTCCCCCCTCCACCGGGGGGGGCAGGAAGTGGAGCTCCCCCTTCCCCACTGCTAAGCCACCTGTGCTGGGACTTTAAGAGACACTGGCTCAGCTGCTGTGAACCCCCCCTTCACCCCCCCCACTGCATTGCTGCCCCATCCCCTCCCTGCAGCCCCCGCCCCAAAAGCACCGCAAATGGGGACAGAGAGAGGGGGCAGCTTCCATCAGGGCCTCCCCTGATTGCTCCCCCTGCAGCTCCTCCATGGCGTATTCCTTTGGGGACGCCCCAAATTCCTCCATCCAACCCACCGCTCCAGTCCCTTTGCGATTGGGTCGCTGCCCTTCCCCAGATCCCCTCCCCAGCTGCAACACCGCCTCCCTGCACCCCCAGCCCCTCTCCCCCCACCCCCCTGGGCCCGTTGGCAGGGGCAGCGAAGGACGGAGGCCGTGGGAGCCGCTGAATCGCCGCACGCTCAAAATGGCTTTTGTGGCGCCGGGGAAGTGGCTCTCGGCGGGGGAGGGGCTGTCACGGCGACCTTGAATTGAAAATGGGGGGGGGGGTGCAGAGCGAGGAAGGGGCGCGGCGCCGGGGGCCTTAGGTGGCTATGTAGGGACAGCCTCCCACTCGGGCCTACAGCCAAGGTGCCAAGGCAGGGCTCTCCCAGCAAGGGGCGGGGGGCGGTTTGGCGCTAGGGAGATGCTGCCTGCAAGGACAACACGGTGGGGGGGGACATTGCTGCAAAGCAATTGTGGGGGCATGTGTGGCTGGGACAGTTTCCACGCAGCAAAGCCAGCGCCTTGGCCGGGGCCGGGCCTGCCTGACCTCTGCGGCCCTCGCCGGCCCTGGCTCAGAGGGGTTATGGCAAAGCCAGGGGCAGAGCAGCTGGGAGCTCTATGAAGAGTGGGGGGGGGAACAGAGGTCTGGCTGGGGACACTGTCCCTCCCCGCCCCAAAGCAAGTGAGGCCCTTGGTCAGGGCTGCCGGAACAATGGGGGGTGCTGGGAGCCACTTTCAGCAGGGGAGGGAAGGGGCTGCAGCAGCTCCCCACCCTGCACCCCCCTCGTTCCACCACCTTGGCATGGGAGGGAGGCTGAAACAATGTAAACTGAAATGGGGGGGGGGAGGTTAGGCACACAGAAGCCTTGCCCAGGCATACAACTGTAAACACACGGTGGGGGGTTGTGTGTGTGTCCTAGGGGTGTGTGTGCGTGTGTGTATCTTGGGGGGAGTGTCCTAGGGATGTATCTGTGTGTCCTAGGGTGTGTGTGTGCGTCCTAGGGTGTGTGTGTGTGTGTGCCCTGGGGGGGTGTCTGTATGTGTGTGTGTTTCCTAGGGTGTGTCTATCCCCTAGGGTGTGTGTGTGTGTGTGTGTGTGTGTGTGTGTACCCTAGGGGTGTGTGTGTGTGTGTCCTAGGGACCTGTGTGTGCCCTGGAGGGGTGTCCTAGGTGTGTGTGCGTCCTAGGGTGTGTGTGTGTGTGCCCTGGGGGGGTGTCCGTATGTGTGTGTGTTTCCTAGGGTGTGTCTATCCCCTAGGGTGTGTGTGTGTGTGTGTGTGTGTGTGTGTGCCCTAGGGGTGTGTGTGTGTGTGTCCTAGGGAGGTGTGTGTGCCCTGGAGGGGTGTCCTAGGTGTGTGTGCGTCCTAGGTGTGTGTGTGTGTGTGTGTGTCCTAGGGGGTGGGTGGGTGTGTCCTAAGGGGAGGGGGTGTATGTCCTAGGCGCGTGTGTGTGTCTGGGGAGGTCCGGGGGGGGGTCCGATCCTCTGAGGCCCGGCGGAGGCTGCGCGGCCCAGGGCGCTGGGAGGGAGCGAGGCGGGAGGGGGGGGGCAGGTTTTCCATTTGCAAAGGCAAAGCCGGAGGGGGGGGCTCCTCCCCGGCCCCCGCCCGCTGTCAGTTCCCATTGTTCCCAGCCCGGCAGCGCGGGGGGGCGGCTCCAGTCACGCACAAGGTACCTGGCTCTGAAGGATTGTGCGGCGGCTGCGTGTCTCCGCAGCGCCCAGCCGCTGGCGCGGGGGGGGAGCTGCGCAGAGCCCGGCCCCGGGGGGGGTCCCATTTTGGGTGGGGTCAGACGGGGGCCCCGGGGCTTCGTGTAACACAAATCCTGGTGCACACGGGCTAGATCCGTGGAAGTCCCCCCCACACACACACAAAGGGGACAACGTGCCTGCCCAGAGCCGCGCTCCCCCCCAGCCCTCCGCGGGGGACTCCCCCGGCCCGGTCTCCCCATCCACTTCGGCGGGCCGGGCGGGGAGCGGGGCTTTGGCCGGCGTGTGGACGCTCCCGGTGCGTTTCCACGGGCCGGGATACGCCCGTGGGGCGTCCGCAAGCCACGGCTCTCTCGCTGCCGGCTACACCCCCGCGGCATCGCGCCCCCCAACCCCACGGGGCCACGCTGAGCCCCGAGCCCTGCCCCTACGCGCTAGGGGGGGCTCTGTAGATTGGGGGGGCGATCCCCACCCCCAGCCCCCCGACACCGACGCGGGGACCGGGCTGCGAGCTCACGGCCAGCTGCAGCGGCGGGAGGGGGGTTATACCGTACACCCCCCAATAGACACGCACCCCAAGATCAGCCAAGACACCCCCCCCACCCTCCAGCCCCCCCAGATACCTACGGTGACCATTCTTCCAGCGACGCGGGCTCCCCCGCTGCAGGGCTGCGCTCTCCCGCCGGCAGCCCGCACCCCCCAGCCTCCCGCCCCGGGTGGGGTCGGAGCAGCGCCGAGGGGGGGGAGGTTCCGATTTTCCTGTAGGACCGATTGAAAAGCCAAATCTCGGGGAGGACTGTGTGTACGTCCAGCGGCGGGGAGGGGAGCGATGGGGGCGAGCAGTGGGGCGGGGGGAAGCTGAGCGATGGGGAGTCCTCTTGTTCTCGGCCGCTCTGGGAAGAAAAGCAGGAGAGGAAGAAAGGGGAGGGGAGCAGGGCTGAGAAAGGAGGGGGAGGAAAAGACACGAAGGGACGAAAAAGGAACGAGGGAGGAAAAACGGGCCGGAGGCAGATAAGCGGAGTGTGTGGGGGCAGATAAGCGGGGTGGGGGCAGATAAAGCGGGTGGGGCAGATAAGCGGGTGGGGGCAGGCGGGGCCGAAAAGGAGGGCGAAGGAAATGGAAAAGGAGCCGCAAGCCCCCAAATAAAAGGAAGAGCAGGAGCCGCTCTTGGCCCGGAGGCGAGGAGTAAGGGGGAAGGCGGGGGGCGGAGGGGGGGGGATGAAAAACGAAAAGGAGGAAAAAACCGAAAGGCAGGAGGAAAGGAGGAGCCGCTGCCGCAGCCCGGCGCTGGCTGGTCCTTTAAATGTCCTTGGTTATTTCAACCGGGGGGTTTTACCCGGAGGGGGAGGGGCGGGGTTTTTTCGAGGAGGGGTCGGGTTTTTTTCTCCCCCTTCCAGTATGCAAAAAACAAAGGAGCCCCTGCAGCCCCCCCCCCCAGATGGCTGGGTCCGGCTGGCCCCTTCCCCGCGCTCCACGGCCCCCAGCGATGGAACTCGGCTCATTGGCTGGGACCAGCGGCAGCGAGTTCTTGCTTGGTTCCCCAAGAACACACACCGGGGAAACACACTGCCCTGCCCCCTCGTGGTACACACAGCCCTCCCGCGGAGACCACACCCCGGATAGTGCACACACCCTGCGGAAGCACACACATCCCCTCCCCCAGATCTCCTACACAGCCCCCAGAACATCGGTCCCCAAGACTTCATACACCTCCTCATCACACACAGAGTCCCCGTGCCACATCCCCACAGCACACACAGCCCTCCTGTCTCCGTAGCTCATCCACCCCCACAGCACACACAGCCCCCACATCCATCCCCACAGCACACACAGCTCCCCACATCCATCCCCACAGCACACACAGCCCCACATCCCTCCCCAGCACACACAGCTCCCCCAATCCATCCCCACAGCACACAGCTCCCCACATCCATCCCCACAGCACACACAGCTCCCACATCCATCCCCACAGCACACAGCCCCCACATCCCTCCCCACAGCACACACAGCCCCCTGCACATCCATCCCCTACAGCTCACACAGCTCCCCACATCCCTCCCCCACAGCACACACAGCTCCCCCACATCCATCCCCACAGCAGCACACACCTTCCCCGCATCCCTCCCACAGCACACACAGCTCCCCCCATCCATCCCCCCACAGCACACACAGCCCTCCTGTCTCCGTAGCTCATCCATCCCCCACAGCACACACAGCCCCACCGCACATCCATCCCCACAGCACACACAGCTCCCCTCACATCCATCCCCACAGCACACACAGCTCCCCTCACATCCATCCCCACAGCACACACAGCCCTCGTGGCACATCCATCCCCAGAACGCACACAGCCCCCCCTCCCATCGTGCACGAGCCTCTCCAGACCGCGATCACAGCGCCCCCAGCCCCGCCAGTCAGTCAGCTTCTCCAGATGCCTCTGTCCCGCCCCCAGGCTCCTCACCCCCCCCCCTTCCCCCGCCCCTGGGTGCGTTACCAGCCCCCAAAGGGCACGGGAGCCTGGGTAGGGGGACGGGGAGATGGAGGGCGCTTCAGCTACAACCCAGAGAGAGAGATCAGGAGATATATATAGAGAAAGATAAAAATAGCTAGAGATGGATATAGATCTGGATAGATAGATACACAGACAGACAGACAGACAGACAGACAGAGGGGCTGTGT
Organism: Rafetus swinhoei; assembly: GCA_019425775.1. NCBI lineage: Eukaryota > Metazoa > Chordata > Testudines > Trionychidae > Rafetus > Rafetus swinhoei. The sequence continues at coordinate 8,465,025 of JAFJHL010000256.1, read as the reverse complement.
GGGGATAGATAGATAGATAGATAGATGGGCTGTGTGGGGATAGATAGATAGATAGATGGGGGGTGTATGGGGATATATAGATAGAAAGATAGGGGGGTGTATGGAGATAGATAGATAGATAGGGGGTGTATGGGGATAGAAAGATAGACAGGGGGTGTATGGGGATAGATAGATAGACAGATAGAGGGGCTGTGTGGGATAGATAGATAGATAGATAGATAGATAGATAGATAGATAGATAGATGGGGGGTGTATGGGGATATATAGATAGAAAGATAGGGGGGTGTATGGAGATAGATAGATAGATAGATAGGGGGTGTATGGGGATAGAAAGATAGACAGGGGGTGTATGATAGATAGATAGACAGATAGAGGGGCTGTGTGGGGATAGATAGATAGATAGGGGGTGTATGGGGATAAATAGATAGATGCTGTGTGATACCTAGACCATGGTGTGGACGGGGCCAGCCAGCCACAGCCTGCGCTGCCACCAGGCCTAGACAGTGAATCTCTCTCTTTCCTGCCATGGCACTGAGTCCCTGGGGGCCTGGGCAGTTGCGAGAGGGGGCGTGACCCCTGGAAAAGGGAGTTACGGACATGCTGGGAGCCATCCGACTGCAGGGCGGACTCTACTCCACCAGCAACATTCGCAGGGAAACTGAGGCACCACAAGGGACTCGCCCAAAGGTCCCCCAGTGAGGCAGTGGCAGAGCTTGGGCCAGAGCTGAAGAATCCTAGTTTCCCCACCCATCCCCTCGGCCCCGTGCCTCTACAGAGAAGCCAGGAGCACTGGTGGGAGCAGCCCCCTTACGTTAGCTCTGAGAGTGGCCGGTTTCAGGCTGTCCCCACCCCAGGCAGCGCCCTGGCCCTGAGCCACTGAAATGTGGGCAACGCACCGCTGCTTGGCCAGTGGCCCCGCGGACAGATGCCAAGGGAGGGGCCTGATGGAAAGGGAGGGACCTAGGCTGCATCCCACACCGGGACTGACGGAGCCATGTTGCCCCTAGTCTGGCCCCCAAGGAAGAGGGATAAAAGACCAACTACTGCTGCCAGCAAAGGGAGACCATTTCTAGGTTAAGCAGCAAAGCTGTGGCAGGAGGGAGAAGCTGCAAGGGAGCTGGCAGGGGTGGGGGTGGGGCATCCATGGCCATCCAAAGAGCCTGCAGGCCCTGAATGGCAGCATCAGCCTTGGATGGAATTTGGATAGCTTGACTGTGTGTCATTGTGCCCATACTGCTGCTGTCAAGTGGGAATCGCCACCGGCTCAGGCCGGGGTGGGGGGGGGAGGAAGGTCTGGGGTTCAGGCTGGAGTTACCAACAGGGCACAGAATGCAGCATGGGAATGGGTGGCTGTCACTGTGTTGTTATCCCCAGGGGACGACTGAAGGAAGGGGGCTGACATGGAGACTGGAATCTCTACATCCTGTATCCAGTTCCCCACTCCCCTAGGTCTGGACAGGAGCTGCCCCCTTCCCCCGCCCCAGAGACGAAAGGCCCCATAACAATTCTCTGAGCCAGCCTAGCCCCACCCCCTTTCCAGGGCTGAATCAGAGCAAGGACTCCTGGGTTCCCCAGCACTGGGCTAGGAGTGAGGTCTAGTGGTTAGAAGGGGAGGGGCACTTAGGAGCCAGGTCTCCGGGGTTCTATTCCTGGCTCTGCCAGAGACTCCCTGTGTGACCTTGACCAAGTCATGTCCTCCCTGTGCCTCAGTTTCCCTGTGCCTCAGTTAGCATGAAGCAAATGATGCGGCCAGGCAGATGTGTGGGAGCCCAGCACCCGAGCGAGAACCCCGCGGAGAAAGTCCCTTTGTCCCCAGCTCGATGGGCTCACCGCCCTGTAGCACCAGTGAAAAGCTACCCTGGCCTGAAGTGCTCTGGAAAGGGGGAAGCATTTCATAGCAGGGGAAACTGAGGCCCAACGAGGGGCGGGGCACAGCCAATGGCCCTCGCTGAGCTGGGCCGTGAATCTGGGCTCCTAAAAGGCCCCTGTTCTAGCCTCTAAAGTGCCACTCCCTGAGGCAGGGTCTGACTCCCTGACTCCCCGCCCCTTCCTGCTCCAGCCCACTAGGCCGCACTCCCCTCCCAGAGCCACAGGAAGGACCCTGGAGTCCTGATTCCCAGCCCCCGCCCGCCCTTGCACTAATCTGCTGCCTATGGTGCACAGACCCCAGGTGCCCTGCCTCTTGGGGTGGGGTCTGAAATTCAGGCCTCTTCTCTCCAGATGTCTCTAGACATTTCTAGAAAGTTTTCTGTGGCAGCTGGATCCCCCAAATCTCCCCCCACCCCCAACACAATCAGGGGGACGCACACGGACCCCGAACCTGGCACGGCCTCCCCCCTCCGGCCCCAGCTCTGTCTCTCGCCTTCCCTAGCGGGACTCTGCCCCCTCCCGCCTATAGGGACATCCGCGCCATGGCTTGCTCCCGCACAAGCGGCGCGACGGAGAGAGAAAAGCTGCCGGGCACGCCTGCTAGATTTCCGAACCGAGCCTCAGCCCCAGCCAGAGACACCCCCACCCCCGCCTGCAGCCTCTGGGGGGGGGCATGTGGCAATCGCCACCCCCGGCACGGTTTCCATCGACCCCCCCCCCATTTGGGGCTCAGGCGAAGGTGGGAGTGGAAGCGGGAGGGGCGGGGTGTTTGCTAATAACCGAGGAGAGACGATTGGTTTCGGTGCCGCTCCGATGGTGCCATGCCCCCTACCTCATTTGCGCTCAGCAGGTACCGCTCTGCGTCTTGTGGGCATCTGCTCATTTTGAATAGCGTCGCCATTGCGGATGGAAGGAGAGAGCGAGGAGAGAAAATTGTGGTTAATCCCCACGGGAAGGCAGACAGAGACACGCGCGCATAGCTAGGTAACGGCTTGGTAGCCGCGGCCGGTGATTTATAGCCCAGCCGGCCTGCGATTTTCCACCCGGGGAGAGCCGGAAGCAGACACGGGCTCGGGCAACGCCAAAGCACCGAAACTGACCATCGCCCCCCTCGACGCGCACACGCACTGCCTTCCCGTCAGTTTCTCACCGGAGAGAAAGGAGCCGGCTCTTTGGATGATGCCGGGAAAGGGAAGGGCTGAGCGGGGACAGGCCGGGCGCCGGCTGTCGGGGAATCTGGCCCGTGGCACGTCCGGCCAGCTGTGGGGATGGAAGGAGATGGGGGCTGCATCCTGCTACCTGTCCACTGCGGCCAGGGGAGAGGAGGCCTGGGGGGGGAGGCAGGACTTCTGGGTTTGGGAGGGGTGCGAGGCCTAGTGGTTTTCCAGCTTTGTTCATCGGCAGACCCCGAAACATTTCACGTGGAGTTGCGGACGCCTTTGGAAATCTTACGTGTAGACTTCAGGCCCCCTCTCCCCCCAGGAATGCACTGCCCCCAGGTTGGAAACCACCGGCCTAGTGGTTAGCGCGAAGTAGGCCTGGGAGTGGGGCGTGGGCGCTCTTCATGTCTGGCACCAAGATGCGCCACCACGGGCGGGGTGGGTGGATAGGACGGGGGCACAGTAGCTGTTTGTAAGAGTCCTCCCCCCGCGCTGAAACAGCCACCCCTGGGGTGAGACCCAATGAGCCACCTGTGGGTGTGGGGCCTGTGTGTGCCCCGTGCTGCGCTGTACCTGACCAATGGGTGTAACAACCCCACGGCGGGCGGGGGAGGGGCAGAAAGTGCCAGAGGGGCTGGGACAACCGGGGGGGGTGTTCCCATGGAGGCAGACATCCCCTGGGCTCTCCCCGGCTGGGCTGGGCCTGGTCCCGCCTGGGTCTCCGTAGGCCTCGCGCTGCCCCGCCATGGCAATCAGGGCTTTGTAGCCGGGACAATGGCGGGGAGCAAAAGCCTCGCAGCTGCACTCGTCTAAACGCCCCCACCCCCATGACACCTGCCAGCCTGCCCTCCCCGCCCCATGCTTTGTTCCCTCCACGTTGCCTTCCCCCCGTCCCCCGCTCACTCCCCACAAGTGCCCCAGACGCCGACGCACCAGGGAAACGTCTCACTCGGGCGCCAGGGTCTGCAGGAGCCCCCTGCTCGGCTGGGCGTGGGAATGTGAGCCTGGGAAAGGGGGGGCTGACACCCCGGTGCCTCTCCAGGCGCCCTCTGCCCCCCCCATGCACATCCCTCCCCAGGCCCCAGCCACCTCCCAGCTCCAAGAAGGGGGAGCCAAGCAAGGAAAGAAGGTTGCCCAGGTTTCTGGGGGGGTCTCTGCCTGGGCTGGGTTCTAAGCTGGCCCTGGCAGGGGAGCAGGGCCTAGTGGTTAGAATGGGGCAGGCTGGAAGCCCAGACACCCGGGCTCTAAGCCGGCCCTGGGAGGGGAGCGAGGCCTAGGGGTTAGGGCAGGGCAGGCTGGGAGCCAAGCCCCATTCTGGGGTGTGAGTGAAGCTGAGGGGTGAAAGCAGAATGGGGGTGGCCCTCAGGACTCCTGGGTTCCCCTCCGCATTCACTAGCCCAGCCAGGTTGCCCAGCCTCGTGTCATGCCCACCGTACTTCCCCAGACTCACCGGGGCCCATCTAGCCCGCACCCACCCCCACACACGTCTCCCATGTGGAGCCAGCCCGGCCGAGCTCTCTGGGGCAGGGCCCCCAGGCAACCCTGGATGTGTTAGTCCCCCACCCGGCTCTGTGCTGGGGTTGGACCCATGTGGGTTGCAATCTGGGGGGCAGAGGTGGCCCCGAGCCTGGCCCAGGCAGGGTGGGCGTCGTGCAATGGACCTCCGGGGCTGGGGCAGGGACACGCTCCTGGAGACACAGGTGTGGCCTCTGGCCCACACGGCCCGTGCCCTCCTGTGCCCTGCCCCCACACAGATCCTCCCCCGCGGTTCCGAGCCCCCCCACGATGGCGCGGCTCAGTCCCCTGCAGCGTCTCTGGCACTGAACTGTATTAAAGGAGCAAAAATCCCAAGCTGATGCCTTACCCAGCACGTGCACTGGGTGCCCAGCCCTAACCACTAGGCCCCACTCCCCCTCCCAGGGCCGGGGAGGAAACCCAGGAGTCCTGAGACTCTGGCTCCTTGGCATTCTCTGAGACCAGACACAATTCAGCACCACAGACAGCTCCGGGGAGCCTCCTGGTCCTCGGTGCCCAGGCGGGGCCCAGCCGCCATGGCAAGCAACCCCAGCTGCTCTCAGCCCTTCTCCGTCCCTGCTAGCAAAGGCCTGGCTGGGGGTCACAGAAGCAAGGTGACACAGGGGCAGGGCCAATGGGAAAGGACCCAGCCGCACCCCTCGCTCTAACCCTCAGACCTCACTCCCAGAGAACCCAGGAGTCCTGGTTCCCTCCCCCCTGCCCCCGCCCGCTCTACCACTCTAACCACTAGACCCCACTGCCCTCCCAGATCCAGGGAGAGAACCCAGGAGTCCGGGCCCCCATTCCCCCCCCCAACCTAACCACTAGACCCCACTGCCCTCCTAGATCCAGGGAGAGAACCCAGGAGTCCAGGCCCCATTCCCCCCCTAACCACTAGACCCCACTGCCCTCCCAGATCCAGGGAGAGAACCCAGGAGTCCGGGCCCCCGTTCCTCCCCCCCCACCCTAACCACTAGACCCCACTGCCCTCCCAGATTCAGGGAGAGAACCCAGGAGTCCAGGCCTCCAGCCCCACCCCCCTGTAGCTGCCAGACCTCACATGCCTCCTTGAGTGGCGCCTTGCAGCAGGAATCACTCTGTCTGGTGGGGGGGTGTCTGTGGTCCGACCCCTCCCCCCCGTCTATGCACTGCAGGGGAGTGCTGGGAGGAGGGGCTATTCCACATGAGGGGGGAGCTGACCTGTCGTGGACCCTGGCGGGTCAAGAGGCCAAACTGCCCCCTATTCAAAGGTCATCTGAGGTCACAGGGGATATGGCAGCTGAAGTGCTGGAAAGTCCGGCCCCCTCGGAGGGCTGAGCTCGGCCTGGGAGCCAGGACTCCTGGGTTCTTTCCCCAGCACTGGGGGGAGTGGGGTCTAGTGGTTAGGGTGGGGGGGGATGGGAGCCAGGACTTCTGGGTTCCCTGGGAGTGAGGTCTGAGGGTCAGAGAGGGGGGCGGGGATGGGGGCCCGGACTTGTGGATCTAGGAGGGCAGTGGGGTCTAGTGGTTAGGGTGGGGGGGATGGGAGCCCGGACTCCTGGGTTCCCTGGGAGTGAGGTCTGAGGGTCAGAGCGGGGGGGTTGGGGTTAAAGCTGATCTCTCCCTTTCCTCTCTGCCAAGCACAGCCCTGCTTTCCTGCCCCCAGGAGCGGGGGTGGGTAGCAGGGACCATATGCCGCCAATTAGCCAGCGATCCCACAGCTGCCACCATCCGGGGGCAGGGGGGCATGTGGAGGAGGCCAAGCCCCGTGTCCCAGGGGAGGAAGGGCCTGGCAGATGCCGGCAGCGCCCAGCCCATGTGCTGTGAATGGCAGGGGGAGAGGGGGTCCCACAGGGACTCTGATGGCAGGGCCAGGGGGCCAGATGGCAGAGGATGGGGGACGGGGGCCACTGTGGCGGAGAGCGGACAGGCAGGGAGGGTGCAGAAACCCCCAGCACAGGGATGGGAAGGAGGCTCCCCCCCACTGCAAACGGACACCCCGTCCTACAGCCTCCCCCGCAAAACATCCCCCAATGGAGCAGCCTCCAACCTCTCCAGTGCAACCCCCCATCACACCTCCCCACCCCACTCATGGGGTCCTGCCTCCTCTCCCCGGTGCCCCAGCCAGTCCTTCGCAGAGGGCTGGCTCAGCCCCACCCATGCCTGCCCCTGTATGGCACCAGCTGGTTGGGGCTCAGCTCCAGGGGTCCCCGTGACTGAAATGCCCACGTGGAGCCACGCGCACTAGCGAGCCCCTCCCCCACTCCCTGTAGCCCCCACTGACTCTGAACAGGGGCCAGGCGCTGTCCGCCCCCTTCATCCAGGCTGCGGCCTGGGAGGCCCTGGGGTGAGACACAGTTCCCTGCCTGCTCCATGCGCCCTCTGCATGACCTGGGGGGAGGCCCTGCCGCTTTGCGACTCAGTTTCCCCATCCTACCTTCGCTGAGGTGGTAAGGGCTTCAAGGCTGGGCTGGGAGTGTCTGGGCAGCACCCAGCACGGGGAAGGAGGGGGCACCCTGATCCTGCTGGGGGTCTGGGCAGTGCCTGGCATGGGGGGCCCCCTGATCCTACTGGGGGTCTGCACGGGGTCCCGGGGAGGAGCCAGGCTTTCGTGTCATTGTCTCCCGCTGGGCACCAGGTCCTGATTGGCATGGGGCGCCGGGCTCATGCCAAGCTCCGCTGGCAGCATGAGCCGGGCCCCAGGGGCTGGGGGAAGGGAGACCGAGAAACAGGAGGCCCAGCTTGGCAGGGGGTACAGGGGGGCATGGATTTGTGGCGGGGCAGGAAGGGGCAGGGCGTGGCTGCCTGGAGCCGAGGCTGGTGTCACGTGGGCGCAGCGGCGCAGGAGGCAGCACGGGGAGGGGCAGCAGGCAATGGTGACAGCGCAGGGGCCCGCTCACAACAGCACCGGACTGGATGGTCCATGGGGGGGCCCCTCTGATTTCAGGCCCCTGGCACTGGGCGCAGCCACTGGCTAGGGGCTTTGGCCCCCCCCTCCCGCTCCAGGCCATCCTGGCGAAGGCCCAGCCCTGCGGAGAGCCCTGCCCTGTGTCGCGTTTGTTTCACTCCTTGCACTTTGCCTGGGGAGGGGATTTCCGGGGAGTCCTGACTCCGGGCTCCTGGCTCCGGAGTCCTGGATTCTGGGGAGTCCTGGCCCCCCGGGAGCCCCCTTCTCCAGCGATTGCCCCGCTCGGAGATTTTGGATCCAGCCTGTTATGGGGGGACGGATCCAATGAGGAGCCGCAGGCAGGGATCCAGCTCCCCGGCCTGGGGGGAGGCCCGGCGGGCGGGGGCAGGAAGGCCCAGGCCCCGCTGGGGTTTACCTGGTCCGAGTCTCACTCTGTGGGCCGTGTTCACGGGTGCAGGCTGGCACGAGGCAGCCCTGGCATCCGCCTCCCACCCTTAAGTGCTTCTGACAGCTCTGGCCCCAATGTGCGTTGGAGGCTTAAAATATCCACTCAGCCTGGGCTCACGGCGTCCGGGGGCCTGTCTGGCAGGAGCACGCTGGGGGTGGGCAAGAGGGTCAGGCAGCTGGGGTCCTGCCCAGCATGGGGTGCCCACGGCAGGTCGGCTGTGCCAGCTGCCTGCGCCATAGGTGGCAGGTTATATGGCCCCCCTGGTGCCCGGCTCCCCCAATGTTTGGACCTATATTTTCAGAGCTGGTCTGTCCACAGGCTGGATGGGGCCACCGCACGGGGCCTGGCCCTTTGGGGGCCCCAGGATATGGGGTCCTGGGCAGCCTGGGATGTTAGCAGGTGGCTGGCACTGGCAGCAGCAAACAACACAGCCCCCCTCCCACCCCTTCCCCACGCCCTGAGTCCCTGCTCCTGCCCCGGCTCTTTCCAGCTTCCGCCCCCGAGCAATGCCAGAGCCCCGTCTGCCCCCGCCCATCACCATGGCCTCGGGGCTGTCACCAGTGCAAGGAAACGGCTGCCCCAGCGCTGACCTCCGGCACATCCTGCTCTTTTGTGCCTAATTGCATTGCTGGGGGGGGGGGGGGGGGTGCCTTTGGGGTCACAGCCCATCCCCTCCACCACACTGGGTGGGCAGTGAGCCAGCAACACCCCCCCCTTGCCCAGGGGTCGAAGGTTACTGGCAGAACGCATCAGTTGGTTCAACTTCCACCCCCATCACACTGATTAAGGGGGGGGGCTGGGCTGCCCCATCCTGCCCCCCCATTTCCTCCCCTGCCCATCTGCTTCCCCCCTCCCCCCCCCATTGGCTCAGCACAGCCCAGCAGGAAGCTCAGGGGTGGGGGGGACAGAGAGGGAGACGCAATTCTCGCTGGAGGGCACTGCCGGAAGGGGGGTATGGGCTGGAGGGGTCTGATGGGGCGGGGGGCCCGTGGGTCTGATGCCATCTGGCAATGGCTGCGTTAAGCCAACAGCAGTGGATGTGGGGGCCTGGACTATGGGGGCCCTGGGGGAGGGGGGGAATCGGGGAGTGGGGCAGGGGCAGGGGGTCTGGGCGCTTCTCATTCCAGTGAGAGACCCAGCAATTTCACTTAGCCTCAGCCTGACTCGTGGCCCTGGCCTGGCTCCCCCTCTGCTTGCCCCCAGCCACCTACTGCTGGGGGGCTGCTGGAGGGGAGATGGGAGGGCAAGTACTGGGGGGGGGTCTGTGCCTGGGCCGTGTGTGTGTGTGTGTGTGTGTGTGTGTGTGTGTACATGCATGCTTGGATGTCTAGATGTGTTGCTGGGTGTCTCTGTGTTCCTGGGTGTGTGTGTATGTTTGTGTGTATGTGTCTGTGTGTTGCTGTGCGTGGGTGTCTATGTTGCCGTATGTTTGTGTCTCTGTATTTCTATGTGTGTGTGTATGTGTCTGTGTGTTGTTGTGTGGGTGTATGTTTGTGTGGATGTGTAGGTGTGTTGTTCTGTGTGTGTGGCTGTGTTGCTGTGTGTGTGGATGTGTGGGTATGTTGTGTGGGTGGGTGTGATGCTGTGTGTGTATGTTTGTGCGGATGTGTTGTTCTCTGTGTGTGATTGTGTTGCTGAGTGTATGTGTATGTATGTGTGTGTGTCTGCGCCATGCACACGGCCCATCTCTGCCAACCTTAAGGCCAGAGCCCAGTTGGCTGGACAAGCTGCGCTAAGCTGGGATTTTAGCGGATTGGGCCGCGCCCGGCTGACCTGGGAGGGGCGATTCGGGGAAGGGGGGGGACAGGGAGCCGAGCCCTCTGCCATTCCCAGGATCAGAGGCAATTTTCTGCAGGGCGGCCTAGCTCCTTTGCCCCTCACCCCCTTCTTTAGCTTGCTCCACTGTCGCCCCCGGCTAGGGGAGGGCGAACATCCCCCCATCGGTGACACCACACCTGGGAACCCCCCCCCCGTGCATGGACACTACTGGGGGAGCTGCGGCCCCATGCCCATGTGGGGCACTGAGGCAGCTGGGAGGGGATGGGAAGAGAACCCAGCAGGGACGGGGAAAGGGGGCACAGAAGCCGGCAGGTTTAATCACCCTCCAGCGCCAACACACAGGAAAGGGCCTTACATGCCCCCCCCCAGCATCCCTGCCCCCTTCCCCACACCCAGGGACGCTTGGCCCCCATTAGCCAGGGTGGCAGCTATGGGTTCTCTTGTGGGGGGCATTGCCTGGGGGAGACTGAGGCACAGATGGGGGGGCTGAACGATGCCATCAGTGCCCCTCCCGAGGGCAGAGGGGGCTCTCCCCAGCGACCAGCCCCCCCCCGGAGGAGGAGGGGCTGCGAGTGGGCTCCGTCTCCCCCTCCCTGCACGGCGCACACCTGGCCTGCCCGCCCCGCGCCCTCATCTCCACTTCAAGGAGCCAATTTCCAGCCACTCCAGAGTCACACAAAGGACTAGATGAGGCTCTCAAACTGGTACTGCCAGGCGGGGCGGCAGGGGGGCGGCTCAGGTCAAGGGGGCTGAAGTGGCACTCCAGGACGGCTGGCACCGCTTGCCAGGAGATTGCAGCCAGCCGCAGAGGAGGGGGAGAAACTGAGGAAGGGGCCCTGTCCCATTCCACCCCCCCGCCCTGGCGGAACTGCCCCCAGCTCGAGCAAAATCCGCCGGGTCACTGAGTCACTGGCTGGGCTGAGCGCAGGGGGTCCCATGGGGCTGCCCCACCTGCACTGGGCCACTGGGATGGAGGGGAGCAGCAGCGCTGGGACTGTGGGCGGAGCCAGGCTCGAGTGGGGGAGGGGGAATCTGAGACTGTGGGCGGAGCCAGGCTCGAGTGGGGGAAGGGGAGCTGGGATTGAGAGGTTTAAGGGGGTAAGACACCTCCTGGACAGACCCCCCCCCCCAACATGCCCCTGCCCTGCCCAGCAGGGACCCCCTGTGGGGATGAGGGGCGTTCATTCAGCCCTCAGAATGGGGCTGAGACCCTCCCCAACTCATCTCACCCCTGAAAAAATGGCCCTGGTGGACAGTGGGCCCTGGCTGGCTGAGTTCAAACAAGGCTCCCCGGCGGGAAGGCCCTGGCTCCCTTCCCCCCCCCCCGCCCCAAGCCAGCCCGCCCCTCACCCTGGGGCCAGATCAGCACCAGCGACCCTTGGTGGGACAGGCCCCATGTCTCAGCGTGGGGGGGGGGGGCTCTGTCTGCCCCCCCTGGCACTCCAGGGAGAGCCCCCCTCATTCGCCCGCTGCCCTCGTATCCTGCTGAGAAAAGGCCCACGGAGCATCCCACCCCCCGGGCTGCCGCAGCCTCGTTGCCGGCAGGACCTTGTTTTCCAGCCGCTCAGTGGGGGTGGCTGGGACTGAACCAAGCCCCCGCCCCCATTTCCTGCTCCCCAAACCCCACTGCAGCTTTCAATCAGGGAACCCCTGCTGCTGATCCCAGGCTGGCCCCAATGGGCCCCACTGGGCCCTGTCCTCCCCACCTCCCCCTCCTCTCCCTATACCATCAAGGGAGTCTAGATCTGCCCCCCACCCTGGCCTGGAGCTCAGCCCCACCTCTGCACGGGACCAGCCGAGGAGCCCCTCGTGCCTCCCTACGGATAGACAAGGGACACTGGCCTGCCTGCGGGTTGGGGTTAATGCAGCTGCCACAAAGGGGGGGAGGTTAAAGATGGGGTGGGGGCGGGGAGTGGGAGGGGACAGGGGGGAGAGACTCGGATCCAATTTCCCCTGACAAGAGGCAGCATCTGGTGGCTGCTAATGATCGATGGTAATTAGCTAAGGGAGGGCACTTGGGTGCCCCAGCCTTGCCCGACAGAGCAGGGCAACCTAAGGGGGAGTCACTGGGGATGCTGGGAAAAGAAGGCGGGCGAGCTATTTGCACTCATAGCACCCTAGGGTAAGACCCTGGCCTCTGTCCCAAGCTAAGCAGGGTCAGGCCTGAGCAGCCCCTGGATAGGAGACCCAAAGGATGGGCAGGGGGGTTAGCCAGGGCAGCGCCACACCAGAGGGGAGGGTGACCACACCCTTGCCACCAGGGGTGCAGCTAGAACCTGGGAGTCCCAGCCTGCCCCAAGACTCTGAGGTGTAGGAGCGTAGCTGAATGGGGAGGGGAAGGGCCCATTGGAGCCAGACTGGGATCGGCTGCAGGGGTTCCCGCTGGGGGGTTGGGGTGTCTTGGTTCAGTGCCAGCAAGTGCCTACTGTTAGATGAGAAGGTGCTGCTGGTAATGGGGGTCCCACTATAACCCCCCCAAATGAAAGCCAACTCCCCTGCAATGCAACAGGTGGCCAGGCTGGGCCCTACCAGTGGTGCCCCCTCCTCCCCACAGCTGCCCCACATCATTCCTGGGGCTTGGCAGGATGGTTAATTCTTAGGCAGAGCCTGCTTGGGGGGCAGGAGAAAGGGGGGAGCTGGGATGCCCAGCAGGAGCCATGCCAGGGGGTTCTGCCCCACAGATCTAATGGGGCAGGAGTTCTAGGGACTGAGGCTGCAAGGGCAGGTGTGTGTGTGTGTGGGGGGGGGGTCCAGCAGGTTATGCAGAGCAGCCGCCGTCCCCTCCCCCCAGTGGGGTGGGGGACAGGGAGCAGGACCCCACTGGGCCCTACTGCTTCAACAGAATCAGCCAGGGGGTACAAGGGAAACAGAGGCCCAGTGGGGTCTCCCTGCTGCAGCCTGACCACAGGGCCTGGGACCATCACCATGGGGCTCCATCGCCACCTGCTGGAGAGCAGCTGCACAGCCATCCCTCCAAGGGGGCATGGCCCTGCTGGAGCAGAGGAAAATGGAAGAGTCCAGGTCTCTGCTCTCCCAACTCCCTGTCCCCCCCGTGGGGCTCTCATTCCCAGCTTGGCCAAGGGATGTGAAAGGCTAACCAGTTAGCATCATCACCCTTACCACTTCTGGTTAACCAATAACTGGTGGGGGCTGGAACAACTCCCCACAGGCAGGGCAGGGCAGGGGTGGTGGTTCCAGCCTCGTGGGAGGCTGCTCCGGACATCTGCCCACTGGGGGCCCAGGCTCTGTACCCTGGATCAGCCCCTGCCTGCCTGCAATGGGGTGGGAGCTGGTGCTCCAGGCAGGGGGCCATTTCAACCCAACAGGGCTGACGCAGCCCCGAGCCCCCTTTGATTAACTGGTTAAATGTAGTTAACTAATTACATTTGATTTTACATCCCTCCTAGGGACAGCATTCCAGCCTTCCAGCCCATCCTGATTAATACCCAGTGATGGACCTGTCCCCCATGATGTATCCAGTTCTTTTTTGAACCTGTTAATGTCCTGGTCTTCACAGCATCCTTTGGCAAGGAGTTCCACAGGCTGACTGCATTGTGGGAAGAAGTGCTTCTGTTTGTTAATTTTAAACTTACTACCTATTTCATTTGGTGACCCCTAGTTCTTGTGTTATGGGGACAAATAAATAACACTTCCTTTACTTTCTCCACATCAGTCATGATTTTATAGACCTCAGCCCTATCCCCACTTAGTCTCTGCTTCTCTAAGGTGAGACATCTCCATCGTATTAATCTCCTCCTATGGAGCTATTCCATACCCCTAATCATTTTTGTTGCCCTTTTCTGAACTTTTTTCAATGCTAAGAGATCTTTTTTGAGATGAGGCGACCACATCTGAACACAGTGTTCAAGCTGTGGGCATCCCATGGATGTATAGAGGCAGAAAGATATTCTCTGTCCCTTTTTTAATGACTCCTAACACGCTGTTTCCATTTTTGACTGCTGCAGGACATTGAATGGACATTTTCAGAGAACCACCCACAATAACTCCAAGGTCTCTCTCGAGTGGTAACAGCTAATTTAGTCTCCATCAGTTTGTGTGTGCCATTGGGATGATGTTTTCCAACGTGCTTTACTTTACGATTATCAACATTAAAATTCATTTGCCATTTTGCTGCCCAGTTTGGTGAGGTCCTTTTGAAGCTCTTCACAGTTTGCTTTGGACTCAACTCTCTTGAGCAGTTTAGTAACGTCTGCAAACGTTGCCACCTCCGTTTACCCCTTTCTCCAGATCATTACTGAATGAGTTGAATAGGATTGGTCCCAGGATGGACCCTTGGGGGACCCCACTAGTTACCCCTCTCCAGTCTGAGAACTGACCATTTATTCCTACCCTTTGTTTCCTGTCTTTTAACCAGTTCTCAGTTCATGAGAGGACCTTCCCTCTCAGCCCATGGCAGCTCACTTTGCTTAAGAGCCTTTGGTGAGGGACCTTGTCAATGGCTTTCTGGAAACCCAAGTACTGGATTTCCCCTTGTCCACATGCTTGTTGACCCCCTTAAAGAGCTCTAGTAGATCGGTGAGGCAGGATTTCCCCTCACAGGATCCATGTTGACTTTTCTCCAACAACTTATGTTCATCTGCGTGTCGACGAGTCTGTTCTTTGCTGTACCACTAACCGGTGACAGGGGCCCCCATGGGACAGGGGAAAGCCCCACTCTATCCAAACCCAAGAGCCGCCTGACATAGCCCAAGGACTGCGTTAAGAGGGGCCTGGTGAACCAGGCCAAAACAGAATCCAGCAAAGCAAGAATCCAGCCCACTCCGGAGGTATCCTGACCAGACTGAGCCCATGGGACCCGGCCACCTCCTCCGGACACGTCGCAATTCTAACACCCCCCCACCATGTCCTTTTCCTTCCCCACCTCAGTCTTCTCTTCCCTTTTCCATCCCACGCGAGTCTGGGAGCGCTGGCCGCTGGCCTGTCATTCACCACATGGCCGTAAGCCTGGGCCGTAGACAGCCAACACTGGCACACGTCTGCCAGGTCCCAGAGCGGCTGATTGGACTGGGGGCAGGCCGGGACATGGCGAGTCCCCAAAGAGCTCCCCGCTGTGTTTCCTGTCCCCTCCTTGTCCGCCAGGAAAGGGGCCAGACTCCACCACCAGCACAGCCTCCGGCCCAGCTCACCTCCCTTCCTCCCGCACAGACTTTAACGCCCTCCAAGAGCCTGTCCGACGACGGTGCTTTCCCTGCTGCCGAACAGCAAGGGAAGGAGGAAGGCTGCCGAGCCAGACTCCCATTGCAAAGGGGATAACTGTTTCTCCTGCATGGCGGTCTTACTAAAAGGGGCAGGTTTTTACAGTGGGTTCGGCTCTGGGCCTCAGCAGGGCTCTGGGCGCCAGCCCCCAGCTCGTCTGAACGGTTGAATATTGGGCAGCTGCAGGGTCACGTTACCACTCTCGATGCTTTGGGCTCCTTTAATCTACCTCCATGAATCCAGCTGACCCCACTCCCCTTCCCCAGCCAGCCAGAGTCCAGGCTCCCAGCGCTCTGGGGATTGTCGCTACCCAGACACCGACACACGCAGGTGCCTAAACAGCACTGCACCAAGGCAGGGGCGGCCCGTGAGCCTAGGCAGACTAGGTGGTTGCCTAGGGTGCCGCCGGCCTGGGTGCCCAATGAGGTCACGGGGTGGCCGGGCGCCCCGTGATGATGTCACGGCCACTGACAGCCGTGCAGGCGGGGGCGCCAATCGTGCCTTCCGCCTGGGGCGCCAGCTGCTACAGCCGGCCTCAGGCCGCTCCTGCACGAAGGACCCCCTTGTGGGGCCATAGGCTGGGGGTAGGGTCCTTGCCTGGGCTGCATTATAGCCCTGCACCAGCTCTGGGCACGCAGGTTGGAGCAGCTTTTGCTCTCTAGCTGGCTCCTTTCTGCTCCCCCCCCCAAATTCTGGGCCCTGGTCAGCTGACTGCCAGCGCTTCATCTCACGTGGGGCAAGCGGCCGCAGGGTGACTTGAAGTGAGCTGGAGGATCCAAGGCAGCGTTCCCTCTCATTGTTTCCATCCATGTGCAGAATAAATTGTTCTGTGCACGGAGACATGTGCAGGTGTGCACCACCCAGAGAAACACACTGCCGGCTGCGGGCGCTCTGCCAATCAGCTGGGCAGCACCCAAAACTCGCCTGGGTGGCCACCCAGGGGAACACTGAACCAGGGCCACCCCTGACCCTGCCAGCCAGTCCTGCAGGCGCTTTTCTTACAGTCCCGACACGCTCGTGCTGGCAGCCACGCTGAGACCCGGGCCAGCTCCCCCAGCCCCAGTGCTGAGACCCAGGCCAGGCTGAGACCCCGGCCAGCTCCCTCAGCCCCTGGCCTGCCCCGAGATCTGAAAGGAGGCAAATGCCCTTCTGCCAATGTACCAAGATGCAGCCTTTTGCCTCTAGAGGGCGCTGGTTCCAGTCCAGCCCGCGGAGGGGCAGGGAATGGGACATGGGCCCTTTCCCCTGGAGCAGCCTGTGGCCGAGTGCTGCCCGTGTGGGGTAACAGGCAGAAGGGGAGCAAAGAGGGAGTGAGGCAGAATGGGCACAGCTCACAGCTGGGAGCCCAGGGTGGGGAAAGGGAGGCAGGATGGAGACCTGGGCCAGAGACGCAGCCCAGAGGGAGGTTTATTTGGGCCAGACCTGGCTCCCCCTCTCCCCCGACTAGAGAAGCAGCCGGCAGGTTGCCAGACGTGACATCGGCAGGGGCACTGCTGCCACCCACTGTGCCCCCCGGCCTGCCCAGGCAGCTCCCCGCTCTGGCGAGACTCAGGCAGCTCTGGGGTGCACCGGGAAGGGTTTCCCCACCTGCAGAGAACCCAAACCCCAGCAGCCAGCTCTGGGCACAGCAGGGCGCGGGCCCCACCCAGGTGGGGGAACAGGCGGTGCCGGCCTTTGCGGCGCTCTGGCGGCAGGTGACATGGCAGGTGCCGTGCCAGGCAGCTGTAGGCACACGGCTGGCGGTTTGATGGCACGGCCGCACCCAGTGCTCCCCGGCCCCGCCAAGGGCACCGCCTGCTGGGGCGGAAGATGCCAGGAGCCAGGCGGATAAAAGTAGTGTCGGTTTAATGGTCGGGGTGTTTTGTTCACCATCCTGGTGTGGCTGCCAAGTCCCCTCCCCCCGCCACCGACCTCCAGGCCGGGGGAAGGAGCCACGGGTGGCATTTCACTCTCCCTGCAGTCTGAGCAGGCCTTCTGCACGAGGCCCGGCACGTCCCCCTCTGTGCGCTCGGCTGCAGCCCCCAGGGCCTGGACACTAAAAGCAGGCGGAAAACTAGCCCCCTGCCACGCCCTGGCCAAAGCAGGGGGCTGCCTGCGGCGGAGGCCACGACATTTCACACACACACACTCATGCTGCCTGCGCCGGGCTCGGCCCCCCCTCTCCTGGCTGGGGAGGGCCCGTGCCCCCCTGGGGCACTGTTATCTGCCCCCGCATCGCGGCCCACGGGCTGGGGAAGGGAAGGGAGGCGGCAGAGGGGCCCCCAGCGGGGAAATAAATAAAACGGTGCGAGGCTCCGGACGGACGCCCCCGCCGGGATCACGTGGCCTTGTGATCCGGGTGGCTCTTTAGCTTGTGGAATTTGACGCTGTCCAGCTTTTCGAGGCGCTTGCCGCAGTGCTCGCAGGTGAAGTTGTACTGCACTTCTGCCGTGTGCTTCTTCATGTGCCAGTTGAGGGACGCGCGCTGCCGGCACTGGTACCCGCAGATCTCGCACCTGGCGGAGGGCACAACGCCGTCACGCGGGCCGCAGCCCTGGCACCCGCCCCAGGGCCCTCGTGAGCCGAGCGCTCCCCTATCTCAGCCTGGGCGTGGCATTTTCCGCTTCCTGTCTCAACTGTCGGGCAGCGTTACTATGTGCTGGGACACAACAGCCCCCCCCACGCCCCGCCCCAGAGGCGGCTGCATCTCAGCACCAGACAAGGGATCTCTGTAAGAGCTGCCGCACCCCACCCAGAAGCGGCCACACCTCAGCGTCTGGTGAGGAGTCCCTGCACGAACAGGTGCCGCAACCCGCCCCAAGGCAGCTGCAATTCAGCAGAGAGAAGGCCTTTGGGGCAAAACAGCCTCGTTAGCAGGCCCTAATAGAAGGCTCATTCTCCTCCCGCCCTGCCCATCCCCTGGCCATGGCTCTGCGGTGGCACACGCCTGCAGTGGGTCCTTCCATGGGGCACCCCTGCGCCCCGACTTGCCCGCACGTACTGGAGGGGCGTCTCTCCCGTGTGCGTCCGGCGATGCACCTCCAGGTGATTCTTCCGCTTAAACGATTTCCCGCAGGTCTCACAGGTAAATTCCCGGACGCCTGCAGGGCACAACGCACAGAGTCACACCGCGGGGCGCCAAGAGCCACAATCAAGGGACCTCAGCAGGACAATCCGGGCTCTTGCTCTGCCCACGCCTGGCCTGACACCCCCAGCAAGCAGACCCTCAGCCTGCCCGGAGGGGGGCTTCAACCCAGCTGGGGTGGCACCCTTGGGCTTTGTCTCCCACACAGGCCGTCTGCGCGCCAGCCGAAAGCGACGCTCTTTGCTCAGGCAGGAGAGAGCCCTGCCTTGAAATCAAGAGGTCGTGGGTTCGACCCCACAGAGAACCCAGCAGGGGGGTGACCACAGGGGTGCCCTGAGGGTTCCTGCGTAGGCAGGTCTCTCCTGAAGAAGGGTTTCCATCGAGTGCCCCTGTTTGTTGACTCCCCCATGATCTTAAGGGGAAGAGGGAGTGAAAGTGACCGGAATGTGACAGCTGATCCTAGGGGAAACCCGGACAGACCCAGCCTGTGCCGGTGTCATGCACAGAGCGAGGGCGATGGGGCCAGGAAGGGCTAGGCGGAGAGCAATGAGTTCCTGAGAACTGTGTGACGGAGGCTACTGGCCCATAGCCGGGCACTGCTGGCTGCACAGGGAGCCAGCGCCTCCCCGGCACAGTGCGAACCCAAGGCCAGCAGGACACAGGGCGGCGAGGGTACCGGGGAAGAGTCCGGGACACGCACCTGAGTGAATGATCATGTGTCTGCGGAGGTGGTTGGACAGGTAGAACTTCTTCCCGCAGCCCGGGTGGGGACACACTTTTGTTTTCCCTTTGCGGTGCACGAGGTTGACGTGATTCTGGAGAGACGAGGAGAGCGGGGGAATAGACGGGCTACACCGCGCCCCCGACACACTCTGGTCACAGCAGAGGCCGCGACAGCCCCCCGATCACAGGCAGGACCCCCCCCCCCAACAGCTCTCCCCCCGCCCTCAGCAGCCAGAGCTGGCACTACCCGCTACCCCGCCCAACTCTCTCACCTCAGCCTATGCCCAGAGATTTCCTTCCCTGGCCCCACAGACGCAGATGCGGTCTGGGGTTGCACCCAGGCAGTGCTGTTGAATGATGGGCAAAGGGCCACGTGGACGGCCGAGATGAGCTAAGAACCTGGGCTAGAGGCTGAGCCAGGCCTCGTCCGGCCCTCGCCCTCTGAGCAGATGGGGAAACCGAGGCAAAGGATGGCAAAATGACTTGCCGCAGGTCCCTCCAACCAGTCTGTGGCAAAGCAAAGCTAGTGCCCTAGACACTGAGCCCTGCTCCCTCGCTGGCCCCGGCTCCAGGGACTAGGTCCTGCTCATGCGGAGAGATCTGGCCAAGCCTTGTCGAGTGCCCCAGCACAAGGGAAAGCGGCCGCCCAGAGTCACCACTCGACCTCCCGCTGCAGAGAACCACCCGACGGCCCGAGCGATCCAACCCCTTTCCCCAGCTCGGGGGGTCTGAATGAAGCTCGGCCAGGCCCCCTGGAGCAGCCCCTCAACCCCGCCGCCCTCAAGCGGGCCGGTGGAAAACGAACACGTCCGACTCATACCTGGAAGCTGCTAAGTGCGACGTAGACCTGGCTGCATCCCTCGTAAGGGCAGTGGAACATTTCCAGCATGCCGTCGGCGTCCATCACACGGCCCCGTCTGCTCCGCCGCCGCCTAGCAGGGATACCAGTGAGGTGCGGGCAGGGGAAGGCAACGGGTTGCCAGCCTCCCCTCCGAGTGCCCGGACAGACACGGATGCTCCCTGCATCCCACCCAGCTCCCCCCAGACCTGGCAAGGGAGCAGCGGTCCCACGCCGAGGGGGAAGGGACCAGCAGAAGCCGGCAGTCCTGCCTCTTTTCTGACCCATCGCAGGGCCACCGGGCCTTTGCGGGAGCCGGGCCCAGCTCCCGCCGGGTGAGGTAAAAGGCAGCACGACAGCGGCCAGGAGCCTCCCGCCCCAGGACCGGACCTAAGAGCGGACAGCTAAGCCAGCTAGGTGTAGGCGCGGGCTGGGGAGAGAGGGCCGCTGTGGAGGAAGCAGCAGAAGCACCTGAGGCAGAGGCTTGGGGAGGGGGCACAGACGGCCCCCGGTTTACCTGTCCAGATTGAGGCTGTTCAAGTGACACATGCAACTCACGGAAAAGGGAAGGAGCTGGTAGGAGCCTCACTAATGCAGTTGGCCAGATCTCTGCCCGCCCCCCACCACAGCTTGCCCGAGTGGGGAAACTGAGGCACGAGCGGGGTCCGCTGCTGGGTTTGCGGAGACCTTGGCCACAGTACAGAGAGCTAACCACTCCGTGGCGCTGCCCCGTCATCACGACACTCACTTCTCCGGCTCCTTCGGAATCTCGTAGATGATGGCCGACATGTCATTGCTGTCCAGCTCCTCCGGCTCCAGCTCCGTGTTCCCTTGGGCTGGCTCCAGCTCTTCCAGCATCTCCATTTCCGGCGGAGGCTGCAGCTCCTCCTTTTTGAGCCCATAAAGGTCTTCCGTTTCTGCCGCCACACAGCAGGCGTGAGACGCCCGCGGGGTCAAACGCCTGCCGCCGCGCAGCTCTTCAGACACAAGGCCGTGGCCACACGGGTTTCCCCCTCCCCGGCCCGCCGAGGTAGGGAAGAGTCCCTGACGTGCAGCTAGTTCTGGTGAGGAGCACAGCGGCTGTCTCACACCGCACAGAGGCAGGGCAGGAAGAGGAGAGCCCGGCAGACAGCTGCCCTTACGGACTGGGGAGGCGAAACGCAGCTACCCCACGGCGAATGCTTAATGAGGAGTGAAGTGACCTGGGGATTTTAATGGGACACACGAGCGGGGCCTGAATTTGCAACACGGTGAGTCAGCCACAGAATTCTCCTGTCCAGCTGTGGCACCCCTGGGACATCAGGCAGGGGGCAGCGCCCCCTATGAATCCTCACCCCGCAGCTCAGCGCCGTGCTGGGGCACCGGGGTCACTCGTGCAGGGAGAGCGCCCCCTACGGAGCGCCCCACACCAAGCCCAAGCCTTACCCCGGGGCACCGGAGTCAGCACTGACCCAGCGGGCAGAGCGCCCCCTCCCGCGAGCCCCGGCGCCGTGGTGCGACCCTGGGAGAAGGACCCCCGGACGCGCAGCGGCATGTCTCTTGGCTCTCTCGCTGCCGGTGCCGACCGAGCGGCCACGCTTCGCCGGGGACACGGCGGCAGGGCCCTGAGCGCTGGGCCCAGCTACCTGTTTTGGTTTCGACGCGCTTCCCGCTCTCCACCGGCGCCCCGCGGCCAGGCTGCATGTGCTCCGGCTCCGTCTGGGTGTAGGCGGCGACGCCCTCGATCACAGCGCAGGGCATGTCCTCGCCGCCGCTGCTGGTGACGTTGAGCTGGATGCTCTCGGCCGTCAGGGCGTCGTAGCCGGGCCCGGCGATGATGATCACCTGGGAGCCCTGCATCACGCCCTGCACGGGGCAGCTGGCCACCACCTCCCCCAGCGTGTCCTGCGCCACGTTCTCAAAGAGCGTCCCGTGGCCCGCGCCCACCTGCATGGGCACGGGGACGCACACCACCGTCTCCATGCTCTCCGGGCCGTTGAGCGGCGGGTTGTGACACAGGCCGGCGCCTGGCTCGGCCGCCAGGCTCTCCAGGGGGTGCTCGAAGGGGATGTGGATGCCGTCCTGCGTGATGAGGCCGCTGCTGCTCCGGCCGTCGGCGGCCGCCGGCGGCTCTCGGGCTGCTCCTCCGACCCCGAGCTGGAGCTCTCCTCGGAGGAGTCCGAGCTCCCCGCCCGCACACCGGCGCCAGCTGCAGAGAGAGCGTGATCAGCGGGCACGGGGAGAGGCTCTGCCCTGGGCTTGGTGGGCGACGCTCCTCCTCCTGCCCGGCATCGCCCTGCACACCCGTCACTCCGTGAGCGCCAGGACGGGCACCTGCCCCCCAGGCCTGGAATGCAGCTACCTCTGGGGTGGGACGTGCCGCGCCACCGCCCGACAGGCAGCACTAAGCGGTATCCTGACCCCCACCCGGGACACCCCCCCTCCTCACCGTCCTCGCTCTCATTCTCGGAGTCGCTGAGCGGCTTGAGCGGGGAGTGCAGGTCCTGGAAGTAGCGGTGCCCGGCCTCGCACTGCCACACGGCCGTGGTGTACAGCCCGAAGGTGGGATCCAGCTCTGACAGGTGGGGCTCATAGGGGCAGCGGTTCTTGTGGTCCTCGTACCAGATCACCATGTTCTTCAGGCAGTTCACGTTCCGCCTCCTTCCTTGGGGGGAGCAGAAGGGGGAGAGGCATATGAGTCGACCGACGGGGCGCACCCACTGCGAGCCGAAAAAGGGGGGAGGAGGGGTAAGCACCCTGGTGGGTTAAACTATCTGCTAGGAGAGAGCTCTGTCAAGTGATCAGCCTTTCGCCAGCAATAGGATAGGCTGTGTGTGTTGGAACTACGCCCCCCCCTGCTAAGACCCCAGTACCCTTCGTTCCAGGGGCCCCTGGCTGGTACAGCCCAGGCTGCAGCAGGGGCATCCTGCTATCCACCACCCCCAGCCCCACCCCAGGGAAGGCCCCTGTCCTTTGGGTGCTGACATGAGCAAAGGAGGGCGAACCCTGCCACTCGGGGGGGGGGGGGGGGGGAAATCTGCTTCTAGACTGACAGCCACGCACAAGCCTGCCAGGCAAATTGGGCCAACTGCAGGTGGCTTTGGCTGCACCGGGGCATCCGTGCAGAATCAGCCTCCGGGGGAAGCCTGTTGAGCACACAGGCCAGGCCGTGGGCAGAGAGGCCTGAGGCGTGCAGGGGGGTGGCTCACGGGGAGGGGGGAGCGGGAGACGTGGCAGGCTTTGACGCAGTCCCAACCGGCAATTGCATAAGCACTGCGGCCTGGCTGCCATCATCCTCAGGCAGGTGCACAACCGGCTCAAAGATCACTCTGAACGAGGGCGTGCCCGGCAGCGTCTCCAGGGGTCAGTCCGGGGACCAAGGTCATTAGTATTCTCATGAATGATTTGGAGAGTCTGGTGGGAAGGACCCTTAACGAGAGCAATGCCACCACGTCAGGAGGGGTTGCAAGCACTAGAATTCCTGACCCCCCAGACCCATTGGAGAGTCCGGCCTGAAACCCACCAGACCAAACTCAGCCAGGACGGGTGCAACACGGCCCCGTTGGGAAGGGACCGTCACATGCACAGCTAGGAAACGGGGAAAACTAGCCCGTCTCAAAATGAACGTGAGTCAGCAAGGGGACGAATATCATCCCGGGGCGTATTAGCAGGAGCATCACATGGCCGAGCCGGCGGTGACTGACCTTTAGGAAAGGTGTGGGAAAACTGGAGACTCCGGAGGAAAGCAATGCTGTGACAGCCCCCCTCGTGGCTTAGATTTGGCTTATTTATGCAAAATAGGTACGACTGGTAAACAACCTTGTTTGTCCTGCAGGCCCAGGTTGGTCGGGTAAGACACGTGGCCATAGCACCTGGTACTGAAATCCATTTTGAACCTGGGATTTTTCCATGGGGGGGGAAAACACGTAAAACAAAGGATTCCCGCCCTGGGAAAGTCTATGTAAGCAATGGGAAGCCATGCGTGCTCTTTGGCTGGCCTTTGAAAGTGCCTGACACACCCTGAAAGGATGCTTAAAGAACTGGGAAAGGCTGGAGCCCCATGCCAGAGTAAATGGGTTTGTCTCTGCTTTGAGCAGCTGCCTAGAATCGCAGAATCCTAGAACTGGAAGGGACCTCAAGAAGTCATCAAGTCCTGTCCCGGCCCCCACAGCAGGACCAAGCGCCCTCTAGATCATCCCTGGCAGGTGTCTGTCAAACCTGCTCTTAAATATCTCCAGAGATGGAGATTCCACAACCTCCCTGGGCAATTTATTCCAGTGCTTCACCACCCTGACAGTCAGGAAGTTTTTCCTGATGTCCAGCCTAAAACTCTCTTGCTGCAATTTAAGCCCATTGCTTCTTGTCCTATCCTGAAAATAACAACAGCTGCTTAGGGTCAGAATTTGCATGTCCCAAGTTTCTCAGTAAATGAGCACCAGCTCTGCGTTTTCTGATTTAGTGACTTACTCTGATCTGTCTGTTTTCTCTCGCAGCCCCTTAAATCCCACTGTTTGTACTTAACAAAACCACTTCTGCTTGCTAAAGGACCCAGTGTAAATAATTGGTACCTGGGGGGAACACCCAGTGTGCATCTCTCTCTGACAAAGGGGGCTTACCTGAAGAGCTTTCACTGCAGAGAAAACCAGATTTCTTTGGGGGTCTGAGCCCTTTGGGGGTTGGTTTCCTGGGTGCTGGGCCCTAGAATTGCATCCTCCCAGCACTGAAATGGTTCAGTGTCTGTGCTGCTCTGCAGGGGGGCGGTTACCCCAAGTCTGGGGGAGACCAGAGGATCTGGCCCAGCAGGAGAAGGTGGCGGGGAGCCCCAGAGAGTAAGAAGGCGGGTGTCAGTGGCGTGATCAACGCACCGTGGAACAGTCCCAAGGGCACTTCTGTGACTGCACCCGACACAAACGCAAACGGTGAAAGAATTTAAACCGTGCCCTGTGGGGAAAGCTTACAAATCAGGGCACGTTCAGTCCTGAGAAACGCCAGGGGCCGGGGACCTGGGCTAAGGGCTGTTACAAGGAGGCAGGGGATCAGTTGATCTCTACATCCATTGACGGCAGGACAAGAAACAAGGGGCTTACCCTGCAGCAAGGGAGACAGTGGTTAGACATTAGGGCCGACTTCCTCCCTCTCCGGGGAGCTAAGCTTGGGAACAGGCGGCCAAGGGAGGCTGGGGGATCCCCGCCACTGGAGGTTTTTACAGAGGTTGGGCACATGCTTATCAGGGATGGTCCATTTGCTGCTGCCTCGGCACAGCGGTCAGGACTTGGTGTGTGTGCGAGCTCCCTCCCAGCCCACCTTGCTATGACTGAATGGCACTGCCACCACGTTCTGCTGGAGAAGTCCCGGTCCCTGGGGAGACTCCTGGCCCCTAGCAAAATGACAGCTCCTTCCCCAGCTGGGCCTTAGTTTAAGCTCAGAAGGGAGCAGTGACTGCCCCTCTGTGCCGGTCACAGTCCTTCCCTGTCCTGCCAACAGAGCCCTGTAGACCACTTGTAACGTTACCAGGAGAGGGGGAGGCACTGCCGGAGGGTGGGCAGGTTCACACCGGCGCTGCGGCCTCGCAGCTATTCATCTCAAAAGCAACGGTCTCCTTCAGCTGTTACAATGCTGGAAACGGCCCCCGGCAGGCTGCGACAGCAACGAACGCCAGGCAGATTGGCTCCCCGTTTTGTTAACGCCTGTAATGCATTCAGCCCTCTGCCTTCCCAGAGGAGATCTGCCTCGGGGGTCCTACAACCCACCATGCGCTGTGAACAGTGGCAGCTTACAACCTACATTTCTAGGGCTTTTTTCCTCCGTGAGAATGCAGCCACCTCTGGGGAGAACACAGCAGCTGCCCAAGGGCGCACAGCACTGGTGCATGGCTTGTGGTGGAGGTGGGAACGTTATGACTAAGGCAGCAGGGTAAACCCTTTGGAAGTGTCATGGGACCCAATGCCCTGTCTCACTGTGGTATTCATACAGCCCCGGCATGGTACCGGAGCACCTCCCAGCCATGAATGGGATTGGCTTTGTTAGCCTCCTAGCTCAGGGCAGGACTATACAGACAGCAAACTGAGTCACAGAGAGGTTAAGTGGCATGCCCACAGTCACCCAGGGAGTCTGTGGCAGAGCTGGGGTTTGAACCCAGGGCTGGCCAGTTCTACTCTTGTGCTCTAACTGCTGGCCCATCCTCCCCCGCAGGGCAGGGGTTTAAGATCTGAAGCTCTGACGCACGCAGAAAGCTGCACGACTCCCTCAGCGCTGGGCCAAGCTGGGCTTTAGGGATTTCCCAGCCGCCACCGAGGCTGCCCAGCCAGCCTTCCAGCACAAACAGCCTGAGAAAGGGCTCCCAGATCTCCGCTCAGCGGCCGTTCTTCGCTAGCTGGATCCCTTCAGAACCGCCCCAGGGACTCCTTCAGGGAGCACGTTGCCTTGGAGGGCTCTCTCTCCACGTCAGGCCAGGGATTTCTGCTTTACCTGTCCCCCCCGTAAGATAATCCACCAGCCTCTCCCGCCTGTGGGCACCCGGGGTCAGACCTGGCAAAACAGCCTGCATCCAACACGACCGGCAAACCCTTAGGATGTCTGGACGCTAGCTAGGAGGAGGCTGTCTGGGTCAGCAGCTCTCACGCACCAGGGCAGCCGGAGACACGCAGACAAGTATTTATTAAGTGTCACAGCACTCACCGGGGTGAGGCCCAGTATGTGATTAATTACAGTATTACAGCAGCCCTGCTGAGCTCTCGTCGCCTGGGGCAATTCATTAGGTGTTGCATAGCAGCACCAGGGAACCCCCCTCATGGCCCACATTTTACTAGGTGCTGTACATTGTGTATTACGGTAGCACCTACATGCAGCAGCAGTCCCAACCACAGAGTGCTGGCTATTAGGTGGATTACGGTAGCAGTAGAGCTCCCCAGTCCAGGAGCTGCTGTAAGAGCAGCTGGCTAGGCTAGCAGAGGGTTGCAGGAACAGGGGGCCGGGTGCCGGCACAGATCTCTAAGGTGTTCTTTGAACTCTCCCATTCAGGCGGGATCCCCCAGTACAAGACACTTACTTTTCTTGCGTTTGGGCTTTTTAGGGATTTGTTCCCATGGTTTCCTGCAACAGAAAGAGAGAGAGAGAGCCCGGATTCAGCATCGGGGTTTACGCTCCAGCCCCCAATGCTGCCGTATCAGGACAACTCAGCATCTTGTCACAGAGGAGGCAGGTAGCACCGCTCCGCCCGCCCCCCGCTTTATGAAAATTGGCTTATGAATATGCATGACAAAGGTGTGCCGTGCAAAGGTGGCCACGTACCATCAGTTGTAAAGTTGGAATCTGTGCACCCTGTGGGCGTGCATGGACCATTCTTGTCCATGAAGTGGGAATCTGGTTTTAATTCTGAATGTGCTAACGAGGGCCACAGGGACACTCTTGGAACGTAATGTCTCAGTATCCAAACCAACAACCTGTGAACAGTCGTGTTTGTCCTGCAAGCCCAAATTGGTTGGTCCTAGAAAGACATGTGACTATGCCACCTTGTACTGGAATCCGTCTTGAATCGGGTACTTTTCCACAGGGATGGGTAGCCTAAACAGAGGGGTTCCCCACCCCGGGGGAACAGCCAGGTAAGGAATGGAAAGCTATCAAGCCTTGGCCTTCAGCTGGCCTAAGAAAGTGCCTTGCCCAACCTCAGAGGATACCCGATTTCTAACATCCCTAGTTTACTGTGTAATTGAATAGTCAGGTAACCTCATGAATTCTTATCGGTTACTCGACTATTCTATAGTCTCCAGGGGCACGGCCGGCAGCCAGGGCACTCCGGCCCACTCAGAGGCAGCAGCACAGGGAGCCAGTTTGCGAGGGGAGCTAGTTTAAAGACCAGAGGTGGCAGCAGCCTGTCCACAGAGGGTCCAAACTCCCCAAGAACAGAGGTTGCTGGGTGGGGGTTGGGAGGCTGCCACGAAGCAGCCTCTCTCCGCGGCGGCTCAGACTGGCTGTGGGCAGCAGCTGGTCTGGCAGCAGCCCCTGTCTGGAGGGGTCCCAGCTCCCCGCAGACAGAGGCTGCTTTGTGGCAGCCCGCCCCTGCCAGCAGCCTCCGTCCAGGCTCACCACAGGCAGAGGTTGCTTCACTCCTAAGGGGCAGGCAGCACTTCGGAACCAGTGCTGTGGGGAACCAGCTTCTAAGCCGGCTCCCCCCAGCACCAGCTTCGCCTCACACACACTTGCTGCCTCTGATACTGAGGCAGCAAGGGGAGAGGGGAATGCAAGTCGTCAACAAGAGTAACCGATAAGCCCAGGTTTATCAGTTATTCGGATAGTCGACTACTCGTTTATATCCCTGGTAACAAAGAACTCTGACAAAAGCTGCAAACCCAGGCCAGTGTCACTGCTTAGGGGGCAAGAACTGTCATGTAACAGGTTTCTGAGTGGAGTAGAATTAGCAGGCTTCTTTGGTTCATTTTAACATAGCAACTTCCTCTGCTGTGTGTTCACTTGCAATCACTTCAATACTACCTTTTATGCTTGATGTGTTTGGTCCTCTTTGGGGGGAAGAGGCTTGTTCCTGGGCACTGAGCCAGTTCAGTGTCCCTGTTGCCCTGCTGGGGGACAGTAACCCCAACTCTGGGCCTTGGCTGTGGGAGAACAAAGCTTCTGGCCCAGCAGGACAGAGTGATGGGGAACCCCAAAGGGCAGGTAGTTGGGCTTGATGACCACACCAGGGGGCAACCCCAAGGGGATTTCTGTGACCTAACCCATCACAGCAGGGCTGTGCTGTTACTCCCCACTTTTACAGATGGGGAAACTGAGGCATGACGACTTGCCCCACGCCTTATGCGAAGCAGATCCCAGAGAGAAATTCCCAGGAGCAGGGTTTACTGGCAACACTGATCACGGGCAAGGGCTACATGCTGACTCGTTTTTAAGACTGCATAAAGAGCTTTGCTGCAGTAACCCGCACCAGGAGCGACCACCATTACCAAGGATATCTTGGTAACCCTCTGTCTGGAAACCAGCCCCCCCATTCATGTTCTTTTATGGAAGAAATAATCTCAAGTGTTTAGCTCCCTGGCTGGTGAAAGCTCTTTGCTCCCAAACTCTCTCAGCAGAGCAGAGCCGCAGATTGCTGATGCAAATGCGAGCGACCACGAAATCCAGCTTACTAGAGGCTACCCAATGGGAGGATGCCCTTAATACAGCCAGGCCACAAAGAACACTGCTCTCTGACAACACAGAATAAACCTGGGAATTCACTGTGGCAGGCTACCACGTAAGGAACTTCACAGAATTTAAGGCCAGATTATCTCGTCAGACCTGTATATCGCAGGTCACTACGGACACTCCTGAGCTGAGCCCGACAGCTTTAGTTAGTTCAAAGCACTTTAACCGTCAGGAGACTAAACTGCCGCAGGCAGAGACCACGAGAGACCAAGGTGCCACCAGTGCCCCAGTGATGCAGGGAATTGTTTACGTGATGCATGCTCAGATGAGCCCAACAGGTGAGCCATGCTCCCCAGCACCGTCTGGATTCGCGGAGGCCCTGAACCTGTAATGAAAAACGGGCAGACGGCTCCGGACACCTTCACAGACCCACAATGGCTCAGACGCAGCACCAGGAGAGCACAGACAACCTGCCCTCGCTCAGCACCTAGGATACGATATCCCAAGGGAAACCCTCTTGCTCTCATGCTTTAGGGTAAGCGTCGGGCGCTGGGACCAGAGTAGTATTGCCTGGGAGATTTTTCCCCTGCAGTCGCACTGCAGTTAGAAGGGCCGGTATTCCGACGCAGGATGCAGACCGTGGCGCTAGCGTGAGGTAACGATCTCTTGCCGAGTGCGGAAGCAGCGCTGCTTTAAGATCGTTCTCATCTTTGCAGGGCCACGTCCCTGCGATTCAGTCATGCCCGAAGCACAACGGGTACGCACTTAGATACGGCCACACCGGAGATTTGCCAATGCAGCTGTGCGGGCCAACCCTCCCAGCGCTGAGCAGTTTATTCTGGCAAGAGCGCGCTTTGGCTGGTATAACCGGTTCCCAGAGCAAAATGTGCTGTACTAGCAAAGTAGTGGCTATGCTCAGATAACTGTCCACACTACTGCTTTAGCTGGCATAAAAGCGTTGTCAAAAATCAACCCCCTCTTCCTCCCAATGCGGCTTCACTGTACAGGCAGGATTCTTCACGCATAACATCTTTCCAAAGCCCCTCCTAGCCAAGGGTCACAAAGTGCTTCATCAAATCTCAGCCGCCCAACTCCCCTGCTGCCTGGCTTATCCCCTACAGTCAAAGGGGAGAAACTGAGGCGCAGAGGTGTGAGGTGCCTTGACCAGTATGTACATACCCTGGTGGTGTACACGTGATTAAAATAATGGGGGGAGTTTTGGGGAAGTCCAGGGGCAAAACCAGGGGTACTGACACCTTATCACTTGCTCTAACCACTAGTCCAAATGATCACATACTTTACGGTCAAATGAGAAGGTGGGACCTGGATTGCAACCCATCCTCTCAGTCTACAGGCTACACCCCAGCTGGCGAACAGATGGGGGTATGGGGAATATGTCTATCCACACTAGAGCAAGATATCCCCTCTACGTAGAGGATGGAGTAGGACATCCCATCTAGCTGCTCATGGTCCCAATCCAGCAGGCTGTAGGGGGGTTCACTCCCCAAGAGATGCTACGGGAGCAAGGGTCATCCCTACCAGTGCTGGTGCCTTACGCAGCCCAGCAAACCGCCCCCCCCACCATTCTCCAGGAGGATGGGGGGGTGGGGGTGCTGTAGTTGTGTGGGAAAGCTGTCACCAACTCCCCCAGACAAGACGCCATGTAATGCAATGGTATCCAGTCTGTTCAAGTTGGCAGGGCCAGAAGGGAGGTGTAGGCCTCAGGAGCAGCAGGCGGTTTCACGGCCACCTAGAGAGAAGTGGTGCTTCCAAGGGGAAAGTGTCGCTTCTCCTCAGCCGCCCATTGCATGGCTGCCCCCTGCGCCATTAGTCCCCGGGCCCTGCAAACACCACTTGGTGAGTGGGGGCAGGGCACTGAGCCCTGAGGGGGCAGCAGCTGCATAGGGCACCATGAAATTAAAGGCAATTCGGTGCCTCAAATTTCATTCTGCCCTATGCACTTGAATGTTTTGCGTATGGGTCAGAATGGCCCTGATGAGAGTGGTGGGATTAACTTGCCATCCACGGGGTCCTGGCCTCTCTCTGGGCTTCCCACTCCTGTCTCTGCTTCTGCTCAAACAAGAAAGCGGATGGAGGTAGCAGAAAAGGGGTCCCCAGACCCCACGATTCCCTTCATGCCCTCACGTGCTGTCCCAGCCCCAGAAGTGTGGGATATATGGGAAGGAGTGTCCTGACACACAGTCTAGGAAAGAAGTGGTACAAGGGAGTGTGGGGAATGAGAGGTCCCAACTCAATCAACAGTCTGACTCCTCTCCCCCCCCCCCCACCTCTCACTTGCAGCATCTGCTAGCTGCCCCTGCTCTAGCAAGCAGGCGGTGTACAGGGATGGAGAGAGGAAAGATCCTGGCTCAATGAGGTTCCTGAACCAGCATGTGGGAAGATGGGCGGAACCTGGCTCAACAGAGACTGTCACCTGCAGTCCCCTACTCGTCATCCCTGTTCCAGCCCCAGCAGGGGAAGTAGTGTACAGAAAAAGGGAGCAGGGGAAATCAAACCCAGGTCGGGGAGGGTGTGGGACCAGCCCAGTGGGGACTTGGAGAGAGGCCATCTGATATACCACGTGCCCTGCCCCCACTCCAGGCCCAGCAGGTTAGGAAGGAATAGGGATCCAGGCAGGAGTTGGGGGCCCCAGGGAATAGGGGGTCCAAGCAAGGGGGTCCAGGCAGGGGAAGGGATTGGGGGCCCCAGGGAACAGGGGGCCCAGGCAGGGGAGACAGCTGGGGGTCCCAGGGAATGGGGGACCAAGCAGGGGAAGGGGCTAGGTGGTCCAGGCAGGGGAAGGGTTTGGGGGCCCCAGGCAGGGGAGACAGTTATGGGGGGGGTCCAGGCAAGGGAAGGGGTAGGGGGGCCCCAGGGAATGGGGGGCCCAGGCAGGGAGGCAGTTATGGGGGTCCCAGGGAATGGGGGCCCCGGCAAGGGAAGGGGTTGGGGGCCCCAGCAAGGGAAGGGGTTGGGGGCCCCAGGGAATGGGGGGGCCCAGGCAGAGGAGGCAGCTGGGGGGCCCCCAAGAAATAGAGGTCCAAGCAGAAGAGTCCAGGCAGGGGATGCAGTTGGGGGCTCCAGGAATGGGGGCCAAGCAGGGAAGGGATTGGGGCCCCAGGCAGGAGGCGGTTATGGGGTCCAGGCAAAGGAAGAGGAATGGGGGTCCCAGAGAATGGGGGCCCCAAGCAGGAGGCGGTTATGGGGAGTCCAGGCAGGGGAGGCGGTTATGGGGGGTCCAGGCAAGGGAGGCGGTTATGGGGGGGCCCCAGGGAATGGGGGCCCCAAGCAGGGGAGGCGGTTATGGGGAGTCCAGGCAGGGGAGGCGGTTATGGGGGTCCAGGCAAAGGAAGGGGTTGGGGGCCCCAGGGAATGGGGGTCCCAGAGAATGGGGGCCCCAAGCAGGGGAGGCGGTTATGGGGAAGAGTCCAGGCAAGGAAGGATGCAGTTGGGGCCCAGGGAATGGGGGCCCCAGGCAGGGAGGCGGTTATGGGGGTCCAGGCAAGGGAGGCGGTTATGGGGGGTCCAGGCAAGGGAAGGGGTTGGGGGCCCAGGGAATGGGGGCCCCAAGCAGGGAGGCGGTTATGGGGGGTCCAGGCAAAGGAAGGGGTTGGGGGCCCCAGGAATGGGGCCCCAAGCAGGAGGCGGTTATGGGGTCCAGGCAGGGGAGGCGGTTATGGGGGTCCAGGCAGGGGAGGCGGTTATGGGGGTCCAGGCAAATGAAGGTCGGGGGCCCCAGGAATGGGGGCCCCAAGCAGGGGAGGCGGTTATGGGGGGGGTCCAGGCAGGGGAGGCGGTTATGGGGGGTCCAGGCAGGAAGGGGTCGGGGGCCCCAGGCAGGGGAGGGGTTGGGGGCCCGGCTCTCACCCGCGGCGCCCCGCGCGCTGCCCCCGCTCCAGCCCCAGCAGGTAGGCCGCCAGCTTGGCGTCGCTCCAGCCGCTGCGGCGCCGCAGGTCCACCCAGGGCCCGTGCGCCTCGCCCAGGTAGACCCGCCGCACGTCGTACTTCTTGCGGGACTCGAGGCGGCGCCGGGCGCGGTCGGACTCGGTCAGGCGGGGCCGCCCCCGGGCCTTGCGGCCGCCGGGCCCCGCCTCCCCCGCGCCGGGCCCCGCCTCCTCCTCCTCCGCCTCCTCCGCCTCGGCGGCCGGCGCCGGGCCCCGCTGCGCCTCGCTCATCCCCAGCCCGCCGGCCGCGCCGAGCAGCCCCTGGTCAGCACCGCAGCCCCGGCGCAGGGGCAGTGACGTCAGCGACCCGCGACCCGCCGCTTCCTGTTCCGGCCACGGGGGGGAAAGGGGGCTTCCGCCCGCTCGCCGCAGCGCCAGAAAAGTCCCAGCGGTCTGGCGCGCGCGCGCACGCTCAGCCGGGTGAGAACGGCGCCTGCGCACCCAGCTGGCCGGCAGCTCCGGGTGGGCCCACAGTGCGCATGCGCCGGGACAGGCGCCCCAGACGCAGGAGCGGCCTTCGACATGTGCCCCACGATACGCGCGCCTGCACGCTTTGCGCATGCGCTGGATATCTGTTTAGACCCCGCCACTTGCACAGTCCTGGGTGCCTGCTCGCCCCGCAGACCCCTCCCACCCAGCCGCCCCCACTCCCAAAGCAAACACCTGCCCCTCATATCCCCACAGCAGCCCCCACCACCACCAGCTTCACAGAGCAGCCCCGGCCATCCACCTCATGGCCCCCAGGGCAGACCCTCCCACTCCACACTCTGCCCTCTCCTAGGGGCCTGCCCTCAGGACACACCCCTCACACACTGCCATCGCCCCCATCACCTCCCCAAGGGACAGGCCCCCTCTTGCCCCTCCACACCCTGCCCCCAGGCAGCCCCAGAGAGAGACCAACACAGGGTTGTCAGCTGCCCCAGCCACTCCACCCACTGGCCCCCCTGTGCATGCTCAGGCCCAGGAGAGAGAGCCCCATGCCACAGATCTGGCCCGTAGAATCACATAGCTGGAAGAGACCTCAGGAGGTCATCGAATCCAGCCCCCTGCCCCAGGCAGAACCAATCGCAACTAAGTCAACCCAAACCAGGGCTTTGTCAAGCCGAGACTTAAAAACCTCTAGGGAGGGAGAATCCACCACCTCCCTAGGTAACTCATTCCAGTGCTTCACCACCCTCCTAGGGAAATAGTTTTTCCTAATATCCAACCTAGACCTCTCCTACTGTAACTTGAGACCATTGCTCCTTGTTCTGCCATCTCTGAGAACAGCCTCTCTCCATCCTCTTTAGAATTCACCTTCAGAAAGTTGAAGGCTGCAATCAAATCCCCACTCACTCTTCTCTTCTGCAGACTAAACAAACCTAAATTCCTCAGTGTCTCCTCATAGGTCATGCACTCCAGCCCCCTTGTCATTTTGGTCACCCTCCGCTGGACCCTCTCCAATGCGTCCACATCCTTTCTATAGTGTGGGGCCCAGAACTGGACACAATGCTCCAGATGTGGCCTCACCAGAGCCGAATAAAGGGGAATAATCACTTCTCTGGATCTGCTGGCAATGCTCCTCTTAATGCAACCTAATATGCCATTAGCCTTCTTGGCTACAAGGACACACTGTTGACTCATATCCAGCTTCTCATCCACTGGAATCCCCAGGTCCTTTTCTGCAGAACTGCTACTTAGTCATTCAGTCCCCAGCCTGTAACAATGCTTGGGATTCTTCTGTCCCAAGTGCAGGACTCTACACTTGTCCTTTTTTAACCTCATCAGATTTCTTTTGGCCCAATCCTCTAATCTGTCTAGGTCACTCTGGACCCTATCCCTGACCTCCAGTGTATCTACCTCTCCCCCTAGCTTAGTGTCATCCACAAACTTGCTGAGGGTGCAATCCATCCCATCCAGGTCATTAATAAAGAGGTTGAACAAAACAGGTCCCAGAACTGAACCTTGGGGCACTCCGCTAGAAACCGACTGCCAACCTGACATCGAGCCATTGATCACTACCCGTTGGGCCCAACCATCTAGCCAGCTTTCTATCCATCTTACAGTCCATTTATCCAATCCATACTCCCTTAACTTGCTGGCAAAAATATTGTGGGAGACCATATCAAAAGCTTTGCTAAAGTCAATATATATCACATCCACTGACTTTCCCATGTCCACAGAGCCAGTTACCTCATCATAGAAGCTAATCAGATTGGTCAGGCAGGACTTGGCCCTTCATGAATCCATGTTGACTATTCCTGATCACTTTCCCCTCTTCCAAGTGCCTCAAAATGGATTCCTTGAGGATCCCCTCCATGATTTTTCTGGGGACTGAGGTAAGGCTGACTAGCCTGTAGTTCCCTGGATCGTCCTTCTTCCCTTTCTTAAAGATGGGCACTACATTTGCCTTTTTCCAATCATCCGGGATCTCTCTTGATCTCCACGAGTTTTCAAAGATAATGGCCAAAGGCTCCGCAATGACATTTGTCAACTCCCTCAGTACGCTCAGGTGCATTAAATCCAGGCCCATGGATTTGTGTACGTTTAGCTTTTCTAAATAGTTCCTAACTTGTTCTTTCCCCACCAAGAGCTGTCCACCTCCTTCCCATACTGCATTGCCTAGTGCATTTGTCTGGGAGCTGACCTTGTCCATGAAGACAGAGGCAAAGAAAGCATTGAGTACTTCAGCTTTTCTCACATCTGTCACTAGGTTACCTCCCTCATCGAGTAGGGGACCCACACCCTCTGATCAACTTCTTATTGCTAACATGCCTGTAGAAACCTTTGTTACCCTTCACATCCCTTGCCAGCTGCAATTCCAATTGCACTTTCACCTTTCTGATAACTCCCCTGCATTCTCAAGCAATATATTTATACTCCTCCCTAGTCATCTGTCCAAGTTTCCACTTCTTGTAAGCTTCCTTTTTGTGTTTAAGCTCACCAAGGATGTCCCCAGTAAGCCAATCTGGTTGCCTACCATATTTGCTGTTCTTGCTGCGCATCAGGATAGTTTCTTCCTGTGCCTTTCATAAAGCATCTTTAAAATACTGCCAGCTCTCCTGGACTCCTTTCCCCTTCATGTAAGCATCCCAGGGAATCCTGCCCATCTGTTCTCTGAGGGAGTCAAGATCTGCTTTTCTGAAGTCCAGGGTGTGTATTTTGCTACTCTCCTTTCTTCCTTTGGTCAGGATCCTGAAATCTGTCATCTCGTGATCACTGCTTCCCAGGTGGTCACCCACCTCTACTTCCCCTATTAGCTCCTCCTTGTTTGTGAGCAGCAGGTCAAGCTGTGCATGGCCCCTGGTCGGTTCCTTCAGCACTTGTACCAAGAAGTTATCCCCAACATTCTCCAAAAAACTTCCTGGATTGCCTGTGTACTGCCGTATTGGTCAGGGGGATTAAAGTCCCCCCTGAGAACCAGGGCCTGCGATCTGGAAGCATCTCTCAGTTGTCTGAAGAAAGCCTCATCTACCACGGCCACTCCACCCACCACGCTCCCACACACAGCAGGGGCCAGCCTGCACCGATGAGGCTCCCAGACCCAGTTGGAGGCAGCCCAGCCCCAACCTCCCTCTACCAGCAGCAGAGCCCTCCCCATTCCCTCAGCTGGAGCAGCCCAGGGTCTCCCTCGTTGCCCTGAAAGTCCTGCTTCAGGGCAGCTCCTGCCTCGTTCTCAGAACAGCTCCAACAGAAGGCACAGGGCGGGGGGAGGCTCTGCCAGGCCCCCAGTGACTTGGGCAGGAGCCTCCCCTTGCACAAAGCTAGGTTTGTACTGTTTCCATGGAGCAGGCATAGGTTGAAGGAGCAGCAGGACGGGGCTCTCCCCCTCCCCCTTTGGAACGTGTTAAAGGGTTTTTAATAACATCTCTGCTCCGCCCAAACAGGGAAATAGTTTAATAGGTGTTGGGATTAGAACTCAGGGGCTCTGCGCTCCCACTGCCACGGTCAGAGACCACACACACAACAACGACCAGTTCCAAGCATCCTCAGCTGATACTGCTACCCCACCTCGGGCGGCGGCTAAGCCCAGCCATCCAATGCTCAGCGCAGTACTTCATGCTAGAGCCAACGAAGCACGGGAGGGAGGCGGACTGTACTACACGTGGCTCAGACCGATGGCAAGGACAGATCCGTTCCGAAGCCAAGCACAGGAGCAGCAGATTCCCCGCCCCATCGGCTCGAGCGGCAAGGCAGGAGCGACGTGCAGTTCAACCGCCCCCAAGGAAGTCAACGAAATGGAGCCAGGCTCAAAGCTCTCGCTGTGCGTGCCGACTCTGGGGGATCTCCTCCTCGCCGGGCTCCGAGTCAGAGGCCGCCAGCAGCTCTCGGGGCCCCAGCGTGAGGTGGAACACAACTGGCGTCTGGCTCAGAATGGGATTGCTCTGCTGCAGGCCCAAAATCCACTTGGCCAAAGTAGCCTGGTCTCCTGCCCCAGCCATGCACATGGCAAATATGGGGCCTTCCTCCGCTGCAGGGAACAGGACAGAGAACCGAAGCAGTGTCAATATGAACAAACCCCACAGTACAATGCAGCAGAGTCCAGGAGTCAAAGCAGGGTGACTGGAAATCAGGACTCCAGGTCCTAATCTCACTTCTGCCCCTTCCTCCACAAGAAAACTGTGTCAAGCCACCATACGATAAGCCTCTGCCCTCCAGGGGGAAGGGCCTGTCTATTAAGGACTGTCTATTAAGTACAGTTCCAAAGCCCATGCACACAGGAACTGTTTTTCACCCAGTGTGGAAAATGCAGCCACCTCTGGGGCAGAACACAACAGCTGCAACACGTCTGTCTAGAACAGAAGTGACTATCGTATCCCACTGCAGAGGAGTTCAGGTAGGGAAGAAAAGTACTGATATATGTAACCTGAATGCTTGCTTGCTTGAGGGATGACATACAGAGACGAGAGGGGGAAGATGATCTCTTCTATTATCCTGAGCTTGGTCTAAACTGTGCCAGGGGCTAATTACTGCAGCGGTTACAGACATGTCTCAGCAGCTCTAGGTTAGGATTGGGACTTTATTGGGCAGCTGATCTGGGCTGAATTTGAATTGGCCAAATACACCAAAATATGACACAGCATTGAAAGCTTACACCCAAGGGGCGTGGCTTAGTTAAGGGGCGGAGTTAGGCGTTCAGAAGCAGTAGATTGAGGGTAAAGGAGCAGGGAGATACCAGTTAGCCTATGGGACAGTCTCCCAAGGGAGGGATCCATTTCTGGGGTCTGTTTGTCTTTCCTTGCCTGCTGCCCTGGCTCTCCCATTGCCCGACTGTCCCTGTAGATTTGTTTTGCTCTAAGTGCGCATCTACCCCAGCGGGCTGCCCCCGCACCAGTTACCTTCATCCACATCAAATTCGTCGTCATCCCAGGGGCCCCGATCTAGATCCAGATCAAGGTGCATGGGGTAGTAGAAGTTCCTCTCGGAGTCGATCATCTCTTCCTAAGGAGGAAGGGTGAAAGATTTCTATAGGGGGAATTAATGCTCCCTGCCCCCTCTAACCTACCCAATGGGTACCCAGCACCTCTGAGCCATATGCACCTCTCTGCCCTCCTTGGGCAAGACAAGGCCGCTCCTTCAGGCACTCAGCCACTAGCCTGGCTAGGAACAAGCTGAGACCCAGCAAGCTCAGTGCACACAGGCCAATCAATGGCCGTCGGGTGGTGGGGATTATTGGGCTCCCCCCAAGTAGGATGGAATGGAAAGGGGGAAAAGGCCTCATTCAGGTCTCTGATTCCCCTGATTCAGCCAGCCCCCTGCTGTAGGTCTGGATCAGAGCCAGGGCCCCCACATCCCATTCTCCACACCCCCTTAGCCAGCCTCCCCCCACAAGACGTTTTGTCATTCTCCAATTGGGACGTGAATGGGCCAGCCCTGTGGGAGGCCTGCTGTGGACAGGGGCTGCTCTGGCCAGGCTGGGACAGCCTCTATCGGTAGCGGGCCCAGGTGCCCCACAGGCAGGGGCCGCCCCTGCCAGGATGCCGGAGCTGCTCCAGCCTGCAGGGCACCCTCGCTCGCCCCCCCGCCCCCCAATCAGCTTAAACAATATGTTTAATCAATTTGACGGGATTTTACATCCCCAGTCTCCAAACCAGCACTTGCTCTGTGGAATTTGCAATCCAGGGAAACTGCCTGGAAATACCGGCCCCCTCCCAGAGCCCCCCGCTGGCAGCACACTGCTGACTGCCTTGCAGGGAGGCGAGGCCGTTCTTTACCTTTTCTCCAGGAGGTAACAGCTCTCCCCGGAGCACGTAATAATAAACACACGTCTTCTTCAGCCACAAGGGGAAGGGGCCCTCCACAAACACGGGCCTGTCAGGATTGTGGCGAGCCAGGAGCTCCTGCTGATCGGGACTCTGGATTCCTAGAGGGAGGGGAAGTCTCACACCAAATTGGGGAACGCCGGCGCCCAGCTGCCAGGCTGTGACTCCTGCCTAGGACCTGGGGGGCTGCTCAATGCACCGGACACCCCAGCTGCAAGGCAGGGATGCGATGCTCTGCGTGTCAGCGTCTCTAGGGACGCTGGGCTCCTCGGAGCCAGAGCAGGGTCGTTACTTAAAGAGGGAGGAAGGGGAAGCTATGAAGAGCTTCCCTGGAAGAGGAGCGCTCGGGCAGCCGCCCAGGAGGGATTCAGAGGCCCCCCAGCTGATGAGCAGAGCACCCGCAGCAGGCAGCCTGTGTTTCCATGGGTGGTGCACACCTGCACATGCCTTGGTGCACACAACATTTATTCTGCACATGGATGGGAAAAATTAGAGGGAACATTACTAGGGATGTGACTGGCCACATGGTTCCAATCAACGTTCCACCGGTAACTGATCACATGGGATTTTACAACCCTAAACATTACACAAGAGACCTCCCCATTCCTACCCAAGCACCCCCGTTCTCTGGGTCTGGCTAGGGTTGCCCAGGGCTTAGCCCCAGCCCGGCTGCCCCTAGCTCACAGCTGGTAGGACAGGGTGCTGTTCAGTACTGGCTAAGGTCCCAAAGGTGACAGACACAGGGGACAGAGGTTCTTCCTTCCCCAGTCATCCAGTACCAGCCAGTCAGAGGCAAGGTTGGCTGCAGCATCCCATACCTACAATGTGCGGCTGGGTGATCTCTTTTCCAGCATCCGAAATGTCAGTCAGAGGCATCTGTGGGAATGAAGGTATAAACAGCATCCTTCACACGCATGGGATCCCCAACACACTCCCCCAGTTCAGGACAGCCCTGCAGGCTAGAACCCAGGAGGCCCGGCCCCCATGGCCCGGCTGGGTGGAAGAACACACTCCATGGGGCAGAGAACAGGCTGGGGGTGTTCCCTGCATCAGGCCTGTGCTAGCTGGATGCAGGCAGAGAAAGGGGTCACTCCAGCTGACCAGAGCTAGCTTTGCCTCCAGCAATGGCAGCCGCCTGCTCTTTCCGGGACTCTGCCTCTACGCGGCAGGAGGCCCTGGCATATCGAGCCCTCACCCCGCCGTGCTCCCCCCCACCCCAGTGTGCAGGGTCAGTCACTCCCATGGCTACCCGCAGCGCCCTACAGCCGAGCTCCTGTCATTCATTACCTGATAGACCGTGACCTTGGCACTCAAGTCCGCGGCGATCCTCTGCAGGCTGATCCTCGCCAGGTCGATGGGCTCTTGGAGGAGGGGCACCGGGACCGGGTAGGGGTTGACGTGCTTAAATTTCGGGAACCAGTACATGAGCCGCTGGTACTTGCGGATGGGATGGCTCTTCGCGCCAAAGATCTGGAGCAGCAAGAACTTCGTCTGGTTGTTGGGCATGATACCTGCATACGTTGGGAGGGAGAAGAGATGGAGATGGCACGTTCACCCGCCCTCGCCACGGAGTAGGGATGCAAACAGGTAACTCCCTCTCCTCTCTGTGCAAGGCTGCTGACGCCAAGCCCGCGAGGGCTCATGAGCTGGGAGTCAGCAGGTTCGCGTTGAGCAGGGACAGGGGGAGAGAGGAGGGCTGCTGGCAGGCTGGGAGCTGGCAGCCACCTTCCTCTCCCCTCCCCAGGCTGCCAATTCCCAGCCCACATAGACCTGGGGGGAGCAACTGGGGGCAGATCCATGGGGCCCAGGCCAAGTGGGGGAGAGTCCAGGGGGGCAGATCCATGGGGGAGCTGTGCCTTGCAGGGGGGAGTGATTCAGGGGGTTCTATAGGGGCAGTGTCCAGGGGGTAAGTGGGGGAACCAGATCCATGGGGTGGTCTGTGCCCCAGGAGGTGGAGTTGGGGGGGCAGATCCATGGGGGGGGGGCCTGATCCATGGGGGTGGAGGCTGTGCCCCAGGAGAGGATGTTGGG
Organism: Rafetus swinhoei; assembly: GCA_019425775.1. Taxonomy (NCBI): domain Eukaryota; kingdom Metazoa; phylum Chordata; order Testudines; family Trionychidae; genus Rafetus; species Rafetus swinhoei. The sequence goes on along the minus strand of JAFJHL010000256.1, from coordinate 8,424,194 downwards.
AGCAGCTGTTGGTTCAGGGAATAGAACCCTGGAAGGTTGACTCCCCCCACACACACACTAACCACTAGATTCTGCTCCCTCCCGGGGTTGCTGGGTTGCCTGGGAGAAAGGAGATGGGGGGCAGGAGAGAGAGTGCTGTGGGGAGTGGGGAAGCCTCCCTCGTGACCCCACCCCCTTTCCCCAAAATTGCCAACAGCCCCCACCCCTGGTTAACCAGTCAACTAAACAAGCGGGATTTTACATCCCAGCCATAGAGGGACAACCATGCCCTGTGCCGACTCGTGGAGTCAGTGGCAGAGCCGGTGAATGTGCCGTCTCCATCGCTCACCCGCCTCTGACTCCCAGCCCAACCCAATCGCCCACACTGCTGCTGCGGGTGTCTGCCCCCCCGACTCCTACCATAGCTCTCCATCTGCTCCAAGACGTGGATCCCACATTCCTGCTGCCTCGGGTAGTGGTTGTACATCCGCTGGATAAAATTGCGGGGCACAAACACTTCCTTGGGGAACACGTCCAGGATCTTGTTGTAGACGTCGAGCTCCCGCTCCACCCCAAACTCCGGCATCTTCTGGAGGGCCGCGTAGATGAACTCGATGTGACCTCGCCGCCGGATGTCCCTCTGGCAGAAGAGTTCCACCGCTCGCGTGAAGGCGGCTTTGTTCCGCTCCCCCTTGCAAGCCCGTTCAAACAGCTCCTCCAAGGGCACCAGGGAGCCGCCACGGGACTCTCCGTCTTTCTCCTGGTCCCCCTTGACCGAGGGGGTGAACTTGGAATGGCTCCGCACAGGCACCGGCCAGAAGCGCTAGCAGAGAAGCGGAGGCAAACAAGGCCTGTAGCAGCTGTCGTTTTACCTGGGGCTTAGAGTCCTCTGGCTAGGGTCAGGCACCACGCTCGCTGCAGCACCGTTCCCTTGGCTCTCGGGCGCTGGATCCCGGGTTCCAGGCCGGCTGCAGCGACTGGTACCACTCGCCGGCTGCTGAGCAGCCTATGTGCAGTGACCCTGGCTGGGTCTCAGACGACGTCCCAGCAGCCTCTCCTGTCCGCCGCACCGATCCATGGTGATGTCACTTGTATGCACAGTTACCGCTGCCCCCCCTTCTCTGCTTCCCACCTCCCCCTCCCGCCCCCTACCTCATTTTCGCTCCCCCGGGAGCTGCGGTGGGCGCTCAGCCCTTCCCACAATCATTTCCCGCCAGCCTCTGGGCAGCAAGGTTGGGGCAACCCAACAACAAGGGGGCAGAGAGGTTTGTAAAGATGCCCAAGGCCCTCCCCGAGGCATCCGCCTGAGCCGGTTTGCTTTGGACTGGCAGCTGTTCAGGGCAGCGCCCATGCGGAACGCGTCTCCCCCGGCGCCCAGCACCCTGGCCTGCCGAGGGACGCCTGGTACCTGGGCACAGCTGCTTCCCTGCAGCCGCAGGAGATCCGGCCCCGGAGCGAGCTGCCGCAGGACGCCTCGTCTGGCAGAGAGCTCCCGGGCCAGGAGCAGCTTCCGCACACAGTTCATGGCGGGGAGTTTGTCCCACTGACGGCGGGGCAGGGGCCAGCTAGGGCGGGGGCTACCGCTGGAGCTGGGAGATTCAGTGTCATGGGGAAGGGGCAGCCATGCCGAGCAGCCAGGGTTTGCTTGAAACAGAGAGAGAGGTAATGTAGAGCTTGAAGCAGCGCATAGGGTCAAGAAATTTGGGGGACTCTCTAACATCTGTTCAGGCTCTCCCCACTCATGGCCACCATAGGAGTCCACATGCACCGCTTCTGTGTCCCCCCCCCCATCCTTACCCAGCCTCCCATTTATCCCCCGTGGGGAGACCGCCCGTCCCCCCAACATCCCCATCCCTGCCCACGTTTACTGCCCAGGTGCCCCCCCAGCACCACGGTGGCATGTCCCAGCCCCAACCCTCCTCTCCACCCCCACATCCCCCCATGCCCAGCCCATGCCCCCACCCCAAAACCTCCTCTCCACCCCACACATCCCCACGCCCAGCCCCTGCCCCGCCCCCAAAACCTCCTCTCCACCCCACACATCCCCACGCCCAGCCCCGCCCTCCGCCCCAAAACCTCCTCTCCACCCCACACATCCCCACGCCCAGCCCATGCCCCCGCCCCCAAAACCTCCTCTCCACCCACACACCCCCACGCTCAGCCCCACCCCCAAAACCTCCTCTCCACCCCACACATCCCCACGCCCAGCCCCGCCCTCCGCCCCCAAAACCTCCTCTCCACCCCACACACCCCACGCTCAGCCCCGCCCCCAAAACCTCCTCTCCACCCCACACACCCCCACGCTCAGCCCCCTGCCCCCCCAAAACCTCCTCTCCACCCACACACCCCCACGCCCAGCCCCGCCCTCCGCCCCCAAAACCTCCTCTCCACCCCACATCCCCGCCCCGCGCGGTTCCTGTCCACGCGCGCCCCGTGTCCGACCCCGGGCCCCTCACCGCCCTGTGCGCGCCGCCATCTCAGCGGCCCCCTCCAATCCCTGCCGGGTCAGGGGGCGGGGCCAAGCACACGTGGCGCTCCTAAACCCCGCCCCCCTCCAGGCTCCTCCCCCCATCCGATCAGCCACGCCCCGGGGTGGGAGAGAGTCATGCACGTGGGTCCCGCCCCCGCCGCAGGAGCCCGGACTCCTGGGTCCCCTCCGCTCCCAGCAGCGGGCCCCTGCCCCTGAGCTCAGAGCCCGGACTCCTGCGTCCTGCTCCTGGCTCCCCCGCTGAGAAGGCTGGGGCAAGAGGAGATCAGGGGACGGAGAGAGGGCTCTAGGTCATGACTGGTGGGGAGAAAGCGAATAAGGAAACGTCATTTACTTGTTCCCATCACCCAAGAAGGAGGGGCCACCAAATGAAGTGAATGGGCAGCAGGTTTAAAACAAACAAAAGGAAGTTTTTCTTCACTCAGCACACAGTCAACCTGTGGAACTCCTCGCCGGAGGATGCGAACTTTAACAGGGTTCAAAAAAGAGATCACCAGGATGGGTAGGGATGGTGTCCCTAGCCTCTGTTTGTCTGGAAATGGGTGACAGGGGAGGGGGATAATTCCCTGCTGTGTTCCCTCCCTCTGGGGCACCTGGGATCGACACTGTGGGCAGACAGGACACTGGGCTAGATGGACCTTTGGTCTGACCCAGTGTGTCTGTTCTTATGCTGTGTTTAAACGTTGGTTTCCCAGGCTGGGGTGAGGATGAATCCGAGCCAGGGCCATTCAGCCTCAGATGTGCCTGGACTGGCAGGTTCCCTGAGTCACTCAGGTTGGGCCAGGTGCAAACCCTCTCTCTTCCCCCTCCACCCCACCCCACCCTCCAGGCATCTCTCACCCAGACTCTGGGGGAAGGGGACTGACCTGCAGGGAGGCTTGACAGAACCCACAGCCAGGCACAAGGCTCTGTTATTATTTAACGTTCCTTCACCTCCACCCCCCCAGATCAGGCCCCATTGTGTCAGGTGCTGTATAGACAGTCCCTGCCCCCACAGTGATCACTGTGAAGTCAGATCATTTCACAGATGGGCAAACCGAGGCACAGACATTACTCAGGGATTCTGTGGCAGAGCCAGGAACTGAAGTCAGTTCAGGACGCGGCCCTGCCTTTGCCCCCACTGGGCCCTGGGTTCCCCTCCCCCGCAGAAGGGTTTGGAGACTGCTAAGGAGGCTTCCAACTCCAGCTTCATTAACAACACAGAGGACCCATCATGTTCCCGCTTGATTTCCCCCTCAGTCCTGTTCTCTCCTTCGGGCTGCTTGGCTCCATCCTCCCTCCCTACCCCAGGCTGAGGCGCCCTGTTGCTGTGCTAAACACCTGCCATGCCCCTGCCCAGAGCTGGCTGCATCTCAGCACTGGGTATCTCTGCATGAACAGCGGCTGGGTTCCACCCCCTGGGTGACTGTACCTCTGAGGGATCCCTGGATAAACCCACCCTGGACTCCACCCCAGAAGGAGCTGGATTGTGCAGTCCCTTTGTATAGGGCTTTGTAAGGCCTCCATCAGCCAGGGACTATGGGGAACGCTGCCTGGGCAACCGAAGAAAGCAGCGGCTCCCTCTTTAAAGCACTGCAGGGACACGGCCTGGAGATGTGTGTATTGTGCCCATTGTGCAGAAGGAGAAACTGGGGCACAGGGAAGGGCTGGGGCTTGTTTAGGGTCCCACGAGGGGGGCAGTGCGAGACTCGAAACCCAGGCGGTGCTGGCCCTAACCACTAGACCCCATGCCCCTCTCAGAGCCAAGAATAGACCCAGAAGTTTGACTCACAACCACCTGCTTTAACCACAGAGCAGCTGCGAGTTCAGGGGACAACCCCGGGTCCCCCCCCCCCATCCTGGAGCCGGGCTAGAACCCAGGCATCCTGGTCCTTAGCCCCACCCCCACCCCTCTCGGTGCTGGGCTCATCACAGAACCCCGGTGTCTGGCTCCCAGGCCCCCCTCGTCTAACTGCTACACCCCACTGCCCTCCCCAGACAGTGCGGCCTCATCCAGAGCCGCCACCCCACGGGGAGCGGACTCGCCCCTCACCTTCGAACCTGCCACCTGGCCGGCTCCGGGGGGGCGTGGCTAGCCCCAGAAGGGGCGTGTCCTGCGCCGGGATTGGTGGAGGCGGGGGGCGCTGGCCAGCCCCTCTGTCAGAGCCAGCAGCTGGGCGTGGGGCGGCTCTGGGCTGGGATGTGGCAGCTCCGCGGAACCGCCGCCTGGGTGGCCGCGGGAGCTCCGGGGCTCCGAGCAGCCGGCGCCCCTCGCCCAGGGGCAGCAGCGTCCCGGGTGAGTGGATCGTGCGAGCCTGGGGGTGGAGATCCCTGGGCGGGCTGTGATTTGGGGGGCACGGAACCGGAGGGGGCTGTGACTTGGGGGACACGGAGCCGGGGCTGTGACCTGGGGAAGCAATTCAGGGCAGATCCATGGGGCCCGTGCCCAGGGGCAAGTGGGGAGAGTGCAGGGGCAGATCCATGGGGAGCTGTGACTTGAGGGGACACGGAGCCGGGGGTCTGTGACTTGGGGACAAGAAGCCGGGGGCTGTGACTTGGGGGAACACGGAGCCGCGGGGGCTGTGACCTGGGAAGCAATTTGGGGCAGATCCATGGGGCCCGTGCCCAGGGGCAAGTGGGGAGAGTCCGGGAGATCCATGGGGAGCTGTGTCTTGCGGGAGTGATTGAGGGGGTTCTATAGGAGCAGTGCCCCAGGGCATGAGTGGGGGAACCAGATCCTTGGGGTGGTCTGTGCCCCAGGAGGTGGAGTTGGGGGGGCAGATCCATGTAGAGGGCGCCATGGGGGTGGAGGCTGTGCCCCAGGAGAGGGTGTTGGGAGCAGCTGTTGGTTCAGGGAATAGAACCCTGGAAGGCTGACTCCCCCCCACGCACACACTAACCACTAGATCCTGCTCCCTCCAGGGGTTGCTGGCTTGCCTAGGGGGAAGGAGCTGGGGGGCAGGAGTGGCCCCACTTCCTTTCCCCAAAATTGTCTCGCTGCATTGGGGAGACTGGGGTAAGACCCCATGAAATCAGGGCTCCTTTCCCGTGGGGCTGCAGCATGCGCCCAGCAGACCCCACAGCGGCTGGCTGTTGGGCCCAGGCAGAGTTGGGCTGGGACGGCGGCCGCGAGTTTTGCCACTTTGTCAGTTGCCCAGTTTGCTTCCTGGCCTGCCCAAATGCCAATCATTAACCCGGCGGCGGGGCGGGGCGGGCGCAGCGAGGAGGAGGTGGCAGGAGCTGGATTATTTAAGCCACATGCTCCACAGTGCTGGGGGTTTGAAACCTTGAATCACTGAATGGGAGCATCTCCCCCACCCCCACCTGTGCCCTGGGTGCCCCGGGGCTGCCCCGGAAACCCTTCCACGTGCCCTGCGGTGCCCTCCTGTAACCCGCACTCCCACCCCTGGAGCTGGGATAGGGCCTGGGAGCCCTGGCGTCCGGCCCCCACTTAGGCCGATTGTGGCATTAGCCTATTTCCCCTCCCCCCATTCATTCCAGATTTTGAAGTCAGCCACATGACAGCCTGTGTGAGCCCCCCCTCCGCCCCAGCCTAGCGTGAACCCAGAGGGCTGGTGCTGGCAGCTACACCCCGCAGGGCCTGGCCCAAGGGACAGCAGCCTTTGTGGCCCTGCTGTCCTGCAGCACCCTGGCCTGGCTCCGACCTGCAGCCGCTTTGTTCTCCGGCCTTGGCCGCTTGGCCTTGGCAGCGCAAGCAGGGGGCAATTTAACTCGAGAGCCTGTTCCTGTTGCCTCGCCCAGCCACGCAGTGCCTGCCCGCAGGCGCCTCGGTGGAGAAGGGACCTGGGGAGGGGGCCTGCCCCAGCCCCTGCCCACTGAAGCAGGACCTGGAAAACCCAGCACCCCCCACCCGGTGCTCTGAAAAACCTCAGGTAGCCACAGCCCCGTCCTAGCCTCCACTGCAGCGCCGCCATTGACTGGGGACCCCACCAATGCAACTGTTCCTCGCCAACTGGGCCATGGGCAGTCAGGCTTAGGGGTTGGAGCCACAGATCAGTGGCAGGGTCAGGCCTGGAGCAGGGATAATGGCAGCTTCAGGGAGGGCTGCTGGGCTCAGAGCATGGCCCAGGATGCCAGGCGCTCGCCGTTTATTAGGTGTATTAGGGCAGTGCCCATGGGCCAGGACCACCAGCACAGAACAAAGATGCCATTCCTGCCCCAAAGGCCTTCCAGGCCAGCCAATGCTGACCCTAACCCCCAACCCTACCCCATCCCCTAACCCTAATGCCTAACCCTTAGCCCTAACCCCAACCCTACCCCATCCCCTAACCCCAACCCTAACCCTAACCCTAACCCCAACCCTAACCCTAACCCTAACCCTTAGCCCTAACCCCAACCCTACCCCATCCCCTAACCCCAACCCTACCTACCCTAACCCCAACCCTAACCCATCCCCTAACCCCTCCCCTAACCCTAATGCCTAACCCCAACCCTACTCCAACTTCAATGCCTAACCCCTAACCCCAACCCTACCCCATCCCCTAACCCTAATGCTTAACCCTTAGCCCTAACCCCAACCCTACCTACCCCTAACCCCAACCCTACCCCATCCCCTAACCCCAACCCTACCTACCCCTAACCCCCAACCCTACCCCATCCCCTAACCCCAACCCTAACCCTAACCCTAACCCTAACCCAACCCTACCCCATCCCCTAACCCCCAACCCTACCTACCCCTAACCCCAACCCTTCCCCTCCCCTAACCCTAATGCCTAACTCCTAGCCCTAACCCACAATGCAACCCCTAACCCCCAGCCCTACCCCTAACCCTAGACCCCAGCCCTATCCTTAACCCTAACTCCCAACCCTAGCCCTACCCCAATCCCTAACCCCAAACCGTTAACCCCTAACCCTGACCCTAACCCCTAACTGTACCCAGGACTGCACCTGGCAGTGAATGGAAGCACGTATCAGCGTTGGTGGGATCAGGGCCATAGTGCTGGACCAGAGGTGGCAGCACGGAATGGGGGGGGGGGGACAATGAGATGACACTGCAGGCCACGATGGGCAAGTGGGCTCAGCTCTACGCCATCATGCTCACATGGTGCCCATCACTGTGGTATCTGGCCTGGTGGAGGAGGGCGGTGGGGTGAGTGAAATCAGGCCCGGGCACATTGGCGGATGAGGCTTGAGGTTTCCACGTTGGTTGTGGGGGACAGAGCAGCTCCCGTGCTGCCCCAGGGCAATGCGCCCCGACAGGGCAAGGGACCTTCTGGGCAAGTACACCCAGCAGCTGGCTTTAGACCAGCCCACGGCAGACCCCTTTCCTTCCCTGCACCCGGGAGCCAGCCCCTTAGCACTGCCTGCCTGCCACAGGCATGCGCCACTGCCAGGATCACCCCTCCCCTCGTCTCCTCTCAGGGCCAGCCGGATCCAGCTTGACTCTGGGAATGCTGGGCCCCGCTCCCCCCAGCCCTGCCGATGCCCCTCACTCCTGTCCCGCAGCCCCTGCCAGCCCGGCCCTGGGCCCCCCAGCCCTGCCGGTGCCCCTCACTCCCATCCCGCAGCCCCTGCCAGCCCGGCCCTGGGCCCCCCAGCCCTGCCGGTGCCCCTCACTCCCGTCCCGCAGCCCCTGCCAGCCCGGCCCTGGGCCCCCCAGCCCTGCCGGTGCCCCTCACTCCCGACCTGCAGACCCTGCTTACGGATGTTAAATTGCGTTTAATCAACTAATTGACTAGTCAATGGAATTTTCTTCTGCTTATCGGCTAGTCGACTAGTCACTTACATCCCTCCCCTGCTGGCCCAGCCCCGGGCTCCCCCAACTGTGCTGGTGCCCAGAGACAGATTATGGTTTTCTGGGGCCCTGGCGGCTCCTCCTGCCTGCAGTGCCCCCCTTCCCCTGCCCCCTCTGCTGGGTGCAGAGCAGGGCCGCATTATGACTTTTGTGGGCCCTAGGCACTTTTGCCTTCGTGGGCCCCTCCCTTCATAAAAAAAAAAAATTAAAAATTATTTTTGATATCACTTTAAATACTTCAACATTTTATTTTTTTTCTGTTTTAGGCAAAATTTAATAGATTTTCGTGGGCCCTAAAAGTTTCATTTTTTTCTGACATGAGAAAAAAATTAAAACATTTTCTTCGACCCTAAAAGTTCATTTTTTTTCCTTCTGATTTTAAAAGAAATTAAAACATTTTCGTGGGCCCCAGGCACTGTGCCTACTGGATAAGTCGGCCCTGGTGCAGAGGAGCAAGGTTGGGCTGTGATCACTCATTTTTCTAAGGCTCCCAATTGTCTGAGGCCCCTGGGCATGGACCCTGGGGGCTAATTGGACACAGCCTGTGCCCCTCAGCCCCAGGCCGCAACCCCCCTCCTGCCATGTCAGGAGTCAGGGGGACATTGACCAAGAGCCACCAATGTGTTGGCAGCTTCCCAGCCTGTTGGGTGTGTGCTCTCCTGGCTGGCTGGGA